>CM053791.1:32555563-33880563 GCA_028749045.1 Cupressus sempervirens
ATTTTTCCAATCATTTGTATAGGACTGTGGTGATTTTTTGATTCATGATTCCATGAGCTTAGGATAGGTTATCTACTTGTAGTGTCAAGAAGTGGCTTGCAATGGGGGTCGGGGCCCTAAGAGGCTGCCAAGGTAACTCATTGTAAGTTGTTTTAATAAGTGAAAGCATTACACCTAATATTGACTTAATGAACCTAATAAGATAATTGTTTGTTCTCGCCCATGCCTCGAGTGCTAGTACAGACTAGGATGGGAGTAGAGAGAATGCTTGGTTGTGACCTTGCATTTCGTAGTATGCCTCATCTGTATGAGATGATACTAGTGGTTGCATAGGGTTCACTAGGGGGCCGAGGTCTATTGAGAGACTGCCAAGGTAACTCTAGTGTGATCCATGTGATGACACTTTCCCGCTTGCATAGTAGGTTTCCTACATGTCTTTGTTGTGCCTCTGGGATTAGATGTCGGTTTGTGATTGGAACCCTTTGAGTTAGTATACTTTTAGGATTCCTGGACTTAGAGAGAGTATTTGTGCTATGTCATTTGATAACAGGACTTGAGATTATCTCCTCAACGCAGTGGGAGTGGACCATTTAGGTTCCACATAGTCGGGTGGTAGTACTTTTTCACTCTTACCATTTGAGATCCGTCTGAGGCACCGTGGCTGATGCATTCTTTGTTGGCATCTATCTTCATTCTATTCATGGATTATGATGGTGGACACATATCCTTATATTAATGATTTGCATCTGTTATATGATGTTATCTTATGCTTTATCTTGCATGTTAGATTTCTTTCTACATATGATGTAGTGTGATTTAGGAGTGGCATTCCTACTATGTTAATACCGATGATCTCTTCAGTGATTTGGGATCTTACGCATGGAGGGATGACTAGGGCCCACGATGGTCTATTGATGCTATTTACAGATGGGAGGAACCATGCACTTAGTTAGTTATGTTTTTGATTTATGGTTATCTATTATGATAGATGTTTATATCTTTTATGATGATGTATCATGTATGACATGTGGTTTCATTTACTTTATTACATTATGGATCAGAATAGGATGATGTACTTTATTTCACATATGTATATTCTTTTAAGCCTTTCATACCCTGTGGCATGTATAGTGGATGATTGAGCATTCTAAAATGTAATTTATTAAGGGACATTTGGAAACAAAGTATATTGGTTAAAGAACATTGGACTTATCATTATTATTTTATGTGGATGTAGTATTAAATGGAATCATTAATAGTTAATTAGATGTGATTCAATGTTAAGGGACCCATGAAGAATGTAACCTGTTATGTATGTTTATTTTCAGTTAAATGATGTTATTGTTGTCACTACTATGTTGTGAATAGTTTAACTTTCATATTTCAAAAAAAAAATGCTACAAAACTTAGTGAAACTTTAGGTTAATTCTTTGGATCCCTTGGCAGGGCGTTACAGGAGCTCTTCTATATAGGAGCTTACATCTAAGTCTTTTTGTTTGAGACTTTGCTTCCTTCTATGGAGTTACACCCCATAGTCTTTAGGAAAATAAGTCTCTCTGACCAATGGCACCATATTTTTCCAAGATGAGATCATACTTCTTCCTTTCTTCACCCTTTTAGTCTGGATGAAGTTCCACCAAGTTAGGGTTTCCCCCTTCAACTTGGACTTTTCCATTTTCACTCTTTGCTTTTCTGGAATGTCTTCACATTCAAAGAAACTTGTCAATTCCTCAATCCAGTCTAAGGCCAAATATGGCAGTTCCAACTTCTCTTCCACGGTTCTCTTTCCCATGGATTTGATGGCATTCGAGAGGCACCTATGCTTTGCAGGTATTTATTCATCATGTTAAGGGTCATCTTCATCCTCATTCCTTTCATCTTTTGAATTTGCCTCTTTGTTCTTGTCTATCTTACTTTCAAGGTCTCATAACCTTTTTTCCAATGCAACATTTGTTGCCCTCTATTCTCTCAAAAATATTTGCAAGTTCAACATTTGTGACCCTTGTAGGTATGCCTTCTTCTTTAGTAAGAGACATGGCTCTAATACCACTTGATGCAATGAAGCCAACCATAAAAGTCTTCAAAGAGTGAAATGAGAACTTAAGATCATCTTCCCTAAATTATTGAATAAGAAAGTGCCCTTTACAATTCAATGTGTCCAAACACTCATCTCAAGTGTTAAAATAGGTGGTTCACGGTTCTCACAACCCAACCTAAACTAGGAAATCCTAATCACTGGGATAGCCCAATGCTTCAAGACAACTAATCACTAGTTGCTTACTAGGCACGATTGACATCTTTTGACACAAATCCCCCAAAACACAAACTAGGACCAAGGGAGACTCAAGGATGGATACCTAGTATATTTAAGCCCTAAAAAAGGTGGGATGATGGATGAATCCATACTATGCAACTTCCTTCCAATGGTTGCCTCACAATCCCTACCTTAGGCTTGTAGCCCTTCAATATTGTAAAACAAGTTTAAAATGAGAAAAAACCACACAACTCTTAAAGAAAATCATGGATTTGGATACCTTTTGGGTCTTATGAAACATTCCTAAGCACCAAGACTTGGACAATACTTTCTCTTTTGGACAATTAGCCCTATTAGGCCTCCATTTACAAAGGAAGTACACCTTCCCTTTGACAAAACCCAAACTTAACAATTGAAAAATGAAGGGGCACACACATGAAGGTTATAAACAAGATCTAAAGTCCTGATGATTCCTTTGTATCAAGTTATGGATGTTTTTGTTCAACGTTGTGGGCATGCACATGGGTCTTGCATGCCTAGAGCATCAATTTCCTTCCTACCTCCTACAAGTTATCATCTAAAACCAAATGCATCTTAAAGTAAAAGGTCAATACTTTGATTTTAGAAGAGGCCATTAAATTCCCATGGTGAAATCCCAATATATGACTAATTTTATATGAAACCTTAGGTCTAGGCAATAAACTATGACAATATTTACAAAAATACAGATACCTGGAGTTAGAAATTGATTCAGAACCTAAAACCAAATTCATTGGAAAGATAGATCATCCAAGAATCCAAAAATGTAACTCAATCACCCTTGTTTTTCTATTACCATCTATAGAACCTATTACAACATCAAATTTGCAAGAAAATAGTTATATTTTTATTGCTTCAAAGCAAAATTACAAATTGTTTTCCTACCACCCACCTGACAGGGCTTATGTAGGCATCCAAAATGGTTGTAAAAACCTTTCAAACCAATTTTTTCCATTAGGGAGTGAAAATACAAATTTTGCAACTTTTTGCTAAAAGTCGCTTGACAACTTTTTAGCAACTTTGCAAGAATTGTGCAACTTTTGCAATAATTGATCAAATCATGATAGAGACTTAAATAAATGATCCAAAATAGATCCAAAAATGTCAAAAAAATATAAATAAGTAAATATACTAAAATCTAAGGTTATTTGATACCTTTGACCAATAGTTGACCAAGGGCTTATAATGTGCCAATCTTGGAACTAGGTCTTACAATTGCGTCCAAATAAATAACCTTCATTCCTAACCTATCCTAATAGTTCCTAGAACCTCCAAGAAATCCTTCAAGTGTATGGAAAAACTTATTTTTATGAAGGTGCTCTTGCACCAAGGTGATTTTGTAAAATTCATTAACAGACTTCATTTTTAACAAAAAAACAAACTTTCTAAATCTTTCTTTTGAAAGAAAAATGACATTTTTTTCAACCCTCACTTGCAAGATGCTGAAAAACCAAAATACTTCTCTTTCTTCTCCCATTGTTCTGCTCTTGATTTCTCACAGAGTAAGATAAAAAATATGAGCTTCAAACTTAGTTTTAAAGAAAGCTAGCATACTGGGGAAAGTACTACCAAATGATGAGGTTTTAATTGTGATATTAGCGTGGGCTAGTACACATGCTTCAAGGAGTCATGATGTTTCTTCATTAAATGCTCATTTGAGGAAAGTGTTTGATCCATCATTATTATTCTTTTGACAACACGATTTAGCCTTCAATAAAAGATTTAGCCTTTTCCACTAACACCACTAGCTTGTTACCCGCAATAGGTGATAATGATTTTGAGGAGATGCTTACATTATCATTAGGTTGTCATCTCCTATGCCTTTGGGATAGTTTTCTTGTCAAACATTGATTACATTCTTGGTTTCCAATTATCAGTGTTAGAACTGATTTGAACTAATTTGAAGTGAGGTTCAAAGAGCTTGGAAGTGGTTCAGAGATAAGCCAATGACATATTTGGTAGGTCCCACCTGCAAAGAAAAAGTTAGTCTAAAATCTTTGGTTGAACCACTTTGAACTACTTTGAACTGAGGTTCAAAGAGGTTCAAAGTAGTTCAAGAGACTTATTCACAAGCATTTTACAACAAGGTTCAACTTTATGCACCTAAGTCAACACAACATTTTGAGGGGAATGACACATAGTTCAAAATGCAGACTTTGGCAAGTGAAAAGAAAAATAGAGGATTAAACATAGTGACTCAAAAACTAAGGCTAATAACTATGTGCTATCAAATTTTTATTATGATAGTAATATGTTTGAACAATATATAGGGATAATAATCTTGAATCCCAAATGTGTATTCGACTCTTTTTAGATTTGGAATTAGTCATAGACTTTGTAGCTTTTGGGTATAAGTGTCTTTGTTTAATGACTTTAGTAATTTGATAATACTTCTACTTAGTATGAACATGCACTTTTCTTCCATTGTTGAATTTGACTCATGGGTTTTTGTCATTATCATTTTTCCATAATCTTATATTAGATACAATTAGCCTTGAATTGTTATTCTGTTATTGCTATGGGCTTCATGTTTAGTTTCTTTTTCTCCTTTAGCCAAATTTTCTTCTTTATGTGATGAGTATTCTCCTCTTAAGAGATTTATGAATAATTTGATATTGTATTTATTATCTGTTCATTACTATGTTTGGCAAATCTTTAAATTTTAAGCATAAGAAGAACTAAAGGATATGTGGCTTGCCTCTCCTATCCTTAACTCTAGTTGGAATGTTTGGTATCTTGAAATTGTAAGGCTTATTCTTACCTATAAAACCCCATAGCAATGCAATACTCTTAACCTATGTTTTTTCCATGAGAGAGGTCCCCAACCTTATGGGATTTCCCCTTCTTTAGCATACTAGGGATATCAAGGGCCTTGGGAAAGAGGTATAGTCTTGTAGAATCTGGAGTGTCAGATAGGGGATAGGGCCTTAAAAAGCATACTAGGGAGGTTTGTAAGGTAGACTTTTAAGATGGATACCATCATCAAACTTAGAGCTCCCCCCCAGATCAAATTGCCTTTGATGTACCAATTATCAGTACCTATCTCAAAGAATTCCTCCTTAATACATATTTTATAGTTGTAAGGTATGTGTTTAGAACAATGGGTAAGGAATTCATTATGAATTCTGATTGGTATCAAGTTCCCAGTGACATCCCAGCTATTTTCATACCCATGGCTAGCCTAGTGGATTTGGATAAGGCGACCATGAACACTTTAGTGAGGTGTCTCTTCAAGTCTAAATACTTGGGTAATTTGGAAAAAGTTATATCTAACTTGAGAGAAGATCTTTTGATGTGTTGACTATGCCATTACAACATCCCCTTACACAAAAGACAACTTGTCCCTCTCTTCTCCATAATTGCTTTGTGTGATCTAGCTAGGCTGATTGAGTGGTTTCCCATTTTACAAAGGAATGCATGTTTTCTTCTTTGTTTTCTACATGTTAAGAGAACCAAAGTTAACAATTGGTTGGAACAACATATTGTTTCTTGGGAGAATGATAATGAAGTCAACATGTAATTCTTAGAACTCTGCTGCTTGAAGAAAATGATTTATTTGAAACTAAGAATCCCCCTTTTCCTCCTCACATCTCAGAAGACTAACTATTTGGGCTCCTCTCCTATCCCCTCTATTTCAACTTCCTATGGAGTATTCCATGATATTATTTTGTAATGTTAGATTTTAGTCACAACTCACATTGGAAGATATCTTTGGATGAATGTATGGTAGTCTTAGGTAAATAATTTTGAAGCAATAATGGCTTCCTTTGCAAAAGGTTCAGTCATGTCTCCTTTATTTCACTTTATGTGTTGTTTATCATTTTCTAGTTTGGTGTGGATATCTTGATAAGTATAGTCTATCATATTTTGTAAGAATTTGGTATAGCTCTAATACCATGTAAGAATTTGCCTAAAGCAATAATTCAATGCAAAGATCAAGAAGCTCAGTAGATAGCACAAGAGAGACAAATGATGATCAAATGAGAATGGATATCAGATAATTGGATGAATATATTATAGAAGTGCCTTGTATATAAAGGCAACTAATATGACTAGGAGTCAGCAAAGAGATAAGTATAACAACTAAGCACATGTTCACCAAGAGTGGATTATCCTCCATTGTGCATGAATGTACGTACAACAATGAGAGGATAAGAATGCAAAGGTGTATTGCATAAAGAGATGTAGTAGACAACATGTACTCAATTGGAATGCAAACTACTATGTTGTCTACATGACAACTCATATGAATATGCAAACTCCTAGGTGTCTACATTACAACTAATATGCTAATGCATTAACCTAAGTAAAGTGTAAATAATAAATACTTATTTATACCAACACCCCCCCCTTAAGTGCAACTTAGGGGAATGCACTTAAGCTCACAAGAGCTAGATGATAATGCAAGATGGGTCCTAGCTACTAGGCCATGTTAGGCACCCATGTACAATATGGAAGTGCAAATGATATGCAATGAAATCTCTCATAAAGCAGAGAAAGAGGGAAAACCTCATGGGAAAAACCCTTCCCCAAAAAGAGAGAAGAAAAATAAAGTAAGATGCATGTATGGATGGAGTAATCAAGACCCCCCTATTATGACATACATCATGCATATACAATAGAGAATCCCTCCATAAGAAGGAAACAAGGAGAAATGAAATTCCCCCCATAGTGAATGATCTCCTACAAGAATGATGAGTGCTTGAAGACAAAATAGAATCCAATGCCTACAAACAACATTTCTCCCTTTAGGAAGAAGATACACCAAATATAAATGCAAGAAGGCTTCCCATCGTGGATAGGACAATGGAAGGGGAATCCATATGAAGTATGTTGTCTTTGAACTCTAAAGATGTGTCACCATGTCCTTGAATATTGAAGCTGTCATGAAGCAATCAAGATCAAGTCCAATAGAAGAAGGTGACAGACAAGGAACCAATGGTAAATGTTTCGTATAGGAATGTGGATCAAACTCCAAAGACCAAGATGCCTCCTTAATAAAATTAGGAAGAGAAAAAAAGAAGCCCCCCCTCAATGTAGAATCTATACCCATAAAATATACTCTTGGATCAATGTAGAAGTTGCACCATGAAAACTGAATGATATTTCTCCCTTGAGGAAGAAATGGTGTCATGGGTGTACAAAATAATCCTCCCCAATCAATAGGAAGAACTCTTAGAATGTAATTTGTCTTAGGAAACTGCATAGGAATCTACAACACATGAGTATGATCAACCATGCAATCTGACATCTCAAGTGAAGTTTGAGATTCATGTAAAGCAATGTCCAAAGACTCAAATGTATTCTCTGAAGTGAAAGGGACCTCCGACAAATGTTGTAAGAATGTATCCACAATCATGTCAAACTCGGAAGAAAGTTCAAGTGGAGAATCATGAGGGTTAGAGTGTTCCCTCACAACAATTGAAGAAGGATCATCCTCAATAAAGAGAAGATGTATATCATCAATAGTGTCTCCCATATCCCCAATGTAGGACTCCACAAGAAAACCTGCAATGTCTGTCAAGAAGTCATCCCAAGGACCCAATTTTGGAAGACAATGAATATCTTGCTACAATAAATCATGTGAATCCACGACTATGTGAATACAAACATCATCAAGAGCAATGATAGATGCAATGTCAATAGGAGAATTAGTAGCTGCAATTGGAGGTAAAAGATCTTTTGGGAATGGAGGAACATTTGGATCTCCATACATCTCCCAAAGATAGATCCAAATATCATAAAAATCAGTTGACTTCATGTCATCAAGTGAATCCATAACCTCCATATCCATATGTAGAAAGAGTGCATGACAAGTGATTGTAAAAGTGTCACCATTGTATGAAAGTCCCTTCACATATGGCAATGTATTATTCTCACTAAGATAAGTGAGAACTAATTCACTCCATTGCTTATAGTTTTGTGTTGTCAAGGTAATTAAATCTTCCTCATCCATGATGTACTACTCAATGCAACCCCCAATAAATAGATTTTTGGCACTTTATATTAAGTGTGTATACAATTGCCACTTGTCAAAATGAACCAAAGTGGACTTTTGATTTTGATATTTACAACTGAGAATATGAAACTATATGTGACTCAACAAGATAAGACAGAAGACCTCTCAAGGATTTAATTACAAGTGCCAAAATAGGCCAAAAAATGACCAAATGTTGAAAGTACAATGTCTACTCAAAATTACTCCAAATTGATATCAAATCTGGAAAGTAGACAAAAAATTATGTACTTAAAAAAAAAAAGCACCTAAATATGCATGTCCATATGAGCTCGAATGAAGCCTCTGAAGTTGTGAAAATTGAGATTGGTAATTTTTCAAAAAATTTAGGAACAGAGATCTCAAACAACCTCTGTAATTATTTTTCCTGAATTGTCATCGTCACACCTTAAAAAACCAAATGACTCTAGATTTCACCTCAGATGTCTGATTTTGATGAAACAAAAGTTACTTGGGGTTTTTTGACCTTTTGAATGTGATGCCAACATTTGATTTGCACCACCAAGCTCCAACCTTGACCTGCAAATTTTTTTCTCTCTCTAATGGCTATGTAATGAAACTCTTATGAATTTGATACCATGTAAGAATTTGGTATAGTTTTGATACCATGTAAGAATTTTCCTAAGGCAATAATTCAACACCAAGATCAAGAAGCTTAGTAGATAGCACAAGAGAGACAAATGATGATCAAATGAGAATGAATATCAAATAATTGGATGAATACATTATAGAAGTGCCTTGTATATAAAGGCAACTGATATGACTAGGAGTCAGTAAAGAGATAAGTATAACAACTAAGCACATGTCTACCAAGAGTGGATTATCCTCCATTGTGCATAAATGTATGTGCAACAATGAGAGGATAAAAATGGAAAGGTGCATCTCATAAATAGATGTAGTAGACAACATGTGCTCAATTGGAATGCAAACTACTATGTTGTCTACATGACAACTCATATGAATATATAAACTCCTAGGTGTCTACATTACAACTAATATGCTAATGCATTGACCTAAGTAAAATTAAGTAAAGCGTAAATAGTAAATACTTATTTACACCAACATATTTAATTAGTGAACAATTGAGATATGTTATCCATATTTCTAACCATTAACAAACATATGAGATGGCTTGTCTATGAAGCTTTTTAGCGACTTTCAGGTATCATAAAGCTTTTCACATGGTCTGCATGGAAAATTAATACTTATGATATCAAGACTCGTGAAAAAAAGGCTAATACTGAAGGACTATCACCCAACTCCATCCTTTCAGTGTCTCTAGAGTTGGGTTGTACATTTTTTGGGATCTTTATATGGCCTCAACCTCTTATCTATAAAAAAATAAATTCCTTTATTCTTATTTTTATTGCTATTATTATTATTATTATGGTTGGTGGTATTACTATTATCATTATTGTTAATATTCTATCATTTGAGTTATTATTTCCAAACTCTTTTCTTCTGTTGAGTCATCTCTTGAAGCTTTGATTTGAACTTTATTTTCTTCCTCATTTTTCATGCACCCTCCTCTCCTCATCCTATCTTATATCTGTTGGGAGGCCAAGTTTGCATCTTATATTTTATATCTCATTCTTGTTCTTTCATCTTGATGATGGATCACAAAGTGTGATCCAAAACCCCGATGCTAAAAACTCAAACACAATAAAAAATCAGAAGCATTTCTTTGCATAGATCAAATGGATTATGGAAAAATCTTATTAATTTAAAGGAACAATATTGGTAAAAAAACTTAGGCATGTGTCATAGTTATGAATGAGTTCATTCAAAGGGAAAGGGTGTGGTTTTACAGAAAGGGGCTTTTTGAAAAATTTTCTTGATTTTTTCAAAGGTATTTTATTTGAAAGCATTTTTTATCTTAAAAATTCACATTATCAAATTAAGGGAAATTCATGGAATGAATTGTAAATACATAGATTTAAAAAATTAAATAAATAAAAAATTTCATTTTTTTCTTAACAAAAATCTGCAAATAGAGAATTGTGACAATTAAATGCCAAGAGCCTACAAACTACATTTCTCTGCTTTATCAAATGTCCTAACTTGGTCATATTTAGACAAAGTGCATAAAAACATCCTCAACATTTACCACACTGAGAAGATTCTCAAATAGTGTGATTTGTTCTCCATCATTGTAAGAATCCTTACCAATTCACATACAAAATCTCTTCATAAATCACAAATACAATGCATAGACATTTGGTCAAACACTTTACTTGCTACCTCTGATTTTCATTTCTTTGGATTACATTTATGGTTCTTTGTTTTCACAATATAAATAGAGAATAACATCACACACTCTATGTTTTGAATTATATAATTACTTAAAGTGACTACCATGCTACTTTAGACTTACAAATATACAAACTTTCATAACCAAGATTGCATAATAGAAACCAAAAGTGATAACACATCTTAGCTATTACAATATGTGATATTCGTTCCAAGATAATGCCATCATTCACATACAGAATAATGTTGATCATTGCAATAGAAATATGTGGTGATAATGAAAACAATGCCCTAATCTAATGGCTCAGGAAGACTTCCTTGTTTCTAGAGACTTGATAGCATGAGAGATGAATCAACGACATCCATGATGTGAACAAACATTGGCAAGTCCGAATGTTCAAGCAACCAATAACTTTTGTGATGATGGATGCAAATATAATACAACCCTATAGTTTTTGGGCACTTGGACGGGATAACACAAATTTAACCCTGTGAATTTAGAATGTTGAAGGCAATCAATGCCAAATGTTGGAGGGTGATGTATATCATGAATATCACATCTTTGCACTTTTTAAAAATATCTTTCGAATTGAAAAAAATAAAATAACCCCAACAAAATTGTTTCCAACCAATAAGAAAAAAGAAATTGTACTTCAAAAATCGATTTAAAAAATATTCCCACAATGACTGTGAAATTATAAAATTGTTGTCATACAAATTAATTAAAAGACTCTAAAAAAAACGTTAGTTGTATATATATATATATATATATATATATATATATATATATATATATATATATATATATATATATATATATAATTATTTTAAAAACTGAATTATAATAGTAATAAAATAATCATATCATAGGACCACTAACGGAGCCACAATTTTAAAGCTAAAACAAATCAACAGAATTAAACAAATCAATAAAACAAATTCTAGAACCATGCAACCCCATGAAACCCCCGCCTAGACGAGGCCCTTACAAGATATGCATTTTAGTATGCTGTTTAGACGTTTGCTCTCGTTGGCACCCTCAAAAAAGTAAGTGTGGGTATTCCCGTCACAACGCCACATTGACCCAGCAGAGAATGGTTTATAATTTCTTCCGCCATTTTATATCTAATTAGACTGTATTTTATACATCCCGCGCACTACCAGCGTGCAGAGTTCGGTTGAAGAATGACGATGAACGTGGATGAAGAGGTGGAGCGTCTCAAAGAAGAGATTAAACGTCTTGCGGAGCTTCGCCCAGATGGATCATATGTGGTAAGTTATCTCTCTGTTGGCTTTCGAAATCTTTGATCTGTTATCAGGCTTAGCAGTTTTGCTACATAATCATTTATGTTCACAGGAATAATCTTCTAGAGAATCTAGATTTTGCTTTTAAGGTACCCACGTACATCTATTAAGCCTTATGCTCAACCGATCGGGAGATCTGTAGACAGCGTCAAATGTTTATTTTGTACTAGTTTTACTATTCTAGATATACATCAATCTGGCAAGTGCATCTGTGCAATGTGAAGATTTCGAAGTAACAATTATGGATTTTGTTTCATTTCTTTCAATTTGCCTTTTTCCATTTTAAAGAGAGACGATTTATCAAGGTGAAGGAAAATGGATAATAGTTGAAATCAGACAGAGAGGTAGGTTTTCTGTCCGTTCATTTTCCCCCTTAGAAAATGCTGGTTGATGTTATGGATCGCTAAGAATTCATTATAGAGATTTATAAACCATTATCATCCTTTAGTGTATACCACAACCTCCCCACATATCTGTTGGAGTTAATGGGTCCCTTACCCAACATTGTAAACAAATTCGTCTCTTATTCCTGTAATTCATTGCCCTTATACCGGATGGTATATGTGACTAAGGGCAATAGATTGTACACAAATCCCTCTCTTATTCATGTAATTCATTACTCTTATACCGGATGTTATATGTGACTAAGGGCAGTAGAACTTAACCCTAAGCCATCTTTTACTGAAGTCTAGCTATGCAGTTTTTCTTTGAAGTGGCACCATAATATCACTGTGATTGTTTGAAATGTTGAAGTGACGACAGTAACATGAACCTAGGTTACACTCTTAGAGATTTTACACAAATGTCAAATACGACCATTCCCAAGTCCACAATATCTAATCCTTGCCTCATCAGCTAAATACATTATTTTATGTGTCATGTTACTCTACTATTTGGGGTAAGACTAATATATTGAGTAGTTTTATGAGTAAGGTTATTGCATCTGAAATGGTAGAGTTCAAATTCAGTGAATACCTGTGGTGAGTATAACATTTGAATATAGCTCGTGATTTATAAATTTGAATTGTCAATTTATTAAAATGTTTACTATCAGCAGAGAGTTTTATGTGCTCTCTTTAATGTTTTTAATGAAAGTTAAAACTAATAAACTGTAGCCCAAAAATTTGTTCTGATAGCCCAGGTAAAGAAATGCATTTGGAAACCTTTCTACATTTTGCTGAAATTTTTTATCCTGCATAATAATGAATGTCAAGTCAATTACTATGGTGTCTAGTATTTGTCCATTTGCATCATCCTCTAGAGCTTTTTACAAGTTATATTTGGAAACTTGTTCATTTCCTTTGTGGTAAAACCGTAAATCACCTAGCTGAAGTTAGCTTTTAACATACAGGGCCAGCAGGCTGTGGTCTGGAGTGTCATGATAATTACCCAGTTTTAAAAATGTGTAAGGCTCCACCCGACAGGATTCTTGATGACTGATCACAGATTGTGATCCAAAATGTTAATGCGTAAAAAAATCACACGGTTATCACCGATTTTTTTTATCATTCATTATTTTCCGTGAAAATCTCAACTAAATCAGGGGTTTACAAGTTAGACTGAAAAGATGGGAAACAAAATTGATTACATGAGAATTCAGATAAAAGACGGAAGGAACTTTTTCAAGCTCTGCTAATCCATTAAGTGTTTGCCAATTGATTGATGAGACAAAAATTACTAGTGTATATCTCTATTTCAATTAATTTATCGTGGTAAACTTTAATGTGAAAATCATTAGAATTTCTAAACTTGAGAAATAATGTGCATAATTTTCAGGTTCCCATTAGTAAACCATATAGGGAAAATGTGGGTGCTAACTTTTTTCTTTATTTATGCAACATCTTGGTATTTTAACTTATCGTTGGGTTAAGCAAGAATTTTGACATATTGATAAGGTCTCTTTCTTTTGTTTTTTGGCAGGTGAAATTTGGCGTCCTTTTTAACGATGATAGGTGTGCAAACATTTTTGAAGCACTAGTGGGCACTCTAAGAGCAGCAAAGAAACGGAAAATTCTAACATATGATGGAGAACTTTTGTTGCAGGGTGTACACGACAATGTGGAAATTGTTCTTTTGAAACCTCCAACACAAGTAGTTAATTGACAAACTGTGGGGGTAATATGATGACAGGATAAAGGTTCTTTAATCATTACTATTCCTGAATCAAAATTTAATCGTATTATTGGGTTATTATTCTTTCAAGGATTTGAGCTGGCTGTCACAGGTGATCTGTACTATCAAGTCTGGCATATTTTACCAAGGTTATGGACAATAGAATTGTAATTTGTTACCGATATGCTATATTGAGATGTTTTTTCACTGGGATAAATAAAGTCACTTTTTAGTACTTTTATCTGCTCATCTAGTCTTGTTATCTGACCAATTATTTCCCCATTGTTTTTTATTTAGGTTCACAGTTTGTCTGTATTTCTGCAGATTAATTTAATTTAATTCCCCATGCCTTTCAACTTCTTGTTAATAAATGTGAAAGTACTTCTGAGGAATATGTCAAATAGAAGTAATGTATCGTAATGCTTCTATCACGTTTTTAAAGAGTTTCTTATCGGTGTAATGAACAAGAGTTAACATTCTTCTGTAATTTTTAATGACTTATTTGATTTATTTGCTTAATTTGACACAATTCTTTAAAGCTGATAAGAACGATTAGTCAATCAAATTTTTTTGTGTCTCTTACTCAGAAGCGGAGTCCCTACCTTATTATGGTTATTGTAGGTTGTTGTCCCCAGTTGAATATGAAAACAAATGTAGTTCGTTAATTTGTAGAATAGCTAGGTGAGTGCAAAGTAGAAACATTTCCTTTCTCCATTGATATTAATAGAAATATTTTATCCAAGACTAATCAGGGATAATATGATATATTTTGCCCTTCTTTATCATTGTAGGTTTGACATGGTGTACCTTACTACAGTACAACACTTATGTCCAAACATCACCAATAATCTCCACATGGGCATTGTCCTTGCTTGAAATGGTGGAACTTGTTTGCATCTTGTACAACAATTTGTCTTTTAACAGTCATGGTGATAAATTTAGTTGCTGTGTGACACTCAACACATACTAGAAGGTTCTTGACAACTCTAATGGTTGTTTCAGAGAGCATGTTTAATAAATCAAATGCAATTGCTAACTTCACACTGTGGTGGCAGAGAAATAATTCTTTCTCATCTTTTTCCACACAAATAAGTACATTTCTTGAATCTACAAAATACCCTGTTTCCTTAATCTTTGAAGACAATTCTTCCAACTTTCATAGATTTCATGTGTTTGTGGATGTGATCTGTCTCCTGCATAAAAATCATGCATCATTTATGGCCTTCAATCTAGGTACATCCAGGTATTTTTTTGATTCCCCTATCTTCATTAGTTTCCTTAGCATTTGAACTTCAAACCATCTGCCAACTTCTGCAGTCATGTTTAACAAATGAACATAAGTCACAGCATTCTTAGTATCTAGCACAAAAAGGAGACTAGCTGTTAATACTCCTAACCTTATGTCCTTATGAGATTTGCAGGCACCAAGAAAACATATCCACAGAGCTGCATTTTTATGGTAAAGTTGACAGTTTCGTCATTGTTGGTGTAAATAAGTATTTACTATTTACATTTTACCTAAGTTGCCGATTCGGGTTCGGGTTCGGGGTTCGGTTCGTGGGTTTGGGCATTATTTTTGCCCCATTTGGGTTCGTGGGTAGGTTTGTGAGTGTATATATATATATATATATATATATATATATATATAGACATATATATATAGACACACACAGAGAAGAGAAACATTATATATATATATATATAGACACACACAGAAGAGAAACATGCATAGTTGCAAAACAAAATCATTTCACAATATGAACAATTGTTGCTTGATCATTGATCAATGCCAAATGCCAAAGGGTTTTAGGTCCCTTCAAAACATGATTTTACCTGAATCTAAAAACATTAAATACTCGCTCATTAATCTATCTTCATGACTGTAAAGAAAATTATACATTGAATTACTAAATTGCAAAACATAGACTAGTTCATGAAATAATACATTGAATTACTAAATTGCAAAACAAAGACTAGTTCATCAAATAATAAAGTTTGAAACATGATGATAGATGACAAGTGTTTAGTAGTTTATCAATAATCATAGTATCAAATGCCCTTCAAGAGTCAATTGGATCATCATAAAATGAGAGATCAATGGTTTCATCCCCAGCTGCAACTATATCTAGAGCTTCATCATTGGAACCCAAACTGGTTCCACTAGTCCCATATGCTGCTATATCATCGTCCTCCTCCTTGACATAAGGGATTTTAGATAAGTGAAACATTTTTTAAATTTTTATTAAGTTCCTTTGAGAGTTACAAAAGAAAACAATTTAAAAAACACACTCTTTAAAGTTGTTTTTAGCCCTGGGTTCGTTGTGGGTTCGTCTGGGTTCGCTCCAGCAAGGACCTAGACGAATCCATAGTCAAAACTAAGGACCCTGTCGGACCCGCAGCGAACCCAGGGGCGAATCCGTACCCGTGCGGACCCGGACCCGAATTCGGGCAGCAAGGGACAAATCCGGCAACTTAGCATTTTACTTAAGTTTACTTCGGTTAATGCATTATTTTGCATTATTTTATTATTTATTTAGATGAGACACTTAGGAGTTTGTGCACTCTCATGAGTTGTCATGTTGACAACACAGAAGTACGCAACTCTAATTCAACACATAGTGTTTACAACATTGGAGTTTGCATCATTCACCGAGTTGTCATGTAGACAACACAATTATTAGCACTCTCTTTTTAGCACATGTTGTCTACAACATAAATTTGCGTGCTACACCATTGTAGGCTTATCCTCTTATCATTGCACTTACTTCTGTGTTTAATGGAGGATAACCCATATTTGGTGGACATGTGCCTAGTTGTATGACTTATCATGTTGTTGACTTCTATGCATTCTAGAAGCTCTCCAAAGGCCTTTATATACAAACACTTCTAGTGTACTTTCATATGGCATATTGAATGAATATATCATCATTTTGATCAACTCTCTCTTTGGTCTACTGTTGTGCTTGTGTTTGAGTTCCTTGGTCTTGGGTGAATTCTGCCCTAAGGCAAATTCTTACAGTCATGATGTCCAGAAAGACCAAGAAGGTCAACCACACATACATAACTGCCAATTGCAGGTATAATGCAATAAGAGTTACTTGTGCAATTGAAGTATTAACAGCCCTCATCTACTAAACTGGCATGGCTGCATGCAAATAAAACACAAGTGGAGCTCACATGGTTGTGGTATGTCCCAGGGCTTTTATTTAGTTTAAAGAGTTTGAGAGTATCATCTCAAAAAGGCATTTTGTGAATATCCTGCAATCTTACCATTCCATGAGATGGCATCTTATTGGGTTTTTTGTCAAACAGTTTGTGCTTCTACATTTTGGATGCAAACTATAACTTAGAACAAAAATCCATTTTTAATTATGCTTTGATGGATGTTAATATCATGTTCCGAAGCTCCCATTTTAGCACAGGTAGGGAGGATGCTGACAAATGTCATGTACCCTGTTTTTACACCTGTTAATTAAATTCGCTTAAAGTTTTGCATGGCTTTCTTAACAATTCCATTTTGTGCAGATCCTGCAATCATTTGCATCTGTAAAACCCCATCTCTTTGAGGTATTTTTCCAAACACTTCACATGCCTTACGTATGCCTCCACAATTTGTGTACATGTCTACCAGAGCAATGGCAATTGCAACATCTGACAAAAATCCACGATCAGTTTTTCTTTAATGGATGTCTATACTTTCCTCCAAAGCTCCCATTTTGGCACAGGATGGGAGGATGCTGAAAAGAGTTGTAGAGTTTGGCTTTACACCTGCCATTTGCATTTTCTCAAAAGTTTCCAGAGCTTTTTCAACAACAATATTCTGTGCATATCCCGCAATCATTACATTCTATGAACACACATCTCTTTAAGGCATTTTCTTAAACAATTCACATGCCTTGTCTATGCTTCTGCATTTTGCATGGATGTCTACAAGAGAAGTTGCGACAAGAACATCTTATAATAATCCACTTTTGACTGTTCTTTGATGGATGTTCATGCCATGTTTAAGGCTCTCATTTTGGTACAGGCAAGAAGGATGCTAACAAAGTTTGTGGAAGTAGGTTTTACACCAGCTAAATGCATTTTCTCATAAGTTTCTAAAGCCTTTTCAACAAGCACATTTTGTGCATATCCTGCTATTATTGCAATCCATAGAACCACATCTTTTCGAGGCATTTGTTGGAACAACTCATTTGCCAACTCTTGCTTTCACATCTTATATACATATCTGCAAGGGCACTGGCAACACCATCTGAATAAAATCACCGCTTTCAATTTGGTTTGATGGATATTAATATTTTGTGCTAGAGATCCCATTCGGGTACAGGCTGGGAGGAAACTGGAAATGGTTGTGTAGTTTGGCTTTGGACCTGCCAATTGCATTTGTTTCAAAAATTCCAGAGCCTTTATAGCAAATCCATTTTGTGCATTACCGGCAATCATAATAGTCCATGAGATCAAATCTCTTTGAGGCATTTTGTTAAAGGTTGTGTAGTTTGGCTTTGCACCTGCCAATGCATTTGTTTATAAACTTCCAAAGCCTTTATAGAAAATCCGTTTTTTGCATTACCTACAATCATTAAATTCCATAAGATTATAGCTCTTTGAACCATTTTGTCAAATAGTTCACTTGCCTTGTGTATGGTTCCACATCTGGCATACATGTTTACCAGGGCACTTGCAACTGTAAAATCTGACAAAGAAACTGCTTTTGATTTAATTCTTTGATGAATATCCATACCGTGCTTTCAATCTCCCATTTTACCACATTCAGGAAGAATGGTAACAAAAGTTGAGAATTTTGGCTTTACACCTGCTAACTGCATTTTCGTAGTATCTCAGAGCTCTTATTTTGGCTCAAGTTGGCAGTATGCTGGCAAATTTGAGCTCATCAGGTTAAATGCCTGTTCGCTCCGTTTGGTGAAACAGTGACAATACTTCATGAGGTTACCATATCTTCGGTAAGCTGAAATTATGGTATTCCATGAGGAAACGTCTTGTTCTTCCATGTTCTGAAACACTTTACGGGCATACCCAAATTGCTATATTTTGCATATGTGAATAACTTTATTTTCAAAAAATAAGGCTTTAGTAAATACATGTACCCTGTCATTGAAGAAGAGTGTTTTGTTTACCTTGTGAAAGCGCATTCTTGACAATGCAGGTCTGCAAAAGTTGACAATATACAGAAAACCCTACAGGGGAATTTGTGTGGGCTACTATGAAAGGGAAGATTTTAACCCTAAATTTTTTGGAGGATGGAGTACCAGACTTCATTGAGGTGTGTCATATGCAAGAGCAATGAAAATTCAATTGACCATCTACTGATTTGTTTCCCTTTCTTGCAAGCTTGCTGGAGGTTGCTATGTACTAAATTGAGCTTGACAATTGCCCTCCCTAATCAGCGAGTTTATTCAATTTCTCACAAATGTTATACAGATCAGCTCGCTGTTGGAGTCTTTGAATAACAAGTACATTGGTTACTTGGGCTTTATAGAAAGGAATAGGCAGATCTTTCAGGAGAGCGAGATGTCTCTCCCCTTTTTCTTAAATAAAATGGAAACAGTTTTAGCAGAGGAGGTTAACAGAAAATCTTTCTTATATATGAAGAAGCATACTTCTTTTATGGATTTGTGTGGGAAAATGCGGTTTGCCTAGAAAGGTTTTGTTAGAGTAATACATTATTGCAGTTATAATTAACTCCTCTGCTATGCGTTGTATAAATCTACCGTTCACTCAATAAGATTATCTAACATTTACCAGTCTATTTTGGATTCTGATATGTGCTCACATATGGAATTAAAGAAAAGAAAGATGCATAAATCAGAAAATAAAAGAATACAAACACTGAGATTTTTAGTGGTTTATCAATTTGGCTACGTCCACTTTGAATAGGGGAAATCTCTATTTAATAGCTGTATATATGGTTACACATTACAACAGTACGCCAATGACAATTGTGAAATAAACATTATCCAGTCAGCTCTTAAAGAAATGAAGTCATAATATTGAGAGGGACATAATAAAGTAACTGTTGGGCTTCAACACCCAACAAACTCCCACTTGAAGTCCAATGGATGCTACAATGAACCAAAGGTATTCTCCTATTTTGTCCCTATTGTTACTTCTTGACAATGCCGAGAGAAGCTTGACAAAACTCAAATTTCTCTCACAGGACAATCTTGGTTAATACATCAGTTAGATTTTCTTTGGTGTCTATTTGCTCTGCTTGTAGTTTCCCTCCTCAAGCACACTTCAAATGAAATGGAAACACAAAAATGTGTGTAGGTAGACTATGAAAGACAACGTTCTTTGCTAAGTAAATAGCACTATTGCTATCACAAAATAGAGTAAAACCATCTTGTGGACAATCCAAATCACCAAATAAGCGCTGCTACCATATCATCTCTTTTACTCCTTCAGTAAGAGTAATGTATTCGGCTTTTGTTGAAGAAAGTGCTACTACCTGTTGCAACCTTGGAACCCAACTAATCGTTGCTTTGGCAAATGCAAATGTATTACCAGTAGTTGATCTTCTCTTGTCTAAATCCTCGGCCATATCAGAATCAGTAAAGCCTTTTAACAAGGCATCCTTGCCACCAAAACACAAAATAAAATCAGAAGTTTCTTTGAGATATGTCAGGATCCATTTAATTGCATTCCAATTTTGTTTTTATGGGTTACTCATAAATCTTCTTACCACTCCCACTCTATTGGCAATATCCAGGTTTGTACATACCATAGCATACATGAGACTTCCTACAACTTAAAGAGTAAGGAATGCCCTTCATTTCAACTTGTTCCTTTTGTGTTTTGGGACTTATGACTGAAGTTAAACAGTAGTGATCTGCTAATGGAGTGCTGACTGCTTTGGCATCTGTCATGCCAAACTTGTCCAAAACTTTCAGAATATGGTTTTCTTGTGACTACTTGATTTCTTTTGTCTATCCCCAATAATGGTCATACCATAAATTTGTCTCCCTGCCCTTAAATACTTCATTGCAAACTGTTGCGCTAAATGTTGTTTCAATTCACAAATGAGCTTCATACTAGTGGTGGTAACTAACATGTCACTAACATAGAGCAAGAGAAGAACAAACACACCATTTGATAACCTTTTGTAATAAACACACGGATCGGATTCACAATGTAGAAACTGATGCTCAGTCATAAAGCTATCAAATTTGATGTACCAATGCCTCGGTGTGCTTCTGGTTAACCTGCAATATAAATTTCTTGCCCATGTTTTACAAAACCTTCGAGTTGCATCATGTATAGCTCTTCCTTTATGTCATTATGAAGAAATGTCCTTTTGACATCAAGCTGTTCAAGTTCAAGATTATGAATTGCAACCAATCCTAAAATGGGCACAAATGGTAGTCATTTTGACTATTACCAATCTGGCTTTGTATCTTTTCTGGCCTTTGTCCTCTTCTTTCAATCAAAATATCCATTGATTTTTCAAGGCTCTACAGTTGGTGGTAATGGAGCCAAATCCCAAGTATTTTTCGCCATCAAAGAGCATTCCGGTTCGGTGCAGACGTATCGATTCATTTCATGGAGTCATGTCCTTTTCAGATTCCCATTAAATAAGAATGAAATAGTGGGATGAAAGGATAAAGGCATTGGAAAAGGAACTTAAGAGAGAGAGGGTCAGCGAGCGATGACAACAAGAATGGGGTTGGGGTTAGTTTGTTCCGCGTCCATCCCTTATCGAATGGAATACAAAGATTGGGCGTAAAGGGCCTCTGCAGCTTTACTAAGTTTAAAAATAGGCCCTTTCTCTGCTTGCCGACCTTTTGTGATGCCTATATATAAGTCCGACTCAGGAGTAACTGGGAGAAGTATTCGCACCCGGACTAACGTGATTAACCGCCTCTGATGAACAATATGCCAGAAGCCTAGCGTGTTGGATGATGCACATCGAATGCGGGGTGGCGTGGCATAAAGCGCAAGGTGAGCTTGGTCATAGGTCCGTAGATGGGTGAGCTAGCTCCTCATTATAGCATTTCCAACTTCATGCTTTTGCGTCGAATATTCGATTCCAACTTAATGCATGTGGTTTCCCGGTTGCAGAGGCAGAGAGATGAGCCCCTGGCACTAGGGAAATTGGAGTTGGGCAAGAGACACGACGACTTCTGGAAAACGACGCCAAAGATTTCATACACCGTGGGTCAAGAAGTGTGAACTTAAATCCCAGGGCCACTGACAACAGAACTCGCATAATGGCCATTCGTTTTATCCCGTCCCGCTTTGCCCCCTCCCCCCCCAAAGTCGAATTCCATTTCTTCCCGCATAGCTTCCTTCCATTTGTCACAGTCAATGGCTTCACAGGCACTTTTAAAAATTTCCAAGTTCTGTTTGATCTGGGGAGCAAAAGCTCTGGCGCTGCCTCTTCAAAGAAGAGAAATTCATAATCTGAAAGTAAGAAGGAATTCTTCTTTGCTGCGAAGACCTCCTCAATCCTGGATTGTAAGTCGAATAAATATATTCATTGTTATTAACAATATTTTATTTAATAATCCTCTGTACCTGCACTTTCCCCTTTCAAATTTCTGTTTATTTTGATTTGAGAGTTTTTTTGGCTTACAGCCCCTCACATTTTCAATATCATTTTTTTGGCAAACCAAATTGATTGGCCCTTGCATGGCTACTTTACTCTGAATTTACAGCGTGAATGCCAATGATAGAATTAGCACAACTTTTGTTCTGAATTAGACTAGGAAACCCTTGCAGCGAGATACTGTCAATAGGATTGCGCGCAACATCCAAATCAAAAACTCTCTAGTCATGGCGCTGCAAATTTGAGGCAGGATCATTGTCATTTGCGGTGGAGATTAATTGGGTCTGTTTTGAAGAGTCGTGGAGACTAGTGCCTTCCTGCCTATCTTGCATGCCGTTGTTTCCAAGTACGCGTGACATCTACAGAAACGCATTGAGTTTTCCAATCCAAGCCTTGCGTGGGTGAATTCCACGTCTTCCCAATTTAACATGTTGGGAATACTTTATTCTAACTGCTACTCTGTGATCGTCAGGTCTGCAGGGTTGTTCTGTACAGTGGACAGGTTGAACATTTGAATGTTCGGGGCAGGGGAAGTAAGACTTGTTTGCTTCCTTCCATGAATCAAACACAATGCTTGTTCCAGAGGCTGGGTATGAGAGCGCGACGGTGTCTGTCCTGTTTTATGGTGAGCACCCAAATTACTTTCTCCCATGTCTGAGATGGAAATTGGTGAGAACTGTGCGTGTGAAGGAGAAGTCGCATTTTATTGTGCCATTACCCCAATCATTACTTGTAGAATTAGTTTCAAACAAAGAATCTGAGAAACAGGGGTGGGCATAACATGTGTCATCGGAGGCATTGAGACTAAGTGATGAATTCTTCCACTGTGTAGACTTTGTAGGTTAAACAGAGGTACCATTATTGGCTGTCTTTCAAAGGTACGCAATCCTTTGTCTTGTCCTTGCACGTTCAACCCAGTAAACACTTTTTCGTTTAAAAACTGTTATGTTAAATCTACGATGTTGTGATTAATTCTCTGAAAAAAAATATAAAGATGAAAAGAGAAACCTCTTTAATACACTAAAAATTAACTAATATAGTTATTAAAATAAGTTCTAATACCCTTCTTTAATGGTCATTGTCTAATTGCTGTATTTTGGTCACAAAATTTTCAAAACATCTGGTGCTGCTGAAACCTTCCATAGATCTGCAAAAATGACTAAAAAGCCAAATTCTGTCCAAAAAAGAACAGAGAGGGGTTCCCACTTCTTCAGAATACTATGCAAAAGAGACAATCTTGCCAGTGAGATAACTTTGCCACTAACCATACCAAAATCAACAAATCTTCTTAGTGGAAATCATCACAAAATTTCAATCTGATATTGGATAGCAAAGCTGCCATTCTCTGTAGTCAGAGACATACCAAAAACAATTACCATGAGTTTGAGGAAAAATTGACAAACCCTCCAAACTTTGCAGATGAGTAGGATGCCCCAAAATAGACTGCAAGATGCCACAATCTTTTTAGGAGAAAAAATGTTAAAAACCAGACATGATTTTGAGGTGAAAAATCAATCTAATCCCAATAAAATTGGAGACATAGATAACAAATTACAGAACTTAAAATTAACTCTTGCTTTTGATTTACTTTACTTTGAGTATGAGGTAGGCTCATGCTCCTACTAAAGCGGGGGAAAATGTTCTATCTTAAATTGAAAGAAACAATCATTTAATACCCAGAATCATTTAATACCTTTAAGCTCCCACCTTTCATGAATTTGAGGTCCATGGATGCATGTGTGCTAAAATAGCTTTTTCTCCCACTCTTTCTTCCTTTTTCCAATTCCTTCTATGTAGTTTCTAAGACTCTGGGATTATCTCTCCTTAGGATAATCTTGGTATAGGTCGACTCAGTCAACCTATATTGGTATAGGTCGACTAGGTTGATGTGTACCCAAACCTATTTTAGTTTGGGGCCAGTCTTATCTTGAGTGTTTAAATTGTTAAATGTGGTGACATCGTTGGATTGCTCTGTTTTTGTTCCCAAAAATTAGTATATGACAAAGATTGGGAACTTCATTTTCACACACATGAATGAATACACACAAATACAAGCTCTCAAGGACATCAAGTAAACATATTCAAGGCATTCGTCAAGTTTTGAAAAAAATTCAGAAGTTCTTTTTAGGATTCAAGGATCCATTGTGAGCATTTCCTCTTCAAGATCTTGCATTTTGTTGGCCATAAAGGGAGGAGATTTGCATTATGACATTCATCTTCTTCATGTATGCACATCAACATCCATAATGACATGGTTTATTATTGATTATATCCATTACATTTGTGAATATTTCTTACATTCCTATTGAAGACTAAACAACAACATCTAGCGTAACAAAACTCTTCTTAACAAGGGTGACATCAATTGAGATAAATCATTGTATTTGATATACTTATTTACATGATTTTTCATTCTTGTCTCCTCCATTGTTAATTTCAAAATGGGGTCTTGACCAAGGCAAGCCTCTCCTTGCCCACCCCCCAAAAAAAAGAAGCAATTTTTTTGATGTGTAGGATTCGGTAATCAGATTTCCAAATTTGAATTTGGGAACCTATAGTCGGAAGCTTCTGGGAGATCTAAGGTCGACTGTATTTATACCATTCAAGAACATGTCAACTTGGTAGAACATATATTAGTATAGGTCAAACATGTTGACATATACATGAAGACCTTTTTTCATGATTTTTTGGGTTTTTTGTCTTGGTTCTAGATCTATAGTCTGTTTCTATTTCATTGTCTCTAGTCACTAGTAATTTTTTGAGCATAAAGGTGTTTTGTACTACTATTTAAGTTGAGTCACTTTCTCTCTCGTCCTCTTATGTCTTATTTCCAAATTTGAAATTGGGAACCTATAGTCGGAAGCTTCTGGGAGATCTAAAGTCGACTGTATTTATACCATTCAAGAACATGTCAACTTGGTAGAACATATATTAGTATAGGTCAAACATGTTGACATATACATGAAGACCTTTTTTCACGATTTTTTGGTTTTTTTTTGTCTTGGTTCTAGATCTATAGTCTGTTTCTATTTCATTGTCTTTAGTCACTAGTAATTTTTTGAGCAGAAAGGTGTTTTTGACTACTATTTAAGTTGAGTCACTTTCTCTCTCTTCCTCTTATGTCTTAGATTGGACTTATTGCTTTATTAGGGTTGTACATATATTTCTTACATTTTTTTCATTCAATCTTAAGCAAGTTTTAATTAATCTCACACTTAATCAATCACATTGTAAATCTAAAGGCTAATGCACATTGCATGAAAGAGGACTTTCTTGTGTACTTCCTTGGTATAATTTGGGTTTAGCTTTGGCATCTATTCATCTTACTTGGGTCTTTCCAATCTAACTTGTGTTATATTGAGACTTATGTTTGGAAGCCTCTCTTTCTCTTGTATTGAATGACTTAGGGTGAAGATGTTTAACTAATGAACTCATCTCATCTTAGTTTACATTAAGAAATTCATTGCTCCATTTCCCCCCTAAATATTATTTACTCATAGATTATTGAACACCAAGAAGAAGTCTTTATATTAAAATTAATCATGCATGTCCATTACTATCTAACCTTTAAGGAACTACTAAGAACAATCACAAAAGTATACCAAGAGCCAATAAAAACCAAAGGAATTAACAAAGGATAATAATTCATAAACTAGGTGGAGACACCACTTCACACATGTGATGATCCATGGAGCATTGATGATGATCACCAATGTGCACATCTTATATCATCTTAGTCTCAAAACAAAAAGATGTTGATGAATGCATGATTTTTCTTCTCACACACATACCTTAATCCAATATTTTAAATCTTATGAACCAGATAGTATTAGATTATAGAGGTAGAGACATCATGGTCAATAGGGGGAAGACATTGGAAAATATAGATGCTCGAATGTAGGTACATATGATGATAGGCAGTCATATTTAAACAAAATAGAAAATTAAAATATTCAACCATCCACCACTAATTAGATATGAAACAAATATGACAATGTAGTTAAAATAACACCATAACATATAACACCAATATTTTGTTCTTGAGGAAAACTCAATAAAGGCAAAAACCCTAGAGTGGATCAAATCCACAAGATGACATACTAGCACATATGAAACCTTGCTAAATGTACAATCAGGAATGCACATGCATTCAGGAACACACTTGGAGCTCACTACTATATTACAACAAGGGCAACAACCTTGCTTACAAAAATATAATTACAACAAAAGATACAATTCAAAGAATGAACAAAACAATTCACAGTTATGAATTGACAAAAAGAATCAATTATGGCAATACAATTCCTTTGAAGCACAACATTACATTGTACTCATACCTCTTCTCAAACCAATTTGATCTCTACTCTGATAAAAAACTTCACAACATCATAATCTCCTCAGAATGCACACCAACTTCATAAATGAATTCACTTACATATACAAGCCTCAAGCACATATAAGTTTGGCTCAATATATGCGATGATGCAAAAATTAATTACATAAGGCAATGTGATCCCATAAGTGTTGACTAGAACAAACATATAATCCTTTACAAAAGTAATCAACATAGTAACACTCCACTAAATAATCTAATAATTAGATCAACATGTTTCTTGCCTAGGCCAGACAAGAAATAAATTCCCCTTCTTTGTCTAATGAACAAACAAATTTTTGTGCAAGTAATTCTTAAGGAAAGGAAGAAACATAAGAATGTATGTCTCGATGGAGTAGCGTAAATCGTCGATCACAAACCTGCACCATCAAAACTTTCTGAACCAAAAGTTGGACCACCATTGAAGACAATTTGCTACTAAATACCAAAAGTAACTAGTCTACATAAAAACTTTTGTAACTCAACCAAAATAGCTAACCACCATATGAAATAGAAAACATAGAATGTAAGCACTCCAAAAATTAATCCACAATGATTGTAAGAGTGGGTGAAAAACAAAGTGTGTCACCACCGAACCAATCTATAAACCAAACAATAAAAAGTACTCTATTTGATAAACAAATATATTGAAATCAATGACAAAACATTGATGCCAAATATAACTAGCAATGATTCCACTCTCGACCAGTCTCTCAACAATTACTATCTCTAACAAAACTAACATCAAGGTCACTACTTAGACCTATACAAAGGTAGGATGGTGAGACTCAAGAATGGAGTGTCACTTGTCATTTTGAGAAATCCTTATCTCATTGAGGAGACTCTACTATGTTGGCTCAATGTTTCTCAGTTGACCACAACTATGTTAGTTCAGTATGTGTAGATGACCATGACTATGTCAACTCGTCACTGAGATGATCTTGGTAATGATGTTTTGATTAAGTAAAAATAGGTTTTGAAAGGAACCAAAACCTTTTTACAAAGGGCAAGAAAGATATAACAATGAGAATCAAAATACAATTGTGGAAAGCCACTTGGCAAAACAAAAGGAAACACCAAAGTTCCCAACAAAAGGGCAAATAGCCCAAGAAGTTACAGACCATCAAGATTTACATTTTGGTCCAGTCTTTTGAGAACATAAAGACATATCAAATGAAGGAACAAAGGATTTGCCTTTTTTTCCTTTGACTGATGTCCAACCATCCTAACCTTCCCAGTAGCCTTCTACCAATCCCTTCTGACCTCCAAAAACCCCTCATCAACAGTGCTCTGGACAAAGTCAACAAAAAAAAAAGGGATAGCAACAACATTCTGATCCAAAGCCGTCAAAGGAACAATAGTGGAATCAACAAAGATAACAACAGGCAACGAGTCAGAAACAACATTATGATTCAAAACTGTTGTAGGGACAACCTTCGAATCATCAGAAACAACAACAGAATCCTGAGCCAAAGAGAGATCAAAATGCGAAGAGCTATCTGAACCATCCACCTCTGTTATGGTAATGATGTCAGTTTAATCTTGTTATTACATTTAACCTATTTTTTTAAAGCTATTAGTTCTTATTAAGAACTCCACTAAGGGTTAGCCTAGAGACCACTTTGTGTCCTGTCTTGCCATCGAGAGCCTCTCCATCCCAATACTCTATACTAGCCAACCATATTGTTATAACAAGTGTATGATATAATACCCAAGAAGTAAAAGTACAATGTAATAAAATACTCTAGCTATAAAATAAGACTCCAACAATAAAATACTCTAGATATAAAACAAGGTAGCTTAAATTTTCTTCAGACTAAGAGCACAAGCACTTAAATCTAGTCCTAAGACATAGCTCAACTATGCTTAAGATGCAGTATCAACATCGTACATCCACACTCTGAGTGGTCTCAACACACCATATAGTGAATCAATGAACAATGCAAAGCAATGGGCTATAAACATACAATTAAATAATCAAGGATTTAGAGACTTCACTCATGGAGCAAGGAGCACTCAATTGGTCTCACCCAAGAGCACAAGTCTCTCAAGACCCCATAAAGATAGGCATGGTTCTTAATGTGGATAGTATGGTCTCCACATTGACGTTTAGAAAATGATGAGTGCAACTCAATAATGCAAAATTAAGACATAAAATTGTGTAGTTCAACATATATACATGGGAGCACATTCATGTAGCTTAAATTACAAGGCAGCAATATTGAATCCTCTCAAAATTGAAATCTCAAATAATAAATCCATAACTATAGAAAATAATCATTATTTAAAATAGTAGAATCTCAATTTTAAATGAAATACTAAGTGGACCAAAACGCAGTCTGAAACCAATTAGACCATTAGAGACCATGGAAAAAGCTTAAAAAATCAAACCTAAAAAAGTGATAAACTAAAAATACCCTTTGGCACTATAACTGTCCAACACCACAAAAATGCATTAAAAAATGTAATGTTTCATTCTATTTAAAAATTTGGACATCATAACATTACTTTGTACAATCATTTAAAAATAAAATCCTTGTAAGCCCAACTAGGTTCTAAATTTAATCAATCTCACAGGAGAAAGGAAGATAAACATCCCACTAAACATACAACAAAAACACAAAAAATTATATGGATAAACACAAAAGTAAATTTAATTCTTACCTCTAACAAAGGTGGAAAATCAAATTAGGAAGAAGAATTTCAATAAAACACAAAATCACTTAGATTTTTAGCAATGTGAAGCAATCACAACACAGTTCCAATGAGATACTACTATCAAAAATCTGATGGGACAATCACTCCCAATGGGAAAAACAATGAATTCAGTCTAAGAATGTTTGAATACACTTTGAATTCCAAAATACGTAAGTGAAAAAATGGATTCTAATTTTCAATATAATGCACCTCTTTTCCCAAAAGTAAAAAAGCTAAATGAAATTCACTTAAAAAAAAAATTAAAATCCAAAAATGGCATAATTAAAATTAGCATAATAAACTATAACTCATCACACTAACTACAAATACTCAATATGTACATTTGGATACTGGTTCAACACTATTATGCAAGGGAGTCAAGATTTTACCAACACAATAATTAAAGGTGTAATATATCAATTTGGATACATCATCCATACATGGATGATATTGGCTAAAATTGTGAATAACAAATGTTTGATACCTAACTTTACTAAAACATACACACATTAAATGTAGTTACTCCTAGTACAAATAATTGAAGTACATATATGTAATAATCCAAAATGCAACTAATCGAAGGACACTTTAGCATAAGAATCATTGGTGTAAATGTGAATATTATGAAACCATCTCTTTCATATTTAATCCTCAACATTCATCATAGATAAACATTTTATTTAAATATCAAGTATTAAATAACATTTTATGAAATTTAGAGCATATGTGTCAATTGCAACTCTAAATAGATAACCATCAACATGACATAACACAATATTGCAATGAACACAAGAACATACATCAATAGATTTTTAAATACATCAAGATAACATAATAAAGTATCATTGAATACAAAATAAATTAGATATCATCATAAAGCATCATGCCACATTGCAACTAGATCATAATGCATATATGAACAGAATAGTATAAACAAGTATAATCTATCATCTATCTCAGCAATAGTATCAACCATATCAAAATAATATACATTTTAACCAAAATAATTCACGCATATGGATAGTTATGCCAACATATAAAAATAATCTAGTTTGAATCAAAATAATCGAAATAGAATACAACCACATAAGACACTACATTTAGTGTTACCTTTAATTTCTAAATTTCATAGCTATCCTTATAAAAGAACTGTTATTCCCAAATGGTTAAAAGCATGTCTTACACATTTGATCCCCAAACGCCTTATTAGTAGTAAATTTAAGGCACCCACATAAATTATCTTCATGTTGGGCTGCCTTGGAATCTCTACATAAATACAAATAATGTTTTTATTAGTGAAACCGCAAGGGTCTCTAGGTAGGATAGGAATTGTACCGTCTAGGAGTTTGGGGCTTTTGTCAATATAATAACAAGGTTTGGTATTTTGTGCCAAATGAATTATCACTCTCAATGAGCTCAATGAGATTGGAAGGAGGTATCTAACGCCTCTCTTTTTAAGCTCTAGTCTGGTGTGGTCTTGTGGGTGTCTATGGTTTTTAATCAATTTACTATTAGTTTTTAGGTTTGATTAGTTTGCTTAGTGGCGTCTCTCTTTGTGAGTCCTTTTTTTAAATCTTGTATTTTTTTTTTCAAAGAATTAATGTTTAATTAGAACATTAGCATTAGTACCTCTATCATAATGAAAATTTCTTCCACAATTTTCTATGATCTTAAACTTTGACCCATACAAATTCTTGATGTTAAGAGATAATAACACAATAGAAAGAAACATAAAAGAGAAAATACCGAACCAGAACGCTGATGCTAATTGTTGAAGTTTTAGAAAGGAAATATAACAACGTGGAAATAAATCACAACATAATATATCATAACATGAAAGTGCTGCTACAAAATATTCTTTATTTATTGTGATACAATTATAGATACAACATCTATAGCATTCTTTCGAGATTTATAATCACCATATATCCTTCAACTCTTCAATGGTTTTAGGCATTTGAATATGATGTTGGCTAATCTCCAGATAAAATGCACCAAAGAAAAAATAAATCAAACATGATTCTTTTTCAGGTTCATGAAAACATAGCGATTTTTTCTCAAAAATTTTGTTATTTTTTTTATCACAAAATGTATAGATCATGAAGATCAAATGCTAAAAGTTTCAAAAAAATTCTTTGTGTTTTCATTTTTTTGAAATTTAGCCAATGATGCAATTTGTAGGGAGGATAGCTGCCTCCTTTAAATATAACTCATATTTTAACCCTATCATCACCAGTAAGTTTTTACATATTTAATATATCAACATTTATTTATTTGCATATATAATATCTCAAAAGACATTTCAAACTTCTAGATGTTAAAACTATAACTCTAATCACAGATTGATCTGACTATGTAGATCACACAGACCTTAACATTCTTGAAATACCTTATGAAATGCCTAAGATTTATATTGCTCTTTCTAGGCATGATCAACTTCCCTTCTTGAAACAATTATGTTAACCTTAACTAGTTTTAGTTAAGCTAATTTACATCTTCATTACCTTGATTGGGCAGCGGTCATAAGGAAGCATTTGGGGCTGACCTAGATAGGGTCATGTCCCTTCAAGGGACATGCCCTTTTGGTATGGTATTTAGGTAGGGTGTGATTGTAGTTAAAGGACACACAAAGAATACCAAGCCTTCTGCTTTATCCAAGTTTGCCCTATTCGATCACTTCCAAAAATAAAAGATTTCAGAATAATAATTTCATTATTGACATCTCTTACAAGGTCTGAAAAAAGATAATTTTCAACAAGCATTGGAGAAGGAATTATATGGTATCAAAGCTCTAGTAGTCAAACCTTGGCTCTGTAAATTAAATAATCAGACTTGATATATATCTAGCATCATTCTTCTATCTTCAATGGCATACACAATTAGACCCAAGGACAGGTTCGATGGGAAAGAACACTTTGATGCTTGGAAATTTAGAATCATGATGATTCTTGAAGAAAATAATGTAAAATAATTTGTTGATTTAGCATCTAGACAACCTACTATTGAACCTCATAAAACTATCTGGAGTAAAGGAAACAAGAAAGCCATATAGATCATATTAGATGGAGTAAAAAATAAAATAGTACTCATGCTTATGAAACATCAAACAACATTTGATATGATGAATGCATTATTAAATGCATATGAGGTTAACAATGCAACTAGAGTTCTCACACTAAAAAGACAACTAAATCATATACAAATAAAGAAGGGAGAATCAATGAATTCTTACTTCCTAAGAGTTGTCAGTCTAAGAGATGAACTTGCAAGTATAGGAACCATAATTAATGACACATAACTAACACTGATGGCTATAGATGGATTACCAGATTCATGAGAAACATTCACACAAGGAGTAAGTGCCAGAGACAATTTTCTTGACTTCAAATGACTTAAGGGAGATTGTCTTTAGGAAGAATCCAAAAAACTTAAGAAACTTCGAAAGTTGACAATTGAAGATGAAGAACTTCATGTTCTTAACACAATTTCTATAAAGGTAAGAAAAAGTATTTCAAGAAGAAGAAGGGTAATCAAAGGAATGACAAATCTAAGAAAAATCTATCCAAAGTAAAATGCTTCAAATGCAAAAAAAGTTGGACACTATAGATCTAATTGCCATGAGAATTCTAAAAAAAAAAAAAAAACTATACAAACATTACCAAAGAAGATAACTATGATCCCGAGAATCATGTATTGTATTCAACACTATCAAATGAAGTATCAAGCAAGGCATAGGTGATTGATAGTGGATCATCGTGGCATATTACAAGATACTAAGAATCAATAGACTCTATATAAAAAAAGTTAATGGTGAAGTCATCATCAGTGATAATTCAACAAATTTCGTCAAAGGAATTGCAATTAAAGTCGAGTAGTTCTCTTCTTCTCAAAGGAGTACTCTATGTACCAAGAATAAGAAGGAATCTAATCTCAATTACAACACTCAAAGATGATGGACATAATGTTGCATTCATGGACGGTAAAGTAATGACATGGGATAAGAATTCCTCAATTAAGAAAGCAAAATTGATTGGTCAAAGAAAGGGGTACTTGTATGAATTAAATTCAGAACCTAGTCAACCTATTCAAGCCTTAATTCATAAAGTTGTTGATATAAGCACATTATGACACAAAAGATTAGAACATCTAAATTTTAAAACCTTATCAACTACGGAGAAGATGGTTACTAGTTTACCCAAGTTAAATAAAGACCATTCAAGCATATGCAAAGGATGCGCTTTGGGTAAGAGCACCAAAAATCCATTTCATAAGAACATTATAAAAACTAACAATGTTTTGGAATTAATTCACTCAAATTTATGTAGACCTATGTCTATTCCTTCTCTTGGAGGATTAAGGTACTATATACTTTTTATAGATGACTTCTCTAGGAAAACTTGTATTTACTTCTTAAAATGTAAAGAATCAAAATAAATGAGATTTAAAGAATTTAAAACCTTAATTGAAAACTTATCAGGACATAAAATTAAAACTTGTAGGACTGATAATGAAGGGACATATACCTTAGATCTGTTTAAAGAGTTTTGTAAAGAAACAAGAATTAAGATCTAGAGTATATCATTCCTTATAACCCACAACAAAACATGATAGAAGAAAGGAAGAATAGGACAATTATAGAAGCTGCAAGAGCTATGATATTTGATCAAAATCTAGAATATTATCTTTGGGTAGAAGCCTCTTGTCCTGCTATCTGTATTCAAAACAAAAGCCCTCACTCCTACCTAAGAGATAAAACTTCTAAAGAAGTCTTTACTAAGGTTAAACCTAATATAAGTCATCTTAAGATTTTTGGGTACCTAGTATACATACATGTTCCAAAAGAAAAGAGAATTAAGTTAGAACCCTCGAAGAGGAAAGGTATTTTTGTAGGGTATAGTGAAACATCTAAAACATATAGGATTTTCATACATGGTTAGAAAAATACTGAACTTTAAAGTAGGAATGCAATTTTTGAAGAAGATTTAGCATTCAAAAGAGTCCTAAGTTCTAGAGATCTCTCTCCCTTAGCTAGTTCTGGGGAAAATATTGAATCTAAGTCTCAGAGGGAGAACATTGAAGAAATTGAAGATGAAATTTAAAATCTCAATCTTGAAGAAATTTAAAATTCTTAGAAAAGACCACTTTGGGCCATTAAGACAGTAGAGGAAGCACAAGACTTCGTTGTGCCATCTGGAATAGTTAGAGAAAGCAAAAGACCTAAAAGATTTTCTAGTTATGTAAAAAATATGAATGATTTGTCTAAATAAGAACCAACCAATATTTTAGATGCTATTAAATATACAACGTGGAAGGGTGCTATGATGGAAGAATACCAATCCATTATGAAGAATGATGTTTGGAAAATTGTTCCAAGATCTGAAGGAAAATCTGTTGTTTCTTGCAAGTGGATATTTAAAATAAAGCATGCTGTTGACTATAGCATTGAAAAAATATAAATCCATATTCAAAGTTAGGGGATTCTCTCAGAAAGAAGGGATTGATTCTGAAGAAACCTTTGCTCCTGTTGCTAGATACACCTCTGTAAGAGCAGTCCTAGCAATTACAACATAAAAGGGATTGAAAGTACATTAGATGGATGTAAAAATAACATTTCTGAATGGAAAGATTATAGAAGAGGTATATTTGGAGCAACATGAAGGATTTGGAACTCATGACCCTAAAATTTTTGTTTGCAAGCTCAAGGAAACTCTCCATGAGCTTAAACAGGCTCCAAGGGCTTGGTATGAAAGAATTGATAAGTATCTCACTGGATTAGGATTTTCCAAGAATGAAGCTGATCTAAATCTATATTATAAAATAAACAAAGATGATATGATAATTTTGATAATGTATGTTGATGATTTACTAATAACATGTGATGATCATCTCATAGATCAATTCAAGAAAGATCTAATCAGAGAATTTGAGATGAAAGATTTAGTACTCCTTCATTACTTCCTAGGACTAGAAGTATGATATAATTCTAACAACACCATACTCAATCAAGGAAAGTATTCATTAGACATCTTGAAGAGATTTGGAATGTGGAACTTTAGGCCTATGTTTTCTCCCATTGAGACTAATTTACATAAACCTAAGGAAGAAACAACATAATCACCTTCCATAGATTCTACTCATTACATACAGATGATTGGGTCCCTTATGTACTTGGTAAATACAAGACCTAACATTTTCTATGCTGTTAATGCATTAAGTTTGTTCATGTGTGAGCCAAAGGAAATTCACCTAGTTGTAGTCAAATACATCATGAGATACTTACAAGGCACTCTTAACCTTGGGCTCAAGTATGACAAGTTTGAATTGGATCAACATGGATACACAGACCTGGATTATGTTGGAAGTGTTACTGATAGGAAAAACACTTCATAATGCTATTTCAGTTTAGGCTTAGCGATGATATCATGGATATACAGAAAGCAATCTTCAGTATCACAAAGTTCCACATAAGCCTAATACATTGCAATAGCGATGGCCTCTCGGGAAGTAGTTTGACTTAGAAAATTGCTTATGGGATTATTTGGTCAAGCCATGAATCCTACAATCATTCATTGTCATAATCAGAGTTCAATCAAGTTTTCTATGAATCTAGTTTATCATGACAGGTCTAAACATATCAAAATTCCTTACCATTATTTAAGAGAGAGGGTATTTACAAGAATACTGTAAAATTAGAATACATTTGCACTGTAGATTAGACATCATATATTCTAACCAAACTTCTCTCTCAAGTGAAGATAGATCATTTCAGGAAAATACTTGCTATGGATTAATTTTAATTCATTTGTATTCTTTAAATTATTGATAAAATAATTGTATTGTTAGGTTATTGACTGTTATGGACTCCACCATTTGTATTCATTATTTTAGAGGTGTCGATCTCTGAGATAATGAACACTTTTATGAAAGACTTTATGAGAGATGAAAACCTCTTAGATAATGTGCTAAATAGTAGAGATCTATTGTCAGATCTAGATGAGTTCAAGATCACATTATGATGTAGACATTGTTATGCCTATAAGTCACAATTTGGATAAAGGAAGAATTTAATTATTCTTTATAGTTTATCCTATGTTGTGGTAGATCTTAACTCATGATCATTTTGTGATATGGGAATTCCAATACCTATGAGTCACAACTTAGATAAATGAAGAATTTAATTATTCTTTGGATGTTATCCTATATATTGTATTCATTGCAATACTGTTATCACTAGTATAAGTGATGTGTCATATCACATATATAGTAATATGACATAGGATTATGTGTTCAATAATATCACATACTAAGAATAATATTCAGATAGATATAGAGTATCATTCTATTCTTATTCATCGTAATTGATGATGTTAGATATCTTATCTCTCTATATGATTATCAAGTTAAGAGGGAGTTTTAAAACTATAACTCTGATCACATACTGATTTGAATGTGTAGATTGTATAGACCTTAGCATTCTTAAAATACTTTATGAAATGCCTAAAATTTACATAGCTCTTTCTAGGCATGATCGGTGTCCCTTCTTGAAACTATTATGTTAACCTTAACTAGTTTTAGTTAAGTCTATTTACATCTTCATTATCTTGATTGGGTAGCGATCATGAGGAAGCATTTTGGGCCAACCTAGATAGGGTCATGTCCCTTCAAGGGACATGCCCTTTTGGTATGGTATTTAGGTAGGGTATGATTGTAGTTAAAGGATACAAAAAGAATATCAAGTTTGCTCTTTTAAGCGAGTCTGCCCTATTTGATCACTTCCAGAAATAAAAGATTTCAAAATAATAATTTCATTATTGACATCTCTTATAAAGTCTAAATGAAGATAATCTTCAGCAAGCATTGGAGAGGAATTATTATAGTTTGATTTCACATAATTTGGAGAAACTTTACTCTAGATACTTCTAGAGTGATGTAATTTAGCCCTATGACGGACTATACTGGCAGTAGATAAGCAGTAAAGACATGGGGATCATTCCAAGCATTTATATCATTATCAAATAAATCCAACTCTAGTTTTTTATACTCTAATATGTAAAAGTCTAATATTTTCCATTGCTGGTTTTAGAATCGAGATATTTTTCATCAATCTTTTAGATCACACTTCTTAATCCAACGTCATAATGAAAGACAGACAAATGGAAATGGCGATGGTATTTAATCGATACAAATAAGGTCGAGATTTATTTTTTCCATTGAATAGTCTTGCGTGGGGCATAATAATATATAGGTGTGGGATTACATATTATAGACAAATGGAAATGGCTAAATCGATGCATATGACAATTGATACAAATGAGGTTGAAATTTATTGTCCTGATTGCTTTGGATTGTGAAATCGCTTGTCCTTTTGCTGCAATACCATGCTGCTAACTGTTGGAATATTTAATGCGGTTATTGTTTGCCCCTGGAGCCAAATGCCCACCTACCACCCCTGAATGTTCAAAAAATTTATTACGGGAAGGTGAGTTTTCAAATTCAAAAATGAGGGGGGAAATTTTTTTGCAAGTATAACAAAAGGAATGTTCCATTCATTCGATATGTAGATAGAGAGAGAGATAGAGAGAGTTCAGCAGAGCAAAGAAGTTGCAAAGAACAGGTGAAAGGAAGTGATCAACAGATCTTGTCATTGCAGAGACAGAAGGAGTTTATTTCGTGATCACAGTAGCACGTGCCTCTTTGTGTCATCCTGTAAGTTCATAGTTTGTTGTTTTTGATTCAACCTGTTGAAGTAGTGATTGCTCCAGGCATTGTAGTATGCAGCCATTAGAGCTATAAGTTTGAAGTTTAAAGTTTGAAGTTTTTCCAGTTTGATGTTTTAGGGTTATTTTAGGGTTTTATGGTTGAAACCGAATGCTCCCAAATTTTGTAATGATTTAATCCAAGTTGAATAGAAAGCTAGCAGACATACTTGAATCTATTTGTCTCCTTCTATTCATTGCATTCGAAAAGTTTTATTTGGAAGCTTCAAGTTCTAGATTTTTGGTTTTAATGGTGAAAGTTGTTCATGTTATAAATCATCACTCGATGAAGTCTTGTTAAAAGCTCTTATCTCTGCTGTATCTACCAAGTTCACTTGATATCTTCATCTACCGAGCTCCACTCTCCAGTGGCTACCGAGTTCACTCGGTAATCACACCTGCAGTGTCTATCGAGTTCTTCATTTATCAAGTTGATTCTTCATCTACCGAGTTTCTCTTCATTTGTCGAGTTCACTCGACACTCTCCTACCACTTGATTTATTAAAGTGCCGAGCAATATTTTGGCACTTGGTAATAGTATTTGCAGAGAAGATTTTGAAGTTTAGGGTTATCAGTTGTGAATTTAATTTTTGATATTTCTCACATGGTATCAGAGTTTTGAGGCCCCACATCCAAAGTGAGTTAGGGCAAAGTTTTTTTTTCTTGGGATATTTATCATGGCAGGAGACGCAGGAAAGATACGGTAGCAGCCACCATCATTCAATGGACAAAATTATGATACATGGGCAAAGAAAATAAAAACCATAATGGTTGCAAAGGATTTGTGGGAGTTTATAGTTAATGGATTCAATGATGTGACAGACCCAACTCAGTATGATGCCCTCACAAATGCACAAAAGACTCATTTGAAAGAGTCAAGGAGGAATGATGCTAAGGCATTAAGTTTGATTGAAGCAGCAATGACAGAGACTGTATTTCCAAAGATTGAAGTAGAAAATTATGCAAAGGAAGCTTGGGATATCTTTGAGATGAACTTCAAGGGAACTAATAAAGTTTGTACAGTAAAGTTGTAGAACATAAGGAGGGAGTTTGAGAACCTTCAAATGAAGGAAAATGAATCAGTTGCAGATTTTAGTTCAAGGACCTCCAATGTGATTAACCAACTAAAGTCAAATGGAGAAGACTATCAAGAGTAGAGGATAGTGGAAAAGATATTGAGGAGTTTACCTCATAAATATGACAATTTGGTCATGACCATAGAAGAGGCAAAAGACCTCACTGTTTTGACAATGGATGAGTTGATGGGTACTCTTCAAACCCATGAGCATAGGATCAACAGATCTACATCTTCTTCTTCCCAAGAGCAAGCATTCAAGGCTTAGTCAAATCCAAGAGGAAGGGGGAGAGCAAGAAATGGCTCAGGTAGAAACTCTAGAGGTAGAGGTCGAGGAAATGGAGGACAAAGAAATGCTGCAGCAGAAAGCTTAGGAAGAGTAGATGGAGCAAGTAGCTCACAAAATACTTCAAGAGGAGGTAAGAAAAACTACAACTCAAATAAGAGTAATGTAGAATGCTACTACTATCATAAATATGGGCATTATGCAAATGAATGCTGGAAGAAGCAAAATGATCAATCAGGACAAGCAAATGTGGCTGATGTAAACATGGGAAGTGGAAATAATGCCACTACCTTCATCATGTGTAATGTTGGTGAAGAAGGAAGCCCTGAGGTTTGGTACCTCGACAGTGGATGTAGCAACCACATGAGTGGTAATGAAACCTTGTTTTCATTCATTGACAAGAGTTTCAAATCAAAAATTAAAATGGGTAACAATAGAACCCTACTAGTTGTGGGCAAAGGATCTATTATGGTCTGCACCAAGAAAGGTGAGAAAAAGAAAATATAAAATATATATTTTGCCCCTGGTATGAAGCACAATTTGACGAGCATTGGTCAGCTCATTCAAAATGGATACAAAGTGCTGATGAAGAATGACACGTGTGTCATTCATGAAAAGGATGGGAGCAAGGACTTACTTGCAGCAGTTCAAATGACAAAGAACAGAATGTTTCCCTTGAGGATAGAGACATGTTTCTCATCTCAAGTTTGTGCTACACCTCCCACACAATCAGCTCTAAGGAGTGTGATTGAAGAGCCCTCACGGCTATGGCACCTCAAGTATGGTCATCTTGGCTATGCTGGTTTAAATTTGTTGTCAAATAAAAGAATGGTAGAAGGTTTGCCACATATAAGAAATTCTTGTGATAAGTGTGAGGCTTGTATTTTGGGTAAGCAACATAGGCTTCCCTTTAATTCTTGAAATTCTAAGAGGGCTAGATATCCATTAGAGTTAGTGCATACTGACTTAGTCGATCCTATGCAAGTTACTTCCATTGGGGGGAGTACTTATTTCATGACATTTATTGATGATTTCAATCATAGGACATGGGTGTATTTCTTAAAAAATAAATCTGAAGCATTTGATAAATTTGTAAAATTTAAAGCCCAAGCTGAAAGAGAATGTGGACACTATATCAAAGTCCTAAGATTAGATAGAGGAGGGGAGTATACCTCCAATTCTTTTGTAAATTTTTGCAAGAAACATGGCGTAAAGAAAGAATTCACAGCCAGCTATACACCACAGCATAATGGAGTGGCTGAAAGAAAGAACAGGGCCATTGTTGAAATGACAAGGAGCATGATGAAAGAGAAAGGTCTCCCAACTAAATTTTGAGGAGAGGCTGTGGCAACAATAGTTTACCTAATTAATAGGTGTCCTACAAAGGCTGTCCGTGATAGAATTCCAATGGAAGCATGGTCACGAGGAAGATGGACAACTGAACACCTAAGGGTGTTTGGATGTGTTGCATATGCACATGTGCCTAAAGAGAAAAGGTAGAAATTAGATGAAAAAGGAGTGAAGTGCATCTTCATAGGGTACAACTCAAAATCAAAGGCATACAGATTGTATGACCGATTGAACAACAAGATGACTCTTCCAAGAGATGTGAATCTTTTTGAAAATCAATCTTGGTATGGTTCAATCGATGAGTCACCTAGCACATCAAGTAAAGTGCCAATTATGAGTGAAGAGAAAGCTAATGAACATCAAGAAGAAGGAGCAGATAGAAGAAAAGGCAAACGACCTCAATCATTACCGAGCTCCTCTAGGCATGACCGAGTGTCAGGGCCAAGCAGTAGCAGTGAAGATTTTGATCCCACACTCTCTTCCTTGTTACCAAGAAAGACCAAGAGTCTTAAGGAGATATATTAAGATGAAAGGTATGAAGATTATGATGAGAGTGTTAATTTTGCATTATTTTCTCATAGTGATCCAATATATTTTGAAGAAGCTCATAAGGAGAAGAAATGGTGCAAGGCCATGGATGAGGAGATAGATGCTATAGAAAGGAATGAGACATGGGAGCTAACTGAATTGCCTCCCAAGAAGCAAGTGATTGGAGTGAAATGGGTCTACAAGACCAAATGCAATGCTGAAGGCAAGATTGATAGGCATAAGGCAAGGCTAGTAGTCAAGGGCTACAAACAGTAGTATGGCAAAGATTATGATGATTTCAAGTTGGTGGGATACATAGATAGTGATTGGGCTGGAAGTATAGATGATAGGAAGAGAACTTTCGGATACATGTATCATATGGGATTGGGTGCAATTTCATGGGCATCCAAGAAGCAACCTATTGTTGTTCAATCTATAGTAGAGGCTGAATATATAGCAACAAATGTAGCAGCCTGTCAAGCTATTTGGTTAAGGAGGATCTTGACAGATTTGAATGAAAGGCAAGAGGATGAAACCACAATTTATTGTGACAACATATCAACTATTACATTGTCCAAGAATCTAGTCTTTCATGGGAGAAGCAAATACATAAAGATTAGATATCACTTCATCAGAGAGTTGGTGGAGAATGGAGATATCAAAATAGAATTTTGTAAGTCTGAGCAACAACTAGTAGACATTTTTACCAAGCCATTAGGCATTGGAAGTTTTGTACACCTAAGAGAGAGTCTTGGTGTAGTTGATTTGGATCAGTAGTAATCCTTGTTTGTTTGGCTCGAGACAAAGGGGGAGTGTTGGAATACTTAATGTAGTTGTTGTTTGCCCCTGGAGCCAAACGCCCACCTACCACCCCTGAACGTTCAAAAAATTTATTACGGGTAGGTGAGTTTTCAAATTAAAAAATGAGGGGGAAAATTTTTTGCAAGTATAACAAAAGGAATGTTCCATTCATTCGATCTATAGACATAGAGAGAGATAGAGAGAGTTCATTAGAGCAGAGAAGTTGTAGAGAAAAGGTGAAAGGAAGTGATCAACAGATCTTGTCATTGCAGAGACAGAAGGAGTTTATTTCGTGACTGCTGTAGCACGTGCCTCTTTGTGTCATCCTATAAGTTCATAGTTTGTTTATTTTGATTCAACCTCTTGAAGTAGTGATTACTCCAGGCATTGTAGTATGCAACCATTAGAGCTGTAAGTTTGAAGTTTAAAGTTTGAAGTTTTTCTAGTTTGAAGTTTTAGGGTTATTTTAGGGTTTTCTGGTTGAAACCGAATGCTCCCAGATTTTGTAATGCTTTAATCCAAGTTGAATAGAAAGCTAGCAGACATACTTGAATCCATTTGTCTCCTTCTATTCATTGCATTTGAAAAGTTTTATTTGGAAGCTTCAAGTTCTAGATTTCTGGTTTTAATGGTGAAAGTTGTTCACATTATAAATCATCACTCGGTGAAGTCTTGTTAAAAGATCTTATCTCTACTGTCTCTACCGAGTTCACTCGGTATCTTCATCTACTAAGCTCCACTCTCCAGTGGCTACCAAGTTCACTCAGTAATCACATTTCCTACTGAGTTCACTTAGTAATCACACCCTGTAGTGTCTGTCGAGTTCTTCATTTACCGAGTTGATTCTTCATCTACCGAGTTGCTCTTCATTTGTTGAGTTCACTCAACACTCTCCTGCCACTTGGTTTATTAAAGTGTCGAGCAATATTTTGGCAGTCGGTAATAGTATTTGTAGAGCAGTTTTTTAAGTTTAGGGTTGTGAGTTGTGAATTTAATTTTTAATATTTCTCACACTAACATTGCTAACCTCGCCATGTCAGGTGGTGGTTTTTTATTTGGTCTTAGAAATTTCTTCACGAATCATTTGTTTTTGTGCTAAAGTTAAACATTTCATCACACTGAGCACTTGGAGTGCGAGAAAATGTGGATCTTGTGTTGCATGAAAATATCAATAATTTAAAAAAAATATTTCTCATCTCATTTAGATGATAGGTCATAGAGAATGATTGGAAATATTAATAATTTTTTAAAATATTGATAAAAAAATGTTAATTTCTAAAAGTTTCTATATCTTTTTTTATTAGTTTATCAATAATAGTTCTAAAAGATATTTCATGTAAATAGACTTTTAATATTGCAAATGTATATTATTTTAGTTAGTTATTTTTAGTATTTAATATAATATAATTATTATATTTGTCATTAATTTTTTCACAAATCTGTTTGTAATATTATTGCATTTCAATTTTTGAATTATCTATATATTATTTTAGTTAAGGTTTGCGGCTTTTACAATTCTTTTAATTTTTGTTTTATTATTTTAAGCTTTGTAACTTTTTCAATTGTATTTGTGGTTTCTTTAGTTTTTGCTATGACTTCTTTTTCCTCTTCAACCGTAATGCTTTTTTAAGTTGATGCTTTAGTTCTTGCTACACCTACTTTTTCCTCTTCAACCTTGATTCTTTTCTCAACCCATATTTCTATTATCTACTTTTATTTTCCATTACCTTTGTCCAACTATTTTTTTAGATCCAATCTATACTTGTATTTACTCAAGATTTTCAACATGTTCTATTTGCTTTCCTTTTTCCCTATATATCTTCTCAACTTTTTATCATCCATAAGCCTCCATGACTCCATTTCTCATTCATAAATGTCATCTTCATTAATTGATTTTACATCCTTCTCATTTTCTTCTTTAAAACTTTCTTTTCAATAAACTCATACAAAGGTCCAAAAATATCATTATGAAAATCGTCGAAGTCAACTATTTTAAATTTCTATAGCACGTGTTCACCTCAAGCTTCTACCAATATATTGTTGTAACTATCTACAAATCTCCTTCTTTGGTATTTCCATATTTGTACATCCACTGAAGGATTTGATCAATACAAATCCACAAAGCCTTCGAATACCTGCATGCAAAAACCTATCACAGAAGAAAAAGACAAGAGAAGGCAAAGGGTTTTGCTCTGAAAAATGTGCTAATGTATTTTCAGAAATGGAAAAAAAAACCAAATACAAAAGAGATCAATCCTTATAAAAGGAGATCAAAACCCAAAAAAGGGTAACCTAAAAAGAAAAGCTATTTAATAATTACTATTTAATTATTAAATAGAGATGCAAAAAGAATGCATAAAGGGAAATCTTAAGAAGGGAGTAAAGAAAATTTAGTAAATGAAATTAAATCAATGCTTTACTCTAACACCCCCCCTTAAGATGAGCAACAATGCAATTATAAAAAATGCAATGCTGAAAGTAAACTTGGGTCCCAGCAACAAGGCCTATTGAGGTACCCAATCACAACAAAATCTTTGTAAAATGGAGAAATAGAGAAAACCCAGTGGGAAAAACTCTACTCCAAAAAGAGATAGCAATAAAAGAAGGAAGGAAGGACTCATCACTGAGAACCCCCCAAGGACGAATTCCTTCACTCCAAGCATAGAATGCAGCTGAAGATACCGCAAGGATGCAAAAGGTTTAGTGAAGATGTCTGCAACCTGCTTAGTAGTAGGAATGTACTCCAAGCTCAAGGCACCATCTTGAATGAGATGTCGAATGAAGTGCATGTGAAGCTCAATGTGCTTGGTCCACTAATGCTCAATTGGGTTGCATGAAATGTGTATAGCACTCTGATTGTCACACCACAGAAAGGTGGGACTATCAAGAGGAAAACCAAACTCTGTCATCAATTATCGAAGCCACAAAACCTCCTGACTAGCCAATACAGTTGCCCTGTATTATGACTCAATGAATGATAATGTATGAGCATGTTTTTTTTTGCAAGACCATGTGATAGGACAAAACCAAGACAAAATGCAAAACCAAAAGTAGACTTGTGATCATCAATATCACCAGCCCAATCTGAATCTGTGAAACCAACAATGTGAGGATCTCCTGATGTGTAGTGAATGCCATAACATGTTGCACCTATAATATACCTCAAGATACATTTGGATGCTTGCCAATGACTCTCATGAGGATCATGGGAGAATTGAGAGACAAGTCCAACTGCAAAGAAAATATCAGGACATGTATGTGTCAAGTACAAAAAACTACCCACAAGCTATCTATATAGAGTGGAATCCACTGTAGGAGTAGAGCAAGTGGTAGATAAAACAACACCTGACTGAAAAGGTGTGGGAGCAGGCTTGCAATCAAGCATGTCGAATCTTTGAAGCATATCATGAGCATACTTCTGTTGGAGTATGGCTATCCCATCTGAAGATTGAACAACCTATAGGCACAAAAAATAGTGCAGAAGTCCAAGATTTGTCATCTCAAACTGCTCTCTCAATGCTTGCTGAACACCCTGTATCATGGAGACTAAGCTTCCTGTGATGATGAGGTCATCAACATAAAGCACAAGTATCAATAAGTTAGCCCCATGATGTTGAATGTAAACTGTAGGATCAGAATGACATCGTGTGAACTGGGAAGCAAGCAAGAAGGAATCCATCTTCTCATACCAAGCCCTAGGGCCTTGTTTGAGACCATATAAAGACCTTCAAAGCTGACATACCAATGAAGAGTCTTGCACAAAACCATGAGGCTACTCCATATAGATCTCCTCATGAAGGTCTCAATGCAAAAAGGTACTCTTCACATCCATATGAAAAACTATCCATCCTTGTGAAGCTGTTAGAGAGAGTGCAAGGCGAATAGAGTTCATCTTGGAAATAGGGGAAAAGGTCTCAGAGTAATCAATACCTTCAACCTATGTGAAACCCTTTGTAATAAGACGTGCCTTGTACCTATTAATAGAACCATCTGCAACATACTTGGTATGGTACACCCAATGGCACTGAACCAATTTTATTCTTTTCGGAAGAGAACACAAATCCCATGTGTGATTCTTCATCAAAGAAGAATACTCCTCATCCATAGCCCTATCCCACTCTTAGTGTCCTGTCACTTGTGAAATTTTTTGAGGATCATTAGAAATAGCATGACTCAAAAGGCCACTTCCTGCAGTTTGAGAATGAGTAAGATGAACATTTGTAGGATCACCTACCAGAGGTCCAGCTGCATCAACAATATCACAAGCCCACTTGGGCACTCATGGAACATCTAGTAGAGGAGGCAAAGGGGGATCAATCTCAAGATCTTCCTCAGATAAGGCATAACTTTGTATAGGAGTAGATGAAGAATTGGGTAGTGAAGAAGAAACTGAAGATGGAGGATCCATAGGAGGATAATGCTCATCAAACTAAACATCTCGTTGAAACAAGACATCTCTAGAATTAGGATCAAACAACCTGTATGCCTTTACATCCTCATAGTAGCCAACAAAAATGAGTGGTTGGCTCTTCTTCTCCATGGATTTTCGTTGAGCATCTGGAATAAATGCCCAAGCCTCACTACCAAAAATGCAAAAAGTAGAAACATCAGGCTTGACATGAGTCCAAGCCTCCTCAGGACTCATGTGTTGCAATGCCTTATGAGGTATTCGATTCTGAATATAGTTGGCACAATTGATAGCCTCAGTCCAAAATGAAGAACTCATAGCACGAGACCATATCATATAATTAGCCATCTCCCGTAATGTTTTGTTCTTTCTCTCAGCAACCCCATTCTGCTGAGGTGTATAGGGAACAAAGAACTGATGCTGTAAACCATGCTCAGTGCAAAAATATTTGAAAGATTGATTCACATATTCCCCTCCATTGTCAGTGCAGATACACCTGATTGAAAGACCAAATTGCTTCTCTACAAAAGTCTTAAAGATTTGAAATGAATCAAAGACATCAGACTTGTACTTCAAAAAGTACACCCATGTGTGTCTGGAGAAGTCATCAATGAAGGTGACCACATATTGAGCACCTAAAAAAGATGGAGTGGGAAATGACATAAGATCACTGTGTATCAACTCCAATGGTACCTTAGCACGTGTGGAACGACCTGCTGGAATAGGATCTTTGTGATGTTTTCCAAGTGCACAAACTTGAAACACACTGTCAGTACAAGAGATCTGAGGCAATCCAATCACTAGCTCCTATGTACTCATCTATTGTAAATATCTGTAGTTGACATGGCCAAAATTCTCATGCCAAAGTTTGCTCACCATGTCTGCATGAGCAATGAGAGAAACACCTATAGAATTAGAGTTCTCAAAGCCATCAAACTGATATAAGTGAGACTAAAGATCAACACTCCTTGTAGTAATAACCAAATTAGGATCATGGAGGTCTCAAATAACCACATCATGTAGTGAGAACTCAACTGTCTTTCTAGAGCTTGAATGAAAAATCTGAAAGATAGACAAGAGGTTCGTAGAAATGGCTGGAACCAAGAGAAAATCCTATAGTGAACCACCCTCTAAAGAGATAGTTCCTGAACTTGTGACTAAAAGATGAGAAGAATCACCAATTGTAATATGTTTAGTAACACTCTGAGCAAGTGAGGTAACCAAATCAGGTGAGTGTGTCATGTGATGGGAAGCTCCAAAATCAAGAATCCAAGGAGCTAGAGAAGAAAATGCGTGTGCAGAAAGAGCACATCCTTTTCATGTATGTGGAGGTGGAGGCTTCAGAGAAGCAATACTAGACTGCTGCATAGCCTCCTCTAATGCCTCAAGATATTTCTAACACCTAAAAATTGGATGTCCTTCCTTGCCACAAAAATTGTAAGGTTCACCTATATACTTCTTAGTCTTGGAGGAAGACTCACCAGACTTAGAAGTATTACCCTTCTGAGAGGGTTTCTGAGCATTTGATTTGGGAGGAGGCTTGGAGGAACTCTCACTACCTACTAAATCTATCTTATGCTTTGGTTTTGGCTTTGGATTTCCTGTAGATGTCTGAGCTACCAATGCCTTTGTCTTAGAACCAGCCATAGTATCCAACTGTGTGAGTTTTAACTGCTCTCTAGTCAAGCGATCACAAAAGACCTCAAAAGAAGGCATCACAAATAAATTCCCCAAAGAATCTTTGGTGGAATAGAATGTGGAAGAAAATATCTAAAAATTCCCTCAAAGCTTTGAGAGAATCAAATAGATGCACTCAGTATCAGTCTTCGTCTTTCCAAAACTTTGCAACAAGGATATTTGTTGAGTAAACTTCATCAAGAAGTCATCAATAGTCAAAAAGTAATCTGGTGCAAGTGATGTAAGCTCTATCTCTATCTAAAGTTCCCTAAACTCATTTACAGTACCAAACAAGCCCTGAAGATTGGTCCACATAGCCAGAGGAGTATTACACCCGTCCAGATGAAACTGTAAACTATCTGATACCTTAAATGCAATCAATCCGATTACCTCATCCATTTTGTTTTGATGCTGCATAATCTCAAAAGGCCTCTGAAAAATAGGTTGAACTACATCTAAACATGACCAAAAGCCTTTTGACCAGAAAAGTCAAGTCATTGAGGTCTCCCAGGTGTGATAATTATGAGGGGTCAGAAGTTCTATAGAAGAAGTGGTCTCAGTCATTGTTTTAGAAAGGTTTTTTGTTTGTTTTTTGATATACTGATATAATAACAAAAAATACTATAAAAAACACCCCCCACAATGCAATAAACTGAACCCCAACTTACAAATAGATTACGTAAATAAGATAAGAGCAAAAAGCTTCAAATATGAATAAAAAATATTTGGTACCAAATACTGGTGAAAAGATTGAGAATCTGGAAAGTGCTCGAAAAGAGTATTAAAGTAGATCTATTTTTCATTGTTGTAACTTATAATAGCACTTTTGGAATTTTATGTGTTTTCTAAGTTACTATTCCAATGAATATATATATGATACAAAGAGGCATGCCTCTTGAAGTGACATGTCTCTTTAATATATTAACTTACATTAGTTATAGTTATAACACAATAATATATGCTCAATATATTATAATGAAATATATATATATATATATATATATATATATATATATATATATATATATATATATATATATCACTCTTAATATAAGTTAATTATTCCATATATAACATTGTCATATATTATATATCTCATATATATATAATATAATTTATCCGACATAATTATAACATTAACACTCCCTCTTAATGAAGAAGGATAAAACACATAGATATTACACCATAGGTAATATTTCAAAAATAATACATATAGGAAATCTTTGATCAGAAGATTTCTAGAATATGATATCATGTAAGTATTGGTCTATCAGAATATCAACATATGATATTCACCAATTACTATTTGATATCATATTTGGTAACATGAGCATTGGCCTATTAGAATATCAATCAAATGACATTCACCAAATACTTTGTGTAATGGCCTATCAGAACATCAACTAAATGATATCGACCAAGTACTCAATGTGGTAATGGCCTATCCGAATATCAAGGCAAGATATACACCATGTACCAAAAAATATATCTATACAAGCAACTTGTAGATAATCAAATTAATGATATCAACCGCCTAGTTGTTGATTTATAAGATAAAGCCTTTACATGAAACAATTTTGCAAAAAATGAATCATGCTACAAGTTATTTTAAGGACGTCACTTTACAAAAACTTCTCCTAATACAAGTGAATCATTTGGAAGTTGTCACTTCTTCATGATGTACATAGGGGACAGGCTCATACATGTATGACATCAAAAGTTCACATGAAGTCTCCATGAATACTATCATGTGGTGTTGTCACAACATTCACCATAAGCATATCAGAGAATAAGGTTTCTCCCTCTTAGTTTGATATTAACTTTTCTGACCTCTTAGCACAAGGTTCTCTCCAATGAAGTATCAGACTTCCTCTAAATCTATTATCATCCTTCTAATCTCTTGGTAGCAAGTCATGTCATGCTTCCCTAGTACAATGGGTACCCTGATAGCATAAAGCATTCTAGTCAACATACATGAGACTTTATCCCATGAATCATAGTCTTTTAACTATTATAGTTTTTGACTAGTGTTGAATCCATCAATAAGGTCTACTCCTTCTGAACCAATATCATCAAAATTTTGATTTAAGCATTTTTATTTTATGCTCCCTCTCTTTTTCCAAGGTTGCCTCTAATGAACTATTAGACTCCCTCTTATAATTTCACTCATCAAGAATATTTTCTTCAAGAAACTCACATTATCCAACCTAATCATCAGATGATTTGTGAATCCTAAATCACAACTTCTTTGGAGCTACATCATAAGATTGAGTCTACACAATATTTGGTAGCATACCTAATGTACCAATCTTCTTTTCCTGCAAGAACAACCTCAAAGACAAAGGAAAAAATCAAGGCAAATAGCTCTTTATAGTAATTATAGAAATACAAAATAAGAGAGAGATTACAATGAGTAAATACATGCAATACCTGAGGATAATAAATACTTATCTGCAATAATAATATAAGTTGCTCCAATGAAGGTCCATATGCATCAAATCAGGAAATGCCTCCATGTAAGAATTAAACAATTTGACTACATCTTTTCTACTCCCATATAAGAATGGTTCAAATGGAGATAGAACATTGTTTATTAATTCCCCCACAGTGTAAAATTCCCACTCTAATATCATCAAACAATGTTTCATCACATTAAATATGACAAACTTCTTTTTGTTCCTCTTTTAATCTAATTGCATTCCCTTCTTTGTGCCTTGAGCAATTATTAACAAATGTCATATTTGTATTGATAAAACACTTGTGCTTACAAAACTGATAGTCCCCTTTGCTCTTTTGTGACCCACGTGTATGTCATATTATGTACTGCGTGGATTTCACATAGATTGCTTGTATTTTTTATATATTCATCTATAATTCATATTTACATAGACCTTCAGTGGAATATACTGCCCTCCATGTTGAGCATGTTTGTCATTTGCAGAACCATAGAAGCATGAATTATATATTGTCCTACCATTTAGACTAGATGCAAGTTCCAAATCATATCAGTCATGGGTCCAACCTCAATTCCATAAATGCACAACGGGGTACTGATTTCTTATTAGGTAAGAAGTTAGTGATTATTGGAGAATTTGCGGATAATTATGCATATCATCCATTGATCAAGCTCTTTGGTCTATTCAAGAATATCTATACATTTTCATTATCATTCAGGCAAGTTGCCAGTAACATATCCTTTTCATTTATAATTTTGTTAAGGAATCTAAAAGTCAGGAATTGAAATATCCATTTCTTCATATCTCTTGCAGGTCCATGCTTGTTGCATCATTGAATCTAATCACCGAATGTATTATGCGTTGATGAAGATTTTCTTCCTCGCTGCTTTTGGCACCTGTTCACATTTGGCTCATACGTATCTATTACCATTCCTAGTTTCAATCTTGCCCATTTCAAACACAATATGCTTTCTCTATAAATATGATATTCTTTGATCTGTGTTGTGATGAGTCTGACATGTATATTATTCAATCAAGTATATATGCAAATTCTCCAAAAATGATTGAAGGGTTTGATAATATGTGTTTTGTGCTTATCGATGAAAGGAGGCTAGGTGTGGCAAGAAGACCATAGAACCTCAATGATATCACACAACTCTCATCTGACCATTCCATCAGTTTCGAGTACGAGAGTCCAATATTGATATGATATGATCATAGTAGTCAAGTAATTCATTCTTTTGAAAGTGCAAAAATTCCAACAACCAACTTGGAGGCAATCCTAAGAATAAACTAGATCATCTGAGTGACCTCGCAATACTAGTTTGAAATGTACGTAACATTTTTTATTTATTCCTTATGAACCACCAATGACTCGAGAACCTAAACAATGACTGGGACTCTCCTATCACTGTTGTCAGATTCTGTCTACCCCAAAGTCTTGCTTCTTACACTTCGTAATCAAAATTGCATAAATTTAATGTATAAATATCATTATTAATTTCAATTGACTTGTATTTTGGCCTCAATATCTATCATATTCATCCTATTATTTCTTTGGACATTATCGTTCGATACTCAATCTATTATGCATGTATATCCATCCGGATTGTTGCTAGGAGTATGGTTAGTCCTTAGTGGATTAGGTAGCTCTGAATGTAATCTTCTATAATGAATGTCCCTGTATATCCTCTTTTTGAGGATGGAACTAATCCATGATATTTAAATGTATTGGAAAAAAATATCTTTATAGCCAAGTTTTCCATCTCTATGTTGATGACCATATATTTCTTTACCAACGAAGAGTTTAAGCTAAGTCTACTGATATCTCCATCATATCCATATGGTTATATTGATTTCACCATCTCCTCTATCACTTTATTGTTGACTCCTTCTAGCCATTTGTAATGGGTGTTGACTATAATCATTTCTGCCTATTGGGCATTCATTTTGCACAAGGTCAATGATAGGAATCCATAGTGTAATTTCTTTCTTGAAAAGATAATCCTTTTAAGGATCCACTTCAAGGTTCAGTGTTTCTCTTGCGATGTACCAAAATCCACTCAGTAGAAGATAAATGTGAGTATTCATAAGGAGGCCTTTGCTGGTTCAAAAAAAATCTTTTGTCTTGGAATCGAAGTAAAATCTGTTTGCTGTCTCAAAATATCAAACCAAAAGAATATTGTTTTTTTTTGTATTTTCTATTTTTTCAATGAATGCAATTCTAACAATGCAACTACTATGAGGTCCTATTCTAACAGGGGGTTAGCAAAGCAAATAGAGAAACTGAAAGCAAATAACATGAAATCAAATAAATTGAAATTGAAATTCCTAAACGGACATAAGCTACAGAACACAACACGCTGCAAGTTAAACCTTTGAAGAAATCAATAGGAAACCAATGAAAATAGGAGCAACACTTCCTAGAATCCACTGATGCAATCTTCGATGAGAATCTTTAACAAATCAAATTATTTTTCACTCTTCATCAAATCACAAGGCCACAAAAAGTATGTTCATGCAAGGCAAAAAGCTATGTAGACACAATTGGGTGATCTCTTCTCAAGCTTGTTACGTCAACAGAATTCATATATGTATAGAAAACACCAGAACTAAAAGATCGCACAACCAGAAAAAATGCAATAAACCTTTGGCTCAATCACAATCTCATGAATAAAATTCACAAAACAATGACACATTCAGGCAAGAATAACTACACTCCAAATGCTAACACCAAAAGCATATCTTTATTGCATAATAACGACAACCCTTTTTACATTTTACAATGGGGTATTCAAAAGAAATCATCTCCTCAATTTGTGTTGAGAGTGAGAGATATCTTGATGCAATAAAATGCTTTAAAAACATTTAAACAAACTAAATATATACAAACTGACAATCTAACTAGTGCTTAGAGGGACTCCATTCATATTTTATTCATTATTTGGATGCATGAGCCCTTTACATGTCAAAAAAAATGAAAGCATGAGAAAGAAAGTAGGAGGAAGCCATCAGTCGAAGTAGAAGTGCATGGAGACACAAAAAATAGAAGTTGGCCCTTCACTTGATGTGTGTCAGAGTTAACTTGCCATCAAAATGCGCTCCCAATACATGGAAAGTGCTATTTTTGGAACTGGCAATCAACTGTCTGCGCACCTCTAAATTTTGGAGCTGCGGACCTATGGAGTTGTGGACCTGCGGAGCTGTAGACCTCAACTGAGTCAAAATCTCAAAATTTTACTAATTGTCAAAATTGAAATTCTGGCATCTGGGTTTTGCTCATCTTTATCCTAAAGATATGTTTGGATGTTTGCCCTTGAATTTCTCTATAATCTCAGTAATCTTAGTAGCATCGGGAAGATCCAAAGCCTCATACTTATCTTTGACCTTCAATCTGAAGTTGTCCACCTCAATTCGAGTTTCTACAAAATCTTCGAGTTTGATGTCCAACGCTAACAATGCTTCTTCTGCCCTGAAGGCTTGTTTGATGTCTTCATCACTGGATGCTTCCTCTAAAGTCTTTCTAAAATTCTCCAAAACTACTCAACTGGTAAAAGCTTCTCTCATTCTTCATCTTCAAAAATATCAAAGCATGCATCATTGTACAACTTTTCTGCTTCCAAAATTCGCTCTCGAGCTTGGTCCTTGAGCCTATGTATCTCATCATGTAATGTCTCCATCACTTTATTTCCCTCTACAATATTTTTTATCCAATCATCTATCATGTCTAACTCTTCTTTGGTATATACATCAATTAGAATGTCGTACCTTTGTCCTTTTATGGCCTGTAGAGTTTGTAAATCTTTGCTCCAAACCTGTACCTCATCCATAATACTGAAGTCCTGCCTCAAAATTGCCATGATCTTATCAACATTTTCTTGTGTAGCATGTAATAACTTCAAACTTCCTGTAATTATAGTGACAGCTCTATCCTCAAGGTTGTCTCGCCAATCCTGACAAGCTCTCAAAAATGGACTGAGCCATACATCTTCCCCTTCTTTAAGAATGGTAGTCAAAGTCTCCTCAGGCCATTCAAAATCAAGAGGACCAATAACTTCAGCTAAATATCCTTTCAAGATCTCAACTTGCCTTCAAAGTGCTCTAATTTCAATCTCATCATGTTCCATATGGTTAAGAACCTCCTTGACTCCCATAGTCATTAGTTGTCAAGAAGTATCCCGTGTAGGCTTTCCTAACATGATGATATCCTTCACTTCATAGTCCTGAAGACTGACAACTTCTTCATCTGTACCTTTCAGAGGGTGAGCCACCTGCCCAAATAAGTCCTGGTTCGGAGAAGTTGTAATGAATGCAAATGGTGTTGCATCATGTAATGGAGAGTCAGGCTTGTTCAAAATCTCTGCAATGTCACAAATATCATCCTCTGAAGCAAGGAATTGATGCTTAACACTTCTCATTATTTCCTTCTGGAACCATCTCAGGATATGTCTTTCTGTAACCTTGGCTCTAGATGATGAAGGGATGTGTTCAACTACCTCCTTCCCTTTGTTGCTCTTGCTCAAAGTCTCCTATTGTGAGGGTTCTTCTATAGTCTCAGTTTCTGTAGATCCCGTAGTTTGATCCTCAACTTCCAGGGGAGGCTATTGTATACCTTCTACTACCTGTACCTCTTTTGAGGGCTCATCAATAACCCTTAGTTCTAGTTCTCCTTGTAATGACAATTCCTTCTGAACATGTTCTTCTGAACTCGGAGGTGGAGGTGTCACTGAAACCTTATCTACCATCATAACCTGAGGTGAAGATGGGGGCATTGGATGAGGACCTTGTGTCTTAGGTGGCATCTACGTCCAATCTTGCTGTTGAAATTCACCTATAGGAGTATCTCTAATCTTATCTCCAACCAATTCTATACCCACTGGCATGAAATCAAAATCTGGAATGGAGAGAATATCATCACCTAGCTCCCTTTTCTCATTCACCCATCATTGTACTTTGTCTTCCGAAGAAGAGAGTTCTACCATTTCAGCTTGGGTGGGTGGTGGGGTATTTGTGACATTCTTCTTTCTTTCCAATTTCGTGGCTTTGGCCAGTTGAGTTTTCCTTTGTAGAGGCACTTGCTCTTCCTCCTCATCTGACTCTATTTCATCCTCATCTAATTCATCCTCAGGAATGGTTTCAGGAACAGATGGATTAGGAACTAATCTTTTATGAACTCTTTGCCTCTTGTTCTTTCTAACCTTGACCCTCCTTTGCTTCTATGGAACCATAGGAGAAGCAAGCTCTTCATGCATAAGATGAATGGATGTCTTTGGAATCTCTTCGTCTTCTTGTTGGTTTGATAAAATAGGAGGCAATGGAAAATCAACCTGGATATGAGAAATTCTAGGGTCTCAGGGGTCTTGGGGATTAGATTCGTGTTGCAGCGAAGGGGCTTGTTCTTCAATATGCTCTATCTGGATCCTCTGAGGAGAGGCTCTCTTCCTCTTTTCTTTCTTCTTCTCTGAAGGATTGTAGTATCCCACTGGACGATCAAGCTGGTAGACTATTTTTGGCATGATAGGAGATTGGAGCACAAAGATAGGAACTGTGACTTTCCTCCCCTTTACCCTTTCTGGGTGAGCATGTGCATGGAATATTATTGTATCTAGAATTGGATCAAGTGGAAAGGGTTTCTTGATCCAACTCTTTGTCATTCTGATGACATGTCTCGTTCGATGATTAATATCATCTCCTTCCTCTCTATCAATTTTTGCATTTAGGATGGGCCTTTCACCAACTTTATTTGTATTGAATAAGGGATCCAGTAGCTCCTACAAATCCTATAACCTTATCTCATATGGGATGGTCAAATGAAGAGCCTTCTCTGCTAAATACAAAGTCATTCTACAATAGTCCCTGATATGAACATCATAGTCATTTGTGGCTTTCATCTAATGATCTTCAATGGCATATTTATGGTAGAACTCTTTTGCTGCCATATTTTCCACTTTACCAACATTGTCAAAGAATGGCCAGGGAGAGTTATATTCTTCCAGAGGATAATTTTCCCATTCCCATTCGAAAGTCAAGATATCCTGCTTTCTCTTTACCTGGTATGCTCCTATTACAAAAGGCCAATCCCAATAAGGCCTTTGTTGTTTCTTGATCCTCTCATAAGCTGACTCAATCTGCCAAAAAATTTCCATTAGAACTAACTTGTCACTTGGGTATCTTGGGAGCTTCTTTGGATGGATGGATTCACCACCAACCTGAATGTATGTGAATGTTCGAAACTGGATGAAATATGCACCGAGAGCTATGATCTGTGCCTTGGCCTCATCAGACAATCTCTTCCCATAATCCCCTTTGATGAATCGAATGATGGCAAAGATGAAGGCATCATTCACAATCTTGTACTCTTTACTTTGCAATGAGAGCTTCTTCTTAACTAGCTGAGGATAAACTATATACGACCATGCATTAGGATCTTGCATACTACCCTTCTTGTACAACCCAAGGTAGTCGGTGGCTCTCACTGCAAGTAGATATACCACATAAGAAGTTAGATAGAACTTCTTTTTGTCCTTTACTGTCTGCAACTAGTCACACAAGTTCTCACTAAGTGTGGTGGCCCAATCTAGTGGCATCTTTGCATGTCTGATGGTCTAAATGAAGTTAACCATGAATGGAGCAAGATGACCAGTTGTAGGCAATCCCATAACTCTTCTCAGGAGAATGATTGAATATCCAATGTCATCCTTCATGTATCCTCGAGTCATATCTACTTTACTGATTCTCTGCCCCTGAGATGGCTTCTCAATGAAGTGTGAGGAATATATGATGTTGATGGCCTCCTGGTGATGATCCTTATGCCACCTCTCGACTGCGTCATATGAAAGCTTGATAAACTAATTAGCTCTAGGTAGGTAAAAAACCCTCTCGATATTATCAGGTCGTAGATCTAAGACCACTTCCCCAGTGATGCTCTTTACCACCCTTTCCTCAGGAACAAAATGCTGAGATAAGGTCATAATCAATTCTGCTAACTAAATAGTCCCAGGATGTGATGCTACATTTACCAATCCAGACTGGATTAAGGCAGATCTCAAACAAGATCTTTCAATTGGGTTGTTACAAACCCTCAAAAACTCTCCCAAATCCATGTGTCCAAGTTCTATGTCTTTGATCTTAGAGTGTTCATCGTGCAACCGTGACTTCGGGGTTATGCCTTGGAACCTCTACACAACTGGTTTTGTTGTTGATCTGGATGTGGACACCATTTGATTATATTACCTACACGTCACAAAGAGAAAAAGAATGATTAATTATTGGATATATATAAAATGTAAAAAAAAAAAAATGATCTCCAAGAACTTATTAAAAATTTAATTTAATTTTTTTTACATTTTTTTGACTTTACTAAAGAAAAAATTAAATTAAAAAAAAAAAAAAACAAAAAAAATGGGAGATTAAGGCGTTATGGTAGTGGCCCAAAGAGCATGGTGGCGTGGCGGCCGCACATGCACTCGAGAGGGGGTGGCGGCCACGTGCGACCCAGAAGGTGCGCATAGCGCCGTGCTGCACGTGACCTAGAGGGCACACGTAGTGCACCCAAAAGGGCATGGGGGCAGCGGTCGTGCCGCATGCCCAAATGGGCACGACAGCGGCAGCCCCGCATAGCCCAGAAGGGCGCGATGGCGGCGTGCGCACGTCCAAAAGGGCACACGCAGTGCACTTCTTCTTTTGGTCATGTGCACCCGTAAGCGCGAGGGCTGCATGGAGGTGGAGGGGGGAAGGTTTCCATACCTTCCCTCCTCAACTCTTCTTCTCAAAAAAAATGAAGTAAACAAAAAAGGGGGAAGGGGGGTTTTATAACCTCCCTTTCCTTTTCTGTTTACGTTTGCAAAAGCGCGTGCGCCTCGATGAGGACGCGCGCAATTTCCTTTTTTGAATTTTAAATTTTTTTTTTTTCGGCCTTTTGACTTTAAAATTCTAACTTATTTAACCAAGTTTTCTTCTCCCGACTCCTGAACTATGAGTTTGGGAGTCGAAAAAAGGTAGGGGGTTCCCATTCCTAGTAAGGAATGGGGCGTGTGTTATGGAGACCACAAAAAATAGGCTCGAAAAAAGGAAGAAATGACCAAGGCATTTCTTCATCAGAAAACATTCTTCCACTGTGTGTCAAACACCAATCAAACTTTGAACACCTCGAGCATATCTCAAATGACCTTGCAATCCAAATTTCTGAAGTCAAAACCTTCAAACTCAGTGTGTGCATTGTGTATTCATTCTCTTTGATGTGTCAAGATGTTATCAATCAAAGTCCTCTATCAACTCAAAATAATCTTCCACCCCTCCTAGCTCATTCATTCAGAATTTCCACGAAGGCTGTTTGTCAATCAATTGCTTGACTAGATAAGAGAATCAGTTTGAGGGCTCTTGGCGGGATGTCACGTTCTTTTAATTTATGGCCTTTTGCATAATTGCTCCATATCATTTAAAACGTTACTTTTGATGAAACAATACTTTTGACTGCAAGGCACTTTTTTTTGTGATGTATCTCTAGCCATTTTAGATCGGTAGAATCCTTCTGACTTAACACCGTCCCCTTTTTCTTTTTCTCTTTTTAAATTTTTTTTTTTTTTTCTGTATCCTGACTATGCTTAGATTGTGTAGTCAGAACATCGGTGTCATTTCTTGGATTTGATCTCTTATGAACATCCCTTGCGTTCCTCTTTTAGAACTTTTTTAGGAAACTCTTACACCGAACAATGATCTTAGCAACCTTTCGAGGAGACTCCTCTTGTTTGAACTAGTTAGAATTTGGATCATTTCTCATCATCTTTGACTTGAAATTGAACAATGCCTAACACAATCAAATCTTTAAATTTTCAAAGTGTTGAGAGCTTGTTGGTCTAGGCTTCTGATTTTTAGACTGAAAGTCCCTTAATTCCACAAGAGATGTCTGTTGCTTGGTTGGCATAAAACACCCAATTGTCCAAATTTTTTGATGAAGAAATACCTCCTCCTAAAATTGGGACCAAAGAGTGGTTAGTAAAATCTTGAGAAAAAAAATCCCAAGTACACCTTACCCCCTAGGACTGACCTAACTTTGAAAGAAAACACACGATTGAAAGCAAACACACAACTTAGAAAAAAGAAACACAGTTGTAGAAGTAAACACTCTTGCAGAAATGAAAATTTAATCTACATGCAGAAATAAAACCTAACTAATTTTTTAATTTTTAAAAAAAATTTTGGTCTTAGGCTTCAAAATAATGTTTCAGAAACTGTCCATTTACGGGCAAAGGTAGAAACTCCCCCTGTAAGGAACTTAGCCTAAATGTGTTTTCTCCAAGAATTTTTGCAATCTGATATGGGCCTATCCACAAGCATTGGAACTCGGTATGGCTTCCCAAATTTTCTTTCGCCTTATCCCAAAGTAGGACAAGGTCCAAAATCCTGAAGGATTTTATCGTGGCCCTCTTGTCAAACCATCTCTTAACAATGGCTTGATGTTTAATTATGTGTTCTAATGTAGTTGTTTGTTTCTCATCCATTTCCAGAAGATTCATCAATCAGATTTGTACTCTGTCAATGTCATCAGCATACCCACTCATGAATTTTAAAACAAGAATCTTTAGATTGAGCGGGAATACTGGTTCTTGCCTATAAACAAGTAGATAGGGAGAAGTACCCAAGGCCTTTTTCATTCTGATCTGATCTGTCCATAAGGCATATTTCAATTATGTATGCCAATCCCTAGGGTTCTCCTTCAGCAGTCATTTTATCATAGTGATTAAATTCTTGTTTGTAGACTCTGCTACCCCATTTCCTTGCCGGTAGTAATTTGAGGAGAATCTAATGATGACTTTGTTTTCAAATGCCCATAGTGTCAAGAATGTAGATCCATTGTCACATATAAGAGCGAATGACATTCGAAATCTAGTAACAATATGTTCTTCCAAAAAGTCTGTCACCGCCTTAGCAGTGCAATTTCTGAAAGTCTCTACCTCCGTCCATCATGTGCAGTAATCTGTAGTTGTAAGGATGAATGCGTTTCCAGTTGATGATGTCGAGTTTACTAGACCAATGAAATCCAGTCCCCATTTTGTGAAAGGCACACCTCGTATACCGGTTGCAGTGGCATTGCTGGCTACCTCTCTTTGTTAGCACTAGTTTGACATGTACAAAAAGAACACACATGTTCAAAAGTATCCTTGAATATTGAGGGCCAAAAATAACCTGATCTTAAAATCATGTGAGCTATTGCTTCTACTGAACTGTGTCCCATACCATACTCATCATGAAAGTGTTCCAGGACATCCTTAGCTTCTTCATGTCCTAAGCATTTCAAATAAATCCTTTCGTAGTTCCTTTTATACAAATTGCTACCAAGTAGCTTGTAAGACTCACATTTCATCTTGAGTCCCCTATGTTGTGAACTATTCATCCATTCGAGGCATTGATATTGTAGGAGATAATAGACAATATCATGGTACCACACATCTGTCACCACACCTTGATTGATATCAACTTGTGATACAACCATCTTCTTTTGATCATCTTCATCAGTTTCATCATCAAATTTGAATTCCTTTTGATTCCCTTCTTGGTTATCAGCAATCATTTTGGATAATCCTTGGCCTTTGACTAATCGCATAGGTTGAATCTCTAGATTGAATTCTTGAAGTATTACCATCCACTTTCCTCTTCTTTCACCAAGTTCATTCTGCATCAAAAGCGTCTTTACTGCTAGGTTAGGTACAATTGCATACACCTTACTTCTGAGTATGTAGTGATGGAACTTCTTTACTGCCTTGATTAATGCAAAGGACTATTTATCAAGATTTGAATATTTCAACTCAGTGTTCTTTAGAGGACAACTCATGAAAGCAATGGGTCGCTCATCTTCCTTCTCTCTTTCTTGCATCAAGATCCCTATGCAAGAATGTTCGAAAGCAAAGGAATATATCTTGAATGGTAACTCGAATGGACTTACCAAAACTGGGGCTATGGAAATGGAAACCTTAATATCTTGGAAGGATTTCTTTATCTCTGGTACCCATTCTATTTTAGCCCCCTTTTTGGGTAAATCATTGAGGGGGCGAACTATCTCTGCAAAACCACTTATGAATTTGCGTACAAATTTTATCTTTCCAAAGAAAGATTTCAATTCCTTTCGACTATGAGGAGGTGCTAACTTCAAAATAGACTCAACTCTATCTAGATCAATGGAAATTCTAACTTTAGAAATGACATGACCTAGGAGCTTCCCTTTAGTAACACCAAACGAACATTTCTTGGGATGGAGCGATATGCCATACCTATGACATCTATTGAATACCTGCCTTAGATCAGCAATACAAGTACTTCGATCTTTTGAAAAGACAGTCAAGTCATCCATGTAGATGACTATACACCTGTTTATCAATCCTTTGAAAGCTCCATCCATTGCTCGTTGAAATGTAGCTCCTGCATTAATCAACCCAAAAGGCATCCTTCTGTAGGCAAACATTACCCACTTGGTTGTGAAAGCAGTCTTTAGCCTATCTTCTTCATTGACCATCACTTGGTTATATCCTAAGTATCTGTCCAAGAATGACATCATCTCTGAACCATTAATGATTTGCAACACCTCATCTAATGAGGGTAGAGGGTAACTATCCTTATGAGATGCCAAATTCAACTTACGAAAGTCAACACAAAGGAAAATCTCTCTGATCTTTTTCTGTATAGGGACCAAATTTGCTACCGAGGTGGAATGATGGATAGAAATATGATATTAGCATCCAGTAGTTTCTTAACTTCTTTCATAATCAATGGTTCAATTATTATATTTACTAGTCGTTGTCTTTGCCGAAAAGGTTTAGCATCTAGTTTCAACGAGATGTCATGTGTGATAATCTCAGGATCATAAGTCTTTAACTCTTCATAGCTCCAAGAAATAACATCTTTATACTCGGTGAGGAATTTGAGCATGTCATCCCTTTCCTTTTGATTGCATGCTTTTCCTATTTGCACCATTTTTGGTTCTTCATCAGTACCGAAATTGTACGAATCACATTCTTCGATTCCTTTCTCTTGAGTTTCCCTTCTATTGAGTGCTGATTCATCACGGTCGAAGATGCGTACAAGTTCAACCATGCCTTTTAGAATGCTGTTGGTTTTCAAATTAAGGATTCCATCATCCTCCGCAAGCTCATCATCTTCAAGCTTGTCTTCAAGTGTATCATCAATCTCTTGTCCTTGAAAATGGCAACTGCACATAATAAACTTGAGTATATGTTGATCATCTTGAAAGACCTGAAAGTTTGTGATATTGTCGGGAATGGCAAGAATGACAACTAATTCAATTGAGAATCTTTTCAACTTTGTTCTTTCTATTGGTTGCAAAGCGCTAGCTGAAATAGCAAGGGCGTCTGCTACCACATTCTTTCTTCTTGGAATGGATTTGATGTTCAGAGCTCAAAGTCATCCATTATATCCAATACCCTTTTCCTATAAGCGATTAATCTTTTGTCATTACATGACTATATGGATTTTACTCATCTTATCACCAGTTGAGAATCCCCTTCGATTATAAGAGTAGTAACTCCTTTTTCCAATGCAAAGAGAAGTCCTCGAATCAAAGCTTTGTATTCTGCACCATTATTAGTACATCTAAACTGCAATCGATATGTGGCATAGCAAGACCTACCTTTTGGGTTGATTAGTTCAATACCTGCACTGACTCCTAATTTGCATCTGGAACCATCAAAGTAGAGTGTCCAAACTGCATTTTCCTTGGGTTTTCTAACTTTGTGCTTATTCGTCCTTAACTTTTCTTTGATTGAGTCTTGAATGACTGTTTCTTGGGAACCCATTGTAACTTTTCTCATGTAGGGCTTGATGAATCTCCTTCATACCCCATGGATAGAGGAAGAGTGTTTTTTTTCTTGCTTCTCCTAAATTTCCCCTACTAGCTCGCTGATTTGTTCAACTTTAGGTTTAGGATGAATAACTACTGAGGTCCATCCTTTACCTTTGACATATCATCTTCTTCTCTGAACTTTAATCATCCCAGGAGGAGGAGAAGATAAAACTCCACCATCTGAAGAGGTATTGCTATATGATACATTTAGATATTCACTTTCCTCTTCAGTTTGTTCAATAAGGTTGGATGAATTCACTAAATCTTGACTTTCAATTATTTCATCACTTGAGGTCTTTGTACTCTTGTTTTGCATTATTTGTGTCAAAACCTTTGCTACTGCTTCTTGGCATACTGAACATTCGAACTTTGTGCAACCAAAAAAATCTTGGAAGGAGGAGGATACTAGGGTTAGCTTCCTCTCCTAAATAATGTAGATTAGTCACCATACTTTCTATGAATTGTGTCATGGTCTCACTTTTGGGTATCGACACCTTAGGTTCTTCATTTTGATCTTGAGATGTCTTTTTTGGAACCATATTCAATACCATCACTTTGTACAAACCCAAGTCAGATTGTAAGAATGCTACCTCATTCAGGGCATTGTAATCCATAATCATTGTTTTCAGTTTGGGCTCAACATCTATCTTGATTTGATTGTTCAAATCTTTCCATGGAAACCATAATTGAGTGAAATCTGTAGAGAACCATCCTATGAGACATTTTTTCCATTCTCTACTCAGGAGTAATCCATATGTCTCTGGGATGTCAACCACATGTATGTCAACAATATCCTGGATCCGAGGATCAACTATTAGCTGTATCTGCTCATCTTTTAATACTCCAATGAATTTTACCTCTATTTTATCCAACTGTATTACCACTCGGTTAGAGGGTTGAGGATTAACTCCTAGCCTTTGAGCTATTGATAATGACATCACATTACATGAAGCTCCTAAATCAATAAGACAATTGTGAAGATTCTTTCCATATATCCTTATGCTTTGCAAAAATGTGGGTACCTCAACTTTGTCCTTGAACATAGTGGGCATTGTTTTTGCAACATTTACTTGTTGTGGCACTATCTTTTGGTGGACATTATTCATATTATGGGAAACCTTTATATTATCCAGTGTCTTCATGAGTGCTTCTCTTTGTTGTGGACAATTCTGCAACATGTCAAACATGGACATATTGGCTTTCATTTTCTTTAGGTCTTCAATCGCATTATATTTTTCAGTAGACCAAGTAGGGTTCTTTAGTATTGTTGGTATGTTGACTTGATTTTGATACTGTTGTCCTCCTTGGGCTGGCCTTGCCGATGGTGGATTTTTATTTTCTCTAGGATGAGGTGGTGTTGGTTACAAACTAGGAGGAATTCCATTAGTCAAGGGATCCTTTTTGTTTCTGAGATTATATGTATTTTGATTATCATTTCAAAAGGAAAACATCTCATTGTGTTGAAGATCAGGTTCTTGACTGAAAGGGAATGAGAATTCTTCATTTGCCTATTGTTCCACTTGTACATTATGCATAGAATCATAAGATTCTAATAGCATTGCATTGAATTGAATAGGAGGAGGATTATCATTCACTTGTGGGTTTTGATTCACATCCTAATTACCATTATAGTATACACCACCATTGCTAGGAATATTTTGGCCATCATCATACTAATTAATATCAACATACTGAATGTTGTTGTTATCAGCATGAATGCTTCCATTATTTGGTCGAGTGTTCCATTGTAAGTTTTGTCTTTGGAAGCCATTGTTGCGATCAGGAGGATTGAAGTTGTTTCCTCCACTATTGTTTCCTGTGTTGTTGTTACTATTGTTGTTGATGTTCTTGTTGTAATTCTGACCAAAATTATTGTTGTAGGGGCCAGCATTATTTCTTTGGAAGTTGTTATTTTATCCTTGTGACAATCTAAGATGAGTCAACTCATTGTTCATTTGTGACATGGTATTCTTCATTTGACCAACTTATGAAAGGAGATTATTATTTGCCTCCATAGGAACCATTTCTTTTTGTTCGAAGAAGGCTATTTTCAAGGGCTCATACCCTGGATATGTTATCGTTTGAGTTTGTGGATCGGGTGCCTGTTGTAATGGAACTAGGTTCATAGGTATGAACTGACTAGGCATGGTGGGTTCTCTGATGGGAACCGTTGGCATTGTAGGGACTATTTGTGTCAGAAGCATCATTCCTCCTCCATTAGGATTAACTTGCTTTGTGAACGTGATTGCTTCTGCAAAGACTTTGTCCAATGTGTCAATATTTGCTGCAGGAAGTCTTCTTAGAAAAATCACAGTAAGAGGATCCATGGAATTGAAATAAACTTGGATGGAAGCTTCAACTAGAATTGTGTACGGTGTTTCCAACTTGTGGTAGGCCATATGAAAATGATGATTGAAGCATGAAACTGTTTCAGTTGGGTCCCTTTTTATTGATATGAATTGTTGATGTATCACTACTGGATTGATGAGTGTTTTGAATTGTTCCAAAAATAATTTTTCAAAAGTGTCCCAGTCTCCAATACATCCTGGTGGTAGGTTCACGTACCAATTGAAGGCAATTTCCCCCAAAGAGTAGGGAAATAAACGAAGAACCACATCTTCATTAGCAATTTGCTTCAGGTTGCAAATTTCCTTAAAAACCTTGACATGATCTTCGGCGGTTCTTGTTTCTCTATAAATAAACCTTGGACAAAATTTCTCGGGATTCTCAGGGAGGTCATGGAGGGCACTTCTCAAGCTAAGGGGTGAATCAACTGCATTTGCGAAAAAGGCCATCAGAGGATTTTGTGGACCTAGAGGTGGCTGGGATGGTGATGGGAGTGTTGGAATATGTGGAGGTCCACCTAGTGGTTGAATGGGTGGTGGAGCAGAAGAAGATGACAAAATGTTGAATGGAAGTGGTTGAATTAGGGGTATTCCTCTATCACTTTGTGGCTAACGAAAATGGGTAAGCTCTAGAAATTCTTGGGCACTTGGTGAAGACCTTAATGCTCACTGGAATGGGGATCTTGGGTCAATTTCTTCTAGCTTGTATCAATTCTAGAAAAAGTGCACCTCTGCAGAAGTACACTTCCTCACTTCTTTTGAATTTTGCACACCACAAAGTTCTGTGGAGCTGTGGATCTGCGAAGCTACGAACCTGCAGACCTACGGATCTGTGGAGCTGTGAACCTAAGGACCTATGGACCTAAATTTTTGAAAATTTTAGAAGTGATTTCTGAACTTTTTACGGAGTGCAGATTATTGCAAGGGTGCAAAATTTTTGAAACTTTATCAAATCTTTCTTGTTTCCAATAGTAGGTTCTTTGTATTGGCCCTCCTTCTAGCACCACTTTTGTTGGGCGTTCATTTTGCATGAGGTCAATGACAGGAATCCATAGTGTAATTCCTCTCTTGAAAAGAAAATCCTTTTAAGGATCCACTCCAGATTCAGTGTTTGTCTTGCGACATACCAAAATCTGCTCAATAGAAGATAAATGTGAGTGTTCACAAGGAGGCCTTTGCTGGTTCAAAAAAACTCTTTTGTCTTGGAATCGAAGTAAAATCTGTTTGCTATCTCATAATATCACACCAAAAGAACAATGTTTTTTTTTTGTATTTTCTATTTTTTCAATGAATGCAATTCTAACAATGCAACTACTATGAGGTCCTATTCTAACAGGGGGTTAGCAAAGCAAATAGCAAAATTGAAAGCAAATAACATGAAATCAAATAACATGAAATCAAATAACATGAAATCAAATAACATAAAATCAAATAACTTGAAATTGAAATTCCTAAATGGACATAAGCTACAGAACACAACACGCTGTGAGGTGAACCTTTGAAGAAATCGGTAGGAAACCAATGAAAATAGGAGCAGTGCTTCTTAGAATCCACTGATGTAATCATCAATGAGAATCTTTAACAAATTGAATGATGTTTCACTCTTCATCAAATCGCAAGGCCACGAATAGTGCGCTCATTCGAGACAAAAAGCTATGTAGATACAGTCAGGTGATCTCTTCTCAAGCTCGTTACATCAACAAAATTCATATATCTGTAGCAAACACCAGAACTAAAAGATCGCACAACCAAAAACAACGCAATAAACCTTTGGCTCAATCACAATCTCATGAATAAAATTCACAACACAGTGACACATTCAAGCAAGAATAACTACACTCCAAATGCTAGCACCAAAAGCATATCTTTATTGCATAATAACCGCGGCCCTTTTTATATTTTACAATGGGGTATTTATAAGAAATTGTCTCCTCAATTTGTGTTGAGAGTGAGAGATATCTTGATGCAATCAAATGCTTTTAAAATATTTAAACAAACTAAATATATACAAACTGACAATCTAACTGGTGCTTAGAGGGACTCCATCCATATTTTATTCATTAATTGGATGCATGAGCCATTTACATGTAAAAAAAAATGAAAGCATGAGAGAGAAAGTAGCAGGAAGCCATCAGTCAAAGTAGAAGTGCATGGAGACACCAAAAATAGAAGCTCGCCCTTCACTTAATGTGTGTCAGAGTTAACTTGCCATCAAAACATGCTCCCAATGCATGGAAAGTGCTATTTTTGGAATTGGTAGTCAACTGTCGATGCACCTCTGAATTGCGGACCTACAGACCTTGACTGGGTCAAAATCTCAAAATTTTACTAAGTGTCAAAATTGAAATTCTGGCATTTGGGTTTTGCTCATCTTTATCCTAAAGATATGTTTGGATGTTTGCCCTTAAATTTCTCTATAATCTCAATAATCTTAGCAACATCAGGAAGATCCAAAGCCTCATACTTATCTTTGACCTTCTGTCAGTAGTTGTCCACCTCAATTCGAGTTTCTACAAAATCTCTGAGTTTGATGTCCAACTCTAACAATGCTTCTTCTATCCTAAAGGCTTGTGTGATGTCTTCATAACTAGATGCTTCCTCTAAAGTCTTTTTGAAATTCTCCACAACTAACTCAACTCGTAAAAGCTTCTCTCGTTCTTCATCTTCAAAAATATCCAAGCATGCATCATTGTACAACTTTTCTGCTTCCAAAATTTGCTCTCGGGCTTGGTCCTTGAGCATATGTATCTCATCATGTAATGTCTCCATCACTTTATTTCCCTCTGCAATCTTTTTTATCCAATCATCTATCATGTCTAACTCTTCTCCAGTATATACATCAATCAAAATGCATTACCTTTATCCTTTTATGGCTTGTAGAGTTTGTAAATCCTTGCTCCAAACTCCTAGCTCATCAATAATACTGAAGTCCTGCCTCAAAATTGCCACGATCTTATTAACATTCTCTTGTGTAGCAAGTAATAACTTTAGACTTCCTGTAATTATAGTGACACCCCTATCCTCAAGGTTGTCTCGCCAATCCTGACAAGCTCTCAAAAATGGACTAAGTCTCCTTAGGGTGTTTAGAATCAAGAGGACCAATAACTTCAGCTAAATATCCTTTCAAGATCTCAACTTGCCTTCGAAGTTCTTTGATTTCAATCTCATCATGTTCCATATGGTTAAGAACCTCGACTCCTATAGTCATCATCTATTAAGAAGTATCTTGTGTAGGCTTTCCTAACATGATATCCTTCACTTCATAGTTGTGAAAGCTGACAACTTCTTCATCTATACCTTTCAGAGGGTGAGTCACCTGTGCAAATAAGTCTTGGTTTTGAGTAGTAGTAATGAATGCAAATGGTGTTGCATCATGTAATGGGGAGTCAAGCTTGTTCAAAATCTCTGCAATGTCACAAATATCATCCTTTGAAGCAAGGAATTGATGCTTAGCACTTCTCATTATTTCCTTCCAGAACCATCTCGAGATATGTCTTTCTGTAACCTTGGCTCTAGATGATGAAGGGATGTGTTCAACTACCTCCTTCCCTTTGTCGCTCTTGCTCGGAGTCTCCTATTGTGAGGGTTCTTCTTCTATAGTCTCAGTTTTTGTAGATCCCGTAGTTTGATCATCAACTTCCAAGGGAGGCTGTTGTATACCTTTATACTACCTGTGCCTCTTTTGAGGGCTCATCAATAACCCTTAGTTCTGGTTCTCCTTGTAATGACAATTCCTTCTGAACATGTTCTTCTGAACTCGGAGGTGGAGGTGTCACTGAAACCTTATCTACCATCATAACCTGAGGTGAAGATGGGGGCGTTAGATGAGGACCTTTTGTCTCAGGTGGCATCTACGTCCAATCTTTCTATTGAAATTCACCTATAGGAGTATCTCTAATCTTATCTCCAACCAATTTTGTACCCACTGGCATGAAATCAAAATCTAGAATGGAGAGAATATCATCACCTAGCTCCCTTTGCTCATTCACCCATCGTTGTACTTCATCTTCCAAAGAAGAGAGTTCTACTATTTCAGCTTGGGTGGGTGGTAGGGTATTTGTGACATTCTTCTTTCTTTCAAATTCTATGGCTTTGGCCAGTCGAGTTTTCCTTTGTAGAGGCACTTGCTCTTCCTCCTCATCTGACTCTGTCTCATCCTCATCTGATCCTTCCTCGGGAATGGTTTCAGGAACAGATGGATTAGGCACTAATATTTTATGAACTCTTTGCCTCTTGTTCATTCTAACCTTGACCCTCCTTTGCTTCTGTGGAACCATAGGAGAAGCAAGCTCTTCATGCATCAGATGAATGGACGTCTCTAGAATATCTCCTTCTTCTTTTTGGTTTGACAAAATAGGAGGCAATGGAAAATTGACTTGGATATGAGAAATTCTAGGGTCTTGAGGGTCCTAGGGAGTAGTGTTGCAGCAAAGGGGCCTATTCTTCAATATGCTCTGTCTGGATCCTCTGAGGAGAGGCTCTCTTCCTCTTTTCTTTCTTCTTCTTTGAAGGATGGTAGTATCCAAATGGACGATCAAGCTGGTAGACTATTTATGGCATCATAGGAGACTGGAGTGCAAAGATAGGAACTGTGACTTTCCTCCCCTTTACCCTTTTTGGGTGAGCATGTGCATGGAATATTATTGTATCCAGAATTGGATCAAGTGGAAAGGGTTTCTTGATCCAACTCTTTGTCATTCTGATGACATGTCTCACTCGATGATTAATATCATCTCCTTCCTCTCTATCAATTTTTGCATTTAGGATGGGCCTTTTGCCAACTTTATCTGTATTGAATAAGGGATCCGGTAGCTCTTGCGAATCCTATAACCTTATCTCATCTGGGATGGTCAAATGAAGAGCCTTCTCTGCTAAATACAAAGTCATTCTACAATAGTCCCTGATACGAACATCATAGTCATTTGTGGCATTCATCCAATGATCTTCAATGGTATCTTCGTGGTAGAACTCTTTTCCTGCCAGATTTTCCACTTTACCAACATTGTCAAAGAATGGCCAGGGAGAGTTATATTCTTCCAGAGGATAATTTTCCCATTCCCATTCGAAAGTCAAGATATCCTGCTTTCTCTTTACCTGGTATGCTCCTATTACAAAAGGCCAATCCCAATAAGGCCTTCGTTGTTTCTTGATCCTCTCATAAGCTGACTCAATCTGCCGAGAAATTTCCATTAGAACTAACTTGTCACTTGGGTATCTTGGGAGCTTCTTTGGATGGATGGATGCACCACCAACCCGAATGTATGTGAATGTCCGAAATTGGATGAAATATGCACTGAGAGCTATGATCTGTGCCTTGGCCTCATCAGACAATCTCTTCCCATAATCCCCTTCGATGAATCGAATGATGGCAAAGATGAAGGCATCATTCACAATCCTGTACTCTTTACTTTGCGGTGAGAGCTTCTTCTTAACTAGCTGAGGATAAACTATATACGACCATGCATTAGGATCTTGCATACTACCCTTCTTGTACAACTTGAGATAGTCGGTGGCTCTTGCTGCAAGTAGATATACCACATAAGAAGTCATATAGAACTTCTTTTTGTCCTTTACTATCCGCAATTGGTCACACAAGTTCTCACTAAGTGTGGTGGTCCAATCTAGTGGCATCTTTGTGTGTCTGATGGTCTCAATGAAGTTAACCATGAATGGAGCAAGATGAATGGCTGCAGGCAATCCCATAACTCTGCTTAGGAGAATGATTGAATATCTTTCATCCTTCATGTATCCTCGAGTCATATCTACTTTACTGATTGTCTTCCCCCAAGATGGCTTCTCAATGAAGTATGAGGAATATATGATGTCGATGGCCTCCAGGTGATGATCCTTATGCCACCTCTTAGCTGCTTCATATGAAAGCTTGATAAACTAATTAGCTCTAGGTAGGTGAAAAACTCTCTTGATATTATCAGGTCGTAGATCTAAGACCACTTGCCCAATGATGCTCTTTACCACCCTTTCCTCAGGAACAAAATGCCAAGATAAGGTCATAATCAATTCAGCTGACTGAACAATCCCTGGATGTGATGCTGCATTTACCAATCCAGACTGGATTAAGGCAAATCTCAAAGATGATTTTTCAGTTGGGTTGTTACAAACCTTCAAAAACTCTCCCAAGTCTGTGTGTCCAAGTTCTGTGTCTTTGATCTCAGAGTGTTCATTGTGCAACTGTTACTTCGAGGTTACGCCTTTGAACTTGTACAAAACTGGTTTTGCTGTTGATCCGGATGTGGATGCCATTTGATTATATTACCTGCATGTCACAAAGAGAAAAATAATGATTAATTATTGGATATATATAAAATGTAAAAAAAAAATGATCTCCTAGAACTTATTAAATTTTTTTTTTGACTTTACTAAAAAAATTAATTAAATTAAAAAATTAAAAAAAAACAAAAAAAAAAACAAAGGGGGTTAAGGCGCTGTGGCGGCGGCCGCGCGCAACCCTGAAGGGTGCTGCGGTGGCGCATGCACGGCCAAAAGGGCACGCGCAGCGTCGGGCTGCGCGCTTCCTCTTCTGGTCGTGCGTGCGTGTGAGCGCGAGGGCTGCATGGAGGTGGAGGGGGGAAGGTTTCCATACCTTTTCCTCCTTAGCTCTTCTTCTCAAAAAAAATGAAGTTAAAAAAAAAGGGGGAAGGGGGGTTTTATAACCTCCTATCCCTTTTCTGTTTGCCTTTGCAAAAGTGTGCGTGCCTCGATAAGCGTGCACACAATTTTTTTAAATTTTTTTTTGACCTTTTGACTTTAAAATTCTAACTTATTTAACTGAGTTTTCTTCTCCCAACTCCTGAACTATGAGTCTGGGAGTCGAAAAAAGGTAGGGGGTCTCCATTCCTAGTAAGGAATGGGGCATGTGTTGTGGAGACCACAACACTACCTAGCCTTGATAGTTTTGATTTGATGTTGTGAAGCCTTTTTCAGAGTGACTCAATATCCTACTTTATATCATTCATACCTAACGATGATACCTTTTGGGACCGTAAGACATATCCCTCTTGTGATTGCGTAGCAAATGATGATCATCTCCAATCTTTGTTGCATCACACTGGATTCCAATTGCATCTGTACCGTGGTAAAATGTGGCACTTTCACATTAATATTTTTAATTTGGCTCCACATAGGCTCATGTAGTCTTTTCTAAAACAAATGCATGCTTCCTTGCCTTCTTTCAATTTACATACTTATATTTGAACCTGTGCAATAATATAATCATAGAATACTTCTGTCCCAATATGAGATACTCAACTCCATATAAATGCGGACTAATGAAATTTCAGAAATACGATGGAGTCTGATAATTGTATCTCCCAACTGGAGTTAGGCACTGGTTTTGAAACAAGACAATGTGTCCCTAATTGTTTTGGGTCTAATGGCAACTCCACTTAAAGACCATAGTGACTTCAATCAAAATATTTAATTTGGCAATCCATACCTCCTCTGTCCAAATGTTATACTCTACCAATGAGTCTCCAGATAAAATAGGACTCATGTTTTAAGCAAACTGGTTGGAAGATCGAACTACTCTGATACCATGTTAAAGTAGATTGATTTTTCATTGTTGTAACTTATAATAGCACTTTTGAAATTTTATGTGTTTTCCAAGTTACTATTCCAATGAATATATATATGATATAAAGAGGCATGCCTCTTGAAGAGACATGTCTCTTTAATATATTAACTTACATTAGTTATAGTTATAACACAATAATATACTCTCAATATATTATAATGATATATATATATATATATATATATATATATATATATATATATATATATATATATATATATATATATATATATATATATATATATATATATATATATATATATATATATATATATATATATATATATATATATATAAAACTCTTAATAAAAGTTAATTATTCCATATATAACATTGTCATATATTATATATCTCATATATATAAAATATAATTTATCCGACAGAATTGTAACATTAACAAAGAGCTTTTTGACACTTTTTTTGGATAAAAAAACAGAGCTATAATGAAGAAGTTATGCCCCCTGGAAGATAGAAGTCATCAATAGACTTCAAACACCAAAAACAGGTATCAATCTGGAAAAATAAATCCAAAAATTCCTTCTCCATCATCTCCATCTTAGAATCAGCTTTTTGACGCTTTTCTCGAAACTGAAAAAGACCCCCGTATGCGAGAGATATCGCAAAAAACTGATAGGTCCCTCCAAAAACACTAATTTTTTTTTTTTTAAAAATAATTTAAAAAAAAAAAAAATGCCGCTACAAGCGGCGGAAGAGCGGAGCTTTGTTGGCCCAACACTCGAGTGAAGCAGAGCTGTTTGCGGTGGCTGAGCGAAGCAGAGGTGGCTCAAGACTCAGGCAGAGCGAAGTTGAACGCCACTGCTAAGCAGAGCAGAGGTGCGGGTAGGTGGTGGCCCGCGGCTTAGAAAAAACAAACACGATGCCGGGAAAGCAAAAAAGGCCGGAACAGCAACGAGAAATAATTTTTTTTTGCTAGCAAGGGCCTATGGGCTGGAAAAAATCGTCAGGTGCATTTTTTATAATAAAATTAATTAAAAATCACCTCGTAATGTGTGCAGAGGCCATACAACCCTACTAGGAATTTTTTTTTTGCCTCCCAGATCAACATTGTCCAAATTAGACAAATTTTATATGGAAATAAGGGTTTTGACACCTTCTGAATCTATTTGTGAGGTCTATTTGGCCTCAAACTGCTCTGAAAATTAGTGACCCCCTGTTCTCTTAGAAAATACCCAAAAATTCCAAATCTGTTCTATCAAACCCTCGTTCTCTTTTTTCTTCAAATAACGAACAAGCTATAACAGATTTGGCTTTGATACCATGAAGGATTTGATCAGCACAAATCCACAAAGCCTTCGAATACCTGCATGCAAAAACCTGTCACAGAAGAAAAAGACAAGAGGAGGCAAAGGATTTTGCTTTGAAAAATGTGCTAATGTATTTTCAAAAATGGAAAAGATAACCAAATACAAAAGAGATCAATCCTTATAAAAGGAGATCAAAACCCAAAAAAGGGTAACCTAAAAAGAAAAGCTATTTAATAATTACTAATTAATTATTAAATAGAGATGCAAAAATAATGCATAAAGGGAAATCTTAAGAAGGGAGTAAAATGAATTTAATAAATGAAATTAAATCAATGCTTTATTCTAACATCCAATTCATCTTTATTTATATCAAATTTTCCCTTTCCATCCTTTGTTGACTTCATTACGCTCCTTTGCTCATTTAAATTGACCTCGTATTCTCATCTTTTATGGTTTTGAGGTATTGCCTTATCTCCATGTCTGATAATGCCACATTCTTTCTCTTCTTTCCCAAGATTAACCATCCACACATTATCGTCCATGACATTAGGTTGATCTCTTTCTATTTTTGCACTTGTTCTTCATAATTCATGATCTAATCTCCACCAAAAAATATATTCCTTTTTCTTTCTTCCTTGTCCTCGTATCCAATCTTCTTCTCTATGCTTAGATTTTGACATTCCTTTATGCTTGGAATTTATTTTTTGTCATTAAGTCCATTGTAAGCACCTTATTCTTTACACTTTTTCTATTATCCCTTGGAAAGTAATATAGTTTACCAACTCAGAACTAGATATCCATGATTCACCATTTTTCTTCTATTTTTGTTAAATTTCTTATCGACATTCTTACTTCTACTTATATGATCAAAACTAACATTTCCATTTCTAATCTCATTAAAAAAATCTTATCTATTGTCCCAATTTGTTCCCATGGTATTATCTTCTTTGTTTCATAACCTTTTCTCTTTATATGCATCTTGCATCTTGTTCTATATTTGGACATCTTCCAAGACATCATGAAACTTTTTTGTTTCTTCCTTGTCTTCATTAGCACACTAGAAATCTTTTGAACCTTTCTCATTTTTATTCTGAGATTCTTTTTCATGTTTCTCTAATTCGAATTCTTGTCAACACACTACTATATTTAGTTTTCTCTCATCTTCATCATTGTCCAAATGTGCTCTACCTATCCTTACTCTTATCAAATCCAAGCTCATATTCTTGACCTACCTCATAAGACTCTTAATACTAACATACACATGTCACACAATATTAACAAATTTAGTTTTCTCTCATCTTCATCATTGTCCAAATGTGCTCTACGTATCCTTACTCTTATCAAATCCAAGCTCATATTGTTGACCTACCTTATAAGACTCTTCATACCAACATACACGTCACACACGATATTAAAAAAATTAATCTTATCTCAGCTTCATCACCGTCCAAACGTGCTCTACCTATCCTTACTCTTATCATTTATCCAAGCTCATATTCTTGACCTACCTTATAAGACTCTTCATATGATGCAAGAGCATCTTGCGTCCAAAATAAAGGGGAGACATGTTGAATGTAAAATTTAAAATAAATAAATTGTGGAGGAGAGAGAAAGTGACAAAAATTAGAGGAGAAATAATAAAAAAATTTAAAAAAGGGGAAAAAGGAGAAAAAAAAGAAAAAAAGGATTTCTATTTTCGAGGTGCATAGGTGGCATAATAGAAAAAATTAATTCCATTTATCGAGGTGTGTGGGTAGAATTCTAGAAAGTTATGAATATTGTAGAAAGTTGTGGAGGAATTCTAGAAGGTTGTGGATAAGTCATGCATGGGGTGGTAAGTGCCTATTTAAGCAAGGCATATGAGCATTTCTAATCAAGCTCAAGGAGTAGCTTGAGAAGTGGAAGCTCAAGAAGAAGCTTGAGAAGTGGAAGCTTGAGAAGTAGAAGCTAGAAGGCGTGAAGACTTCAAGGTGTGAAAGCTCTAAAGGTGTAGCTCTTAAGGTAGAAATTCTTGGTGAAGCTCTTGGTGTGAAGACTCTTATTTGAGATTTCTCTTATGTTGAAGAATTAGTAAACTTCTTTTTGAAGAAGTCATATCTATCATATCATCTTGTGGGTGTTGTAAGGATTTTCAAGTATAATAAAATTGCTTGTGGAGCATTTTTTTATTTCTCTTGGTCTCCATATTGTTGCTTTCTTGGTTATGAGTGGGTAAGGGTGGTGTGGCCCTTTATCATCATACCAACATACACATGTCACACACAATATTAACAAATATAATAATAGACCATACTGTCTCTTGAAGTTCCTCTTCATAGATACTTTCATCTCTTCTTTACTCTCTCCCACAAAAGTTCCTTTTATGCTTTCTCTTTCCTCCATTATTTCTCAACTCTCCTCTTCTTCTCCACAATTAAAACTTCCCCACTTCCTTTACATCTTTTTAATTAATTAAAACTTCCTTCCCCACTTCCTTTAAATCTTTCTTATTTACCAACTTTATGCTATCCAACCATGTTCATCTTCTCTTTAAAGAAACTATCTTTTCGCTGTTCGTTTTTCAAAAATAATTTTTAAGCTGATAGCTTCTTCTCATGGGAGACTTTAGCTCCATTATTTCTCGACTCTCCTCTTCTTCTCCACAATAAAAACTTCCACACTTCCTTTACATCTTTTTGCTTAGCGCAATTAAAACTTCCTTCCCCACTTTCTTTACATCTTTCTTATTTACCAACTTTATGCTATCTGACCATTTTATCTTCTCTTTAATGAAACTATCTTTTTCTATTTGTTTTTCAAAAATAATTTTTAAGTTGATAGGCTTCTTTTCATGGCAGACTTTAGCCGGGTTGTTCGGTTGTTCGAACAACTCGACAGTCTTACGTCCGGAAAAAGGGAAATGGTGCCATGAAAACCTTGAAATGCGGGCAGAAACATTAACCACGTTGATGTAATTTATTCTCTTGCTGTGAACGAGGAACAAGGTGTATTGTATTCTTGTCCTCACCCAGACTCTCGATCCAGTTTGCTGTAAACGGGTTCGCAGTGACTCCAGATGGAGGGATTTTGTTCGTTGATTACAATGATGAGATTGTCAATTACTGGGTAAAAGAGAAGCATTCAAGCTTTTTCCACCATGGTGGGTTTCTTGCACGGCACAAGTTTTCTGTTTTGTGTATAGTGACAGTGTTCTTGTCAGTGTTGAAGCAGACAGCTTAAATATCACACACTAAGCTTCATTCCAAGACTAAAAGTATTAAATAGTCAAAGTTGACTCATTTTTTGAAATTTAATTTTCTATTTAGTATGTGAATGACTGTGTCAATGGCCATGCTGAAGGGCTATAGCAGCCCTGTCAAAACAATATGTAACCCAATACCAAAGCTAAAATTTCTTCCAGTATGCACAATCCTGTCAGTGCTCCATGCTCCAACAGGGTAAAAAGACACTTGTAAACATGTAAACTTGAGTAGTTTAATGGCTTGTGCGAGGTTGGAATGATATCCAAACAATTTTGACATATGGGGAAGCATCGAGTTGTATGGCCATATGTTGTGGTTGCCAATTATGCACAACAATAAAATGAGTATTCTTCAAACTTTTTAGAAACTTCGATGCAAATGTAGCCACTTGGTGTGTTATTTAAAATCTCAAACCTTTGCTAGCTTCCTCACTGCCCGTGCGCATTCTTTTACAACAAAATATGGGTGTCCGTAGAAAATTTCTCATGATTAAAATTGGGTGTAAAATTAAAAAAAACAGTCAAGATGGAATGGGTTGCGCTAGCCATGGAGATTTCTATCACTAATTGATGAGCGAAGCCATGCAATCCTCAGCTATGATTGATGCCATCTTCAACAAAAAATGAGTATGAAATTTGAACAAGTGATATCTGCCGCATTCGAGGACCTTGATCGCAAGTTTTAAAATTGAGGTTTTAGTATCACTCATGCGGTGATGATGTGATTTCTTGAAGAGACGCCATGGTCCTCCAAGAAACTCCAAACACAAATTCAAATGATAGTGGGCGAATTGGAATCCCACTGCCATTAATTTCATATACTCGAGATTGAGAAGCTTATCTCAATGCCTTTCCCTCTTCTCTCTGGCTCAGACATGGTCCGCGACTTGTTTGACATAATGCTGAAAGAGGTGTCACCTAATATAACCCAAAGATCAAAATAAAATGGATGTTGAAGATATAACGTAATGGGATTTTTAAAGAAAACTTTCAAGCAAATACAGTGGAGCTGGTGGGAACACGCATGTTGTTTGATCAAATGTGTGGTTCTAATGCGTTGATCGCGTGACAGAGCATCTCACACAATGTTGACGGGCCCGAGCATGAGCCATGAATCAATACATTGACACCTTTTGAAGCATAGCGAAGGTAAAAATCTGATACAGAATTTTGGGTATTACCAATTGTTCACATGGTTTCACCATATTAGTCAGCGACAAATCTAAAAATGATTCAGCCTAATAGAAATAGAACACCAAAAGGATGCCCAAGACAAATGTGATGTCTTTGAATGCCATTATTGCAACTCTGGTAGAACAAATACATGTTTACAATGGTTCTGGTGCACAGTCCCACACATTCCATGGCTGGAAGCACAGGTAAACTGTTTGGCAGTATTTCCCTTTCACATTATTTAGATTTATGGTAGACAGGGATAGACATCTTATTTAGATTTATGGTAGACAAGGCATATACATCTTTTTTAGTGCATAGGCATTGGGATCTCTGTCAGCCACACTTATCCAGCACCCAGCATGGACATAGCTCTCACGGACTTCCATGGAGGATGTTGAATCACAAACAATGTACCAATTGTTTGAACAAATGTCTTGAGAAGCTGCAGGTGGAGGCGATGCAGCTAAATGATTTGACAGAAAACCTTCATGATTATTGCATTGATACACAAATAGATTTGTCGACCAAGCCCAACTCATAAAGCGGCATTCCTATTTCAATTTAGTGTTGGTGTCCAACATAAGTGGCAGTGGAGAAGTAAGGAATATGTGGATCAAAGGCCTAAGACCTGTCCTTGAGATCTAATAATTGATGTACCGGTAACTTGTGGGTCATAAGCAATTGCAAGGCTTACACTAGCAAAACAGAGAAGCAAGAGAAGCAAATGGAGGTTTAGGTTAGTGTAGTTCAAGGAGAAATAGAAAAAAGTAGTTATTAGATATATAGAGAGGTGAAAGATAAAAAAGATATATGTTACTATGGCGTAACCCTTTCACAACCCCTTTCACCCTAGGTATTTTTGGTTTTCTCCTTAAGCCACTACACTACGAAAATCTTACATTTTTCAAAATCTATTTTCATTTAGTGTTTTGACAGAGATGATTACCAGTAGACTCTTAAAATCTTAGTTGAAACAATTCACAAATACTTCATCAGTGGATGTAATCCTATTCAAGAGAATGATCAAGCATTCCAAACAAGAAACCTGATTGAGTATTCAATAGCTTACAAACACCAGTTCTTTTGAAACATATAAAATCAGGAACAGAACGGAAGCAGATCATTACATTCTTTGGCGAATACTTCCTGTCAGCCCTTGTGTTTCCACCAATTATTCTGCTTCTCTCGGCCTGGATTCTTCATTAAACAATACTGACTTTCCAAGGCTGTCCTTTCCCAGCAATCACCTCTACCAATTCTTGAACTTTGACTCGAACCAATTCTTGATATTAATTATAAACGAGTACAACAGAGAGAACCTAAAACATAATAACAAGTTATGGAACCAGAACGCCAATACCAATTATCGAACCTTTAGAAAAGAAAATATAACAGCCTGAAAATTAAAGCATAACAGAATATATTATGCCATATAAATAAAGACACAAAACTCTGCAGTGCTCAAATTAAACCTCTGATCATTATAGATATCTTACAAGGCTCCAATATATGATGGTTATAGACATTTAAAGATATCTACAATTTCACGCCATCATCATTTTATCATTAACTTTTGTACATACAAGATTTCAAGATCCATTTTCCTGTACATACAATATCTCAGCACACATTTCAAACCTCTAATGTAATTTAGTCCTTTGGCAGTCCATAGTGGCGGCAGATAAACGTTGAAGACACGGTCGGTGATCATTCCAAGCATTATCATTATCAAACAAATGTAACTCCCATCTATTAAACCCTAATATAACAAAATCTGATATTTCCTATTCGCAAAGATTCAAAGAGGAAACTGATTTCACTAAATTTTGCTTTGGCGAATGGCAAAATATAGTAGCAGAAATGGGCGAAGGAGAATCTGGAGTAGAACTATGAACACTCAAATTGGATTCACTCCAAACTTTTCGCAAGGGAAATCCCACGCTACGCTTGTTCAAGCTATGACAGTTGTAATAATGGATGGTTTTGCTTTCAAGAGAATGAGCTCCACATTTACAATAACGATGATATGGTTTCTTGCTGGCATACTCATCTTCCACACTAAACTGGAGTCCAGCCTCTATATTAAATGAAAATGATCCATCCATCAAAGAAGCCATCTCAATTTCTACCGCCCCTTCTCCAAATGCAATTTTCATTTTTTCCTTGAACAGTCTTACGAGGGGCATAATAATAAATAGGCGTGGGAATACATAGTAAAGACAAATGGCAATGGCGAAATCGATGCATTTGACAAACGATACAAACAAGGTCGAGATTTATTGTCTTGGTCGCTTTGGATTGTTTAGACGCTTGTCCCTTTGTTGCAATACCCCGCTGCTAACATTGCTAGATTCGCCATGTTGGGTGGTGGTTTTTTTTGGTGTTATCTTTCGTTTTCGTGCTAAAGTTGAACGTTAATACTTGGACTGCGAGAAAATTTGACAAATATAAGAACAAACAACACCCTTTGACCTATCTCGCAAATAGTGCATATTGACAATTACATTGAGGACATGAAAGGTTTTTTCCTTGAGCTCTTTGATAAATTTGTGGAAGTTTAAGACAATGGAATTATCAAAAAGTGGTAGGGTTTTCTAAAAGGTCTGATTGGAGATGATAATAGCTTCTACCAGTCTTGTTGTGAAAGGAAAGACTATTTCCAAAAAAATTAAATAGGTACTGAAATAAGGATCTCAATTTTTTTCTTTGCCCTAGGAAATAATATGTTTTAAGGATTCAAAATAATTTCAATATGGAAGAACTACCTAGAGAATGTAAGGACATAACATTGGTGCTGATTGAATTTATGACAAAATCAATCTTCATTTTTGGATATTATTGTTCCTATCACATATTTTAAGTAGTACCAAAAGATAGGCACCCTCATCTAAGGTTTAATCCCCCCTCTTTATAATTTCTATGTGGCCCAATCCCCAAAGATTGGAGAACTCTAATTATCCCTATTTGATTGTGTATCTTTATAAACCCGCGACTAGCCCAAAGGCCACTTAGCCTCCATTGGCTTCCCACTACCAGTTCTACTAGGGTCAACCCTCTATATAAAATAAAGATTAAATCTCTCAACCTTATTACTATTGTCATTTCTAAGGATTCCACATCATTTTGGCCTATCGAGTTAGCTTGGTTTCTTAAGAATTTCCACACAAACAATATTGGTTAGCTATATAAATTTCCCTCCCTTAATCCAAATCCTTAAAAAGTACCTAGATGACCCTAAAGTCCCCATGAATGTTTCCCACACCATTCTAGAAACCTTTCTTCTTTAGATAACTTATCTCATTATTCCCTAATTAGGATCAATGCCGATAAACTATTTATTCTCTACAACTAAAAAATTCTATTATCAAGTGGTTAACAACCCATCTTGACATGATAAAATATAAAATCAATAGATTTTAAGAGTTATTAAGGCCAAAGATAAAGCTAGAGATTGATCTAACAATGATTTGGACTCTAGCATGTGGGAAGTGGTGGAGGAATTGGCTAAAAAATTGGACAATTGGCATTATGGAGGACCAAATTCAAGAACTCAAAGTCCTCATAGCCTCTAAAGTGGTAAAAAAGAAATGGTAATAGTTTTGGGTAATGTTAAAGTGAATCAAGATTAAACTTACAAGAGATTGCATGAATTTTTCAAGTATAGGAAGGATGTGATGAAAAAAATGACCTCTTATTTTAATGCTCTATAGAAAGACCTAAAGTAAAGAAAGTGTAAAATGAGGAAACATAAGGAGACTTGGTCTATTTATATCCATTCAATGAAAGAGGGACCTGATATGGATAAAGAGGGACATGTTCCAAATGTTGCTATTTGTTGAAACCCAATATGGATAGAGAAGATTACTTTCAACCATTACAATTAGCCAAAAATATTTTTTTAACCATATTAACCACTTATATTCTTAATTTGAGCATTTAATCAATCATCTTCATTGAAATAATTAGCCATTTTCTCAAAATTGGATGGATCTAAGATCACCCATTTTCCTTCTATACTAAACATGAGCTAGCAGTATCTACATCTTTATAATATTTATCTAAATTCTCCCATAGTTCTATTGGATAATGAATATCAACAAATCCTCTATTGGGATTGGGGCTCAAAACTATGCCAATAATATCTCTACTTTTATCCAACTTGCATTTTTAAAAGAATCTAGTTGAATACTCCTTTTCCTTGATTCTTGTATACCTTGTATGGTTGGAGAGGCTTACTTTCAACCCTTGCAATCAATTGAAAACCTTTTTTTTTCCTTTCATATTGACCACTTATATTCTTTGGTTGAGCATTTAATAAATCAACTTCATTGAAATAATTAGTCATTCAAGATCACCAATTTTCTTCTATACTAAACATGTTAGCAATATCTACATCTTAATGAGGTTTTTCTAAATTCTTCCATAGTTCTACTAAACATGTTAGCAATATCTACATCTTAATGAGGTTCTTCTAAATTCTTCCATAGTTCTATTCGATAATGAATATCAAAAAATTCTCTATTAGGATTGGGGCTTACAATTGTTTCAACAATACCTCTAGCTTTCCCCAACTTGCATTTCCAAAACTCTTGTTCTTTACTAGTTTAGGGTTCTCCAATTTCCTTATCCAAATCATTCATAAAATATTTTTACTCAAAGCATTCTTGGCTGAAATCTTCTGATTTTGTAAACCACTTCCATAAAAAATTGGAAATATTTCATTTGTAGAGCTTATGTTAGCCACAAAAATAAACAAATCTTCAGACAAATTTTGCTCCAGCAATATACAACCTTGCAAACAAATCACTTTAACAATATCTTAAACCACTTGCAAACAAATTTTCCATGGAGGAAACTCCATAGTTAAGCACACTCAAGCTGGAGAAGTACTAGGATGGGTGACGTCCCAAGAAGTCCCATTGATTCACCTTTGTGAGCATCACCTAGATCCAATGAATGATAAGTGTTCCATTTATTCTCACGAGAGATGGATTCATGTTGAATCACTACTCATGAAATATGGGTCAATGAATTTGACTCAAAAACTAGACACTTAAATCGTGATCTAACAATATCACAATTTGACTTGTGAAAATTATCTCCTACTTATCAATATATTTTCAGCTGAATTTAGCTCTAATAATATGTCAAAACAAGAAAAACTAAAAAAATAAATACAAAAACCATAGTAAAAGCTTCTACAATATGAGAGAACAAGGAAAAAAATCATAAATAGAGATATGTAACTGCAAAATAATACTATATTAATCTAACTTTCTTACAAACATCAAAACTTTCAAATGTCATTTGACAAACCTTTGCTAGCTTCCTCACTGCCCGTGCGCGTTCTTTTACAACAAAAAATGGGTGTCCGTAGAAGCAATCAAATTTCTCATGATTAAAATTGGGTGTAAAATTAAAAAACAGAGTCAAGATGGAATGGGTTGCGCTAGCCATGGGGATTTCTATCACTAATTGATGAGCGAAGCCATGCAATCCTCAACTATGATTGGTGCCATCTTCAACAAAAATGAGTATGAGATTTGAACAAGTGATATCTGCCGCATTCGAGGACCTTGATCGCAAGTTTTAAAATTGAGGTTTTAGTATCACTCATGGGGTGATGATGTGATTTCTTGAAGAGACGCCATGGTCCTTCAAGAAACTCCAAAGACAAATTCAAGTGATAGTGGGCGAATTGGAATCCCAGTGCCATTATTCTCATATACTCGAGATTGAGAAGCTTATCTCAATGCCTTTCCTCCTTTCTCTCTGGCTCAAACATGGCACGCGACTTGTTTGACATAATGCCGAAAGAGGTGTCACCTAATATGATCCAAAGATCAAAATAAAATGGAGTTTCTTCGCCATTATTGCAACTCTGGTGGAACAAATTCATGTTTACAATGGTTCTGGTGCACAGTCACACACATTCCATGGCTGGAAGCACAGGTAAACTGTTTGGCAGTATTTCACTTTCACATTATTTAGATTTATGGTAGACAGGGGAACAAATGCCTTGAGAAGCTGCAGGCGGAGGTGATGCAGCTACATGGTTTGACAGAAAACGATACACAAATAGATTTGTTGACCAGGCCCAACTCATAAAGGGGCATTCCTATTTCAATTTTGTGTTGGTGTTCAACATAGGTGGCAGTGGAGAAGTAAGGAATATGTGGATCAAAGGCCTAAGACCTGTCCTTGAGATCTAATAATTGATGTACAGGTAACTTGTGGGTCATAAGCAATTGCAAGGCTTATACTAGCAAAACAGAGAAGCAAGAGAAGCAAATGGAGGTTTAGGTTAGTGTAGTTCAAGGAGAAATGTAAAAAATTAGATATTAGATATATAGAGAGGTGAAAGATAAAAAAGATATATGTTACTATGGCGTAACCCTTTCACAACCCCTTTCACCCTAGGTATTTTTGGTTTTCTCCTTAAGCCACTACGCTACTTAAATCTTACATTTTTCAAAATCTATTTTCATTTAGTGTTTTGACAGAGATGATTACCAATAGACTCTTAAAATCTTAGTTGAAACAATTCACAAATACTTCATCAGTGGATGTAATCCTATTCAAGAGAATGATCAAGCATTCCAAAAAAGAAACCTGATTGAGTATTCAATAACTTACAAACACCAGTTCTCTTGAAACATATAAAATCAGGAACAGAACGGAAGCAGATCATTACATTCTTTGGCGAATACTTCCTGTCAGCCCTTGTGTTTCCACCAATTATTCTGCTTCTCTCGGCCTAGATTCTTCATTAAACAATACTGACTTTCCAAGGCTGTCCTTTCCCAGCAATCACCTCTACCAATTCTTGAACTTTGACTCAAACCAATTCTTGATATTAATTATAAACGAGTACATCAGAGAGAACCTAAAACATAATAACAAGTTATGGAACCAAAAGGCCAGTAAGAAAATATAACAGCCTGAAAAATAAAGCATAACAGAGTATATCATGCCATATAAATAAAGACACAAAACTCTGCAGTGCTCAACTTAAACTTGAGATCATTATAGATATCTTACAAGGCTCCAATATATGATGGTTATAGACATTTAAAGATATCTGCAATTTCACGCCATCATCATCTTATCATTAAATTTTGTACATACAAGATTTCAACATCCATTTTGCTGCATACACAATGTCTCAACACACATTTCAAACCTCTAGAGTAATGTAATTTAGTCCTTTGGCAGTCTATAGTGGCGGCAGATAAACGGTGAAGGCACAGTCGGTGATCATTCCAAGCATTATCATTACTAATCAAATGTAACTCCCATCTATTAGACCCTAATATAACAAAATCTGATATTTCCTATCCGCAGAGATTCAAAGAGGAAACTGATTTCACTAAATTTTGCTTTTGCGAATGGCAAAATTTAATGGGCGAAGAAGGAGAATCAGGGGTAGAACTATGGACACTCAAATTAGATTCACTCCAAACTTTTCGCAAGGGAAATCCCACGCTACGCTTCTTCAAGCTATGGCAATTGTAATAATGGATGGTTTTGCTTTCAAGAGAATGAGCTCCACATTTACAGTAACGATGGTATGGCTTCTTGCTGGCATACTCATCTTCCACACTAAGCTGGAGTCCAACCTCTATATTAAATGAAAATGATCCATCCATCAAAGAAGCCATCTCAATTTCTACCGCCCCTTCTCCAAAGGCAATTTTCTTTTTCCCTTAAACAGCTTGAACAGCCTTACGAGGGGCATAATAATATATAGGCGTGGGAATACGCAGTAGAGACAAATGGCAATGGCGAAATCGATGCATTTGACAAAACGATACAAACAAGGTCGAGATTTATTGTCTTGATCGCTTTGGATTGTTTGGACGCTTGTCACTTTGTTGCAATACCACGCTGCTAACATTGCTACATTCGCCATGTTGGGTGGTGGTTTTTCTTTTTTTGGTCTTATCTTTTGTTTTCGTGCTAAAGTTGAACATTAATACTTGGACTGCGAGAAAATTTGGATCTTGTGTTACATGGCAAAGCCACATTATATATCTGGAGTTGATTTCAATGCAAGAACAACCCTTTTAACAATGTGCTTAATGCTGAACGTCCCACTAGGTGGGCATTCATCTCTATGCACGTTCATCCATCTCTATGCATATTCGACACGAAAGTAGATTCTTCACATAGGATCTGCAGTGATTCGATCTTTACATATGTTTATCTCATTTCATTGATAAAAAATGTTCGCACAGCTAAATTCTAAAGATTTTTATATACACGAATCTTTTCGATCAGTCTATCAATAACAGTTTTTATACATATTTTCATTACATATATTATTACTTTGTAAATGGACTTTAAATATTCTAAATGTATATTCTTTTAGTTCTTTTTATTTTATTTTTATGAATACTCTTTTTTTATTAAAAAAAATTACTAAGAATCCAATTCACAAAAAAGGGGCTGGGGGATACAAGATCAATCCAAGAATGAGTTCATACGGCCGAAGTCGGACAAAAAACACGGCCACAGTCGGAAACAGAAACTATTTATTAAAAAAAAAATAAAGCAACCTCAGGCTGCCAAAGTAGTGCCAGCCGAGGGTGGTGGATCATCTTTATTAGGAAAACCCCCACCATCTCTGGAATTGTGGGGTGGGTTGGGAACAGTCCAACCATCATCAGCAGTAGCAGTAACCAGAGGATCAGTGACAACCTTTGCATTCTTTAACCTTCAGCCACGGAGGAGAAATCGTCAAGTCTAGGCAAGGCCACTTCCCAGAATGCGCTCGACGAGTACCAAGACGAGCCGGGGACCAACTAGAGCCACCATGGTGTCGGGAAGTTGAGCAGCGCCTCCATCCGCCATCACCACCACTAGGAGAGCGGTGGCAGGAAGCCTTGGAGTGTGGGGTGTGCGAGTGGCAGCTTGAGGAATGGCGCCGAGGACGGCGACCACGAGGCATCGAGGTATTTGCCAAGGTATTAGGAGGAACTCTGACAATAGTGTAGGGAGCATTGCCCCAATGGTTCAACAACTCTTGCAGGTGAGCTACCTGAAGGGCAACTTTGTTAGCTTACACCTAAATTTGCATAATTACATTATTACAAATGCATGCCTTAGTGTACATAGCAATGTTAACATCCAAAAAACTGTGTGAAAAGAACAATATTCATATCTTTCCATAGAGAAAACAAAATTTTCATCCTGAAGGTATGCCAAATCTGGGTGAACTTTTGAGGAATTTTAGGGGAATCACCCAACAAGATCATATGCCAAGAAAAGGGTTCAAGCCTGAATGGCTTGAAAAATCATGAATCCAGTGCCAATAATTTTGAGCACACTTACAAAACTAGAAAATATGCAAGAAAGACTCTGGTTGTCCACAAAAGGGGCATCTGGGATCAGGAACCCCAATGTGTTTGAGCTGAGGCCCCAGGGGAAGACCTTGGAAGGCTAGGCACCAAGAAAAATGAGCAATATTGGGTTTAGTTATAACATTCCAAATGGTATCAAAGCGTTTTCTCCATTGAGAAATAGAAGATTGCAAATGCCATCTTTGGTTGAGCGTGTCCACCATTAGAAGATGGGGCGAGAGCCATTTGTATCCCAAATTTAGCTTGTAATTGGAAAATGGAGTGGCAAGATACCACTTCTAGTCATGCCACCACGGTCGAACAGACTGAATCCCCACATTATGAACTAAGTGCATAGGGATGGAAGAGAGCAGAAGGTCAAAAGTTTATCGATCTGCACGAATAAGGCGATACTATATTTGCATATCTTCCCAGGTCCTAAAACTCATGGTGGCCCTTGAGAAGAGGTCCTTAAGAGTTCTGATGCCACATTTGAAAAAACGCAGAGCACTGGCACCTTGAGTCTTGGTGAGGGGAGTACCTTGAATGGAAAATAGGGGAGACCACAAAATGTTCTGTTGATTCAAGGAGAGGCTATTGCAGAACTCATCTCCAGCCCAATGAAGCCAAGGCTTAATAGCTTCCTAGGCTTTCCATATGCTCTTGATGAAAAATGAGCCCTGAATGGCTATTGGCTCCCACATGATGAGAAGGGTTTGAAAACCATTCCCCTTCCATGTAGGCCTGTTAACAGGAAAGCTGGAAGAAATGCAGTGCCAAACCAGAATCTTCCAGGCTTCATCTCCAGAAATAGTTCGAATAATCCATTTGGCACAGAGAGTAAGGCCTTGTTTCTGAGTGGAAAGTAGACCAGAACGACTAGATTCTTTTGGGAGACAACAAAAATCCCTGGCAACTCTATGAAAGCCATGATGATCAGAACAAGAGGCCCAAAGAAAATCCCTGAGCAATCTTTTCAGCTTCAAATATGAAGCTTTGGAGGGAGCCCAACAAGAGGAATAATACACATGAGTGGCCACCAGAATCTTCGAGCAAATCTAAAATTTCCCAGCAAGGGAGAGCGGTTTTGTGATCCAATAATCAAACTTCTTGCTAATCTTGGCCAACACAACATTCCAAAGTTCCATAGGTGAAGCCTGGAAAGCAAAAGGAATGCCAAGAAAGCAGAAGATTTCCCCATGCGTAACCCATTTCCACTCAAACTAGCTGAGCCAAGGTGGAGCTGGCAAAAATGACTAGCGGAAGCAGAGCATTTTATGCCATTGAATGGTAGATCTAGAGGCTTGACAAAAGATGTCCAGACAACTTAAAGCATTATTGATGTTTTCTTCATCCTTTAAAAGAGTAAGAAAGGAACCATCAACAAAGTGACCATTGACTAACTGAGAGGATGATTCAGGCAGGGAAATGCCATGAACTAGTCCTAAAGACACAGAATGAGCTAGCAAATAGCCAAAACCTTAAGTAGCAAGGACATAAAGTGCTGGAGCTAAAGGGAAACCTTGCCTGATTGAATGAAAAAGGGCCTCAGATTGCGAATTATTGATGGTAATGCAAGCATTAGCATCTCCAAAGAGCATCTCCATGGACCAAAGGAAATCGGGACCAAAACCTAGAGCGTAGAGCATAGCCAAGATGAAGGGCCATTCAATGCGATCATAGGCTTTAGCAAAATCTATCTTTAAAAAGATAGCCTTCTACTTGGACTTGCGAGCCCATTCTATGCCTTCCCAGACAACAATAATGTTGTCAAAAATATATCTGGACTTGATGAAGCTAGTTTTCTCAAGCCGCACAATTAAAGACAACATGTGCCTAATTTTGAGAGAGAGTGCCTTGGCAATAATCGTATAAGACACATTCAGAAGGGTAATGGATCTCCAATAGCACATCCTCTGGATCACCGGATTTAGGTATGAATTTGATATTTCCTTTATTTATAATGGCTCCTAAGCTTTTAGAATGATAGGCTTCAAGATAAACTTTGTGCAGATCAGGACCTATATGCTCCCAGAGGTGTTTGTAGAATTCATAAGGAAACCCATCACACCCAGGGGACTTGTCATCAGCCATGGAGTAGACCACCTCTTTAAGGTCTTGGAGGGAAAGAAGTTGCTCACAGAAAGCATGTTACTCAACTGCTAGGCAGTTTGGAGTAACAAAGATACATTTCTAAGAGCTTCCTCCTGAGCAATTGAATTTCCTTGCAAAACAAACACGTTCTCATAGTGATGAAAAAATGCTTATAGGATGTCAAGGAGACTAGATAGAACAACAGATCCTTGTTTGATCTTTTTAATCCCAACATTGCTATGACGAGCTCGAAGAGCCTGAAAGAACTCTTTCGAGGCTTTATCGCCAACCTCCAACTAGTGGAGACGGGATTTGATTTGGGCTCCTCGAGCAGCATAGTTATCAACAATTTGTTTGTCATGGCGAAGCTTGGAAAGCTAAATTTGTAAATCCACATCAAAGGGATTGAGGGTGAGAGCCTCAGAGGCTTTTTTGAGGGCAAGGGTGTTGGCTTCATATGATCATTCTCTGAATATTGCCAACTGACACCCATAGATGCATAGGAACCAAGTAGTTTTGGTAATGGCATCATTCCACCATTGAATCCATCCCATTTGAGAATACGAACGTGGCTCCAGGTTCTAGACACGTAGGATGTGTGAGATGGTGGAAGCATGAATCAACACAGATGTGTTAAGGAAGAACTGAGACTTAGCCACCTTTGGGACAACTGTTTGCCAAGAAATGACAAAATAAATGGGATAGTGGTCAGATAACATCACATCTGGTAGGGGGATGACAAGTAAATCTTGATCCTGAGAAAAATAGAAAAAAGATTGCCCAGTGATCATAGCATAATCAAGACGTTTTAAAATGCAGTAGGAGCTAGCTCGAAAGTTGGACCAAGTGTGCCAAACCTCACTATCCCGACGGCAGTTGGTATTGGGATAAAAAAGGTCCAATTTATTATGTATGTAGTACCAGGCTTCTCTTTCCCCAACTGTCCAGTGAAAAGGTAGAATGTCGTCTTTGTTAGAGGTCACTTTAACCATATTGAAGTCCCCACACATGACCCAAGTAGCTAGAGGCAAATTGTTAGCCAGCTAGGCCCATGTTTGGGATCTTTCCACAACATCATTGGAAGCATAAACATTAATGATTCCAAAAGAATGATTGTTAATGGAAAACAAAAGCCAAATAATTCTATGCGTCGGGTCAGAATCGTGTGAAATAATAGCAGAATGAAAGCGAGGTGACAAGAGAGTAACTGCACCACCCTAGCTAGTTTTGTGTTGAGAGGAAAACATAATGCCATCTTGCCAAATGACGCGGCACGTCGAAGAAAGCATGAAACTAGAAATCTTAACTTCTTGCAAACAGAGAAAATCTAAATTACCAAGTCTATGACGGGCATCTCAGACATAGTACTTTCTAGGGAGGTTTGTGAGACCTTGAACATTCCATGATAGGAACTTCATGAAAATTCTTCCATATCATCCTCATCCTCAAGAGAGGAGTAGCTATTCTGCAAGAAGGTAGAAACCTGGTTGAAGTTAGATGAAAAATCCTCTGAACTTATAGCTTGCCGTTTCACCTCTGGTATCTCTGCACATCCAGGAGGACTGTGAGAATGCCGCATCCCTGGTGACACTATGGAAGAAGCAGCAAGAGGAGTATGAACCCCAGCCAAGGTAAAAATCTGGCGGCTGCCTTAATCCCTTGCATACTAGCAGGGTTTGAAACCCGTGAAACCCTTAGAATAGGTGCTGTGAAAGTCGCTTGCATCCCTACGTTGGCTGGAGTTGATGCTTCTGTGGGGATAGGCGGAAAGGCGGCGACCACTGCATAGGATTGCTTGGGAGGGAAGGGATTCAAGGTAGCTTTGCCCTTGTGCCCAACAGTAACCCATTCTTCTTTTTTCCCTTCGACCTGTTTGATAGGCACTTCTTTAGGCACGAGCTTGACCCTAGGCATAGCCAAAGGGCAGTCCGTGATCTTGTGTTTCGTGGACTGGCACCTATAATAGGTGTTGGGGAGGTTCAAGTAAAGCACCTTTTGGGAGAAGGTTTGAGCCCCAATCTAGATTTCCACAGAATCCTTAAGATCCTTGGAAAGATCAACCTCGATGCAAACGTGTCGCTGTGGGCAAGCATTAAAAAATTTCTCAGGCTCCTTAGTGACAACTTTGCCAAGGACTTTGATAATGGACTCAATGAAAGGCTAGCATGGCAGGGCTAAACCTGGGAACTCGACCCACACAGGAACCCTAAGCTTTTTATCATATGAGACTATGAAGCCTTGTGACCATTTTTGAAAAACGAGTAGAGAAGAATGCATAGACCAAGGTCCATTGTTAAAGACCGAATCTGCTTGCGGTGGGTTAGCAAAGCGAAATAAAAAAAAGCCTTTGGTAAGGTTTTACACAACGTCAAAGCGGACTTCATGAGGAGTCCAACTCTTGTTAACCCATTCTTGGAGCATAGCTTCAGGAGGAGTCCTACCCACAGAATAACTTATCAAAGTATGTTGTTCTAACCAGTCACATGTAGCATCAAATTCTTGCAAAGGAAGGATAATGTCAGGATTACCTCTTGAAAAACCTTGGGGAAAAATTTGTGAGGGCATTTGTTCTATGGCGGCGCCATGGCAATCCAAAGCAATAGTGCAAACACCAGAAACAACTGGTTCACTACTGACCGGAGCCATTATATCCTAGCCTAAAAGCTCCCATAGTAAATGCAGTGTGACAAGTGGTGACTACAGAAAGAAAGCTCAGACGCAGAGCCATACACAAGAAAACTAAAAGATCACATGAAGCAAGAAACCCTAACAGAGCAAAAAACCACCCGCAAAGGCACTTTTCGCCAGTCGTGTCTTCCTTTTAATTTTTAATTTAATGAGTATTTTATTTGTCATTTATTTTTGTAGAAATCTGTTCATTTATATATTTGTTTGGACAAGTATTGTAGAATTAGATTAAAAAATTTAATTTGAATTTCATTTAGTTTATTTTTAAAATCTGAATTTATTTATTTATAGTTATTATTTTTACTTTCATTAATTATTGTAATAAAATCTAATAAAAAGATACTGATAACTGATATATGGATGTTAAGGAAGTTCATTTGAGAATTCTTCTTATTTTGTTGCTGAATCTAACTTAGATTCTTCTTAGTTCATTTCCAAGTCACCTTGCTTTAGACACTTCCTCATAGCTCGTCTTTCATTAATTGTCTTTCGCCATGTAATTTTTCTCCCCTTCCACTACTTTTGTTGATTTGCCTTTGGGAAGTCACCTTTTTCTTATCATTGCAATAGGACTTTGGATAACAATGCTACTTGAATTGTTTTTTTTGTAGAAGGATATCTTTCAACCTTTACTTCTTTTGGATTGGGGATAGAGAATTTAGGGGCAACTTCCTTGTAACCCACTAGTTCTTTGATCCCGTCAAAAGTTTAGTTTAGTTTTTCCATTGCTTTTGGAATTTCATTCTTTACCCTTTATGGCTTCTTTCTACTGAGCTTAGGACTTGCATGCTTATAGAAATAAAATAAATATTAGTACTATTTCTTTTTCGATGTTGTAATGTGAAAATCATCTAGATCAAATATTTTAAGAAAGATAAATGTTATCTAATTTATGATTTTGACTCTTTTGTACACATCACCACATGAATGCTTTCAATCTTCAACTTATTTTATCACCATTAAATTGAACCATTTGTAGATTTGAATAAGAAAAATATGAAATATATAATTTAATGCATAGTTTTAAAGATTGTTTTAAACAATGCTAACTCTTACTTCAAATCAAACAAAAACACATCAAGATAAATGTATCACAATGACCCATTTTTTATGAATCCAATTCCAATGGTCAACTATAAGAACATAATGAAATAGGTAAACATTTCAAGTTTTGTAATGATTAACAATCTCATATGAACATAATAATGATATTACAAACTTCAAAAATAACTAATATGCACATCTTTATAGTACAAATTTCTACTTTCAATGCCTTATGACCTTAAGTCATCCTTAATCTATATTTGATGTCACCTAAATATTATTTTTAGTTCTGGTAAGCAAGTTTCTTGTTTTTCTAGTCTTAATAGAATCACACATCAAATTATTGTTCTACTTTAATATGCACTAAAATGTTTTTTTATTTCTTTGTTCACAATAGTTAAATGGTTGTCATGGTGAATTATAACCATTAAATTTTTTTATATGTTTGTATAATGAATTTAATCATATATGGTTTTCTTCTATAAGATATATCCAACTCATTTCTTTCCACTATTGACATATGCACTTCTATCAAGATAAGCTCCCTTAATCTCTCATGTTTCCCCTCCACGTCTACATGTCCACCCATCTCAACCCAAGCTCAGAGAGGTGCAAGTACTGCAAAGTAGAGATGTTCCCCATGTCTATGGGAACATCTCCACTAAATCTAGCCTATGCTTTGTCCAAGTAGCAGAAAGTCTTGAGCCTAGGCAATCCACCAAGAATGGGAACTCTAGAGAATTCATTAAAGCTGAGATCGAGGTGCTCTAGGTGTTCCAGATTAAACAATGGTGAAAGAACATCCCTAGTTTGATTAGATAGAGAAATACCATCATCAAGAGAATCCTTTGAACCATGGAGATCAAGGTGAATAACATGGTGTGTGTGAGGATGGTGTTAGATTCTATTCCACTCACAATAGTTGAAACCATGCCATGATTTTAATATTTGATGGGAAGCATCATGAATAAACGCCTTGAAATGAAAAAGGGAATCTCTTTCATGGCCTCCACAACACCAACAACCATTAACGTGCAAGAGCATAAAATAGGCCACAACTATCCAAAACATTTTTATTAGATGCCATAGGAAGCTTGTACTTACTTTTCTATGGAAGCTTTGACTATGTGTAGTAAGTAGTTGAATATAGATAGAGAATGCCTTGAAGCTTTGTTCTCTGTATGAAAGAAAGTGCGAAGATGACTTTAGAACCCAAATAATTCAAAAAAAATTCAACGTATTCAAAATAAAAATTTCTATGAATACCATTGATACATATTTAGAATTAAGATTGCACATTGAACGAGTAGAATATGTCAAAGGAAAACTAGAACAAACATGATTGAATCCACATGCAAAACCGAGGGTACCCACCACGCTTGATATCATATCCATAAAATGATCTACCCACCACAGAGGTCTACTAGTAAGAACATTCATGTTCTTCTACAATATTGTCTGCATATACAAGTCCAAATGTGATTGTACCTTGACCATTTCCCTCTCATACCCTTGCAAATTAAGCCACTTTGAACAAGGAATACAATCCCCAATATTAATGCGCCCATCATACAAAAAAGACTCCTCAATCACCTTGGAAATAATCTCCTCCAACTTCCACAATTGTAACAACCCCTGCCACAATAAGAGGCCATGTCATTGTTAGTTTGATCTCAAACCTATAATTTTATTTGTGAATGCTATTGAAAGTACATTGGGTTACAACACTTATATAATCACACATCAATAAAAATTGTGCCTTGGGAATTTTCAGAGATTTAAGCATCTTTAGTATTGGAAGATGATTGAACAAATTTCATATTTTGAATTTAATTTATCTATCATCATCTATATCTCTGGCAATTGAGATTCTCACAATGTACAACTCAGTTTACGCAATATACTATAACATGATATTAATTCTTATGAAAAGTGAAAAGTTTTAGACCCAGTCATAGTTAGAGATAATAATGAAATATTTCTTCTTGCAATGACCTAGTCCATAATCAAGTCTATGTAATTATCTTTATAAAAGTATCATTTAGGCTGAAAAAGAAGTCCAACTCTCATCTTCCATTGGTTTTACAGAATATGAAAACTTTTTCTAATAACCAAGTAAATGTAGCTATCTCAAATTAAGATACTGTCAATGATTGCTAACTTAAGGTGGCTCATCAATAGTGCTATAACCATACATGAAAAACAAGTTATGCAGAAAAAAAGTATTTTTCAAACGATTTTTATATATATAAAGAATGAAAAAAGACAACCCATTGCACCACATACCTTTTCTCAATAACTTCCAATTGCTCCTTCATTTGGCTCCCACCTATTAGCTCCCCAACCTATGAAGTAGTGCACATAAACTTAACTTCTGACGAAAAGATGTTAACTACAATCATAATCTTAGACATATGTAGTCTAAAAGACTAAAGAAAAAAAATTCCTAATTAATGGAAATGGTTAACAAGCACTAGAAGTAGAGGTTTTTTCTCTTCTATCATTCAAATTCATGTAGCCTACTAACATAATGACCTTATTCATGAGTTCTTGAATTGCAAACGTGTATCTTGGATGTTCATGATATCTAAATTAAGGATACACAACCTATATGTTTGTGACACCTAAATAGGAGGGACAAACCCTGATTTAACAAGAATTATGTCTACAAGAACTACAAATATAATTAGCAACACAAAATCTTGGAAGAATATTTCTTGTGCTATACTACTATTGTCCATCCATGTGATGTATAGATCCAATACTATCTTTGCAACACCTTCCTACTAAATGTGTACTTCAAATGAATAATATTAATTTATATATTCAATATTTAGAAATATATATCAAAACTTATTATATGCTCACCAGTAATTAAAGATCAACATCTTTTGAACTCCTTGAAGAATCTATAGATCCATAGCCTCAAATCCCTAGCTACTACTTCCCCTAAAATAAATGGAAAATCCCAAATATGATTTAAAGAATGATTAAATTAGCATAAAAGAGAGAATGCAAAATGAAATATTGATATTCATAAATTTGTATTGATATTTAATAGATGATTCTACAACTTACGTTGATGTATTGTATTCGTAGATGTCTAGAGACAAATATACCTGTCAGTGAAAATGGTGAGCATTAAAGAAATTTGGTATACATATGAGTTAAAGTATATAAATGTAGTTAACAAAAAATTAGAAAAAAGTACCTGATCAAGGTTGATTATTGTTGCAATTCTTGATAGAGGAGAAGTAACATGATCTAGATAAGAAACAAGACTAAGCATTGCAAATTTCTTTACAAGGCTTGCAAGATCACTGTTTGTGAATCCAACAAATCAAGTATCATGGTTCCCTGCATTATTCAAATACAAAATTTAGCTAGTTATATGAAATTATTTTTTATATGTATATGTATAGATTGAATTGAAGGTGAGTTTAGAGGTTTTTGATTGCAAGGATATTTTATAGCAGGTATAATGGTCATCATGGAAGAAAATATGGATGTAAGGTGCATTCAAAGGTCATCCATATCTAGGACACAATGCAAATGTAGGGGTAAGGTATGCAAGGTTGTTATTTCTAGCGGTTCCATTACTAATATAGTTTTAGATGAAATTCTTGGCAAGTTGAATATAGAAAAAATAACACATAGTACACCTTATAGAGCGTATGGAATTAATAATGATCAGAGGATTGATGTCAAAGAACAAGCACATATTTATTTCAGTATTGGTTCATATTGTGATACTGTTCTATGTGATGTTATGCCCTTGAGTGAATGCCATGTAATCTTGGGTAGAGTATGACAAGTTGATGTCACTTGGCATTGTATGATGGTAGAGAAAATACTTATGTTATTAACAAGAATGGGAAATAAATTGTTATGAGTTCATTGCATGATGATAAGATGGCATGGGGAGTGTCAATGACATGGTTGATGAGAAGAAGAGAGTTGCTAAGGTGTAAGGAAAATGAAGACAATGAGAAAGTATAGACTTGTTTGAGGAGGAGTGATGGTGCTTTGGAGCAAGCAACCATCACGAATGCTGATTCAAAGGTATGTGGTCCATTTTCAATATCAACAGTTCTCTCCCAAAAACCCCAAACAACCTATCAAGCTTTATACACTTTCAAATACCATTTTTAGAGTTACTAAGTTGATACCATTCTTAGACTTTCATGACCTGACTTGTGAACACTTCCTTCACCTCCTAACCCTTCAACTAGGCCTAATTAGCCCTTGCCCAAAGAAGCAACTCTATCATCCACTAATCCCCAAGACTCCATAACCCAAAATAGTCTTGATAAAGGATTATAATATGGGTTAAAAATTATTAGGGGAAAAAAAGACATCAAAAAATATGATTAGGGGAAAAGAAGACATCAAAAAATACAATTATGGCAAAACAAGGCATTAAGTTTTTCACAATTTTGTAAATTGTCATATTTGTTGCTATAGAAAGATTTATGTATTCAAATATAAAATGATAAAGTTAATTTGAAATTATAAAATGTTGCCTCATCACAATTAAAAATATTTCAACAATCCCATTCATTGCATCTCCAAACTTGGTCTTGCTTGCCTTAAACTTGCTAGTTCTTGTAGTATCTTTTGTATGTCTAGTAAAGTACCTGAAGAAACAAAATGTAGACATAATGGATAATTTGGTAAGTTAGAAAGGTTCTAGGACAAAACTTGAAGTGGAGTTTCTTCCCCATTATCCTTTGATATACTCACCATTAAAACACCCCACTCAATATTTAATCCTACTCCTGTAACCTATGGTAAGCTAGTAAAATATGCCAATTGAATAAACACAATAGAAAGAATAACACTATTTCTTTATGATAAATACTTACTAGTATTGTTCCATAACCATCTGCCACATTACATGCAGACATCAAAAATGGATTTTTTTGATCTTTGTGAACCTATAGCCAAAATAGGGAGTTAAGCTGATGATAATATCCCAGCAGTTGACAACATAAACTTGTAAGATATCTATAAGTTTTTCTTTCCTGGGGCTATCTTTTTGCTTTCCTTTTGTTGTCTTTTCAAGCATAGTTGTATTCTGGCCTCTTGTTTTTGGCTTATTGTCTGTTCTTTTTTGGCTATGAGGCCTTCTGTTATATGAGTTTCTCTACTCTTGTTTCCATGATACTTTGTACAAGTTTTTAGGTCCTTTAAAACCTATTTTTAGATAATCAAAACTTATAAGATATCTATCACCTCAAAAACATGCTATTGACACAACATAAGAGAGATTTTCATACAAATTCCCTTTCCCCAGTCATGTTGGATTCATCACTTGACAAGGAATGCCCTTCAATTAGAATGCCATCTGTAGGGACATGAAAATAAATGATAAATGTCTAAGAAAGCAATAATTCATTTCCAAAATAGACTAATAAAAGAATGTATAGGATGATAATGTTAGGTAGTTTACATATATACCTAATCACCAATATTTAAAGGTAGAACATTGCCAACAAGAAGATAAAAAATGGAAACTTTAAATCTTCTTCCCCCTCGGATAACTTGAACATGTAATGCAAAATACTATCAAATCAAAGCAATTGATAGTGGAAGAAAAAGAGAGAAAGAAAAGTTGTCTATTGGTGAAATATGAGACTGAGGAAAATAGCAACAAGATATATACCTATAGTTGAATGTTCCTGTTTCCATCATTTAGATTTTGGAGCTGTAAAGACTGCCAGTAGTCACTAATTGCTATAGACAAAAAGGAAAAGGCACATAATAGTTTGTCAAATACAACACAATGCTCAAAAAAAGAAATTCTCGTGTGAATACTAGTTCTTGAAAATGGTTTTCCACATAACATAAAGTAATTGGAGATAATGTTAGAAAATAAAACTCTATTAAAATAGAAATATAGCTTTATGTAACAAAAATTTGTCTGCACCCTATATAAAATTCAAGACCTTAATTTTGACTTCTAAATTAATTCACAAGATCTTGATTTTCTGAGAAAGATTTTCTATGTATGAAAAGTAGCAAGCACATAGATGAACAAAGAGCATTCCAAATATTTTTGGCAAAAGAAAATGTTACAATATGAAAAATGAAATCTTACTTGTGACAAAAATTACAAGAATAACATCAAAAGCTATACTTCTACCATCATACCACCCTTCTTTGATGCCCTATATGTTTCAAAGTGAAAATTTATTGCTAACTTCAATGTTTTGGAAGAGAAGGATATTTAGCCATATTATTAGGAGAAATGCAAAAGGTGAAAAAGATTCTATGGCTTACTTTAGTTAAAGCCTGCATTTACCTTGGTTGATTGTTGTCATTAGAGTCAAAATCATCATCTTTACTCATCCTTAGGTGTGAGGATGCTATTTTTTAGAATTTCAATGCCCATGCAGTATTGTAAGAATCTTCAAAGATAGGGATGACATTACTTTCTCTTCCACAATGGCAGTGGTAGGGAATTTGTTAATGAGCCATCAAAGTCAAAGGACATTTTTGGGAAAATTTCTATGTTACATTGGCCCAAAAGATACAAGTGTTGGCATTCACTTCAATTAAGTCTAATAAGAAATAAACATTCATTTGCATATCTTTATTAATATATAGACTTATAATTATAAGTAGATACCAAGATAATTGCTAGTAATAACACCAAAATAGATCTGTAATTACATGTGATCATTTTTTGTACAAATTCAAGGCTCAAAACATTAAGACAATTTTGATGTACACCTATGATATAATGCACGCCTTACTATGAGCACCTCTAATTAGATCCAAGATACTGGAATGATGATTGAAAAATGGGCATGATATTCTGGTAGCAATTTGTAGATGCTTTTGGTTTAATTTCCATGTTTGCAATATTTAATCAATTAAAAGAAGCAGTGGTAAAAAAATCTTTAGAAGATTAAAAAGATAAAATGAACATATTAATTTCTAATACCATGTTCACAGACAACAAGAATGTAATGGACACCCATGAATGCCCAAAAGCTGAACCAAGGCTGAAATTATATTAATGCTGAGAATGTTGCAATCAATTACAAAGAGGTGTATTCCAAAGGCCAAACCCTAAGGGAATGAAGTCTAGAATGTTACAACAGAGAATGAACGTCCTCTATTGCCAAAAAAAGGAGTGTGATTCACACATCCAAGCTCTTATCAAATGCAAGTCATAATCATCCGATGATCAGCAATGAAACTTTCAACCCTATTTATCCTTTTCTTCATCCTTCTGGAAGGAACTAAACATTAATTAATTGCAAGAGCTAGAAGCTTCTCCTTCCAATAACTAATGCATACCCTAGAAATTCCTCCCTGTCAATAATTAATTAAATCATGAGAGGCTTCCGTCCTTCCAATAATTAATACATACTCTAGAAGCCATTCCTTTAATAATTAATACAAAGTCACCTTTTAATTTTTAATTGAATGACTTTATAAGAAATTAATTTAATTTTTCTTATCCTCCACTTAGACTTTGGAGAATAAGAAAATATCACAATATAGGCCATGTGATGGTAACATATAGTTGTGCATTTAGGAGAAGTTAATCTTAAAAACCTTTGGAAGAATTAGAATATAATTCAAAATCATAGCTACTACTTCTTTCAACCAATTTGGATATTGCACTAAGAAATTGATGATGTTGGTTCAAGGCATAAATATGCAACACCATAAGCTTGCTCTTTTGATGCCTTGGAACCTAAAAAGATGAATAATATTAATAATGTGGGTATGTGTAGGATCATGGTGTGCCAAAAAGTGGCGATGTGAAAAAAAAAGAGTTTGAAGATGTCTAAAAGCGCTTCAAAATCCGCTCTAACTTTTTTTCACCTATCCAGGTACCAAACCTAGAAAGTAAGGCCAAGCCTTATTGGATATCCGATCTCATATCGGAGATCCGATATTATCAGATATTCGATAATTAGCATAATAATATTATCATAATGTACTAATTATAATTATTATACTATAATATAATAATAATATTATTATATTATAATAATATAATAATAATAATATTATATTATAATAATATAATAATAATAATATTATATTATAATAATATAATATATTATGTAATATAATATAATATAACATAATAATAATAATAATACTATATTATAATAATAATAATAATATATTATAATTGTATAATATTATACTATAATAATAATATAATATTATAATAATATAATAATGTATTATATTATAATAATATATTATATTATAATAATATAATATAATATTTTATATTATAATATATAGTAATGTAATATAATATATATAAAATATAATATAATATAATATAAAATATAATATAATGTAATATAATATATATAAAATATAATATAATGATAAAAATGTAATATATTATAATATAATATATAATAAAAAAGTATAATATATTATAAATTATAATAATATAATATAATAATAATATAATAATATATTATATTATAATAATATAATAATATAATATAATATTTTATATTATAATATATAGTAATTTAATATAATATTTTATATTATAATATATAGTAATTTAATATAATATTTTATATTATAATATATAGTAATTTAATATAATACATATACAATATAATATATTAAAATATAATATAATATAAAATATAATATAATGTAATATAATTAAAAAAATATAATATAATAATAAAAATGTAATATATTATAATATAATATATAATAAAAAAGTATAATATATTATAAATTATAATAATATAATATAATACATTATAATAATATAATATAATAATAATATCATTATATAATATAATAATAATATCATTATATAATGTAATCATAATATCATTATATAATGTAATAATAATATTATATTATAATAATATAATAATATATAATATATTAAAATATTAAATAATATAATATAAAATATAATGTAATATAATATATATAAAATATAATATAATAATAAAAATGTAATATATTATAATATAATATATAATAAAAAAGTAGTATATTATATAATATATGTGGTGAATATTGAATATTCCTATGACATTACATTAAAAAAAATCATAGATCCGTGGGCCTTTATTTCGCATATTTTGGGGGTAGTATTTGCACCGTGGTCAGATATCATATATACGATCGAATATTGGATATCAAGGCATTTTTTTTTTGTTTTTTTTCACTCATTTTTAACCTAAATTCAATAGATTTTAGCGTGATTTTGTTTGTTTTAGTTGAATCTAGGGTTTTTTTGAAAAAAATTGTTAAAATAAAGGTTTTCTTTTAATATATATTATGTTTTGCAATTCAATAAGAATGGCTGGTCAAAATGATGACACTGAGGCTGGGAATAATAATCCTGATAACCCCCCACCAAATGATCCAGTACCCCCACAAAACCATCCACAAAATGATCCTCTACCCCCTCAAAACCCTCCTCGAATCAAGGATTTGATAAATGAAAATCTCACCGAATTGAGGGGTTTGCATAGAACATATAATAACGTACCCGCATTGGCTCCTATGTTATCCATGTTAAACACCATATTGGATAACATTGAAACCCTTACGAACCAACAAAATGCCACTCTTTGTTGGTGTGATGAAATGCACGAGATGTTTGATGATGGTTTGGACTATGATGAGGTTGCGACCCTCAATATAACTAAAGAGGATTTGGCTAGCCTTTTTGCGAACCCGAAAACAAGTATACCAGTCAACCCAAAAAAATCCAAACTATTGATTAAATGGTGCACAAATGATGCCATACGTGCAAAATTTTGGGATAATTGGTGGATGGTCTTTGATATCCCTCCACATGGAAATTTAGGCATATCATTTTATTTCCTTAGAAAATTATATGTAGAATTTGTGTTGAAACTTAAAGTGAACTAATGGAGCATGAAGCCCAACATGGGCTTAGGACTAGGAGCTCCTCAGGATAGACCCTCTTCCTAGTAGAAGAAAGCTGGCACTTTTGTCCCCCCCACTGATATCTCCCCCCTCCTCGAGTGCAGCATCCAGATATTATGGCAAAGGCTAGCTCTCAGACCATCAGAGCCATTCATAGGCTAAGTATCCTAATGATATCTTAGGCTAGGTTAGTCTTGCCTCCTCGTGTTGATGATGCTGGTGCCAGTTCATCATCGGCTAGCTCATCACACATTTGTGTGCCTCACACTTGCATTACATGCAATAATATTTTCTTGGGTCCCATAGGTAATCTTCTTGAGTATCATTTTGTATTAGATGAGGATACACTAGACACACACGTAGAGGCTATAGACCTTGATGTGAGAGAGGAGGGGAATGCAGAAGCATGGACTCCTTCGGTGTCGGTATGTGTATACTTTTTTTTTTTATGACATATGTGATTTAAAGTTAATTTTTATAATAGAGTAATTTTAATTTTTAAGCCATACTAACTTTTACATGTATGTGATCTTCATTCATGTTTAGTTGATGACCGAGGAGGAGCTTAGACAGATTGATGATGCCACACTCTTGGCCATTTCATTTGGCCTTGAGACATCTATGGTACATTATGTTGTGTTCACATTTTTTTTTCTATTTGATATTGTAGCATATATGGTTGCTAATCTTTCTTTTATCTTGCAGGTACCAACTATCCCGGGGGGACAAAGTGCGGGGGGTGAGCCAGCACACATTGACAAAATAAAGGTAATTAGGTGCTTTCTATTTGATTAAATATCGATGAATTCTTGTAAAATTTTTGTGGTAATCCCATTTTATTACATTCTTTATTGTATATAGGGCGTGGCTACTGGCGATGAGCCTGTACAGATTCTACGTCGTAGACCATCAGGGATTTCCATTCCCACTGAGAGCCCCATTATATGTATAAGTATCCTTTATTTTTTATTTTACTTATCTTCATAAATAAATTCAAAATTGATTTTCATGATATTAACAACTACTATTTTGTATCTCATTGGAGACTCCTAGTGCACATGAGGTCCGACAAGAGAGTTATGTAGATTTGATGATGCGGCCACTCTCTCCTAAGGAGGAGCCTACAATAGTAAGTTGTAGTTTGAATTCATGATTAAATATGTTATAAATTTAGTATACTATGAATTATAATGTTATAGTTTAAATTGTAGATACATCTGACAAACTTATTTGAACATATACAACCCACAATTAGTGAGGTACAAGCATTATCGAGGGCATACGAGAGTACTCCTGACCGGCGCAAGAGGTCGACGAGAGAGGTATTTATTATGAAAATTTGATAGTATAAATCTTCATTACAAAAAAGATCATTATGCATTTGAGTAATTCAATGTTAGATACAAAGAATCATATAAATTTAGTAGTCTAACTTTGGGTTTTCCTTTTTTGTTTATGTAGGAGGCATCCGATCCACCTACTGAAATGAAGAGGCTGCATTTTGATCATCCACTAGCACCCTAGGATAGTATAGTTTTCGTAGGATGCACCATGAGACATTTTGAGATGGCATATGCCACATTGTATACATAAACATTGATATTATACACATTCCGATGGCATGATCAGCCACATTTTGTATATGGATCTATGTATTTTGATATATATTTGAGTACTTTGTCTATGGATACATGATCTTTGATATATATTTGTGTAAAATTTTGTCTATGGATACATGTATTTTGATATATATATATTTTTCATTTATGTGCACAATGATATACATATTAATTTAGTATCTATTATTGTTCAATTTATCATGGATCATGTGTATTGTTCAATTTATCATGGATCATGTGTATTGTTCATGTTTATAGAATATCATTAATTTTGATTATGTTTTTTATACTCAATTGAAATGTAATAATTTTTGAATAACATTTTAACAACCTTTATTATCAAATTTGGATGCAATGTATAATTTGAAGTGCTATCATTACATAAACACACTTGTTAACCTCCTACACAAGGTTCAGATAACCCCAAATCTGATTTTAAATTCCACCTTCAACCTTGAAACTAACTCTTGGCTTCAAATCTAATCTCAACATAGTTAAGGACTCCATTCCTCAACCATGGATTCTATTCTCAACCACCAAGTCATTCATAGATTCATAAGCTTTGATAACTAGCACTTCACTTTGTTACTATCCTCATACTACAACTTTTCAATTTCAACATAACCTCAAAATATCTCAAGAGACTTGATTGGATGGTTCATTGATAGCCCTCATGAGCTCTGAGTTATTTTAGGCCTCAACATCACCGTCCTATAGCATTCAACGGTTCATCGATAGCCCTCATGAACTCTGAGTTATGACCCTCAAAAGATTGACCTCTAAATTCACTTAGAGCACCTTGGACACTCCTTGGTATGGGGTGGCTATGGATGATGGATGGTCTCCGTGGCTAGAACAAGGGTGTCACTTAGGTTCACCCACCCACTCGGAGCTAATGACATTGATGATTCGATGCCAAGATCAGGGGTTTGAAAGTTACGTTGTGGTGCACCTATGAACTGAGGCACATTGCGAGTTTTGACATCGAGCAAGATTGTTGTGCTGAATCCAAATGGAATGGGATCTCTCAGAAATGAGATAGGTTATTTTAGGTCTCAGCATCACCATCCTATAGAATTTGATAGTTCATCAATAACCCTCATGAGCTCTGAGTTATGATCCTCGAAAGATCAACCTTGAAATGCACTTAGAGCACCTTGGAGACTCCTCGGTACAGGGTGGCCGTGGATGATGGATGGTCTTCATGGTCAAAACAAGACTGTGACTAGGGTTTATCCGCCCACCCAGAGCTAGTGGCAGTGACAATTTGATGCCAAGATCAAGAGTTTCAAAGTTATGTTGTGGTGCACCTATGAACTAAGGCACACAGCGAGTTTTGACATCGAGCGAGATCGCTGTGCCAAATCCAAACGAAATGTGATCTCTCAAAAATGAGATAGGTTATTTTAGGTCTTAGCATCACCATCTTGTAGCATTTGATAGTTCAATGATAGCCCTCACAAGCCCCACATTATGACCCTCGAAAGATCAACCTCGAAATGCGCTTAGAGCACCTTAGAGACTCCTTGGTACAAGGTGGCCGCGGACAATGGATGGTCTTTGTGGTTGGAACAAGGGTGTGACTAGGGTTTACTTGCCCACCCAAAGCTAATGGCACTGACGATTTGATGCCAAGATGAGCAGTTTCAAAGTTACGCTGTGGTGCACCTATGAACTAAGGCACACTATGAGTTTTGGCATCGAGCAAGATCACTGTGCAGAATCCAAACATAATGCAATCTCTCAAAAATGAGATAGGTTATTTTAGGCCTCAGCATCACTATCTTGTAGCATTTAACAATTCATCAATAGCCCTCATGAGCTCCAAGTTATGACCCTCGAACGATCGACCTCGAAACACACTTAGAGCACCTTGGAGACTCCTCGGTACGGGGTGGCCGCGGACGATGGATGGTCTCTGTGGATGGAACAAGGGTGTCACTAGGGTTCACCCACCCACTTGGAGCTAATGGTTCTGACGATTCAATGCCAAGATCAGCGATTTCAAAGTTACGTTGTGGTGCACCTATGAACTAAGGTACACTACAAGTTTTGGCATCGAGCGAGATCGCTGTGCTAAATCCAAATGGAATGTGATCTCTAGAAAATGAGATATAATATTTTAGGTCTTAGCATCACCATCCTATAGAATTTGATAGTTCATCGATAGCCCTCACGAGCTCTAAGTTATGACCCTCAAAAGATCGACCTTGAAATGCACTTAGAGCACCTTGGAGACTCCTCAGTACAGGGTGGTCGTAGATGATGGATGGTCTTCATGTCTAGAAAAAGGTTTCACTAAGGTTCACCCGCCCATCCAAAGCTAATGGCGCTGATGATTCGATGCCAAGATCAGCAATTTCAAAGTTATGCTCTAGTGCACCTATGAACTGAGGCACACTACGAGTTTTCGCATCGAGTGAGATCGCTATGCAGAATCCAAACAGAATGTGATCTCTAAAAAATGAGATAGGTTATTTTATGTCTCAGCATCACCGTCTTATATCATTCAACAGTTCATTGATAGCCCTCACCATCTTTGAATTATGATCCTCGAAAGATCAACTTCGAAATGCACGTAGAGCACCTTGGAGACTCCTCGGTACGGGGTGGCCGCAGACGATATATGGTCTCTGTGGCTGGAACAAGGGTGTCACTAGGGTTCACCCACCCACCTAGAGCTAATGGTGCTGATGATTCAAATAGTTCTAGCCATTAGGAGTTAAATTTTGAAAAGTTGTTATGAAAATTGCAAAAGTTGTGAAGCAACTTTTTGCAATTTTTGCAATTTTTGTGTTAAGAAAAGTTTTATTGCAAATTTGTTTGAAAATGGACTCTAAAAACTCCTAGGGACCCTAATAATGTTCTAAACATCTAGACTTACCTAAAAAATATGGAATTTACCAAAAAATACACTTTATTGGACGAATTGATGGCCAAGGCTTATAGTTGCACCATGGGGTCTTGTGTCCATTACAAATGTGGATGGTCATAGGGAGATCATTAGATCTATCCATAGACCTTATTACACCAATAAAAGAAAAAATATTAGGTGCTTTGCACTAGTATTCCATGTATTGATGTGATAAAAAAGTGCATAGAATGGTTAGTGATTGTGCATACCTCATGTATGCATTACTTGATTTTTGTTTTTGATGAGATGTGGTTGGTATGTGATCCATTAACAAGATTTCTTAGTATGAGAATTGTTGGATAACCAATCCATTTTCCTATTAATTCAAATGGGTGTGCCTAAGGGTTCAACATGTTTGGGTGAGATTGAATCCACATGGAAATCACTTGCTCTTCTAGAGATGCTAAAGGGTTTATGCAAAGGGATTAGCATCCTTTAATATTGTAGAATTTCATTTTTGTGCATTTTTATGGATATGCATTTGGAAAGATGTCATGCATTCTTGAAAATTCTTTTTATTAGATGTGGTAGGTATGTGGATGATCAACAACCTTGTATTTCATTAATGTTATTGGACTAAGAACCAGTTTTCCTCTCAGTTGGAAGGGTGGGCCTAAGGGTTCAACACTAATGGGTGATGTTGAACCACCTTGGTAATGAATAGTTCATTTGAGGAGGCTTGAGATTGCATGCAAAGAGATTCTTGTCATTTTCACTATTGTGTCAAGGGGTGGGCCTAAGAGCTCAACATGTTTTGGTGATGTTAAATCACCATATTAATGAATAGCTCATTTGGAGATGGTAGCTAACCAAAGCTTAGAAGATTATTTTTATAGTATTGTAAAAGTTTTTTGTGAGAACCTTGCTACTAAAAATTTAGAGTATATGCATTTTTCCTAATGATTCTAAGCATGAATGCAAGATGGATATATTTCTTAAGAGCATTCAGCAGGTTGATAGTTGTTATGAACTTTGAGCTACCTTAATAAAAGGAAGGGACTCCTTGACTGTGGATGATGCAAAGATAGCACAATGGAAGAAAGGATCAAGCCAACTCCTACACAACCTTCAAGGTTTTCACAAGGATTTAACAAAAGACTTGGTCTACTTCCTTGAATGGATACTCCTCCTAACAAACACTAAAAAAGGTTTCTAGACTTACCTTCCACAAGTACGACCCAAAACCACATGCACCAAATTCAATGCAAATATGACAACCTCCCTCTATATGGGCATAATGAGGATTTTGCTATTAGGAGTTACATTTTGAAAAGTTGTCAAGAAAATTGCAAAAGCTGCTAAGCAACTTTTTGTAATTTTTGCGCTAAGACAATTTTTTTTGCAAATTTGCTTGTAAATGGATTGCACAAACTCCTAGGGACCCTACTACTGTTATAAACACCTAGACTACCTAGAAAACATATAGATAACCAAAAATCCACTTTATTGGACCAATTGATGCCCAAGGCTTATAGTTGCACCATGGGGTCTTGTATCCATTACAAAAGTCAATGATCATAGGGAGATCATTAGATCTATCCCTAGACCTTATAGGAGGCAAGTTAATATCAGGGGAAAAATCAATTTGGTAAGCATTGTTGCCACACTTTTTACCAATGGAGGAAGAGTTGGCATGGTTGTAATAATGCATGGTAACCATGATGAACCAACAAAAAGGAGAAACACTATGAACCATGATGCACTTGAACATGAAGATGATTATGGAGAGGATCAAGTGCAACATGTTGCTTTAGTCCCAAATGTTGACAATATACAAGGGTTTGACTTTGACAATATACAAGATCACATTATTAGAATAAAATAATAAGTAAAACATACAATGGAAACCTCACACCATAAAAAATAATGAAATGAATTGATAACACTTGTAGTAAAAATATTACACAATATTAGCATCATAATATCACTTTTTTTTTCAATGCCTCATTGTGAATGAGTATTCAAACTTATTGACACCTTCCCCAAATTGTTTTTTAAGAAATCAAGTATTCTAATTGTTCATCCGTACTTTCTAGATTTTTCTTATTTGATTAGTTTGATAAAAATAGTTTTAATAATCATAATGTCAACTCTATTTCAAATAAGAAAAAAGCCAAACTTGTAATAAGATATCCGCAAGAAATTATCTTTCATATAGTTATACATGCTCTTAAAATTGTCCTTATAGCCTTGTGTCACATGGAAATATGATTTGCAAGAACTTGTTCAATATCTTCCTCTTATAATTCCTTACAAAGAACCTACCAAAATACAAATTAGAATGTGCAACTAATTTAACCTATCTTTTTCATTATTACAAAAACCATATACAAAAAAAGTTCACATTTTACATCATAATATTTAGGAATTCTCCCCAACACCCCTCCCCTAACTCTTCATGATTTACCTACATTCCAATATCATAAAAAAATAGTAACTTATTGTATTAAACAAGATAAAACAAGATAATCATTAGTTCATTGAATCATTATGAATAAAATAACATAAAAAGTAAATATACCTAGTCGAGTGTTCCAGTAGGGTCCTCTCTCTGTTTTAGGGTCTCCAATAGGGCTTCATGATCAGCATTAGTAATAGTAAAAAGTTCTTTTACTTTTGGTATTCCTTGATGCTTCAATGACTTTACATTTGCTACTATAATAAGATGCGAATATATGAGAATTATTTTTTTCTTCTGATAGTCTTCGAATGTAGGAATTCCATTCTTTCTAAGCATGTATGTCCATAGCCATGTTCTAGTGACAACCATTGAACTAGTAGGATATGTGATTCCATCATCATCTATGATCAGTTGTGCAAGTTTTTGTTTACCTCTTACACAATGTGCTAACCAATAATTAGATTTCTCATCATTCCCTTATGGTCCAACCAATGCAAAGACATGTCCTAGCTAAAGTAGATCTGATAGATGGTTATGCTCAAGTGAACTTTCTTGTCATCATTTTTGATAGAGGGTATGATAGACAATGGAGTAAGATAATGTGAAGCCCATGCGTGCACCCACTCACTTGACTCACAGTGATCCTAATCACACTAAAAACAACTAGGACAAAAGCAAGCTAGCTATCATGTCGAAATGGTCCATGTACTAAAATTAGAGCTCCTAAATGAATGCATTTTTGATGAGTCCCTCATTGTAGGACAATCTGATTTATCATCTATGGACCCTTCCTTAACTAGCCAAAAGAACCTGCATACCACTGAATCAAGAGTCCCCCCTATGATAATGCTAAACTACACTAATCAACAATGCTATGAGCATCAAGAGGCTTTGCTATTGAAATATTCAGTTGCTCCTTAACTAGATCTCTCTTCACACATGCCCCTACTCCATCATGTTCCCATTTTCCATGGCTGGACTCAAAAAACTCCAAATATGAGGTAGCCCTCTCTCTATGTGCATCCTACACAACCAATAAAATATGCGAACATTCTTGAATTGACTTGTATAGTTATTTGACCAAATGATATGTCTATCCATAGCAATTGCATGCTCATGTAAGAAAATCAAAATAATTCTCAAAACAATGTTGCACAAACTTGTGAGAGTGAGATCTATCATCACTCATATAAAAATGATACTCTCTAATAATATTTCAATTATCTTCCACACTATCAAGGGCATGTCTATATGTTATGTGAACAAAAATAGCAATCTAAATGAAGTTGTAATATTGAGATTGTGTCTCATTTTGAGGTTGCAATATGTAGTTATTAGCAAAATCAACAACTGATATAATAGTGCCAATGGGAAAAGTCTCCTTACACATTCTAAATTATTGATCCAACCACTAAGACATGTGACTATGTCTTGCATACTTGTAGAAAAGATTTGCCTTGAAATCTAAAATAAAACTAGCCACACTGATATCTTTTCCAACCAATTCACATCTAGAGCTCTCAGCCCCACTCTTCAATGTGTATTTCACCATTTCATATACCTTTTTTTTTCACTATTGTCTTTCCAAGATCTTGTTTGCACCCCTCATGGAAACATGTGTCAAACTTGGATAAGCCACCACATTCTGAACACTTCTCAGTTAAGCAAGCATTTCTATAAAAGAAACAACCATCAACTCTATGACATAAAATTTGATCTAGCAAGTCTCTTGATGATTTTGGAAGCCCACTAGCACCACAATCCTCTATGATTTCTTTACTATGAAAAGTAGAATGGATCGAGCGTAATAGTTCATGGTGCATAGAAAACTCAACATGATATTTACAACAACATGTATTTCTAATTTTTAGTGGCACATAATAAAATGGCTTCAAAGATTCAAAAGCCCTTTGTGATATATGAAGACTTGGATGACTCTAAATTGTTTGAACAACATAGTTTTACTTACCTCCAAATAGTGTTTACGATGTGGTGTGCGGTCTCTGATGCCAATTCTCAACTTTAACAGGTCTTTAGCATTGGGTGATACTCGTGAGGTAGAGTGCCAAAATTGTGTAATTTCTTCCTTCACATCATTAGATAGCTTCTTATCAAAATGTCGAAGTCTCCAACCAAATGACAATGTTTCATTTTGAAGAGGATCATCAATTTTCTGTCGTCGACTAAGTGCTCTTCTCAAAGTAGTACGATTTAGATTCAAATCAATACAAGTTTGTCTCATATATCTACCCTTTCTCAAATGATGAATTACCAAAGAGGTTGTAATAACCCTTCAAGTAGCTCTATTATCCTTCTCTTTGCTATTTTTTCCAATGCTATTGAGAGCACTGAAAAGATTTTTCACAATAATGGCATTTCTTTCCAACTTTTTATTAACACAAATCTTCAATTTGAAAAGCATAGGTCTACTCTTTTGCATCATTAATAAGTGCATGAAAAGCTAACATTGCTCCACCACTATCTTGTTGCCAAAAAACATTTTATATATTCTTGAAGCCCATAACCAAATGGTTCTTTCTGATATATGAAGACTTGGATGGCTCTCTCTAAATTGTTTGAACAAAATAGTTTGACTTACCTCCAAATAGTGTTTAGGATGTGGTGTGCGGTCTTTGATGCCAATTCTCAAATTTTACACGTCTTTAGCATTGGGTGATACTCGTAAGCTAGAGTGCCAAAATTGTGTAATTTCTTCCTTCACATCATCGGATAGCTTCTTATCAAAATGTCAAAGTCTCCAACCAAATGCCCATGTTTCATTTTGAAGAGGATCATCAATTTTCTGTTGTCGACTAAGTGCTCTTCTCAAAGTAGTACAATTTAGATTCAAATCAATACAAGTTTGTCTCATATATCTACCCTTTCTCAAATGATGACTTACCAAAGAGGTTGTAATAACCCTTCGAGCAGCTCTGTTATCCTTCTCCCTGCTATTTTTCCCAATGTTATTAAGAGCACTGAAAAGATTCTTCACAATAATGGCATTTCTTTCCAACTTTTTATTGAAACAAATCTTCAATTTGGAAAGCATAGGTCTCATCTTTTGCATCTTTAATAAGTGCATGAAAAGCTAACATTGCTCCACCACTATCTTGTTGCTGAAAAACATCTTATATAGTCTTGAAGCCCATAACCGAATGGTTCTTTCTAATTTTTTCCCTTCCAAATTGGTAATAATCTTTTCATCAATTTCAATTATCTATTTTTGTGTTTTGGAACCTTCATTTCAATTATAATTAGGAGATATGTAAGGTTCTTATGCATTAGGTTCCTGTGCATTATCATGTTCGACATGGTCACTTATGCAAATTGCATTATGACCGAGTAGCATTTCATCCTCAAAATTTTTATTCTCAAAATTTTCAATTCTAGCATTATCATTTTCAATAGGTACATTTACATTCCCCAACTATACATATTCATTATCTAACTCTATGATTTCACCTTTGACTAATTCATCGTTAACTTGACTGATATTTAACATACCTTGTCTTTTTCTTCGGTGTTTCATTTTGTCCCTTTCCCTATATGCTGCAATTTCTTCATTCGATACCTTCCTTTTGCATTTAGCCTTTCGACGACTGCTACTATGCATTCAAATGACAATATCAGACACTTAGGGTTATATTTTCAAACTTTTTTCTATTAGTTGGGCCCCAAAATGTGACTTTTTGTAGAACCTGTGAAAAAAACCCTCAAAAAGTGATGTTTTTCAGTCTGCAGGGATAGGGAATATGTTGGGAAATGATGCCAGTTATATCGAATATCCAATTTGAAATCAAATATCTGATATCAAATCGAATATTTGATATACCCCAAGAAGATTTTGGAGGGAAAAATGAATATGGGTTATAGTTTGTGAGTTATCAATTATTTGAGTTATATTACTATACAAAGATATATTATGATATATTATATATTTATAATAACGTAATGTAAAGATATAACATATAATCTATTAATATATAATAATATATTATGTTTTTGTTATTATAATCTATAAATATAATATATATTATTATATTATATTATTAATATTTTTGCTATATTTTTATTAAATATAATAACATAATATTATATATATATATGTTATTAATATATATTATTATTATTAGAATCTATACTATATTATTATTATTATGACCTATGTTATTAATAATAAATAATATATTATGTTATTAGTATTATAATCTATAAATATAATATATATATTAATATTTCTAGGACCCCTAGGGACATATTATAATTGTTCATATGTGTTGAAGGGGGTCATAGGTCCCTTTGACCCATTACATGACGACATATGTCCCTAGGGGTCCTAGGACCCCTAGGGACATATCACAATTGTTCATATAGGTCAAAGGGGGTCATAGGGCCCTAGGAACATATCACAATCATTCATATGGGTTGAAGGGGGTCATAGGGTGATCTATGACCCCTTTCGACCCATTACATGATGACATATGTCCCTAGGGTTCCTAGGACCCCAAGGGACATATCACAATCCTTCATATGGGTCGAAGAACCCATATGAAAGATTGTGATATGTCCCTTGGGGTTGACATATGTCATCATGTAATGTGTCAAAGGGGGTCCTAGGTCACCCTATGACCCCCTTCGACCCATTACATGATGACATATGTCCCTAGGGCTCCTAAGACCCCTAGGGACATATCACAATCGTTCATATGGGTCGAAGGGGGTCACAAGGTGACCTATGATCCCCTTTGACACATTACATGATGACATATGTCCCTAGGGGTCCTAGGACCCCTAGGGACATATCACAATCCTTCATATGGGTCGAAGGGGGTCACAGGGTGACCTATGATCCCCTTCGACACATTACATGATGACATATGTCCCTAGGGGTCCTAAAACCCCTAGGGGGTCACAAGGTGACCTATGACCCCCTTTGACCCATTACATGATGACATATGTTGCTACGGATCATAGGACCCCAAGAGACATATCACAATCCTTCATATGGGTCGAAGGGGGTCACAGGGTGACCTATGACCCCCTTCGACCCATTACATGATGACATATGTCCCTAGGGGTCCTAGGACCCCTAAGGACATATCAAAATCCTTCATATGGGTCGAAGGGGGTCACAGGGTGACCTATGACCCCCTTCGACCCATTGCATGACGACATATGTCCCTAGGGGTCCTAGGACCCCTAGGGATGTATCACAATCCTTCATATGGGTCAAAGGGGGTCACAGGGTGACCTATGACCCCCTTCAACCCATTACATGACGATATATGTCCCTAGGGGTCCTATCAAAATCCTTCATATGGGTCGATATGACCCCCTTTGACCCAGTACATGATGACATATGTCCTTAGGGGTCCTAGGACCCCTAGGGACATATTAAAATCATTCATATGGGTCGAACAGGGTCATTACATGATGACATATGTCCCTAGGGGTCGGACATATTAGAATCATTCATATGGGTCAAAGGGGGTCATAGGGTGACCTATGACCCCCTTCAACCCATTACATGATGACATATGTCCCTAGGGGTCCTAGGACCCCTAGGGACATATTACAATCATTCATATGGGTCGAAGGGGGTCATAGGGTGACCTATGACCCCCTTCAACCCATTACATGATGACATATATCCCTAGGGGTCCTAGGACACCTAGGGACATATTACAGTCATTCATATGGGTCGAAGGGGGTCATAGGGTGACCTATGACCCCCTTCGACCCATTATATGATGACATATATCCCTAGGGGTCCTAGGACCCCTAGGGACATATTATAGTCGTTCATATGGGTTGAAGGGGGTCATAGGGTGACCTACAACCCCCTTCAACCCATTACATAATGACATATGTCCCTAGCATATTAGAATCTTTCATATGGGTTGAAGGGGGTCATAGGGTGACCTATGACCCCCTTTGATACATTACATGACGAAATATATTAGAATCCTTCATATGGGTCGAAGGGGGTTTGACACATTACGTGACGACATATGTCCCTAGGGGTCCTAGGACCCCTAGGGACATATTAGAATTGTTCATATGGGTCGAAGGGAGTCATAGGGTGACCTATGACCCCCTTTGACCCATTACATGACGACATATGACCCCTAGGACCCCTAGGGACATATTAGAATCCTTCATATGAGTCGAAGGGACAATATTATATTTAATAATTATATTATATTGTATATTTTAATATAATAATATTATATTATTAGATTATATAACAATAATAATCATATATGTTACTAGATTATAGATTTAATAATAATAATAACCATATATATTATTATATAGAATAATTTTGTCATATAATACTACTATATATATTTAATAATAATAATATATATCATATATATCACTATATTATATTTAGAACTATATTATATTTAATAATAATAATCATACATATTACTATAATGTAATAATAATAATAATAATAATAATAATAATAATAATATTAATGTCCACACTTTCACAAAATAAATTTCCTCTAAAACTGTCTAAAGTTACCCTCTTAAGTTTATTTCCTTTTAAATTTGTCTCCCTCCAAATTTAAAATTCAAAAAAATCTCCCTTTTGAAATTTCCCTCCAAATATGGGTGTAAAGTTGCTGGGCCTAATCAGATAAAATTGGATATCCAATTTCAAATTGGATATCTAATTTTAAATCAGATATCCGATTAGTCTTGGTATTTACCAAGCCTATTCGATCAACCCAAAAAACATAATTGAGAAGGGTTTTAGTGACACTTAGACTTCAGGTAGCCATCTGACAATGTTATTTTGATCGAAATTGAATGAAACGAAAAGGATTTTTTAATATCACTATCGAGATTCCATCAATATAATTGCTGTCAAATTTTGAGTTCGATAAGTATTTATTAGTTAATTTTCAATGAAGATTGTTGTAAAGTGCTGATTGATAGTTGAGAAATAGCTATAACTTTCAAATGGTATAACATTTTTTAAATCTGAAAGTTGTCACATTCTATGCTTCACCTAGTATAAGAAAAATAAAATAAAAATAAAAATTGGTAAATTTTTCTATTAGTTAAGGTGGTTAGACACGGGGTTTTTTTTTTTCCAAAAAAGTTTAGGTAGAAAATTTATATTTATTTATTTATTTGGAATAAAAATACCCAAAAATATGCGTCACATCCGGGCATGAGTCTAGTTTTTATATCTATAATTATATTAAAAAAATATTATCATTTGATTTTGATTAAGGTGGTCAAACATACACCTAGCTTTTATTTTCGCCCTGAAAATTTCGTAGTACTGCATTAAAATCCAAACTTTTGACCAATCAATTATTTTTTTCTCTAGATAAGGCCTATTAGTTTAGAAACTAAATTCAATTTCTTATAGATTTTTTTTTACAACTTTTTGATGTAAAGTCCATAACCACATTAAAATTATGTGTCAATTTGACATAACCCTGATTTGCTAATTTTTCACTGCCACTTAAGGCCATAGTTTGGTACACCATGATCCTACACATACTCATGTGTCCGTTTAAAAAAAAAAGATAAGGTACATACATGCAATATATAAACTTTTCTCAATCATGTATTATTATTCCACATGTCTTAATGAGTATAATATCCTTGAGCCAAAGATAAAAATAGCTGGATGGGGCAGCAGGGGCTTAGAGAGTCATGTTGATGAGTTTAAAAAGATGCACCATGTAGACTTTGCAACTGGAACAAAACCTAATGAATACAATAGAATACCATGCAGACTTTTCTAAGGGATGAAAACCTAATGAATACAATAGAACAATAGTTGAAGGAAGTAGAGGTATTGAGATCAAGATTATATTGCTTGGTAAGTAAGCTAAAGATGATCAAGAATAAATTGTTACTTTGGAACAAGAATCACTTTGGTAATAGTTTTGACGAAAAAGAAAGGATATAGTAGGAAATTGAGGAGCCTAAAAGAGTAGTGATTAATAAAGGAATGGACACAAAGCTCTATCTCAAAGAAATAAACTATTATTTGGTTGGAAAGATATTCAATATGTTAGTTTGAGCTTCACTTGGTTTTGAGAATACTTTTATATTTGTTGGTGTAAATAAAAATTTACTTATTATACTTTACTTAAGTTTACTTAAGTTAATGCATTATTTTATTATTTCTTAGGTGAGACACTTAGGAGTTTTCATACTCTTATGAGTTGTCATGTTGACAACACTGGAGTAAGCAACTCTAATTCAACACATGGTGTCTACAACACTAGAGTTTGCATAATTAACCAAGTTGTCATGTAGACAACACAGTTATTTGAACTCCTATTATAGCACATGGTGTCTACAACATTATTTTTTGTACTACACCTTTGTAGGCTTATCCTCTCATCATCACATTTACTCCTATGCTTAATGGAGGATAATCCACTTTTGGTGGACATGTGCCTGGTTGTAGGATTTATCATTATGCTGATTTCTAGGCATTATAGAAGCATTCTAGAGGCCTTTATGTACAGGTACTCCTAGTGTACTTTCACATTAAATTGAATACATATCGATATTCTGATCATACTCTTTGGTCAATTATTGTGTTTATGCTTGAGTTCCTTGATCTTGGGTGAATTTTTCCCTAAGAAAAATTCTTACATGGTATCAGAGCTTGGAGAATTTCTCTTCACATAGCCATTTGAGACCATTGTTGCTTCAACACCTTGACCCAGATCTGGAGTATCACAGTCATTGGGAGCATCTAGAGCCAAAGCAAACCTTGCCATTGCATCCAAAATGTCAATTTGGTAAAAATTGACTATAAATTCGCCTACCCTAGGCCATAGTCAAATATGAGGTAATTTTTTTTTGCAAACTGGCACTCGAAGGCCCGATTTGCAACTTCAGTATGATCATTAATTAGATTTACAATTTTATTTTTAGATCAAATTTATTTTTCCTCTATAATTTCCTCTGCAGTTTTGTGGAAATTTTCAATTTTTTTTTCCCTTCAAGCCTGCAGAGATTTTTTTTTGCAGGAACTGGGCAATGAAACCCTAGCCTCTACACATGGAATATTCTTTGAAATTTTACACATTCCATTTTATCGGCTCAACAATTGGTGGCCACTATTCAAGGTCTGGAGATGACTTATCGCTTTGGCCAATCCCAACTAGCAGGCACATTCCAGTCATTGACAACTTGTTTCGTTATACTCTCCACAATCTTCATCTTTTAAGGAGTGCAGAATTTCTTTTCCCTACAAATGTGGGATTAAAGTTAGGTTTCTTGTCTGCCATTAAAACAACATTCCCAATGGCAACCATTTTCTGAGTACCTACAACATACTATTCACCGATGCTGTAATACCTCCTCCCAGTAGCATTTTTCACTTTTTGGTAGCCACACACAAGTTTCTCGATGAGTTTAACCTAGTACCTGCTAGCTTCCTTTTGGCTAGACATGTGGCCCCCCATAAATAGCACTACCTAGTGCCATAACAACTAGAAATAGGAACATAGTGTAGACACCTCACCCACCAACAATGCAGATAGAGTTGTGTTAGCCGCCAACAAAAGTCTAACACATGGTGCCACTTCAACCATGTCACCTTAGCTAATCGGTGGACATGCCAAATTTTTCCTAGTCAGTGACCATACTTTCTGTACAAGCCATGTTAGCATACATGCAAGATATAATACCACATCAACATCCTTGCCACATCACCTCTGACTTGTCAGTTCTGCATGCATAGTCAGCCTGCCACATCAGCAAGGGGGATTTTTTGCTGATGTCAGCATTTCACGACATTAAATTTGATTACCATCTAATTGTCATTCCTAGGTAATTTTTAACTACTGTAACAACCATTTGACTGTCAAATTTAACCTTGTAGTTTGTTGCCCAGATCCCTCTCCAGATGTAGTTTTGATTTGATAGTCTGACTTTGGGAGGCCATAATTCAGTCATTTGGACTCCAAATCAGGTGCATTTTTTTTTGATTTTGGGTAGAATTTCTTGAACTTTTTAGAGGTGTTTTATTTTCTAGTTTTGGTGAACGAATTTGTTAGAAATTGAATTGTTTGGCAACTATACCTATCCAATCTTTCATTTGCAACTTGAAACACTTTGTACGAGCTCATTTGGACTCGAAAATAGGTTTTCTATTTTTTGAAAGTGCTTAATTTTTAATCTAATTTCTAAATATACAATTAGATTATAGGGTTGTGTAGACAAAAATATCACTTTCAGACTTAGGGCCTTTTCTTGATTGTATCACTTTCATTACTTTTCAAAATTATTATACATCTAAGCTACAGTTCTTAGTGACAGATTTGAGCCTCAAAAGGCAGTTGTAAATAGAAAAATTAGAAGTCCACTTTGTACATTTTTAAAAGTGGCCTATTGTACATGCACTACATAAAAAGTGCCAAAAGCATCTTTTTTTTTGGTGGGGGGGGGGGGGGGGGGGTCTTTGATTGAGTGAATAGGGGGGTGTGTATTGTGTTTTTCTGTCTCTCTCTCTTGTGCTCTTTTCATTTTTTGCATCATGGGTTCACCTAAAGGTCCACTTTTAACTTCACACAATTATTCTACATGGAAAGATGTTGTATGGAGTAGATAATGGAAAAAAAGTCTAAATCTTTATGTTGATGGTACAATTTTCAAACCCACTAATGCTACAAAACTCTTTGACTGAAAAATTAAAGACCAACAGGCTTTAGGAATTATCAGGAGTTGTGTACATAGAGATCTCTTCTTCCACATTTCCAGTTTCAAAGAAGCCAAACCTACTTGGGACAAACTTGAATCATTGTATGGTAAGGTGGATGAGGAAAAGAGATACCAAATTGAGGATGACCTACTTCTCTTGGATCCAAAGAATTTCGACAAAATTCAAGATTATATCAACAAAACCAATGAGTTTAGAGCACTACTTAAAGATTGTGGTAATCCCATGAAGGATGATAGGTTGGTTCATCACATCTTGAAGAGGCTACCTTCATAATATGCTTCCTTTGTTTCAAGTTATATCACTTATAAGTTGACCATGGGAAGTGCTTTCCAAAAGCCTACATTTGATGCATTCGTAGAAATGTTGATTTTTGAACAAACCAAGTAGATAGACATGGGATTTCTCACATCATCAAAGACCAAAGCATTGGTGGCTAGTGACGAGAACCAATAAAGTCAAGGAGGAAAACAATCCAACAACAGCAAGAAAAAGTAGTGGAAGCAAAAATCACAATCTAAGACATAACACTCTTCCTCCTCACAGCAAGCCAATTCTTCTTCCAACAAGAAGGGAAACAATGAAAAGAAGGACAAACCTTTTTTTGTGCATATTAGAAGAAACCAAATCATGATGAGCATCATTGCAAGACTAAGAGAATCGATGAGTTAGAAAACTTACTCAAGAAGAAAAAAATCAATGTGCCAAATGCTTCTAAGGATTCAAATCTAACCACTTCAAAGGGAAAAGGGCAAGCACTTATGGCTAGATCAAGTTCTTCATCGAAATTGATTCTTAACTTAGGTGCCTCATATCATATGGGTTCTTCAAAAGGAGACTTTTCTTCATTGACGTAGTCACAGGAACCACATATCTTTGTAGGAGATGATACAAAAATGGAAGTTGAAGGAAAAGGACAAGTGGAGATGGAAAATGGGGAATTCAAAGATGTTCTCTATGTTCCAAATCTTAGCTCTTATCTCCTCTCAATTTACCAAATCACTCACCTTGGAGATGGTCACAAAGTTGAGTTCCTTCTTGATTTCATAATGGTGTGAAGTCTAAAAGATGATTCATTGGTTGTAGTGGGGAAAGTTAATCATAACAAAAGGCTTTATTCTTTTTCTCACTTTGTGTCTAAGTCTCCTTCACATGCTTTATTAAGTCAATCTCATTTACAATGCACATTATGGCATGAGTGGTATGATCATCTTGCCTTCCACTATCTTCATCAACTTTTCTCCAAAAACATGGTCAAAGGTCTACCTACAATCAACTTTTCTAAGGGTGAATGTTCAACATGTTTAGTGGATATGCATCTAGAGGAGAAGTTTGATAAAGGGAAGTCTTCAAGAGCACGATTTTTTCTTCAGTTGGTTCACATGGTTTTAGCAGGTCCTTTTGTAGTGACATTAGTCAACCAAGGCCACTGCACCCTTACTTTCATTGATGACTTTTCACACTTCACATGGGTCTAATTTTTTCATCACAAGAATGAAGTGGTTGATAAGCTTCAAGCCTTCAAGATTCATGTTGAACAACAATCAAGGAAAGCCATCAAGGTTCTTTGGATGGACAATGAAAGTAGATATGTGAACACAAGACTTAAAGACTTTGGCAAACTTGAGGGTATTGGTCTTCAAAATCCACTAGCATTCAGTCTACATAAGACAGATGTTGCAATATAGAGGTTACAAACTCTTAAGTCTATGGCAAGTTGCATGATACAAACCAAGTCTCTTGATCCCACACTTGAAGTCAAAGCAATAAGTAGTGCCAATCACATACTTAATAGGTCTCTTCATAATGCCTTAGATAAAAATACTCCTTTTGAGGCTTGATGCGGAAGAAAACCAATTGTGAAACACTTTAGAGTCTTTAGTTGTCCAACATGGGCAAACATATCTTCCAGGGGATGCAAGGAACCACCACCTAGGCCTTGTACTTTCATCAGATATGAAGATGCTGTTAAGACATATAGACTTAAGGACCTTGAGACTCATGAGATTTGTGTCAAGAGGAATGTACACTTTGAAGAAAGTTCACCCAACTTATCCTCTAATCCTCTCCACACTTCATTCATTGTGGAAACTGATAGTGACACCAATGACAATGATTCAATAGATTTAGATATGTGGGATCCTATTGACAAATGCAGAGAGAGGTCACACCATCAGCACATTCCACATGCATACATTGCCATAGTGATAGGTCCAACATAGTAGGTTACACCTTGTCTTCCAACTCTAGTAATAGGGGATGACTACATAGCAGATATTTCAAGTTTGTTTGTGGAGTAATACATAGTAAATTTGGGAAAAATCATTAATGATATACATCTTCTCTTTGATGATGACAATACTTCTTCAGTTGTTACAAGGGCTCACTTTGACCCTCTTGTCCATTCTCTACATGATCAATCTTCACAGATTGATATTATTGTGGATCCTTATGTACAACAATAGCATTAGGTCTCTTTATCATTTGAGGAGACAATTGGTTCTTTAGGACAGGTTCTACATTCATCCTTGCTAGATCTACACTCGTTCTTTTTAGTAGTCTTGGAAGGGGTAGCCATCAGTATCAACATAGGGACAGTTGAGCAAGTTTCAGAGACACCATTCATCATCATGATTGTTTCTACACATAGGGGAAGCATCTCACTTGTGCCTATGATATTGTTTCTTCTAAACACAAGGAACATTATTCAACAATCTTGGATCAATTATCACTAATCAAATCTCCACATTTAAGGGAGGGGGAGGGGACTACCTTGTCTCCTTCTTCTTCTCTTTTATGGGGCCAGAGCAGGGTGGGGGGGGTGTACTTTTTCCTCTTTTAGGATTGTTTTTTTCTCATACTTCTCTTTTGTATATACTTGATGCATGTCGTAATGGGGGGTTTTGATTACTCCATCCATTCATGCATCTTGTTATTTTCATCTCTCTTTTGGGGGGAGGGTTTTTCCCATGAGATTTTCCCTTTTTCTCCGCTTTATGAGAGATTTCATTGCATTTGTACATGGGTACCTAACATGGCCTAGTAGCTTGGACCCATTATGCATTTCATCCTAGTTTTTGTGACCTTAAGTGAATTCCCCTAAGTTGCACTTAAGGGAGGGGGGTGTTGGTGTAAATCAGTATTTACTTATTACACTTTACTTAAGTTTACTTAGGTTAATGCATTATTTTAATATTTTTTAGGTGAGACACTTAGGAGTTTGCGTACTCTTATGAGTTGTCATGTTGACAACACTGGAGTAAGCAACTCTAATTCAACACATGGTGTCTACAACACTAGAGTTTTTATAATTATTTCAGTTTTCATGTAGAAAACATAGTTATTCACACTCCTATTATAGCACATAGTTTCTACAACATTATTTTGCATGCTACACCTTTGTAGGCTTATCCTCTTATCATCACACTTACTCCTGTGCTTAATGGAGGATATTCCACTTCTGGTGGACATGTGCCTAGTTGTAGGACTTATTAGTATGCTAATTCCTAGGCATTCTAGAGGCTTTTATATATAGGCACTCCTAGTGTACTTTCACATTGAATTGAATACATATCAATATTTTGATCATACTCTTTTGGTCTACTGTTGTGCTTGTGTTTGAGTTCCTTGATCTTGGGGGTTAATTTTACCCTAAGGAAAATTTTTACAATATTCTCTACTTAGCAAGGCCAACCACATGAAGGTGAAAGCTCATCTGGTCTCATCCCCCTCCCCCTAAAATCAATCTAGATTCCCCATTATCATCTAAATACATACTTCATTCTTTTATTCATCCATTTATGAACTATAACATTCAATCAATACAATCACATAACATTCATTAATATGATATAAAATTCATTTATACATAATACTAATCAAGAATTCATTAACACATAACAATATTCATTAACATGACATAAAAAATAAGATTAATATGTAAAGTTCATAGATAATTACTTAAAGCAATATTAGATTTCATTATCCAAAAAAGTTTATCAAACAAGGTTTATCAAAGAGCATTCTTAAAAAATCATTTCCTCTTTTTATTTTTCTAAGTTTTTTTTAAGGTGAAGGCTGATAGAAGCATCAATATCTTCTTTATTCTCCTCCTCTTGTGGCTCATGTAATGTTAAATTATGATGCCTGCTCCTATTTTGAGGAGTAGGAGGCTACTGTACTAAAGGGGGCTCTATTGCAATAACAAGTAAATGGGTTAAATTGGCATACTCTCTTTATTTTCCTAACTGTTACAAGTATTTAATTAACTAGTAGAAAATAACATGCATTTTTGTCACCTGACAATGCCATATCATGTACAATAACATTTTGATCCGTTGCCACCTCAACATGCTAAACACTTGGAACATGCTCCACTCCTTCACCATGATGTTCAACATGCTCTAAAATATTCAAAAAAAGGTTACATGTCAAATTGCAATTGAAGATGTTAAATTGTATTCCTAATTGCCTGATTAATTTCTAATATAAAATTAATACCTCCACTACTATGATGCACATCATGGCCTTCATTGTGCACAGGTTTTGTGATAGCATATGAAGGCTGTAGTGAAATGTTATGCACATTGTTATGCAATCAATTTATGTTGGAAACTAACACCAAAAAAATAATTTCTCAACTATTCAATTTGATTTTCTTTTCATTTGACCAATTTACACGTGTCTCATTTGGTGCACCAAATTCTTGGGTATGACTTTTAGATTCTTGGTGTAGGCATGCAATCACAATGTTATAGCCTTCCTTCAAGGCAATTTTTTTATCATCATTCATGGGCTCTATATTGAATTTTGTGCCCTATATTTTTTGCTTAATATCGTCAATTTTGCATGTATGATTTGATTAAAAAAAATTGTTTGCAAAATTATATAAATTTTTTTCAATGAAATTCCATTGATGCTACTTACAAGTCAAGACTGAAGATTCATATAGCCACAAGAGCTAAGTTTGTATTGGCCAACCTTTTGTAGTCTCACTTTTGTAGCCTTTGATGTATCCTACAGTCTATGAAAAATTTGAAATATGTTAGATTAATTATTTACAAATATCACTAATTAGTTCATGATTACATTCTAATTAATACTATCATGACATACATTCTTTTACCCTTTTCTGGTTCATAGCCTTATCTCTTTTGCATCTTCTATTATTTCATTCCACTCCAACAATGGAATCATAGGAGGGCAATCATACTTTGAGTTATCCTTTAGACCCCTTCTATATCCCTCACAGTCTTTATATGTTTGGATGCTCTTTTGAGAAGTACGGTAGTGTCAAAAATATTTTTTCCCAAAAAGGTCCTCAAAAGATGTAATCAACTAATTTTTTAATTCAAGACCCTATTCATTCCACCTTGTTTTAATTAAAAAAATTGTTAGATCAATAACTTTAATAAAATACAATAAGTGGAAGAAAAGAAAAATAATGTAGCAATGACACGAAACTACATAAATGTGACATATGGTGGGTCCAAATGGCTTCAATGTCATATAAAAAAGATGATAAAAAAATACATCATTTCCTACAAAAGCATCATGGGATTATTAGTCCAAGATGATTTAAACATAAGTAAACTATAGTTACATTGAAAATAATAACAATTTTAAAGACCTAGAAGCTTTTGTAATTTTAATAGAAACATATTTTTCTTGTTCAACGACAATGTCCCCCCAAATGAACTAGTACTAGTCACACAGGCTGCTCTAGGAAATGGTACAACTTTAGTAGTACTATTCTCTATTGTTCTATCAACTAAAGGTCTATCTATTAGTGCACAAAATAGGTCCATGAGTATAAAATCCACCTACTCAATATTCTACAAATACTTATTCACCTTCTTTCTTTCTTTCATTAATTATTTCTTATATGTTTTAAAATGTTTTATGAATAAAATAAAGACTCAGTTATTGCATCTATTTGTGTTTTGACGGAAACTGGCTATTTAGTGCTCAAAACAAAGGAAATTGTTTCTTCTAGGGTTCTCTCATCATGTGGAATTATCCATTGATTAATCAAGGTTGTGATTCCATTTCAATTCATGAAGATATAATTATTTTTAAGGTTATCACTATAGCTACAATAATAAGAAATTAGATTTTGAGATACATTGCAGTGATTGAGTTTCAACGATTTGAAGTCCAACATGGTGTCTCTATAGACAATAGATATTGGCTTCATCGCTAAGCAAAGAAGGTTCAAAGAAGACATAGTGATGAGTGATAGAGTTATCGCTATACTTTACAGTGATGTATTTGATCACTAAGGAGAGAAGGTACCATTTTGATATGCTAATGAGTTATATGTCTTTGGATATCGCTATATATTATAGTGATTATTATTTACCACTAAGCGGTGAGAGTACAAAATCTTTTGGTGATCAGCAAGAAAGGTTTGGATATTGCTAAATCCTATGGTGATCATCACTAATCAAAGAAACAAAGGAGTAGCCTGGAAAATCAAAGATGAGATGAAGTCATTGTTATAACTTGTGGTGATCATTGGTAATTGAGAAAATAAGCTTTTAGACATAGCGACTAGTGATAAAGCAAGGTTATCGCTATATTTTATCACAATCATCACTGATTGAGGTATTGAAAAAAAGCTTCGATGATCAACAATAAGGGTTTTGTGATCATTCAATGATATGGTGATGAAAGACTATATTATTAAGTAGTTATCACTGTATGTTGTGCCGATAAAGTAAATATTATTGCCGATCATGCTTGGTGTAATAGAGATATGACAATTAGTGATTAGCTACAAAATATCAACATATGTTAAAGTAATTATTTATACTAGAATAAAAAATAGAAATTTACAATCACCATACCTATTAGTGAAAAATTGTATCAGGATCATAGTTGAGGGGTTTGCATTGTAACAATGAGTGATGGTGTTATCATTGTTGTTATAGCGATGGGAATGGAGTTGAAAATAATTTTCTATTGGAGGAGTTTGATTATGGTGATCAAGAGACTTATGTGTTCATATCACTAATGGATATGACGATGAATGTTTGAATATATTTTATTAGGTGCAAAAATGAGTGCATGAGATGACCTCTGACAACTAGTTCATCTACTATAATGATAAAAAATGGCTTTATGTTTCAATTCATGTGGAAAGTAAATACACAAATGTAGCCTATTTTATAATAAAAGGGTAATCATTAGAGTGTTATGGTCACAAATTCTCATAAGTGAGCTAGTAAAGTTAACATTTGTGTTTAGTCTTTGCAGAAGATTTGTATTCAAAAAAGTATTAGGAACAATCATGGAGAGCTCTAGTTCTGTTCATAAAAGGAAAGCATAGAAGGTTAAGAAGGAAAAGGTTGACAAAAAGAAGAAAGCTAATGATGAGGTGCCACCATGAAAATTGAATGAGGATCTCATTGAACAAATTAAATTTGTAGGCTCCAAATCTAAAAGAGGCAAATTTGCTTCTCTAGACAAGGTGGAAGACAAGTATAGTGAGGTTGGAGATGTCTAGAATCAAACTAGAAGCTATGAGCTATTTCTATATCATTATGTGAGAAGAAATGATAAGGTACCCATATGTCATCCTTGAGAGATGAATTTGGAGAAATTGACAGTGGTGAATGTATTCTTGAATGTAGAGTTGCTCAAGGTCATTGTGATAAAATATAATGCTGAGGACATATGTATATATGACAAAGATAGGGAACAATTCATGGAAATATCTATTGAATTTCCTTGAATGAAGCATTTAGACTCACTGATGGCCTAACAAAGAAATTGTCTTTCACTAAATTAAAAAATGAATATGAACAGTTAGATATCCTATATATGAAGTGAAAGTTGATGTAGTATAAGATAGAAAAGGAGCCTTTGACATCAATAGATGGGCCTCTTTTCAATGTCAAATTATTTAAGACATACTTAGATATGACTTATCAATCATGTAGACAAGTATGGGGGAATGGAAGCACCTAATTTGATAGAGGTTTACCCTATGGTGCCAACATCGGATGTGTAGATGCTAGAACCAAGACCCTATGATTACAAAAATTATGTTATTGACAATATTCACAATAATTTTGTTAATTTTCCTAATTTAGAATACCCTACCTTTAAGCATTATTCATTATTTATGCATATATGGTTTTGTATTTTGGACAAATGAAAGGATTATGGGGTAGGCTTAAAGTGTTAGAATTCTTTTAGAATAACTGAGAGGGGGGGGGGGGGGGGGGGGGTGTGAATCAATTACCCAAGGTCCAATGTTGTCCAATACAACTTTTTCTTAAAATCTTTGATCACATATAACTGAAATTATCATGCATGCAATTAAACATTAAACAACCATGAAAAGAAAACATGCATCACACCATAACACTAAGGATTTTGATGAGCCAGAAATCCTCTAGGAATAAGAAGGTAAAACTGGAGTGGGGATGATACCCACAAAATAATTGCGCAATTGATTTCAACCACTTTTGATGGTTTGCCCTGTTAAAGGCTACAACACATTATTAAATGTGACCCTGTTAAAGGATTTCTACAACCTGTTAGGAGTGTGCCTTGTTAAAGGACTTAAGAAAATTCAACTTGGAATGTCACCCTATTAAAGGATTTACATGGAGCTATTAGGCTCACCCAAGTCCATGGAATTTATAGTTACCTTCTCAAAAGAATCTTTCATCTCTCTCTAAGGATCTCCTATCCTCCTCCTAAGGATCTCTTATCCTTCTCCTAAGGATCTCTTTATCCTTTTGCTAGAGATCTCTTTATCCTTTTCCTAAGGCTTATTCACCTAGCTGTTAAGCTAACCTAGCAATGTAGGGTTTCAATGTCTAATACAATGGTAAGAAAGTATTAGAAGGGTTTTGATCTGATATAGATTACAACTTCAACCTTGCAGATTTTAGATTACTCTTCAGTCCTCTTCTTTGCTTGGCTTTCCTCCCTTGCAGTGCTGACAGCTTGTTCACCCTTCAAGATCTGTCTCCTTGAGTTCTTCCACTCATTATGCCAATGTATTCCATGGTCATTTGACCAACTCAGAGTCTAGATGCTCTGTTCTTACTCCTTTTAGCTTCTTTGTGCAACCACACTTTATGACCAACTCCCTCTCATACATGCACATTTGATCTCTGACCTGTAACTCCTTATAAAGAAATTTTGTTCTTCATTTCCCGCTCAAATCTTAATTTGATCTTGAGAAAATGGTATTGTTTTCCCTCCAAATTGTTTCTTCTAGAAAATTCATGATAAATCCATTATCATTTGCCTTAAATTGGTTTGCATGGTTTACATAAAATTCTGTGACATCTACTCATCATCCTTATCATCCAACTAATTCACAAAATTTGATGTAACAAACTTATCGCTGCTGATCGTGAATCTTTGACTTAACAAATAATGTAGCAACTTGGCATCATTAGTTTACTGATGCTCGGCTCCTTTTGTGTTACTCAAATTCTATTGTTATTTTACTGGTGCTTGACACCTATATTATTTCTACTTTCCTAAGCACTTGAAGACTTGGCACTTGAATAGCACTCGGCTCCTATATCTTGCTTGGCACCTGAAGTCACTCGGCACTTGATCTTCACTCACCACCTGAAGGCTGCTCTGACTTGGCACATGTTGTGGCCTGGCATGCATAGTGTGCTTGGCTTCAACTAAGAATCTATTCGGCTCTAACTAGCTTGTTCGAATCTCTCCAATGAACTTAGTTAGGTTTTACAATAGACTTAGTTAAACCTTACATCTTTGTTGTGTCTTAGTCTGTCCATCCTCTTAGAGTATGTCATCAATACACTATTTTATCAATGGCTCAGCTGATCCTTATACTTCATTACAACATCATAACTTCAACCTTTCTCTAGGTACTCTAGTTACATCTTATTGATTGCCACCTCCTTGTCAATCAACCAATTGATAGTATTTGGATCACTTAAGCAATTGTCATTCTGGCAAGTAGCAAGTTTGAAATCAATGACAAAATAATGATTGAAAACATTCTTTACCAGTTCCATTATTCTTCATTCATGATCTTTTCAATCATTTCCAACAATCTCCCTCTTTGGCATTGATGGCAAACCAAACTGATCAATTGTTCTACCTTTCCCTCTAGACTAATGCATCCTTACTCTGTATTCCTGATCCTTCATGGCTGCTTGCTGATTCTTATCTCTTCTTAATCTCCCCCTTACCTTTCAATTATCTTTCATTTTTCAATTTCTCATATCTCCCTCTTTGACATAAATGCCAAAGATGTAGCATCTTCAACATGCTAAATATAAGCTTTGCATCTTCATGTTTTCTCCCTTTGTCACTATGCTTGTGACTAATATGGAGTTTCTACCCCTATTGATATCCGCTACATCATTCTTCAGATATTTCAATGATCAACTCTTGTTAATGCAGGGTAGTTTCTCTATTGCTTTAGATTGCTTGAGTTAGGGGCATTACCCCCAACTTGCCTCTAATATATTCATAAGAATCCTTGGGCAATGGTTTGGTAAAGATATCTACAATTTGTTCCTTTATGTGAATGTATTCCATCTTCACTTGTTTGTCTTCCACCAATTCTCTGACATAGTGATACTTGATTGCAATATGCTTGGTTTTTGCATGCATTACTAAATTCTTGGATATGTTTATAGCACTTGTATTATCACAATATAGTATCACAAGTTTGGTTACCTCTTCTTCCATTCCTTTCAATAGATGTTTAAGCCATGCAATGTTTGTGCAATTGACTACCGTTGCCACATATTCTGCTTCTGTAGTGGACTGAGATGTGCATGTTTGTTTCTTGCCAGTCCAAGTAACTAGCTTTTTACCTACGAATAATGCTCCTCCAATTGTGCTTTCCTATCATCAATATTTCCTCCCCAATCTGCATCTATATATGCATTGAGCTCAAACTTCTCATTCTTTTTGTAGTATAGATCAAAATCATCAGTTCCTTTGGGATATCTCATTATCCTTTTTACTGCCATGAGATGATTTTCTCTAGGATTAGCAGAGAATCTAACCACTATTCCAACTACTAATGCTATGTCTGGTCTGTTATGTACAACATATTGTAGTTTTTCAATCATGGATCTATACATTGTTTGATTGACTTCAGCTGATTCATCATTTTTAGATAGCTTATGTCCTGTTGTCATTGGTGTGCTGACTGGTTTGGAATCTTCCAATACAAATGTTTTAAGTAACTCCTTGATGTACTTTGATTGTGTCACAAATATACCATGTTTTGGTTGATGTACTTGCAATCCAACAAAGAACTTGATTTCTCTAAACATAGACATCTCAAACTCATGTTTCATTTTCTCAGCAAAACTTTTGCAAAGTACTTCCTTTCCTCCAAAAACTATGTCATCCACAAATATTTTAGATACAAGAATATCCTTACCTTCTTCAGATTTGATGTACATGTTGCTATTATCATTAGTTCTTTCAAATCCTATTTGCACTAGATGCTTGTGAAGTCTTTCATACCAAGCTCTAGGGGCTTGCTTTAATCCATATAGAGCCTTGTGTAATTTGCATACCTTATTTTTGTTCTTTTCATCAAAAAAACCTTTTGGTTGCTCTATGTAGACTTCCTCTTCAAGTATACCATTCAGAAATGTGAACTTTACATCCATCTGATAGACTTTAAATCCTTTGAAGGCTGCATATGCAAGTAAGGTCCTTACTCCTTCCATTCTTGCAACTGGAGCAAAAGTTTCTCCATAGTCTAGTCCTTCTTCTTGTGCATACCCTTTATAGATTAGTCTTTCCCATTTCCTTGTGATTTCACCATTCTCATCTAACTTGTTTCTAAACACACACTTGGTTCCAATTACATTCTTGTTAGCTGGTCTTGAGACTAAGGTCCATGTCTTGTTCTTCTCAATTTGTTCTATTTCTTCTTTCATAGCATTGTACCAGTCATCGTATGTTATGGCTTCACTTACTATTTTTGGTTCCATTTTGCTGAGCAGACATGTTTCACTTCTGAGTCTATTCCTTTTCATTGGTATTGCCTCTTTGTTTTGAATATTTTGATCTACAGGATGATTTCTTCTTACATACTTTGCCAATACTAGTTCTTTCCTTGTTTGCATGTTGTTTCTTCAAGAATTTGAATCTTCATGTATATTTTCATCAGGTATTTGTTCATTTTCTTCTTTTTTGTTGTTCTCAAAATCTGAATGAACATTCTTTGCATTCTGTAGCTCGGCTTCTGAATGTGTCTGCTGCTCGACATTCACTCTCTCTAATTTGGCAAATACTGGATTTTGTTGCTGATTATCATTCTGAGTTGAAACTTCACCATTATTAGGTATACCTTCATAAAAGTATACAAAGGTCTTGTATTCTTCTACTTTCTTGGTGTCCTCAATACTTTGAACTTTTGCAATCTCATCAAACTTCACATTTGTGCTTTCTACTACTTTGTTAGTGTTAACATTCAAGCACTTATAAGCTTTGCTTCTAGTAGAATAACCAATAAATATGCCTTCCTCACTCTTTGCATCAAAATTTTCATTTCTAGACTCTTTATATATATAGCATTTGCATCCAAATATTTTGAAATTTTTTACATTAGGAGAATGCCCATACCATAATTCAAAAGGTGTTGCATTTGTACCTTTCTTGACTTGAACTCTGTTGAGTGTGTAGACTGCAGTACTTATAACTTCTCTCCAGTACTTGAGTGTAATATTTTTCTCCATCATTAAGGTCTTGGCACAGTCAATAACTAATCTATTCCTTCTCTCTGCTATACCATTCTGAGGTGGAGTCCTAGGTGCTGATATCTGCCTTTTGATTCCCCTTTCATTGCAGAACTCTTCAAACTCTCTTGATATGAATTCACCTCCTCTATCAGATCTAAGACATTTTAGGCTCTTCCTAGTCTCTTTCTCTACTCTAGCCAAGTACCATTTGAACATTTGAAATTTATCTAATTTTATTTTTAGGAACATGACTGTCATCATCCTTGAATAGTCATCTACAAATATCATTATGTATCTGTCACCTTTGTAGGTTTGCACTTCAATAGGACCACACAAGTCAGTATGAACTAGCTCTAATAATTCAATAGAAGTATAAGTCTTGCTTTTGAAAGTTGACTTGGTCATCTTCCCTAGTTGGCATTGTTTGCACATGGTGTTATTAGGTTTCTTCAACTTTGGTAGACCTTTGACTTTCTTCATCTTGTTGATGCTTATTAGATTGTCAAAATTTACATGACATGGACTCTTGTGCCAGAACCATACATCATCAGTTTGAACAATGAGAGAAGAAGCATCTTCCATGTCTAGGTAGAAAAAATTACTCCTAGTCTGATCACCTTTTCCTAATAGACTTCCTTGAGAATCATAGATTTTGACAACTCTATTTTCAAATTCAACCTTGCATCCTATGTTTCCTAACCGTGAGACACTTAACAAGTTATAATTCAAGCCTTCAACATAGTATGCATTATCACATGATATCCTTTCAGTAAGCTTGATACTACCTTTCCCTTTGATTTGACATGGTGCATTGTTACCAAATCTAACACTATTTCCTTCATATTGAGTAAAGGTAATGAACTTACTTTTGTCTCCAGTCATGTAATGAGAACATTTGCTATCTATGATCCATCTATCATTCTTGTTCATGTAGGTTACCAGGGCAGTTGCTTCGTCTTCATCTTATTCATCTTTCATAGCCACATAGACTAATTCATCATCATTCTCATCAAAGTCTTCTTCAACAATGTAGCATCTTTTGATTTTACCTCTGTGGTCCTTGTTGTCCTCTTTCTTGTTCTTGAAGTTGCCTCCATCCTTGTAATTTTTCTTTTGTGTGCATCTGGCTGCAATGTGACCAACTTCATTACAATTGAAACAAATGATTGGTAGCTTACCTTTGAATTTGCCTCTTCCTCTATGAAATCTTCTTGCTAGTAATGCCTTCAATTTGTCTACATCATCTTCATCAGTGCTGCTATCACTGGATACATAGTTTCCTTTTCCATTCTTTTTCTTTGTTTGCACCTCCTCATTGTCTTTTATTTTTATCTTGGCTTTGAATGTAGATTCAAAGTTTTCTGGCTTGTAGTTGTCAAAGTTGGATAGCTCAAAGGCAGTGAGTCTTCCAATTATTCCTTCAAATGACAATGCGTTCCCTAGTACACACCTTAACTCTTGGATGGCTGATACTCTTATAGCATAGATGGGAAGCAAAGTTCTCAAGTATTTGCTACATACTATTTCTTCAGCTAACTGTTCTCCTAGGCTTCTTATGGCACTTACTACTTCCTTCATCCTTGCACCATATTGAGTAGCATTTTCTCCTTCCTTCATTTCCTTGTCATCAAACTTTCCTCTTATGCTCTCTCTTTTGGTTCTCTTGACATTATCATCTCCTCCATAGATTCTTGACAATGTTTCCCACATCTAATGTGCAATATCACATCCTTTGATGTCATCATACTCAACATAGCTTAGTGTTGAAGCAATATCTAACATCACTTGATTGTGCTCCTTCTTCTTGCTCATGTCATCTGTAGTGAGAGGTCCTGTAGGGTCTACATGATAAACTATGATTGAGGTCTATGCATAGTCACCTATTGATCCAATGTGTAGCTTCATCAGACTTCAGCATGCAACAAAGTTGTCTTTTTTTAGCTTGGGAACTTCTCTCTTGGACATCTTGATCTTCCTGCTACTAGTACCTTGAAACAAATTAGCAGTGTGCTCTGATACCAATTGCTAGAATTCTTTTAGAATAAATGAGAGGGGGTGGGGGGGAGGGTGAATCAGTTATCCAAGGTCCAATGTTGTCCAATACAACTTTTTCTTAAAGTCTTTGATCGCATATAACTGAAATTATCATGCATGCAATTAAACATTAAACAACCATGAAAAGTAAACATGCATCACACCATAACACTAAGGATTTTGATGACCCAGAAATGCTCCAGGATTAAGAAGGTAAAACTGGAGTGGAGATGATACCCACAAAATAACTGTACAATTGATTTCAACCACTTCTGATGGTTTGCCCTGTTAAAGGCCACAACACATTATTAAATGTGACCCTGTTAAAGGATTTCTACACCCTATTAGGAGTGTTCCTTATTAGAGGACTTAAGAACATTCAACTTGGAATGTCACCCTATTAAAGGATTTACATGGAACTGTTAGGCTCACCCAAGTCCATGGGATTTACAGTTACCTTCTCAAAAGAGTCTCTCATCCCTCTCTAAGGATCTCCTATCCTTCTCCTAAGAATCTATTATCCTTCTCCTAAGGATCTCTTTATCCTTTTCCTAGGGATCTCTTTATCCTTTTCCTGAGGCTTATTCACCTAGCTGTTAAGCTAACCTAGCAATGTAGGGTTTCAATGTCTAATACAACGGTAAGAAAGTATTAGAAGGGTTTTGACCTGATACAGATTGCAACTTCAACCTTGTAGATTTTAGATCGCTCTTCAGTCCTTTTCTTTGCTTGGATTTCCTCCCTTGCAATGCTGACAGCTTGTTCACCCTTCAAGATCTGTCTCCTTTAGTTCTTCCACTCATTATGCCAATGCACTCCCTGGTCATTTGATCAACTCAGAGTCTAGATGCTCTATTCTAACTCCTCTTGGCTTCTTTGCATGACCACACTTTATGACCAACTCCCTCTCATACATGCGCATTTGATCTCTAACCTATAACTCCTTATAAAGAAATTTTGTTCATCATTTCTTGCTCAAATCTTAATTTGATCTTGAGAAAATGAAATTATTTTCCCTCCAAATTGTTTCTTCTAGAAACTTCATGATAAATCCATTAACATTCGTCTTGAATTGGTTTGCATGGTTTACATAAAATTCTGTGACATCTACTCATCATCCTTATCATCCAACTAATTCACAAAATTTGATGTAACAAACTTATCACTTCTGATCTGGTGAATCTTTGACTTAAAAAATATCGTAGCAACTTGGCATCATTGGTTTACTGATGCTCAACTCCTTCTGTGTTACTCGACTTCTATTGTTATTTTACTAGCACTTAGCACCTATAGTATTTCTACTTTTCTTGGCCCTTGAATATCACTCGGCTGTTGTATCTTGCTCGACACTTGAAGTCACTCATCACTTGATCTTCAGTCAACACCTAAAGGTTGCTCTGACTCGGCACATGTTGTGGCTTGACATGCATAGTGTGCTCAGCTTCAACTGAGAATCTGTTCGGCTCTAACTAGCTTGCTCGACTCTCTCCAATGAACTTAGTTAGGTTTTACAAAAGACTTAGTTAAACCTTACATCTTTGTTGTGTCTTAGTGTGTCCATCCTCTTAGAGTATGTCATCAATACACTATTTCATCAATGGCTTAGCTGATCCTTATACTTCATTACAACATCATAACTTCAACTTTTCTCTAGGTACTCTAGTTACATCTTATTGATTTCCACCTCTTTGTCAATCAACAAATTGATAATATTTGGATCACTTAAGAAATTGTCATTCCTGCAAGTAGCAAGTTTGACATCAATGAAAAAACAATGATTGAAAACATTCTTTACTAATTGCATTATTCTTCATTCATAATCTTTTCAATCACTTCCAACATAAAGTTAAATTTAAGAGAGCCCAATGGGAATATGAAACTAGTTCAAATGTGGATATAAATATGGGATTATAGGTTTAGTGCTTCTTGTTATTTAAAATTTGAAGATCACTTTGTGCAACATTTTTATAAACTATTTGGACACCACTCTTTCCCTTCAATCAACCCTGATATCAAAAGATTCTTAAGAACTAAGGACAATGGACTAGGTGAGAAGATTAAGCATAATTGGTGAGATTGGTATGCTTATGACTATTTCACTTTTGTAAGAGTGTTTTTATTTGAAGGGAGACCATAAAAATTTCTTGTATCAGTGCCTCATTATATTTCTTATTTGGAGATTGTTAGGTAGATATCAGAGTCTAGCAAGCAACATTTTGGAGGTAAGCAAAGAAAGCTATCTTTCCTTCCTACATACTTATCATTTAGAGATTTTACTATTTTTTCAATTAAGTCATATGATAAGATAGAAAAAAATCTAAAAAATGAGTATCATATGTATACTATGGATTCCTAGAGTCACTATGATCCAGAAGGATACATTCATGTATGTAGAAAATCACAAAAGTTGGGTGATTACATTCACCATGGAAATGAATATGAAGAGATTTTCAAAAATATGGAATTTATTGAAGTACAACAAAATATTGAGGAACAAGAAATGGAAAATGGAAGAATAGAGGTAGAAAGCCAAGGAGCAATACAGAGAAGAAATTCAAAGAGTTCCATATTCCCCTATTCAAGTTTCTAGAACTATAGAAAGGCTATTACTTCAGCCTATGAAACATGATGTGAAAATCCTAGAGAGGATAAATGCCAAGAAGGATGAGAAACTTTTAGAGTCTAGAAAATTTGTGAATGATGAGGCTTTCATCAAATCCAAGGAATTTAGAGTTGTACTGTATAAACACAAAGGTAAACTATTGAGGTAGAGTATCCCTAATATCTCTCTTGAGAATGAGTAGGAATTAATGTCAAATTTGAAAGAAGATATTAAGAGAGAGGTTGAAAACATGACTCTGACAAGAGGGAGATAATTGTTGAATGAGCTAGGGGTAATGGCTCTACCTTCTTGGGACTTAAGTACATCATATATTTTTGATAGTTTGATAAAGTTAGGCAAGAAGGATATGAAGTTGGATGTGCAAAGAGTTAAAGATGTTATTATTGGATCATAATTTATTTAGGATGAAAAATCTATGTTTGTTTGGGCTTTATATATCTATACACAAGAGGCCACAAACCATCGATGATCAAGTCATTTAATGACATTAAAATTTGGCATCATAGACCCAAATCAAGTAAGTGTTATTGCTATTAGGATATAACTGTGTGATTTTGAGTCAAACTCATTGACCCATGTTTCATGAGTAGTGATTAAACATGAAATCATCTCCCATGAGAATAAATGGAACACTTAACACTCATTAGATCTAGGTGATTCTCACAGGGGTGAAGCAATGGGACCTTTTGAGAGGTCACCCATTCCAGTACTACTCCAGCTTGAGCGCACTTAACTATGAAGTTTCCTCCATAGTTAAAACCAAAGCTTGCAACCCCATTTATAAAAACTTCACCAAGTGTTGTGCCTTATGCACCATTAATTATAAATCCCCTTAAGCTCATCAATTGATAAGTAGGAGATAATTTCCATAGCAAGTCAAATTGTGATATTGCTAGTAGGATTTAACTGTGTGATTTTGAGTCAAACTCATTGACCCATGTTTCATCAATAGTGATTCAACAAGAGTCCATCTCCCATGAGAATAAATGGAACACTTAGCACTCATTGGATCTAGGTGATGCTCATAGGGGTGAAGCACTGGGACTTCTCAGGAGGTCACCCATCCCAGTACTACTCTAGCCTGAGCGTGCTTAAGTATGGAGTTTCCTCCATAGTTAAACCCAAAGCTTGCAACCCCATTTGAGAAACCTTCACCAAGTGTTGTGCCTTATGAACCATTCATTAGAAAGACTCTTAAGCTCATCAATTTATAAGTAGGAGATAATTTCCACAACAAGTCAAATTGTGATATTGCTATCAGGGTTTAACTGTGTGATTTTGAGTCAAACTCATTGACTCAATTGATGAGCTTATGGGGATTTCTAATGAATGCTTCATAAGGAACAAAAATTAGTAAAGGTTTTAAAAATGGGGTTTCAAGCTTTGGTTTAACTATGGAGGAAACTCTATACTTAAGTGCACTCAGGCTGGAGTAGTACTGGGACGGGTGACCTCCTAAGAAGTCTCGGTGCTTCACCCTTGTGAGCATCCCCTAGATCTAATGAGTGCTAAGTGTTCCATTTATTCTAATGGGAGATGGAATCATGTTGAATCACTACTCATGAAACATGGGTCAATGAGTTTGACTCAAAATCACACAGTTAAATCCTGATAGCAATGTCACAATTTGACTTGTTGTGGAAATTATCTCCTATTTATCAATTGATGAGCTTAAGGGGCTTTCTAATGAATGGTTCATAAGGCACAACACTTGGTGAAGGTTTTGCAAATGGAGTTGCAAGCTTTGGGTTTAACTATGGAGGAAACTCCATAGTTAAGCACACTCAATCTAGAGTAGTACTAGGATGGGTGACCTCCCAGGAAGTCCCAGTGCTTCACCCCTATGAGCATCACCTATATCCAATGAGTGCTAAGTGTTCCATTTATTCTCATGGAAGATGGATTCATGTTGAATCACTACTGATGAAACATGGGTCAATGATTTTGATGCAAAATCACATAGTTAAATCCTAATAGCAATATCACAAATTGACTTGCTGTGGAAATTATCTCCTACTTATCAATCAAGTAAGTGTTAAGCAGGTTGCTTTTGAAAGAAATAATTGAAAAGCTATGTATAAATATTTTTTCAAAATAAGACAACTTCAGTTACAAGTAAGGATACAATCATTCGATGATGCCCTAAAGCCCAAATTGAAGAGTTTGTGAGAGGAAAATGATAAATTCAAAGATATCTCAATGATCACAAGGAAGGTCTCTAATACTATTATTATAAATATTTTCAAATTTCTTTTTGGTTAGATTAGGTCAGGTCTGGGATGTTTATAATGTGTATAAACCTCTAGCCCTTAGACCTAACGAGATATACAAGAAATTGGTTAAAGAAAGAGATACCCTCAAAGAGGATGAAGATATAAAGGAGGCTGAGAAACTGATAAGAGATCATACTATGGATTCTCAAGACTTCAAGGTTTCTTTTAGACTGATGGAGGAATTGGTGAGAAAGCATGAAGTTGTATTTGGGTAGGAAGAAAATAGTGACATCTTTAGTTGAGATAGATGGATGAATACATGCCATGTGATGTAGAGAGAAGCCCTAGAAGTAGCACAGAATGATGATCTGGAAATGACAAAGGGTAGCATGCAAATAGAGCACATGTTCAATATCAAAGTGAAAGCCAGAGAGATTATCAATGATGCATATTCAGCAGAGGATGAAAACTATGCCAAACACATCAGGCTATGCAATGATTTTATCGAATGATCATCATTAGAATCAATGACATAAAGATTTCTATTTTATAATTATGCTTAAAAGTGCATTCAATTTGTTGTTAATATGTCAATTAGTTATAAATTTTGTAAACAAAAAGACATGCCCTTTCATAATGTAACCAATTCGATACCTATTATTATAAGGGCTAGATTTAGAATAGGATATCATAGGACAATTTTTTTTACATTATATATTAGATGAAGTTTATTCTTTTTGTTCACTCTAGATTTTGTCAATTGTCTACCCCAACACCATATGTAAAAATGTGTTGAAGCATTTAAAATTTAATATAAAGGCTTATATGCTCATTTGATCTTTTGGTGATATTGATTCTATCTCTTTCATTTTTTTTTCCTTTGATAAAATGTTAAAAGTTTTCTTTAATTGATAGTCAAATTGAATGTATGCAATAAGGAATTTTAGTATTCAAAGAACAATAGTGTTGTGTTAATTAGTTAATCTACATCACTGTCTTATTGGCCTTATGAGGAGAGTTAAAATCAATAAGATTTGATAATGAAGTTTTCTTGAGCATTTCAAGAAATTCATACTTCATTAGAGTTACAACAATTTGTCTTAAAGGGATTTATTGTTTTGTCTTGGAGGGTTACATAAGCATTATGAAGGATGGATAGAAATCTGATAAAGAATCCATTGGTTAAGGCACTAGTCTCATGTATTCATTTGAATCTTCATGCTGATTGCAGAAAGGACATATATCCAAGTGATAGAGATAGAAAAAACACATACATATATTCATATATATTTACAAAACTTTTACTTAAACCTCAAGTCCCTTTTTCATTTATCTTTTATCAACACTTGTGATCCCAAAAGATATCTACTAAAAGCCTCAAAGGTGTGGGGTATAGGTCTCTTGGCCTTGGTCCTTGTAGAGGTTTGCATCCTATTTGAGTGGGACTTGTTAGTTGGAAAATTGGTACTAGGAATTCCCAGAATTGGATCATCATTCCATAGGAAACCTAGTCCATCAATTTAGGCACCAACACCACCCAAAAAAAAACAATGCATGATTATCACATTACAAAATATAGAAAAAAAATGTTTTACTGGTTGTACTTGGCATAGTTAGAGATGTTTTGAAGCTCCTTATTGTCAAAAATGCACTTGGCAATATCAAAGTGACAACTGAAGGAGGTTTTTGCACTTCATCATTAGCTGAAGAATACATTGTTAGGAAAGAAAATTGTAGTTGATAAAGATCAAATGGGATACTAGCTAGAAGCATTCAAAAATAAAAGTTAAGTGTTATAATGTTGATGAAATAAATAATGTTGCACTAGTAGGGCCATAATCTTCTATTATTGCTCATATTATTTCACAATGTGTACAATTGTTGAATTCTTTCTTCTCATAGGAATATGAGAAAGTATTAATTATAGAGAAAGTGTAATAATACCATAATTTTTAGTAATGATGAATATATGGATTAATTATGTATACCTAGTTTGCATATATCTAACTAAAAAATCAGATCCATATACATTGCCCCATGTATAATATTATTATTTAACTTATCAAACGTGAAAGTTTAGAAGTTACCATTCACAGTTATATAATAATCAATAGAAGGAAATTTCTTAAAGTGGATTTTTTGAAGATAATGATCACTAAATAATAATTATTCTGATATGGGACATTACACACCATAATGAAGATAAAAACTATTGATGGATGAATTAGGTGCAATCATATGGAACACAACAAATTCCCCTTCAAACGCTATAAGGGGCAGTAAGGAAGTGGTAAGTAATTAAACATCTTTTAACTTAATTATGTTAGCTATTTCCTAAAATATTGCTGAGAATGGAGCTGCTTTAAGTGCAACAAATAATTGTAAGCAAATAAACAAGACCACGTGGAAAATATAGCTTGGGCATCAATATGGGTTCTACTGGCAAAATAGGATAAAGAAAACCTTAAAAAGCATAATATAATTACAGAATCCTTTGCTGATAACAGTTAAGTATCAAAGCTAGCTTTTGATCGTGGGGCCTATGGGTTATGGGGTAATTCTAATATGGAATTGTATATCACATAAAAGCCACATTTAGTTGTAAATTTTGATCATAGAATGTGAAGCTACATTTCAATCTATAAATCTTATACTTGATATGATCTGTAACTTACAAATGGATCTCTTAATAGTAAATAATTTTTTAGTTGAACTCGGTGGTCATAACACTCTCACCTTTTATCATCAAGCACAACCTAAATGAGTTCAAATAGAAACCCAAGTATGGAATAGCACTCAGTCATAGATGAATCTACCTTAAATAAACTCAATGGTGTAATAATACTATAATTTTTAGTAATATGTAATGTTTTAGTAATGTTATAAAGAGAAAGTGTTGCTTACATGAAGGTTGTGCTCTACAACCCTCACCATATTGATCATGCAGTCTCATAGGTGTCACAAAATTCTATAGAAGAACACATAATATTTTAGACCATGATCCATAAGATAATATAAAATATCAACATCTATTAAACTTCTATTATTGCTTAAGATTATTTACTACTTACCTTCAAAGAATTGACCCTAAGAATGAATTCTTCTTTCAATGCCTTTGTCTACTTAGTTATGTTTCTCTCGGGGATAATGTTAAGAATTTCATCACTATATTTTTGTACGAGTTTATGGGCCACAAATACAGGGTCAACACTACATACAATGCCATCTAGAAATGATGTTAGCATTTCAGATCACATTCGATCTGCTGCCATTTTCACTCTTCTCTATCAATAATTATCAACTTGCAACATCAATATCAGTAAAATTCCATCAAAATAACTCCAAAGCCATAAAGAAAAGAACATAATAATATGACATTTGTTTCTATATAATTTTTTCAATTACAACAATTAAGTTTTACCTTTATTGAAGAAGGTGTGTGAGTTGGTACATCCTTGCCTATGTGTTGTGGTGTATCCATCTCAGCCTGTGAAAAAGATTAGTAATTCTTAGTAATCAATAGTGAAATGAAAGTAATAGACTTACCAAAAATTTTTTTAATAAATTCATAGATTGTATATTGGAGTCAATATTAATTGAAGGCAATTGGTCTAAATGTTATACTTACCAGTCCAATGATAGGGAATTTCTTTGTATCTACACGATTCAAATTGTAATATATTAGAATCTCTTCCCTTACACTTATTGATTTTATTGCACATACAAAAACATAATTTTCCTTGCGTTCCTTGAATATACAATTCAACCACTTATTAGTTGACATAGGTTGAGAACTATTTATAAATCTTGCAATATTCCCTGTTACTTTTGTCCATCAATATATTACAAATTATGTAGAAGAAAAAAATTATAAGATGCATTCATCAAAATCATTGTATATTTTTTAATTCCTTACCTCTACTTTATGTGTGCTATCTATGCAATATCATTGTATATACTCCATGATAGTATATTTTAACACATAATAACTTAATTATAAAAACATACAAGTCAAAAAGTTTCTATAAATAAATCATGATCCCATCATACTTCACATTGATCATACATTGACAGACATTTTTTTGATGATCATCTTCATCCATGTCACATCATCATCACCATCATCATTACCACCATCATATTCATCATCATCATCATCATCATCATCATCTTCATCACCATTATCATGACCATCATCATCATGACCATCATTGCCTTAATCATCACCATCTTCATCAGCATGATGATCATCATCACCATCATCATCAACATCACTAGAATCACCTTCTTCTTCTTCATCACTATGTAACAATCATTCATGATCATCATTTACTTCATCTTTTGATTCTTCAATATCTTCTTCTTCCATCACATTATACTTTATCGACCTTCCTCTTGGATCATGTCTAACAAAAAGACTGACCTAGTTTATGTGGAATGCCAAAGTAAAACACTTGCTCACATTGGCTTGGAAGAACATAGGGCTCATCTCCAACTAGCTCAAATGACCTTGTATTAATTATTGTAAATCCACTATCATGTTCCTATGAAGATAAATTTGAGTCAGCCATAGCTTGTACCATTTGATGAAAAATAGAACTAATTTGAATGAATTAATGTCACACTCAAGTATATCATCTAAAATTCCATAGTATTGATTTTTATATTTTTGAGGATGTATGTCATTTGTAAACAAAATATCAATGACCTTGAATACTACAGTTATCCCAGAATCACAGGTTTTTTTCATTTCGTTGAACTCTTTTATGCAAAATTTACGACCACGATAGTACATAGCTTTGTGGTGTTTGATTTGTATTCAAAAATGTCAAAGATTATTTGCATCGATATGTGCATTGATATTAAACTTATGAGTAATGATTAGTAATCTTCTATGTATCTTTCTATCTCTTAAGCCATATGCTAGATCAAGTCCCATTGGCATAACATTAAGATGTCCATTATGATGAGCTTTTTTAACCAATGATGCAACACCATCTCATGTTAATGAGTGACCATTTTCCTAAGATTGTTGAATCTATACCATCATCCATTCAAGATTGTTTGTAATATAAAAATGTAGTGCATTTCACTCATGACCAACTATAAAAAAAACAATGAGACTAGTTAGAAACAACTTATATTGATGATGGATAAGAATTAATTAACTACAAAAATATCTTGTAATTACCTCTCACTCTCCTCAATCTACCTTTCCCCATCAGGTACCCTCCTTCAAATTTATTAATAGAGTTAGGATCCCAAATGCGATCTACATGGATATTTCCTACAGGCTTCGAAGATATTCACTAGTGTACACCATGGTCTGGTATACTATATCGCTCTACCATAGAACCCTCAGGACATGCTATTTGTCAAACCAAGCCCTTCATAAATTTCAAGTGTCTCTCAATCATCCACATTGACCTCCTTTGTATAGGTTCACACAATTTAATCTCCTCAACTTGATGAATGAGGTAGTGTTCTTGAGCATTGAAAAAACTTGAAGGTACACACATTTGCATCTCACACATAATCTATGGAATTTTTTGGTGTAAATAAGTATTTACTATTTACACTTATTTAATTTTACTTAGGTTAATGCATTATTTAATTATTTTACATTATTTTATTATTTATTTAGATGAGACACTTAGAGGTTTGTGTACTCTCATGAGTTACGCAACTCTAATTATGCACATGGTGTCTACAACATGGGAGTTTGCTTCATTCACTAAGTTGTCATTGTGACAACACAGTTATTCACACTCCTAATTTAGCACATGTTGTCTACACCACTAATTTTTGTGCTACACCATTGTAGGCTTATCTTCACATCATCGCACTTATTTCCATACTTAATGGAGGATAACCCATATCTGGTGAACATATGCTTGGTTGTATGAATTATCATGATGTTGACTTCTATGCATTCTAGAAGCTCTCCTAAGGCCTTTGTATACATGCACTCCTAGTGTACTCTCAAGTTGGCATATTGAATGAATATCGTCATTCTAATCATACTCTCTCTATTGGTCTATTGTTGTGCTTGTGTTTGAGTTCCTTGGTCTTGGGTTAATTCTGGTCTAAGCCAAATTCTTACATGGCATCAGAGTTGAGGGAGATTCTCTACATGTAGCCATTTGAGACCATTCATGCTTCAACACCTTGACCCAAATCCAGAGAATCTGTAAAAATTAGGAGCATCTAGAGCCAGATTTAACCTTGCTGTTGCATCTAGAGTGTCGATTCGGTGAAGATCGACTATAAATTTGCCTACGCTAGGTGAAAGTTGATTGTGAGGCAATTTGTTTTTGTAAACCGATACTCGAAGGCACTAATTTGTAAATCAGGTATGGTCATTTTTTGGATCTATTTTATTGATTTTTTTGATTTGATTTAATTTCTTTCTCTGCGATTATTGTGTATTTTCAAAATTATTTTTTGGATTTTTTCCCAGTCAGAGAATTTTTTTTTGCAAACGTGGGCTGTCAGATCCTAGCTCTACAATTTCAAAGAATATTCTATTATTATATTACAAGGTATTATTTTAATTGGCGGGCATATTCTATCAATGAGCCGTATTGCAAATTTTAGCATCAATTTTTTGGCATAATCTATTCCACCAGAACTAGACCTGACCCAACCCCTCAATCTCTGGTGGGGAAACTCTTTGTTTCACATTGAATGCAAATAGAATTTTAAGTATGTTTGAAGTTGAAATCCCCAAAAATGTGGGATAAAAACTTTAAACCTCACCCATCGAAAAATAATAGAATCCAACAGCACTTGAGTTAAAATTGGCAACGACAAAAATTCTCGGTGATAGTATTCTTAGACTTGGCCACTAATATAACCTTCTGTCATGCAAAAAGTCCTTCTAGCCATGTTTGCATAGAGGATAACTTAGCACCCAGTTTGTAACCTCTACTTACAGACCATGACACCTGGTGATCGTGGCATTAACATCTGTACTAGTGACTCAAACTTGCATCAGTAGTATAGTTAGTAGGTACATCAAGCCTATTCAGCGCTAACTCAACAACCAGTTAGATGCCACCTCAGTGTTTGTACACTCCACTCGAAAAGCCACATTAGTAGATTGTACATATAGTCAGCTAACATGTCAAATTTTTTGTATAGTGTCGTACAAATCTATACAACACTAATGTCATCATTAGGCTTGGGGTATGCTGAAATCATCATTTCACGAGCCTAAATTTGATGACCATCTAACCATCATTCCTAACCAAATTTGAACTAGTATAATAGCTATATGATCATCAAATTTAGCCCCATCTTTTTCTGATGCAACCTCTCTCCATATTCATTTTCAATTTTCCAGTTCAACTTTGGGAGGCCATAACTCAAACATCCAAACTCCAAATCAGGTGCAATTTTTTTTGAAATTGGGTGGAATTTTCTTAATTTTTTTAGTGCTGTAGCTCTTTTTTGGTTTTGGTACAAGGATTATTCAAAAATTGCATTTTTTGGTGACTATACCTGCATAATCCTACATTTTGCAACTTCAAATACTCTGTACAAGCACATTTGGAGAAAAAATAGGTTCTATTTTTTATCAAAGTGCATTATTTTTTGTTTACTTTCTAGATCCTTAGTCAAATTGTAGGGTTGTGTGGACAAAAGTAGTACTTTTAGAAATAGGGCCTTTTCTTGCTTTGTAATTCTTTAGAATTGTAGCAAATTATAAAGTTCTAGATTTGTAATTCATATAGAGGTTGTAACAAACAAAATTAGAAGTCCACAAAGGCCAAAATTGGAAAGTGGCCTATTGTAATCACACTATTGATAAAGTGCCCACAACATCTATTTTGGAGGGGTTTCTTGATTTAGTGAAAAAGGGGGGTGTTCTTGGTATTGTGTTCTCTCTTTTCTACACTTTTCTTTCATTTTCTACATTATGGGAAACTTTAAGATTCCAAAATTAACTCCACATAACTATGCAACATGGTCCATAAAAATGTGGTATCACTTAATGCATAATGTAGTTTCCCAATATGTAGATGGTACTCTTCCTAAACTAGCAAGTGATAAGGTATCGGAATGTGATATTTCAGCTTGGGTAGCAATAGATAGGAAAGCCCTAGGTGATATATGTTTGGGGGTAGATGATAAGATCATGTATTAGATTAAGAAGTGTTCTACATCCAAGGAAGCTTGGGATACCCTCGAAAGCCTATATGGTAAAGTGTTTGAAGAGGATGTGTTCAAAATTGAAGATAAGCTTGTCTCCTTAGATCCTAAGTCATATGACTCAATTCAGGATTTCATCATCAAGGTGAATAAATCGAGGATGAAGCTTATTGATTGTGGGAGTTCTATTAAAGATGACAGACTGGTCTATCTCATACATAACAAGCTGCCATCGAAATATTCCACATTTGTATCTTCTTTTAACACATCAAATACTACCTTAGGGTTTGCCTATAAGAAAGTCACTTTTGACAAATATGTTAAACTATTGGATGATGAAGAAAATAAGTTGAAATCAATGGGGATTCTCAAATCACCTCAGTCTAAAGCATTGGTGGCCAATAATGAGGGTTCTCAAAATTCAGTTGGACAGTCTTCAAATAAAGGGAAAGGGTAAGAAGAAATGGAAGAGCAAATCAAAGGATGCAAGAAAGACAACACCACAATCCAATCTACAAGGCAATTCCTCAAATTCCAACAAGAAGGGGGATGACAATAAGGAGAAGAAGAAGTGTGCTTATTGCAAGAAATTGGGTCATGAAGAGCATAAGTGTTATCTTAAGAAGATTGATGAGTTGACCAACATAATGAAGAAACATAATGTTCCATTGCCTAATGCTTACAAGGATAAAGGGTCTTCTTTAGATTCAAAGGGCAAAGGACAAGCACTCATAAAAAATTCAAACTCTTCAAAGGAATGCATATTTGACTCAGGTGCCTCATATCACATGGCTTCTTCAAAGGAGAATTGTTTTTCATTGAATCACTCAAAGTTACCACACATCTTCATGGGAGATGATAGAAAAATTGAAGTTGAAGGAAAAGGAAATGTGGAGATGGAAAATGGAGAGTTTCAAAATATTCTCTATGTTCCAAACCTAAGTTCAAATCTCTTATCAATCTACCAAATCACTCACCTTGGAGATGGACATAGAGTTGAGTTCCTTCTAGACTCAGTAAAGATGCACAGTCTTCAAGATGACTCATTAGTTGCAGTGGGGAAAGTGAATCATAACAAAAGGTCGTACTCTTTCTCCCATTTTGTGCTCAAGTCTTCTTCAAAGGACTTGTTATCACAATAAAATTCAAACATACAATTATGGCATGAGTGGTATGGTCATCTTGACATCCACTACCTTCAGCAACTTTACACATACAAAATGGTCAAAGGTCTACCTCAAATCAACTTTTCTAAGGGTGAATGTTCAATAGAAATAGTGGATATGCATCTAGAGGGGAAGTTATAGAAAGGGAAGTCTTCAAGAGCAACATGTTTTCTATAGATGGTTCACATGCTATTAGTAGGTCCTTTTGTATTAAACCAAGGTTGTTATATATTGACTTTCGTTGATAAATTTTCAAGGTTCACTTGGGTCTAGTTTCTTCATAACAAGAATGAAGTGTTGGACATGTTGCTAGACTTCAAGACTCATGTAGAACAAAAATCTAGAAAGGCCATCAAAGTTCTCTGTATGAAAAATGGAAGCATGTATGTGAATAGAAGACTAAAAGACTTTTACAGACTTGAGGGCATTGATCTTCAAATTCTGCCAGCATTTAGTCCACATAAGATAGATGTTGCAACTTTGAGGATTTAAACTCTTAATTCTATGGAAAGTTGCATGATAAAAGCCAAGTCTCTAGATCCATCATTAGAAGTCAAAGAAATCTCCAGTGCCCCTCACATTCTTAATCATTCTCCTCATCCAGCCTTAGATGGCAAGACTCCTTTTGAGGCATGGTGCAGTAGAAAACCTATTATGATACACTTCAGAGTCTTCGATTGTCTTGCATGGGAAAATGGATCTTCCAGGGGATGCAAGACATAGTCATCTTAGCCTTGTACTTTCATTGGTTATGAAGACACTGTGAAGGTATATAGACTTCTAGATCTAGAGACACATCAGATATTCATGGAGAAGGATGTACAGTTTGAGGAAAGTTCACCAAGTTTGTCTACTCCTCTTCACACATCATATCATGTGGAAATTGATAGTGACACCATCAATAGTGCTTCAAAAAATTCAGACACGTGGGGTTCTATTGACAGTTGTAGTGAGAGGTCACTACATCAGTTTAGTATGCATGCATACATCACCATAGTGATAGCTCCAAACTAGCAAGGTACATCCAGTCTTCCAGGTACAAGTTCAATGATAGATTTGGGGGATAGTATTGATGATTTTCCTCTTCTTCTTGATGCAACAACACCTTCTTTAGTTTTCACAATGGCTCCATATGAATCTCTCATTCATTCTCTACATGATCGATCCTCATAGGTTGAAGTGATTGTGGATACTTATGATCAGCAGTTGTAGCAGGGTTCTTCATCAGTTGTAGAGACATACAGTTCTTTGATACATGTTCTTTAGCCAGTTGAGTAGGTTTTAGAGACATCACTTATCCAGAGAATTCCTTCCATGTACAATGGAACCGTCTCATGTGTACCCTTGGCATTGTTTCTTCCTAAGGGGAGGAACACCATTCTGTAGTCTTGGATCAACTTCTTCATTAGAGCAGTCACTATTCGACATTCTTCTTTAGAGGGGAAGCCTATCCTGTGTCTCTTCCTCTTCTCATCATTCTCATATGTATATACTAGATGTATGTCATAATGGGGGGGTCTTGATTACTCCATCCATCCATACATCATATGTGTGTTTCATCTCTCTTTTTGGGGGAGGGTTTTTCCCATAAGGTTTTCCCTCTTTCTCTGCTTTATGAGAGATTGCATATCATTATGTACATGGGTACCTAACATGGCCTAGTAGCTGGGACCCATTATGCATATCATTATAGATTTTGTAAGCTTAAGGGAATTCCCCTAAGTTGCACTTAAGGGGGGGTGTTGGTGTAAATAAGTATTTACTATTTAAACTTACTTAAGTTTACTTAAGTTAATGCATTATTTAATTATTTTGCATTATTTAATTATTTATTTAGGTGAGACACTTAGGAGTTTGTGTACTCTCATGAGTTATGCAACTCTAATTATGCACATGGTGTCTACAACACATGAGTTTGCTTCATTCACTAAGTTTTTATGTTGACAACACAATTATTCACACTCCTAATTTAGCACATATTTTCTAAACCACTGATTTGCGTGCTACACCATTGTAGGCTTATCCTCACATCATCACACTTATTTCCGTGCTTAATGGACGATAACCCATATCTAGTGGACATGTGCCTGGTTGTATGACTTATCATGATGCTGACTTTTATACATTTTAGAAGCTCTCCTAAGGCCTTTATATACAGGCACTCCTACTGTACTCTCAAGTTGGCATATTGAATGAATATCATCATTCTGATCATACTCTCTCTATTGGTCTACTGTTGTGCTTGTGTTTGAGTTCCTTGGTCTTGGGTGAATTCTGGCCTAAGCCAAAATCTTATAAATTTTTTCTCTTCCAATATTTTGTACCTTTTTTTTTAATTTTTAAAGATGATAACCACCTAAAAGAGATTTAACATGCAATAACATATAAAGGAGATTTTACATAAAAATATACAATAGATTATATAAAAATTAAAACAAGTCATAAATATAATGTATGTACAAAAAATATAAAAAATAACACTTCTAACTTTATGTATTTTTCAAGATCATATATAACTTGTTTAAAAATGTTGTCAAATTGGTGTGGGAGGGATAGAGGTAGGACATAATGAAAAAATATAATAGTTAGTACATGCAATTTTATAAATATATTGTAAATAGAGAACATGAATTACCTTGACAAAGGTATGGCAATCATGTGTTTTCAACCCTAGCCCAAAATCATCTTTCTTTGATAGAAAACTTCTTATATTTGTAGAAAATCTTATAGAAATTTTTTTTTATGACTTCTTTTAATGCATCACTTTGTTGCTCCGTTAATAACCAAGGAAGGGCACTCATATTTATGCAGTCTCCATTGCTATTTGATTCAAGAAAATCTTTCAGTGCATGATTGGATTCATGAATGTCATTACAAATTTTGATAATTTTTTCTCCATCAAACCTTCCATCCCATATTTTTCATAGTGTCTCTATTACATTCTTTCCAATATGCATAGCATCAGACAAATGCACGATTGGGAGATCCTTGTAGTATGGTAACCTACTAAATTGAGTAGGATAAAATTTTATTCCTCTAGGAAGTTGTTCATTTATGCCTTGATGACCTTTATGAGCATCAATTAGATCATTACTAAATAAAAGACAACATCAAAATATAAATTTGAAACTTTAGACCACAAACTAGACATTACCTTGACAATTTCATCAATCGTATTCCAACTTCCATAGATGAGGTGTCATTCTTCATGGCCTTGATGTTGTCTCTACTTTCCCATTAAAAATATGTTTTTTTAGTAATTTGATACTTATTATTATTGTGGAGAAAGTGCCTAGACTCATCAAACACCTACTTTCCTAAACTTCTTCAATGATGAGATTTCATTTTTAGACCACAAACTAGACATGCAAATTTTCTCTTTGTCTGAAGACCTAAAAGATCATGTACAATTGGATCACGCACAATTATCATGTGCAACTTAAGAATACAAAAATAATTTTAAAGCATCATAAAAAACCAAAAATATGTGACCTTAACAATATAACATACCACAAAAATGAGTTAGCCTAGGGGCACCATTTATTGTCCATACAAGCATTGCATGGAATTGAAATTGTCTTTATTCTATTAGTCTAGATATGTCATACATAGTGACCCCATTCTATAACTTCAATAACTCATGAATAAGGGGCTCAATATACATGTTCATATCTTTAACTTGGTACTTACCTAGTAATTGAATGAACAAAAACATTACATAATTATTATAACCACTTTCATGTATTGTTTATATATAAATTAAGTTAGATGACTATTAAATGAAAAAATACTTGGTACAATCGTTAACAATATTATGTGCTCCCTCTTTATGGACATCCAAGGAGGAATGTTATTGTTAATAACAAAAATAGGCCACACTAAGTAATCAGATCTCATATCTCCAAATGGATTGAGACTATCTGCTGCCAATGAAAGCTTGAGATTACGAGGTTCTTAAAAGTGTGGCCATATTTTTTCTATCTCTTTAAATGAAAAACTATCTACAAGCATTCACATAATTCCATATTGACTTTTATTGTTTGCATGGTGATGAGACTCAAAATTGCATTTCTATTTTGAGTACCATTCCAAAATTTTGAGTCATTTTGAGCTGTATAAGTGTATTTTAATGCTTATGTACTCGACAGTCATTTTAAGGTCTATAAGGTGTTTTATGTTTCTAACACTTTGAATTCAAAGTATCCATGCATTCTATAATTATAAACTATCATTTTGAGTGATTCCATGAAGTTCTATTTTGAGCAGCGTTCAATTTTGCATTTTTGCTTGAGTGTCAAATAACAACATGAGGCCTAGTTTGCAATTGAATATCTTGCACCCATTTATGTTTCATGACTCACCACTTTGGGAGTAATTTTTATGCAAATAAATGGACCTATGTTTTAATTTTTAGGTCATTTCAACATATTTTGACTAGGTTTTGAATGCCTTGAAGTTGGTTACTTATCTTTGTCATGTTGATGCAAATTACCCTGAACTGTAGGAGGCCCTGTTTGACTAGTTAAAAATTTGACCTAGTTGACCATGTTGTGAAAATTCCTTTTGCATTATATTCTAGAGGTTAGACACTTTCTATGTCCTATATTTGAGCCTATGAAAAATTTGTTTGATCAGTTTTCAAACATGTTTCCAAATGTAATTTATAACTTTTTACTGGTGATAAGAAATGCAGATTGATCAACACCCTTGTTTGAGACATAAAAAATATGAATCTATAATAGATGAGATTAAATGGTTTTTACGACTATGTTCAACTCCAAAAATACTTCAAGTGTGCTAGCTTTCAAGTCTTGACCAATCCATTTGCACACTTTCCTAGGTCCATTCCATTTGTGAAAGTCACAGTTATGCCATTGTTTCCAGTCCTACAATCTTGAGTACCCCACTTCATGCACTTTCTAAATGTGACCTCTTATTCATCATGAGACCAAATCATAGATCTATATTCTCCTCATGGCAATGAACTAATGCTCCAATTTTCAAGCCCTCAAGTATTTGTTTGTCTTGTTTTCAAAGCCAAATCCAAATGCACTTTCTTGTTTTTCAGCATGTTTATTTATAGGCAGTTTTGACTGGGGAACTTTGAACGTCAATATCTTTTGACCTAGGTGTCATCATGACACAAGATTTGAGAAGGTGCAAGAATGTAGAACAAAGAATCAAAATGTCAGTTCTCAAAGCTCAATTAGGTATTTTAGTTAATTTTTAAAGCCAACCTATAGGCCTTCTTGTCAGTGAATCATGGTTTGTAGATAAGAGATAAAATCAATTTTTAATGCTCAATCAGTGGTTGAACTTGTTTTAGATCAGTACCAAGTGTTCATTTGATCAGTTTGAGATATCAGTTGTTTTTGTTTGAAATTTTTTTGAGCTAGACCCACATTGGGGTTTGATTAGCTTCAAAAAACTGATAAGATATTAGGAGTCAAAATGTCTCAAATGGATTAAAAAAAGAAGTTTTTAATAAATCAAGGTGTCAATGAATAATGTACCTTATTGGAATTTTTCATAATTGACTCCAAAGATATTTCAAGTAGCTTGCTTTAATGTTATTTTCATTTGAATGATGTATGGAATGCCCCAGGTTAAGTGAATTTTGATTAGATAAGAATGGGTAGGCATTAATTTGTAACTTTACATTTCACAATATTGAATGTTTTGTCTATTGATTAAAGGGGTAAGGAATTAATGTTTGACCAACCAAATTAATGAGCACATTATGCTATTAAACCATCTGACAATGTACAAAGGCACTATACTTGAGCATGAACATATAAGTCATATAGTATCCCAAAATTTTTGACTATCATATGGCTTCCACATCTCATGGGTGACATGGATTTGCTCATACTTGGCCAGTAGTGTAGCTGCACTTATGAAATTTTTTATCATTAAGTTCCTCATTTTCTCACAAACCTCTGGATCATATAGTGACGCCTAAATTAATAGTAGTAGATACTTGGGATTCACAGAGGAATGGTAGAAGTAGGGCATTCACTCTTCACCCACTTCAAGCACCTCACATTAGAGGTTTGCAGAGTTCAACAATTTTAAATTTGCCTCCAACTTCAAAACAAGTGGGAATGTAGAGAATCAGTTGTAGTCCATGTGTGTGTAGTGGTAATATCAAATATGATCATCAGGCATGTTCTTTCAGTGGTTTAATTACAACAATCCACGACATAGGCAAAACATAAGGTTTCAGCTGTGATTAAGTTCATAGCTGAATTATAGTTTATAAAGAGGCAATGCCCATACCATGGGTTGAAGTAAATAGTGAAGACTGGTCTTTTGTTGCCATTTTACACACCTAGTGAATTCCCAACTACATCTGGTGGGTCACTACAACTCATGCTTCTCGTTGCACCTAGATCCAAAATGCTCAGGTTCTACAGTTGGTTAGCACACTTATCTTTCATGAATTCAAGGAAGAGAAGCACCAAAGCATAGTAGTCAACATAGAGAATAGGAGGAGCATTCATGATAGTGCAAGGAAGAAAAGCTCCGTGGAAAAGTATATCTACAGACACTAGAGCATTCATGTTGAGAAAGTAGAGCAATCCTGTCACACATGTATAAACATTGTTGTTGGGCTATAGGTTTTGTGATTTGAGAACCATCACCACCGAATGTTTTCGATGCACCCTACTTATGCATGAGCATTGGATCTCATCTTTTCTCCTCTTGCAGTGTTAATCTACTCCCCTTTAGAGCAACATTTTGCTCTTCCACCAGTGGTCATCTCTCACTTTTGATCCCCTTCATGGGTTTGGGCATGTTGCATCATGATCTCCAACATCTCTTGCCACCAACATCCAAAGTTTTTCTCTCTAGCTATGCTTTTCTTGATCACCTAAGGGATAAAAATAACTACAAAGGCATCGATCAAGTAGGGGCCACCCATTGTAAAGGGACACTATAGATTTGAAGGGTGCAACATGGAGAAAGGGGGAAAAATGGTAGAACTTGTTAAATCCAACATTCATATGGAGAAGATATTTTAACATATTTATAAACATGAAGGCACAATTAACAAGTTTCTTAACAACATGATGGATTTTGAAGACAAAAGTATGCATAAAGGGCCCCACCCATCTAGTTATTTGAATGACAAAGTCAACATTATTTTAACCATCCAACATGAGGAGAAAATTCCATGTGGCATGTATGGGATGGTCATTGTGAGGTTAGGAGTTGGAAGTCAACAACTTACAATGTTATGCCAATCGTAAGATTGGGGAGGTGGACTCAAAGTGGTAATATATTATGATCATGCCATATGATCATGAGATCGGAAGAAGGAAGTTTGAAGCCTATGATGCTATGAGATTGGAGATTGGTGTAAGATCGGGGAGCCAAAATGGTGAAGGTAAGACACTATGAAAATGATGCATTTGTCATAAGTTTGGGATAAGGTAATTTGAAGCTCGAGATAATATGATTGATCATAACATTGAGATAGTGTAATATATTGTAGGTAAATTTCAAAATTTTCAAATGCATGAAATGATGTGGGGCTTGCCTGGGTCCACTCGTGAATGAGTGACAGACAAGTGTGCTTGTGGATTAGAGAGGAAAAGTAAGATAAAATGAAATATTAAAATAAGATATTCTCCAAACTAAGAAAACATTCAAAGTGGAATATTTTAAAATGAATTTTATTATTTCAATAGTTCAAACTATGCAACATTTTAAAATTTTCCATTTAATTGCTCTGTTCAAGGCTCGGGGCCTGGATTTCTCATATGCACCTTAGGGGCATTATTTTCACCCAAAATACACAGTATAATATAACACCAAAACAAGAACAAGATGTACTCTTCTTTTCTACTATTAGATTTTGCATAGGTATTCACTAGAAGAAGCTACAAGAGGTTTTATAATTCTAGGGAATCCTGATTAAAAATGTAAATTTATTATTTGTGATGGAATATAATCATATTTTGATTAGATGGAGATAATATTTGATGCACTGAGAAACCATAAAGAAAGAATTGAATGATTTAGAGACAAATATAGAAGATAGTGTTTTGCCAGCAGAGGCAGTTAGAATTTCATGACTGAGAGAAGATGAGCATAAAAAAATATCAAATTGGGAGCTCTGCACTTCTGAATATGTCAATCTGATATTCCTTTAGGAAGGGTTTTCCTTATAAACTCTTTAAGAAAGATATTTTCAGACATTTTACAATAACAATTAAAGAATTATTGATTGTCGATAGATGGAAAAGAGATGAATTCAACAGCAACAAAATGAAGATTTTCAGCATGACACATGTCATAATCATATTTTTGATATGAGCTTCTTCTCCTCTATAAATATTTCTTCATTTCTCTTTGTATGGGTTCCAATTTTAAGATTTTTCTCACTATTGTGAGACCAATAGGGTTCCAATTTTTATGACTGTGAGAGCAAAAGGTTGGCTCTAGTTCTAGAATTGTGATTCCACATTTCTTAGCATATTTTCCTTTGTATTGAAGAAAAAAAGTGTAGTTTTTTTATGTATTCAAATCATACAATCATTCATTGTATATTTTTTGAGTTTTTGCATATACATGATGTATTGATTTCATGGAATTGAATACAAAGTTTCATTGATAGTTTCATTCTGAAGTTTATCTCCTTTCTTGTGGGTTTGCAGTTTTCTATGATATATGCCCAAAGTGCATATTGTCCAGTTGCATCTTTTTTTGAAGTTGTATGCCACTATGTATCTTGTTGTTGGGTCAAGATCCTGAGCAATTTTATTTATGTACATTGATAGAACTATAGGGATCATAGGAGGATCTAATAAGTATGGGTTTCATTTGAAGATTGATGTCTATTTGTAAGGTGAATAGATAGATTAGATGTCTGAATACATGAGTATATTTTGGATGCCCGTGTGTTTTTTTTTGACTTAGTTTATGCCCAATGGATAAGGGATTGATCATCTTAGAGGTTACATTTTTTGCTATTGCATACATAGGTTATGTTGATTCAATCTTTAATCAAATATATTTTCCCATTTCAGTTTAAGAGTTGAAAAGAGTTTTCCTCACTTATTTTATCAGGTTCATGTGTCCTATTATTAGCTATTTCATGTCCATAAATTTTTTCATAAACATAGAAGATTTAGGGGTTTTATCTATTATCTAGATTCAATTATATGCCTTTACACTGGTACCATATAAAGAATCCAAGGTTCACCTGCCTAGGTCTTGCAGAGCTTGAAGAGAAGAAGGAGAGTTAAATAGCCTTATAGTTGGCCATGGTGTCTAAATAGGTGCATTGAGGATGGGAGTTAGCTGCTCCTAGGAGTAAATGTTCTTATCACTAGGTTATTCAAATGCTGTTAAATTAGGAGTGAATAAAATGACAACTTTGATGGGGACGTATTGAATATGAAAGGTGATTCAATACAATTAGAAGAACAAGAATCTCTGGTGTAAATTGAATATTTTAGTCTAACATCCTAGTAGTGTTTTATCTAGGACAACAATACCTTTGAAGGTTGAACAAAGATTGTAGTATTACTAGTATTTCCATCATTAGTCAGTTCAACTAAGAAGTGTTTTGAAAGTGCTAGTATGAACAATAGTTTTTGTTCTCTATTTCAAGATTGTAAATCTGTAAGAGTGGTTTGATGATTTGCATGTTTCGTACCATTGAAAGTCTGGTCTAGATTTTTTCAAGTGACAAATTTTTTTTTTATTCCTCATGTTTGTGAGTTGCAACTTTGTATCTTTTTTCCAGTGTATCCTAGTTGATTTCATTGTAGTATTTTGAAGGACTTTTAAGTTGTATGGGAAAATCTAAAGCTTTTGATAGTTTCTTGGAAAAGAAGTGTTTCTTGATAGGCCAGAATCAGCAGAGGGAAGTTTTGCATTTTCACTAAAGGTATTTTACTTTTCATGAGTTTCCCTTTCATGAAAGTTGAATGTTGGAAATCAGTGGTTGCCTCTATTTAGTGATTTTCAGTGCTAGGTGAAAGAGGTAGAAATTTTATTATAAGATGGAGTCAGATCTTAGATTAGAGGTTAGTTTGTTGAGTTTTGGAAGTTATGAAACTGTGGTTAATAACATTTCTATGTTGAACAAGTAAATCCACAATGTGATTGTCAGTATAGTAAAAGGGGCAGTAAGAAGTACTCAGGGTCTAAATATTGAACAAGTTTATATAAAGTTTAAACTAGTAATCAGTATGATGCCTTTTTATTCTATACCTAAGGAATATTCCCTACCTAGTATTTTCCTAGATATTATTATGCTTGATTCAGTTTACTAGTCAACACCTATAATATTACAAGAGATTTTGCAAGTTGAAATATTCATTAAGAATATGGAAATTGATAATAATATCATTCATATTATATCTTCCAATGATGATGGTACATGTGTTGAAAGTCAAGGTAGTAATGAATATAATGAATCTATATATAATGGTAATCTGTCTTCCATGTGTGAAGAGATGGATTCAATTTTTAGTGAATCAAAGGATTGTAATCAGCATAAAGAAGATGGATATGTAACTAAAAATAAGTCTTGTGAAAATGAATATGAGAGTGAAGAGGTGTATAACAATAGTAGAGGTAGTTCTTTCCATGATGAGAATGAACATTGTAATGATTCTGATTTTTTGAATTGTTATACTAATGTTTCTATTGCTACGAGTTCTTTATGTCATCCTAATAATAATCACAACTAGGACAAGATTTTTGAGGTAGTCTACTTGAGCCTTGATGAGATTTCAGCTTTGTTGGCTCGTGATTTTGAAAAATATGTAATTACTTCTAAGGATGTTTATATTTTCCCTTATAATGTTTCTTCTTTTAGTCAAGTCACTTCCCCAGAGTTTGATACAGAATCTGAATAATCTTTGTCAATCTTTGGAGGTGCATATGATAGTATCTCAAATATCTATGCACATGATGACTTGTTAGATGTAGGGGATGTCATTGAAGGGAAGTTTTCTACTGTTTCAGTTTCTTCTCATGTTGATTGTACTGCAATAAGTTTTGATGCTTCATGTGATGAAGAGGAAAATGGGAAAGTTCTATTGTTGATTCTAAGTTTTCCTTCTATGCTAATAAGTCTTTTAATGATTAGTTTGATGATTTTAAGGTCCCCTCTAATAGTTTGTTAGATGAAGATAATGATTGTGATCAACATATTTTGGATCAACATTTTCATGGCAATTTTTTAGACTTGGCGACTAACCAATTTTTTTAGTGTGAAGAGGTTTTAGTGATTGATAAATCTAATTTGATGAGTAACATGACACAATTAGGTAGGGATCAGATTTCACATACTCCTCACATCTGGATACATAGGGTGAGTTGCATTTTCTTAACATGTGCAACTTTGTGATCAAAGTGGAATATGAATACTTTGTGTTTCTACTTGACAACATGCATCCATCATATGTTTATGATGGTTCTTAGTTTGATTTTTGTATTCAAGAGTGTGCTGATATGCATTTTCATAGTGAGCAAGATGAAGAAAGTAATTCAAGATTTTATGTACACTATGAGAATGGTTTTGTTTCACCTAATTCAATAATGAGTAATTCTAATGTGTGTGGTGAAACTAATGGAAATGATACTTACAAATTACCTCAAAGAGATGTAAATGAGAATCATGTTTTCGATAGAGGTAAGGAGTTTTGAGAAGTTTCGGTGTCCCAGGGCTATCATCTTGCACAGTTAGAGTAGGTTTCTTTCTTTCAATAAGCTATTCAGAGAAAGTTTTTGAAGTGGTCTTCTTCCTCTAGAGATCCGAATCCTTTCCGTGCCCACAAAGGGCATGCATCCCCAGATAGAGCCACTATTGGGACTCAAAATTGCATTCCCATTTTGAGTACAATTCCAAAATTTTGAATCATTTTGAGCCCTATAAGCATATTTTCATGCTTATGTACCAGACTATCGTTTTAAGGTCTATAAGGTGTTTTATGTTTCTAAAACTTTGCATTCACAATATACATGCATCCTATAATGATAAACTATCATTCCAACTGATTCCATGAAGTTTCATTTTGAGCAGTGTTCAATTTTGCATTTTTGCTAAAGTGTCAAACAACGACAGGAGGCCTAGTTTGCATTTAATTATCTTGTACACATTTATGTTTCATGACTTGCTGCTTTGAGAGTATTTTTTATGCATATTAGTGAACCTATGTTTCAATTTTTAGGTTATTTCAATATGTTTTGACTAGGCTTTGAATCCATCAAAGTTGGTTACTTATCTCTGTCATGCTGATGCAAATTGCCCTGAATTCTGGGAGGCCACATTTGACCAATTATAATTTTGACCAACTTGACCATAATAAGAAAATTCCTTTTGCATTTTATTCTAGAGGTCAGACACTTTCTATGTTGTAGATTTGAGCCTATGAAAAATCTATTTGTTCAGTTTTCAAATGCAATTCCAAATACAATTTTATAACTTTTTACACGTGACAAGAAATCTAGATTGATCAGCACCCTTGTTCGGGACATCTTAACTATGTATTTGTAATAGATGAGATCAAATGGTTTATACCACTATGTTCCACTCTAAAAGTACTTCAAGTGTGCCAGTTTTTGAGTCTTGACCAATCTATCTGAATAGTTTCCTAGGTCCATTACATTTGCAAAATTCACAGTTCTACCATTGTTTCTAGTCTTGCAATTCTGAGTACCCAACTTCACACACTTTCCAAATGCGCCCTATTATTCATCATGACCCTGAATCAAAAATCCATATTCTACTCATGGAAATGAACTAACGCTCCAATTTTCAAGCCCTCAAGTATCCATTTTCCGTATTTTCAAAGCCAAATCCAAAAGCGCTTTCCTATTTTCTAACATGTTTATTTGTAGATAATTTCGACTAGGTAACTTTGGAAACCAATATCTTTTTACCCAGGTGTTCTCATGACATGAGATTTGACAAGATGCAAGAATTTAGAGCAAAGAATCAACATGTCAATTCTCAAAGCTCAGTCAAGTGTTTTGGTTAGTTTTTAAAGCCCACCTATATGCTATCCTATTAGCAAATCACAGTTTGTAAATAAGTGATAAACTTAGTTATTAATGATCAATCAGTGGTTGAACTTGTTTTAGATTAGTACCAAGTGTTATTTTCATTAGTTTGAGATATCAGTTATTTTAGTTTTAAATTTTTTAAAGCCAAACCCACATTGGGGTCTAACTAGCTTTAGAAAATTGATAAGATATTATGAGTCGAAATGTCTCAAATGGATAAAAATGGAAGTTTGTAATAAATCAAGCTATCAATGAATAATGTACCTTATTGACATTTTTCATAGTTGACTCCAAAGATATTTCAATTGGCTTACTTGAATGTTATTTTCATTTGAATGATGCATGGAATGCCTTGGGTGTGAGTGAATTTTGATCAGATAAGAATGGGTAGGCATTCATTTGTAACTTTACATTTCACAATATTGAATGTTCTATCTATTGATTAAAGGGGTAAGGAATTAATGTGTGACCAACTAGATCAATGAGCCCATTGTGCTATTAAAAACCATCCAATAATATACAAAGGGACCATAATTGAGCATGAACATATAAGTCATATATTATTCCAAACGTTCTGCCTGTCATACATTTTCCCCATCTCATAGGTGACATGGATTTTCTCATACCTGGCCAGAAATGTAGTTGCACTCATGAAAATTTTGATCACCAAGTTCTTATTTTTCTTGTAGACCTCTGGATCATATAGTGATACCTAAATTAATATTAGTAGATACTTGGGATTCATAGAGGAAGGACAGAAGTAGGACATTCACTCTTCACTCACTTCAAGCACCTCGCATTAGAGGTTTACAGAGTTTAACAATTTTAAAATTTCCTCCAGCTTTAGAACAAGTGGGGATATAGAGAATCAATTGTAATCCATGTGCATGTAGTGTCAATATCAAATATGATCATCGGGAGTGTCTCTTTTAGTGGCTTGATTACAAAAATCTGTGGCAAAGGCAGAACATGGAAAGTATGAAGGTTTTAGCTATGATTTAATTCATAGCTGAATTCTAGTTTGTAAAGAGGCAATGCCCATAGAATGGGTTGGAGTAAATAGTGAAGACTGGCCTTTTATCACCATTTGACATACCTAGTGAATTCTCCACTACATCTAGTGGGTCACTATAGCTCATGCTTCTTGTTGCAACTAGATCCAAAGTGCTCAGGTTCTATAGTTGGTTAGTGCACTTATCTTTCATGAATTCAAGGAAGAGGACCATCAAAGCATAGTAGTCAAGGCAGAGAATAGGAGGAGCATTCACCATAGTGCAAGGAAAAAAATCTCCATGGCAAAGCATATCCGCAAACACTGGAGAATTCACATTGAAGAAGCAGAGTAATCCTATCACACATGTATCAACATTGCTATTAGGATGCAAGTTGCGTGATTCGAGAGCCAACATCACCAAATTTTTTTGATGCACCCTACCTATGCATGAGCATTGGATCTTATCTTAGCTCCTCTCGTATTTTTAATTTGATCCCCTTTAGTATAAGGGTTTGGTCTTCCACTAGTGGTCATCTCTCACTTTGGATCCCCTTCATGGGTTTGGGCATGCTACATCGTGATCTCCAACATCTCTTGCCACCAAAATCCAAATGTTTTCTCTCTAGCTATGCTTCAACTAATCATCTAAGGGATAAAAATAACTACAAAGGCATTGACTGAGTGGAGGCCGGTAGTTGTAAAAGGACACTGTAGATTCGAAGGTTGTAACATGTAGAAAGGGGGAAAAATGGTAGAACTTGTTAAATCCCACATTCATACCCCAAAGATATTTTAACTTATTTATAAACATGAATGCTTAGTTAACAAGTGTCTTAATAAAATGATGGATTTTGAAGCCACAAGCATACATAAAGGGCCCTGCCCATCCACTCAGTTGAATTGTGAAGTCAACATTGTTTTGACCATCCAGACATGAGGAGAAGGTACCAGGTGGCATATCTAGGAGGGTCATCGCAAGGTCAGGAGCTAGAAGTCAAAGGCCTAAGATGTTACACTAATCTTAAGATGAGAAGGTAACATGTAGCATATCTGGGAGGGTCATTGCGAGGTCGGGAGCTAGAAGTCAAAGGCCTACGATATTACACTGATCTTAAGATCAGGGAGGTGGAATCAAAGTGGTAAGATATTAGAACCATGCCATATGATCATGAGATCAAAAGAAGGAAGTTTGAAGTCTACGATGCTATGAGATTGGAAATTGGCATAAGATTGGGGAGCCCAAATTGTGAAGGTAAGATGCTAAATGATGAGTTTGTCATATGTTCAGTGTAAGGTAATTTAAAGCTTGAGATAATAAAGTTCATCATAACATCAAGATAGTGTAATATCATAGGTGAATTTCAAAATTTTCAAATGCATGAAATGATGTGGGACCCACCTAGGTCAACTGGAAAATGAAAAATGGACAAGTGGCTCTCATGGATTGGAGAGGCAAAGTAAGATAAAACAAAAATATTCAAATGAAATAGTCTCCAAATTGAATGTACATTCATAGTGGAATATTTTAAAATGAATTTGATTATTTCTATAGTTCAGACTATGCAACATTTAAAATATTTCCATTTAATTGCTCTATTCATGGGTTGGGGCCTGGTTTTCCCACATGCACCTCAAGAGCATTATTTTCACCTAGAATATGTTGTATAATATACTCCCAGATCTAGGATAAGATGTACTCTTCATTTTTGCAATCAGATTTTGCACAAGTATTCACCGAAAGAAGCTATAAGAGGTTTTATAATTCTAGGGAATCCTCATTGATAATGAAAATTTATTATTTGTGATGGAATATAATTTTATTTTGATTAGATGAAGATAACATTTGATGGATTGAGTGACCATAAAGAAAGAATTGAATGATTTAGAGACAAATGCAAAAGATAGTGTTTTGTCGATAGAGGCAAGCATAATTTCACGACTAAGAGTAGATGAGGAAAAAAAGAGATCAGATTGGGGGCTCTGCACTTCTGAATATGTCAATCTAATATTCCTTCAAGAAGGGGTTTCCTTATTAACTCTTTAAGGAAGATATTTTTAGACATTTTGCAACAACAACCAATGAATTATTAATTGCTGGTAGATGGAAAGGAGATGAATTCAGCAGCAAAAGAATGAAGATTTTTAGCATGACACATATCAAAATTAGATTTTGGATCTTATCTTCTTCTCCTCTATAAATCTTTCTTCATTTCTCTTTGTAAGGGTTCCAATTTTGAGATTTTTTTCACTATTGTGAGACCAGTAGGTTCCAACTTTTATGACTATGAGACCACAAGGTGGCTCTAGTTCTAGAATTGTGATTCCACATTTCTCAGCATATTTTCCTTTGTATTGAACAACAATAGTGTAGTTTGTTGATGTATTCAAATTATACAGTCATTCATTGTATATTTTTTTGAATTTTTGCATATACATGATGTATTGATTTCAAGGTATTGAATATAAAGTTTCATTAATAGTTTTATTATGAAGTTTATGTCCTTTTCTATGGGTCTATAGTTTTCTGTGATATATTCCTAAAGTGTATATTGTCCAGTTGCATCTTGTTTTGAAGTTGTATGCCACTATGTGTCTTGCTGGAGGGTCAAGGACCTAAGTAATTTGCTTGATGTGCATTAACAGAATTGTAGGGATCATAGGAGAATTTGATAAGTACAAATTTCATTTGAATATTGATGTCTATTTGCAAGGTGAATAGATAGACCAGATGTATGAATATACAAGTATATTTTGGATGCTCATGTGTATGTTTTGACTTAGTTTATGCCCAATCGATAAGGGACTGATCAATGTAGAGTTTACATGTTTTTCTTGTTGCACACTTGGCTTATGCTAATTCAATCTTTAATCGAATATCTTTTCCCATTTCAATTTAAGAGTTGAAAAGAGTTTTACTCACTTAGTTTATCAAGTTCATGTGTCCTATTATTAGCTATTTCATGTCCATGAATTTTTGCATGAACATAAAAGATTCAGGGGTTTTATTTGTTATCTAAATTTAGATATATGCCTTTACACTAGTACCATATAAAGAATCCAAGGTCCACCTACCTAGGTCTAGCGGAGCTTGAAGAGAAGAAGTAGAGTTAAATAGCCTTATAGTTGGCCCTGGTGTCAGAATAGGTGCATTGAGGATGGAAGTTAGCTACCCCTAGGTGTAAATATTCTTATCACTAGGTTATTCAAAAGTTATTAAATAAGGAGCCAACTCATGGTAATCCATAAATTGTGCCAAGATAGTGCACTTGAATAATTGTTCAAGATGTGGAATAATGGGAATGTACTAAATAAACTTATGAGGCACCATTTTTGTTATTTTATTTGACCGATATCAACTAATATGAAAATTAAGGAATTTTGTTGCAAATTCATGTTGTTTATGATATAGAATGTGATCATTGAGACATGCATGTATTGTATAATACTTCATTCCAATTTGATTCATAATGGTAGCTAATTCTCGATATGAATGAGGTAGAATGTTTGATAGTGGTAAAAAAAAATCAGCTATCAACCTACAACAACAAAGATGAATTGTTAATATAATAAATAGTAATGGTATGCTAACATTGAAGATGAAAAAAATGACATACCTTAGCATACATGACATTGCTACATTGGATAAACCATTCATAACCTTCAAGTTCACCAACTACACTATAGTAGAGAGAAGAGTTGTTTGGGAACCTTAGTATAAGGGCTCGTGTGCCTTCTCAAGTATAGGTATATCAAGACCATATTCATCATCATTATCAGATGCCCTAGTACAATCATCGTGAGCATCTTCATCACCTATGCCAATGCCATCTTCTTCAATCATGTCCTCTAGCACATTATCATCTTCTTCCATGGGAGTGTTATCCTAAACTTGGATATTCACACCTCCATGATCCTTCAGTTGAAAATCCACATTCACCAATCAACAAAAATTGTGGCCCCCTACAATGTGCTCATGTTGCCTACAATGACTCTAGGCTATTGTGATTAGAGTTCTTTGATTCTTTAAGCCCTTACACTTTTTGCAAGGACAATTACATTTATCAAATTTTCTTCAAAATTGAGACCACAATCTAGCAATTGCGTCGTTATTTTGTTGGGTTCATATTGCCAGGCATGGTCTTTCTTCACGAGCAAATATATCTACAAAATTATTGGATATGTTGTACTTAATGTTTATATATGCACATATGGTTTTGAAAGAAAATTTTGGTTTAATTAATGTGTATATATGAAAAAATATTGGACATGTTTTACTTAATGTTTATATTTGCACATATGGTTTTGAAAGAAAAATTTGGTCTAATCAATGTGTATATCTACAAAAATATTGGACATATTATACTTAATGTTTATATTTGTACATATGGTTTTGAAAGAAAAATTTGGTCACCTTGCTCAAATTCACCCATATTATAATCAATGAAAAGTTGTCCACTTACATAAAATTTCATTATTTATGGTTAAAGATTTATTGTTAAGGAAATTGGCAAGGAAGCAAGCAAAATTTTTTGAAGAAGCCAAAGGTTTCATTACAAGTATCACCTTCCAAAATCCAATCACAAAAAAATAAATAAAGAATTTGTAGAAATGCAAGATGGAGAAGAAGAAGAGTTGGACAAGGTTCCACTAAACTCAAAATTGTTAAATGTTCCAAAAAATTGGAATTCTTATATGTTCGATGTACAAAAAGTCAAAGTGGGGTAGTGGTGTAGGGGCGTAAGGTCCTAAACAAGATGGTCAAACATCAAATTTTGGATAAATTAGGTGATTAATAAGTGTCCAAGTTGACACATTGCAATAAGTCAATACCAAACATCCTAGAATGCATTTTAGACCATTTTTTTGCATGTTGTAATAAGGCCTATGGACAACTTGTAGGTCAGTCAACATTGGTCAATGCTATGAGTTGACCAAAAATCTTCAATTTTATGTTTTTTAGAGTTCTTGCATGATTTATTAAGTTTTGGTAAGCATTTGAAGTCATTTTTTTGAAAATATTGAAAAGTTGCAAAAATTGTCAAAAAGTTGTCATGCAACTTTTCTTGCAACTTTTCTATAAATGTTAATAGAATTTTTATGTGCTCATGAAATTGAATGATTTCAAATGAACTCACTAAAAATTAAATAATTTTACTTGTTATCTTTACAAATATTTCATTAGGTTGGTGTGCAAAATAGAATAGCATTAAATTTTTCTATAAATGTTAATAGGTTTTTTATGTGCTCATGAAATTGAATGATTTCAAATGAACCCACTAAAAATCAAATTTTTTTGAATGTGAAGACTTTGAACGAAATAAATCTTTTGCATGATCCCTTCACATTCAAAGTGGTATCTTTACGAAAAATGAGAAAGTGGTGGAGGAATTGACTCAAAAATTGGACAATTGGCATTATGGAGGACCGAATTCAAGAACTCAAATTCCTCATAGCCTCTAAAGTGGTAAAGAAGAAATGATAATGGTTTTGGGTAATGTTAAAGTGAGTCAAGATTAAACTTACAAAATATTACATGAATTTTTCAAGTTCAAGAAGGATGTGATGATAAAGTTGACCTCTTATTTTAATGCTCTATAGGAAGACTTGAAGTATAGAAAGTGTAAAATGAGGAAACATAAGGAGACTTGGTCTATTTATATCCATTCAATGACAGAGGGACCTGATATGGCTAAAGGGGGACATGGTTTAAATGTTGCTATTTGTTGAAACCCAATATAGTTGGAGAAGCTTACTTCCAACCATTACAATCAACCAATAACCTTTTCTTTTACCATATTGACCACTTATATGTCCTCTAAGATCACCCATTTTCCTTCTATACTAAACATGAGCTAGCAATATCTATATCAAGTAATAATATTTTTTCTAAATTTTCCCACAGATCTATTGGATAATGAATATCAAAAAATCCTCTATTAGGATTGGGGCTCAAAATTATGCCAATAATACCTCTAGTTTTATCCAACTTGGATTTGTATAAGAATCTAGTTGAATAATCCTTTTCCTTGATTCTTGTATACCTTGTATGGTTGGAGAAGCTTACTTTCAGCCATTACAATCAACTAAAAACCTTTTTTCTTCTTCTTTGATATTGACCACTTATATTCTTTAGTTGAGCATTTAGTAAATCAACTTCATTGAAATAATTAGTCATTTAAGATCACCTATTTTCTTCTATACTAAACTTGCTAGCAATATCTACATCTTAATAAGATTTTTCTAAATTCTTCTATATAGCTCTATTGGATAATGCATATCAACAAATCCTCTATTAGGATTGGGGCTTAAAACTCTTTCAATAATACCTCTAGCTTTCCCCAACTTGCATTTCCAAAACTCTTGCTCTTTATCAGTTCGGGGTTCTCCAATTTCCTTATGAAAATAATTCATAAAACATTTTCACTCAAAGCATTCTTGATTGAAATCTTCTAATTTTCTAAACCACTTCCATAAAAGATTGGAAATAATTCATTTGTAGAGCTTATGCTAGCCACAAAAATAAATAAATCTTTAGACAATTTTTTCTCCAACAATATACAATCTTGCAAACAAATCACTTTAATAATATACTTTCCATGGAGGAAACTCTATAGTTAAGTGTGTTCAAGCTAGAGTAGTACTAGGATGGGTGATCTCCTGGGAAGTCCTGTTAATTCACCTCTATGAGTATCACCTAGATCCAATGAGTGATAAGTGCTCCATTTATTCTCATGAGAGATGGATTCATGTTGAATCACTACTCATGCAATATGGATCAATGAGTTTGACTTAAAAACTACATAGTTAAATCCTAATACCAATATCACAATTTGACTTGCTATGGAAATTGAAAAACTAAAAAAGTAAATAGAAAAACCATAGTAAAAGCTTCTGTAATGTGAGAGAAGAAAGAATTTTTTATATCATAAATAGAGATATATAACTAAAAAATAATACTATATTAATCTAACTTTCTTACAATCATTAAAACTTTCAAATGCCATTTGACAATACATCTAACATCCTTACAATCATCAAAACTTCCAAATGTCTTTAGATAATGCACTATTTTTTGCCATAGTACAAAATCTAAAAATTTCTTTTTTTAGAGTACTCTATATCATACAATGCTCTACTCAAAATCCAATTTTTTTTTTATAGAAGACTGCATTGTTGAAATATGAAGCCCAATAGACAAATGATCATTCAATTCCACTCAAATCTTCATATTCATAGAACTCTATATAATGGCCATGTGCATCCCATGTATTCCATCATATATTTAATTAATATAAAGAATTCTCTACTAGAGTGTGGAAGTAGACAAGCTTTCTTGAACCATGATAAAATATACGTTCTTGTGCATTTTGTCCTATTAATTTACGTTTAAGTCTATTTCTTTACTCATATTAATATTTATAGTTTGTATCAGAGCCAAGGTGAGGCTAAAGAAAAGATGGAAGAAGGTAAAATTGATCTTATCATTAGTGATTTGTTTGGAAATTTTGGCTTGGTAAAGGATGAGGTTGTACCTACTAAGAGAGAAAGAATATGCCATGTACACTAGAGGGATGGCTTAGGAAATAAGCCCGAAGCTGAACTAGAAGATATAAATGCTCTTAAATATGAGCTTAATTCAATTCTTGATTGCATAGGTGCACATAAGAAAGTTATCATGGAAGAATTGTGGAAGTAGACAAGGGAAGATAAGGCTAACAAGTTTCTAAAATACCTGATGTTGGCATATTATCAAATGACTTCTCTTATTTATGAAGTTCTAACCTCAATGACACAAATAATTTTTCTTCCAGAGATCATACAATGCTACAACTAGTTAAGTATTTTGAAGAGCATGCAAATTTTTTGTTCTGGTTGAAGAAGATAAAGGGGCAAATCAAAAGTTTTTTGTAGAAGTACATGAAGGGGCAAGAGATTTTTCTAACATGATAGAAGAAACAGTTGGAAATAAAGGCTTGTATGTCAACCAAGAAGATAGACAAGAGGCCAAATTTGTTGCTCATCTTGGAGATGAGGAGGATGCTAGCAAGGCATTGATAAAAGCTATGGGCTTTAATGGCATAGGCTTCTACTCAAATGATGGATTTAAAGACAATGACCATACAGAGAATCTATAGATGAATGGATCATGCAAGCGCTAGTGTGGAGTTCAACAATATCATAGTTGTGATTGGAGGTGGTATGAAGCTGGTGTGGACAAGGAGGAGAAGGGAAAGACCCTAGGTGGGCTCCTGTGTTGAGTCTTCCTTAGCTAGACTAAGGTCTCTTATGTGGCCCATGGTTTAATAGATATGGGTAGATGAAGGTGCATGATCTACACATAAATAGATAGTTTATGAGTTCTAACACTACACATGCAAGTGTGCATGTGAATGCTTATAGATTAGAGGACAAGGTGATGGAAGTTGAGTGGTAGCTGGCAAGCCACCACAAATTGATTTGCTAGATGAAATGCTGAGGCTACAAAGAGTGGCAGGGCCTAAAGATTTTGGCAATACATTGCACCCATTTAATGTGTGGACTTGAAGGCAACAATAAAAGAAAAATACATAGAAATAAAACTTATTTCAATGCCTTACTGCCTTGCTGAAATACATTACATAAGGCCTCTATTTATAGAGGTCTAAGAACTCTCTAGAATACAAACCATACTTATGACACATATTATGACATAATATATTATTTCATAGAATTCAATATGGGTAGCTAAGTCAAGCGGCTAGAATGACAGATTTTCTTCTACCAACAATGGTGGGAGGTGAGTAGTTATTGCAAACAACTGAATGTTTTCTAGTGGAAATTAAATACTACCAACATGCCCCCTTAATTTCAGCCATTAAAAAATTTTAAATCAATAACTCCCATTTTCTCTTGCAAATATTCATAGTTACTCTTTGGTAATTCCTTAGTGAAATATCCACCAATTGATCTTTAGATTTGCAAAACTCAAGGTAGATTTCTCCATTGTTGACCAATTTCTTGATGAAGTGGTACCTTGTATCAATATGTTTTCTCCTCTTATGAAATACATGATTCTTAGATAATTCTTTTGCTGATTTTTTATTAGAAAGGATTGGTGTTGGTTCCTCTCTATGATGGTGAAGATCGAACAAAATTCAACACATCCATACTACTTGACATGCTATGGAAGTGACACCTACATATTCTGTTTCAATTGATGAGATGGTCACTATAGGTTTCTTCTTTGATCATGCCCATGATTCTAATTTTGATCCAAGGTGAAAGATATATCCAGAAGTGCTCTTCCTATCATCAATTCTACCTATAAAATCACTGTCATTATAACGAATCAAACCAAAATTGCTAGCTTTGGAATATAGGATTCCATATCTTGTTGTTCCTGCAATATATCTCAATATCCTTTTTCCAACTTGCCAGTGAGAATTTTGTGATGACTCCATGAAACTTGAGATCAAACTGACACCATACATGATATATGGACTTGTAGCTATCATATAACTTCCAACAAGTCTTTTTAACATAGTCGGATCAACATTTGAGCTCTTTGCTTCCTTGCTAAGTTTTGTTCCTATTGCAACTAGAGTTGATGCTGGATTACAATTTATCATTTTAAATCTCTTTAAAAAATGCTTTATATACATGGATGGACAAATGAAGATACCTTTTTCACATTGAATAACTTCAATACCTAAGAAATATCTCATGAACCCAAAATCTCTAATTTCAAATTCTTTCATCATTTTTGTCTTGAACATGTCTATTGATAGATTCCAGTGAATATCAAATCATCAACATACAAACATACAATCAAAATCTTACCTTCCTTATTAGTCTTGACATACAATGTGGGTTCATTATTACTTTTATTGAATTGATTACTTATCATGTATGAATCAACCCTCTTATACCAAGCTCTAGGAGCTTGTTTCAAACCATAAAGTGCCTTCTTTAATTTATATACCTTATTTTCATTCCTACAAACCTCATAACTAGGTGGTTTTTTAACATACACCTCTTCATCAAGAAAACCATTCAAAAAAGCTAATTTTACATCCATTTGATGCACTTTCCAATAATTTTGTGTAGCTCTTGCTAAAATAGTTCAAACTATGTCAAGTCTAGCAACTAGACCAAATGTTTCATTATAATCAACTCCATAGTGTTTTGAAAAACCTTTAGCAACTAATCTTGCCTTATGCTTAACAATTTCACTTTTTGCATCAAATTTAGTTTTGTAGACCCATTTGACTCCTATACATTCTTTTCCTTTAGGTAAATCCAACACTCATGAGATTGTGTTTTAATTCAGGCCCAACGTATACATCAGGAATATATCTTTTTCCTCCATTTTTGGTCAAGACATTTATAACACCTTTTCTCATTATGAAGACTTACTGTCATTTCCTAGCTTTTCTTCAAATTTTACAGAATCATCCAAGCTAGCAAAAAAATCTTTATTTCTAGTCATATGGTTACTACATCCACTATCTAGGAACCATATATCACTAGAACTTTCTTGAGCAACATTACAAGTTATGAATAAACTTCCTGAATTGTTATCAGATACATCTGAGTAATTAGCAGTATTCTTTTCAATCGTCTCTTATTTCTTTCTACATTCACTTACAAAATGACCAAATCTCTTACAATAATGACACTGAATTCGACATTTATCAAACCTTGATGATGGGTGTTGAAATAAACTTCTTCCACGTCCTCTATTCCAACTCGGAATGGATTGATTTGTTCTTTCTTCTTGATTTGGACTTCCATGTCCATTTATGCTTCTACCTCTTTCTCTTCTTCTTTAGTTTGATCTTCCTCTTCCTCTGCCAAAAGATACTTGTGATTTAAAAGCATTCTCCAAAGAAGAATTGTTATTTCTATTCATTCTTGATTCATGAGATAAAAGTGAACCCATTAAACCCATTAACTCATCAATAGAGAGTATTGTTAAATCCTTAGATTCTTCAATGGCAAGAACAATGTCATCAAATTTTCTAGGCAAACTACAAAGTATCTTTTCAACAACTTTTTGATCTATCAAATCCACACCATATAATCTAATCTGATTAACCACATTCATTACTTGATTTAAAAATTGACCAGTTGAGTCTGAATCCTTCATACACAAATTTTCAAAATCACACCTTAAAGTTTGCAATTTAGAAATCTTAACTTTTGATGTCCCTTGATATGCTAGTTCTAGAATATCCCATGCAATTCTAGACTTTTTAGCTGCATAAACCTTAGGGAAAATTGATTCATCTAAAGATTGTTGAATTAGAAACAATGCTTTAGCATCCTTTTTCCTGTTATCTTGTATTTTATCTTTTTCAACTTGTGATAATGCAAATTCATCTTGTGGTTCATTTAAACCATTTTCAATAAAATCCCATATGCCTTGAGGACAAAATAATGTTTTCATTTTTATAGCTCAAAATTCATAATTTTTAATAGAAAATATTAGAATTTGCGGTTGAGCTATACTACTCCCTGAAGCCATATTCATAGTTACAACTACAATTTACAATGTTTGCTTTACAAAGTAAAAATAACAAGCAAGTCTAAGCCAATGAAATATGCTTAAACAAACAACTTATTTGAACCCCACATATCTTCTCATTGGACTTCAGATCATACCTTCTCTCAACCATTTAATTGATAGCACCTTTGTAGCAACTTTACTCTAGCTTTACTTGATCTGCAAACAACAAAGCATTATAAACTCTATTCACTGCTACAACAGTTACAAATATTTATTTTCTTCCTGAGCCCAGCTCTTCATACTCTGATACTAATTTGAAGACAACAATGAAAGACAAATACACAGAAATAAAACTTATTTCAATGCCTTACTGCTTTGCTGAAATACATTACATAAGACCTCTATTTATAAACCATACTTATTACACATATTATAATATAATATATTATTGCATAGAATTCAATATGGGCAGCTAAGTCAAGCAGCTGGAACGATGGATTGTTTGCTACTGACGATGGTGGGAGGTGAGCAGTTATTGCGAACGGCTGAATGTTTTGCAGTGGAAATTAAACACTGCCAACAGGAGTGTGTATAGTGGCTGAGTACCTATCTCATTGAATGAAAAATGTCATTTTGCACCACTCTACCCCAATTCCAACACCCATAGAATCCAAATTCCAACACCCATAGATAATTCTCTACTAACTCAATTAAGAGCCATGGATAAATCTCAGCATATAGGTACCATTTGGGAGATTACTGAAAATCCAAAGTCCAATATGGGTAAATACTCCCAGGTTCAAATCACTCAAAGATAGATTACTAGTTCGCAACCCACGTTTGTGTCTCCTTACCAAGCTGTGCTTGATGAAAGTGTCATTCTGGGTGAAGCAAATACAGAGTCGAGTTTGCACCTACAAAAATTGGAGAAGATATTTTTTATTCTGATTTAACTTGGAGAAGATTCACTAGGAGTGTGCTGGAACAGAGTCTGTTAAAATGAGGTCTTCTCAAAGTCTCATTCTTTTCAGTCATTTTAAATGGGAGGTAGGGGATGCTACTGTGCATGGTTGTGTCGAGTGGTCTTTACGGGGCAGATTGTTGGAAGATTGTTGGACTATGAAGCCCAATGATCACATGACCATTTAATTTTCACAACGGCTTTGTTATATTCTGAGAGTTCCCAGTCCATGATGGAAATATAAATTACCATAGCACATGTAATATTAGAACCTGTAAAAAACTGCAATTTCTATAAGAGATTTACTTCCACAATTCTCCCCATAATCTCCTTGAGCTTCGACTCATACCAATTCTTGAACTTTTAACTCAAACAAATCCTAATTCTGGGAGAGAAGCATAAAAATAGAGAACAAATCATGGAACAAGAACGCTGATACCAGTTGTGGAACCTTTACAAAGAAATTATAACAGCGTGGAGATAAAACATAACAGAATATATTGTAACAAAATCAAATTGCCACTGCAAAATAAGCTTTATTTATCACCATATAAACATAGACGGTAAAAGATTCTTCAATGTTCTCCTTGTTAAACACGACGACATTTGAAAGTCGGCAAAATGCACAAATACATTTAAGAGGTGGCAAAATTATTTATGTTTGAAAAGGTGGTAAGTCATAACATATCACATGGCATATACTTAAATCAAATATTTGAAACGTTGCACAAATAAACATTGTTTTAGTGGTAGCAGGTCATATATTACTGACATGAGTCAGTACAAGACATTTATAATCTCGTGCATGTTTCTGCCATGTGTTAAGTAGACTTGAAACATTCATCAAAAGCATTTTTAGTTGTGGGTGTTCTTTTTGTGAAAGACATTCTTCTTTGTGGATTCTATTGTGAAGTTTTTTTCTGCAAACTTATAATATCTCTGCTGTATAAAAGGTTGAAAATGCAAACTGGGTATATCCATGTCTTCAAAAGCAAATGTTTTCTTGACATCTAGGTGATTCTTTGACAACAAATATGAAATGATTGTCACCATGTAAAAGAAAGGTTTGTTGCTATGAATTGGATACATTCTTCTTGACTGTGACAGATTTTTTTGTTTTGAAACTTCAAGGTTTCCAAGTTGAAAAAGCACAGATTTTGTATTGTGAAGTATTTGCTGATATAGTCTTATTATTTTTTCTTCTCCTGTGCATGCACAAAATGAGATGAATAACAGGTTCATCTTCAAAAGAGGCATTCTTAAGCCAAAACAAGTATCTTTGAATGCATGAGAGTTTCAAAATAACAAAGATAATAAAAATGAGTAACTTCAGGTATGTTGCTGCAAAGGTATGTTGCAATATAGTTGCAGTTCATTCATTCTTGTTAACAAGAAATAAAGGAAATGAAATGTCATCTATTCCTGTTTGAGTTTTGAGAAAGGTTTGAGATTTCTTGAATACAGTCGTTCTTAAAAAGGGGCAAAGATATGAGTTTCAGTTCAATTAGGGGTTTAAAAAATTTTAATATGAAATGCATGAAATTTTTTGACACTGGGTTATAAAGAAATTTCTTCAGTCTTAAGTTTGGCAAATGACTTCAAAATAAGAGCACAGTTAGACATCTCTCTTAAAGACGGCAATTTGTGAACAAGGGTTTCAAAGAAATTTGATTCTTCTTAGAATGATAAACTCTGATTGTTAAAAGGCAAAAATATTTTCATTTTTTCTACAATGGGTTTTCTTTGATCTTAAAAATGGTATTCTTCAAAGTTGTTTTGTTTTGAAGTCACTTGAAGGATTCAAAACCAAAATATTACTTGTTCAGTTTTGAAAAGGATATGACTAATAGTTTTAGGCTATAATGGAGTCATTTTTGGATCCTAAAATGGCATTTTGCAAAGAATTTTTTAAAATTCTTGAGGGTCTTCAAATCTGGAAATAACTTGTGAACAGTTTGGAAACTTATAATGGCTGTTAGTTTGTGAAACTAGACAAATTCGAAACTAAACTGTTTTGAAGTTAGTTTCTTAAACAACATTTTAAAAAGAATTTTTTGAACCACCCTAACTGGTCCAGTTAGGTTCATGTAACTTATCAAATTTGAATTTTATCTCTATTTATAGAGATCATTTGTAATCCTCAGATGGATATGTGTGTATAAAGCATAAAAAGACATATATACATTTGAGGAGACCTGAAAAAAGGTTGAAAGTTTTATTATAAGCTTATGTACATGTATAGATGTCATATACACATTTGTATATGTATATGAGGTTGTAATCATAGAATTGATAAAGGGTTAAACACCCTGAGTAGTAGAAGCTGTTGATTGTAAAAGAATTGGAACTCAATAAAAGATACAAGTTCATGGAGTTATTTTTCTCCCTATGACAAAACCATGAGAATTTTTGAGAGTTTTCCAATCGGCACAAAATTGGTGTCTCTTCATTTTTTGAGTTGGCATTATTCTTTTTATAATTAATGTTTACATTTTAGTGTGATTTGTTTACTCTGCTGTTGTAAATTGTGAATTGAATTTAATGAAATCAGATTTTGGGATAATTTAATAGTGTTCTGATTCACCCCCCCTCTCAGATCCCTGATACTTCCAACAAGTGGTATCAGAGCGTAGGATTCCTTTTAGGAATTGTTCCAGGGATATTAATTGGAAGTCATGGCACAATCTGAAGGAGCTTCTCTTAATAGGGCTCTACTGTTTGATGGAAACGATTATGTTTTTTGGAAAGTGATGATGGAAGCCTTTATATATTCTTTATATGTAAGAATGTGGGATGTTATAAAAACAAAATATACTATCCCAACAACAATCCCTACTGATGCAAATGAAAAACTAAAATTTGAGTTGGATAAGAAGGCAAGATATGCCCTTCTTTGTGGTCTCTTCAGAGATGGTTTTGCTAAAGTTGTTTATTGCAAGTCAGCTAATGATATATGGATCAAACTTGAAACAATATATCAAGGAGATGAAAAAGTAAAATAGTCTAAACTAATAACTTGATGAAACCATTGCTGCATACTTCTTAAGAGTTGATGAAGTAGTGAATGCTAGAAAGGGTCTAGGTGAAGAAATAGAAGAACATGATGTAGTTTCAAAAGTTATTAGGTCAGTATTACCTAAATTTGAAACTAAAATATCTACATTAGAAGAAAAGAAAAGCTTCTCAAAATTGACCCTGCATCAACTTCAAGGAACATTAACTGCATCCAAAATGAGAATTAGCAATCAAGCTAGTTCCTCATCAAAAGAATCAGCCTTTAAAATTGAAAAACACGATGAAAGTGATTCAGATCTAACAGATGCTTTAGAAGCATTATTGGTTAGAAAAATGAGAAAGAAATATAAAGAAAAACCTAAATGCTTCCGCTGTGGATAGTTTGGACACTTCGCTGAAAAATGTCCAAATGTTGAACTTGAAAATTGTGATAAGAAAAATAAGAATTTTTCAAAAAAGAAACCTTGGAATCAAAACAAAAGATTCAAAGACTATAAAAAGAAAAGTCTTATGTCAAAAGAGGATTCAAATGAAGAATCCAGTGATGCTGATGAAGAAGGGGAAAGACTATTCATGGCTGAAATAGTTCATACCCCTAAACTTGAACCCAGTGAATCTGAATCCTCATCTAATTCAGATGTAGAAGTAGATCTTGAAGAAGAACTTTTGAAATCTTTGCAAGAACTTAAAAGATTAAAAAGGTTAATTTCCAATCATGAAACTAAAAATCAAAAACTTCAAGAAGAGTTAAAGGAAGAAAATTTGATTATAGAAAATCAAAAACTCTTGCTTGAGGAAAAGGATAAAAAATTGAATGTCTTGTAGAGTTCATATGAAGAATCTACTAGTCAAAAAACAAAGTTCTTTTTCAATGGTTATGTTTTAATTGCATTATTTTTGGGCACAAGGCTATATTTTGTGAAAATAGCACTAGTCAAAGAAAAAGAAAGGTTGTTAGGTGATTTAAATGCTTTCACTATGGCCATTATGCAAATCAATGTAAATTGAATTTGAGACCAAAACAAATATGGAAGCGAGTAAAGGCAACTGAAAAGTCCTTAATTGTTGAAACAACTCTATTTGCTCAAAAACCTGCAACATGGGTATTGGATAGTGGCTGTTCACACCATATGACTGGGTGTAAAAGAAAATTTAAAACCCTAGAAAATTTTGATGGAGGGTTTGTATGATTTGGTGATAACTCAGGAGCCTATATAATAGGAAAAGGCTCAATAATTCTGAATATAGACACAAAAATTCATGATGTGTATTTTGTTGAAGGTTTAAAACATAACCTATTAAGTGTAAGTCAAATTTGTGACAGTGGATACTCCATTTCCTTTAATACAAAAGAATTTTATAATAAAAATGGAAAGGATAGAGTCATTGCCAATGGGTTAAGAATGAGAGGTAATCTTTATAATCTAATAGATTCAACTGTTCAAGAAACTTCATTGGTTAATACTTGTCTAATGAGTCAAGTAGAAGAAAATTGGCTATGGCATAGAAGATTGGGACATTTAAACTTTGATAATCTTGCTAGAATCAACAAGAACAAAAAGATCAGAGGACTACCACAAATAACCAAACCAGCAAATATATGTGAAGAATGTGTTAAGGGAAAGCAAACGAGAGTATCCCTTAAAACAAAAGAATACTTGTCAAATAGACCACTTGAGTTAGTACATACTGATCTGTGTGGTCCAACTAAAATTGCTTCATTAAATGGTGAAAAATATTTCATGTTGTTCATAGATGATTATTCAAGAATGGTTTGGGTAACATTTCTGAAACATAAATTAGAAGCTTTTGAATGCTTTAGAATTTTTAAGAAAATGGTAGAAAGAGAGACTGATTTGAAACTAAATTTTTTAAGGTCAGATAGGGGAGGAGAATTCACCTCTCAAGAATTCATTGAGTATTGTGAAAAACATGGTATAAAAAGACAACACTCTACTGATAATCTTGACACCACAACAAAATGGTGTTGTAGAAAGAAAGAACAAGGCTGTAAAAGAAATGGCTAGAACCATGCTGAATGAAGCAAAACTATTTGATCAATTCTGGAAAGAAGCTGTTCATACAACTGTTTATGTTCTTAACATAGCACAAATTAGAGTTAGAACAACTTATACTCCATATGAATTGTGGAATTAAAAAAAAACAAATGTCAAGAATTTTAAGATTTTTGGCTGCAAATGTTTTATCAAAAAGAATGATGATTCTCTAGAAAACTTTAATTCAAGATCTGATGAAGGGATCTTTCTTCGGTACTCTAAAATTCTATAAATGCTATAATAAAAGGTTGGAAAAAGTTGTAGAAGCTATAAATGTCATATTTGATAAAAATTCTGTGTGTTGTAATGATAAAGATGATCATGAAGATTCATCTTTTCAAAAATTAGAAACTATATATGATAAACATCTTGAAAATGATAAAATTGAACTTGCTGATGAAAATGAACTTGCTGATGAAACTGAACTAGAAAACTGTTCAAGTCCCAAAATAACTAGTGATGGTTTGAAAATAAAAACTTCTTCTAGAATAATAGCTAAGAGACATCCAGAGTCTCAAGTTATTGGAGATATAGAGAAAGGAATTTAACTAGAAGAATAGCCAAAATAGGTGAACAAGCAAACACTGCTGAACATTTTTGCTTAATCTTAGATTTTGAAACAAAGAGTGTTGCTAAAGCTTTATCAGATTCCTGTTGGCAAAATGCTATGCAGGAAGAAATAAATCAAATAGAGAAAAACAAGACATGGGAACTTGTTCCTAGACCTAATGATAAAAATGTCACAGGAGGCAAATGGATATTTCACAATAAATTGAATGAAGAAGGTAAAGTAATCAGAAATAAAGCTAGATTTGTTTGTAAAAGTTATGCTCAGCAAGAAGGAATTGATTTCGGTGAAACCTTTGCACTAGTTTCAAGAATGGAATCAATCAAAATATTTCTTGCATATGCCAGCCATAAAAAATTCACTATTTACCAGATGGATGTTAAAACTGCTTTCTTAAATGGGTATCTAGAAGAGGAAGTTTATATGGAACAACCAGAAGGTTTTGAATCTTCTGACAAACCTAATTATGTTTACCAACTAAAAAAGGCTTTGTATGGCTTAAAAAAAGCTCGTAGGGCTTGGTATTCTAGGTTGGATAAACATTTAACTTCAAATGGATTGTCTCGTGGAAAGGAAAACAACACCTTTTATATCAAATTAATAAATGATGACATTTTGGCAGTTGACATTTATGTGGATGATATCATTTTCAGGTCTACTAATGATGATTTAGTAGAACATTTTTCAAAAATCATGGAATTTGAGTTTGAGATGTCAATGTTAGGCGTGCTCACATTTTTTCTTGGTTTGCGAGTCTCACATCTTGAACATGGATTATTTATTTCTCAAATTAAATATGCCAAAAAAATGTTGAGAAAATCTAATATGGTTGAATGCAAACCTATCAACACTCCTATGGAAACTAGCTGCAAACTTATAAAGAATGATGACTCACCTTCTGTTAATCGGACTCTTTATAGATCTATGATTGGAAGTTTACTATATCTAATTGCATCTAGATCTAATATAATGCAAGTTGTATGTATGGTGTCAAGATTTCAATTTGATCCAAAGCAATCGCATCTTAATGCAATACATAGAATATTGAAATACATTCAAGGCACTCTTGATTATGGTTTATGGTATCATCACAGCAATGATTTTATGCATACTAGTTATACTGATGCAGATTGGGGTGGATCTGATGATAAAAAGAGCACCAGTGGTGCAACTTTTTTCCTTGGTGAGTGTTTGGTTTCTTGTCATAGTAAGAAATAGGATTGTGTAACATTATCCACTTGTGAATCTGAATATGTTGCTGCTACAACATGCTGCACTCAGTTAATTTGGATGGATTATCAGTTATCTGATTTGGGCATTCAGGTTTCAAAACCTATTTCAATAATGTGTGATAACATGAGTGCTATTCAACTAAGAAAAAATCTAGTTATGCACTCACGTACAAAACACATAGCCATCAAACTTCATTTCTTGAGAGATAAAGTCCTAAATAATGAATTCAAATTGCTTTATGTGCCTACTAAAGGATAGGTGGCAGACATTTTTACAAAAGCACTACCAAGAAAACTGTTTGAACAATTAAGAACACGATTGGGAGTTTTCTCTCAATCAATACTGGCATAAAAACTCTTCATCATAACCACTCTGTGATAAGTTTCTGCTCCTTTCATAGAAAGAATTCATGAAAAGTAGATGGTCAAATTTTTGACGCAAAATTTTTGGGGGAGTAACAACATTTTCACAAGTTTGGTTCACAGGTTAATCAACATTTTCACAGGTTTGGTTCACAGGTTAACAATATTTCACAGGTTTGGTTTCACAGGTTAACAATATTTCATAGGTTTGGTTTCACAAATTTGTTTCAGATTTGGTTTCTCAGAATTGGTTTATCAAATTTTTAGTTGATTCAAGTTAGTTGGTTTAGATTTTGTTTGATGATTTGGATTGGCATTTAATGGTAAATCAGCATTTTGTTTCAGTTCATTATCTTGTGTATATAAGTTGAAATTTCTTCAAAGTCACCTTGTATATATGAGATGGTGAAAATTTTTGCATAAAAAATGGGAGAGATTGTTGACCACGACGACATTTGAAAGTTGGCAAAATGCACAAATACATTTAAAAGGTGGAAAAATTATTTATGTTTGAAAAGGTGGTAAGTCGTAACATATCACATGGCATATACTTAAATCAAATATTTGAAACATTGCACAAATAAACATTATTTTAGCGGTAATAGGTCATATATTACTAACATGAGTCAGTATAAGGCATTTATAATATCGTGCATGTTTCCGCCAGGTGTTAAGCGGACTTGAAACATTCATCAAAAGCATTTTTGGTTGTGGGTGTTTTTTTTGTGAAACACATTCTTCTTTGTGGATTCCATTGTGAAGTTTTTTTCTATAAACTTATAATATCTCTACTGTATAAAAGGTTGAAAATGAAAACTGGGTGTACCCATGTCTTCGAATGCAAATGTTTTTTGGGTGATTCTTTGACAGCAAATATGAAATGATTGTCACTATGTAAAAGAAAGGTTTGTTGCTATGAACTGGATACATTCTTCTTGACTGTGACAGATTTTTTTGTTTTGAAACTTCAAGGTTTCCAAGTTGAAAAAGCACAGATTTTGTATTGTGAAGTATTTGCTGATATAGTCTTATTATTTCTTCTTCTCCTGCGCATGCACAAAATGAGATGAATAACGGGTTCATCTTCAAAAGAGGCATTCTTAAGGTAAAACAAGTATCTTTGAATGCATGAGGGTTTCAAAATAACAAAGATAATAAAAATGAGCAACTTTAGGTATGTTGCTGCAAAGGTATGTTGCAATATAGTTGCAGTTCATTCATTCTTGTTAAAAAGAAATCAAGGGAATGAAATGTCATTTATTCCTGTTTGAGTTTTGAGAAAGGTTTGAGATTTCTTGAATATAGTCGTTCTTTAAAAGGGGCAAAGATATGAGTTTCAGTTCAGTCAGGGGTTTAAATATTTTTAATATGAAATGCATGAAATTTTTTGAGACTGGGTTATAAAGAAATTTCTTCAGTCTTAAGTTTGGCAAATGACTTCGAAATAAGAGCACAGTTAGGCATCTCTCTTAAAGACGACAATTTGTGAACAAGGGTTTCAAAGAAATTTGTTTCTTCTCAGAATGATAAACTCTGATTTTTAAAAGGCAAAAATATTTTCATTTTTTCTACAATGGGTTTTTCTTTGATCTTAAAAATGGTATTCTTCAAAGTTTTTTTTGTTTTGACGTCACTTGAAGGATTCAAAACCATAATATTACTTGTTCAATTTTGAAAAGGATATGACTGACAGTTTCAAGCTATAATAGAGTCATTTTGGATCCTAAAATGGCATTCTACAAAGAATTTTTAAAAATTCTTGAGGGTCTTCAAATCTGGAAATAACTCATGCCTAGTTTGGAAACTTATAATAGTTGTTAGTTTGTGAAACTAGACAAATTCGAAACTAAACTATTTTGAAGTTAGTTTCTTAAACAATATTTTAAAAAGAAGTTTTTGAACAACCCTAACTGGTTCATTTAGGTTCATTTAACTTATCAAATTCAAATTTTATCTCTATTTATAGAGATCATTTGTAATCCTCAGATGGATATTTGTGTATAAAGCATAAAAAGACATATATACATTTGAGGAGATCTGAAAAAAGGTTGAAAGTTTTATTATAAGCTTATGTACATGTATAGATGTCATATACACATTTGTATATGTATATGAGGTTGTAATCACAACATTGATAAAGGGTTAAACACCTTGAGCAGTAGAAGCTATTGATTGTAAAAGAATTGGAACTGAATAAAAGATGCAGGTTCATGGAGTGGTTTTTCTCCCTATGATGAAACCGTGAGGATTTTTGAGGGTTTTCCACTCGGCACAAAATTGGTGTCTCTTTATTTTGTGAGTTGGCATTATTCTGTTTATAATTAATGTTTACATTTCAGTGTGATTTGACTACTCTGCTGCTGTAAATTGTTAATTGAATTGAATGAAATCAGATTTTGGGATAATTTAATAGTGTTTTGATTCACCCCTCCCTTAGAACCCTGATACTCGCAACACTCCTAAAATATGAGATCATTATAGACATCTTACAAGCTAGGCTCCAATGATTGTAGCGGTAGACATTAATAGATGTCTACCCCCATCATCACCTTATCATCAATTTTTGTACATATAAGATTTCAGCATTATCATTATCAAACAAAGGCTGCTTCACTACAGTTGGAGTCCTTGCCTTAATCCAGGAATGTGCCTTCGAAGCTATGTTGTGGTTAGTGAGTGGTTGGTAGTTGTATTCTAGAAATGGGAACAGATCGATATCTTCAACCTTGAGATTTGCCTTAACAGTTTTTTTTATTCTGAATAAAATTAATTAAATTTGCAGTATTCCAAAGTTTACAAAGGCTTGCACAATGGATTGGAATTCATCTTTTAACATTTCGGCAAGTTGGAAGGAGGTGGAGGCAATTTATCTGAATTTGTCAGCCCCTTCTCGGTGAGGAATACCATGGAAAAATCAAATGCAAAATCAGATTCAAAATGAAAAAGTGCCATCCAAGCTCATGTGATTCAAAAACAAAAGATACATGATATAATTTAGTTTACCCTACTTTTGAAGTAATATATAATGGTATCTAAGTGAAGTGATCTACTGAAAATCTCCATTGATCCAAGGAAAGGTTTTTACATGTCAACGAAGCATAATCACACATGGATGTTTCCATAATTCTATGAATATATTACTTTATAATTTCATAATTGATCAGAAGTCTTATCTTTTAGGTATTATTTTTTGTTAACTGTTTCTTCTAATTTTTAGATGTTATCAAATATATAAACTTTAATTTTTAGATATTATCAAATATATAAACTTTATGTCCTCAATGAAAGTTAGACACAGTTAGGGTGAGTAGATCCATTATGTATATCATGGCCCTCATTATAATAATTACTTTCATAAAAAATTACTCATAAGCATAGGAATGTATAGTGCATATTAGTAGTTCATATAATTGATAACATAAAAAAAAAATTGGAGCTGGCAGAGGGAAACTCTAATTAGAGATCCTTGGTTAAAATATTTTTGAAAGATGGCATCTACAAGTGTGGACTGCATATATTGAAGGCAATGAAATGTATGTTAAGATTCAGTAGAAGTATATGAAGTTGTGCTTTAGAAAGTCTCCATTACTACAAAGAAATAACAAGTGTAAAGAAAAACTGTAAGAGAATCGAATGTGGAGTTTTTCACATTGTAATTTTTCCCAATGTCTACCCTAGCCTATAGATTCTTTAGTCCTCAATTCTCCCAAATATGTTTTTGACATAAAACTTACCAGTGAAAAATGGTAAACAACAATTCAAAAACTGAAAAGAAATAAAATTATCTAAATAGGTATTGCAAATAAATCCCTTCCCCTTTTGCAAACCTTGTCCATGAGTTGGTAAACATTGAAGGATCTACCTAATTGAATTCTCTAGGGAATCGTAGGTACCAAAGATCACGTCCATGAACGTACATGGGCTGGTTTATCTTTACAACTTTGTTTGTATTCAAAAACACTATTTGAACGCTAATATTGATTTGAAACTAGAGGTATTCTTCAAACTGGAAACTAGTATTTCATTAGTAATTTGGTTACTATAGTTGAGAAGATTTCCTCTTACACCCTCCATGATACCAGCTTTTGCATTATAGTAAATAATACATTAAAAATGCCAAAAGTTGGAAGGAAAATTTCTAATGATTTATCCTTAGTCCTTATAGAAACAAAAACAATAAAATGGTAAATACAGAAAATACTATTGTAACAATAATAATTGGTACAACTGTTAATAAATGGACCAACTGCAAAGCCTAACAATAAATCTAATTAAACTAGAAGGAAAACTGAAATGAACCTCAAAAATTCCTTGCTACCACACTTTCCTCCCTTAAAATTGCGGTGCGGTGCATCTACATACTCGAAATTTTTTATGAAATCCGTTCTACTCTAGGAATAATGTGTTTGCTTCCTGTAAAATGTAGCTCATAGCATGCCTAGCTCAGCTGAATGGAACTGTAATCCTCCCCATCTGATGAGAAATTCATATCTAGTGAACTTTGGAAACAAAAAATAACTATGACGTAATTACAATGCACGGTTGTCAGAAACAACAAACAAAGGGCCTTTGGAACAGCTACTAACAGTGGCTGTGATGGTCAAAATGAAGATCACTTCTGGGAAATTGTAGAATGATTGCCAATTGAGGAAAGGTCGAGAGAGGTGGTAATTGTAGAATGAATGTCAACCCTATGAATGTGATACATGTAACTATTTGTGTACCATCGTGTATAGGCAAGCTTGCATCAACACCAGATGGATTCCAAACTAGCTTTGTAGGATTTTTTTTCATGCAGTCCCTAAGGCCTGGCACATAAAGCTGCTTCATATCCTTTGCTCAATCAACATTAGTGCTATCCTTAATCTGTAGTCCACAAGATTTTCATGTAGGGAATTTGTAAATATAAATGCATAGGACAAACTATCTATAACATGAAACTATTTGTATATAGGGAGCACTAAAATTGATCACATCTCTTTCTAGAGAGGCAAATAAAACTTTACCAATATGAGAAGAAAGTAGCGTGAGTCAGTTATAGAGGAATGCTTGTTTGGTAATATATAAGATGAATCTAACAATCAAGGTATGCATCCAAAAATTAAAACATTTTGCCCTAACAAAAAATGAGCAAAATAAAAACACTTTTATCTGATTTACATTTTAAAATTCTCAGAATTCAAATCCACAACTTGAATCCTATATTCCAATAAAATGTTGTAAATTTAGTTCAAGCGTACAGAAAAAACCCTCTAGTCAAAGAAATGTTTTAGATACCTTGCACTGACCAAGATTTAGCTTTCAAAAACATGATGTACAGATAAAGCTTTTATGTACAAAAGATTGTCATGCTTTGAAAGAAATTGGGATGAAAAAAGCAGTACCATGTAAAAGGATGGAACCCACACTCTGAAGAAAGTTATTGCAGCTTCTAAAATCTGCATAGAAGTGTACTCTGAGAGCACATAATGGTTATGGTGAAAGGTAGAAAGAGAGTGAGTGACAAGTAAATGAACAAGAAAAATTCTAGTTGTAGATAAGAAATATGAAAACCCACAAAGAAACATATCTGAAATTTGGAGAAAAATGGCTTGCAATCTCTTTGTAACATCATTGATTGATTAGAACTATAAGTAACATGCAATGGCAATAAATTATGACATATGGCCATTGATGCCATCCACCTCTCAAAGTTGTTGCTTAGTCACAGGTGCATGCAGATACGTGGAGCGTTCACGATCTAAATGTTGCATGTTGCCATGAACAACTACCCTATTTTCTGCTAATTTAATGCCAACTAAAAATAAAAGACTTCCATGAAAAATGATGGATAGGAAGAGGACAGAAAATAAACGCACAGAACAATATGATGTGCTACCGCACAATAAACTATGTTATATTTCATTCCACCGTAATATCAAATGAGTACATACAACCTTTTATAAGAAAGCATACAATATTCTAGAGAAATCTACTATTAGTCGAGAAGACGAAACATCTACAAAATTCTGGAAAAATATTATAGCTGACTCTTTGAAAAAACCTTAAACCTAAACCTAACAATCTAGAAGCATAGCTTAAAATGAGAGATCTAGAACTCTTGATGAGAAGAAGCAATAAATGAAGTAGTTGGAGCAGGTAAGGCTAGGGAAGATTAAACGGATAGCTGGAAGCCTACATCACCAACACTCCCCCTTAATCTTCACTACCATGTATATCTGTAATACCAATACTTTCTCGAAGATGTTCAAAGACATTCTTTGCAAGAGGCTTTGTGAAAATGTCTACCAGTTGTTCTTTGGACCTGCAAAACTCAAGACATATGTCACCATTGTTCACTAATTCACGAATATAATGATATCTTATATCTATATGTTTACTACATTGATGAAAGACATGATTTTTTGATAAAGCAATTGCAGAATTATTATCAAAATATATTCTTGTAGGTTCTTCTTGTGGATGCTTCAAGTCTGAAAGTACTCTTCTCATCCATATTGCTTGACAGGCTATTGATGTTGTTGCAACATATTCTGCTTCAGCTAATGATAATGTCACAATTGGTTGCTTCTTTGATGCCCAAGAAATAGCTCCTGACCCTAGGTGAAAGATATGTCCTGAAGTGCTTCTTTTATCATCAAAGCTACCTGCCCAGTCACTATCTGTATAGCCAATCAGCTTGTAATGATCTAAATGTGCATATAAGATCCCAAAGTTCTTTTTTCTAGCTATATACCTTAGAATCCTCTTTCCAGCTTTCCAATGAGTTTCTTTTGGTTTATCCATGAATCTTGAAATGAGACTAACTCCATGCATTATATATGGTCTTGTAGTTGTCAAATATAAAAGGTTGCCAACTAATCTTTTGAATAAAGTTGAGTCTACATTAGGACTTTCATAATTCTTGCTAAGTTTTGTACCCAACGCAACTGGTGTAGGGGATGAAGTTACATTTGTCATTTTAAATATTTTCAACAAATCAGTAGCATACTTACTTTGAAAAATGAAAATGCCTTGATCATTTTGATTTACTTGTATCCCAAAAAAAATATCTCATGAGTCTCAAATCAGTCATATCAAATTCATTTTTCATGGCTACCTTGAAATTGTTAATTGACATATTACCTGTGAATATCAAATCATCTACATATAAGAAAACTATTAATATTTCTCCTTCATTGTTCACTTTGACATACAAAGTTGGTTCATAGCCACACTTACTAAAACCATTATTCACAAAATAAGAGTCTATTCTGCTATACCAAGCTTTAGGAGCTTGCTTCAAGCCATATAGTTCCTTCTTAAGCTTGTATACCTTATGTTCTTCTCCCAAAATTTCATATCCCAATGGTTGTTTTATGTACACTTCTTCTTCTAAAATGCCATTCAAGAATGCTGATTTCACGTCCATTTGATAAACCTTCCAATTATTTTGAGCTGCAATGGATAAAATCATTCTAATAGTGTCTAATCTTGCCACAGGTGCAAATGTCTCATTGTAGGCTATACCTGGTTGTTGTGTGAAGCCTTTGGCTACTAGCCTTGCCTTGTGTTTCTCTACTTTTCCATCAGCATTATATTTTGTTTTATATACCCACTTAACTCCAATCACATCCTTTCCTTTAGGAAGATCTACTAAGTCCCAAGTATCATTCTTTTCTATTGACTAAATTTCTTCATCCATTGCTGAAATCCATTTGTCATCTTTAATAGCTTCTTCAAAATAAATTGGATCAGCATGTGCTAAGAGTGCAAAATTAATGCATAAGTCTCATTTTCAGCCTCTTGTAATTCATCATATATATCTCTAAGACTTTGTGTCTTCCTTGAAGTATTTATAGTTCTTGATCTTAATGAAGCAAGTTTTGGATTAGATGATTCACTACTATTAGTGCTTGCTAGAGTAGTAGTGTTTTGAGTGGTAGGTGCCCTTGTAGGTGTTTTAGGAACATTTTTTTGTGTTGTAGAATGCACATCTTGAGTTTCATTTTCTTCATTTTCTTGTGGAACACTAGCTGCAAATGTAGTTGACTTATCCAAGCTACCATCCCATGCTTCTTCTTCTACAAACTCAACATCACGACTTATTATTAACTTCTTTGTGATAGGATTGTATAGCCTATATGCCTTGGATTGTTCACTATATCCCACAAATATGCACTTTTCTCCTCTATCATCTAATTTTTGTCTCACTTCTTGAGGTACCAATGAGTATGCCATACAACCAAACACTCTCAAATGTGCTATATTGTGCTTCCTTCTACTCCAAGCTTCTTCAGGTGTTTTATTTATTAGTACTTTTGTTGGACATCTATATAATATGTATGTTGAACATGCAACTGCTTCAGCCCAATACTCATTTGGTAAGTGTTTTTTCTTTAACATACTCCTTGTCATCTCCATAATTGTTCTATTTTTTTTTTTGCTACTCCATTTTGTTGTGGAGTGTACCTTGCTGTAAATTGTTTCCATATGCCATTTTCTTTGCAAAAATTCAGAAAATCATTTGATATGTATTCTCCACCTTGATCAGTTCTTAATGTTTTAATAGAGTATCCGCTTTCTTTCTCAACTTTTGCCTTGAATTCTTTAAAGACAACAAATACATCTGATTTATACTTCACAAAATAAACCCAAAATTTTCTGCTGAAATCATCAATAAATGTCAAGAAATAAATTTTTCCACTTAAGGATGGTGTTTGCATTGACCCACAAAGATCTAAATGGACTATCTCAAGTGGATGTTTTTCTCTATAAGACTTTCCAACTGAAAATTTTTCTCTATGTTGCTTTGCCAAAATACAACTCTCACATATTGTCTTAAGTGGCTCTATTGATGGCAACCCATAGACCATTTGTTTCTTATATAAGCATTGTAACCCTTTAAAGTTTAAATGACCAAACCTTAAATGCCATAGCCAAGATTCATTTTTGTGGAAAGCTTTGAATGTAGATTCAGCTACTTTTTACAATTCATTTGGCTCTAAGAATAATTCACTTTAGATTTTAAGTGGGAACATTCTATTTTGAGTCATTTCAACTTTTGCAATCAGCCTATTGCTTGGTCTTTTATCTAGAATCACACATTCACCATTTTCAAAATGTATTCTATATCCCTTTTGTACTAGTTGTCCAATGCTTATGAGATTCTGTTGCAATCCAAGAACATAATATACATCAGGAATTTCCTTTTCTTTACCTTTCTTAGTTCTTATGCTAATTGACCCTTTTCTCATGATTGAGATTTGATGATCATTTCCCAACTTAACCTCTGATTTTACTGATTCATCTATTGTTGAGAATATCTCCTTAGACCCACTCATATGGTTACTACAACCACTATCTAAGAACCATACTTATTTAGAACTCTCTTGTGCAACATTGCATGTTATCAAGATGGTGTTTTGCTCACTAGTGTTGGGCTGACTTTCATTTGTAAAATGTGCCTTTTGCCTATTCATGTCATATTGTCTTTTTCTACACTCAAATGCAAAATGTCCAAATTTATTACAATAATGACATTGGATGTTAGATTTGTCATACCTTTCTCCTTGATGATGGTTGCTCCCCCTTCCTCTTGTTGATGTGAAATTGGTTTGTGAGCTTGATGCTGGCCTTCTACTCTCAAACTATGGATTTTCTCTTCCTCCTCTTGGTGTAAAATGTCCCCTGCCTCTACTATGATATGATATTCCTCTTGTTCTTCCAAATGAAAGTTGAGTCTTGAAAGCATTCTCCAATGATGAAGTTCCCCATTGTTTGAGTGAAAAATGAGTCTATTGAATCTAAATCTTTCATTTGCAAATTTTCAAAATCTATTCTAAGATTTTGTAACTTTGAAGTTTTTACCTTTCCTGTGCCCTAGTATGTTGATTGCAAGTTGTCCCATGCTTGCTTTGAGCTTGTGGTAGCAGCTACCTTTGGAAATATTGCTTCCTCCACTGCATGCTGAATAAAGAACAGTGCCTTAGCATCCTTTTTCCTATTTTCCTATAATAAATCCTTTTCAGCTTGTGAAAGAGCTTGATATGCCTGCTGGTCTGCTATTTTAGGGAACCCACTTTCAACTAAATCCCAAACATCCTGAGAATGAAAAAGTGTTTTCATTTTGATGCTCCAATAATCATAATTTTTGCCATTAAAAGTAGGAATTTGTGGCTGTGAAATACTTCCACTGGTTCCTGCTATGATTTAATAGTAAAACTTTCTGACTTGTAACCACTACAAACCCTTTCTCTTCCTTCCTCACATAGAAACTATGATCTCCTCCTTAGATCTTTTTGCTCTCATTTTCCCTTCACCCACAATGACATCTTCCCATAAAAACAATGCCCAAAATTTCTATAGCTCTGATACCAATATGATGGATAGGCAGAGGACAAAAAATAAATGCACAGAACAATACGATGTGTTGTCGCACAATAAACTATGTTATATTTCATTCTACTGTAATATCAAATGAGTACATACAAACTTTTATAAGAAAGCATACAATATTCTAGAGAAATTTACTATTAGCCGAGAAGACGAAACATCTACAAACTTCTGAAAAAATATTACAGCTGACTCTTTGGAAAAACTCTAAACTTAAACCTAACAATCTAGAAGCATAGTTTAAAATGAGAGATCTAGAACTCTCGATGAGAAGAAGCAATAAATGAAGCAGTTGGAGTAGGTAAGGGTAGGGAAGATTAAATGGATAGTTGGAAGCCTACATCACAACCAAAAAATGCACCCCTCCAATGAAAATGGTAGAAAATTCATAGCAAAAATAATGGTAAATCAAAATGGACAAAGAAAGCCGAATTTGATAGGATTATTTTATCAGTTACCCGACTCCCCATGTAATGCCCCACCTGGATATCCTTGGAAACAAGGATTAAAATCAAGCCAAGATATATATATATATATTTTTACAAGTATGAATGCATAAGACAACATCATAGAGGGATTACAAAGATCGCAACGGAAGACTTCAACACAATCCTGACAACCAACGAATCTCCGAACGCCACTACCCAATTGACACACCCAAACAAAAGCCAAAAACCACCACAACAAGATGAGGGCACAAGAAATGACCACTCATCAACAAAACACCAAGCTAGGGTAAAATGTAGAATCTCAAAATTTGGCTAAGCCTAAAATCTTGAAGCCTTAAAAATTGGCTAAGTCTGGATTTCTGAAGCCCTGAAATTTCCTAGAATCCATAACTTATCTCTGAGAGGTCTGAAACCTATCTCAAACAATTTTTCACATATATTAAAATATATCTTAAGTATAAGAAATTATTCTTATACTTCAACGATATATTTTAAACCCCAAGAGACTAAAATGGAAACACGAAAACTCGATTTCAAGAGAAACCAACAGAATTCAAAATGCAACAGCATAGGGTCGAAGAACGCCCAAAAGGGTATCCAAAACCACTCTCAAAAAGATCAGATCACGAAGAAAAGTGCCTGCTAATGGCACACACAATTTTTTCACAAAAATCGTGCGACACTTTTTACTAATGGAGGGCAATACTTCTCCTTAAGGCGTGCGACACTCTTCCAGTGTCGTACGACATTTCTTAAGAAGGCATGCGACACTTTTTAGCATCGTACGACATTTCTCAAGAAGGCGTGCGACACTCTTCCAGTGTCGTACGACATTTCTCAAGAAGGTGTGCAATACTTTACAGTGTCATACGACATAGTTTGCATTTGCGTGCGATACTTTTTAAAGTGTCACACCATGCTGAACAAATGTCGCCCATAGAAACACAAAAACGCTCCCAGAAGCAAAAAAGACCAAAATTAGAGCAAAGAACCTCCACACTAGGGAGTACCGGATCCATGCGAATTGAGGAATGAACACTCAAGTGCAAGAACAACACAGAAAGAAGAACATCTATCCATCTCAACTACAGCAGCAAAGAACACACTGAAATAAACATCGCAGAGAGCTGAAAAATCAAACTAAGTATGCGATTCCTCCCAACCGTCAATAGCATCATAAGACCATCGTGGGTCCTAGCCATCCCCCGTGCGTAACATCCCAAGCCACTGACCAGATCGTCGGTACTGTCATAATAGGGACGTCACTACTAAAACATGCAACAATATAAGCATAAGGAAATCTAACATGCTAGTAGAAAAGCATAAGATAATCCTACAGTAGATAACATCACCTATCACATGCTAAACAACAGTAAGCAACAGATATACTATTAAATCAAATAACATCATCTAATCATATGCTAAACATCACGATAAGGGAATGCGTCAAGTAAACTAACATCTAAATATGATATACAAGCATCCCAATGAAAGCATAAATCACAAGAAAGCATACTCTAGAACTCGAAGTACCAAGTGAAAACATCCAGCAATGGTCACACTGGGACAAAAGATCGTCTCTGTACACCGATCCCTAGCAGTGGTGAAGGTAGCTACGCTTCCCAACCATGTGGAACCCGTAGGTCCATACCCGCCGTGCTAATGGAGATAATGATCCAACCATAAACACACAAAACACCACAACCATGGCTAACACTCATGCCAAGCAATATGATGGCTACAACCAAGAACCTAAGACAATGCAAGGAGTACAGGGCTTGGTCAGATACTCAATAGGCTACTATGTAGGGACTAACATCATGGAGAGTTTCTTGGCATCAAAAAGCCCAAGCTAGGATTTGCGTAGATTCAACATCCCTCAACGGAAAGGCTCTTGCACCCCAAATATTTTATTATCTTAAGTTTTATTACTAGTCACACATTTTATTTAATTATCACTTAATTAAAGCTTCCTTCGCCAACCCTCTGGGCACAATGATCACCAGGCTGCGAGGTAGAAGCCCCCTCCATATGCTACCCTACCCTACCCATGCTCATCCTACAAGAAGTGCCCGTGGGCATGCATACTCCCATCCCAACCCCAATGATCATAACTTCTGGCAAATCCACGGAAGATCGAGCCTCGCAAGTCACCCAACAAATGTACGCGCACGTACTCGTGTGTGGTGCACCACCATCATGAAGATCATAACACAAGGACAAGAATGAGAACACAATGCAAAGAAAACACCCAACTGAAAAAAACATGGGAAGGACGGATTCTACACAAATCCCAAAGCCAATAAAATCATACATCATTAAATCACTTAATCGGCCTCAATCCGAGAGTATGGATTCTACATGAATCCTAATGATGCAACAAGACCAAAAATCATGAACTCACTCAACCGGCTTCAATCCAAGAGTATGGATTCTACACGAATCCTAACGTTCACGAACAAAAGCAAAGGTCCAAAAGAAACCATAACAGGTAACAAATCACTCAACCGAACACAAGGTCAGGAGTACGAGTGTGACATGCATCCCAATGCAACAAAAAGGTGCAACAGTGGTCTGACTGATATCCAAATAGATCATCTACGTCCATGAACCACAATGTGCCAAGAAAACTCGAGAAAACAGGGCAGCACGCAAAATGAGGTGAAAATTTCAAATTTTTAGAAAACTTTCAAAATTAAAACCCATTTGGCCTTTGGGTTCAAAAACCCCAAAAATCCAAAAATCAATGGAATTGGACACCGTATGCAAAAACGGCCAGCATAACGGCGTAAAATTCCAAACCCTCATCCCAAAAAATAGGAAAATGTTCATACCCACTCAATCGGGTAGAACTAGCATACAGAAACGGAGGGGAACACTAGTTCTCAGCCTCCAAACAAATGGCTAGCAAAAATAGAAGCAGAAACGAAGCAGAAACAATAAAACAGGAAAGCCTTACCTCAGAGCCAAAAGGGCAAAACAAAAATCTGAATCATAAAATAAAATGCTCGCAGAAGTGGCTAAAAATTGCAGCAATCCAAAGTTTCTCCGAGCTGGATCCAACGAGCTCAACCTCGTGACGATCCCACGCCCGTAGCTCCCACAACGAACAAAACAGTAAATCCTTATGAAGAGGATTTTGGGTTTTACTCTCCAACTTTCCAATTTGAAAGTGAGAAGTGAGGAATTAAATTCCTCTTTGGATACTTATTCACTTTTCGAGTGAATAATCGATTAGGGCAAATAACCAGCCAACCTAGTTAAATCCTGAATCGACCCAAATGAAAACAAGCTATTCCTATAAATAAGAATTCATCTATGACAAAATTGCCAGAAACTAAAATAAAACAATTAAAAAGCTCGAAAACCCAAAAACACAAAAATCTCTTTAAACAATTTTTGCGATAAAGCGAAACTCTAAATGCACAGACACGCTTACTGGTCTAATCACATAATGCAAATGAGTTCGGATTTAATAATCACCGAAAGGTTTAAATTAAACATTTAATAAAAGATACGTCGACCATATAAGGACGACATTGGTAAAATATGAACGGTTGAATCACTAACTCCATGTGCCACTGCCAAGGATATAAATCTTGCACACTAAACAACACGATCAAGTGCAATTGCATATAATAACATAGCCAAAGCAATAAATGCATTAAATCACCTAATTTAACTATTTATTTAATTATATTAAAATAATCTATTTACATCACTCACGTTCGCATAAAGCATAACAACGCAGGAATGAAGTAAATAACCATAGCATTAAATCCATCACATAACATAATCAGAGGTATGTCCAAATACCAGATAACCAGATAACATCATAAAATACACTGTCATCTCAAAATGACATCATCATGCAATATGATTAACTGAACAACATAGTAGTCTAATATCTATGATATTGGAATCAAAGAGTAACATTTGACTCTCAGGTCATCTCAAATGTAAAACATCACATAAGAACAGATATCTCTCAGATCAAAATAAAACAAGGTAAATGTCCGTAGCACATAACCAAATAATCCCACAAGAACAATCCATTTAATTACTTACGCATTTAATAATGATTGATTACTCTGCATTAAAAGTGCACTAAAAACACATAAGCAAACACAGTCATAAACATGACTAAGCACTGCTACAGGAACCTAGTCTAGTGTAGCATGGTAAAAAGTACACAGTGCAATTTCTGCACACATCTCAGGTTAATCACGAAACATCCTCATGATACCACATCGATCCTGGTAACCACTGGCACAAACCTCAGTGAACCAAAAATCACATCATAATCTCATCGATCAGACAAAAGCATAAACAAAGCAACTGAAACATAACCATAAATCCAAACACCTCAACGGTGTAGACCACTCAGGGTCGCAATCATGATCCCATCACAACAAAAGATCATCAAAGTTGCATCCGTCAGGATGACTTACAAAAGTCAAATGGGAGAGGCACTACACCCCAGGCATGATTTAATGCTAAAGTTACGTGAAAACATTAGTATTAGTCCCCGCCTATAGGTGGAAGGGACTAATAAACCTAGCGCCCACCTGGTATAGTCTAATATAACGAAATCTAATAATTCCTATTCGCAAAGATACAAAGAGGAAACTGATATCACAAAATTTTGCTTTGGCGAGTGACATAATTTAGTTGCAGAGATGGGCGGGGAAGGAGAATCAGGGGTAGAATTGTGAACACTCAAATTTGATTCACTCCAAACTTTTCGCAAGGGAAATCCCACGCTACGCTTGTTCAAGCTATGACAGTTGTAATAATGGATGGTTTTGCTTTCAAGAGAATGAGCTCCACATTTACAGTAACGATGATATGGCTTCTTGCTGGCATACTCATCTTCCACACTAAGCTGGAGTCCAACCTCTATATTATATGAAAATGATCCATCCATCAAAGAAGCCATCTCAATTTCTACCGCTCCTCAAAGGCAATTTTCTTTTTCTCCTTAAACTTGAACAGTCTTACTAGGGGCATAATAATATGTAGGCGTGGGAAGACATGGTTGAGACAAATGGCTATGGCGAGATCGATGCATATGACAAACGACAAGATCGAGACTTTCTTTTCGTCATGATCGCTTTGGATTGTGAAGACACTTGTCCCTTTGCTGCAATACCACGCTGCTAACCTCGCCATGTCGGGTGGTGGTTTTTTATTTGGTCTGCAAATTTCGTCACGAATCTTTTCTTTGTGTGCCAAAGTTAAACATTAATACTTTGACTGCGAGAAAATTTGGATCTTGTGTTGCATGGCAAAGCCACATTATATATTTGGAGTTGATTTCCATGCAAGATCAACCCTTTTAACTATGTGTTTTATGCTAAACAGTACCACCAGGCAGGCATTCATCTCTATGCACGTTCATCCATCCCTATGCAAGTTTGACGCGGAACTACAGACCTCTTTTCATTCCTGTTAATTTTATTTTTTAATAGTTAAGGGCCCGTTTGGCAACCGGAATACAAGCGGAATAAGCATATGTAAATTCTTAAAATTTTGAATTCTTTGTTTGAATGCACCAAATTGGAATTGGAATACGAAGTAAAATAGGAATATGTATTCCAATTTTGGCTTAAAACTAGGGTTTTGCAATTCCACCCAAATAGGTGTTATTGGAATATGTATTCCTATTCCACTTTTATTTATTTTAGAAAACATAAATTTTGGGGTTTGCAAATTCCTCATCAAATATTGGCTAAACCAAACAGAGAACACAAATATGTAGCCCCATTTTCTAGACAAGTTACATTTTACAAATGGAATTGAGCATTGGAAAGAAGACGAATCACATTATACAAATGGATTTGAGTGTTGCAAAGACATGTTCATTTGTTTCGAGTTTTAATTGTAGTTTTAAATTAATAATATTATATTAGTAGTTTATTTTTTTTCTAAATTTGTTCATAATATTGTAAAACATATTAATTTTGAAATTATTTATTTATTGTTTTGGATTTGATTTCTAGAATAAGATATTATTTTCTACTTCAAATTTGATCAATTTATTTTTAAAATTACAATTTTTTTTTTATAAATTCTATTTTAATAAAATATTCCCACTCTCATTAATTATTGTTATACATTTAAGGAAAATATATTTCTATTTAGTGGACGGATGCTAAGGAAGATCATTTGACCATTGAAATTTAGTTATGTCTGGAGGTCCCTCTTGTTTTCTCACCAAATATTACTTAGATTCCTCTCACATTATGTCTAACCCACCTTGCTTCAATTGCTTCCTCATAGATTTTATTTTTTGTTGATTTGTCTTTTGCTATGTAACTCTGTTCCCTTTCTAACATTAAAATCAATTGAGTATAGGAGCAATGAGCGAGAGCGAGAGTGTGAGTGCTAGGGTTTCAGGCAAGGGGAGGAGGCATAGGAATCTATTGAGGATGATGGAGATGGAAATGGATATGTTGGGTAGGTGCTTTGACTTGTGTTGGCTATATGGCTATGTGGGTGTGTGCCTTTTGGTTCACCCTTCTACTGGCATAGTCTATTTTTCTTCAATTGTGCAAGGGTGCCCTATGGTTGCAAGTTAGGGCTTTGGGCCTCTTCCCTATCACCTTGTGGTTGCCCCTTTTGGGTTTCTTTGGTACCTTTGTCTAGGAGCTTTGGCTAGCCTATGGGAGTGATGCTTTGGGTATTTATTTATGCATGGAATGGTTTTGGGTGTTGAGGGTTTCTGCTGCCCTACCTCTTTCTAGGTTTATTGGCCATCTCATCTACAATGAGTTCTCCTTCATTGGAGATTCATTTGTTTAGATCTGGTTGCTATATTCTTGGGTTACTTATTATTTTAATGAGGGTTTACCCTTTTCTATCAGACTTTGTCTCGCCTTTAGCTACTTCTAGTTTGTCCCACTAGTGATTGAGGAGGCCTTGTGTGATGCTTTGCTTGTGGTGCCTTCTTGGATCCATTTCTTCTCCACTCTTCAGTCATTCTCTGTTTTCTTTGTTCAATTTGGTGGGTTTGAGGCAGGTCTGATCTCCTTCTTTTTCTTTGGTGCCATTTTATTTTTGGATGATGGATTTGGTTGAAGGTCTTTCCCTTTCCCTTTATTCTTCACATTTCTTTCTAATTGTTTGTCCTGGTTGGTTATCTCCCTACAAGACTCTTATTTAGGGAGAGCCTTTCTCTTTGGAGGTGAGATTTCAACCTGGTTTCTTTGGGGCAAATGTTGTATTACTTCCACTTTTCTCTTCCTTCAAGTTTCCTTTTGAAGTGGAAGCTCCTATTGAGCTGGAGGCACATCCTTTGGAGGTGGGTTGTTGTTGGTACAAACAGTTCAATGTTGTAGTGGTATTTCTCATTTAGTTGCTTGGTAGCAGATTTTTTTTTATGGGTGGTGACATTCTATTGGCTATTTATTCCCTTTCACTCTTGTTCAGAGTGCATTTCTCTTCTTTTTAGTTGATGGGTCTTACATGTTTCCTTCTTGTTGATCTCTATGTCTTCTATTTAGTATTGGACATTTTTTTGTTGCCTAATGGAGTTATTGGAGTTTTAATTTCTTTTGCTGGTGTCCTTCTTTGTTCCTCTTCCTTGTCCCTCCTTTCTTGGGAGCAAGGGGTATTCTCTAGTTTCTGGTTTGGGGTTCTAACCTAAACCTGTTTGTTTTTTAAAATTTAAAATTCTAAGTGCTAGACCCTAGATCCAGTTAGTTGTGGCTCTTTTCAAAGCCTTTTGAATTTACCTCTTGTGATATCTTTTCTTCTCATCGATACAACATGATGTTACTTTGACAATATTTTATTTTGTTTTATTGTATGGGTTCATGTACTATCTGGCTTTACCTAATCAAGTATTTTCTCCCTTTCTACTGCTATTGTGGATTTTCCTATGATAAGTCAAATTTTGTTGCTCATTATAACAAGGATTTCAATATAAATGATACTTGAATTATTGTTCATAGAAGGATAAAGGGTTCCTCTCATTCATCCATAACTTCTTTGGAGTTGATGAAAGAGAAATTATAGCTAGTTTCCTTGTAATCCACTTCTAACTTGATATATTTAAAAGTTGTTTCTTTTTGTCAAGTTTACTACTAATGTGATTTCTTTGTTTTTCCTTGATGACTTCTTTAAAATGGGTCTAGGCTCTATTCATGTTGATTCAATCAAAATAAATTTTTTTGCTATTGTTTTAAAGCTAGAATGTAAAAGGAATATACTTCAAAGAGAATTCTCTCTCTCTCTCTCTCTCTCTCTATATATATATATATATATATATATATATATATATATATATATAATATTTTCTTAAATATTGTTGCATGCACACTTTCCATTATTAACCTATTCCATCATTGTTAGACTAGGCCATTTATAAATTTGAAAAAGAAAATCATAAAATATGTAATTTAATGAATTTTTTAAGGAAAAATTTAAAAAGTTCTAACTCTTAGTTTACAAAAACAAAAAAGACACAAAGGTCAATTTCTATTCTTTATTCTAGAAGTCTCATCACCATTCTTGTCTTGTCATGCAAAGAGGCAGTGAAAATCTCAACATGGCAGTGGGTACTTTTTCACAATGCTATTGCCTACTTAACATAACAAAATATAAATATAAATAAACGATATATGTTATATGTTTACTCATTTTTGTTTAATGAGTCAAAATGTCAATGAAACAATTGTTAAGATAATAAAATAAAAAAGATTTTAACTACTAGTTATCTTCAAAGACAAGTTACATTTTACAAATGGAATTGAGCATTCAAAAGAAGACAAGTCACATTATACAAATGCATTTGATCATTGGAAAGACGTGTTCATTTGTTTCAGTTTTTATTGTAGTTTTAAATGTAATAATATTATATTAGTAGTTTACTTTTTTCTAAATTTGTTCATAAGATTGAATAATACATAAATTTTAAAAATATCTATTTATTATTTTCGATTTGATTTCTAGAATTAGATATTATTTTTTACTACAAATTTGATTAATTATTTTTTAAAATTATAGATCTAAATTTTAATATTTACAAATTCTATTTTAATTATATATTCTCACTTTCATTAATTGTTGTTATACAGTTAAGGAAAATGTATTTCTATTTAGTGGACGAATGCTAAGGAAGATCATTTGACCATTGAAATTTAGTTATGTTTGGAGGTCCCTCTTCTTTTCTGACCAAATATACTTAGATTCCTCTCCCTTAATGTCTGACCCATGTTGCTTCAATTGCTTCCTCATAGATTTTATTTTTCAATGATTGTCTTTTGGTATGTAACTCTTCTCCCTTTCTAACATTAAAATCAACTGAGTATAGGAGCAATGAGCGAGAGTCAGAGTGTGAGTGCTAATGTTTCAAGAAGCAGGGAGATGTCATAGGAATTTGTTGAGGATGATGGAGATGGAGATGGATATGTTGGGTAGGTGCTCTTACTTGTGTTGGCTTTATGGCTATGTGGGTGTGTGCCTTTTGGCTTACCCTTCTAGCGGCACAGTCTATTTTTTTCCAATTGTGCAGGGGTGCCCTATGGCTAGAAGTTAGGGCTTTGGGCCTCTTCTCTATCGCCTTGTGGTTGCCCCTTTTGGGTTTTTTTGGTGCCCTTGTCTAGAAGCTTTGGCTAGCCTTTGAGAGTGATGCTTTGGGTGTTCAGGGTTTCTAGTGCACTACCTCTTTTTGGTTTTATTGGCCATCTCATCTACAATGAGTCCTCCTCCATTGGAGATTCATTTGTTCAAATCTGGTTGCATGTTTTGGGTTACTTATTATTTTATTTAGGGTTTACCCTTTTCTATTAGAATTTATCTTGCCTTTAACTACTTCTAGTTTCTCCTACTAGTGATTGAGGAGAACTTGAGTGATGCTTTGCTTGTGGTGCCTTCTTGGATCCATTTTTTCTCCTCTACTCTTCAATCATTCTCTGTCTTCTTTGATCAATTTGGTGGGTTTGAGGTGAGATTGATCTCCTTCTTGTTCTTTGGTGCCTTTTATTTTTGGAGGATGGATTTGGTTGAATGTCTTTCCCTTTCCCTTTATTCTTCATATTTCTTTCTAATTGTTCGTCTTGGTTGGTTATCTCCCTACAAGACTCTTATTCAAGGAGAGTCTTTCTCTTTAGATGTGAGATTTCACCCTATTTTCTTAGAGGCAAATGTTGTATTACTTCCATTTTTCTCTTCCTTCAAGTTTCCTTTTGAAGTGGAAGCTCCTATTGAGCTGGAGGCACATCCTTTGGAGGTGGGTTGCTATCAGTACAAACAACTCAATGTTACAACTTGGTATTCCTCTTTTAGTTTCTTGGTAGCAAGTTATTTTATGGGTGCTTACATTCTATTGGCTGTCTATTCCCTTTCACTCTTATTCGGAGTGAATTTCTCTTCTTTTTAGTTGATGAGTCTTACATGTTTCTTTCTTGTTGATCTCTATGTCTTCTATTTTTTATTGGACATTTTTTTGTTTCCTAATGGAGTTGTTGGAGTTTTAGTTTCTTCTGCTGGTGTCCTTCCCTATTCCTCTTCCTTGTCCCTCCTTTCTTGGGAGCAAGGGGTATTCTCTAGTTTTTGGTTGCGGGTTCTCACATAAACCCTTTTTTATTTTAAAATTTAAAATTGTAAGTGCTAGACCATGGATCCAGCTAGTTGTGGATCTTTTCAAAGCCTTTTGAGTTTAACTCTTGTGTTATCTTTTCTTCTCATCATTACAACATTATGTTACTTTGACAATATTTTTGTTTTGTTTTATTAAACAGGTTCGGGCCCTATCTGGCTTTACACAATCAAATGTTTTCTCCCTTTTTACTGCTATTGTGGATTTGCCTATGATAAGTCAAATTTTTTTGCTCATTATAATAGGGATTTCAATATGAATGTTACTTGAGTTATTGTTCATAGAAGGATAAATGGTTCCTCTCTTTCATCCATAAATTCTTTGGAGTTGATGAAAGAGAAATTATAGTTAGTTTCCTTGTAATCCACTTCTAACTTGATATATTTAAAAGTTGTTTCTTTCTATCAACTTTACTACTCATGTGATTTCTTTCTTTTTCCTTGATGACTTCTTTAAAAAGGTTCTACGCTCTTTGCATGTTGATTCAATCAAACTAAATATTTTTGCTATTTATTAAAAGCTAGAATGTAAAAGGAATATACTTCAAAGAGAATTCTCTCTCTCTCTCTCTCTCTCTCTCTCTACACACACACACACACACACACACACACACACACACACACACACAATTTAATATTCCTTTTTAATATTTTCTTGAATATTATTACATGCACTCTTTCCATTATCAACCTATTTCATTGTTGTTAGATTGAGCCATTTATAAATTTGAATAAGAAAATTATAAAATGTGTAATTTAATAAATTTTTAAAGGACACATTAAAAAAATTATAACCCTTAGTTAAAAAAAAAAAAAAAACAAAAAGGTCAATTTTTGTTCTTTATTCTAGAAGTCTCATCAGCATTCTTGTCTTTTCATGCCAAATGGTAGCAAAAAACTTAACATGGCAGTGGGTACTTTTTCACAATGCTATCGCCTATGTAACATAACAAAATAAAAATAAAAATAAAAGATATATGTTATATGTTTACTCATTTTTGTTCAATTAATTTTCAAACATTTTATGAGCCTATAAATAAAATGAGTAGACATGATAAATTTTGTAATGATTACTTGAATCTCAACTGATATTAGTAAATTTAAAAATAAATTATAAATATGTATCTATATAATAAGCTTACACTTGTAACCAAGATGAAGTGAGGGCTCTCTTGGAAGGGGTCAAATTGGCCTTAAAGATTGGTATTGCACACATTCACATTGAAGACTCCCAATTAGTCACATCAACCTTATTGAGCACTGCAATCCTATCAATCAGGATCTCCAATATGTTTTGGGAGAAGTTTGGAGGTTTCTCTCAAGATCCCAAGAGTGCGAGGTGAGTCACGATTTCTACTAATCTAATAGTGTTAGCCCCAACTGACAATGGTATTAATATATGTGAAAGAGTCATATTATTTGTTATGTTGTAATTTCAATGTCAAGTTGTAGTTGGTTAGACATTATGTTAATTTAGTAGAGTGCCATATCATTTGATTGATGATGTAAGTGTTGATAAGTGTATGTTATTCAATGGGCACTTGAATGCATTAGTCTCTAGTCCAATGTAATATTGGTTTAATTGTTTTGCATGATTTGATTAAGTGTTGAGATCATGAATAAGTAAGACAGTTTGGTTGGTGCATGAAGAACACAATATTAACTAAGCTGCTACAGTTGTCACTGAAAGTCAGATGAAGAAATGAAGAAAGCATAGTGTTAAATAAGTGATTTCAGTATTACCTAAGTCTAGAATTGACCAAACATGAAAACAAAAAATAGTTTACAAAAAGATTTAGGGGTAAAAGTACAAACATGTGTCACCTTTTCACAAAGGAAAAGGCTAACATAAAAAAAAGTGTTAAACTTCAACAATGTAAAAGTCATATTTCTATTTTGAGTTTTAAGTTGGTGTAAATTGATGAAATGTGTATAAAAGGATAAAGTTTATGTATGTTATTTTAAAAAAAATTTTAAAAATAAAAATAGAATGTTTTTGTAATTTTCAATGACCGTTTTTTACTATGCTAAAAATCAAGCAAAATAGGGGTAATAGTTCCCACCACATAAATAACTGCAAATAAATGTATTTTCATCTAAAGTTGAACTATGTTGTTGATGACATGTGTACCTAGAATTATCAAAAAGCAAAAATATTGTATATTTTATTTATTATAGCTATTTAAAGTTGAACTTTTCATAATTTAACTATTTTTTGTTCCCACCATCTTTTCCCTAGTAAATCTATGTTAACAATTACAAATGTTATATATTATTGAAGAGGGCTCTCTCCTCTAGAACAATTAACCATTAAATTTTTTTTTGTTATCATTTACTAATTTTTATATTTTTCCGAATGTGCATCATCTTCAATGTTGAAATACCTACTTGCATTATTTTGTAATTATTGTAATCGATATTGGGTCACCTATAAATTTTTTTTATATTGGCATAATTCTAACTATAAGCTCTATCCAGTGGTATTTTTTTTTTTTTTTGAAACCCTAATTCTGACTATGAAATTGGCCTCTAAAGTGTTAAGTTCTTCAGAATTGCAAAAACCCTAAAAGAAAGTGCCACATAAGATGACACCTAGATAGTTCTGGCTGGATCCGATATGGCTATACCAGATATGGCTAGATCCCATCTAGAGAGATTATGTTGGCACAAAAACCCATGTAGGCAAGGTCGCCCATATGACTTGGTTGGTAAACAATAGAAATAAAAAATCTTGATTATTATTTTAAAAATCTCTAAATTAAATATAGTTAAATTAATCAAATAATAATATATCTTTTATTTTTTTACTATGATTTCTAATGTAAGTATTTCATGTGTTATTTTAAATATATTTGATAAAAATAAATCAAGATAAAATAAATATAAAATAAATAAATATTTAATTAATATAATCATTTATATTTTTTAATTAAGAGATATATTTTAAAATATGTATTAATTTTGAATATTAAATTTAATTTTTATTATAACAAGGCCCCTTGTATTGTTTTATTTTTTATTAATTTAATAAAATAGGGTTTCAAATGTATTTTTTAATTTTTTTTATTGATTCAATAAATAGATTCTTTTATTTTAAAGATAAAGTTTTATTTGTAAATTCTTAAATTTAATTTAATAAATTTTAAACAATAAAATAGGTTTTCTATTTGAAATGTAATCTTTTATTTTATTAATTGTTATATTTAATTCAATAAAACATGTTATTCATTTACTTTAAAGGTAAAGTTTTATTTTTAAATTGTTATATTTAATTGAATAAATTTTAAACAATAAAATAGGCTTTCTATTTGAAATATAATGTTTTAATTTTTTGTATTGTTATATTTAATTCAATAAAATATGTTTTTTTATATTATGAAAACTATATTAAATTTATTAAATAGTTAAATTATTTATTTATTTAAATATATTTAATAAATTATTTAATTTAAAGTTAGCAACATGGTTTAATGCAACCACTTGGCTTAAGATTTTGTAGTGTTACAAATATAATAACCTTCTAATGTTGACAGTTTTTTCTAAATTGTCTATGATCTACCAGTATTTATGTAATTGAATTTGGAAGTCTTTTGTATGAAAGTGATATCAAGCTCTCCATTCAAGTTTTTGTGCAATGGGGAATAAAGCAAAAAGAGCAAAAAGATATGATCGAGTTAGAGATGACTAGAAGAAAGGATGGAAAAAATGTAATATAGAGCTAGCAATTGAAGATCCATTGATTGAAGTTGAAGAAGATCTTGTTGAAATTCTAGGAAGTAGTAGGAGATTTGAAAAATATGGTTTAGGGTTGGAAAATTTGATGGAGATGGACGAAGACTCTCTTTTAAGAGAAATTGAATCATTTAAACGCATGATGCCTAAAAGTACAATTAAGCTACATTTGAAAAATATGTGGGGGGAATTTTTTGAAAATAAATCTCTAATTGGTAAAGCATAATTATTTGTCAGATAATTTAGGAAAAGAGAAATGAGTCCTATCCTTGAGTTGTTAGGTGTGAACAATAAGAAAAGCTTTGGAGATAATGTGAAGGCAATAATAGTTCAAAATTTGAGAGATGCATTAAATGCTATTGATAATAGAAGTTGAGTAGCTGATTAAGTGCTGCACAAAGAGCATTGGTGACTATGACTATGAAAAAGGACTTGTCACAAAAAAACCAAGTTTTAGCAATTTCTAAAATGCTCAATCTATCTAGAAGAACTGTTCAAAGACACATAAAAAGGAGAAATTTGATTGATGAGAATATTGAAAAGAATTGGGTTAATATTTATCGACTTTCTCAAAAGGATATAATTTTTGAAGATGTTAGAAGACAAGTTGTTGAATATTGGACTAGCCAGTCACATGTTTCTTCCAATAGAAGAGACACTGTATAGATCAAGGATGAAGAGACAGGTATGAAAATAGCACATCCAAAAAACTTTGTAGACACAACACAAAGTGAATTATTTGAAGCTTTCAAAAAAGAAATTTCAAATGTGAAAATTTTCCAAAGAATGTTTGAGAGGTTGTGCCCATGTTTTTTATGCATAAATAAGGTATGTGAAATTTGTTGTTATCGAAATCATGTTGAGTTTCATCTTTATTTACAATCTTTTAGAAAAGATATGGCAAAACTTAAGCCAAATGTGATAATTCCTAGAAGCATAACACAATTTGTCAAGTCTTTGTTATGTGATAATGTTGAAGAGTCAGATGTATTCAATGTAGAATGCATAAAAAATGCATGCACAAATTGTGGAGAGTTGCAAAAATTTCCATATGAAATGGACAATATTGATATTTCTACACAAGTTATGTGGAATAGATTTGAGTATGAGATCTATCGAACAAGGAATGGAGAAGAATAAAAAAAAAAACTTTGAAGGAGAGCAATTTTCCATATAGTGAGTTTATGGATAAATTCAGAACTATGATTTATCCACATATCCAACATTGTCATGGTGCAAGATGGCAAGCCAAATAGTTTTGAGATTCAAAAAATCGTTTTCCACAAGGATGTATTCTATCAATTGTAGACTTCTCTTAAAACTATACTTTTTCCCCTCAATCTGAAATTCAAGCTAAATATTATCACTCAGATCAAATTGCAAATTTTGTACAAGTTTCCTATAGACATGCACAATTTGAGGTGGATGGAGTAGAAAGTGTCAATCCAAATGAACACATTATCATCAAGGAGGTCTATTTTTATCTTAGTGATGATAGGGTTCATGATAGGAGCTATGTAGCTCATTGTTTTGGAATGTTATTTGATGATCTTGCAAATCATGAGATAAATGCTCTAGAACATTGGATTTGGTCTAATGGCTATGTTGGTAAGTGTATTTGAAAGTTAAACTTTAAAGTTTCATGCACATATTTAATTAACATGACAACTAATTATATATAGATTTTATTACTCATAAATTTATTTTAATTTTTTTTCCTAGGGCAATTTAAGTCTTCAAAAGCATTCAATTGGCTTGCAACACAACATGTGAGAGGAAATGTTAAGTTTCTTTGGAACTTCTTCGAAAGTGGTCATGGAAAAGGAGAGTATGATGGAGTAGGAGCTTGTGTAAAGCATGCACTTTGCCAACATAAACTTTCAGGTATAATCTATTGTTATGTACTAATCACATTTGACATATATGACCATCTGCTAGATAATTCTTTTATATTTTGTTAAAATTTTTCTATAATTTTCTTTCCTATATAGGTGTAAAGATAGACAAAGAAAATCAAGTTGTTGAATGGTGCAAATCTCATTTTTCTTTTCATGATACAACATATAATAAACACTTTTTTTGGAAAGTGAAAGGCAAGATTTCCATTTTTCTTTGACATGATTACTTTTATATTTTGATTATTGACATAGATACTTGCCGGTTTAATGTGTTATAGATATTGATGGATCAAATCCTTACAATTGTCAACCCATTGTTGGAATTAGAAGATTGCATCAACTAATGACTACCGGACAACAAGAATCTCCAGTAATTCAAGTAAGGGAAAAATAATGTTTTGTGTGATGTCTGCATTCAAAAGAGTGCAATGGATAAATATGAGAATATTGTGATTGGGTATGTCTCTGAATGGACATGGACACACATAATTTAAAGTACCCCTTATGAAGAAGATGACAATGATGTAGGCATTCATAAGCCTATGTATTCAGCTGACTGTGAATGCATTTTTGATTTAGTTGTTCCAGGTGAGTTTCTACAAACATGTTTCATTTTAATATTAATTTGTCTTTATATATATATATATATATATATATTTATTTATAGTTTCCATTATTTTTCTATATTTTTAGGTGACATCTTTGCTGTCAATGCGGATCCTAAAAATGTGGAAGGTGTGGATTATTATTTACTTAGATGCACAAAAGCGAAAATCAAGTTGATTGAACCATGTATAGATGATGATAACCAGTCTTATCCAGCTAGTTTAGTTGTTATAGAAGGTATAGAATATCCTCTTATGAGATGTATACAACTAATTAGAGGGTGATAGATTAATTTTTTAAATAATTTTTTAAAAATATATATTATTAAGAGTACTAAATGACTTGTATAAATCTTATTTTGTAGGCACCTATTATCAGCAAAAAAAAATTGACCACAATGTTGTTCAATTTATTGAATACATGCTTGGCCAAATTTTTTTGCATTACAACCACTTGGTTTTAGCCACAAAGATTCAGTTTGACATTATGCCAAAAAAAGGATGTAGCAAACCAAAGTGGAGGTTAGATATTGGGGACCATGAAAAGTTGTTGGAGATTTTTAAAGATAAAGAGGATCTCGACCATATGTATCAACAAATTCCTGAATGATCTAGATAGATTTAATTAAACCTCCAGTAATTTCAAATTTATATATACATTAATTATTTTTCAATACTTATACATGTTTAAAGACCTATGCATAGATTATTGATGTGTTTATGGTTAACATGTTGATGACTTATATGTGTTAAATTTATGATTTCACATTATATCTAAGATTTATGATTAGTATCTAGAGATTATTTATGTACTATGTTTATGATTTGACATACATTTATGTATTTTCCAACATATCCATGAGGTATGTGTTTATGTTTGGATTGTCTATGCTAACCATGTCTTGATTAAATATTCTAATTATATGATTTGAATTTTTATACGTGTAAGGTAAAAGATAAAATAATGTAACTAATTCCATACATTTATATTTTTCAAAGATGTAATTGAAAAACAATTAATGTAAATAGTTGCATATATCTATTTAAAATCATATATGCAGGTTTAAAATTATTAAAATAAATGGTGATCTAGTTCTAATATCTAATTAATGGACCATAAGTTATTGAACTAATATAGAACTAGAAAATTCATAAGGAATATTACCAATATCATGAAATTCTAACCAAATATAACTAATTTGCCAAATAATCAAGACCTAATGTCATAACTAATCTAACTAATTTATAACTGTAGACCAAATATAATCTAACCAATTTAGAACTAATAAGTCATCATAAGTAACCTAATTAATCTCATAAAAAATCTAGCTAACATGTAACTAATTATTTATAAGTAATTTAACTAATGTCTTAAAATAAACATGGTCACATAACTCATGAAAAAATCATAAATGTCAACTATAAATGTAAATGTTCACATAACTCATGAAAGTATAAAATATGTCAACTATAAATGTAAATGGTTACATAGTTGTAAATTTAAAATGAACAACTATCAAATATTCATGCTATAAATGTAAATGGTCAACTATAAAATATGCATGCTGTAAATGGGTGACCGCAAGAAGTTGGGTCGCAATTCTGCGGAAGTTAGATTCGCGAAATTGTACTTCTCAAAAATAGGTACCCGATTTTTTAAAAATTGGGTACCCATTTCTAAAATTAAGCTTGGGCACCCGAGCCAAATTTTAAAAATTGGGTACTTGATATTGAAAACTAGATCGGGTGCTCGAGCCGCTCAAATATCGGGTGCCCACCTTTTTACACCCGATTTGTAAAAGTTTATTTAACTGCTTTTTTTGGCATTTTTTAGGTCATTTTCATGACCTCAAAAATGGGAGCCCAATTAGAGATGCATATAGGAGCCCAATTTTCAGCCCTACTGACTACCCTGTTGCTGCTAGTTTTCGATACACCAGGTATTTTAATATGTTTTATACTATTTTACTTTTTAAAAAAAAAAATTTCAATTTAATATGGATGTTAATTTATTGCTTTTTCACTTTTAATATGTACGTAAAATTGTAAATTTACATTGTTAATGAACTTAGATGTTTAAATTTTAGTATTTGTTAATTAAAATATAGTTTCGTAAATGTCTATTTAAAAAATTATTATTTTAGATGTTTTGAAATGTATTTAATTTATGTATTTATTACAATGTTGAATGATTAGATTAGATGTAAATTCATTGTTTAAACATGTAATTTTACAAATAAATATAACCTCGACCTAAAACCATATAACCTCGACCTTGTTTTAACTATAACATCGACCTAAATTCATTGTTTAAACTATAATCTCAACCTAACCATATATAAAGTGCTTAATCACATAACAACCCGCTAAGGGATCCAAACAAAAAACTTATAGCATTTAAAATGATTTTACTTAAATTGTATTGTACTTTGTTTCATGGATTGAAAATAGATGATGTAAACTATTTTATAAATATATATTCTTTCAGCCTTTCATACCCTATGACATGTACAGTGGATGATTGTGCATTCCGAATTAATTGCCAAGTGGCATTCATAACAAATGTATATAAATTATTTAAATGGATTGAATTGAAGTAGTTAATATTCTTTCATGTGGATGTGTTATTTATTTTACTTTTAGTAGTTTATAATTATTTAAAAATGAAATGTAAATGTGCTCATTAAGGAATGCAACCTCTTATGTTTTTTATAAATGTAAATTATTGCATATATGTTATTGCGTGCTTAGTAAAACTTTTGATTAGTTCTTTGGATCCCTTGGCTGGGCATCATTTAGGATTAACTATAATGTCAATTTGTATTGAATTTAACTCTAATCATAACCCTTACTATCCTCTTAACCTTAATCTTAATTTGCTAAAACCTACACCAGGTAATATATAAATAATTAAATAACTTTCCTATCTTACCTTGAGTACTAATTTTATAAATGTCGAACCCTAAGATTGAAAGGTAACCCTGGCCCTTAACTAATTAATATTATACTTATAAACCAAATTGAATTAAACCATGATCATAAACCTAATTATATATCCCAACTTAATAGTAGAAACCTTGAATTTAAACTTAAAAATCCTTTCCCCAACCATTAACCAAATTGAACCATTACCCTAGAAGATTGAACCAAGTTAAACATTGACCTTAAGACTAAACCAAATCACCCTAAACTAGAACTCAATAATATATTGAACACTTTAAAACAAATTTCAAACCTAAATTTTTTGAATTAATGTTGGTTTTTAATCTAAAAGCTCTAACTATAATTCTATATCTAAAACCAAATTTAGCACTTTAAAACTTAATTCAATTTATTAACTCTTGTCCTAATTGAAACCTAAGCATGTAAACCTAATCAAACAGTACAAACCAAATTGAACCCTAATCCTAAAACTAATTAAACATTGATATCAAGGTCTCAAAATGATACATCATAAAAAAATTAGAAGAGATTTGAACGAATCAGGCATCTAATTAAGTAACCCTCCTTGACCATCAAGAGGTGGAGGTGTCCACATCAGTGCGAGTAGGAGCCCGGACTAGACCCTTGGATGCCTAAGAATATATCTAAAGAAGTGAATAACTTGTCTTTCCACTGGATGCCTAAACCTTTATATCCTAAGTGAGTATTCATCATGTAATATCTAATTAGGAGGGTATTGAAGTACTCTAACACCCCAATCCCTAACTAGATAATTATGTTAGGGTGGACTAATTTCTATTTATCTTGGGTTGGAAGTGCCTAATTTTTTTTTGGAGACTGGAGATTCCCCTATTTGTTTCCTATTTTCCTGTATGGGTAACCTAAGTGTTTATTACCTTTGTAGAATGGAAGGCCACATAAAAAAATATTTCCTTATTCTATAAAAAGAAATACCCACCCCCTAGTGATGTATATAGTAAGATCTTTTTCCTAATTTTACTATCAATTTTTTTGGTTAGAAGATGATGATAGTTCAAAATGATTTAGAAGATAGGGATAAAATGAGAGCCATCATTCCTAGAATGAAGATGCATTATTCCAAGTGATAAACCCATTTCTATCATAAATCAACTCCTCCATCCAAAAAATTAGTAATGAGAAATCCCTACATCAAGTAATCAATGGAGGGTTCATAAAATTGATCAAGTGATCAATGGAGGGCTCATAAAATCCCTAGGTCAAGTAATCAATTAATCCCCAAGGGGAGATAAGAATCTCATTAAAAATTAGAGATAGGACACTCCTAAATACATATCATACAAAAAAATTATTGCCAAAGTCTTAGCCTCTAGACTAGAAGATATCCTACCCAAGATCATTAACCCTACACAAAAGTGTTTTGTTAAGGATATTTATGCATATTAGAGAACTTGATAACCTATTGGAAGACTTTGGATTGAGAAAAATTTCTAGGATAGAGTGTAGGCATGCTCAAGTAATTGATTATGAAAATGTCTACAAAAGGGTGGAATGGAGTTTCACTATGATGATGTTGCAAGCCCTCCATCCAATATTAAATGTCAAATGGTGTCCTCTCTTATGATTGGTGTCAGGGTTTTAGTAAAGAAATTAATGGGGTTAAAATATAATTTTTAGGACTCTCTAGATCTATTATGAAAGGGTGTCCTCTTGCATCCTCTTTATTTTTTATTGTTGAACATTGACTCATTACATTATCTCCTTAGAGATAACCAATTGTCTCTAAAAGTTAGAGGATCTACTCTCCAAATAATTAATAAGTATCTAATGTACATAGTTTGTTGATAATATATTTGTATTCTTTTTAAGCTAGAAGAGTGCAACACGAGTCATTTAATGATCAAATTGGACCTCTTTTCTTTGCATCGGGTAGTAAGTTTTATGTCTCTACATCTATCTGATTGGGGCTAAATATTGAGTCCCCTACCTTGTGTAGTAAATATGGTATTGGATGGAGATTTCATAATTAAGTGGTTAGGTACCTAGGGGTTCCATTTGTAGTAAACCCTAACATATTGTTGGTGTAAATAAGTATTTACTTATTACACTTACTTAAGTTTACTTAGGTTAATGCATTATTTAATTATTTTTTATTATTTTATTATTTTTATTTGTGAGACACTTAGGAGTTTGTGCACCTTTTGAGTTGTCATGTAAACAACATAGGAGTATGCAACTCTATTTAAACACATGGTGTCTACAACACTGTTTTGTGTGTCACACCCTTGTAGGCTTATCCTCTCATCACCACACTTACTTCCGTGCTTAATGGAGGATAACCCATATCTAGTGGACATGTGTTTGGTTGTATGACACATCATGATGCTAACTTCTATGCATTCTAGAAGCTCTCCTGAGGCCTTTATATTTAGGCACTCCTAGTGTACTATGATGAACCAGTTATTGAATACATTGTTATTCTGATCATACTCTCTCTCTCGCTTTGGTCTACTGTGTGCTTGTGTTTGAGTTCTTAGTTCCTGGGTGAATTTTTCCCTTAGGAAAATTCTTACATGGTATTAGAGCAACTTGGAGACCTTCTCATCACATAGTCGTTCGAGACTTGTCGCTTGATTCATCACCTCAGCCTGAATCTAGAGTGCTGCAAAAATTGGGAGCGTCCAACACCAGATCTAAGCTTTCCATTGCATTCAAAATGCTGAATCAGTGAAAATTGACTATAAATTTGGCTACCTTGGCCCAAAGTCAACTCCGAGGCAAATTTTTTTTGCAAATCGAAACCTAGAGGTCCCGATTTGCAGTATGGGTATAGTCATTTTTCACAGATTCATTTGATTTAGTTTATATCTGCACATTTTTAATTTCTCTATTTTTTTGGTCATTATTGTTCAGAATTTTTTTTTGCCCCTCTCAAGCACCCAGAGAATTTTTTTTTAGTAGACCCGGATAGTGACACCTCAGATCTGCCATTATTGGTGGGTATATTATTTTGTCGCAGGGTTATTATTATTAATTTTTTAGTCTCAAGGTACTGCGCATAAAATTCCCTTGTGGTTTGTCCACCAGCGGCTATCTCAACATAAGGCTACGATATTTCTTTGTTATAAAGGGTGTGGGTTTAGCATTTTTAATAGTGCAAAGCGCTTCAACATATCAAATGTGGGATTATTAATCCCTAACCCCTAGCGCACTGGTTGTTTTGGCGTCGGTGTTTGAAGCTATCCCAACATCGTTGACTAAGATTTCGATAGCTCACGGAGTGAAGGTTTTTTCGGCGTGCTTTAATCACGGTTCTTGGCTTGGCAACTATCTTCTACGGTGCTTAAGAAACTCTGGTGATCATTGTTCTCTCCGACCCCCACCATACACTTTCCAGCCATTGTCTGTGACCCCTGATGATTGCAGAGAATCTGGCATGGTGGCAATATATTCAACAGACTTTTATCTTTTCCTACAGTTCGAACACTTTTTTGGCATCGCTGTTTTCAAAACAGAAAACTTCCTATGCAGAGCCTGCCTACGACTGACACAGTGGATCATCTCGGTATTGCCACATCATCTTGTGGAAATCAGTTCATTTTTGCCACGTTAGACATTCTGTAAGAGACATATGTCATTGTCTGTATGACAAGTCAACATCCAGTCACTGCCATGTCAGCCCAAGGCGCTATTTTTTGCTGACATCATCATTTTGCTGTCTTAAAATTGATGACTGTTTAAACATCAATTTCAGGCATTTTTTTACTATGTTGATGGCCATTTGACTATCAAATTTAGACTCGCAATTTTGCTTCTAGACCCCTCTTTAGATTGCTTTTTAGTTTGGCAGCCTAACTTTGTGAGCCCATAACTCAGACATCTGAACTCCTATTTAGGTGCATTTTTTTTTGAAATCAGGTAAAATTTCTTGAGTTTTCAAATGATGGTGTTTTTTTCTATTTCGGTGCACAAATTTTGCAGAATTTGCATTTTTTGGTGATTGTACCTACATAATCCTATGTTTTGCAACTTTAGAAGCTCCATACAGGCACATCTGGTCACTTTTTCAGGTTCCATTTTTTTTGAAAGTGTGTATTTTTTCCTCTACTTTCCAGATCTGAAGTCATATTCTAGGGTTGTGTGGACCAATTTCTCACTTTCAAAATTAGGCCTTTTTCGGCATTGTAAAGCTTTGATTCTTTTTCAGAATTGTTGTAAAACTAAGCTACAGTGCTTAAGTGACAGATTTAAGCCTCATAAGGTAGTTGTAAAAGAAAAATTAGAAAGTCCACTTTGTTCATTTTGACAAGTGGCCCATTGTAAATGTACTACTTATAAAGTGCCAAAGCATCTTTTTTTGGGGGGGGGGTCTTTTGATTGAGTGAAAAGGGGGGTTGTATACTATGTTCTTGTGTCTCTATTTTGTGCTCTTTTCATTTCTGCATCATGGGTTTTAAATGTCCTCCTTTAACTTCACGCAACTATTCTACATGGAAAGACATTGCATGGAGTAGATTAATGGAAAAAGGATATAGTCTTTATGTTGATGGTACAATTACCAAACCTACTGATGCTAAAGAACTCATTGATTGGCAAAGAGAAGACCGACAAGCTTTAGGTGTAATTAGAAGTTGTGTACATGGGGATCTTCTCTTTCACATTAATTTTTTTTTAGAATCTAAGGAAGCTTGGGACAAACTTGAACAATTGTATGGTAAAGTGGATGAAGAAAAGGGATTTTAGATTGAGGATGATCTACTTCTCTTGGATCCTAAGAATTATGACACAATTCAAGATTACATCATTAAAGTCAATGAGTATAGGGCACTTCTGAAAGATTGTGGAAATCCCATGAAAGATGATAGGTTAATTCATCACATCCTAAAGAAGCTACCTTCTAAGTACACCAACTTTGTTTTGAGTTTTAATACTCACAGGTTAACCATGGGATTTGCTTACCAGAAGCCTTCCTTTGATGGATTTGCAAACATGTTGATTGTTGAACAATTTGACTTGGTGGATTTTGGACTTCTCAAGACATCTAAGACCAAAGCCTTGGTGGCTAGTGATGCTCACAAATCTAGTCAATGGGGAAAAAGAAACAAGAAGAAGAAGCAATGGAAGCATAAAACATAATCTAAGACACAACAATCCTCCTCTCAACAAGGCGGTTCTTCTTCAAACAAGAAAGGAAGTGATGAAAAGAAGGACAAACTCTTTTGTGCATATTGCAAAAAGCCAAATCATGATGAGCATCATTGCAAAACAAAAAGAATCAATGAGTTAGAAAATCTACTCAAGAAGAACAAGATTCAAGTGCCAAGTACTTCCAAGGATTCTACTCCTACCTCTTCAAAAGGTAAAGGTCAAGCACTTATGGCAAACACAAGTTCTTCGGAATGGATACTTGACTCAGGTGCCTCTTACCATATGGGTTCTTGAAAGCAAGACTTTTCTTCATTGAAGTAGTCAAAGGTACCACACATCTTCGTGGGAGATGATACTAAAATGGAAGTTGAAGGGAAAGGACATGCAAAAATGGAAGATGGGGAATTCAAAGATGTTTTGTACATTCCAAATCTAAGCTCCAATGTACTCTCAGTTTACCAAATCACTCACCTTGGAGATGGTCATAAAGTTGAGTTCCTTCCCGATTTAGTGATGGTCTGAAGTCTCAAAGATGATTCATTGATAGTAGTGGGGAAAGTCAATGATGACAAGAGGTTATACTCCTTCTCCCACTTTGTTCCTAAGAGTCCTTTTCAAGCCTTGTTAACTCACTCTACTTCAAACATGAACTTATGGCATGAGCGGTTTGGTCACCTTGACTCTACTCTCATTAGCAACTTTTCTCAAAACGCATGGTCAAAGGTCTACCTAATATTAGCTTTTCTAAGGGAGAGTGTTCATCATGTTTAGTGGATATGATTCTCAAGGAGAAGTATGATAAAGGGAAGTGTTCTCTGTTCTCGAGCTCCAGTTGTTCTTCAGCTAGTTCGTATGGTATTAGTAGGACCCTTTGTAGTGACTTCAGTCAGCCAAGGCCACTACATACTCACATTTGTTGATGACTTTTCAAAATTCACTTGGCTCTTCTTCCTTCATCATAAGAATGAATTGTTCATAAGCTTCAAGATTTCAAGACTCATGTTGAACACAAGTCAAGGAAAGCCATCAAAGTATTAAGGGTGGATAATGAGAATAGATATGTTGACAGAAGACTTAAGGACTTTTGCAAAATTGAGGGGATTGATCTTCAAAACTCACCAGCATTTAGTCTGCACAAGATAGATGTTGGAGCTATGAGGATTAAGACTCTCAAGACCATGGCAAGTTGCATGATAAATGCCAAGTCTCTCGATACTACACTTGAAGTTGAAGCCATTAGCAGTGCTACTCACATACTTGATAGGTCTCCTCATCCAGCCTTAGATGGCAAGATTCCTTTTGAGGAATGGTGTGGTAGAAAACCAGTTGTGAGTCACCTTAGAGTCTTCGGTTGTCCAGCATGGGAAAACCTATCTTCTAGGAGTTGCAAGGCACTGACACCTAGGCCTTGTACCTTTATCGGTTATGAAGACAATCTGAAGGCTTACAGACTAATGGATCCAGAGACACATGACATTTTTGTGGAGAAGGATGTTCACTTTGAGGAGAGTTCACCCAGCTTGTCCTCTACTCCTCTCCGTGCATCATACATAGTGGAAACTGATAGTGACACCAATGATAGTGCTTTATCAGGTTCAAACATGTGGGGTTTTTTTGACAATTGCAATGAGAGGTCACATTAGTCCAATCCATGTGCTTGCATTACCACAGTGAAAGGTCCAACATAGCATGGTACATCTCGTCTTTCGGCTCCAGCTTTAGTTGACTTAGGAGATAGACTTGAGGACTTACATCTTCTCATTGATGATGATTCTTCTACAGTTGTTGCGAGGGCTCACTTTGAACCTCATGTCCATTCTCTACATGATCAATCTTCACAGGTTGGCATGATTATGGATCCTTATGAACAACAATTAGTGGAGGTCTCTTTGTCAGTTGAGGAGGTAGATGGTTCAGTGGAACAAGTTCAACAGACATCTTTGACAGATCTGCATTCATTCTTTTTAGCACAGTTGGAAGGGGTGAACTTTAGGATCAGTACAAGGATACTTGAGTAGGTTTTAGGGCCACCATAAATATTCAGTAGTGTACCTTTGCCATTGTTTCTTCCTATGGGGAGGAACACTATTCTGCATTCTTGGACCAGCTTCTTCATTGGAGCGGCTTTCACTTGTTGACATTCTTCTTTTTGGGGGGGAGCCTATTCTGTCTCTCTTCCTTCTCTCATTATCTTTTGTATATACTAGATGTATGTTGTAATGGGGGTGTCTTAATTACTCCATCCATCGATGTATCCTCACTTATCTCTCTTTTTGGGGGAGGGTTTTTCCCATGAGGTTTTCCCTCTTTCCCCGCTTTATGGGAGATCTGCATTTTCATTATGTACATGGGTACCTTACATGGCCTAGTAGCCGGGACCCATTATGCATCTTCATCCTAGTTTCATAAGCTTAAGGGAATTCCCCTAAGTTGCACTTAAGGGAGGGTGTTGGTTTAAATAAGTATTTACTTATTACACTTACTTAAGTTTACTTAGGTTAATGCATTATTTAATTATTTTGCATTATTTTATTATTTTTATTTGTGAGACACTTAGGAGTTTGTGTACCTTTTGAGTTGTCATGTAGAAAACATAGGAGTATGCAGCTCTATTTAAGCACATGGTGTCTACAACATTTTTTTGCATGTCACACCCTTGTAGGCTTATCCTCTCATCACCGCACTTACTTCCGTGCTTAATGGAGGATAACCCATATCTGGTGGACATGTGCTTGGTTGTATGACACATCATGATGCTAACTTCTATGCATTCTAGAAGCTCTCCTGAGGCCTTTATATTCAGGCACTCCTAGTGTACTATGATGAACCAGTTATTGAATACATTATTATTCTGATCATACTCTATCTCTCTCTCTTTGGTCTACTGTGTGCTTGTGTTTGAGTTCTTAGTTCTTGGGTGAATTTTTCCCTTAGGCAAATTCTTACACATATAAATGAAATGTGTCTTTATATCAACAAGAAATTCTTTGGAAAACTCAACAACTGGAACTCTAATTATCTCACTTTTTTTGGTAGAATTCAAGTATGTTAAAAGATTCTCTTCTTGAATATTGGGTGTAAGTTTCTTTTCTTCCCACTCATTTTATTTAAATCAATTTGGTCTTCTATATAAATCTATTAGGAACATTTTGTGGATAGCCAAGGGATTACTTTGGCAATAAAATGGATAGCCAAAGCTTCATAAGGTAATGAATTATGGATTATGATTAGAATTAGGATTATTATATGGTTAGGGATAGGGTTCACATGTATTAGTTCATTACCTAACATGATCTATAGTTCTAGTTTGCATTAAAAAGCGGATAAAAGTTAGGATTCAAACTACAATCATAATTTTTTTTAATCAAATCATAATTCTATCTCTAAGCTTTCATTAGATAATTGTAACATTAACTCTCGTCTCAATGCCATCTATTATATATCCTATAAACAATAGGACCAAAATAAATATCTGAAACCTAAATATAATTTTAACTAAAACCATAATCCTAGGTAAGTTCCCTAACATTAAAGGATCACAATCATTATAATAATCTTAAGCTTGGCCATCATGAAAACCGTTAACATAACAAAATTGTAAACCATAACCTTGTCATAATCTTAACTTTTTTTCATCTTGAGATGAACATGTACAATCCATAATGAGTTCATACAATCCCCTAGTGTCACAAAATAAGTGTACATGAAAGAAAAATTAGCTTGGTGTCTCCTATTTTAAGAAAAGAAACCTTGAACTAACCTAGATATTTTTTTTTGGACTATTATTTTATGATTAGACTTAAAAATTTAGTATTTAATGTTTAATTTGACTTAAGTGTTTAACTTTATTTATTTAATTGATATGATTTTAATAAAGATATGCGCATTTATATAGATCTAGTTGATAAATTTTAGATTTAAATTTTATTAAATAGTAATTTTGTCATGTTTTATGTTGTGATGTATTTTTGTCATGTTTTATGTTTTATGTTGTTTAAATATATATGCAGATTATATTTGATGGACCCACCACCACCCGCTCCCCCTCCCATACCCCCACCTCCGCCCCCTCCATCTCCACCTCCACCTCCACCTCCATCTCCACCTCCACCCACATCTCCAACACCCACTGCAGATGAGCTCCGCGAGACCATGAGGCGTAACCTCGACAACCTCATGAGTGATATAGAGGCTATCTAACGTGAGAGGTACCCCCCCCACCCTCACCTACTACGTATTGCAGATAGCATGCAAGTCATGGCTGACTCCATCCATCATTTTGATTTAGACATTGATTCATTTAGACCATGGAGGGAAAGCATGCATGCCTTCTACTCTGATGGCTTATCATACAAAGATGTTTATAACCTACATATAGGTAAAGAGAAATTTCAACATTATTTTGTAAACCCTAAGATAGGTCAACCAATTAGTGATAAGAAGCCTCACATTTCCATTAGGTGGTGTACACATCCACGCATAGCGGCACATTTTTGGGAGTAGTGGTGGATGATATTTGACCATCCACCACACTCTAACCATGAGGTGTCCATGTACTTCCTTAGGAATTTGTGGGCTAAGTTTGAGTTGGGTTTGAAACCCAACTATTTTGATATGAAAGCATTTCAGTGGGTTGGTAGAGGGATGCCTCAGGATAGGCCCGAGGCAAAGCTGAGTGATAGAACAAGAAACCACAGGTGAGCTAAGTCCCTTGTACCTCTTCCTGTGCTTGTTGTGCTTGCTTCTTACCTTCATCATGCAGTTTCATATGCTTTTACCCATTTGATTGCCCTTTTGAGCAATTTATTACAACAGTGGATGCAGGCAGTACATGCTCCTCCACTTGGACATGTTTGTACTAGCTGTGGAGGCATATGCACAGGCCCCCAGAGAAATCTTGGTGTAGCACACGATGACCATTATGCTGAGGGTGCAGATTTTGATGATGATTTATATGCTACTCATGGTGATGGTAGTGATGAGATAGACGTGTCATCATTTGTTGACCTCATGTAGTAGGGAGAGCCTGGAGAGAGTCAAGAGCAGCAGGTAAAATTTTAATTTCAATATAAATATAAAGTGCACATAATTATTTACTTTCCACATAATTATTTACTTTCTACATACATGTGTAATTGTATTAACTATATTAATTTGTACTTTTCAAATAATAGAGGATGGATGATACTGCTCCTCCTAGGAGGTAGTATAGTCTTTTTTTGGGACCTACAGACGTTGGCATCCCTTAAATACGATATGCACTTTGAATTACATTGTAAAAATGTACATTCAAATTCAAATTTAATAACATGTGCTCATATGTTCTTTTTATTTGATTTTGTAGGGATTGTCTGCATCTATAGATATTGATGTTAGTATAAGTCCTACTCCAGTTACCACTGAGGCACAACCTCAAATACATGCGGTATGAACTTTTGACTGAAGACAAATAATTTGTATTATTTTTATGTATGTACATTATTATTAACTTATAATCTGAACAATTTTGACTCATGTATATATATTTTATGTATTTTGATTTTATGAACAAGAGCCATATCATACTCATCCATATAGACCTGGGTATAGTCTATTTTTGACTCCATCTTATGATTATCATGCTAGCATACCTGTAGACACATCTATGACATTGGCTACCACTCAATTATGATATATACATGTTAAATTTATAGTGTCTTAAAAATGTAGTGTACAAATTATGTACTTTGTAATTATTCATGTATATTTAATTTTGACTAAACATTTATGTATCCATAATTTTAGGACTACGTCACCACAAGTGTTGCTGAGAGCACAGGACTTAGCCAGATGGAGGTACCTACATTGTCATTTGAGTTCAGTATTGTGATTTATGTACATAATGTATAGTTCATTATGCTCTAAAATAAAATTAAAAAAATGTATGTATTGTCAATTACAAGACCTCACCACTGCTGCATTTGGTAGTTTTGATAGTGCACCTCCTCCCGTTATTGAGGGACACCCATCTCATGTGGTATAATTTATTTTATTATGTAGTGAATATTTAATTTATTTTCAAGCTATATTTTGAGACCCATTTCAATTAAGCATGTACATGATGAGACATACCTCATGTTACATAGGGTAATACATCTACCTCACAGGGTGTCCGACATGACGAGACGACTCATATTACACATGATGATCCATCTGAGTCCTCTTCACATGGAGTAAAGAGGACATTTATTCAGATAGATTAGGTCTTGTTGGCACCTATAGATTGTGTTTTTATCATGTATATTATTTATGATGTATACACTTTGTGTTAGAATAGTTAAAATTGTATGTTAGACCATGTATTTTTTCACTTCATAGATCATGTTATGATGTATGTTAGACCATGTACTATTTTTTTATGACTTCTTATCATGCTTGTGTATGTAGTACATATATTACTATGTTTCACCATGTTTTAAGTATATTCAAACCATTTTCTTTATTCTAACATATTTTATTCATGAACATATAACATATTTTGTAAGTATATATGCAAGATGAACAATAATTTTAACTATCTATAGAGAATTATTGGATAAATATCACATCAAATTTATGAATTGATATTCATACAAATAAAATTGACCTACTAGATTAAAAAATGTATTGATAATGTACCTAACAATGTATCATAAGTGATCTTAATGTGTTGTTTGGTAATGTAAGACTCATTATCACCTAATAAGACCTATTATGTGGTAGTAAACATATGAATACCTATCATAACCTATAACAGACATAATGACCTATTAGGACTTCCATGTCCCCTTAAGACACACATGTATGGATAATGTACCTAACAATGTATCATAAGTGATCTTAATGTGTTGTTTGGTAATGTAAGATATAATCAATACAATGAATACAATGAGTAATGATCTAACATATAATCAATACAATGAGTAATGATCTTTAAATTATCATGTGAAAGTGACTTTTTTTTAATATTACAATCAATAGTAATTTGAAACTTCAAACAAACATTAATTTAAACATGCTTGAATGTAAAAGTAATGGAACAAAATAGGAGGTCATTACTTAAATTGACAATTAATTTATAATTTATCAAGTGCACATACCTTTAACTTTCAAATAGAAGTAAACTCTCATTTTTGAATTAGTTTGTACAACATATTTCAAAATATATGTAAGAAAATGTCAATGATATATTTATAGTTTAGTGAACTCATTTGAAACATAAAATTGGTTGAACACATCTCTTCAAATGAGGTCTTGTAAAATAAAAATGTAAAACAAAAACACACATGTTAATAAACACATAAATTAATATTCAAGGTATCTGAACTATGTAAATATATGTGTAATTTGTATGTACTTACTATTTGAAATTGCCCAAGATGTTGATGTTCGATCCACTTTAACATTTAAATTTGCATAAATTGTAATTGAGACTTGAATAAGAGGTATATAAGTTCTCTAAATTGGTACTGACAAAAAAAATATACATGTAATTAAATTATATAAGTACATATATATAAAAATAATACAATAATGAAAAAAATTACATGTGTTTGATTTAAATGTAGTCATCCCACTGTACCATCTGCATACTCTCTCTTTTGCAATGCATCTATGATTGTCTCGTGCTCGTCCATTGAAATTGTCCATAATACCTTATTGGCAGGTCTCCCTTTGTATCTTTATAATTTGATATTTGTTGCCACGACCAAATGAGAATAGTGTAAAATCTTCTTTTTAGTTTGGTAGTCTTCAAATGCTGGCAAACCATTTCTTCTTGTTAGGTATCTATGTAGCCAGGTGCCAGCTACAACAACAGACTTGATTGGATACTCAAAACCATCATCGTGTACTTGATGACATGTAAATTTTTTCTTAGGTTCCACACATCTAGCTAGCCAATACTCAGTCTATTCATCATTATCACTAGGTGCAATAATAGCATAAACATGTCCTACAAGATAAGATAAAGTATAGAAACACTTTAATCACATGAGTGTACATATGTAAATTATATAAATTGAAGCATGAGATTGCAAAAAAATCTAATTAAATTGTGCATACCAGGTTCTATGAGGTCTGAAATACGATCATAGTCTTCTAATGCAAAAGTAACATTCTGGCCTTCATTTACTATATCATCTTCAAAATGCCTGTCAGTAGGTGCTAATGATCTTTGTTGCCAATTTTCAACCCATTCTGTATTCTCACATTCTTCCCATTCACCTGCAAGAAAAAATTGACAAAAACAAGCAAGCTCCCTAATCCATATAGTCCAAGTGTTAGAATCTAAACTCCTAAATGAATGCCATTTAGCTGATCCACTAATTGTATCACAATCATATCTTGAAGGGATATTTTTTTGTTCAACTAGGTAGAAGAAACATTTGATTGTAGAGTTTTGACTTGATCCCGTGTATAAATATTTGTTACACCATTCGACAATCTCGTGCATTTTTGAATTTAGCTTTTTCCTCAAATTTTAATTACTCTCTACTAAGGGCTGTCTTCACACATGCACTAGCACCATCATGTTCTCTTTTACCATGTCGAGCCTCAAAAAAACTCCACACATGTTGGATGTTAGTTTGCTTATGTGTCCTACTCAACCAATAGAACATTCTAGCATTCTTGAATTGTCTTGTACAATTATTTGATCATATCCAATGTTGTGTCATTTGAATTTGTCTCTCTTTTAAATTGTCATAAAAGACCTTGAAACAATATCGGACAAACTCAGATGAATGGAGTTTATTATCACTTAAATAAAAATGGTGCTCTCTCAATATTTTTTGATCTTCCTCTATACTATCAGGTGCATGCCTATAAACTATATGAACATAAATTGTTACTTGCATTGAATTGTAATATTGTGGTTGTACCTCTTCTTGCAGTGCAAGCATGTAGTTCTCTACAAAGTCAACAGCTAAAAGTATAGTACCAATTGGAAATGTATTCTTACATATGCAAAATTGTCCATCAAGCCATCTAGAATATTGAGAGTGTTTAACATATTTTGGTATGATCACACTCTTAAACTCATCCATAAATGCATGACAACTAACTTTATTTGTAACTAGATCACACCTTCTTCCAATCCTCCCATCCTCCAATGGATATTCAATAGTTTTGAATCTTTTTACCTCAAATAATTATTTTTGATAAGATAAACAAGTTTTAAGGGATCCTGAAACCCATAAGTTTTACAAAAACAAGGCTAATAATAAGCAAAAGAAGCCCAACCAAAACAGAGGTCCAATAGCTGGAAAAAAAAAGCCCGAAGGCCCAGCCCAAAACAAAGGCCCACAGAAAGGCCAAAAAACAAAAAAACTAAAATAGAGTACAGAAAGCTTGTCCAAAAGCCAAAAGTTAGGAAGACGAAAAGACAAAAGACAAGAAAACTAGTCTTCAGTTATCTTCTCCATTTCCTGCATAGTCTGAGCAGCCTTGACTATCTTTTGTTGCTCCTTTTCCATTTGATCCTAGATGTTCTCCATGCCCTGACCTATACTCGTGAACGTACTGATTGTGGCCTTGCCATCATCTGGCCTGGCCTTATCCCTGTTCTGTCCTCCCTCCTCCACTAGCAAGCCCCTGTCCTTAAGTTTACCAGGAAGGGATTGGATGTTGTCATTCATCGAACTCAGGAGATAAATCATGTGACTTGCTAGGTTGTGGTTGTAGCTTTCAAGATTTATAAATCTCCTTTCATTTAAGCTTTCTCTGTTATCCTGGTCCTCTTGGCTGTCATTACCTGTCTTATTCTTAGTACTTTCCATCTAGGATACCCTTTCTCTAACTTCCTCCAGCTCATGGAAGAGCCATTTGATTGATCTGAAGTTGTCAATCATACTACTGCGGGCATTATTTAGAAGGTTCATTCTAGTCTCCCTTGCATTGTCTGAAATGGCCAGGATAGATGGGTCTATGAGCTCATTGAGCCTAGGCTGCTCTAGGTTGTCCACTAGGATCTAAGGGTTCATAGCTTCCCTAAAAATCCCCATAGTAGTAGTCCTCACATTGAAATTTTTCCAGGCCTTTCTTCTATTTTTGACCTGCACTTCCCCCTCGTTCTCACCAGTGATGACATTCACTTTTTCCTCTGAAGGAGGCTAAGACTGGACAGGGGAGAGGGGAAGAGAAATAACATCCGTCCTCTGATTTCTAGTCTCTTCAAATCTCACTACCTCCCTCTTCCATTTTTTCCTAGGTTTCTCCTCTTCCAACTCCTCCTTTGACACTTTTTTCAGAATCGTCCATATCCATTTCCTCCTCCTCCTCAGCATAACCCTCTTTTGCTTGAGCTTGGCCGTGATCCCTAGGGCTTTTCCTGCTGGGAGTTGTAGCTATGGACTATTTCCTATCTTGACCTTTTTTCTTCTTTCCTGAGGAAACATTCTCCTCCTCCGAGCTAATGCTCTCAATTTCATCAGAGTCAGAAGAAAAGCTGGAGCTGCCTTTGTCAACATCCTCAACTTGAGGAGGGTTATTGCATATAGACTAAGCTTTGAAATGCTCATGGATGAGGAGCAATAATCCCTCATGCAATACCTCAAATAATTTTTGTCCAAAAGTAGTCAAAGCATTTTCATGCAAACATTCATCTAACAAAGAAAGATTTTTGTACATATCAAATCTTTTATAGTTTCAGGTGGTATTTTTATACCACATTCTTGCAACATTTCTTTACTATGCATGGTACCATGTATAGATTGAAATACATCATAATGGTAATGAAATTGAATATGAGTTTTACAACAACATGTGATTCTTTCCTTGTTAATCTTTAGATACCATGATTTACACTTTTCAAAAGATCTTTGACTAATGGTAATATTTAATACCTTACCATGTACAAATTTTTTAAACAATTCAATTTGAGTCATGTCCAAAAGGTGTTTAGGATGTGGATCATGTATTTTTGACCCAATTCTCAATTTAAGAACATCTCTTGAATTAGGTGATGCTCTTGTATTATCATGCCAAAAAATTTCAATCAAACTTTTGATTTCACTAGTAAGTTTCATATCACATCTCGGGATTCTACCAGTAGAAGTCCATAAAATATTTGCTGGATCACATTCAAAGTTAACCCTTCTCTTTACAGCTCTTTCTAAAGTCTTACGATTCACATTAAGATATCCACTTATGTTGGTAATCAATCTTTTTTCAGATGTTGATTTGTTAACTAAAGCTGTTGTTATTGCTTGTCGTGCTGCATTCATATCTTTAGACCGATTTCTCTTTTCGATAACATCAAAGGCACTAGCAACAGTGGATACAACTTGTTTTAAAGACTCATTTTAATTCTTGGGTTTTGCATACATTCCCAACCTTTTCATTACCTTTTTCATTTTAGACATTTTAATTAGTTGCAACATTAGTTGACATTGAAACCCAAATTTCTTATTATAAAAAAAATGCCTATACAATCTATTAGCATGTCTCCTAATTTGTCTCCATGAAGCCAATCCCTCAAGATTATCTAACACATCATTAGGAATATGAAAATTATGTTTAGACACTTTACTATCATCCTGACATGTTTGTTCAGTAGTTGGTGTTTCTATGTCTACATTCATGCAATTTTTATTTTTAGACACTTTACTATTTTCATTGTTATTTGGGATTTGAATATCATTTTCAAATTTTCTTGGTATTTCTTTCGGGGCAGGCATTTCAATTGGAGTGTTTTGTGCATGATCGTTTGAAAATTGCTTCTCATGAAGAAAATCTAAATCATTTAAATGATAACCTACTTCTAAAAAATGACCAATTTCATTATGAGAGAAAATTTGAGATTTTGGAGACACACCTATATTGAACGCATGATTAGAATGTGCACCTAAATTTTCTTGTATTGGTTTCTCTTCTTTGACCTCTTCATCTATCGTGGTATCCTCAATATCTTTCTCCTTTGAAACATTCTTCAAGTCTCTAATTCTCTGTCTTCTCTCTCGTTGACGTTGTGCTTCATTCTCTTTATTTGCTGCAATCTCCTCATCTGTTAGAACTCATGCTTTCTTCTTTCTTCATTGTTTTGATCCCATGTTTGCACCAATTTTGAATTTGAATAAGTAGCTTGCAAATTGTATAAGAGGACAAGAAAATAGAATAAGCGTGATGAAATTTGGTGTTGCAGATCAAAACTATTGTTCAATCATTTCAATCATTGAAATTGGGTTGGTGGGGTAGCTTTTGGGGCCCAATGGGTACATTAGAAATGGGTACCCGATTGCTTAAAAATTGGGCACCCGATTCTTTAAAAATCGGGTACCCATTTACAAATTGGGTACCCAATTTTTAAAAGAATTGGGTACCCAATTTTCAAAAAGTTAGGTACAATGGTTCAAAGCAATCGGGCACCCAATTTTTGATTTACAAATCGGGTTCCCAATTCGTGAGACATGAGTAGGAATTTGGTATGGCTCCCGACTTTTGCATGGGGTTTTGCCTTGGGGAAAGGCATGGCATAGGCTTGGTCCCACCAAGCCATGCCTTTGTGATCCTTTTTTTTCTAAGGCATTTAATCAATAATTTTTGGTATTGTCATAATTTTTTTTATAGTCATTCCTATTGAATTTTTTGCCGAGACAAAACCCATTATAGGTATTATTGTTTTGATTTAAAAAATGTAAATTTTATAGTGTTATTAGTTTATTTTCTATTTTTCCATTATCTATTAATCAAAACTATCTCCTAAACATTAAAAAGTGACATTCACTAAAACTTTCATAACTTTTTTATTTTATAATTTTTCTTAAATTAATTTATATGTCATCAATCTACATACAATTATTTTGATGTTTATTTTTTTTTTTTTTTGAAAAAGGTGAGATTTTGATCAAATTATGTGGTTTGTACACGAGAGGTTTTAAAATTTACCTTTATAGCTAATTAATAATTAATAATATAAAAATTATTCAATAAAAAATTAAGGAAAAATATTTTCATCAATATTAGATCAATTAGGTAACTCCCTTTAAAAGGATTTGTAAAAATTCATTTATTTGTGTGAAATTATGGTGTCCATACAAGAGCATGGTATGGTCCTGAAATAGGCATTTTGAAAAAGTGGTTTTTAACGATCCATACCAAAAAAAAATCTATCATATGGGTGCACAAATAAATTACATATTCAAAAACTAGACTCCGAACGCTAAATGTTTTTTTTCTAGATTTTTTTAATATTCAATCTCTAAATAACTCAAATTTTGACATCAATTGACAAAAAATTTCAAAAATAGGAAAAACACTTCCACTTTTTGGCCAGTGAGACCCAACTTCTTGCACTGACCCAAATGTAATATGTCCCATAGCTATAAATCTAGAAATGATATTATCATAAATCAATATCAAACATCATTTATATGACATATATGACTATCAAACATGATCACATCATGCTCCATGATGTGATCAACTGAGATGAGATCCCGAACCCTCTGTCCAATATAAGAACAAATGTATCATGAGCATGTGTACAAATTCAATTTAAATAATAACATAAGTACAATTAAATTTACCTGTGACTCAGGATGACTAGGGTTGACAGCTATTTGTCCATCTCCACCCTCACAATCTATAGATGCAGTCTATCTATAATAGAGGAAACAAATATGTCAGAAGTTATACTTTACTAAAGTTTTAAATGATAGATTTTTAAGTCCAATTAAATAGATATGTTTGTAAAGTTTTAACTATGTATCCTACTACATAGGATGCGTAGGTGTCTACAAGTCCCCATATGCCATCATCATCACAAATATATGCCTACCTATCTCACTTAAGTCTGTATCATTAAAGGTCACATCTCCAATATCAAGTGTAGGATCCACGAGCATATCTATGAACAATGAACATTGTGGTGGGTGAAAGCCTTCCTTGGTAGGGGGGCTACATCCTCCTCAACTATGGTTTGTGGTGGAGCTATAGCTACAACATATATGTCCTACTTCCCTTGACCACCTTGTGCCTCTGACTTACCTTTGATGACACCAGCCACATATGATGGCACTGCACTAAGTGAATGTCTATTCAACAACTGTATAGCTTGATAGGCTGAAAGAAGATGACTGGAAAAACATGTACCCATATCCCTCAAGTAGTCCATTGAAGACTCCATGGAGACATCTACTAGAGATGGGATGTCAACCTCATGATACATATCATCACTTGAAGATGATGTAGTAGTGTGACCACCTATAGAAGTAGATCACGACCGTGTCATGTATCTGTGCACTCGGTTAGAAGACATCTCATACACCTAGGTAGAAATAGTGGCAATACTCTTGTACACATCTCTATGCATATAATTTTCCACCCTATCTCTAGCTACAGCTAACTATAAACATTTTGGCATCACCATAAGGTTTGGACCAATCAATGCCCATTTATTAATGGGCATAGGAGCATCTGGGTGTCTGAATTTATTTGAGAACCTGCCCTTACTGGCCCAACATGCCTAAGGATATCAGTGTAATCAACCTCTTGATGAAGATGAAATTTTGCAAATAATTGTTTGTAGAAATATAAAGGGAACTCATCCTTTTGGGGCTACATGTGATGTGCGGCCAACTAACAAGGATACATGAAAGGTGCCACCAATGGATCAGTAAACCTCGTAGCATGGTACCCTCTAACCTTTTCCAAAGGTCAATAATATGGGAACATGTTCTTAACACTCTCCACTAAGACCATCTCATCTATCTCCCTCCATCACAAGCCACCACCAATAGAATGAGATAGAGCACTATAAAAAGTGTCCAAACTAACACTATCATAAGGGTTAAAACCCTCAATAGTGTGCATCATGCTAATAAGCTCATCTCTAATCACAATCACCTTATCCCTATGTTTTAGGGTAGGTGAAGCCTATAGACTCTGATCAATCATATCAAGTGTGCTCTGTAAGCACTGAATAGTATCATTGAATAATGTCTCCCTGTCTTGGGTACTAGTAGTTGATCTATGGGATAAACCACTACGAGGATGATCATATACACTGGCTTCTCCAAAATTAGTACTCCTTAATGCTATAATGATGAAAGATATAAATAAACAAAACAATATAGATGATAATAGAGATCTGCACATGCATACATATACATATATACATAGATTATTATATAAACTAATTGAATCAAAACAAACTAAATGAATCTTTCTAAACAAACCTATTGTACAAAATATAAAGAAATGTTAACTACATTACATTTTTTTAGGAGTTAGTGAGATATGAAGTTAGGGTTTACAAAGATGGGGTTTAGGAGATAGTGAGTGGTTTAGGGTTTAGAGAGTGGTTTAGGGTTTAGAGAAATGGAGTTTAGGAGTTAAAGAGAGATAGAGGGGAGAGATGAAGTTAGGTTAGGGATTATGGGTTAGGATTGGGAGAGATGAGGTTATGAGAGAGTGAGAGAGTGAGATATGAAGTTAGGGTTTAAAAAGATGGGGTTTAGGAGTTAGTGATTTAGGGTTTAGAGAGTGGTTTAGGGTTTAGAGCGATGGGGTTTAGGAGTTAGAGAGAGATAGAGGGAAGAGATGAAGTTATGTTAGAGATTATGCATTAGGGTTGGGAGATATGAGGCTATGAGAGAGTGAGAGAGTGAGATATGAAGTTAGGGTTTACAAAGATGGAGTTTAGGAGTTAGTGAGTGGTTTATGGTTTAGAGAGTGGTTTAGGGTTTAGAGCAACGGGGTTTAGGGTGAGGTTATGAGAGAGTGAGATATGAAGTCAAGCTTTACAAAGATGGGGTTTAGGATTTAGTGAGTGGTTTAGGGTTTAAGAATGATTTAGGGTTTAGAGTGATGGGGTTTAGGAGTTAGAGAGAGATAGAGGGGAGAGATGAAGTTATGTTAGGGATTATGGGTTAGGTTTGGGAGAGATGAGGTTATGAGAGAGTGAGATATGAAGTTAGGGTTTACAAAGATGGGGTTTAGGAGTTAGTGAGTGATTTAGAGTTTAGAGAGTAGTTTAGGGTTTAAAGCGATGGGGTTTAGGAGTTAGAGAGAGATAGAGGGGAGAGATGAAGTTATGTTAGGGATTATGGGTTAGGGTTGGGAGAGATGAGGTTATGAGAGAGTGAGAGAGATATGAAGTTAGGGTTTACAAAGATGGGGTTTAGGAGTTAGTGAGTGGTTTAGGGTTTATAGAGCGGTTTAGAGAGAGAGAGAGAGAGAGAGAGAGAGAGAGAGAGAGAGAGAGAGAGAGAGAGAGAGAGAGAGAGAGAGAGAGGTTTTCAGATTATATGGTTAGAGAGTGGTTTAGGGTTTAGAGAGCAGTTCAAAATATTTGGATTTAAAGTTCAATATAGGAGTTAATTAGAGTCTAATTTGATTCAATTTGAGAGTTTTAGTTTGAATTTGATTAGGTTTAATGTTTTGATTTAATTACATTTAATGCTAAGTTTTTCTCCTTCTTAAGGTTCAATGTTAAGGTTTCAATTAGAATTTATTTGTGTTCATGGTAAGAGGCAAAGTCTGATTTAGTTCAATCTAATGGTTTTAGTTACTAGTTTACAGTTGTTTCTAACTCTTTACCTTTATAACTACTTCTAATGATTTGTAATAAAAAATAAATAAAAATATTTAAATTCTCTAATTTACAAATAACTAATTTTCTATATATTTAATATTTTTTTCTATTGTTTTCTAAAGTTTCAAAACTTTCTAATTGTTGTAGTATTTTCTAAATTTTCTAATATTTTCAAAAAGTTCTAATATTTTCTAAAGTTATAAATTTTTCTAACTGTTATAAACTAATTGAATCTAAATTTTCTATATAATTTTCTACTATTTTCTATAAATAATATTTTACAAATTCTCTAATAATTTCTAAGTTTCACTAAATTTCAATACATTTTCTAAACTTCATCTAATATTAGAGTACTTAAAATATAAATGTATAATAATATAAAAAAATTTAAATTCTTTAAAATAATCTACATTAAAAATACACATTAAAAACTATATTTCTACCTAAGAAAACATAAAATAAAACATATTTAACATATTATACAATTAAAAACCATATTCCTACCTAAGAAAATGTAAAATAAAATGTAAAACATATTAAAAAATGAGGGGGAATTGCTGACATGCTTGATCTAGTTGAATATCTCTTGTAACTCTTCCCACTTTGTAGTTCCCAGAAGTTCAATCGATGAAAATGACATGCAAATTTGTCTTTATGTGAGTTATATACTTTACGAGTTTCCCATTGGACCTATTCTAGCTAGACATGGTCTAATTGAATCCCTTCCGATTGGATCCCTGCCGAGTTGTACATGCCACTTGGTGCATAGTCAGTGCCACATGTTTTTGACTAGATTTGGTCCCCCTGGATCCCATTTGGCCAGATCAAGTCTAGCTAGAACGTCAAAGTTAGCCCCAAAGGTGACATAGATCCATACTTTCACCCTTAGTCTAAGCCCAAAATTTTATAAGAATAAAGATATTTTATGAAGTTTCAAAGATAAGGATGAAGTTTGTTATGAGATCTATGATTGGAGAAATTCAAAGAAGACTCGATGAAGGAGAATTAATAAATGGAAAAGGCCTGCTAGAAATCCAATAGCACCAATAATCTTGGAAAGTCAAGAGGTAGAGGAACCTATTAGAAAAACCCCTTCTCCATAGTCTCTAAGACCACCTACTCCACTCTCACCATCAGAAGTGACCATGATTTTGCATCTATATAAAAGGGAAACTCTAGTAGCATAGTAACTACTCAAGATGTGGAACAAAAAGTGGAATTGAAAATCCCTAAGGAAGAAGATGAGGAGGAGGAACACCTTTTTATACTAAAAGAATTATTAAATGAAGGACTCCTTCAAGTACCAAGGGCACCAGTGTCTAACATGATCACTACTCAAGAGATCAAGGAAATTTTACCTAGGGATTATAGAATAGAGGCTTGTAGGGATTTTGTTAAAGATGATGAATTTGTTAAATCAATACCCTACAAGTAGTTGCTATGGCAACACTATAGGTGAGAATGCCACCAGAAGATAGAAGAAAAGAAGGTGTAGAGGACTGATGTTGATGTATATGATCTCAATCAAGAAGTTGAGGATGTAATGATGAATAGGTTTGAGACTACTACCCTAGAAGAAGGAAGAATGATTGCTGGGAAATCATGAGTCCTATTGTTGACAAATTTCAATATACAAAATGTTGTTGTATTTTATTACATTATGCAAGACATGAGATTGAAAATGCCTAATATTAAGGAACCAGATAGACCAACAATAGTAATGTACTAGAGTTCAGACTTATTTGCCTTAGAAACATGGTCCTTCTCATCCTCTAGTTCTGGGAAGCAGATTTTTGATGATATCGGAATCAGAGGAATCATAGTCCTTTAGAGAGTGGAAGATGACTAGCTCTCTAAATTAACTAGAGATCTGAAAGAACATGTTTCCTATGTACATGATATAGCAAGGGAAAAGGAGAATAAATATGAATGTTGCAAGAAAGGTATACACATATTTTTACTACTTATGAGAATCAATCAAAGCTGACCACTAGTTTGCAAACCAAAGTAAGCTTTTTAGAGAAGAAAGTGGATGAGCTAGAAGGAACTAATCTTGCTAGTATAGACATGCCATCAAGTACAAAAAGTGCAATATCTTCAAGGCAATTGAGTATTGTGCATTTATAGCACTAGTTGCCATAGTGCAACTCCAACAGATTCTAACCAAGGAAGGAAAAGATGTTAATGATTTGATCAAAGAGGTGGTTGACTTTTAGTTGAAAATTGAAAATGACAAAAGAATTTTTGAATGGTTTTATAAGGAGAACATTGTTTGAAATGTATTAATGTACTTACATGAGAAAGCTAACTCCAAAAACTTTAGACTCGACAAAGTGTGTGAGCTTTTATATTTGGCCATTAGAAAATTGGAGGATGATAGAACTTTGGTAAAACCAACTTATTAGAAATGGGTTTGTAGGATTGAGAAGATGAAGCAAATTGAACTATGTGTGAGAGTGGACACTAATTTTCCTTCAGATGCCTTGTCCATAGCAAAATTTTAAAGTCATTCAAGAACTTTTCATTTTTTCTTGATTATATTAAAATTAAGATGATGGAGCTAAAAGATGATTTAGAGAATTTCCAAGATAAAATAGTGCCACCAACATTGAAAGAGGACAAAAGTGTGAAAGAATTTGTTGAGTGGAGAAATAAAGATATCTCCAAGGTGAATGATGGGGTAAAATCCATAGCCCAAGATATGAATATGACACTTTCCAAGAGTGTATATCAAAATTAGAAAATTCTTGGGTGTTTTATGAAATTTTTGAGAAAGAAGTCACACAAGTCATAGTAAAATACAATCCATGTAGACATGTGGCATATCAGATCCTTGAGCATAAATGGCCAACAAATGATGAATTTGAGGAGTGGGTAAAGTAGTACATTCCATCTGATGATTCTAACAGTGAGGGTCCACAAGAGAAAAAATAAATCCAAATATATTTCCTTTTGAAGATGATAGGAAACTTAGAAGAGAAAGAAAAGAGTCATGTGATATCAAATTTGTTACATTAGAATTTTGAAAAGCTAACTGCACAAACCTTTCATAGTAAGTCACATGTTTGGTTATAATTAGAATGTTTTGTTAAATGATCTAGTGACATGCATCTATTCCTTTCAAGTCTGAATCTCATAGCAACTCATATCTATAAATGAGTTCGTAAGCCTTGGTAGAGGGTCTGAATTTTGATGTAAGAAAGGAATTTTCATTTTGAGTTGGTCTAGTTTTCTTGTGTGTTCAATTTTTTTATACAATGATGAATGAAAGAAATTGTATAGCATTTTTCTAAGTCTTTTATCTTTATAAATTACTAGATCTGAATACTCATGTATAATTTTCAAGAAAAGTTAGTACAAGTTGAAGAAAGTAGCGAAGTTATACCATATAGATCTTGTCTCTTTTTGTCTTGTTTTTTGATTTTTTGAATTCAACATCAAGCATCTGTCAATTTCTCATTGTAATTATTTTTAAATTAGCTCTCATGTCTTATTCTATTATTAATTTGATGGGTTAAGTAATTTCTTGATAAGGTGTGAGAAGGTCATAGGGTTTTACAGAAAGTTTATTGTATGTATGGGATGTTAATGGTGTATATTTCACTTACAAGGTAAGGGAATTGATCATAGGTTATGGTATCAGATTTGTGAATTGGAACCCAATGGATAAAGTACTCATCAGAACTTACTCTAAATTTGCAAGAAAGGTTACACAATAATAAAACAATTAATTAAGAAGATAGTACATTTGTACCTAATTTTTGACGAGGATTGGTCGATATTTTGATAGACAATTGTCAAAAATTTCTCTATATATTGACAACAACTCTATCAAAAATGATCAAAATCTCTGTCACAAGGTGGCATCAGACCATTACTAGGAAACATCAAAACTTTGATGATTAGGAGATTGGCATTGATGAGCTTCCCATGCCACCGACAACAAGCATCTTTGAAACTTTAATGATTAGGAGATTGTTATTGATGAGGTTGCAATGTCATCGACAACAATCCTTGTTGAAATATTGATGAAATATCATTGGAATCCTATGAGATTCTGACAATGTTGCCATGTCATTGATGTCATCGATCGTCGATAGATCAACTAATGGTTATCAAAACTTTGACGATAACACTAGTTTTTAATTTTTATTTTTTTCATAAGAATCCTATTTGTTTTGAGATCCAAGGTAATTCGTGATTGTTACACTGTCAGCATTAGGAATGTAAGAATCCTATTTGTTTGGTGTTCCAAGGTAAGGCAATTGTCAGTTTATGGGAAGTAAGTGTCCCTATTGATTTAAGAGTGGGGGAATACGTTTTCTAGTTTGATAGGTGAGTGACATTCCACATGTTTAGTTATCTATCATAAGTTTGACAAAGCTAAGGATACTATTGGGGATTAGTATCAAATATTCGTTCAAGGGTATGTTGTCACAAGTAACATCCTTAGACCTAAAGAGAGTCAAGGACTGAAGGGTCAAGGGTTGATCCAAGGAGTGGATAAATGAAAAGATATAATGTGGGTTGGCTGGGAGAGAGGGAAAGTTACATTTTATTGTCTACATGCTAATAGTGATGGTAGTTGTCAATGGGCATTAAGGATGCAAAATAGTGTGTTTGAATAGCCCAAGGGTATGGACATAGGGAAAGACAAGATGTCTCATTATGAGAGTATGATCAAAAACTATGATTGAGATTAGAAGTTGGACCTCAAAATATGATCAATAGTTGATGGACTGATCAAAGTTTGAGTGCTTGATGTTTAAGGAGTTGAGTTTTGTACAATGACATTTGTAAGGGTAGATGATGTGAGAAGTTGTATCTTACAAATAGTTAAGAACTTATCCTTATTTAAACATTGTGTGTAACACCCACCTATAACCAACCAATCTATGCTTGGAGGGGTTCGTCTTTTCACATCCTTGCAAGATATAAGATGGGATTTAAACTCTTTTCAAAGGGGGATCAGCTAGATATTTTATATTTTAATATTATCCTTTATAGATTATTACAATTAGAGAAGCTTATCAATTCAGCTTGGTTTCCTAATAATTTCTATACAAACACTATTTGTTAGTTGCCTAAATATTGCTTCCTTATTCCAAATCCTCAAAAGTACCTAGATGACCCTAAAGTCCCCATTAATGTTTCCCATACCATTCTAGAAACCTTTCTTCTTTAGATAACTTATCTTACTATTCCTGAATTTGGATCAATGCTGATAAAATATTTATTCTCTACAGCTAAAAATTTCTATCATCAAGTGGTTAACAACCCACATTGACATGATACAAAGAGAATCAATAGGTTTTAAGAATTATTAAGGCCAAAGATAAAACTAGAGATTGGTCCAACAATGATTCAGACTCGAGCGTGTGGGAAGTGGTGGAGGAATTGGTTTAGAAATTGGAAAATTCGCACTATGGAGGACCATATTCAAGAATTTAAAGTCTTCATAGCCTCTACGGTGGTAAACATAAATGATAAGGGTTTTGGGTAATTTTAAAGTGAATCTTGAGATTAAATTTACAAGTGATTGCATGAATTTTTCAAGTTCAAGGAGGTTTTGATGAAAAAGATGACCACCTATTTATATGCTCTATAGGATGACCTAAATTATAGAAAGTGTAAAATGAGGAAACATAAGGAGACTTGGTCTGTTTATATCCATTCAATGAAAGAGGGACCTGATAAGGCTAAAGAAGGACATGGTTCAAACATTGCTATTTGTCAACCCAGTATGGTTGGAGAAGTTTACTTTCAACCATTGCAATCAACTAAAAACCATATTTTTTTACCATATTGACCACTTAAATTCTACAATTGAGCATTTAATAGATCAACTTTATTGAAATAATTAGCCATTTTTTTTGAAATTAGATGGATCTAAGATCACCCAGTTTCCTTCTATACTAAACATGCTAGCAATATCTACATCTTTATGATATTTTTCTAAATTTTTCCATAGTTCTATTAGATAACGAATATCATTAAATCTTTTATTAGGATTGAGGCTGAAAACTATGTCAATAATGCCTCTATCTTTATCCAACTTGCATTTCTAATAGAATTTACTTGAACAATCCTTTTCCTTGATTCTTATATATCTTGTATGGTTGGAAAAGCTTACTTTCAACCATTGCAATCAACTGAACTTTATTTTCCCTTTAATATTGACCACTTATATTCTTTATTTGAGTATTTAACAAATTAACTTCATTGATAAAATTAGTCATTTAAGATCACCAATTTTTCTTCTTTACTAAACATGCTAGCAAAATCTACATCTTAATAAGATTTTTCTGAATTTTTCTACAACTCCATTGGATAATGAATATCAGCAAATCCTCTATTAGGATTGGGGCTTAAAAATCTTTCAATAATACCTCTAGCTTTCCCCAACTTGCATTTCCAATCTTTTTTTTCTTTATCAGTTTGGGGTTCTACAATTTCCTTATTCAAATCATTCATAAAATATTTTCATTCAAAGCATTCTTGACTACAATCTTGTGACTGTCTAAACTGCTACCATAAAAAAATGGAAATATTTCATTTATAGAGCTTATGTTGGCCACAAAATAAATAAATCTAGTGACAAATTTTTCTCCAGCAATACACAACTCTGCAAAAATATTGCTTTAATAATATATTTTCAGCTAAATTTAGCTCTAATAATATGGGAAAACAAGCGGAAAAATAATAAATAACTACACAAACCATAGCAAAAGCTTCTCCAATAGTAGAGAAAAGAGAAACAAATTCATAAATAGAGATATGCAAGTGAAAAGTAGTACTATATTAATCTAACTTGCTTACAATCATCAGAACTTTCAAATGTCATTTGACAATACATCTAACTTTTTTACAATCATCAGAACTTTCAAATGTCTTTGGATAATGCACTATTTTTCTGCACGTAATACGAAATCTAGAAACTCATTTTTAGAGAATAGTCTATCATACAGAAGACTGTTTTGTTGGAATATGAAGCCCAATAAACACATGACCATTCAATTCCTCTTAACTCTTCATATTCGTAGAGCTCTATATAATGGCTGTGTGCAGCCCATGCATTGCATCATATATTTAATCAATATAAAAAATTCTCTACAGTAGACGTAGGCAAGCTTTGTTGAATCACAATAAAATCTATGTTCTTGGTGTATTTTGTCTTGTTCATTTATGTTTAATTCCATTTCTTTACTCATATTAATATTTATTATGGTATCAGAGCCAAGGTGGGGCTAGAGCAGAGATGGAAGAAGATAAAGTTGATCTTATCATCAATAATTTTCTTGGAAATTTGAGCTTGGTAAAGGATGAGATTGTGCATGCTAAGAGCAAAAGTGCCATGTGCACTAGCGGGATGGCTTGGAAAATAAGCCTGAAGCTGAACTGGAAGATATAAAAGCTCTTAAATATGAGCTTAATGTAATTCTTGAGTGCACAGGTGCACATAAGAAAGCCGTCTTGGAAGAATTGCAAAAATAGAAAAGGGAAGATAAGACCGAAAGGTTTGTGTAATGCCCGGTGTTGGCATGCTATCCAATGGCTTTTCTTATTTCTGGTTCTAACTTCAATGACACAAATAATTTTGTATCTAGAGTTCATAGACGCTGCGACTAGAATACTTTGAAGTAGATGAAGGGGCAAGAGATGTTTCTAACATGATAGAAGACACGGTTCAAAGTAAAGGCATGTATATCGACCAAGAAGAAGGCCAGGACGCCAAATTTGTTGCTCATCTTAGAGATGAGGAGGATGCTGGCAAGGCACCGATAAAAGCTGTGGGCTTTAATGGCATAGGCTTCTGCTCAAATGATGGACTGAAAGACAATGACCCTGCAGAGGATCTACAGATGAATGGCACCGGTGTGGAGTTCAACAATGTCATTTTGCACCACTCTACGCCAATTCCAACACCCATAGATAATTCTCTGCAAACTCAGTTAAGAGCTACAGGTAATTCTTAGCATATAGGTACCATTTGGGAGACTACTGAAAATCCGAAGTGCAATATGGGTAAATACTCCCAGGTTCAAATCACTCAAAGACAGATTACTGGTTTGCAACCCATGTTCGTGTCTCCTTACCAGGCTGTGGTTGATTAAAGTGTCATTCTGTGTGAAGCAAATACAGAGGTGAGTTTGCATCTACAAAAATTGGAGAAGATATTTTTTATTCTGATTTAACTTTGAGAAGATTCACCAGGAGTGTGCTGGGACAGAGTCTGGCAAAATGAGGTCTTCTCAAGGTCTCATTCTTTTCAGTGATTTCAAATTGGAGGTAGGGTATGCTACTGTGCATGGCTGTCGAGTGGTCTTTACAGGGCAGATTGTTGGGAGATTCTTGGAATATGAAGTCCAGTGATTGTTGATTGTTGGAAATTTTTTGAAATATGAAGTCCAATGATCACAGGACCATTTAATTTTGACAAAGGCTTTGCTATATTAGTTCGCAGTTCACAATGGAAATATAAATTACCATAGCAGATGTAATATAATCACTTGTTAAAAGGCAAGAGTCTACAATGCATCGGTAAATTGCGAGCTTTTCATTGAGGAGGTCTTGGGTTTAAATCTACTCGTGATTAACACATAATAATAATTAATCTTAATAATAATAAATAACTTAGACTTCCGCCGTTTACCTATCAAAAAAACATAAAAATATAATCACCTGTTAAACAACGCAATTTCTATAAGAGATTGGCAGAATGGAATTTAATTCCACAATTTTCCCCATAATCTCCTTGATCTTTGACTCGTACCACTTCTTGAACTTTGACTCAAACCAATTCTTGATTCTGAGAGAGATAAGAGTATAATTGTAAATGAGTGATAACACAGAGAAGCATACAAACAGAGAACAGATCATGGAACCAGAACGCCGATCTCCATTATAACAGAATATATTATAACAAAATCAAATTGCTGCTGCAAAACAAGCTTTAATGTTTATCACCATATAAACACAGACGTTACAAAACTCTTCAATGTTCTCCTAAAATCTGAGATCATTACAGCCATCTTACAAGGCTCCAATGTTTGTGGCGATAGACATTTAAAGATGTCTACCTGTTTTACCCCCATCATCGCCTTATCATCAATATTTGTACGTATAAGATTTCAGCATTCATTTTTCTACATATATAATATCTCAAAACCCATTTCAAAGCTTGAGATACTGAACTATAGCTATTCTCAAGATAATAAAATGTTCATTTGACCAAAATTTAAAAAATGGAAAATACAAATAGATTTTTTGGAACATTTTTTCTTTATGATCTGTATATTTTATAATCGAAAATTACAAAAAATTTGAAAAAAATTAATTGTATGGTGCATTCTATCTGAAGACAATAGTCTGCACCCTAATTTAGTCCAACAGTATCGTTATCAAATAAACCTAGCGCCCACCTATATAGTCTAATATAACAACCATGTGCATCCTGATAATAGATCATATAATGTAATCTAAACACTAAAAAAAATATTACACAATCATATTTTTCTATTCAGAAAGATACAAAGAGGAAACTGATTTTACTAAATTTTGCTTTGGCGAGTGGCATAATTTAGTTGTAGAGATGGGCGAAGAAGGAGAATCAGGGGTAGAATTATGAACACTCAAATTGGATTCACTCCAAACTTTTCGCAAGGGAAATCCCACGCTACGCTTGTTCAAGCTATGACAGTTGTAATAATGGATGGTTTTGCTTTCAAGAGAATGAGCTCCACATTTACAGTAACGATGATATGGCTTCTTGCTGGCATACTCATCTTCCAGTGTAAGCTGGAGTCCAACCTCTATTTTAAATGAAAATGATCCATCCATCAAAGAAGCCATCTCAATTTCTACCGCCCCTTCTCCAAAGGCAATTTTCTTATTCCCTTAAACAGCTTGAACAGCCTTACGAGGGGCATAATAATATATAGGCGTGGGAATACATTTACAGACAAATGGCAATGGCCAAATCGATGCATTTGACAAACGATACAAACAAGGTCGAGATTTTTTTGTCATGATCGCTTTGGATTGTGAAGACGCTTGTCCCTTTGCTGCAATACCACGCTGCTAAGATATTTCCTCACGAATCTTTTGTTTTTGTGCTAAAGTTGTACATTAATACTTGGACTGCGAGAAAATTTGGATCTTGTGTTGCCTGGCAAGGCCACATTATATATTTGGAGTTGATTTCCATGCAAGATCAACCCTTTTAACTATGTGTTTTATGCTAAACGTAGCACCAGGCAGGCATTCATCTCTATGCACGTTCATCCATCCCTATGCAAGTTTGACGCGGAACTACAGACCTCTTTTTGTTCCTGTTCATTTTATTTTTTAATAATTAATAGATTATACATAATGAGTCAAAATGTCAATGGAACAACTTTTAACCTAATTCAATTCAGAAGTTTTTAACTACTAGTTATCTTTAAAGACCAAGTCACATAATACAAATGGAATTGAGCATTGCAAAGAAGACAAGTCACATGATACAAATGGATTTGAGCATTGCAAAGACGTGTTCATTTGTTTCGGTTTTTTATTGTAGTTTTAAATGTAATAATATTATATTAGTAGGCTATTTTTTTTCCAATTTTTTTCATAATATTGTATAACATATCAAATTTTAAATTATTTATTTATTGTTTTGGATTTGATTTTTAGAGTTAGATATAATTTTTTACTATGAATTTGATTAATTTATTTTTAAAATTGTAGATCTAAATTTTAATTATTATAAATTCTATTAGAATTAAATATTCTCAATTTCATTAATTATTGTTATACATTTAAGGCAAATGTATTTCTATTTAGTGGATGTATGCTAAGGAAGATCATTTAACTATTGAAATTTAGTTATGTCTAGAGGTTCCTCTTGTTTTTTGACCAAATATTACTTAGGTTCTTCTCACTTCATGTCTGACCCACCTTGCTTCAATTGCTTCCTCATAGATTTTGTTTTTTGTTGATTGTCTTTTGATATGTAACTCTGCTCACTTTCTAACATTAAAATCAACTAATTATGGTAGTGATGAGCGAGAGTGAGAGTGTGAGTGCTAGGGTTTTAGGCAACGGGGGAGGAGTCATAGGAATCTGTTGAGGATGATGGAGATGGAGATGATATAGTGGGTACATGCTTTTACTTGTGTTGGCTTTATGGCTATGTGGGTGTGTGCCTTTTGGCTTGCCCTTCTAGCAACATAGTCTATTTTTCTTCAATTGTGCAAGGGTGCCCTATGGCTACAAGTTAGGGCTTTGGACCTCTTCCCTATCACCTTGTGGTCGCCCCTTTTGGGTTTTTTTGGTGCCTTTGTCTAGGAGCTTTGGCTAGCCTTTAGGAGTGATGCTTTGGGTATTTATTTATGGATGGAGTGGTTTTGGGTGTTGAGGGTTTCTGCTATCCTACCTCTTTATGGATCTATTGGCCATCTCATCTACAATGAGTCCTCCTCCATTAGAGATTAGTTTTTTTCAATTTGGTTGCTATATTCTTGGGTTACTTATTATTTTATTGAGGGTTTACCCTTTTTTTTATTAGACTATGTCTTTCCTTTAGTTGCTTCTAGGTTGTCCTACTAGTGATTGAGGATGCCTTGTGTGATGTTTTTCTTGTGGTGGCTTCTTGGATCCATTTCTTCTCCTCTACTCTTCAGTCATTCTCTATCTTCTTTGTTCAATTTGGTGGGTTTGAGGTGGATCTAATCTCCTTCTTGTTCTTTGGTGCCTTTTATTTTTGGAGGCTGGATTTGGTTGAAGGTCTTTCCCTTTCCCTTTAAATTCTTTGTATTTCTTTCTAATGGTTTGTCCTAGTTCGTTATCTCCCTACAAGAATCTTATTTAGGGAGAGTCTTTTTCTTTAGAGGTGAGATTTCATCCTAGTTTCTTGGAGGTAGATGTTGTATTCCTTCCATTTTTCTCTTCCTTCAAGCTTCCTTTTGAAGTGGAAGCTCCTATTGAGCTAGAGGCTTATCCTTTGGAGGTGGATTGCTGTTGGTACAAATCGTTCAATGTTACAGTGGTATTCCTCTTTTAGTTTCTTCATGGTGGGTTTATTTATGGGTGGAAACATTCTATTAGCTATCTATTCCCTTTCACTCTTGTTCATAGTGGATTTCCCTTCTCTTTATTTGATGGGTCTATTAGAGTGGGTTTTCTGTTGCACCAAAAGCTGGATCTATCAATGCTCGATACAACCACTCAACTTATAGTACACAGGAGGTGGTTAAGCCCTTGTCACGAATCCTAAGGGGAGCACTGAATAAATTTACAACAATCTCCCCCTTAGCATTACCTAAGGGTTTGAAGTTTTGAACCTGTGACCAAGCTTTGATACCACTTGTTAGAATGGGGTTGCCATTGCACCAAAAATTTGATCTATCAATGCCTGATACAACCACTTAGCTTATAGTACATAAGAGGCAATTAAGCTCTTGTCACAAATCTTGAGGGGAGCACTAAACAAATTTCCAACAGGGTCTTACATGTTTCCTTCTTGTTGAACTCGATCCCTTCTATTTAGTATTGGACATTTTTTTGTTGCCTAATGGAGTTGTTGGAGTTTTAGTTTCTTCTGCTAGTGTCCTTCTCTATTCCTCTTCCTTGTCCCTCCTTTTTTGGGAGCAAGGGGTATTCTTTAGTTTTTGGTTTGGGGTTCTCACCTAAACCCCTTTGTTTTTTAAAATTTAAAATTGTAAGTGTTGGACCTTGGATCCAGCTAGTTGTGGCTCTTTTCAAAGCCTTTTGAATTTACCTCTTGTTTTATATTTTCTTCTCATTGTTACAGCTTGATGTTACTTTGACAATATTTCTTTTTGTTTTATTGTACGGGTTCGGGCCCTATCTGCTTTACCTAATCAAAATGTTTCTCCCTTTCTACTACTATTCTAGATTTGCCTATGGTAAGTCACATTTTGTTGCTCATTATAATAGGGATTTCAATATAAATGTTACTTGAATTATTGTTCATAGAAGGATAAAGGGTTCCTCTCTTTTATCCATAACTTCTTTGGAGTTGATGAAAGAGAAATTATAGCTATTTTCCTTGTAATCCTCCTAACTTGACATATTTAAAAGTTTTTTCTTTTTGTGAACTTTACTACTCATGTGATTTCTTTCTTTTTCCTCGACAACTTCTTTAAAATGGGTCTAGGCTCTTTGCATGTTTTTGAAGTAGTTGATAGTAGCCAAAAATACGGGGGGCTAACCTTGGAGTACAAAAAGGCTCTTTGCATGTTGATTCAATCAAAATAAATAATTTTTCTATTTTTTTAAAGCTAGAATGTGAAAGGAATATACTTCAAAGAGAATTCTGTGTGTGTGTGTGTGTGTGTGTGTGTGTGTGTGTGTAATATGTATGTATATACATATATATATATGTATATACATACACACACACACACACACACACACACACACACATATATACATATATATGTATATGTATATATATATATATGTATACATATATATGTATATGTATATATATATATATGTATATACATATATATGTATATGTATATAAATATATGTATATACATATATATGTATATGTATATATATATATGTATATACATATATATGTATATGTATATATATATATATGTATATACATATATATGTATGTACACATATATATGTATATACACATATATATGTATATACATATATATCTATATAGATATATACATGTATACACACACACACACACACACACACACATATTTAATGCAATTTTTTAAAAAATATTTTCTTAAATATTATTGCATCTAAACTTTCCATTATCAACCTATTTCATCACCATTAGATTGAACCATTTATAAATTTGAATAAGAAAATTATAAAATGTGTAATTAATAAATTCTTTAAGGACAATTTAAAAAAATTCTAACCCTCAGTAAAAAAAACAAAAAACATAAAGGTCAATTTCCTGTTCTTTATTCTAGAAGTCTCACCACCATTCTTGTCTTGTCATGCCAAATGACAATGGAAAACTCAACATGGCAGTGGGTACTTTTTAACAATGCTATCACCTACTTAACATAACAAAATAAAAATAAAAATAAAAATCATAGACATATGTTATATGTTTGCTCTATTTTTTCAATTTATTTTCAAACATTTTTTAAGTGCATAAATAAAATGAGTAGACATGATAAATTTTGTAATGATTACTTGAATCTCAAATGATATTAGTAAATTTGAAAATAAATTATAAATATTTATCTATATAATAAGCTTAAACTTGTAACCAAGATGAAGTGAGGGCTCTCTTGGAAGGGGTCAAATTGGCCTTAAAGATTGGTATTACATGCATTCAAATTGAAGGTGACTCCCAAATAGTCACATCAACCTTATCTCACTACAATCCTATCAACTAGGGTCTCCAATATGTTTTGGGAGAAGTTTGGAGGTTTCTCTTGTGATCCCAAGAGTGGGAGGTATGTCACAATTTCTATGAATCTAATAGTATTAGGCCCAACTAATAAGCTATTAATATATGAGAAAGAGTCATATTATTTGTTATGTTGTCATTCATGTCAAGTTGTAGTTGGTTAGGCACTATGTTAATTTAGTAGAGTGCCATATCATTTGATTGATGATGAGGATTTGAAAAAAGTATGGTGATGTAAGTGTTGATAAGTGTATGGTATTCAATGGGCACTTCAATGCATTAGAATCTAGTCCAATATAATGTTGGTTTAATTGTTTTACATTATTTGATTAAGTGTAGAGATCTATAAGTAAGATAGTTTGTTTAGTGAATGAAGAACACAATATTAACCAAGCTACAATAGCTATCATCGAGAACTAGATGAAGAAATGAAGAAAGTGTAGTATTAAATAAGTAATTTCAGTGTTACCTAAGTCTAGCATTGACCAAACATGAAAATGAAAAATAGTTTAAGGAAAGATTTAGTCTAAGACCAAAATCTGATAAAAATAAAGATATTTTATGAAGTTTCAAAGATAAGGATGAAGCTAATTGTTATGAGATCTATGATTGGAGAAATTCAAAGAAGACAATGAAGGAGAATTAATAATTGGAAAAGGTCTACTAGAAATTCAATAGCACTAGTGATCCTAGAATATCAAGATGTAGAGGAACTAGTTAGAAAAACCCCTTCTCTAGAGTCACTAAGACCACCTACTCCACCCTCACCATCATGAAGTTACCATGATTTTGTGCTTGAATAAAAGGGAGCCCCTAGTAGCATAGCAACTACTCAAGATGTGGAACAAAAAGGGGAAGTGAAAATCCCCAAAGAAAAAAATGAGGAGGAGGAGTACCTTTGTCTACCAAAAGAATTATTAAATGAAGGACTCCTCCAAGTACCAAGGGCACTTGTGTCCAACATGATCACTACTCAAGAGATCAAAGGAATTTTCATTAGGGATGTTAGAATAGTGGCTTGTAGGGATTTTGTTAAAGATGATGAATTTATTGAATCAATACCCTTCAAGTAGTTGCTATGGTAACACTATAGGTTAGAATGCCACCAAAAGATAGAAGACAAGAAGGTGTAGAGGACTGATGTTGATATAGAGGATATCATTCAAGAAGTTCAAGAAGAAATGATGAATAGGTTTGAGTCTACTATCCCAGAAGAAGGAAGAAAGATTGTTGAGAAATCAGGAGTCCTATTGTTGCCAAATGTCAGTATATTCCATTATGCAAGACGTGAGATTGAAAAGGCCTAATAGTAAGGAACTAGATAGACCTACACTAGGCCTATACTAAATGAGGACTTAGCTTCCTTAGCAAAATGGTCCTTCTCATCCTCTACTTTTTGGAAGCATATTGTTGATGATATTGGAGTCAAGGGAACCATAGTCTTTTAGAGAGTAGAAGATGACTAGCTCTCTAAATTAACTAGAGATTTGAAAGAACATGTTTCCTATGTACATGATGTAGCAAGGTAAGTGTAGAATAAATATGGAGTATTGTAGGAGAGTTATAAGCATATTTTTACTACTTATGGGAATCAATAAAAGCTACCACTAGTTTTCAAACCAAATTAAGTTTGTTAGAGAAGAAAGTGGATGAGTTAGAAGGAACTAAGCCTGCTAGTATAGACATGCCATCAAGTACAAAAAGTGCAAGATCTTCAAGGGAATTGAGTATTGTGCCTTTACACTAGCAACTGCAATAGTGCAACTCCAACATATTCTACCCAAGGAAGGAAATATGTTAATGATTTGATGAAAGAGGTGGTTGACTTTTAGTTGAAAATTGAAAATGACAAAAGAAGTTTTGGTTTTTATAAGGAGATCATTGTTTGAAATGAATTAATATACTTACATGAGAAACCTTACTCTAAAAAATTTAGACTCCACCAAGTGTGCAAGCTTTTATAGTTAGCCATTATAAGATTGGAGAATGATAGAACTGTGGTAAAACCAGCTTACTAGAAATGGATTGGCAAGATTGAGAAGATGAAGCAAATTGAACTATGTGTGAGAGTGGACACTAATGCTCCTTCAGATGCCATGCCCATTGTTAAAATCATAAAATCAATCAAGAACATTTTAGTTTTGCTTGATTATATTGAAATTAAGACGATGGAGCTAAAAGATGATTTAGAGAGTTTCCAAGATAAATTAGTGCCACCAAGTTTGAAAGAGGACAAAAGTGTGAAGGAATATGCTGAGTTGAGAAATGAGGCTATTACCAAGGTGAATGATGTGGTAAAATCCATTGCACAAGATATGAATATGACACTTTTCCAAGAGTTTATATCAAAATTAGTAAATTCCTAGGTGTTTATGAAATTTTTGAGAAAGAAGTCACACAAATCATAGTAAAATGCAATCCATATAGACGTGTGGCATATCAGATCCTTGAGCATAAATGGCCAACAAATGATGAATTTGAGGAGTGGGTAAAATAGTATATTCCATCTGATGATTCTAATAATGAGGGCCCACCTGAGAAATAATAAATCCAAATATATTTCCTTTTGAAGATGATAGGTGGCTTAGAAGAGAAAGCAAAGAGTCACGTGATATCAAATCTATTACATTAGAGTTTTGAAAAGCTAACTGCACAAACTTTTCTTAGTAAGTCACATGTTTTCTTATAATTAGAATGGTTTGTTAAATGATCTAGTGGCATGCATCTATTCCTTTCAAGTTTGAATCTTGTTGCAACTCATATCTATAAATTAATGACTTCCTAAGCCTTGATAGAGGGTTTGAATTTTGATGTAAGAAAGGAATTTTTATTTTGAGTCTATCCAATTTTCTTGTGTATTCATTTTTAATGCTATGATGAATGAAAGAAATTGTATATCATTTTTCTAGGTCTTTTATCTTTATAAATTACTAGACCTGCATACTCATGTATAATTTTCAAGAAATTTTTATACAAGTTGAAGAAATTAGCGAAGTTATACCATATAGATCTTGTCTCTTTTTGTCTGGTTTTTTGATTTTCTGAATTCAACATCAGGCATGTGTTGATTTCTAGTTGTAATTATTTTTGAATTATATCTCATATCTTATTCTGCTATTAATTTGATGGATTAAGTAATTTATTGATAAGGTGTGAGAAGATCACAGGGTTTTACAAAAAGTTTATTATATGTATGGGATGTTAATGGTGCATATTTCACTTACAAGGAAAAGGAATATATCATAGGTTATGGTATCAGATTTGTGAATTGTAACCCAATGGATAAATTACTAGTCACGATTTGCTCTAAATTCACATGAAAGGTTACACAATAATAAAATAATTAATCAAGAAATTAGTAAATTTGTACCTAGTTTTCAATGAGGTTTGGTCAATATTTTGATAGATGACAGTCAAAAAATTGTGTTGCTATAATTTTGTCAAAATTCAGACAAAATCCAGTGTTATCTATATATCGACAGACAACCCTGTCGAAAATGATCCCAATCTCTATCATGAGGCAGTATCAAACCATTACTAGGAAACATACAAACTTCGATGATTATGAGATTGGTATCGATGAGCTTGCCATGCCACCAATGATAGGCCTTGTCAAAAATTCAAAAATTAGGAGATTGTTATCAATGAGCTTTCCATGCCATTGATGGTAGGCCTTGTCAATACATTGACAAAATATCATCAGAATCCTATGATATTCTGATGATGTTGCCATGTCATTGATAGATCAACTAATGGTCGTCAAAACTTCAACTACAACCCTAGTTTTTTAAATAAAAGAAAATTCATAAGAATCCTATTTATTTGGTGATCAAAGGCAATTGGTGTATGCCATTGTAATAACCCCCTTTTAACATGTAACACCTATAAACATATGTAACATCCATTACTTTATTTGTAAACAAACATATTTTCAAATCATTATTTTGATTGTCTATATTAAATTCAATAACAATATTAGATGCATCTATAATGTTCAAATGATATTTAGTAAAATAAAGACATAAGCAATACTAATACATTGATATATTAATAGAAAATAATAATATTCATTAATAGATTAAATAAATAAATCATTGAAATGAATATAGAATAATAATAGATTTGTATTTAACCATGACCCTTAGATGAGGGATCGCGACTCGTGAGGTGGTAGTTTCACCCATAGTAATAGTCAAAGTCATCGAAGGAATTAGGGATAGGAAGGAAGGTGGACACCCATAAAGAAAAAAGGATGTCATCAACATAGCCACATGGGAAGCGACTGCACCCCAATCACCGAGGAGTATGAACATTGTAAATACCAATTTATATCATTGGGTGATGTGGATGCGTAGTCTTCGGATATTGTGGATGAGATAGTTTAAAGGACATGAGCATAGGCATTTGATCCTACCAATGAAATAATAATGAGTGCCACATAATCGATAAGAGTAAAGGTACACAGGGTGATATATGTGAGGCTTTACTTTGTTATCATTATCGTGGTAAAGTAGTGTTTTCTTGTATTATTATTATTGAATATGTTTTTGCATTAAAATGTTAAATATATATAGTGCAAGAGTAATTTTTTTTTTTTTTTTTTGATGAAGTCCTTTTCAATTAATAAAATTTACTAAGATTACAATTCACAAAATAGGGCCAGGGGATACAAGATCACCCCACGAATGAGTTCAATCGGCGGAAGCCGGAGCAAACAACATGGCCGCCACTAGAAACTATAAACTATTCATCAAAAAAAAATATTTAGAACAACCTCATGCTGCCAAGGCAGTACCAACAGAGGGAGGAGGATCATCTTTATCAGGAAATCCCCACGCATCAGTGGGATTGTGAGGCAGACTAGGAATAGTCCAGCCGTCAGCAGCATCCGCAAGATCTGGGGTAGTTGCAATCTTCGCATCCTTCTTGTTTGGCCGCGGAGGAGAAATTGCCAAGGCCAGCTAGGGAAACTTGCTAGAGTGCACCTATCCAGGGGGAGGAGCCGAAGACCAGCCAGAAGCCCTCCCAGGGGGGGGGAGCTGCGGACCAGCCAGAACCACCACATGGTGGGGAAGCAGAGCGGCGCCTCCAACTGCCATGATCACCGATGGGAGAGCAGTGGCGGGGACCTTGGGAGCACGGCGTGTGTGAATGGTGGCTAGAGAATTGGCATCTGGAATGACGATCGCGAGATGAGGAAGCATCAGCTGAGGCATTTGGAGGCACTCTGGCAATGGTACAAGGAGCATTACCCTAGTGGTTTAACAATTCTTGTAAGTGGGCAACCTCTAGGGCAACTTTATTAGCTTGCACCTGTATCTGCATAATGATATTGTTACAAATGCATGCCTTAGTGTACATTGCAATGTTAACATCCAAAAAACTGTGAGTGAATAAAACTGCATTCCTATCTTTCCATAGAGAAAACAAAATTTCCATCTTGAAAGTATGCCAAATCTAGGAAAACTTTCAAGGAAATTTGGGGGAATCACCCAGCAGGATCATGTGCCATGAAAAAGGTTCGGGCCTAAAAGGCTTGAAAAAATCATGGATCCAGTGCCAATAATTTTGAGCACATTTGCAAAACCAAAAAATATGCAAAAAGGACTCAGGTTGGCCACAAAAGGGGCATGAACCCCAATGTGCTTGAGCTGAGGCTCGAGGGGAAGACCTTGGAAAGCAAGGCACCAAGCAAAGTGAGCAATCTTAGGTTCTGTAATGGCACTCAAAATGGTGTCGAACCGTTTCCTCCATTGAGAAAGTGAAGAATGCAAATGCCACCATTGATTAAGTGTGTCCACCATCGAAAGGTGGGGCGAAAGCCATCTGTACCCCATATTGGGCTTATAATTGGTAAATGGAGTGGCAGGAAACCACTTCCAATCATACCACCAAGGTCGAACAGACTGAATCCCCACTTTATGAAGTAAGTGCATAGGGATGGAAGACAACAAAAGCTCATAAGTCTGGCGATCGACACGTACAAGGCAGTATTGAACTTGCATATCCTCCCAAGACCTGAAATTCATGGTGACTCTTGAAAAAATATCCTTAGTAGTGCGAATGCCACGTTTATAGAAATGCAGAGCACTGGCACCTTGAGTCTTGGCAAGAGGAATACCCTGGAAGGCAAAAAGGGGAGACCACCAAATGTTCTGCTGATTTAAAGACAGCCCATTGTGGAACTCATTACCAGCCCAACGAAGCCAAGGTTTAACATCTTCCTAGGCTTTCTAGATGCTCTTTATAATGAAAGAACCATGTATGACCACTGGTTCTCGCATAGTGAGAAGGGTCTGAAAACCAATTCCCTTCCATGCCGGTCTGTTAGCAGGGAAGCCTGAAGAGATGCAATGTATGACAAGAATTTTCCAGACTTCATCTCTAGAAATAGCTCTTATAATCCATTTAGCACAGAGGGCAAGGCCCTACTTTCGAGTGGAAAGCAGGTCGAGACCCCCAGATTCCCTCGGGAGACAACAAAAATCCCAAGCAACTCTGTGAAAACCATGATGGTCAGAACCAGAGGCCCAAAGAAAATATCTGAGCAAACGTTCTAATTTGAGGTATGAAGCTTTGGAGGGAGCCCAAAAAGAAGAATAAAACACATGGGTGGCAGCCAAAATCTTAGAGCAAATCTAGAATTTACCAGCAAGAGAAAGTGGCTTAGTGATCTAATAATCAAGCTTTTTGGTAATCTTTGTAAGCACAACATTCCAAAGTTCCACAGGGGAAGCCTAGAAAGCAAAGGGAATGCCAAGAAAGAAAAAAATTTCTCCATGAGTAACCCATTTCCATTGGAATTGGCTGAGCCAAGGTGGAGCTGGCAAAAAAGACTGTTGGTAACAGAGCGTTTTATGCCATTGAATGGCAGAGCTAGAGGCTTGACAAAAGTTGTCAAGACAATCTAATGCATTTTTGATGTTTTCTTCATCTTCAAGAAGAGTGAGAAAAGAATCATCAGCAAAATGACCATTGACTAACTGGGAGGAAGAATCAGGAAAGGAAATGCCATGGACCAGCCCAGAAGACACAGAGTGAGCAAGTAAATAACCAAAACCTTCGACAGCAAGGACATAAAGCGTAGGAGCTAACAGACAACCTTGTCTAATGGAACGAAAAAGTCCAAAAGCTTTAGATTGTGAATTATTGATGGTGATGCAAGCATTAGCATCACCAAAGAGCATCTCCACGGACTGAAGGAAATTGAGACCAAAACCTAGAGCCTGAAGCATAGCCAAAATGAAAGGCCATTCAATGCGATCATAGGCTTTAGAAAAATCTATCTTTAAAAAGATAGCCTGCTGCTTGGACTTACGGGCCCATTTCATACCTTCCCAGACAAAAATGATGTTGTCAAGAATATACCTGGATTTGATGAAGCCAGTTTGTTCAGGCCGTACAATTAGAGGAAGCATATGGCGAATTTTGAGAGAGAGCGCCTTAGCAATGATCTTATAAGACACATTAAAGAGGGTGATGGGCCTCTAGTTGTAGATTTCCTTAGGATCACCAACTTTAGGTATGAATTTAATATTTCCTTTATTTATGATCGCTCCTAAGCTTTTAGAATGGTATGCTTCAAGATAGACTATGTCCAGATCAGGACCAATTTGCTCCCAAAGATGTTTGTAAAATTCACGGGGAAATCCATCACACCCAGGGGATTTGTCATCCACCATGGAGTAAACTGCCTCTTTAAGGTCTCAGAGGGAAAGAAGTTGCTCACAGAAAGTGTGTTGCTCAACCGTGAGGCGGTTTGGAGTAATAGTAATACACTTTCTGAGAGCCTCCTCCCGAGCAACCGAATGGCCCTACGAAGCAAAAATATTCTCATAGTGAAGAACAAAAGCTTGCAGGATGTCTGGCAGACTAGAAAGAACATTAGTTCCCTATTTTATCTTTTTAATCCCAATATTGGTATGATGGGCTCAGAGAGCCTGGAAGAACTCCTTCAAGGCTTTGCCGCCAACCTCCAACCAGTGGAGATGGGCTTTGATTTGAGCTTCTCGGGCAGCATAGTTATCAACAATTTGCTTTTCATGGCGAAGCTTGGCAAGCTGAAGTTGCAGATCCACATCAAAGGGGTTGAAGGTGAGTGCTTCAGAGGCTTTTTTGAGGGCAAGTGTGTTGGCTTCATAAGATCATTTTATAAAAATTGCCAGCTGACACCCGTAGATGCACAAAAAATGAGCCGTTCTGGTAATGGCATCATTCCACCATTGAATCCAACCTCGATGGGAATGTAGATGTGGTTCTAAATTCCAAACATGTTGTATGTGGGAGATAGTGGAGGCATGTAATAGCACAGATGTGTTGAGGAAGAATTGAGACTTAACCACTTTGGGGACAACTGTTTGCCAAGAAATGCCAAAATAAATGGGATAGTGGTCTGACAACGTTACATCTGTCAGGGGAATGACAAGTAGATCACGATCTTCAGAAAAATAAAAAAAAGATTGCATCGAGATCATAGCATGATCAAGACATTTCAATATGCGGTCAGGACTGGCTCAAAAATTGGACCAAGTGTGCCAAACTCTATTATCATGATGGCAGCTAGTATTGGGATCAAAGAGGCCCAATTTATTATGCATGTAAAACCAGGCTTCTCTTTCCCCAATTGTCCAACGGAAAGGCAGAATACCATCTTTGTCAGAGGCCACTTCAACCATATTGAAGTCCCCACGTAGGACCCAAGCAGCTGGCGGTAGGTTGTCAGCAAGCCAAACCCACATTTGTGCCCTTTCCATAACATCATTGGAGGCATAAACATTAATGACTCCAAAAGAATGATTGTTGATGGAAAGAAAAAGCCAAATAATACGGTGTGTGGGGTCAGAACCGTGCGAAATAATAACAGAATGAAGGCGAGGTGATAGGAGAGTAACTACACCACCTCGGCTAGCTTCATGCTGAGAAGAAAACATGATGCTATCCTGCCAAATTTACAAGTTCGCATGAAGCAAGAAAACCCTAGTAGAGCGAAAATTGCTTCCACATTTGGCTTTCCTCAATATCTCTGAAAGATCGCAGGAGTAATTACAATATACAAGGTTATTGATAAGTTACTTTAGGAATGATATATGGAAATATAATTATTGAGTCTAAATATTGTCTAAGGTATTGATATTAGTTTAAGAAGTGATATTTATGCACATAAGTTAATTAATTATTTAGTACATATATTTCTTCCAAAATGATTAAGAACCCATAGTGCTAGTATAAGGACATTTATCACCTATATAAATGGCTTCAAGCCAATATAGAGTTAGGAGTATTCTTTATATAAATGGCTAAGATAGGGATTGGTATCTTATAGTGCTAGTGTAAGAAGTGAGATCCTCATATAAATGGCTATTGTGCTAGTTCCAACAATGAGTAACCTTATATAAATGGCTAGATGAGAATGAGATAATAGCCAGAACTATGGAAAGAATAGTATAATCTATAATTTCTAGTATTTAAACCTAGCATTTATTTTGCAGGTATTTGTATTTCAAACATACCCTAATAGTGGGGACATTACAGTGGTATCAAAGCATAATATTGTTATCCTATGGGACTTGTTTATCCACACATTGTCACACCTTAAAGAATTATGGCAAGGGAACTAGCCTAAGAAGTAAGGAACTTTATAGAACAAATTAAAGAGAGCTTTGAAAGGAAAGAAAACTCCAATAAGGTACTACTGAAAGCTATACAAAAATTAAGTAGTAATAAAAGAGAGAGAGAGACTTAACTTATAGAGGGACCATCATTCCACTCATGAGGAAAATGAAGCCTTGTCACAAAGTTCAATCCTAGGAGAAACATTCCCCTCATTCATTCTAAGAGAAGAACCTATTGTGGATAATGGAATGACCACTAATAGAATAGAAGAAATTACACAAATGTATGCTAGCTTGGATATAAATCTTTGACAACTTATTCCTTTTAAAGAATACTATGAATATAAACTCATGGAAAATAGAAAGAAAAATCATATAGATGAAGACCTTTAGAAGAAGGTAAATAAGGTAAAATTACCATGTTTTAATGGGTTAGGAAAAGAAACTGCTCAATCATGGGTCCAAAAGTCAGATACATATCTTTCCTATAGTCTTATGACATAAAAAGGTGATGTCAAGTTTACCATATTTTATTTAACAAGATCAACCAATAAATGGTGGCATAATAGCCAAATTTCCCTAGGGCTCAAAAAAATCACCTCCTATAGTGAATTCACTAAAAAAAAGATGATTAGATTTGATCTAAGGGATCCTAAATGGTACTTCCAACAACTAACTCGCCTAAAATAATTAGGGTTAGTAGAAGAATATGAAAATCAATTTCAAAATGTTTTTGTAATGGTTTGAAATCTATCTCTAGGTCAACTTACTCATTTATTAATAGAAGGACTTAAAGAATCCATTAAAACTCAAGTGAAACCCTTTGAACCCCAAAACCTTGAAGAAGCCATCAAAAAAGCCAAGCAAATTGAGTCTAATACATACAAGGAGAAGCCAAAGAATTCTACAACCATAACATCATATCAAAATAAAGAGGTGAAAGATAATCATGAAGGTAAGAAATGCTACTACTATAAGGAACCATGGAACAAAGATCATAGATGTCCTAAAATGGAAGAATTGAAAGAGAAAATCTTATGTTTCAACTGTAATGAACCCTAGAAGCATGGCCATTGATGTAAATGAGAACAAATAAATAAAATAACATATCATGGTGAAAGTCCAAACAAAAAGGCAAGAGTTGATGAATACAAATATGCAACATTAGCAATCATCACTCAAGAAGTCAAGGATAATCACTTTAGAATCAATCGGTAGGATCTAACATTAGGAAAGATTTTATTGCTTGAGGAAAAGTAAATTTGAGAAGGGCAGACTGTAATAACCCCCTTTTGACATGCAACATCTATAAACATATGTAACATCCATTACTTTAATTGTAAAGAAATATATATTTAAATCATTATTTTGATTGGATATAATAATTAATAACAATATTAGATGCATTTACACATTTCAAACAATATTTGGTAAAAAAAAAGACATAAGCAATAATAATACATTGATATATTAATAGAAAATAATAGTATTCATGAAAAGATTAAATAAATAAATGGTTGAACTAACTATAGAATAACTATAGATTTATATTTAATCATGACCCTTAGATGAGGGATCATTACTTGTAAGGTGGCAATTCCACCCATATTAATAGTCAAAGACATCAGAGGAATTAGGGATAGGAAGGAAGGTTGACACGTGTAAAGAAACAAAACATCATCAACATAATGATGTGGGTAACGACTACACCCCAATCACTAAGGAGTATGAACAATGAAAATGCCAATTTATATTGCTAGATGATGTGGATGTGTAGTCTTTGGATATTGTGGATGGGACACTTAGTTTAAAGGTCATGAGCATAGGCATCCTATCCTACGAATGAAATAATAGGGAGTGCCGCGTAACCAATAAGAGTAAAGGTATGTAGGGTGATATATGTGAGGTTTTACTTTGTTATCATTATCATGGTAAAGTAATTTTTTCTTACATTATTATTATTATTGAATATATTTTTGTATTAAAATGTCAAATATATATAGTGCAAGATTAATTGCAGTATAAAAGGGTATTGACAAGTTACTCTACGATTGATATATGGAAATACAATTATTGAGTCTAAATATTGTCTAAGGTATTAATATTAGTTTAAGAAGTGATATTTATGCACATAAGTTAATTAACTATTTAGTACATATATTTCTTACAAAATGATTAAGAACCCATAGTGCTAGTATAAGGACATTGCTTGCCTATATAAACGGCTTTGTGCTATTATAGAATCAGGAGTATTCTTGATATAAATGCCTAAGATAGGGATTGATGTAATCTTATAGTGCCATTGAAAGAATTGAGATCCTCATATAAATGGCTATCGTGTGAGTGTGAGAGATGAGTTACCTTGTATAAAATGGCTAGATGAGAATGAGATAATGGATAGAACTATGGAAAGAATAGTATATCTATAATTGCTAGTATTTAAACCTAACATTTATTTTGCAGGTATTAGTATTTCAAACCAACCCTAATAGTGGGACATTACAATCATGCTGTCAACATTAGGAGTGTAAGGATCCTATTTGTATGGTGATCCATGGTAAGACAATTGTTAGTCTATGAGGAATAAGTGCCTCTATTGATTTACAAGTGGGGGAATACACTTTCTAGTTTGATAGGTGAGTGACTTTCTACATGTTTAGTTGTTTTTCATAAGTTTAACAAATTTAAGGATGCTATTGGGTGTTTTATTGAGATTATGGGTGTTGCACAGATTGCATAATAATGCTTAAATTTTATTATTTTATTTTATTAGGTAATGTTGTATCTCGGAGCACCTAGATGGACATGTAACATGTAAAGATTTCCATGTGATATACTTGATGAGTTGTATTATAACATTGTAATAATATTTCATGTAATTATTTAATATTGGGGAAATGAAATTAAGTTTCTAATATTAAATGTGGGGACAATGGGTTAGGTAGCACATGGTTTATGTAATACTACTTGGTGGTTTTGTGGGACTTGCTATTATATAAGCAGCCACAAGGGTAGTTGTATTGATAAGACAAAAGGCAAAAAGGAAAGAGTCGAGTAGGACAAGGCTTGATAGGTTAGCCAAGGGAGAATTTGTGAAGGTTGGAAGCATGGCATGAGATGTGTGGATTCATGCTTATTCACATGGATCGATTGGTAGTGGCTATGACTTTGAGGGCTTCCATGGTTGTATTGCAATGGTATTTTTGCTGAATAATACATAGTGACATGGATGCTTTTGGAGGCTAGATTTTTCCCTCAATGAGGGTTTCCTAGAGTATATCTTGTGTCACAATTTTTGTGGGTATGTTGTCTATTCTCTTACATGTGGATTTTAATTGCGTATTTATTTTAGATCTATTATGGGTTATGTGGAAATGGTTATATTATTTTTTGAAAGTTTCCTTACAAGTGGTATCAGACTTTGGTTTTATTGTTGTAACCTTAGATTAAATCCATGGAAATGCATGAGAGGATTAAAGAAAGGGCAAGATATATATGAGTTGTTTATTACAAATCTGAGGGTTTTGAGTTTTATGTTATGATGGGATATTGGTAGATTTTGGGCAAGTGAAATTGTTAGACATAAGGGTTTTTCAGATATTTCATTTAAATGAGGGTTTTAGGGGGAGCTTGAAGAAATGACCTCTTGGGTAAAAACAAACCTCACCATTGGATCTGGGTTGACATTTCCATAAATTTTGATATATACTATGCCATGGTTTGGCCATGTTCAGAGGAAATGAAAGAGTTTTTTTTTGTTTTGTTTTAGCCCATGGTGGCCATCAAATTTATTCCCGTTGCAATTTTTGTCACAAAAATAAAATTGTAGTGAAAATGGTAAGAAGACAATCTTAGTAAAGTGGCCATAACTTTCTCTTAGTATATTGGATTTCAAAATTCTTATAGGTGTTGGAAAGCTAATTTAGAGCAATACAATGTGGTGTAGGTTTGGTTTTGTGATTTTGATATTTTGTTAAGTTTTAAGAGCTCAAAATGTAGATGTTGTTTATTTTGAGCACAAATTAGAGCATAACTTGGGCATACAGAGTCAAATTTTGGACTTTGAGTAGTCAACAAAAAGCTCTACATATTGGTTTAGATTTGGTGCAGGTTTGCCATCATTTATTTGGTGATATATTAATTTGAACAGTTTATGGTATATATATTGACTATGGTAGCACTGTGAGTTTATGACATTGTAACTTTGGAGATTTAAGATTTGATGTCATTGTATACTCAGTTCATATTTCAAATTGGTCTCTTGATGATATGGTTATTAGTGTTTGGTTTGGATATGTATGATGATTTGTTGGGTCTACAAGTTGTGCAATGTTGTAAGTGGTCTATACTTACAAGTTGCAATTATAACTTGGATATGGGTTGTCTTTTCCCATTGATAGTTCATTATTGATGCATATTTAGATTTATGGCTTGGATTTGGGTTGCCTATGCCCTAAGTCACATGATTTTCTATTTTTTCTTCATTTAGAAGGGATGTGATTTTTTTACTAGGTACAATCATGGTGGAGAATTGTGGTTGACTATTTTATGTTGACAAGTTGGACACAATGAGATTTAGTTACTCAATTCATGGATGTGATCATGGTGTCATAGATTTTGGAATGCCATGATTGGATATACTAGTACATCCTTGATGTTCATTGGCTTGGATTTTTGATTTGGTTATGGTGCTATATCTTGTTGGTTGAGGATGATGGTTATTTGGTTTCTTTTGAGGAGCTCATGCTATGCACTTTGAGTTCCTTGATGGTTTGACACCTTCATTGATTCTCATGGTTAGAGGATATTTTTTTCATCATGATGTCATGGATATCTTGGATACATGATTTAGTGGGAGGTTGTGACAGTGATGAGGTGACAATGCAGGATTAGTTCCTAGTTTGGTTTGTATCTTCTTGGTTTGGAGATCTTGGTTTCACTTGGTATTGATACTTTGGTTGTGTGAGTGTAGACCTAGAGGATATTCATGTAGGAGATGGATTTATATGATGCCATGGATGAATTGGTACCATTTTTGAGTGGGAGTTTTTGGCATTGATATAATGATTGAGTGTTTGCAGATGTTGTGGTACAGGAATACCTAGACTAGCCTCCATTATTTTTAAGTTTTTGGCTTGTACTTGACTCTAGCCAAGTCAAGAGGATATATTAATTTGTTTGAATAAATTAGAAGGTCATGTTCAATGTTGGTTAGGTGAATTAGTCATTAGGACTAAGGTCACTAATCAACCTTTTTTTGTTGTTATTTGAATTTTGTGGTGTAAGGAGCTTAGCTAGACTTGGAGTCTTAAATGTGTTCTAAACACATAATAGGTTTTGTAAAGATGCCATAAGGTTATAAATGGCCTTGGATCCTCAATAAATAGGCGGATAGGAGTCATAGAATATAGGATTGAGGGACATGAAAAAGTTTCCAAGTGTTGAGAAGAAGTTGTTATAAAGATTTGCAATAATAGCAAAAATATCATGCAAATCAGTTAGCTTTGGATCCCATAAACTTTAGGAGGTGGAGAATAAGCCAATAGGCCCAAAAATGAAGAAAATGACATCTAATGATACCCAAGACTTAAACACAGATTATTCATTCATGCGTTGCTGTAAGAAATGATAATGTTGAGCAAGGAACGAGAAACAATCCAATTAAGTTAAGTGTGAAACAATATTACCATAAGATAAGCAAACTACAAGAGCATACACCAAGATGGTTCAACAATGGAGACAAGGATTTATAAGGGGAAAGCAAAGAAAACCCCTTGTGAGTATTATGAGTGAAGGAAAATGCCTAGAGAAGAGACAGAGTGTTGGAGCAAAAGTAGCTCAATATAATAACATCAAGTGCTAAGAGTGTGAAGAAGAAAGAAGGAGGAGCATCTCTTATATAGAGATGAGAGAGGAGTTGCATTTGTAACTCCCATTTCTATGAATGCCACATTCATAATAGGTGTGTGCAAAGTGTCACAATCCTCTTAAGGAGGATAAACTAAATAAAGAAATAAACAAGAGTTGTCCTTACATGTGGAATAAAGGACAAACAATGACATGTCCTCCAAATGTGTACAAGAGGACAAACTACATTTAGGGACCCTTGGAATATCCCAATTAATATATCCAAGTAAAGATTAACCTTTCTAACAGCCCCCCTTAATCTTTACTTGGGGAGTTTACATGAACGGGTTGTAAACCCAAATTTTTACAATGGAACTGAAATCTCTCTTTAGAAAGTGGTTTGGTTAAAATATCAGCCACTTGATCTTCTCCTTTACAATAAAGAAGAATAATTTTCTTGTCTTCAACTTGTTCTCGAATGAAGTGATGTTGAAGTGAAATATGTTTGGTTCGTGCATGATAAACTGGATTCTTGGCCAAGGCAATAGCACTCTGATTGTCACAATGTATAGGTGTAGGTGATTGTTGAGGTAGACCCAAATCGTCAAGAAGTCTTCTAATCCACAAAGCTTCCTTAGCTGCATTGGTAAAACCTTTGTATTCAGCTTCAGTTGAGCATAGGGAAATAGAGCGTTCTTTTTTGCTTTTCCAAGAAATTGGACCTGAACCAACAAAGAAAAAATAACCACAAGTGGATTTCCCATCATTGGGATCTCCACCTAGATCGGAATCAGTATAGCCATGTAAAGTAAATTCAGAATTTGCATCATAAAATAATCCCATATTAATAGTTCCTCTAATGTACCTTAAGATGCGTTTCGCAACTTTAAAATGAGTTTGTTGAGGTTTAGACATAAATCGAGAAACTAAACCAACACTATAAGCAATATCAGGTCTAGTAAGAGTTAAATAATTTAAACTTCCTACCAACTGTCTATACAAGTTTTCATCAACAAAAGGAGTATTCATATCATTTATTAATTTAGTTCCTAATTCACATGGAATTGAAACATGGTTAGAGTCATTCATCTTAAATTTTTCTAAAAGATCATAAGCATATTTGCTTTGAGAAAGAAAGATAAATTTAGGAGTTTGAAAAATTTGCATACCTAAGAAATAATGTAAGATACCTAAATCTGTCATCTGAAATTTCTGTTTAAGTTGGAATTTGATATCAGAAATCAAAGTGTCTGAATTAGACGTGAGGATTAGATCATCGACATAAACAATAACAATAATAATGTCATCGTTAGTATGTTTAATATACAAATTTGGATCATTCTGACTTCTAGCAAAACCTTGAGAAATAAAGAAAGAAATAATTTTAGAATACCATTCTCTAGGTGATTGTTTAAGACCATAAATAGATTTGTTCAATTTGCAAACCAGATTTTCACTACCTTTCTTAAAAAATCCAGGAGGTTGAGCCATATAGGTTTCTTCATGTAAATCACCATTTAAGAAGGCACTTTTAACATCCATTTGATGAATGGGCCAATTCAGTTTAGATGCTAAAGCAAGAACTAGTTTGATAGTAGGCATCTTAGCAACAGGAGCAAAAGTTTCATTATAGTCTAATCCTTCAATTTGTGAAAAACCTCTAGCAACTAGTCTAGCCTTAAATTTACTAATTTCATTATTAGTATTCAACTTTGTTTTGTATAACCATTTACATGAAACTAGATTCTTTCGATGAGGTAATTTGACTAAGTCCCAAGTTTGATTAGCAAGTAAAGAATCATATTCCTCTTGCATGGCTTTTTGCCAATGAGGTTGAGAGTTAGCTTGATCAAAAGACTTAGGATCGTTAGAATTCATAATAGTAGTCATCAAAGCATAATTACAATAATTAATCCTTCTATTTTTAATTCCACTAGATCTAGAAATATAATCATCAGCTTCATTGATTAAGTTTTGAGCCCATTTAGGTTTACGTTTAGTTGTGATGGAATTATCACTAGAGGAAGAATCATTAGTATAAAAGTATCATTAATATCTACTTGAATATCATGAGGTGTAGGTGCAGAAATAATAGGTGGTACTTGATTTGAAGGATTAAGAGGAGGAGTAGGGTTGAGAGAAGGAGGTTGGTCCTCTACCAGCACAATTTTAGTGCCACTGAATTCTGCATCATGTGTAGTAGAGAAATCATGGACTCCATTTTTTGCAATACAAACATCTCTAGCAACTTGAAATTTGTTAGTAGTGGAATCATAAACACAATAACCTTTAGTGTTTTCATCATAACCAACAAACAGATAAGGAGATGACTTAGCATCTAATTTATGCCTTTTCTGTTTAGGAGTATGAACATAAGCAATAGAACCAAAAATCCGTAAATGATGTAAATTAGGTTTCCTACCAGACCAAGCCTCTTCTGGAGTGATAAGCTTGAGAGCTTTGGTAGGAGTCCGATTAAGAATATAAGTTGCACAATACATGGCTTCAGCCCAAAATTTATAATGCAGATTCTTAGCATGCAACATGCTTCTAGCCATTTCAACAATGGTCCGATGCTTTCTTTCCACCACACCATTTTGTTGTGGTGTATAAGGAATAGTAAGCTCGTGTTTAATTCCACATGATTTCAAATAAGAATGAAAAGCATTATTCACATATTCTTTGCCATTATCAGTTCTAAGAATTTTAAGTTTAAAACCAAATTGCCTTTCAACATATAATTGAAATTCAATAAATATATCAAGAACTTGATCCTTGCTATGCAAAAAATAGATCCAAGTTCATCTAGAAAAATCATCAACAAAGGTAAGTGCATACTGAGAACCTTGGATGGAGGTATTCTCCATGGGGCCCAAAAGATCACTATGGACAAGATGCAACTTATGAGTTACCCGCCATGATTTTCCACTTGGAAAGGGCTCCCTATGCATCTTACCACTCATACAACCTGTACAGGCAATCTTGGAAGGTATAATGTGAGGCAAGCCATCAACCATATTATGCTTTTGCATGAAAGTAATATAATCAGAATTTAAATGGCCAAGTCTCTCATGCCATATATTGAAATCAATAGAAGTATGTAGTGAATATCGTGAACTAGCAAATTCATGGAATTTAAACAGATTGTCATTATCCATTTTAGCATGAGCAATCACTTTTAGAGTGTGTGGATCTATGATATAACATGTATCTTTGTAGAATTCAAGTTTATAGTCCTCACATAACTGTGAAACAGAAATTAGATTAGTTTTCAAGTCAGGTACATATAAAACATCATGCAATTTACCATTAGGAATAGTAACATCACCTAGTCCTTCAACTTTACAAGTCTAATTATTAGCTAACTGAATAGGAATGTTAGCAATATCAGGTTGTAAAGAATCAAAGATTTCTTTATGAGAGGTTACATGTTGTGATGCACCACTGTCAACAATCCATTCTAAAGGTCTACAAAGATTAAAGCTACAAGTAAAAGCATGACGAGGATTAAAACCAGTAGAGTTACCTTTTTTATGATTTGAGTTTTGATTATTGTTACTAGTATTCATAGGTTTTTTATCATTTTGCTTTTTAAAACAGTTATTGACAATATGACCATCTTTGCCACAATAAGAACAATGAGGTTTGGAATTGGAATGATTCCTTTGATTATTAGTATTACGAGTGTTATTAGGATGATTGGTATTATTATTATATTTCGCATGAAATTTATTGTTGGAATTATTTGAATTAGTATTATATTGTTTTTTGTTATTATTATTATTATTGGAATGAAAATTATTATTTGAATTTCTAGACACAAATGCATGTTCAGTGGATTTAAGGGTACCAAACTGAAATAGCTTAGCTTCTTCCTGTCTTAATAAAGTTTGAAAAATAAAATAAGTTAACTGAGAAGTTAAAGTAGGAATAGCAAGCTGTGCATGAATATTAGTTATAAAATGTTGAAACTGTCTAGGAAGACACTTTTTAAGAATAAGATGAATTAAACGAATGTCCTCTAATTGAACACCTAAGGCAATAATTTGGCTTTTAAGAGAATCAAATTTTAACAGAAATTCATCCATACTTTTAAAATCTGCATACCTGAGATCTTCAAGTTGATCATGCAACTGTATTTTGCGGTATTCATCATCACTGTCATACTTGGTTTTCAAGATAGACCATGCATCATGAGCTTTAGAAAAATGAGCAATCAACACATATAAATCTGGAATAATGGAAATACCAATTAATCCTAAAGCTTCTTCATTTTTAGCTTTCCAAGTATCTTTCTCGTCTTGGGTAGCCGCTGAACCAGGTTCAAGAGAAGGATCAGTGACTATTTGGAAGAGGTGTTTAAAACGAAAAATAAATGAGATATGAGTTTTCCAAGAATGATAATTGGAATAATTAAGTTTTATTTCTGGAATTAAGGTTGACATGATTAAAAAAAATTTTAAAAAAAATTCCTTGATTTGACAATCAAATTAATAAAAAAAATTATGTCTTTTAATAATATATATATATATATTTTTAAAAAAGGTTAGAGAAAACAATTATAAAATGAAAAAAATCGTTTTGTTTTTTTAAAAATAAACTTATTTTTTTATTTTAAGGTTGCTTGTAAGAAAAAATTAAATAAGTTGTGAATAATTTTTTATTAAAAAAAGTTGAGTTTTTAAATAAATAAAAAGCGCGGTTTAAATGGGGAAATGGATAAGGACGGAGGCGAGCAGGTGGCGGGGCTGTGCAGGCCACGGGTGACGCATGGCCTATACACAGGCCACGCCTTAGGGTTGGCGTGCGGGAGTCAGGGCGGGTGGTTCAGTGGTGGGCCTGCGGAAAAAAATGATAAACAAACACCGACAGAGTTAATGTGCAGCAATGGACGCAGGGTTTAGGCAGTGCTGAGAGCGAGCGGTGGTGTTGAGGGTGCGCAGTAGCGCTTAGTGCCCATGGCAGCGTGCGGCGGTGTTGAGAGTGCGCGGCGGCGCTGAGTGCCCGCAGCAGCGTGCGGCGGTGTTGACGGCTCGCGGCGGCGTGCGGCTAGCGTGTGGCGGTGCGCGGGTGGCACGATAGCCCAAAAAAGTGTAAAGAAGAAGATTCGCGCTATGCGTGATTAAAACATGAAAAAATATAAGAAATTTAAGCAATTAAAATAATATGTAAGAGATGATAATAGAACAATATATTAGAAGTTTTTTTTTAAAAGAGAAGGAAATTTTTTTTTTTAAAAAAAGGAATAAACAAATTAGAGACTTATTGAAAACTTTACTCATATAATACTTCTTGTTTTGGCGGCATGCCATCCAAAACAAGAAAAAAAATTGAAATTTAACAAGAAAACCCTTTGGCGGCAAGCCTTCCAAAGAGGGTTAGTAAAAAATATGAAACCTGCATACACAAGATATGTTAAAAAAAGAGCTAAAATCACACCACAAACTTCTTCTCTCAATAATGTCTCCAAATAAGGTGTGCTCCAATGAATGGCAACCTTCAACACAAAACTTAAAACAAGGATTAGATAGCCAAGCTCTGATACCATGTAAGAAATGATAATGTTGAGTAAGGAACGAGAAACAATCCAAGTAAGTTAAGTGTGAAACAATATTACCATAAGATAAGAAAACTCCAAGAGCATACACCAAGATGGTTCAACAATGGAGACAAGGATTTATAAGGGGAAAGAAAAGAAAACCCCTTGTGAGTATTATGAATGAAGGAAAATGCCTAGAGAAGAGAGAGAGAGAGTGTTGGAGCAAAAGTAGCTCAATACAATAACATCAAGTGCTAAGAGTGTGAAGAAGAAAGGAGGAGGAGCATCTCTTATATAGAGATGAGAGAGGAGTTGCATTTGTAACTCCCATTTCTATGAATGCCACAATCATAATAGGTGTGTGCAAAGTGTCACAATCCTCTTAAGGAGGATAAACTAAATAAAGAAATAAACAAGAGTTGTCCTTACATGTGGAATAAAGGATAAACAATGACATGTCCTCCACATGTGTACAAGAGGAAAAACTACATTTAGGGACCCTTGGAATATCCCAATTAATATATCCAAGGAAAGATTAACCTTTCTAACAGTTGCAATAGTTTGGAGAAAGTAAATAGAGTTCAACAAGCATTTTATAGTGCATTTCTGGTGTTTTTGTGCTGATAGTCATACTTAATGGACTGAACATTTGACTAAATCCAATGATGGATTAGTGTTCTATATGTTTTTTATGAATGTTTTATTTTAATTTTTAGTCATTTTGAGGTCATCTATCTTCTATTTTTCAGCAATCTAGTTTAGGGTGTCTAATTTGTTAGTGTTTTGAGTAGTTTAGGAAGCCATGGCTTCCCTATGAATTCTAAGCATGGAAAATAGTTAATGTTAGATGGAAATGGTAGAGGAGTAAATAGTGTATGTATTCTTAGGAGTTAAGAGTATTAAAATCATGAGGGACTATTTTATATGCTAGGCCCTAGGCAAGTTTGTGCAACTTGGTTAGAGGTCTAGAGGTTAAAAGAGTGAAGAAATATTGCATGGTTTTACAGATCCGTACTGCTCCAATTTTTTTTCATAAAGATAAAAATAATATCTAAACATTTTGTGAAGATATAAGCTATACAAATAATTTAGGATTTGGTTTGAACAAGTTTGCTATCAAAACCAAAGTTTAGTCCTAGAAATTAGGTTTATTAGGCCTCTTGTTCTTGTTTATAGGAACCCCTTGTATGGTCACATTCAGACCCAGAACCCTTAATGAAAGTTTTAAAAATTTCAAAAGGGTATCCAAATAAAGTTTTATTTTTCTATGTTCTTTGGAAATATTTTACTAAAAAGGGGGAAAATGAACTAGTGAAGGCTACAAGGAAATAGGCTTATTTTAAGATCTCTACATGATGATTCATGGGATCTGATAAGAAAATGATTGAAGACCCTTCCAAAGTGAATCAAAAAGTCAAGGAAAATAAAATTTTCATGATGGAGAAGACCCCTACAATTTTGGAGCATGTTTATGGATATTTGGCACTTAGAACCTTCTAAGTGAGTGTAGAGAAGTGAAACAAAACTAAGGTGTTGATCATTCAAGGTTAAGTTTTCAAAGATTGACTCTTATAGAAAAATTTGAAAAGGTCTTAATTAATGATCTAAACCTATTGGAAGATCCTATAGAGGAATAAGATACTAAGAGGCAAGTGAAATCTCTTGGAGGGTGTGAAAACAAGCCTTAAAGTTTATCATACACCATATTGGTATCAGAGCCTGAGTTAGACTAGGCTTGTGGTTCATGTTTCAGCCTATAGAATTAGTGGGAGGTAATACATCAAGTGGAATAGTAGAAGACACAACCATGGTGAATAACATTGAGTTATCCAAGAAGGTTGAAGAACAAGAAGAATACAACAAGTCACTAAGGGAAAGAATAGCTCAAATGGAGAAACTCTTGGGTGAAGTCCAAGACAAAGCTGATAGGGTCAAAGAGAAAATTGACCTAAAGGAAGCAAAAGAAGCAAGGGAGAAGGAAATAGATTTGGAAGAAGAAGCACCAACCCCTAAACCTATTCTTCCTGAAGAACCATTCTTAAAGGAATTAAAAGCATTGAGTGGCAAAGCTCTAGAAGGAGTGCCACTATTTAGTGGACAAATGGATCTAGATTTAGTTGTGAACTGGATTTCCAACATTGAGAACCATTTTGAATTTGATGGCATCTTTGAGGCACAAAAAGTTGTGGTGGCCAAGTCTAGATTAAGAGGTTCAACTATTACTTGGTGGAAGTTTATGAAAACAAAGAGAGAAAAGGATTGGAAAAGGTTCTATTTTGACATGGAAGGGTATGGTGTCCAAAGTAAAACAAACTTACCTTCCTGATGATTGTGACGTCCAGCTTCATAAGAGGAGATAAAATATTAGGAAAAAACATTTAGATGTCCAAGCATATATCGAGGAGTTTCAAAAATTGTGTTTGAGGTCCAAGGTAGTTGAAGATGAGAGCATCAAGCTAGCAAGGTACTTGAATGGCTTTAAATGGTCAATTCAATAAGAGATGAGCTTAGTGAACTTCAAAAAAAAAAATGCAATGTTACCAAATGGCCTTGATGATGGAAGAGACAAGAAAGATGAAGCAAGAAACCTCTAAAGAAAAAGCTAAGAGAAAGGATAATAGAGGCCAAAGAGGTGGCTTTGGTGGAAGATGTTCTAATTCAAGAGCTCAAGGAGAGGTAAAGTTTAGTGACCAACAAGAAGGAAGCTCAACTAGAGGTGGTAGAGGAAGAAATTCTAACTCTAACTTTAGAGGAAGAAGTGGTGGTTTATTACAAGGAGGAAGGGGCAATTTCTTTTCCAATATTAAGTGCTATCATTGCAATCAAATGGGGTACCTTGCATATAGATGCCCAGAGAAAGGTGGTTCACCACAAGGAGATGATGAGAGGACTAATTTGGTCCAAGATGAGTCTAATTAACACACAAACATGCTAAAGTACCACTGAATTTAGAGGAAGGAGAAAACATTATGATGAGGAGAACTCTAATCAAGGAGCTCACAAAGGAGGACCCAAGTCAAAAAAGATATTTGTTTAGGATCAAATGCAAGATAATGGGGAAAGTATGTAGAGTCATCATTGATTAAGGATCTACTGATAATATAGTGTTAGAGGAAGTAGTTAGCAAACTAAAGCTGAAAAGAATATCCCATACAAATCCTTACAAGGTTACTTGGCTTAATAAATGTCAACATGTGTTAGTGAATGAACAAGCATGGGTGGAGTTCTCCATTGGAAGGTACAAAGACAAAGTTTTACGTGATGTGTTACCTATGGATGCATGCCATTTTCTCCTAGGTAGAGCATGGCAATTTGACTGCCAAGCCATACATGATACATGAAAGAATTCTTATTGTTTCAAGAAGGACAATGTGACTTTCAAAATTCAGTCATTGTTGGAGGATGCTGAAGTGAAAACAAAAAGTCCAAATGTTATTATGGTAGGTGAAAAAGAATTCATACAAACCATGGAAGAGAGTGAAGGTATATTCTATGTATTGGTGTTAAGGCCAAGAGAGGAAAATGAAGGCAAGGCAACCAAGAAGACTAAATTACCAAGTGAGATTCAAGGTATGTTGTAGACCTACCAAGGCATTGTAAGTGATGGACAACCATCAAAATTACCCCCTAAGAGAGCCATAAGTCATAGGATAGATCTTATCCTAGGAGCTACCCTACCCAACAAAGCAACCTATAAGATGACCCCTCAACAAAATGAGGAAATAACAAGGCAAATACAAGAGCTCTTAGACCAAGGCCTAATTAGGAAGAGTATTAGTTCACGTTCCATACACATTGTATTTTAACCTAAGAAGGGAGGAACTTGGAGACTATGTACTAACTCAAGGGCTATCAATAGGATAACCATAAGGTATAGATTCCCTATCCCTAGGATTGAAGATTTAATGGATTGTTTAGGTGTAGCCAAGTACTATAGCAAAATAGACTTGAAGAGTGGCTATCACCAAAGAAGAATTCATGAGAGTGATGAGTGGAAGATAGCCTTCAAGACTAATGAAGGGCTATATGAATGGTTTGTCATGCCATTTGGTTTGTCAAATGCCCCCTCCTCATTCATGAAGCACATAAATGAAGTTCTCAAAGAAAACATAGGAAAGTTTGTGGTTGTATACCTAGATAATATACTAGTTTTTAGTAAGACAAGGAGTGAGAATTTGGAACATCTTGATATTGTCTTTAAGAAGTTGCATGAAGAGAAGTTGATGATCAACTTGGAGAAGTGCACGTTCATCAAAATAGAGCTAGTGTAGCTTGGGTTTGTCTTATCTCACAACAATCTAAAAATGGATAAAAGTAAAGTAGAGGCTATCATAAATTGGCCTACTCCAAGGACAACAACAAAGGTAAGAAGTTTTCATGGCCTTGCACAATACAATAGAAAATTTATAAGGCAATTTAGTGCAATTTGTGCTCCTATGTTGGAGACTATCAAAGTAGGAATGAAAACCAAGTTTATTTAGAATGAAGATGCTAACATGAGATTTGAGTTGTTGAAGGAGAAAATAAATACACAACCTATTTTAGTGCTGCCAAGATTTGAGAAGTTATTCACCATTGTGTGTGATGCTAGAAATTTAGTAGTTGGGCCTATTTTAAGCAAAGAAGGTAGACAGGTGGCTTTCCATTCAGAAAAGTTAAGTGAAGCTAAGAAGAAGTAATCTTCTTATGAATTAGAGCTATTTGCATTGGTCTAAGCTCTAAGAAAATGGAGGTACTATTTTCTTCCCAAGGAATTCATTGTGTATTCAGATAATCAAGCACTTAGTTTCCTAAATTCACAAGAGAAGTTGAGTCACAAACACATGAAGTGGGTTTCATATCTTCAAGAATATACTTTTAATATCAAGCACAAGAAGGGTGTTCTAAACAAGGTGGCTAATGCATTTTCAAGAAGAGCACTCACACTCAAAGAAATATAGTTGAAGAGCATGGGAATAGATTATTTCAAGGATCTATATTGAGATGATGAGGGCTTTTCTGACATATACAAGGTATGTGCTAAATACAAGAATCATTTTCATATTAGGTATGCTAAATATACTTTGCAAAGTGATCTCTTTTTAAAGGGAAATCAATTGTGTCTTCCTATAGGCTCAATTAAATAGAATTTAATTCAAGAAAAGAATAATGGTGCTTTGAGTGGTCATTTTGGAATCACTAAGACTCAAGACCTTGTTTCATGGTTCTAATATTGGCCTAGAATGAATCTAGATGTTAAAAAGCACGTGAAAAATTTGTGGTATGTCAAAAGGCCAAGGGCACTTCATCAAATTCTAGTCTTTATCAACCACTACCCATTCCCACTAGGCCATGAGAATGTTTAAGTATGGTTTTTTTATAGTTGGGCTACCCAAAACAAGAAAAGACATGGATAGTGTGTATGTGGTTGTAGATAGATTTACAAAGATGGCTCACTTTGTGCCATGCAAGACCACAACTTATGCAAGTCAAGTAACATCCTTATTCTTCAAAGAAATAGTGAGAATCCATGAGTTACCTATCAACATTATGTCAGATAGGGACACTAAGTTTATGCATCATTTTTGGAAGACTCTTTGGCAAATATTGGGCACAAAATTATCTTTTGGATCAACCCACCATCCCCAAACTAATGGTTAAAATGAGGTTTTTAATAGAAGCCTTGGGAATCTTCTAAGATGCTTGACTAAAGAGTATGGACACCAATGGGATTAGTTGATTGGGCAAGCTGAATATGCCTACAATGAAACCATAAATAGATCCACAGGGAAGAGTCCATTTGAGATAATTTATGAAACAAATCCAAGGGGTGTCTATGAGTTGAGAGATTTGAAAGGAATCAATGAAAGTGGATATGTGGATGATTTTGCATTTGTTATGCAAGAAGTTCATGAAATAGTGACGAAGATATTAGTGGACAACACCAACAAGCTCAAAGCTAAGGTGGATGAAGGTAGAGGGAAAATAGAGTTCAATTTTGGTGATCTTGTAATGGTGCACTTAAAAAAATATAGATTGCAAAAAGTGGTTCCCCAAAAGATTCAAATGAGAAGGATAGGACCATGTTCTATATTGGCTAAGTATGGTGACAATGCATTCAAGGTTGAACTACTGGAAGATAGTGGACTACCACCCATCTTGAATATTGTAGACTTAGTCCATTATATAGGAACACAAAAAGACATGGATCAAACCCTTCATGAAGTGATTAGAGATGTGGAGGATCTCCAATTACCTACTACTACAATCACAAGCTTGGACAACATACTAGATACAAGAGTCTATAAAAAGATAAGGACTAAAGAGTACAAGGAGCATTTCATTAAAAGGCATGGACAAAATGATGCTAATGCTATTTGGAGAAAGGAATCAAAGTTCAAAAATATGGAATTTGATCCTACCATCATCCATCCAAGGGTGGACTGATCTTCTTATTTATGGGGAGGATGGTGTAGGAGCACCTAGATTAGCCTCCATTATTTTTAAGTTTTTGGCTTATACTTGACTCTAGCCAAGTCAAGAGGATAGATTAGTTTTTTTGAAGACCTTAGAAGGTCACTTTAAATTTTGATTAGGCAAATTAGTGATTAAGAATAAGGTCACTATTTAAACTTTGTTTGTTGTTATTTGAATTTTGTAGTGTTAGGAGCTTAGTAAAAGTTGGAGTCTGAAATGTGTTCTAAACACATAATAGTTGTTGTAAATATTCAATAAGGTCATAAATGGCCTTGGATCCTCAAAAAATAGGTGGATAGGAGTCATAGAATATAGGATTGAGGCATGTGAAAAATTTTCCAAGTGTTGAGGAGTTGTTATAAAGATTTGTGTTAATTGCAAAAATAGCATGCAAATCGGTTAGCTTTGGATCTTGTAAACTTTAGGAGGTTGGGAATCAGAAAATAGGCCCAAAAATAAAGGAAATGGAATCTAATGATACCTAAGACTCAAAAAAAAATCATTCATTCATGCACTGTAACAATTTGTAGAAAGTGAATACAGTTCAACAAGCATTTCACAATGAATTTCTGGTGCTTTTGTGCTGATAGACATACTTAATGGACTGAAAACCTAAATCTAATACTATATTAGTGTTCTATAGCTTTTTTATGAAATTTTTCATTTGAATTTTTAGTAATTTTGAGGTCATCTATCTTCTATTTTTCAGAAATCTAGTTCAGGGTGTCTAATTTGCTAGTGTTTTGAGTAGTTTAGGAAGCCATGGCTCCCCCATGAAATCTAACCTTAAAAAATAGTTCATGTTAGATGGAAATGATAGAGGAGTCATTATTGTATGTATTATTAGGATTTAGAAGTCTTAAAAGAATGAGGAACTATTTTATATGCTAGGCCCTAGGCAAGTTTGTGCAACTTGGTTAGAGGTCTAGAGGTTAAAAGAGTGAAGAAACATTGCATGATTGTACAGATCCATACTGTTCCAAGAATTTTTCATGAAATTAAACATAATATATAACCATTTTTTGAAGATATAATCCATACCAATCATTTAGGATTTTCTTTTAACAAGTTTTCTATCAAAACAATAGTGCAGTCCTAGAAATTAGGTTTATTAGGCCTCTTGATCTTGTTTATAGGAACCCCCTGTACGGTCACATTCAAACCCAAAAAACTTAATGAAAGTTTTAAAAATTTCAAATGGGTACCTAAATCAAGTTTTAGTTTTCTAAGTTGTTTGGAAAAAGTTTACTAAAAAGGGAAAAAATGAACTGTTGAAGGCTATAAGGAAATAGGCTTATTTTAAGATCTCTACATGACGATTCATGGGATTTGATAAGAAGATGATTGAAGACCCTTCCAAAGTGGATCAAAAGGTCAAGAAAAAGAATGTTTTCATGATGGAGAAGACCACTACAATTTTGGAGCATGTTTATGGATATTTGGCACTTAGAGCTTTCTAAGTGAGTGTAGAGAAGTGAATCAAAACTAAGGTGTTGATTGTTCAAGGTTAAGTTTTCAAAGATTGACTCTTATAGAAGAATTTAAATAGGTCTTAGTTAATGATCTAAACCTATTGTAATATCCTATAGAGGAATATGATACTAGGAAGCAAGTGAAGTCTCTTTGAGGATGTGAAAATAAGCCTTGAAGTTTATCATACACCATGTTGGAGGCTTGTCTTAGATCTTGTTGTAGTAGAAGCATCTTTGAAATTTACATGGTGCACATGTTATCTTCATGGTGTGTGGAGATGGTTTTTCATGGCATGTAGATATGGTTTTCTTCATGGTGTGTGTGTTTGAAATATAAGAGGAGTCACTAAGAGGGGAGGGGTGAATCAATTACCACATAAATAAATCCTAGATCCCTTTACATGTCACTACAAAATAAACTTTGAAAACTAAATACTGCTGATGCTCAACAAACACACATAAAATGCTATAACTCGATAAATACTAAATATGATCGATAAGTACTTAACATGAAAATCTTATGTGTTATCTATGATTACCATTATTTTAACTTAGATGCAAACATATAAAAGAAAATAGCATGAACATATTTGACACCAGGATTTAACATGGAAACTTAATTTGGGAAAACTACCAATTGCAACTAGTTACTATTTTCACACTTCTAAAGTGAGCTTTGTTAGGAGCCAACCCTATTAAAAGTTACAAAACACACTGTTAGGTGTGATCTTGTTAAAATATTTAATCACTTTTTTAGGAGTGGCCTTTTTAGAGGTCTTTAGACAATTCAATAGAATTGCCACCTTGTTAGAGGTTTTACAAATAGGTGTTAAGCCAACTCTATTAAGAGATTTAGATCACTACTACAATGGTTAGAGAGTAGCAATGAGATGACCTAATTTTTGATGCAATTGAATTATTGAGTACAAATCTCTATTCTAGCTTGTACTTGATCCTTCCTGATCAAATATATCTTTTTAGCTCTAAAAGGATATTATGCTTATCCTTATGATCTACTTCCTTACTACATCATTAGATCTTCAAAATATTCCATACACTCAAACTCTTACACACTTTCAAATTCTCAACTTGAGCTTATACTTATATCATTCATATTATCAAGTCAAATCATATACAACTTAGAATAACTAATATTCAACACCTCAATAGGCTAGAACCAATAGATAAATCAATTAAAATCAATATGCCAAAATAAGAAAATCCTTCATTATCTGACTCTACATAGTTGACACTAACTTAGAAATGATTTTCCTATGTTAACCAAGTGAACTTGGTTAACACTACATATTCGCATAGTTCTTTTGGTAACCAAGTGAGCTCTATTAACACTGGTTCTATCCAACATTTCCTTCATTAATTGAGTGAGCTCGATCAACAATCATCTTCTATAAAATTTAGTTTGACACTCGAGTGAACTTAGTAGATATTTCCTTCTGAACTAGGCAAACACATGAACACTCAGTAAGCATAGACAACTATCTTCACTGCCTGAGTGAGCTCCACATGCACTAACTAATAATGATATGACATTTGTGTAATATCAAAGATAATACACATTTAATCAATTGTATCCAATAGTGTGGAGATGGTTACATCTTGAAAACTTATGGGGTTCTTGTTTATCTTCATGGTGTGTGGAGATGGTTCTTCATAGTTTGTGGAGATGGTTTTCTGCATGGTGTGTGGAGATGATATGCTCTTGATATATGTTTAGATTTTTTGACATGTTATAGTATGCTTATATGGAGCATGTTACTCTTTGGTTGAGATGGTTTAGATCATTTTGTCATGCTTATGTTCTTAAGGCCATGGCTAGAACTTTGACATTGATCTTGGTTTAGCTTCTTGGTATTGCGTACATTGATCATAAGCTAGATACTTCATGATATTGGTATGTTGCATTTGGAGTTGCCATAGATTTAATATTTATAGGTGCTCATGGATACTTAGAGATGGTAGTGATGCTAATTTCTCTTGTGATTGGAGATATATTTGTTGGGACAATTGATGGTTTCAACAGGAAGTCCAAGGGGCTTTAATCTGATATGAACTTGAGAGGAGATTGCTCTTAGTTGAGTCTTGGTTGGAGACTTGGATATCTTGATGAGAATTCTTATTCCCCACTCTTGGTCTGCTTAGTGGTTTACTACTTGAGAGGTATAACCCATTATTTCAGTTAGGTGTATTGTATCTATGCTTGTCTTCATGGATATGGATCTTGATCTATTATACTTGATTTATTTCTAGAGGGTTCATTTGAGAGATGCTCTAGCTTTGTTTATCTCCTTGTGTATATGTTGTTGTTATGTTGGTTGAGTTTGGGAGATGGTTTTATATTGGGCATGTTCCTTGGATTAGGAATGGCTTATGAGTTTGATCTTCTTGTAAGAGTTATATGGTATGATTTGGGTGTTTCTTCTTGTTGGGGTTTCATGGAGGAGATCATACTTGCACAATTTACATCTAGAGGTGTGTGTATAAGGACATGATATAGGTTATGATTTGCATGATTTCTCTTTGGTCTTGGTTATCTTCCTAGATGTTTGGTTTTTCTTACATTTGATTTGATATTAGTTGGAGATCGTGATCACTAGTTTTTTATCATGCATGTGATGTGTGAGATGACATGGTTATTTCTTTATCTCTTTCCTCTATTGGTTGTGGAGAACTTGGGAGAGCATTGGAGATTTTTTATGAGAATTATTCTTGTAGGTTATTGGTTTATGTGTTGTGAATGTCCTTGAGACTACATGAATTCACTTATTTGAGATGTTGTGAGTGGATTGGTTATATATTTGACATTATCTTTTGTAGTGGGAGCTCCTTGGTGTATATGTGGTAGGTATTGTTGTTGAGGCTTGTGATTGTAGGTTACAGACTAAATATGTTGATGATGTGAGATTCACTTGGTATACTTTGGAGGTATGGATAGTTGGATGGGTTTGACACTTTCTATGGTGTTATTTCAGCTATAGATATTTTGAAAACTATAGATACATGTGATTACCTTTGGATCACATTTTTGTGATTGGCATTTCAGTTGGCACAAGATTATATGATCTTCTAATGTGACATGTTGGGTGGCTTTCTCTTTGGATGACTTCTATAGGTATGTTTAGTGGTAGTGGCATAATAGGAGGTGAGATCGTTCATGTTTGAGAGGATGGATACTTTGACTTTGTTGTGGGTACCAGGATGGAGCACTTTGAATATTTTTATCCATGATGGTGGATGTGATAGGAGGGATTTTTTCCTTGCTCATTTATGTGGCTATAGATTGACCCTATGCAATGTATACAACAAGTGGGAGATTCTTGAGATTATGGGTGTTGCACATATTGCATAATATTGCTTAAATTTTATTATTTTATTTTATTATGTAATGTTGTATCTAGGAGTACCTAGATGGATGTGCAATATGTAAAGATTCCCATGGGATATACTTGATGATTTGTATTGTAACATTGTGATAATATTTTATGTAATTATTTAATATTGAGGAAAAGAAATTAAATTTCCAATATTAAATGTTGGGTCAATGGATTAGATAGCACATGGTGTTAGCACATGGTTTATGTAATACCACTTGGTGATTTTTTGGGACTTGCTACTATATGAGCAGCCACAAGGGTAGTTGTAGAGACAAGACAAAAGGAAAAAAGACAAGAGTCAAGCGGGACAAGGCTTGATAGGTTAGCTAAGGGAGCATTTGTGAAGGTTGGAAGCATGGCATGGGATATGTGGATTCATGCTTACTCACATGGATTTCTTGGTAGTAGCTATGGCTTTGAAGGCTTCCATGGTTGTATTGCAATATTATTTTTGTGGAATAATACATGGTGATGGATGCTTTTGGAGGCTGGATTCTTCCCTCAATGAGGGTTTCCCAAGGTATATCTTGTGTCAAAAATTTTGTGGGTATGTTGTCTATTCTCGTGCATGTGGATTTTAATTCCACAATTTTTTTCAAATCTATTATGGGTTATATGGAGATGGTTATAGTATTTTTTGCAAATTTCCTTATAGGTTAAGTATTAGATATTAGTTCAAGGGTATGTCACAAGTAACATCCTTATGCCTAAAGAGAGTCAAAGATTGAAGGGTCAAGGGTTGATCCAATGACTAGATAAATGAAAATATGTAATGTGGGTTGGTTGGGAGAGAGGGAAAGTTAAATTTTATTATATACATGATGATAGTGATGGTAGTTGTCAATGGGCATTAGGGATGGAAAATAGTGTGTTTGAACAACCTAAGGGTGTGGATATAGGGAAGGAAAAGATGTCTCATGATGAGAGTGTAATTAAAACTATGTTAACCCTACAACCTACTAGTGAGACAATTTCTTTTTGGTTAGAAAGCTATCATTTAGTTGATTGACAAAGAGGATTTGAAAAGAGGAGATAACAATAACACCTAGAGAAAGGTTGAGTTATTTGGTATGTAAAAGAAGCACTAAGATCAAGTAAGACATTGATAGTTTAGTGTTTAGTTTATCTACTTAAACTCTAAAATGAAATATTACTCAAGTTAAGACTAGAAGAAGATAAAGTAAGAAAAGTGTCTACCAAGCCTTGCTGAGTAGTTAGTGAAAGTTGAGTAGAAATTAGTGGAAGTTGAATGAAATCAAGAGGTTTTGAGCAAAGATGATAAATAGTTCAAGCCAAGTGATTATTAGTATATGCTGAGTAAAGTCTAATTGGGACCGATCATCAATAAACTTTAGTGTTTGCTGAGTGAATTAGTGTTGGCCGAGTGATAGAATAGTATAGTTTTTGAGTGACAACAAACAGTGTTAAATGGAATATTTGACAAATCTAAGCCAACTATTTTGTTTTCTTGAATTATGTGAAGCGTGTGGAAGATAACTATGATGAGATGTTGGCATAACATTCAAGGTAAACCATTTTTAGGCAAATTCAAGGAATATATTAGATGAAGTTTGTAGAGGAACCAAATAAAAAAGTGGATAGATTCAATTTATCCTACCTAATCCTACCTAACCCTAAAATTGATGATTATCATTAAGTGACAAAAGATATTAATTATTTATTTATAGAAATAGTTGGTGAGAAGAAAATTTTGTCATGTGCGAGAACCTAAGGAAGAAAAAGAGTCTAAGGTATTGCTTCATTTAGTGGCCAAATAGAGGTGATTGCAATTGGCATGCAAAGAAAGAAGGCTTAAGAGTATGAATGCCAAGTAGAATGGAGGACTAAAACATAGATCTGTAATTTAGAAGTGAGTTTTTATTTGTTATCAGATCAATCCTTACTATTACTTTCTAATCATTGTATTAGTTTAGGGTAAATCTTTTGGATTAAGGCTGACCTAACAGTTGTTTGTAAATCCTTTAACTAGGTGATATTCTAATAGAATGGTCTAAAGTCCTCTAACAGGGCTCACTCCTAATAGGGTGATTGAAATCCTTTAATTAGGTAACATTTGATAGTGTGTATATAACCTTTAATAGAGTTGACCTTTCAATGGACATCCCTTCAAAAGAGTGAGAATTAGTAGCATGTTACTGGTGGTATTTCCTAAATTGGGTTTCCATGTAAAATTCTTATGTCAAATTGTGTGAATGTTCTTATGTTGTTTCATGTTTACATTTCTAAAAAGTTGTTTAGGCCTAGGAAAATAACCTACAAAGTTTAAGTATTGTATGATTTAATGGATGCATGCATGACAAGGTTTTATGGATATGGGTCTACTAAGAATTGAAAAGTTTTATTTGTACATCTAAAACTTGGATAACTAACTCACCCCCCTCTTAGTTATTCTAAAGAATTCCAACAATCTGTATCAGAGTCATAGTGCTTAAGAGGACTAGTTTGAAGGTACTAGAAGCAAAAGATCAAGATATCCAAAAGAGAGGTATCAAAGCTTAACAAGGAGAACATTTTTGCATTGCAAAGTCTGATGAAGATACAACTAGGAGGTCTTGGTGACCATGCACAATTTACCATCACCATAGAGCTGTAGGAGTTGAGAATATAACTATGATAATGCACCAAGATCACCTGCAATGCAAATAACTTGCTAAAGAGAAACCTAAAGCGCAAAGATCTTGAAGCAAATACCGCACAAGAATATTTCACAATAGGAAATTAGAATTGCTATGTGAAAATGGAATGGAATTTACAATGAGAGAGAGACCGTATAAAAAGGCCTCATGGAAGCTTGTAGAACAAGCTAGAATGAGGTAGAAGATAGGGTTGACAACTAAGCACACATCCACAAAAGGTGGAAAAGATAAGTATGCTAAAGGGAACAAAATCTCGTGTTGTCAACAACTAACCTCAACTACATGCATTAACCTAAGTAAGCTTAAGCAATAGAATAAATAATAAATAAATAATTAATTATTTACTCTAACACCCCCCTTAAGTGCAACTTAGGGGAATGCTTTAAGCTCACAAAGAAAAGGAAAAAATGCAAAATGGGTCTCAACAATGAGGCCATTTTAGGTACCCAAGTATAATGCAAGAAAATGCAACCTCTGTAAAATGGGGAAAGAGAGAAAACCACTTGGGAAAAACTCTCCCCCAAAAAGAGGTAAAACAACATGGTGAAAAAAAATGAAGTGAAGGAAGGAAAGCCTCAACCAATCCCCCCAAGGACAACTTCCATAACCCCAAGCATTGACCATAGCTGAAGAAAGTGCGGTGATGCAAAAGGCTTAGTGAAGATGTCTGTAACCTGACCGGTGGTAGGAATGCACTCCAATGCAATAACATGATCCTGGATCAACTAATGGATGAAATTCATATGCAACTCAATGTTCTTGGTACGCTAATGTTCCACCTAGTTGCATGAAATGTGGATGGCACTCTAATTATTGCACCATAAAATAGTGGGACGATCAGGAGGAAATCCAAACTTAGTCATCAATTGACGAACCATAAAGCCTCTTGACTAGCAAGAACTATGGCCCTGTACTCAGCCTCTATAGATGAAAGTGCTTGAGCATGCTACTTCTTGCATGACAATGTGATGGGACCAGAGCCAAGGTAAAACACAAAGCCAGAAGTAGACTTTCGATCATTGACATCACCGACCCAATTTGAGTCAGTGTAGCCAACAATGTGTGGAGTTCCCATAGTGTAGTGAATTGCATACATGAGTGTGCCCTGAATGTAGTGTAGAATATGCCTAGAATCTTGCTAATGACTCTCATGAGGGTCTTGAGAAAATTGAGAGACTAGGCCAACTACGAAAGAAAGATCAGGGTAGGTGTGTGTTAGGTACAATAGGCTGCCAACCAACTGCTGATACAAAGTAGCATCCACTGTAGGTGAGGAGTAGGAGGTAGAAAAAGTAACACCTAACTGAAATGGTGTGGGAGTAGCATTACAATCAAGCATGTGGAAGCAACGAAGCATTTCAAGAGCATACTTCTGCTAATACACAAAAATTATAGTGGAAGACTGATGAATCTAAAGACCAAGAAAGTAGTGTAGCAGAACAAGATCAGTCATCTCAAACTAGTCCATCAGTGCACGCTTAACATCCTGGAGCATGGATGATGAACTACCTATAAGTATAAGATCATCAACATACAAAAAAAGAATTAGAATCTCATCACCAAGATGCTGAATGTATACTATGGGATCAGAATGGTAGTGAGTGAAGCCTGTAGATAGTAGAAATGAGTCCATCTTCTCATACCAAGCCTTAGGGGCTTGTTTGAGACCATATAATGAATGTCAAAGCCTACAAACCAAGGTGGGATTTTGCAAAAAACTTGGAGGCTTCTCCATATAAATCTCATCTATGATATCACTGTGCAGGAAGGCACTCTTCACATCCATTTGATAAATTGACCATCCCTATGAAGCTGCGAGGGATAAGACAAGGAAAATAGAATTCATCTTGGCGACAGGGGAAAATGTCTCAGAATAATCAAAACCCTCGACTTGAAAAAAAATCTTTGCAACAAGACAAGCCTTATACTTATCAATGGAACCATCAGTAACATACTTAGTGGGATAAATCCACTTACAACACACTAGCTTTCACCCCTTGGGAAGAGAACAAAGATCCCATGTGTGGTTCTTCATCAAAGAAGAATATTCCTCCTCCATTGCACTGTCCCATTCTAAATGTCCTGTTGCCTCTACAAATGTCTGAGGATCAGTACTAATAGCATGACTAAGTAAACTGGAACCTGCAGAGTGAGAATGAGTTTGATAGGATGTGGATGGGTCACTAGCTAGAGATCCTACAACCTCAATAGTAGCTCGAGCCCATTTAGGCATCTAGGGAGGATCCTATGGTGGAGGTATATTGGGATCACCATGATCATCATCCTCATCATCCATTAAATAAATTGGAGATGAAGAGGGAGTAGTGGGAGTTGGAGGAGACATTGGAGGTGAGGAATGAACTGTAGGAGGGTTCTCATCAAACTGGACATCCTGTCAAAATAGGACCTCTCTGGAATTAGGATCAAATAACCTATAAGCCTTTACATCCTTGTAGTAGCCAACAAAATCAATCGTCGGCTCTTCAGTTCCATTGCTTTCCTCTAAGCATTAGGTACAAATGCATATGCCCTACTCCCAAAAACTCTGAATGATGACACATCAGGCTTGACATGGGACCAAGCTTCCTCAGGAGTTATATGTCAAAGTGCCTTATGAGACATTCAATTCATAATATAATTGGCACAATTGACTGCCTTTGCCCAAAAACATGAATCCATGGACCTAGACTGAATCATGCAATTTGCCATCTCCTGAAGGGTTCTATTCTTTCTCTCGGCCACACCATTCTGCTGAGAAGTGTAGGGCACTAAAAGCTGATGCTGAAGACCATGCTCAGAACAAAAATCTCTAAAAGCCTAGTTCACATACTCCCCCCCATTGTCCATGCATATCTATTGAATAGAAAGTCCAGACTACTTTTCTATTAATGCCTTAAAAAATTGAAATGAGTCAAAGGCATCAGACTTGTACTTAAGAAAGTATGCCTATAAGCATCTGGAGAAGTCATCAATGAATGTAAGCACATATATAGCACCTAAAAAAGGAGTAGGAAATGACATGAGGTCACTATGAATCAACTCCAAAGGTGCTAAAGCATGAGTGTCTCATCCATGTGGAAAAGAATCCTTATGTTGCTTGCCAAGTGCACATCCCTGACAAACACCATCTGGACAGGAAATCTGGGGAAGCCCAAGAACAAGTGCCTGTGTGCTCATCTGCTGAAGATATTTGTAATTGAAATGCCCAAAATGTTCATGCCAAAGTATGCTTATTGAATTTTCATGTGCAACTAAGAATGAACTTGTGTCATCAGAAGAATCAAATCCATCAAATCTGTAGAGGCATGATGTAGAGTCAACACTCCCAATGGCCATGATCATCCTCAGATCATGCAACTCCTGAATAACCACATCATGTAGTGAGAACTCGACTGTCTTCCAAGAGTTAGAGTGCCAAAACCCAAAACTTAAAGTTGTGAAGAGTTCCCAACTGCAATCTATGTGGTGGCGCAAGGAGCAAGTGAAGTGAGCAACTTAGGAGTGTTTTTTAAGTGGTGAGAAGCCCTAGAATCAAGAATCCAAAAAGCCGCAAAAGTCATAGCTCATGCAGAAAGAGCATGACCTTTCCATACAGGTGGAGATGAAGACTGAGGAGCTAAAATGTGATGCTCCTTCATGGCTTCCTCTAAAGCCTCTAATAATTTCCAACACTTGAAAATTGAATGTCCATCTTTCCCACAAAAGTTGTAGTTCTCACTTGATATCTTCTTGTTCTTGGAGGTAGACTCACATGACTTTGAAGAATCTTTACCCTTTGGAGGGTTTGATGGAGGATTAGCTGGAGGCTTAGGATCATATTTAGATGTGTCTTTCTTCGATTTGACTTTCTTCTTTGATTTCCCCTTAGAATTTTGAGCAACCAAGGCTTGGCTAGAAGAGCTAGAGCCATCCACGTATTGGATCTTTGCCTGTTCCCTAGTCAACCTATCACAAAATGTCTCAAATGTAGGCATCCTATGTCTATCTCCAAGGGCATCCATGGTGGAGTAGGAAGTAGAAAAAAAAACCTGATACTGCCCCTTCAGCTTTGAGAGTATCAAAAATATGCACTCATCATCAATTTTGTTCTTGCCACATCCCTGTAAAACTACACGTAGGGATTTGAACTTCATCAAAAAGTCCTCGATGGTGGGAAAGTTTCTTGGTGACAAAGAAGTCAATTTTGCATCCAGTTGAAGTGCTCAGAACTCATTCACCTATCCAAACAGAGTCTAAAATTTTTGCCAATAAGCCTATAGAGTAGTCAAACCATCCAAGTGAAATAATAGACTGTCTAAAATGTTGAGTGCAATTAGTCCCATGGCTTCATCCATTTTGTTCCTGTGCTGTAGAACTTCAAAAGGTCACATAAGAGTAGGCTAATTCACATCCAAATAAGACCATAGACCTCTTGACATGAGAAGTCTAGTCTTTTGTGCTTTCCAGGTGTGGTAGTTGTGTAGCATGAGATGGGTCATAGATGGATCTACCCTTGAGAGAAATAATAAGATGAAAGTAGAAGGGTCTTAACTAAAGTAAATTATAGAAAAGAAAGACACTCCCCCACAAACATACAAGAATATCTCCCAAATACCACAAAAACAACTATAGAAAGAAAAAAATTGGAAAAGAACTTGGATTTGTTGTTGCAGAATAGGAGGAAACACAAGCCTCTACTTTGATGCTAAAAATGGGAGCTCAAATGAACTTAGAATCTTACAAAACTAGCACCAATGTGTCTATCTCTTAGTTAGATTTTTGACACTTCTTTTGGATCAGAAAAAGACCTCCATATGCTCAAGTTAGAACTGAAAACCTGACTGCTGCTCAAAAAATGTAGCTTGCTAGAAAATTATAGACACTAGCTTAAATTTGATGCTTGCATGCCCATCATGAGAACATTGCTAGAAAAAATTGTCACCAAAAAGATGACATCAGTAGCCAGATAGCTAACGTCAACAAATGGAAAGATGATGTTAGCATGCTGAAAAAGGATGTCAGCAAAGTCATCAAAAAATGACGTAATCTGCCAAAAAGGTGATGTCACCAATGTATGGTGTTGGGAAATGACATTAGGTGTCTGAAAATGATGTCAGCAGTTGTAGATGCTGTAGAGTAGCAGAAATAAGAGCATTTCTAGTGGCGATGGTGCCTGAGAGGTAAACCCGACGGTGCCGCTATCATTGGTGGCACTGCAGCAGGAGCAGTGACAGAGCTCAGCTGTGGTGGCACCGAAGCATTCTATGGGTTGGAGCCAAGTTTGGGCAGCTGGCGGGTGGCTACCAGGTGGTACTTCAGTGCTACTATGGCGGTGCCCATATTTTTATTTATATATTTATTATTATTTTTTGCTCCAAAATTTTGTACGGCTACTTGGGAGGCCAAAATAAATTCCAAAAAAATGCCTGAAGCCAAAAATGAAAAGTTTTATATGAATCTTAGTTGTAAATGGCATTCTAGATCCAATGGAAGTGTTTGTTTTGGCTGAAAGTGCTCCAAAAATTCACTCTACCCCCAATTTGAAGAAAAATTGCACAAACTAACTAGGGTTTGTGACTCCAAATTATGGCTTCAAAAATCCTTCGAACAAGAAGCAACAAGGAGGCTCTGATACCATGTTGGAGTTGAGAATACGACTCTGATAATGCACCAAGATCGTTTGCAATACAAATAACTTGCTGAAGAGAAACCTAGAGAGAAAAGAGCTTGAAGCAAATGCCACACAAGAATATTTCACAATAGGAAATTAGAATCGCTATGTGAAAATGGAATGGAATTTACAATGAGAGAGAGACCATATGAAAAGGCCTCATGGAAGCTTGTAGAACAAGCTGGAATGAGGTAGACGATAGGGTTGACAACTAAGCACACATCCACAAAAAGGTGGAAAAGATAAGTATGCTAAAGGGAACAAACTCCCGTGTTGTCAACAACTAACCTCAACTACATGCATTAACCTAAGTAAGCTTAAGCAATAGAATAAATAATTAATAATTAATTAATTATTTACTCTAACAAGAGCATGTTGAACCTACTAGAGCCCTAACTACCTAGGATCTAAGAAAGAAGAAAGAACACAATCAAGAAATGCTAGAGATTAGATCTGCCCTAGATTATTCTAAGTTTGATGACATCAAGGATTGTGATAGTGTAAAGATGTGTGAGGCTCTTTACAGTATTTATGAAGGAGACAAAAATGTTTTGATAGCCAAATTTAAAAGTTTAAGAAGTAATTTCAATGACACGAGGATGCAACAAGGTGAGAACATTGTTCAATATTGATTTAGAATAGAAGATGTTCTTAATGCTATAAGAGGAGCTAATGGTATCATTGATGATGATAGTTTATTAAGAAAAGTATTGAGGACATTTTTTCCCATCTATGCTATTAGAGTTTCTACCATAGAAGAACTAAGTTGTATACCTGGTACTAATTTGTCTCTTGAAGTATTGGTAGGTAGGCTCACTACCTTGAAACTCTCTAATTATGATAGTCTCAAATCTATGAATGTTTAATCTACTTTCAAAGCCAAATTGTCATTAAAGGAACCTAAAGGGGAAAAATAAAGGTAAAATGAGTCTCTAGTGATAGTGATACAAATGAAGAGGATTTAGAACAACTTGAAGCATTGTTGGCAGGGAGATTTCATAGAGGCAAAGGAAAATTCAAAGGTAAGTTACCTATCACATGTTTTAATTGTAATGAGGTTGGTCATATTGCTAGTAGATGTATAGAGAAGAAGAACAATAGAAGTAGAGAAAAATTACATAAGTAAAAGAGATGAGGACAACAAAGATTACAAAGACAAAGAAAAGAAGTCTCGCTACATTGCTAAAGAGGAAACCAAAGATGGATTTGACAACCATGATGATGAAATGGTGTATGTTGCAATGAAGGATGATTGTGATAAAGGTGAGGTAACTACACTAGTTTCTTATGTGAACAGGAGCAACAGATGGATATTTAATAGTGGGTGTTCACATCACATGATTGGAGACAAAAGTAAGTTCATTACCCTTGATTATTATGATGGAAATAGTGTAAGGTTTTGATGAAGGGCCACACCACCCGTACCAAACTCACAACCAAAAATGCAACAATATGGAGATAGAGAGAGATGACAAAATGCTTCATAAAACTTCCATTTCTTGAACTTCCTTTAGAAGAGATTACATTTGAAGAGCTTACAATTCAAGAACTTCTATTTCTCCAACTTCCTTTAGAAGAGCTTCCATTCCTTGAACTTGATTACAAATGATAATAGGCCTTTCTTAAATAGGCACTTCTAACCCAAGACATTACAAACACAACCAATGTGGGATAAAAGGTAAATACAACTACCTTTAAATAAATATTAAATTCCCACCCAAATACAACTAAGCACCCAACAAATATTAAATGAATGATTTAAGGAACTTTCCACAAACTTCTAAATTGCCACCTATACACCTCTGATGCAGGAGCATCTTACATGGGAAAATTAAATTATTAGGAAAAAAAAAAAAAAAAAAAAAGAGAGGAAAAAAAAAAAAGGAAAAAAAAAAAAAAAAAATTGTGGAGGAGAGAGAAAGTGACGAAAATTAGAGGAGAAATAATAAAAAAATAAAAAGTAGAAAAGAAAGGAAAAGGAGATTTCTATTTTCGAGGTGCATAGGTGGCGTAAAAAGAAAAATAATAAAAATAGTTGTCATTCCATTAATCAAGGTGTATAGGTGGCAATTTAGAAGTTTGTGGAAAGTTCCTTAAATCATTCATTTAATATTTGTTGGGTGCTTAGTTGTATTTGGGTGGGAATTTAATATTTATTTAAAGGTAGTTGTATTTACCTTTTATCCCACATTGGTTGTGTTTGTAATGTCTTGGGTTAGAAGTGCCTATTTAAGAAAGGCCTATTATCATTTGTAATCAAGTTCAAGGAATGGAAGCTCTTCTAAAGGAAGTTGGAGAAATAGAAGTTCTTGAATTGTAAGCTCTTCAAATGTAATCTCTTCTAAAGGAAGTTCAAGAAATGGAAGTTTTATGAAGCATTTTGTCATCTCTCTCTATCTCCATATTGTTGCATTTTTGGTTGTGAGTTTGGTACGGGTGGTGTGGCCCTTCATCAGTGGTATCAGAGCAGGAGTTCCTGAGTGTGCGGACAGATCACCGAACGTGAGGCAGTTTGCACCAGGACCTTGAGTTGGGTGAAGTTTGTGAAGAAGTTCTTGATTGTGTAGACAGAGCGCCGATTGTGAGGCAGTTTGCACGAGGTTCTTGTGTTGCATGAGATTTGTCTTCTAAAGACTTGATTATGGAGAAGAGACAAACGAAGATGACTTTTGTGATTGGATGGATTCTGAGGATTCCTCGACTTGAGAAATTTAGAGCAAGAAATCAACAATCATTGCTAGTTGATTTGCAGAAGCAAGTGAACGAATTAGAAGCTGAGTTCTGGAAACAAAGAGCATGTCACCAAAAAAGAGATGTTGATAATTCCTTGGATGTGGAAAAGAAAGATGATCCAGTGGAAGAGCAAGCGGATAAAGAGGAAATCATTTGCCAACCTAAAGTTGAAGAAGATGAAAGACAAGAGGAAGAGCATGAAGATGGCAAGATTTATGAACCTGAAATAGAGCAAGATGATTTGAAGATTGCAACAATGGAGGAAGAATATAGTGCCTTCGTTGGAGATCAAGCAGGTGGAGTAGTTACGTGCATTGTTGACGACATAAAAGAGGCAAGCGAAAATGAAGATGTCAAACAGGTAAATTCTTATGAATCATGGGATGTTGTCTTTGATATGAGTTTAAAAGATATTGATAATGGTTTGCATGAGGATCTTGTTAGTCATGTATGGTATGCAAAGGAAGATTGGTATGGTGTTGCTGGATTTATTACAGGTGTGATTAATTCAACAAGATTGGATGAGGATGAGAGTTATACTTATATAGAGTTCATTGCGAAGGAGTATTTTCAGCAGCAAACAGTTGTTCCGACTAGGTGTTGGAAAAGAAGAAAGAAGAAAATATATCGGCATCGGATACTTGTTCCAGCTATGTGTTGGAGGAAAAGAAAAAAAACAGTCAACAGTGGTTACTTCATTTTGTGAATCCATATTCAGAAAATTTTTCCTACCATGGGAGTCGGATGCAGGAGCATCATGCATCAGCAAAAAAAAAAATGTGGAAGATTTGCATGTTGATTTTCTTGTCCCTATTGAGGTCGTAGCTTGTGGTGAAGATGAAGATGGTGGCATATCATTCTTTTGGCATCAAAGTGTGGGACACACTTTTCTATCTACCAAGGGAGTCTGATGCAGGAGCATCTTACATGGGAAAATTAAATTATTAGGAAAAAAAAAAAAAAAAAAAGAGAGGAAAAAAAAAAAAGGAAAAAAAAAAAAAAAAAATTGTGGAGAGAGAAAGTGACGAAAATTAGAGGAGAAATAATAAAAAAATAAAAAGTAGAAAAGAAAGGAAAAGGAGATTTCTATTTTCGAGGTGCATAGGTGGCATAAAAAGAAAAATAATAAAAATAGTTGTCATTCCATTAATCAAGGTGTATAGGTGGCAATTTAGAAGTTTGTGGAAAGTTCCTTAAATCATTCATTTAATATTTGTTGGGTGCTTAGTTGTATTTGGGTGGGAATTTAATATTTATTTAAAGGTAGTTGTATTTACCTTTTATCCCACATTGGTTGTGTTTGTAATGTCTTGGGTTAGAAGTGCCTATTTAAGAAAGGCCTATTATCATTTGTAATCAAGTTCAAGGAATGGAAGCTCTTCTAAAGGAAGTTGGAGAAATAGAAGTTCTTGAATTGTAAGCTCTTCAAATGTAATCTCTTCTAAAGGAAGTTTAAGAAATGGAAGTTTTATGAAGCATTTTGTCATCTCTCTCTATCTCCATATTGTTGCATTTTTGGTTGTGAGTTTGGTATGGGTGGTGTGGTATGAAGCATCATCCATTAATACTTGAAATTCATTAGAATATTCTCCAAATGGAAAAAACTCCAAATTCTTACAATATAAGAGATATTTTCTCTCTAAGAGCTTCTATTTCTCCAACTTCCATTAGAAGAGCTTCCATTTCTCAAACTTCTTGAACTTGATTACAAACGATTATAAGCCTTGCTTAAATAAGCACTTCTAACCCAAGACATTACAAACACAAGCAATGTGGGATAAAAGGTAAATACAACTACCTTTAAATAAATATTAAATTTCCACCCAAATACAACTAAGCACCCAACAAATATTAAATGCTTAACAATGCTTATTATGTAGAAATACTTAACTATAACTTGTTGATTGTGTCACAACTAAATAGTTCTAGTTGTAAATTTGAGTTTGAGAACAAGATAGCAAAGATCTATGACATTTATGGGAAACTAATTGAGAAAGGTGATCAAACCTTAGGCAATCTATTTTATCTTGATATGAATGATTCTACTTGTCTTGTTGTAGAATTTGGTGATGTGTTGTTATGGAACATGAGGTTATGTCATGCTAACTTTGACAACTTAGTTAGTATCGGTAACATGAATAAGAGTCAGAGGTTTTCCTAAATTAAAGAAACCTAACAATATGATATGCAAACAATGTCAGTTAGGCAAAATGAAAAAATCTAGTTTTAAAACTAAGACTCACACCTCTAAAGAAATTCAAAATATTTTTTATACTAATTTGTATGGACCAATTGATGTGCAAAGTTAAAAAGGTGACAAGTACATTATCCTATTTGTTGATGATTATTCTAGGATGATGATAGTTATGTTTCTAAAACAAAAATATGATGCTTTCCAAATGTTTAAGCAGTAGTTAACTAGAGTTTAAAAGGAGACAGACAAAAGTCTAAAATGTTAAAGATAAGATAGAGGTGGAGAATTTACATCAAATGAGTTTGAGATGCTCTATAATGATAGATGAATTGCAAGATAAGCTTTTACACCTAGGACTCCTCAAAAAAATGGAATTACTGAAAGGAGGAATAGATCTGTAATGGACTATGCTAAGAAACTCATAATGGAGAAGCATGTTGCTTTGAAATACTAGAGAGAGGTTGTAAGTATAACTATCTATACCTTGAACTATGTACAAGTCAAGAAAGGTACTCATTCAACACCTTTTGAATTATGGTATGGATACTCACCCAATGTAAAATATTTTATGGTATTTGGAAAAAAACGCTACATTCTTAAGGATTTTAAGAATGGAAAATTAGGTACTACAAGTGAAGAAGTTATATTCCTTGGTTATTCCACAAGAAGTAAAGATTATACATGTTTAAACACTAACACTAACAAAGTTGTGGAAAGTGCAAATGTGAATATTGATGAATATAGAGAGGCACATGAAGCTAAACCTATGAAGGAACCTAAAGAGTACAAATCATTTGTATATTTTAATGGAGGTATTCCTACTAATAAAGATGTTGTAAACCAAGTTTTAAATCAACAAATTTTAGTGATTATCGAGTCACATACAAGGAATATCAAGTTGCATTTAGGAACCCAGTTATAGTCAAAAGCTAAGTTGTAGATAGAAGCTAAGACACATTTTGATTCTGAGATAAGTTTACATAAAAGAGATGTTGATTTACCTTATAGAGAAGTACATAGTGAATATGAAGTTGACAGAACTATTAAAGAAAGACGAGTAAAGCCAAGACTATCAACGTATGTCAAATGACATCACCCTACTAAAAAAATTATTGGAGATAAAGTTGCTAGACCAATGATAAGGAATAGGCTAAGAATTGATACATGTTTCTTGAGCATGGATGATCCTAAGATGGTGAAAGATGCCTTAGAAAATGAGGGATGGAGTAAAGCTATGAGAGAAGAGATTGTACAGATTGAGAAGAACAAGAAATGAACTCTAGTTCCCAAACCAGACTATAAGAATGTGATTGGAACCAAGTGGGTGTAAATAAATAAGTTGGATGAAAATGGTAAAGTCACAAGGAATAAGGCAAGATTAGTTTGCAATGGGTATCCATAAGAAAAAGGAACAAACTATGGAGAAACATTTTCCCATGTTGCAAGATTGGAAGGAGTAAGAACTCTACTTTTTTATTTTGGATACAATGGTTTCAAAGTTTATCAAATGAATGTGAAGCCAAAATTTCTAAATTACATATTAGAAGAGGAGTTTTATATAGAAAAACTAGGAGGATTTTTTGATGCTAGCAACAAGAACATGGTATGTAGACTACACAAAGCTTTATATGGTTTAAAGCAAGACACAAGAGTATGGTATGAAAGGCTTCACAATTATCTAGTGAAGATTGATTTTGACAAGATTGATGATAAAAAAAATCTATACTTGAAGATAAAAGGAGGTAAAGGTATTATACTAGCCAAATTTTTTGTTGATGATATCATATTTGGAGGTCAAGATACATTATCTAAGGCATCTACAAATGAAATGAAGAAACAATTTGAGATGTCTATTTTTGAACAGATCAAGTTCTTTGTTGGTTGGAAAGTATATAATATGAAATATGGTATATACATCACTTAGCCTAACTGTGTGAAGGAAATATTGAAATTTTTTGGTTTAGAAGATTCAAAACTAGTTAGAAAACATATGGTGACAGGACACAAACTATCAAAGAATGATGATTCTATTGATGTGAATTAAACATTGTATAGGTCTATGATTGGAAAATTGCAATATGTGGTACATAGAAGACCTGAAATTATATTATCTATTGGGATTGTTGCAAGATTCTCTACAAATCCTAAGGAGAATCATTTGATGGTTGTTAAGATAATTATGAGATGTCTAAAAGGAACAAAAGACTATGGTCTATACAATAAGGAAAATGAAACATTTGAGTTGAGAGCCTACTTAGATGCTAATTAGGATGGAAACATTGATGATAGAAAGAGCACAAGCAATGGAGCATTTTTCTTAGGAAAGAGGCTGGTCACCTAGACTACCAAGAAAAAAAATCACTTATCTCAATCTACTGCTAAAGCTAAATATGTGGCTACTGTAGTAAATTGTAAAAATATAGTATGGATAAAAAAACTACTAAAAGGTATGAAGAAGGAAATCAATGAACTTGTGGTACTTTATTGTGATAATACAATTTATATAAATATATCAAAGAACCTTGTGATGCACACAAAGACTAAGCACATTGCAATCAAGTATCATTATTTGAGAGAGTTAGTACAAGACAAAGAAGTGAGGATGGAATATGTGAATAAAAAAGAATCGATAGCTGATATGTTCACAAAAGATTTACCTAAGGATGCTAATGAGTATCTAAGACATAAAATAGGGGTCATACCCCTATCCCAATCTGCTTAAGAAGCTTGAGTGGTGCCCTACATTAACTAAGCTAAATGTTGTATCTTATAACTTGATGTAGTGGATATTAGTTTAGGAGCTACCTAAAGTAATGATTGAGCCAAATTAGAAGATTTATAGTCACATGAAGTGTGATAGAGGGAGAACCTAAATTGATTATATCTACATACAAAGATGACAAGTCTTTGGCATTTTTGTCAAAGAGGGAGAGATAACTATATGACAAAAACATACCTAGCAAGAGGGAGATATAGGCACTAAGGGAGAAAATAAGTATAGAGAGATATAAGTAGAAGATAGACACTTGAATATCAAAAAGAGGATGAGATACTCTAAAGAGGGATATATAAGAAAGAAGCATTAAAGGAACTTGAGAAAGCTCACATTAACATAAATAGAGGAAGGACATATACTACACTGATAGAGGGATACATTTCAAAGTTTAATTTTACTTTTGGTATTGGTTTGCCATCAATGCAAAAGAGGGAGATTATTGATATAGGATTGTTTTGAAGTGAATGTAATGAAAAAATAATTATTTTGTCAATGATGTCAAACTTGCTACCTACTAGTGAGATAATTTATTTTTGGTCTAAAAGCTATGATTTAGTTGATTGATGAAAAGAATTTGAAAAGAGGAGATAACAATAACACCTAGAGAAAGGTTGAGTTATTTGGTATGTAAGAGAAGCACTAAGATCAAGTAACGTATTGATACTATAGTGTACTATTTATCTACTTAAAGTCTAAAATGAGAGATTACTCAAGTTAAGAATAGAAGAAGATCAAGTAAGAAAAGTGTTTGCCAAGCCTTATTGAGAAGTTAGTGCAAGTTGAGTAGATATCAATGGAAGTTGAGTGAAAATGAAGAGGTGCCAAGCAAAGATGGAAAACAATTAAAGTCAAGTGATTGTTAGTATATACCAAGTAAAGTTTAGTTGGTGCCAAGCATCGATAAAATTTAGTGTTTTCCAAGTGAATTAGTGTTGGCCAAGTGATAGAACAATATAGTTTCCAAGTGACAACAAATAATGTTAAATTGAAGATTTGATAAATCTGAGCTAACTATTTTGTTTTCTTGAATTATGTGAAGCATGTGGAAGATAACTATGATGAGCTAGTGACACATAATTCAAAGTAAACCATTTTGAAGTGAATTCAAGGAAGATTGTAGACGAAGTTTCTAGAGGAATCAAATGGAAAAGTGGATAGTTTTTGTTAGTCTTAGAATGGTTTTGACATTTGGGACAGGTTGATCTAGCCAAGAAATTGGATATTGTAAAGATTGTATTAGGGAATATCTTTTCCCTTTATAGTAAATTGTGTGATTTTTCCAAGTTCACACAATAAATAAATCCAAAAATTTTAAACCTTGAGAGTAAATTAAAGCTCTCTAGCATGCAACTACCCTCAAATCCTGCACAGAGTGAAAAGTAATTTGCTCAAACACTTCATACTCAGAGGGAATTAGCTACATTATTAGTAGAAGAGGCCACTATTAAAGAAAAGCTAATGTAAATACAAGCCTTTATCACTCCTCACTTGGAAGTATTACACAAGGAGCAAAAGTATGCAGAAACTGTCCTAAAGAAGGATCCAAATATTTCTACAAATGAAGGACTTGTTAATCTAGCAACAGAGCTTGCAATTTAACAAAAAACATTGGATATTGCCTTGAATAACTGGGATGCAGCTCTCAAAATAATCCTTGAGGTAAATAAGACATTTTTGGCCAAGCATGGCATAACCATTTAGAACCCTTTGACATAAGTGTCAAAAAGGGGGAGATATTATAAGATGAAAGGGGGAGACAAGTTAATAGGGGGATACAAGATAAAAGGGGAGCATTAAATACAACACAAAATTTTGGTTACCAAGATAGCATAGATAATGGCACAATCAACTCAGGGGGAGTTATAATAATTTTGAGGTATATATATCGTAAATTACAAAATTTTGATCAAGTTTTCTTTAACCTCTGTATATACCAAGAAGATTAGTGAATATACTCATAAGGTCAAATAAATAATGCTTATTTAAGTGTTTTTGTCACTCATGTCAAAGGGGGAGATTGTTAGTCTCAAAATGGTTTTGACATTTGAGTGCCAACACACTTAACCACTTTCTACATTGGAGCTGAGCACACTATGTATGTTGAGTCAAGAAATCTAACAAGTGCCGAGTGATATTCTAGTGTTGAGAAACCTTCAGGTGCCAAGCATGATATAGGAGTCGAGTAATATTTAAGTGCCGAGTCACAGACGATGCCGAGAAAAATAGAAATGCAATAGGAGTTGAGTAAGCCAGTTTGTTATATGTACTGAGCATTAGGAATCAGTAAGTGCTGAGTAACATAGAATGCACATATGAATTTTTAACTTCACTAATTTAGATGTAAACCATTTTCATGGCTGACATATGACAAATCTCAAAAGATTAAAATGATAAGATCAAATCTTTTGTATTTCCTATGCAATCTACATGTAGCCAATAAGAAAAATGGAGAAGGCATGCAACCAATAAGAAAAGTGCAAGGAATGAGTGGAAAATAGAGATTCAATATGTATCGTAGATCTATATCTAACCCTAAGTCTTTGAATGTCTTTATAAGGAAGATGAAATCTCATTTGTGGATGAAGGAGTGTATGAAGAAGATATATTGGAGTTCAGAATGGAAGAGTAAAAAGACTTAGAGGTATAGAGCAGCAGTGAAATATTTAGTTGATCAAGAACAAAGCAAGGGATACAAATAAAAATCAGACCTCAAAGGATCAAGATTAGAGTAAGCAGAACAAGTGCTTGTATTCAGCAATCAAAGGATTGTAAGCTATCAGGTATATTATGTCTAACACTCTCTAGCCATTGTATTAGAAAGAAAATCCTATGTTGATAGGTTAGCTTAACAACTATTTTGTAGATCCTTTAAATAGGTGATTAAATCCTTTAACAGGGTAACACTTCATGTAAAGTGTTTGTAAATCCTTTAACTAGGTCACTATTGACACAGTGTAAAGCCTTTAACAGGGCAGACCATCAGAAGTGGCAAAACATTATTGCTGTAGTAATTTCGTGGGTATCATCCCCACCCCAATTTTACCTTCTTATTCTTCGAGGGTTTCTGGGTTACCAAAATCTCAAGTGTTATGTGGTGATGCATATATATTTTTCACATGATTGTTTGATATGTTTATATGCATGCAATCTATTTTTAGTTAAAAAGTTTTAATGGTCAAAGTAAAATACTTCTGATTCACCCCCCCTCTTAGAAGCATTATTCCTATTTGAATATTCCAACAATTTCATTGTATCCTACCTAATCTCACCTAACCCTAAAATGGATGATTGTGGTTAAGAAAAAATAAAAATTATTTATTTATTTATAGAGATAGCTAGTCCAAATAAAAGGTTTTCATGTACGAGAACCTAAGGAAGATAAAGAGTCTATGGTATTTCTTCATTTAGTTGCTAAATAGAGGTGACTGTAGTTAGCATGCAAAGAAAGAAGGCTTCAGAGTATGAATGCTTGAAGGGTGAACAAGCTATTATATTTGAAGTGTGTGAATGCCAAGTAGAATGGAGGACTGAAAAAAAGATCTATAATCCGCAAGTGAGTTGTAATTTGTTATTAGATTAATCCTTACTATTACTTTCTAATCATTGTATTAGTCTAGTAAATCCTTGGGATTAAGGTTGACCTAATAGTCATTTGTAAATCCTTTAACCAGGTCACATTCTAAAGGAATGGTCTAAATTCCTCTAACAAGGCTCACTCCTAATAGGGTGATTGAAATCCTTTAACCAAGTCATATTTAATAGTGTGTATTGTAACCTTTAATAGGGTTGACCTTGTATAGGGCATCACTTCAAAAGAGTGAGAATCGGTAACATGTTACTAGTGTTTTTTCTCAAATTGGGTTTCTATATAAAATTCTTGTGTCAAATTATGTGAATATTCTTATGTTGTTTTATGTTTACATTTCTGGAAAGTTGTTTTGATCCAAGACAATAATCTATAAAGTTTAAGTATTGTATAATTTAATGGATGCATGTATGGAAAGGTTTTATGGAAATGAGTCTACTAAGAATTGAAAAGTATTAATTTTACATCTCGGCCTTGGATAACTGATTCACCCCCCTTTCAATTATTCTAAAGAATTCCAGCATACCTATGATTGAGATTAGAAGTTGGAGCTTGAATTATGATCAATAGTTGATGGACTCATGAAAGTTTGAGTGTTTGATGTTTAAGGAGTTGATTTTTGAATAGTGACATTAGTAAGGGTAGATGATGTGAGAAGTTATATCTTCCAAGTAGTTGAAAAATTATCCTTATTTAAACATTGTGTGTAACACTCACTTATAACCAACCAATCTATGCTTGGAGGGGTTTGTCTCTTTGCATCCTTGTAAGATATAAGATGAGATTCACACTCTTTTCAAGGGGGGATCAATTAGATATTTTCATATTATAATATTATCCTTTACATATTACTACAATTAGAGAAACCTTAATAACATTCTATCCAATTGTAAAAAAAAAAAGAAGATCATCAATTAAACTTTCCCTCATTCAACACCAAACATGTAACTGTTGCCATTAAGTTATGTTTTTCATTAGTGACAACACTTATTCATAATTCTATATGGTTACAGAGTTCATCATTCAATCTCCAGTGTTTTCTGAGAAACTCAGTGGTTACTAGGTTTCACAGTTCATACCGAGCATTCCAATGGTTACCAAGTGAGTTTAGAAGTCTAGTAGTTTAGACAGAGAAAATAGTGGTTACCAAACTTTGCAGTATTTACCAAGTCATTAGTTCCTATGATGTGAAGCCAGTGTTAATCGAGTGATGGATGAGTAGTGTTTACTGAGTGCAAGCAAGGTAAACATAGTATTTAGTTCTTACCGAGTTACACTATATCTACCGAGTCTCCAATGTTCACTAAGTTCAAAGCTACATTGAGTGATTAGTATGGATTGAGCGTCTACTTCTACTAAATGCATGATGATGCCAAGTAATGCAGTGGATTCCAAGTATTAGAAGGTCACCAAGTCAGCTTTTAGAACTTGAGTTTCTACATTTGGGTTGTCTCAGTAATATTTGTGTTAACTTGCATTTTGGCCGACCTTGTAATTATGAAAATTGGGATGGTATATATGTCATGTATTGTATCATACTCAAGTGTAAGAAGAAAGTATTTTTTTGAGAAGAGTGAATGCAAATGTGAATTAGTAGCAAAGTAGAGTATTCAACAAGGTCAATTCAAGAGAAATCAAGTCAAATCTATCAAAAAGAGGTGATTAGCATTTGAAGGATCTAATTACTAATTCAGTTATAAGTCAAATCTACTATTTCATCCTAAGAGGTGAATCAGATTCAAATCCTTTAATAGGGTAGACTTAATAGTCTTTTCTTTAAATCTCTCAATAGAGTGCATACTTTATTGTATGCTTGTAAATCCTCTTACAAGGTAGACCTAGCAGTCCTAATTACTCCTAATAGGCTAGATCATTAGAAGTGATCATTTTAAGCCTTAACAAGCCAACTTTATACTGTAGTATTGAAGTTTTGTGGGTATCATCCCTCACCCAGTTTTATTTTCTATTTGAAAGATTTCTGGGTCACCAAATATTGTGTTCATGTGCCATGAATGTTTATCTTTCAATTCCTCATGCATGCAATAGATTAGATCAATTAATGGTGAATGGATTATGGTTATTAAGTGCTGAATTTGATAAAAATTTTGAGGTTACTGATTCACCCCTCCCCTCTTAGTAACCTAGCTAGCCTTGATTATTCCCAACAATTGGTATTAGAGCTTTGTGGTTCTCAAGATAAAGTTTGACAGCTTGAGCAAAGATTAAGGACAATGGAGATATTCAGACTTGAAAAAGCTATTGACAATGAAAAGCTAGATATGGAGATGGCCATAGCTCAACTCAAAGAAGCAAAAGAGCACCTTTCCCAATTCCTAAAAAGAAGGAAGGAACTTGCAAAACATATGAATCACCACCAATATGTTGAAGAAAAGATTAAAGACTTTTTCCCTTCAAGCATTTAAAATGAAGCAAATGAGGCAATCAAAGAACTCCTAGAAAAGAATGGCTTCTTGCAAGAAGAGGTAAGAAAATTGAAAAGAGTAAAAGGAATTTGGTCAATAAGATTGTGTGAAATCTTGGAACAAAGGAATAAGGCAAGTGAAGACTTAGAGGCAAGAAACAATGAAACTCAAAATCAATCCCTTTAGCAAGAAAGTCTTATCAACTAGCTCTCCAATGAAAGTGAGGAAATTATGAGTCTGAGATCTAAAAATGAAAGGTTAAGGAATGATTTAACCACTAAAAGGAAAATCAATGAAAGATTGAAAGCTGATCTAAATTTTTAAAAGAAACTCAATGAAATAATAATGAAATCTCAAGCAGACATGGATCAATTGAACCGACAAAGTGAGCAGAATCTTTATAGGAAAAAGGGTAAAGAAGGACTTGGATACAAAGAAGAAGGTCAATCCTACAAACAAGGTGCTCAAAGGAATCAAAGACCTACTTGCAATTATTGTGGTAAGGTAGGTCATACATAAAATAAATGTTGGAGCAACAAAAAGGAAAAATTTAATGGAACATGCTACAATTGTAGTCAACATGCTCATAAAGCTAATGAATACAAGGAGAAACAAAAATTTGAAGGTACATGTCACAAATGCAAGAAACAAAGTCAGAAGGCATCTAAATGATGATCTAAACCATTCAATCCAGTTGGATAATTTGTAAAGGCAATATTTGGTTGGGACTACAATACTTGGTGTAGATGTTATTACTATGGAGAATATAGACACATTGGCATAACCTATGTAAGGCATCACTTGAGAAAGAAGGATACTACAATAAGATGTTACACATGCACTGAACTTGGTCATATAGCTAAGAATTGCATGAATATAGGTAGAGTTAAAGATGAAAAGAAAGCTAAAGCTGATAACATTAGGAAGTAGATGAGATAATAGTGGATTCCCAAATCTACTAAGAAAGCCAATTCAAATGATGGTCATGTCACTCAAGAAGTGGATGACTCCACCATTTCCAATTAAATTCTTAAGGAAGAATTGGAACTAAATTCTCAAAGTCACATCTTAAATAGTTCCAATGAATGGAAGAAAAGAACCAAATCAATATTTCGGATACATAAGGATCACAAAAGTTTAACATTTGTATTCACTGAGTGAGGTTAGGTCATACTAAGAAAGGTTAGGAGTAACAAGGTTTTGTTTCGTTGCAGAGTTACAAGGTTATATCGAGTTATATGGACAGATAGTGGATTACAGCCTGTCAAAGACTATGTCATTATGGTTCTCATTGTACTGAGCATTAATGGAAGAATTTTTCATTAAAAGGAAATTTTTTGACTTCATTTTTACTGCAAATTTAGTATATCTAGAGCATAGTGATTTACAGAGCATCCAAGAAATCTTGAGCATAGTTTGTAGTGAAATTTTTGAAGAATTGTTTCTTAGCATATTGAGTGATCATGGCATCCACTAGCAGTAGTAGTAAGGTAAAGAAAGGTTGCGAGATGTTGGTGCAAGGTGTCAAATGGAAGGCTCCAATTTACAAACTGGTACCAGTAATTACAGAATCACTCAACCCTAATGGAGCTTAGTCAGAAATCCCACAAAAGGTACTCCTGTTAAATGATATTTGTACTCATTTGAAATGTTTTGTGCAAGAAATTGGAACCCTAGAAATGGATAGTGCCCTAGGAGAATTGTGTGTGGATGAAACCCTCAAACCCGATCATAATTATCTAGAGGAGAAAGGCTTGACCCACATTCCACATCAGCCAAGAAACTTCCAAATCAAATGGATTAGGTATATTTTGAGCTGTGTGCATAATGGTCAGTTATGGTTAGAACAACTAGTCTTAATAACAAAGAAGATGATTCACAGAATCATGGGTCTCCCTATGCTCAATAAGGTCAAAGTTACCAAAACCTTAGGTCAAGATGAGCTGCAAAAGAGAACCCTAGCTGAATGGGATGACAAAGGACTGAAAATGAGTAATGTATCTGATGTGGAACTTAGGTTTTGCATTCACATTATTGCACATAAGATATATAGCTCCAATAAATTGAATAGTGTGCTATGGACCTAGCTTACAAGGTAGTCAAGAAGAATTTGGAATATGATTTAGCAGACTTAATGTTGAAACAACTAAACAAGAACATGGAAAGCATAAGAACATCGAAGAGTAATCCATGTAAATTTGGTTCTTTGTTAATTTGTTTTTTCTTTTATGTTCAAAAGATTTTCCCCTCCAAAGATTCAGTGGTATGGAGAAAGGATACCCTAGTTTTGTACTAGATCAATGAGTTTATTGTAGAAATGGGTGAGAATTTTGATAGTGTAATGGAAAATTATTTTGAAGTTTTCAAGGAAAAGATGAATAACAGGTTCTCAATTCGACCAAAAATAGTTGAAGAGTACAAGGATGATGTTTGTTTCATCATTAACTATGATAGAGTGTACATTTAGGTAGTAAGGCCTAGAATAGTATGGGTGAAACCTCTTCCTTATGAGGTTAATATTGATGAAACAAAGGAGATAATTGAAGCCCTAGTAAATGAGCCAGTAGATCCAAAGGTACCCATCTTTGGAACTTATGAGGAAGCAAAGCCCAAAATAGAGCTTGAGATAAAGCTACCTCAAGCAGTAAATAAAGGAAAGAGGAGGATTTCAAAACTAAAAACTACAAGTATCCCTCTCATTCTTACCAAGGAAAAGGAGAAGATGAAGAAGAATCTAAGAATAAAGAAGAAGAGCTCGTAAGAAAGAAAGGTAGGGTCATTATCACCAAGCCACCCAAGGCCTCTACAACTATATTTACAAGAAGATCTAAGATGAAAGGAGGCAGTGAGATTGTATTCAGTAAACCCCCACTCACCTTCCAAGAAAGATTAAAGCAATTAGAAGAAGGTGTAGGTATCACAAATTTTAAAGCTTTGAAGTATGAAACAATAAATAATGCAGAGAAAATGTAGATTGATGAGCTAGTGCTGACAAAGATGAGAAATGGAAATATTCCCCAGATCAAATTGCCCCTCAAATTTCCAATTAGTTATTAGTAAGGTTAAAACCTAGATGGGAATAAATTGTGCAGACAACAAAGGAAATATATGAGCCATATTTGAGAAAGTTGCTACCAAATCTTACCAATGATGAGGTTAAGAAAGCAATGAAAGAAAATGAAGGTAAAATGATGATCAAATTTCATACTTGTTTGATTTTGGTGAAAGATATTTAGCATGTAGTTAAATATTCTACAGTTCTGTGGAAATTTTTTTTATCATATGCACAAGCCAAGTGAGGATCTAGTGGAAATAAATGGCGATGATAGTGACAAGGATGAAGAAGATAATACACCTTCTATCACTATTGATGCTGAGGATTATTAGGCATTGATGAAGGATGGTGAAGGAGATAAAGAGGAAGAAGTTGATGAGGAAGATAAGGAAGGAGAAGATGAAGAGAGTGATCTAGTAAGGATAGTTGCAGAAGTTATAGCCTCCCTTCCTCACTCTCCACCAAAAATTGCTACATCATCTGGCATGGAGATAGCTTTGGTAAGTGTGATTGCAACTACAATAGATAAATCATCTGCTCAATCACTAATTTCTCCCTCTTAGCTCCAAGTATCTCTGATCGAAGTGACTACCACTTCATCCATCGAGCTGCATCCCTCCTCTTCTTTATCTCTTAAGTTAGGGACATTAGTAGTATGTTCAACATCAAGTTCTACAATTTTGTCTCATTTCCTATAAGTACTTCATGTGTAAATACTTCTATCAGTGCTCCTATTATATGTACGTCTATCAGTGTTCCACCTATAATTACTTCAATTTTGGGTAGGTCTTCAATTTTTGATTCTTTTAGCACTCCAATCAGTATTCCTTTAGTAGGCCCCATATAAATTTTCACTACAAGCTCTACTATTTCTACAATTTTTTCTATTTCAAAATCCAAAGTAGTAATATCAAAAGTTGAACCAAGGACTCCACTTAAAATTCTAATTACTAGAAAAGAAATTGATGATGATATAGACTTGGACAAGGAAATTGAAATTCCTAAGTTGGATTTTGATAATGCTACTATTGATCAAATGAGATTGGTCAACCATCTTCTAGAATAGAAAGCTAGATAGAAGTAGTTAAGAGAGGAAAGGGATCGAGAATTCAAAATCATAGAAAGTGCAAAGAACATCTTGATAGAGGCTATAGGCATGGGTGTTGATTCATATCAACACATTTTGTTATAGTTAGAGGAAGTAGTAAATAAATTCAATCAAGACTTTACTGGTAAAAAAATGTTGATAGAAAAAGTTGAGAAAAAGTTTGACAATAAGGTGCTTGAGCACATTTCTCAACACATTACTATAAATAGGTAGAGCTTTCCTCAATTTTGGCTAATCTTGAAAATTCTTTTACAAATGTAACATCTCTTTTTGCCAAGTTATGTGATGTTTCTGAGTACACTAAGGAAATAAAAGAAAAATTGAATAAGATAGATGAGGATTTGAAAGCCAACACTCAAAAGTTGAATCTTAACCCCAATTCAAGGTCAACTCATCACATGACTTTTATATTTCTATCAGATATGTAGGCAGAGTTGTTGAGAGAGGAAGCAAGGATCAGGTCTACATTAATAGACATCCAGAACATGATCCTGCTAATCATGGACATATTGTAGAAACATATTTCTTATTTAAAAATGTTGATCCATGATAACAACTTTTCAATTGCAGATCATATGATTGAACTCTTAGCAGAAGTTCAAGTGGCACTTAAAAATTGCATGATTTTGGAAGAAAACTAGGATAATACATTAACTCTTATTCTTAAGGTACATTCTAAGTTTCTCTCACATTTTAGTGTCTCTGTATAAGTATGCTATGTATAAATGTTTGGCATTATTGTCAAAAAGGGGGAGAAAGAGATATTTGTGGAGAGACATATGTATAGAATAAGAGAGAGAGACTTTAAGAAATACTTGTACATACACTTAGTATGGTATTATGCCTTATGTACATTGTATCGGGGAGATTTGTGCAAATGCGTTACAAAGACAAATTTTAAAAAATAAAAAATTCAGCATGACACTGTACATATATTTTGGCTAATAAGTGTTTTTGTCACCAATGCCAAAGGGGGAGATTGTTGGCATTAAGTTATGTTTGTCATTAGTGACAACACTTATGAATTCTATATGGTTACTGAGTTCATGATTCAGTCTCCAATGTTTAACAAGCAATTTAGTTGTTACTAGGTTTCATAGTTCATATCGAGCATTCCAATGGTTACCAAGTGAGTTCAGTAGTCCAATAGTTCAAACCAAGTAGATGCTTTGCAGTATTTATCGAGTCATCAGTTCTTTTGATGTGAAGCTAGTGTAAATTGAGTGATGGATGAGCAATGTTTACCAATTGCAATGAAGGTAAACATAGTATTCAGTTCTTACTTAGTTACACTATATCTATCGAGTCTCCAATGTTCATCAATTTTGAACCTATGTTGAGTGATTAGTATGGCTCGAGCCTCTACTTCAACTAAATGCATGATGATGTCGAGTAATGTAGTGGACATCGAGTATTAGAAGGTCACCAAGTCAACATTCAAAACCTAAGTTTCTACATTTGGGCTGACTCAATAATATTTGTGATAGCTTGTGTTTTGGCCAACCTTGTAATTATGAAAATTGGGATGGTATATGTGTAATGTATTGTATCATACTCGAGTGTAAGAAAAAAGTAATGTTTTGAGAAGAGTGAATTGAATGTGAATCAGTAGCAAAGAAAAGTATTCAAGAAGGTCAATCCAAATCTATCACAAAGAGGTGATTAGCATTTGAAGGATCTAATCAGCAATTTAGTTGTAAGTTAGATCTAATATTTCATCCTAATAGGTGAATCAGATTCAAATCCTTTAACAGGGTAGACTTAACAATCTTTTATTTAAATCTCTTAATAGAGTGAATACTTCATTGTATGTTTGTAAAACCTCTTACGAGGTGGACCTAGCAGTCTTAATTGCTCCTAATAGGGCAGATCATCAGAAGTGATCATTGTAAGCCTTAACATGCCAACTTTATACTACAATATTGAAGTTTTGTGGGTATCATCCCCACCCCAGTTTTACTTTCTATTTGGAAGGTTTCTGGGTCACCAAATATTGTGTTCATGTGCCATGAATGTTTATCTTTCAGTTCCTCATTCATGCAATAGATTAGATCAATTAATGGTGAATGGATGATTTTGATTAAGTGTTGAATTTGATAAATTTTTTGAGGTTACTAATTCACCCCTCCCCTCTTAGTAACTTAGATAGTCTTGATTATTTCTAACAGTAACAAAAAGAAATTATGCAGGAATCTTAAAAATACATTGTCATTGATACTTTCCTTCTAGATTCAAACCATAAATAGATTCAATCCTTATCTAGAGTTAACCTCAAATAATGGAGAGATTTTTTCTTTACCCTACAATGTCAATTTCTCATTCAATTTTTTTGCTTGGTACCCTACAACCAAATAAAGTTAAATCATGATCAATTAGAGTTATAAAAGATGTTGAAAAATTTCAAGACATGTTCCATTTGTGTTGGATTGGTGAGTTTGTTATATCCATATTAGGATCTACAGTGTTATAACAATGACTTTAAGAAGACTATGATCAACATGTTATCAATATGGTTGCAATTAACAAAGTTCAATTTTAGTAAATAAAGACATGATAAATTTCAACAAAGGAAACAAAAAAATACTTTTAATAACATAAAAATGTACAATGTAGCAATAGTTAAAATAAAGAACTCAACAATAGAACTACAATGTAAATAGTGAAGAATCATTTTCTATAGCCATTTAAGCATCCATATGTCTTTGGTTTCTCTCTCTCCCATCCAAAATGAAATTCAACCACTCTAAATTGAGAATGCATGGAAAATTGGTGGAGCTGAAAAAACACACCATGTTTACATTAATGACCTATATAAAAAAGCAAACATGTTACATTTTTTCAGCTCCACATGATGTCCTATGCATGTCAATTGAGATTGCATATTGAACTAGGGCCTCCTTCTACATTTCCTAAAACCATGATATTGACACAATTAACATCTAATAATATCTCTATTAATTTGGCCCACTTGAGAATAATATTTTTTTCTTTTTGAAACATAAATAGTAAAGGATATCCAACATATTAATTTCCAATTTCTCTTAAATATGTTCACTAAAAGGATCAACTCATGGATAGAAAACAAAATTTTCAATGTAGATGCAATGTAGAGTTTAAGTGTTTCTTCAATTACTTTAAATAACTATGAAATAGAAATAGAAAAAAAAACAAATTGTCAACAAGTTATGTAAAGTCATCATAGATTTTGGTTACATTCAATGTGGTAGATTTAACAATGTATAAAGGTCCCTAAAACTGACTTCAAGAAGAGAGGAATCAATCCTCAACTACTTTCCCCTCCCATCCGATGAGAATTGCTTCATTTGTGGGGGAGAATGGTGTAGGAGAACCCCAATTTTGGCTTGCAAGACTCAATTTTGGGTCATAGATATGGAATAAGAGTTTCTTAGTTAAGCGTCTCATTACCACCAACCTCAATGTCAAAAAAATAGCTATTTAAGATATCTTATTGGAAAAGTTAAGTACCTTCCCATTAGAAGCTTCAATAATGACCCAAATATTGAGATACATAAAGAAAACCCAACATATGGAAGAAAGTAGTTGGCCTAATTTAGTCAAAGAGGAAATACTAGATAGGAGAAAGAGTGCATGGATGAAGAAACACAAAAAGAGGATTAAAAAAGGGATGTTAACTTTCAAGAGTGTCCAATTAGCAATGAAGAAATTTAAAAAATTGTAAATTTTTTAAGTAGTATCATATGATCAAACCAAAAAAGATGAAACAAATTAATATTTCAAGGAATTTAATCTCACAGATGATCATTAAGAAAAAAAATTTATAGGAGAAAATATTAAATGATAAGCAATTTTTGATACCAAAAGAAAACTAGAAAAATGACATGTTTCTATTCTACAATATGTAAGTGGTTGAGACCAAACATCATGGAAGTCTCCAAATGTTGAAAGGATTCAAATAAGGTTTATGGAAAATATAAAGGATCAATTTAAGTAGCATGGCAAGGATCTCAAGTATTTTGAGGATGCCATTTCCCCATAATCTGTCCAACTATTTTGTGAACTGTGACTATTATTGTAGAGTTTTATAAATCACCATTATGATTGGGCCTCCTATTATTCTATTAAGTTTAATGAGGTGAACCATTACATTGGATGAAAATTGCTTTTAATTTTTTTGAGTCCTTGTGTAGAAAAGACATTATCATACTATCTTACCTATGACAATGACAATCATAGTACTATATTGATTCATTAAAGGTCAGATATGTATGGTTGGGAATAAAACACCGTGATTGACCTTGAAGTGCATTGATATTATTTATTTGGTTTGAAGTGTACATTGGAAAGGTTTGAATCCTTTCATGTGTTATTGTTATGTCATAGCTAAAATATGACATTCAAATTAGATTGTGAAAAGATGGTGCCTTTGGTTCCAACAAAGTCTATGCATTCATCTATCATGTTTGAAAGGGTGTAGGGAGAAAATATGATTCTATATTGAGAGTTGTCAAGTTGATTCAAGGTTTGAGAATTAGGTGGGTAGAGTAACACTATCATGAACTAACTAATATGCCTTATTGTTAATGTGATTAGTGAATGAGATAGGAATTGATAGTTTGTTTGAAGGATCTAATTCCATTGGGTGCTTTATGAGTGGAAGTGAAGTGAGTTTAAATGTCTATGGGATTGGGTATTATGACTACATTCATGGAGGACATGGTGAATTAGAGATCCAAATATCCCTTTAGGTTTGTGTGATGGAAATGGTGAAGCTTCCATTGGGAGTTTTTTCATAAAGCTTTTGTAATAGACAAATGAGTTTGATCCATCCAATTCTATTTATAAGGTGTTATGATGATTTAGTGAAGATTTATTTGAGTGTCAAGTTGGTAAGGAATTTGGAAAGAATTGAATGCTATTTGAGGTCCAAAGAGTAGGTTTTAATAAAACATTAGAATGAAAGTTTTAATAAGACATCAAATTTTTAATCGTTCACCAGGGGTCAAAATAGAAAGCTCTTATGTCCTCATTCACAACTACCTTAGACTATTCTCCTCAAGCTTAATGAAAATCATAGCATATGATCAAAAACATACCATATCCACCAAGCCATCTTCCCCCTAAAATTCCTTTGTATGTGTACAATCTCATAAAATAATATTATCTTCAAGTAGTGACATTGGCTATTTTTAAGAAAAAACAAACCCTTGTTTCCCATAAAGAACTTGCATGAAAGGGCTACTAGGAAGTAACCAACCAGTTTAGAAATTGATAGAGGGAGGAAGTTTGGGGTCATTTTTATTGTTCATGCTAGATCAAAACCAAGTTTTTTAGACCTTGAAAACAAAGGAGCAAGTTCAAGAAATTTAAGACAGAGAAACCATGTTGGGAAAAGAAGGCAATTTTTGGGTGTTGTAAAGGGCCTCATTATAAAGTTGAGAAAAGTGTGTTAGATGGACTTTGGTGATGAAAAAAGGAGTCAATTAGAAACATCTACATTAGTATCAAAGAAATGATATTAGTTAGTGACTATAGTGAACTTCTCCAGCCACTCAATGATGGGACCATATATTGGTGTGTAGTTTTGATACATTTGGTTTGAGTTTCACTTGGTTTTGAGAATCCTTTCATATTCTCTACTTAACAAGGCCAACCATGTGAAGTTGGAAGCCCATCCCCTCTATAATCACTCTAAATTCCCCATTAAGAAATAAGTAAATAAATTATTCATTCATTTAAGAACTACACCATTGAATCATTATAATCACATAACATTCATTAACATGACATATAATTAATTAATAGGTATAAACATTCATCAATAATTTGTGAACATGTCAATCATTATATTCAAAAAACATTCATTAACACATCATATAATTTATTAATATGTACAAAAAATTCATCAATAATTTGTGAACACATCAATCATTATAATCACATAACAATATTCAATAACCTAGCATAAAATTCATTAATAAAGAACATTCATAAAAAAATCATCAACACATTCATCAAGCTAGGTATTTAACATTTATTTCTTCTTTTGTTTATTTTTTTGTTGAAGATAAATGATAATAGGAACATTGTAACTATATTTTGTATTTTCTTGTGGCTCTTGTGGTTCTAATCTTATGACATGAGGCTTCCTTTTCTTTTTTTTAAGGAAAAGGCTGATGTGCCCCTGTAATAAGGAATAAATGGGTTTAATTCTACATTTTTAAAAAAATGTTATAAGTATTTAATTAATCTAAAGAACATAAAAAGGATTCTTCTTTACTTGATAGTGCCACATCATCTACTTGTTAGAATATTCAAATAGGAATAATGCTTCTGAGAGGGGGGGGAGGAGGAGGTGAATCAGAAGTATTGTACTTTTACCATTAAAACCTTTTAACTGGAAATAGATTGCATGTATTTAAACATATCAACCAATTATGAGAAACACATAAGCATCAACATATAACACTTGAAATTTTGGTAACCCAGAAACCCTCTAGAAATAAGAAGGTAAAACTGCGGTGGGGATGATACCTACAAAAATTACTGCAACAATAATGTTTAACCTCTTTTGATGATCTTCCCTGTTAAAGGCTACAATACACTTTTAAATGTGACCTTGTTAGAGGATTTACAAACAGTTTACAAGAAGTTTTACCTTGTTAAAGGATTTAATCACCTATTGAAAGGATCTAGAAAATAGTTGTTAAGCTAACCTATCACCATAGGGTTTCTTTTCTAATACAATTGCTAGAGAGTATTAGGTCTAATAAACTTGATAGCTTACAATCCTTCGATTGCTGAATATAGGCACTTGATCTACTTTCTCTGATCTTGATCCTCTATGATATAATACTTTTCACTCTAAAAATAGTTTTCCTTACACACCCTCATCCATCCACACATATACAATGATATTTAGTCTTCTTTATAAAGACATTTGAAGACTTAGGGTTAGGTATGGATCTATGATCCATATTGAAGGCCTTCTCCATTTTTCTTATTGGCTGCATGTAGATTGCATAGGAAAGACAAAAGATTCATTCTTATCTTTTTAATCCTTCAAGATTTGTCATATGTTGGCCATAAAAATGGTTTACATCTGCATTTGTAAAGTTACAAACTCATATGTGCATTCTGTGTTGCTCGACACTTACTGATTCCAGATGCTCGGTACATGTAACAAACTAGCTTACTCGAATCCTATTGTATTTCTATATTGCTCAACATCGTCTATGACTCGACACTCAAATACCACTCAACACTTGTATCATGCTCAACACCTAAAGGTTGCTTGGTACTTGAAGGCTGCTTGACACTTGATCTTCACTCAGCACCTGATCTTCACTCAACACCTAAAGGCTTCTTGGCACCTGAAGATCACTCGGCACCTAAAGACTTTCCTGACTTGGCTCATGTTGTGGCTTGGCATACATGGTGTACTTGGCTCCAATGTAGAAAGTGGTTAAGTGTGTTGGCACTCAAGTGTCAAAAACCATTTTGAGGCTAACAATCTCCCCCTTTGACATGAGTGACAAAAATACTTAACTGACCTTATGAGTACATTTACTAATATGCTTGGTGTACATACAAAGGTTTTAAAATCTTAATCAAAATTTTGTAATTTACAATATATATACGTCAAAATTATTGGAACTCCCCCTGAGTTGATTGTACAAAATTTGATGCTGTATATCATGCTTCGCCTTTTATCTTATCTCCCCCATTCTCTCATCTCCCTCATTCTTGTCTCCCCCTTATATTGTATCCCCCTTTTTGACACTTATATCAGAGGGTTTTAAGGGTTAAGACCATATTTTTCCAAAAATGTGCTATTTACCTCCATGATTATCCTAAGAGCTGCATCCTAATTATGCAAAGCAATCTCCAATGATTTATGCTAGAGGGAAGTCTCTGTAGCAAGGTGAATAAGTCCTTCTGAAGTAGAAAGCTTAGGGTCTTTCTTGAGAACATTTTCAGCATAAACTTGTTCTTTATGGAGGATTTCCAAATATGGGGTAATGGAGGATTGGAGCTGTAATAATTTTGCCTTGATGCTGGCCTCTTCTGCTATTAATACAACTATCTCTTTCTGAGTGTGAAGCATTTGAGAAAAATGCTTCTCACTTTGAGATGGATCTTTTGGTAGCTGCATGCTAGAAATATTCAAATTTCTCTCCAGGCTCATTATCTTTTGGCTGGTCTCTTGTGTGAAGTATGAAAAGTCACACAACTTTTTGTACAATGAGAATATATTCTCAAGTACCTTTTTCACTTTGTCTATGACCTTTGCCAATTCAATCTATGAAAGTGCTATTTCACTAGATATATTCTCATTAACTTTTCCTTGAAATTTTCTTTTAAACCATTCCATAAGTTTTGCATTTGTCTCTTGGTCTGCATTTGTCACCTGATCAACAATATCTGATAATTGCTCCATGATATGCTTGGACTCATCTGGAGAATAAATACTAAAGGCATCCATAAATATGTCTTTAATTTCATGTAAAGTTTGTTTTTGTTGATACTCCTGCCTCAGTATCTCTTGCCTTTTTCTTCTGTTTAATGTTGCATACACCTCATTAATTTGATCAATGCTTATTATTTTTGAGTCATAACTTGGTATGAGTATCTCCTCATCTAGGTTAGGGTCTCCATAGTGAAGTACCCTTGCAACTTTGGTAGAACTAGATCTTGGTGCTAATATTTGTAATAGCTTTTGTGAAGGAGTCCCCAAGGTAGGCAAATTTATCAATGTTTGTATTGCCTCCTGCTTTTTAGGGGTTTCCTTTGTTTTCTCCTCCTGCTGTCTACTTTGATCAATTATTGTAATCTTAGGAAGTGCATCTTGAGTTTGTGTTGTAGGATAAGATGTAATAGTCTATCCTATTTCTTCTATTGCTTTTTCTCTTGCTGTACTCAGCTTCTAAACTGTGGTGTCAACTATGCCTATTGAAACAACTGTTGGCATTTGAAGTTGACCACTAGTAGCTATAGAGATGATGGAAGGTAGTTCTTGTGGATTCACCTTATCTCTAATTGTGTTTTCCACTAGTTTTTGTAATTCATCCATACTGACCAATACTGGATCTGCACATAATCTTGCTTGTTGTGTGGATTGGTCAAGGATTCTTTTGAGATCCTCTGTAGTTAATGGATTGATGTTCTGAGCATAAGTGTCAGTAACATCTTGTACTGTTACATTTTCTATAGGTGTGATGGGTACATGAGGAGGGCTAGAAGGTGACAATTGTGTGTCTTGCACACTTTGATCTTGTTGCTACTCTTGCTCAGCTATTGCCATTTCATTTTGCTTTTGTGTCTCCTCCTCTGTTTCTTTCTTTTCTTCTTCCTTCTTCTCTTCTCCTTGTTTCTTTTCTTCTTCCTTCTTTTCTTCTTCTTGTTTCTTTTCTTCTTCCTTCTTTTCTTCTCTACCTTGATCTACTTCTATCTTCTCTTCTCTCCTTTTTCTTCTCTCTTCTGATGGAGTAGTAGATTCTTCCTTGTATTCTTCTTCAAGAATATCTTTGAAATCTTTTTGTACAAGTTCTTCCATGATTTTGTTGTTCTTTGTACAATGTCTTCCATTTTGTTTTGGAGAATGAAGAATGCCCTATACTTAGGTGTAAACCTAGTATTGTGCCTTTTGAATGCTTTCTCTATTTTCTCCTTAGTCAAATTAGGCAGTATGCTTGCTAGGGTTGTTTCTCTCATCTCCTTCTCCATTCTCAAATAGAAATGCCATTTGTCTTCTACAATTTTAGATAATTCATCTAGAAATTGTCCATCTAGTTCAAGAGGCTCATGTACTTGAATTGTGCCATCATTCCATAAATTGATTCTTCTATTCTATTCTATTCTTCTTTAGTGAACTTATTGAAATCAACTTTATTTATGTTGCTTAAGTCTCTATTTCCAATCTTTTTACATAATGTATCAACTAAAAAATGGATTACCTTTTTAGATTGATCTTCTTCATTAGTATCAGGTTGAGCTACATATTTTCTTCTTTTCCTTGGCTCTTCCTATGTCTTCTTGATTTTTTTCTTCTTTGTAGCTTCCTCTTTAGCTTTTTGAGTAGAGGCCCTTGTTGTAGCTCTGGTTGTTGGCTTTTTGGGCGATCGCGTGGCAGTTTTCATTGGTTTGGGCTGAACTGGAGGCTGATCTTTTGCCTTTCTCTTCTTTGGCTCAGCCTAGATTGGTGCTTCCTTGGCTTCTTCTTCCTCAACACCCTCCTCCTTGTCTTCACCTAGGCCTTGAGTTAATTCCATTGGGCCTTGTTCTTGTTCATCCTCATTATCATTATCTTCTTCATCTTCTCCTTCATCTTCTTCTTCTGTTGCCTCAATTCCTTTACCAAATTTCTTCTTTATTTTCTTCACCATCTTATCTTTCTTCTTAATTATAGAGGTAGTCTATAATTCTATTTCAATCTTGGATTTGACCATATCATATGTGCAAAAAGATTTGGTAGACTTGTCTATTCCTTCTGCAAGAAAAGTAGTGATAGCTGTAGATGCTTCATCCACATCTAATTCATAACCAAATGGCCTTAGCCATCTCACCCTTGGAACTGATGCTTAAATATAGGTGGAATCAATTTCAACTAGGAAACATATGTCATTGATGTGTTTTTCCACTAAGGAAACTGGTATTCTTACCCTTTGCTTCATGGATTTCTTGAAATCCTCAAAATAGCTTGTCATTTGGGCTTCAAAGTTATCACCCATCTGATCAATGAACTCATTTATTTGTGTCATTGTAGTTTTGTTAGAGTCCCAATTCACCTTTCCTTTAGAAGGAAACTCTTTCATAACATAAAAGAACATAAACATAAGGACTAAACCAAATTTTTACTGTGCACCTTTTGATCTCGTTATAGCTCCTAGGTTTTCATTTATCTATTGCAACATAGGTTTTGATAAGTCATATGAATGATCTTTCTTTACCAATTTGAATGCTACATCAACAACTATGCATGGCACACTATTCAATCAACTGGATTGATAGAATTTGTGGGATATTGTTCTCACAACAAAATTTAGGAGAGGATCAGTGATGGTATCAATCGTCATACCTCTCTTATTCCATTTTGCCCCTATATTTCTTTCAATGATTTCTTTGGAATCACTACGCAGGGTCTTAGTTTGATCTAGGGTTGGGAAACCCGCAACCCTATGAACTATCCCTTTAGTAATCTTGACTGGACCTATTTCAAACCAAAAACATCCATTGTGTATTCTACTTAGAATAATCTGTATCCATTCAATTTTGAATACTGTAGGATAAACTAGGGCATTGGTCAAACCCTTTCTCTCAAATATCTTGTATTCATCCTTCAAAATTTTATTCTCATAGAGTATTTCATAGGCTTGGAAAATTTCAAGATCACCTATGGCACCAATTTTACATTTGTAACACTTCCTTACATCCTACACCATAACTACTTTGGATGGGCTAATGGATAATGTGCTGGCAGGGTCATTTTTGTAGCTGACTTCTGGAAGGGCTTGAATTTATGTTTTTTGACTTCATTACTAACAAGTTGTATTTCATGACTTTCCTTCCCCTTAGTGGTTCTAGACCCAGATGCCATTTTTTACTAAGCTAGGGTTTTAAAATGTAAATAAGCTTTCAAAATCTACGTAGCTCAACACTTGAATGAAATACCTCAAGATCAATGAAAATGCATTGTAAGAGTTTGCAATCTACTTGAAATGTTGGATTCTCTACTGTGAAGTCGTTCTGTGCTCTTTATCTTCTTTGCTTCTTGATCGCGATGAGGAAAAAGGATTGAATTAGTGATAATATACCCTATTTCAATCACATTAAATGCTCAACTACAAACTCGGCTTGCACTACATTTCCACTTTACTCATCTTCCATAGGAGTTACTCAACTTGGCATCAATCATCAACTTGGTCGCTTGTTAGGAACTCGACATCCACTAGAATTTTACTCGGTATCCAAAGACTGCTCAGCATCACCATTTAAAATTTTGTCTTGGCATTTTGTTTCATGCAGATTTATACTTTGCATTGCTTCTTCATGGTTTAGGGCTGACGTATGAGACTTCCTTATATGTATCAACCCCATAGACTCATCTTGAGATTTAATTGGATGACAAGTGATCACTTGACCTTGTGGGTGAAGTGACACTTTCATTGGATGTACTTGATTCATTCTTTTTCTGCCATGTCTTCTTCATGTCTGTTCTGATGTGTTCCATATCAATCTTTTCTTTGCCCTTGTTTGATTCAATTTTTGGTGCTTTTGACCTTGTAGGATAGTTTCTACTACTATGACTAGTTTTTAGGCAACTGAAACATGTGGTTTGGCTTAGCCACCTGCTATAATTCCCTTTGAAATGTGTTCTTATGCAATTTTGAGGTATATGTCCATATTCTTGACAATAATGACAGCTATACCTAGTGTTGTAGTCCCAGTGGTACTGAATTTCATTTCCTTTTGTGTTTTTTGGTTGATTTGATGTCCACATAGGCTTTGATCTGCATTCAAATTCTCTATGTCCATACTCCTTACAATTATGACAATGTCCATCAAATCTTTGTGTCCTTGTAACTCTGGATCTACAATCTTGTGTCATATGTCCTTGCATGTTACACTTGTGACAGTAACTCTTGTTTTTGGGTGTGTTTGTCTGATTGATTCTTCTACTCTTGCAAACATTAACAGTATGCCCCTTTTTATTATAGTAATGACAAGTAGGTTTAGAATCCTTACCTTTGTCACTTATTTGCTCAAAAATCTTTGATGATTCTCCAATTTTAGTGCTATTGTATCCATGTCCTAATGTATCATGGGCTGATCTTGGAAATTTCATCAACTGTTCAAAGTACTTGATGGCTTCACTTGATTTGTTGAGATTCTTTGCTACCTCTTTTTCTCTATTTAATTCATTCTGCAATTGTTCATTCTACATATTCAAAGTAGAGATCTCAATATCTTTCATATTGAGTTCATAATAGAGATTCATCATTTGGGCAAGTGTATCCATCTACATGTTTGAGATCCTTGATAATTCGGTATATTTTTCCTCAAGTCTGTTTGCAAGATTTCTTTTGTCATCTTCCATCATGACTCTATCCTCAACTAATCTTTTCTTTTGTTTAGTGATTTCACATAACATTATGGCCTGTGATTCATGTTCCATCTTTAGAGATCTTATCTCATCTACTTGAACTTTTTTTTTCTCCATCAGTACTGCTATTGCTGCATCAAACTCTTTAGTGTCTCCATTGGAACACAGTTTTGTGGTATCAATCTCCTTGTAGTTTGTATCATTTTCAGCTATGGCTATATCCTTTCTTCTTTTCAAGGATTTTCTCAGTTCCTCCCTTGCTTCCTCTACTTTGTGCAGAGCCAGTTGCACATCAATCACTTGATTGTCAAAAAACTTTGCAAGTTTTAAGACTTCCATATTCAGACCTTTTTCTCCAAGCTGTTAGACTTCTTCTTGTGAGAACCTTGTGTCTCTGATACCAATTTTTCAAATATTCAAATAGGAATAATGCTTCTGAGAGGGAGGGGGGTGCGCGGTGAATAAGAAGTATTGTACTTTTACCATTAAAACCTTTTAACTAAAAATAGATTGCATGTATTTAAACATATCAACCAATTATAAGTAACACATAAGCATCACCATATAACACTTGAAATTTTGATAACCTAGAAACCCTCCATAAATAAGAAGGTAAAACTGGGGTGGGGATGATACCCATAAAAATTACTACAATAATAATGTTTAACCACTTCTGATGATCTGCCCTGTTAAAGGTCCGCCCTGTTAAAGGCTACAACACACTTTGAAATGTGACCTTGTTAGAGGATTTAAAAACACTTTACAAGAAGTGTTACCTTGTTAAAGGATTTAATCACCTATTGAAAGGATCTACAAAATAGCTATTAAGCTAACCTATCACCATAGGGTTTCTTTTCTAATACAATTGCTAGAGAGTATGAGGTATAATAAACCTGATAGCTTACAATCTTTTGATTTCTGAATATATTCACTTGATCTACTTTCTCTAATCTTGATCCTCTATGATCTGATACTCTTCACTCTAAAAATAGTTTTTCTTACACACCCTCATCCATCCACACATATACAATGAGATTTAGTCATCCTTATAAAGACATTTGAAGACTTAGGGTTAGGTATGGATCTACAATCCATATTGAATCTCTGTTTCCTACACATTCCTTTCACATTTACTATTGGTTGCATGCCTTCTCCTTTTTTCTTATTGGCTGCATGTAGATTGCATAGGAAAGACAAAAGATTCATTCTTATCTTTTTAATCCTTTGAGATTTGTCATATGTCGGCCATGAAAATAGTTTACATATGCATTTGTAAAGTTACAAACTCATATGTGTATTTTGTGTTGCTTGGCACTTATTGATTCCAAATGCTGGGCACATGTAACAAACTGGCTTAGTCAGCTTCTGTTGTATTTTGGTATTGCTCAGCATCGTCTATGACTTGGCACTCAAATACTACTCAGCACTTGTATCATGCTTAGAACCTAAAGGCTGCTCGGTACCTAAAGGCTACTCAGCACTTGATCTTCACTCAACACCTGATCTTCACTCGGCACCTAAAGGCTACTCCGCACTTGAAGATCACTCGACACCTGAAGGCTTTCCTGACTCAGCTCATGTTGTGGCTCAACATACATGGTGTACTTGGCTCCAATGTAGAAAGTGGTTAAGTGTGTTGGCACTCAAGTGTCAAAAACCATTTTGAGGCTAACACTATTATCACATTTTTTTTAGCCCTAACCTTAACATGCTCAACTCTAACATCACTCTCGACTTCGTCACCATGATGTTTTGTATACTAAAAATAATCACATATAGGTTAGACCAATTGAAATTTAAGATGTTAAATTTTATTAATAATTACATAATTAATTTTAATAGAAATTGAATATGTACCTATATCACTGTGATGCACATCAAGGCCTTCGTCATGTGTAGGATCTATGTCTTTTTCATCATGAGTAGGATTTATGTCAGGAGTAGAAGGCTGTAATGAAATTTCATGCACATTGTTATCATTGTTTGAAATTAACATCAAATAGATTATTTCTCATGAAGTTATCATTTATTGTTATTATGCATTAGGCCTATTTACCTGTGTGTGAAACGGTGCACCAAAATCTTCTACATCTCTTTGGCCACTCAAATCTATGTGATGGTGAGAAACCACTTCTTTATAGCCTTTCTTGAAGCCAATTTGTTTGTCCTTTTTTGTGAGCACTAGATTAATTTAATGCCCTTCATTTTTTGCATAATATAATCAATATTGAATGTATTTCTTATTTGTAATTTTATATAAAAGAATTGATATGAAATTTCATTTACTGCTACTTACAAGTCATGAGTGAATTTTCATATATCCACCAGAGCCAAGATGGTGTTGACCAACCTTCTGTTTTCTAGCTTGTGTAGCCTTTGATGTGCCATGCAACCCATCAATGTAAACTTCAAAATCTGTTAGAAATATGTCAGATTATATAAATATAAAGATCAATAACTTATGCATAATTACATTAATACTAGCACATACCTATTTTTTCCAAGTGGCAGGTTAATTCCTTTATCTCTTAGTCATATCTCTTGTGCATCTTCAATTATTTCACTCCACTCTAGCTCTAGAACCATAGGAGGATGCTCATACTTTGGGTTGAGATACAGAGAACTTCCATATTGTTCTCTCACAATCTTTAGATGTTTGGAATCTTTTTTAAGAATTTGGACTTTGTTCAAAATATTTTGACCAAAGAGATCCTCCATAGATTTTATGAGCTGATATTGATGATTTTTTCCTAAAGTTAATGTTGAAGGTAAAGATAAAGCAAGCATGTAATAAACTTATAGCTCTCAATCCATGTCACTGTATATGATCCTCATCAAAGGGGTATAGTTCTCTACATATGTAAATTATTTGTCTTAAGTTAGTTACAAATTACATGATACTTATGCTATGTAAATTACATATAATATAACATGAACAATATGCATATATCATAATCATTATATACTTTTTAATTCATTACCTCTAAAAAACCATATTATAAGTAATCAACACCAAGAGTTGAGCATCATAAAAAATATTTACACCTAATCGATGCCTAATACCTCTCCATTGATCATGTCATTAATCATCTTCTTCATCCATCTCACCATCATGAGCATCATCATTATCACCATCATCATCCAATTCATCATAATGCCCATCATTGTTATCATCATGATCATCATTGTGACCATCATCATCATTGTTATTGTTATCATCATCATTACCATCAACATCACCACCACCATCATCATTTCAACCACCACCACCACCATTATCAATGCCATCATCATCATCATCATCATCATCATCATCATCATCATCTACTTCATCTTCCACTTCTTTGGTATCTCTTCTTAAATCATATTATACTTAACTGGTCTTCCTCTTGGATTGTGTCTAACAAAAAATGAGCAACTTAGTTTATGTTGAATGCCGAAGTAAAATGCTTGCTTACATTGGCTTGAAAGAGCATAGGGCTCATTTCCAACTAGCTCAAATGACCTTGTATTAATCATTGTAAATCCATTATCATGTTTAGTAATAGTTCTATCAAGATCATTTTGATTCAGTCTTAGCCTATACCATTTGACAATGAACATAACTAGTTTTAAGGAATTAAAGTTGTACTCAATTATATCATTCAAAACATCATAGATCCATTTTTAGATTGTTAAGAATGCATGCCATTTCTAGAAAAAATATTGGTGACCTCAAAGACTATAAGTATCCCAGAATCAAAAGTTCTCTTAGTGTCATCCAAATTTTTTATGCAAAATTTATGGCCATTGTAAAACATAGCTTTGTGGTGTCTGACCTATTATTTTTCAAACATGTCAAAATAATGCATCCACTCATGAGTTGATATTAAATAAATGGGTCATGATATATTAAATTATACATACTTTTCTACCTCTTAAACTATTTTCTAGATCAATTACCATTGGTGTAACATTGGGATCTCCATTATGATGAGCTTCTTTAACCAATGAAGTAACACCTTCCGATGTTAATGAATGATCATTTTATTGAGATCATTCAATCCATGCCATCATATAATCAAGATTGTTTGCAATATACAAATGAAGTGCATCCCACTCACAAGAAACTGTATAAAATAAATAGACTAGTTAGAAACAACTTATATTGATGATGGATAAGAATTAATTAACTACAATAATATCTTATTATTACCTCTTACTTTCCTCAATCAGCCTTTCCCTGTTAAGTACTCTCCTTTGAATCTGTTAATGGAGTTGGGGTCCTAAATGTCATCTACATGGATCTTTCATGTGAACTTGGAAAGATATTCACTAATATACACCATGGTCTGGTATACCATATATCCCTCGACCATGAAACCCTCAATATGTGCTCTTTGTCAAACCAAGCCCTTTAAAAATTTCAAGTGCCTCTCAACCATCCACATTGACTTAGTTGATATAGGTCCACACAATTCAATCTTGTCAACTAGATCTATGAGGTAGTGTTCTTGTGCATTGAAAAAAGTTGAAGGTAGACACTTTTGCATCTCACATAAAAGCTGAGGATTTTTTCTCTTCCAATGCTTTATGAATTTTTTATGAATTTTTTTTGATGAAAACCACCTAGAAGATGTTCATCATGCAAAAATGTATTAATAAGACTCTATAAAAAAATATAGAACAACAACAGAAAGATGTAAAAATAATATTTATGCAAAATATATAATAAATAACACTTCTAACCTCATGTATTTCCCAAGATCATATATAACTTGTTTGATACTCATGTTAAATTTGTGTGGGAGAGATAAATGTAGAATGTACTGCAATTATAATAAAATTATCTTTTCAATATATTATTAAAATAAAATAATGAAATTACATGATGTTTTACAAATTTATTGTAAATAGAGAAGAATATGACTTACCTTGATGAAGGTATGCCAATCATGCATTTTCAACACTAACCCAAAATCACCTTTCTTTCATATGAGACAGCTTATGTTTGTAGCAAATCTTGTAGGAAATTTTGTTTTGTTTTGTTTTTTTGTTTTTTTTTTATGGCTTCAAATATGGCATTAGTTTGGTTCTATGTTAATAATCAAGGAATGAAACTTGTATTAATTTGATTCCCATTTTTATTTGAATCAAGGAAAAACTTCAATGCATGATTGGATTCACCAATGCCATTATAATTTTGACCAATTTTTCTTTGTCATGCCTTCTATTCAATATTTTTCATTGTGTTTCTATTACATTCTTTTCAATATGAATAGCATCAAACAACTGTATGTTTGAGAGGTACTCATAGTAAGACAACCTACTAAATTGTCTAGGATAGCTTGTAGGTCCTTCTGGAATTTTTTCATCAATTCCTTACTGACATTCATGAATATCAATTACATCATTGATTTAAAAAAAAAGACATTATCCAAATTTTAATTTCATATAAAAACCTGCATTAGATGGAATGACATTACCTCGATGATTAATTCTATTTTATTCCAACTTCCATATGTGAGGTATCATTCTTTGTAGCTTTGATGTTGTCTCTTCTTTCTCATTGAAAAAATGTTTTTTGTTTTGATACTTATGATTTTGTGGAGAAAGTGTCTATGCTCACTGAGCACCTTTCTTAAACTTTTTGAATAATGAGATTTTATCTTTTGACCACAAATTAGATATGGGAAATTTCCCTTTGTTTGAAGACTTATAAAATTGTGTATAATTGTATGACATGTGTACTAGAAGATTCATATTTATAATTATCACATGCAGCTTAACTATACAAAAAAATGCATTAGTTACATACCAAAAAATATGTGTTAATAGTTTTACATACCACAAAAATGTGCTAGTGCAGGGGCATCATGTATTGTCCATACAAGCATTGCATGAAATTGAAATTGTCTTTCACAAACTAGTTTAGAGATTTTGTACATAGTGACACCATTCCATAACTCCAACAACTCATCAATAAAGGGCTCAATATATACATTCGTATCTTTCACTTGGTACTTATCTAGTTGAATGAGCATAAACAAAACATAATTATTATGGTCATTCTGATGTTGTGTTTATAACTTAACTTAGATAAATATTAAATGGAAAAGGACCTGGTACAATCATTTCCAATATTATGTTCTCCCACTTTATGGACATCCAAGGAGGAATGTTATTGTTTATAACAAAAATAGGCCAGATTGAGTAAATAGATCTCATCTCTCCAAATGGATTGACACCTTTTGTTGCTAATGAAAACTTTAGAATATGCTCGGTTCTTCTTTAAATACTAGACACCTATCTTCTATGTCCTTAAATGCAAAACCATATGTAAGCATTATCATAATTCCATCTTAACTTCTATTGCATGCATGGTAATCAATAAATTGTGCCAAGCTAGTGCACCTAAATAATCATTTTAGACATGGAACAATGGGAATGTACCGAAGAACCTTGCGAGGAACCTTTTTGGCTTTTTGATTTGATTGATATCTGATAATGTGACAATCAAGGCATTGTGTTCCAAATTCATGTTTTGTATGATATATTATATGATCATTGGAACATGTATTCCAATATCTTTCATAATGGTTTATAATTCTCGGTAAGAGCGAGGTAGAATGCTTGATGGTGGTAAAAAACTCACCTATCAACCTATGGAATTCTTTTGTTAATATAAAGAAAATTATAGTATGATAATATAGAATATGATAAAAATGACACTATACCTTAGCATGCATGAGATTGCTACATTAGATATACCATTCATAACCTTGAAGTTTACCAGTAATAATACAATAGAGAGAAGTGTTGCTTCGAAACCTTGGTACAGGGGCTTGTATGCCTTTTAAATTATAGTTACATATAAAGGTTTCTTCATCATCACTATTATATGTGCTACTATCATCATCTTCATCATCTTCATCGATTGCATTAGTAACATCTTCTTCAATCATGTTCTCTAGCACATTATCAGTTGCACCAATACCAACATCTATAATTATGTTCTTCACCTCAAGATCATCTTCTTTTATGAGAGCATTACCTTTTACTTCAATATTCACACCTCCATGTTCCACCACTTCAAAATTCACATTCACAAAAGGAAAAAAATCCTTTCCTCCTTCAATGTGATCATGTTGCCTACAATGTCTTTGAGCTATTGTGATTAGAATTATTCAATTCTTTAAGCCCTTATATCTTTTCAAGGAAAATAACATTTTACATCACATTTTCCTTTTAACAAAGACCACAATCTAGCAATTATCACCTCATTTTGTTTTGGGTTCATATTGTTAGGTGTGAACTTTCTTCACAATAAAATATTTAGGCTATAAAATTATATCAAATATACACATACAAGCATTAGTAGTATCTTCTATATAATAAAAAATAATAAAATAATAAAATATTACAATCTCTTTAGTAAGAGTGACATCTAAACAAATCCAATGAATTATACAATATAAATATATATAATAATAATAAAAGCTTTCATTAAATAATATCACAATAGAGATATAGATATTCCACTTTACATAAAGACATAGGTAGTGTCTTCATGTAAAATCATTGGTACACATAGATGTCAGATGTTTTATTTGTAGTAAATGACATTGGATGTGTGTCTTTATTATGTTCTAGACCAAGTGTTATTCACACTATTACATACGGAGATCAATGTGTATCGAGCTCAAAATAATCTATGGATGGATCTTAAAACTATCTATGATGCATATATGCCTAACTAATACATGAATTTTATGGGATAGTCAATTGGGAATAGAGAATATAGACTCAAAGTAGCATTGACTTTTAACAAACTCATTAACTAGAAACCAAAGCTATTCTATTCATCATGTTTGGAATGCACAAATAATTGCTGATACTTGAAAAGCTATGATCCCTGTTAATGTTAGCTTTGATTGGAGAATATATGAAAATTAATCCATACCTAACCTACAACTAGTTTGATTTAATCCATAAGAAATGAACATACCATAGTAACCTATGAAATTTTTGTACACATAGATTGGAATGAAATAGACATCTACAAAGGCATCAATCACTAAATATTCAATAGAGTCCATATGTAGCAAAGAGCTCTTAATCATGAGTACATTGTGCTAAGGATACAATTAAAGTTTTTGACAATCACAATTGTGTTACTTTTGTAGGCTGAATATTTAGATTGATTGTACAGTATAATTAAAAATGTCTTTAGATGATGGAATTATGCATCTAAAATTTCTTATTGTATTCTTTTCTTTTTTGATTGAGGAAACATAAATATCTTTTATTGCAATGTGTTTAAACTTTAATGAACTCATTTATTACCAATCATTTTTACTTTATTGACCTTTTCTTGACTCAAGGAGAAGTGTTTTGTTTTTTTGTGTAAACATAGTCTCCACCACCTCTTGGGACATTTCTTGAAGAGCACATGGAGTGTTTCTTAATATTGTGCAATATTTTGCATTATATAAAGTTTACTAGGTTCTTTAACATGGCTACTAAATGTTGGACACAAGTTTTATATTATTATAGGTGCAAGCATGCATGTAAGGTGCAAACTTTACCATAGTTTTTGTATACCATAGATATGAAAATAGAAAGTTGCCTATGTTGAATATCTTGGCACTATGCAAACATGACTAGTAGGTCTTCTTATTGCACATTTTTTTATGAAAGTGGTGACAACAAAGAGTTGTCATGTTTGAAAGATATGAATGAATTTATAGTTTTTTTCACTAATGGTGTTTGATTAAACTTGTGAGATATGAACTTGATCAATAGGTCTTCTTATTGCAATTAGGTACACATATAAAGTTGCCTATGCTGAATTCTTTGGGAGTGTGTAAACTTGACTAGTAGGTTTTTTTATTACAAATGGTATTGTGGAAATGTTGTCAACAAATAGTTATTGTTATGTTGAAAGATTTCAATTTATAGTGTATTTTCTATTAGTGCATGATTAACCTTATGAGATGAAAACTTGATCAAAAGGTTCTATTATGTAGAGGTGAAAATGGAAAGTTTCCTTTGTTGAATGCCTTGGGAGGGTGCAAACTTGAATAGTAGGTGTTCTTATAACATATGCTATTTTTCCTATGGTGTCAAAAAAATGTTATCATGCTGTAAGATTTGAACCTTTAGTGTTACTCCTTAAGGTGCATGATTAATTGGTTGTAAACTCACACATATGTTGTGAGGGGACTGAAATTTACATGGTGAAAAAAGAAAAGGTATTTGTGATGAAATCATTTATTTCTCCTTGAAAAGAGGATCCTTCAAAATCCTTGTGAGTGTTTTTATTTGAATGAAATTGAGCAATTGTGGATTACAAAGGTTAATGGCTTATCGAGTTTGACACAAATAATTTTTAATAAGGAATGTAGTATGTATGTCATCCTTCAAAAGAGGTGTGCATATTTACTTATTTGAGCTTTAAAATTGTATATTAAATTGTCTTTCATGTCATGGTAGGATAAGATTTTTCATTCTTTAGTTTTGCAAGTTATGTTATATGGAGTTACTCAAGAATGAGCTATTGCTCATTATAGTTTGGTGTAGAGTATTTTTTAGATGCATAAGATAACATTATAATTTGATGTTGGTGAGGAGAATTATGTTGGGGTGCCTTCAAAAATATCCATTTTTTTTTATATGGTGTAAAGATATAGGTGATTGGTTGAAAATTTAAAATATTGAGTTGTAAGATATGCTTGTGTTCATGTTTCATCTTGACTATTGGAGAATTATGATCTATACAAATATTTAGGCATGCCATACAAGTTTTTACATTATGTATGTGTTCTATCCTTCCTAATGACATGGTACATAATCTCATACAAGTTCTTGTATAGGTCTTTGTAAGAATTTTCATATAACATTGACAACTTAGGATTAGAGGCTAATTAACAAAACAAAAGAAAAAGAAAATATGAAAAAGAATAAGATGTAATCTTATCAATGATGAAATAATTAATTGATTAAATATAATACCATAACTAATGGATTCATTTATAACATATATATTCTTGCTTATATAGTCAAGATAATAAGAGACCATGATAATGAGAAGTTATCATTCACACAAGGTAGAACCACACTGAGTAAAGGTGGATCATCCTTATCTAGATTAATATTCCACTTAGAGGAGATTTATCTAAAATAATTTAGTGTTTTTGATTCAATGTTTTTGGACTATAAGCTCGAGTGTGTAACTCAAAGCTCCATCTGATGAGGATTATGAGGCAATTCAGGGAAGTTTAACTTGAACACACATAACCAAGTATGTTTTGAATGGTTGAAAAATAACTTGGATAAAAAAACACCTTGACCTTCCATAAGAAAATATAATATTTTTTATGAAAAGAATTCCTTTCTACACTCTAAAAGAAACAAGAAACATTGTTTGAACTTAGAGAAAATTGTGTTTTCTAACATCATTTTTTCAGCAGTACATGTATTTGTCTTTTCACTCCATTGGATTCATATCTTTTATCTTTTATCTTAATCTATATATATTATCAATGTGCATTTCTTAAAATTAATACATGATAGAAGGATTCATCATCAAATGAAAGCCCTAGAGATTTAATATATGTAAGCCACACACCCATATTGACCTTGCCTCCTGCTACTCCCACGTGTTCTAAATGTGGTTGTATGTAAGCTACCTATACTACATTGTGTATGCAAACCCCTTACTTTTCCTTTTCATTTTCTTCCTTTTCCATTGAAAAATATCACAATAGAGACAACGTTGATAATAAGGGGAAGATCAATACATTATAACATAATCAATCAAAATTTAATGACTTTTAGTTTCCCTATCATTCTCACAACTTAGCAAAATGATGAAGTTACCTTGAACAATGTTGAGAAGATCACCATCATGCCTAGGAAAAAGATTGAACCCTACCACCCACACTTTGTCACATGAAAATGAAATGAGGTTTCACTTTTCATTTTTTTCTTTATATCTCAACAATGTCAAAATTTTGATAGAAGAACTTAAATGTCCTCAAAATTTTGACAAGAAAATTAAGTATCATCAAAATTTTGACATTTTTAGGATCACATTTAAAAAAAAGTGAAATTGACAAAGCCAAATTGGGCTATTGTCAAAAATTTACGCTGAGAATGAAACCCAAATGTACTAGTGAGAATGTTATATTTTATGTTGTTTTGTAGCTATGAAAGATTTGCCCTATAATTGACTTTGGAAATATTAGTGAAGAAATACTAGCTATCCTACATCTCTGTTGTTGTCTTTAAGTTAGAAGATTCAAATCTCACCATCTTTTTTAATAAGGACTAACATTTATATTTTGTATAGGGAAGGACATATGTAATAATCCAAAGTATACCCACCCAGATCTTGTAGAATTCAAAGGTGAGAAGACTCTATTGTCTTGTTAGTTGGTCCTATTAGTATGTTTTGGACATACTTTTCATGGTTTATATATAACTCCTAGGTATTAAACATATTTGAAGAGGTGATTAAAACCCTATCAAATTAGGATCCAAAAACATGGTAACTTTGTTGGGGACATATTATGTAGTTTTTTTAAAGATAGATATGCTATGTATGTCAAACTAGCATCCTTGCTTGTGTCATAGAGTTGAATCTATTGATAGTAAGATATTATATGCCCAAATGATGTTTTAGATACTTTTCCTAGAATAATTTTCATTATTTTATGTTATAAGTGGGTAAGCCATATCCTCACATTCTTCACAGGGTTAGAATTCACACCCTAATGTGATTGGTTCAACCTTTTATAGATTCTCAAGTTTTGTCATTAAAAAAACCTTATTCCCTTAGTAGGTAATGACTCAGTAAAGTTTTCTTAAACTAGTGTATAAGTTTACATTTATCAATATATAAAGGAAGATAGAAGAAATAATACTAGGGCCTACATAAGGATGCATCCTAATGTCCCACTCTAACCATAATTACCTCCAAGAAACAAATAGAACTAGAATATGAAGAAAAGAGAGCCTATCTATGCTAAGAATTTGAAACTTAGGAGTAATACAAGGAACAACTTGTAGCCCCAAACTATAGAATAAAATGGGTTTCACTCTTTTAGTTCCAAATTTGAAAATACTAGATTTCGAGAAGGGCTTTTCAACACTCATTTACAAGAAGATGGAGTATACCAAGATAAATGTATCTCATCTATAGGGAACACAAAGAATGTGTTAAATGACTCAAGAAACATGAGTCAACATAGAAGTCTAGAAAATGCACAATTACCACAACAAAGTCATATTCCATTCATTGAGAGAATCCTTATCGATCTAAGGGAAAATATTATATTTGAAGCTAGTATAATAAATATTGACGATCTATATGTTGAGTTAGAACCCCTTAGGATAAAATATATTGAATAAGATGCTAAGCACAAGAATTTTGAGAAAGAAAGTTGGTGGAAATCATGAATTACCTCATGGAGAGATAATTCACTCATGATAATATCTCTGTTGATAGAGAAAAACAAGAGACTAGAAGAGAGACCCACCTCTAAGTTACATACATACATTTTTGGGGATCTAGGGAATATGAGATCTAAATATCTATGAAGAGAATGAGGCCTACATGGTAAGGTTGAAGTTGTAAAAGAGGGACCATCTATTAGTAAGGTTCATTAGTATGAGCCTATTGAGATAGCTAAAGTTGCAACAAAAACATCAAATCCTATAGCTAAGGATCCATAAAAACATAAGAAAAAGGTAAGTGGTATCCACATAAATGAACTTGTAGAAACTACAAAGGTAATACCTACCATGTCTAAAATTGACATAAAGCTAGAGAGGGCTAGAAATCAACAGGAAAATTTAGCTAAGGAATTGGAGAAGGCAGGCTAATATTGTAGAAATGAGGAGAAAGATTCACTTTATGAATTCCTTAATGCTTACTACTGCTAGACATGTCCTTATTACACAAGGCATGTCTTCTACTGCTACTTGTGGTCACACAATAAATATCATGAGTGTTGTGGTTTCAAAACACATGCTTCATTTCTCCTAGAAATTGGGACCCCCTAGTACAATTTTTGTTTCCCAAACCCCTAGTCTAGGGCATGGTTCATTTTTGGAACTCTTCCTAAGTCTAGATCAAGTCCTAGTCTCTGATTAGATAAGTATGGGGTGTCAGAAATGTAAAAAAATTAGAAGATTTTAAGTGTTTTAGTGCATAAATGTGCACTTGCACACCTTGTTGGATACAATTGTTAATTGAGTGTTGTCTTTGATTTTACAAAAATGTCATATTAGTCATCAGACAGAGTCTACTGACTTCACTCAGTCTCCAAAAGGTTTGCAGTGTTTACCAAGCTTCACTTGGTTAATACTAGAAAACCATTCTGAGCAGTTAGTGTCTATCGATTTCACTTGGTCATCAAAGAAAATGTGGCAGAAAGTTAGTGTCTACTGAGCTAACTCAGTCATCAAAAAAAATGTGATAAGAAGTTAACTTCTACCGACCTCACAAGATCAGCAAAGGAAGGTCAGTACTAATCGAGTTCACTTGGTCTCTAAAGGACTTTTGCAAGATTTGCAGTCTCTACTAAGCTTCACTTGGTTAACACTAGAAAACCATTCTGAAGTAGTGGTTACTGAGCTGAGTCAGCCAGAAAAGGATTTTATTTGATATTAAGCTCAAAATTGTTTCATGCAATAAATGTAGCCGATTAATTTTTTTCAGTTGTTATAACTTATATTTGAGCTGACTTGATAAATCTGAAAGGTATATATATAGATATTCAAGTTATGGAATAAGGTATGTGTGGAAAATGTGAGTATATGGATGAGGAAGGAATAAGCGAATAATGAGAGAATTTTGATGAAGGATTAGATATCTTGGAGGAGCTGCAAAGTTGTATTCGATCAATAAGGATCTAGTAAAGCAGAACATAGATTTTTACTCAACAAAAGATAAGTTGCACATCATTCAGGTCATTTCATTGTTGCTTTCTAATCATTGTAATAGTGAATTTAGAATCTCTTTACAGAGTTGGTTTAACAACCATTTTGTAAATCCTCTAACAAGGTGACAATTCAGTTAAATTTTTCTAAAGACCTCTAACTAGGTCACTCCTAATAGGGTGATTAAATCCTCTAACAAGGTCACACCTAACAGTGTGTATTGTAACCTTTAATAGGGTTGGCTCCTAACAGGGCTCGCTTCAAAAGAGTGAAAATTGGTGATTAGTTACTTGGTGATTTTTCTCATATTGGGTTTCCATGCTAAATCTAGTGTCTCTTATGTTCATTTAGTTAACATTTGCATGCATATTAATAACTTTGAATGCTAGATGATCAATAACTAATTAACTTACCGAGTTATAGTATTTTTCCACTATTTACCGAGTATCATCAGTAAGTAAGCTTTATAGACATCTAAGGGATTTTTTTTTGAATTATTTTTGTGGTAACTGATTCATCCCTCCCCTCTCAGTTACTTCATCTATATTTTCAACAATTGGTATTAGAGCTTTTTGGTGCTCTCAAGAAAGGATTTCAAGGATCTAAGCTAAAGATCAAGATGTCTTACAAAAGGGAAATTCTAAGACTTAACAGGAACAACTTCTCTACATGGCAAGGACTGATGAGACTTCACCTAGCATCCATTGGTGATACAGGACTAAAGTACCTTCATGAAAAATATGCAGAACCTACTAGTACACTATCTGTCAATGATATTGCTGAAAAGAAGACCCACAACATTATGATGATAGATATAGCATCTGCTCTGAGTTATGAAGAATTTGATGACATCAAGGATTGCATAACTAGCTTTGAAATGTGGAACAAGCTAAAAGAAATCTATGGAGGAGATGATAATGTAAGAAGAGCCAAAGCAAAAATTTTGAGAGGACAATTTGACCAAATGAAAATGAGAGAGGATGAAAACATTGTCAAATATGTTGAAAGAGTTAAAGCATGTGTCAGTGCAATCAAAGAATCTGGAGAAGATATTAGTGAAGAGAGTTATAAGTAAAGTTCTCAGGAACATTACTGCCAATCTATGCAATTAGAGTTTGTAATTCAAGAAAGAAGATGTGAAGCAAATCATAAGATAAATCTAGAAGCCATAGTTGGAAGATTGACTGCATTTGAAGTAGACAACTATGACAACTATGTTCCAGCTTCCAAAAACATTGAATCAGCATTTGAAGCCAAGTTTTCACTCAAGGAGAAAAGCAAAAAGAAAAAGGAATTTCAGTCAGAAAGTGAAGATGAACAAGACCAAAGTTCAAACAGTGATCTTGAGGTGATTGAAGCTCTACTAGCAAGAAAATACTCTAGAGGCAAAGGAAAATATAAGGTAAAGTTCCTCTAATATGTTTTTCATGTGAAGAAGTTGGTCATATTGTTGCTAGGTGCCCAAACAAGCAAAACAAAGATGAGAAGAAATATTACAAGTACAATGGCAAGAAAGACTTCAAATCATTCAAGTATAAAGGTAAGAAAACATGTTTTATGGCTAAAGATTCTAATGATTCTAATGATAAAGAAGAAGATGAAATTGTCTACATTACTATGAAAGATGAGTCTGATAATGATGACGAAATGGCACTCATTTCTCATATGAGAAAAAATGATACATGGATCATAGATAGTGGTCATTCTCATCACATGACTAGTGATAAAACTAAGTTTGAATATTTTGAAGACTATGATGGTGGCAGTGCAAGATTTGGTAACAATGAACCTTGTTGTATAAAAGAAAGAGGAAGAATCTCTCTAACCAAAGAACTTATATGTGATAATGTCTATTGGGTAAAAGGACTAAAGTATAATTTTTTGAGTGTGTCACAACTACTCAATAATGGATTCAAAGTAGAATTCATGCATGGAAAAGAAAGACTACTGGATGAAAAAGGAAAACTGATTGGATTAGGCACTCAAACAAAAGGTAACTTATTTTATCTTGAACTTGGTGAATGTTCATGTTTTATTGCTCAAGTTGAAGAAAGTTGGTTATGGCATAAAAGGTTGTGTGATGTCAATTATGATAATTTGGTGAAGATAAGAAAATTCAAGAAAGTAAGAGGCATTCCTAACATAAAGAAACCTGAGGTCAGTCTATGCAAGAACTGTCAGATTGGTAAAATGGGAAAGACTAGCTTTAAAAGTAAAAACTATTAGACTAAAGATATATTAGAAATTGTGCATACTAATTTATGTGGACCCATTGGAATTGAAAGCTATGCTGGAGAAAAGTTCTTCATTCTTTTTGTTGATGATTACTCAAGAATGATGACTATCATGTATATAAGGAACAAATCAAAAGCATTTCAAAAATTCAAATGGTATTTGGCTAGAGTAGAAAAGGAAATAGGGAAAAGATTGAAATTCTTGAGGTCAGATAGAGTTTGGAGAATTCACTTCACATGAGTTCAATAACTTTTGTATTGAAAGAGGAATCAAAAGATAGGTATCAGCCCTTGGAACTCTTGAGCAAAATGGAATAGCTGAAAGGAGGAATAGATCTATCATGGATTGTGCAAGAACCTTAATGATTGAAAAAGGCATTGCTATCAAATACTAGAAGGAAGCTATTAGCACTGCAGTTCATACCGTGAACTGAGTATAGATAAAAAGAGACTCATTCAAAACTCCCTATGAGCTATGGTATGGCTATAAACTAATGTAAGTTATCTAAAAGTATTTGGAAGTAAATGGTACATTTTGAAAGAACCTAGAAAAGGAAAATTTGATGTGAAAAGTGATGAAGGAATATTTCTAGGATACTCTTGCAAAAGTAAAGCATATAGATGTTTGAACTTGTCTACTAATAAAGTCATAGAAAGTGCGCATGTGAAATTTGATGAGTTTGCAGAAAGGATTGAAGAAGAAAGCAAAAGGGAACTAGAAGATTATAGAAGGCTTGTTTCCATTGAACCTTATATAGTACCAATCAATCAAGAATCTTCTACTCTCAAGTCATCATTAATCGAGTTACATGTTCAAATCGAGTTACATTTAGATGCTATCGAGCAAGTGTCTACCGAGTCTGAAGGATCCAAGCCAATATCTATCGAGCCAGTACATCCAAAACCTGAAGTTGAAATAAAAAAAAGACAACAATGAAATTCATTCAAAAGGAAAAGAACCTATATTAAAAAAATATGTAAGGAGACATCATTCAGTAGATTAGATCATTGGAGACAAATCTGAAGGAACTATGACAAGAGATAAGTTGAAAGGTACTTGTTTACTTGCTGATTTTGAACCTAGAAATATCAAAGATGCATTAGGAAATGATAGTTGGATTGAGGCTATGAATGAAGAAATAGAACAGATAGAGAAAAAAAAGACATGGATTTTTGCACCCAAGCCTAAAGATAAAAATGTGATTGGAACTAAGTGGATATTCATAAACAAGTTGACTGAAGATGGCAAGGTATCAAGAAACAAAGCTAGACTAGTATGCAAAGGATATGCTCAAGAAGAAGGAATAGACTATGGAGAAACTCTTTCTCCTGTTGCAAGATTGGAAGGAGTCAGTACCTTACTTGCATATGCTGCTCACAAAGGATTCAAAGTTTATCAGATGGATGTCAAGTCAGCATTCCTCAATGGTATACTGGATGAAGAGGTTTACATTGAACAATCCGAAGGTTTTGTTGATCTAGATAAAAGAAACATGGTCTGAAAATTACACAAGGCACTATATGGTCTGAAACAAGCCCCTAGAGAATGGTATGAAAGATTGCATAACTATCTTATTCAGATTGGTTTTCAAAGAACTAATGATAATAGTAGCTTGTATATAAAGGAAGGACTAGATGATAAGATTGTCTACGCAGAAATATTTGTAGATGATACTGTTTTCACAAGGAATGATGATCTTTGCAAAGAATTTTTAGAACAAATGAACAAGGAATTTGAAATGTCTATGTTTGGTGAGATAAAATTCTTTGTTGGTCTTCAAATTCAACAAAATAAAAATGGTATCTACATCACTCAATTAAAATACATTAAGGAGATATTGAAAAAGTTTGGTATGGAAGATTGTAAACTAGTTGGGACTCCTATGTGTACTGGGTTAAAAATTACCAAGGAAGATGAATCAAAAGAAGTAGATCAAACCTTGTATAGATCTATGATTGGAAAGTTGCAGTATGTAGTTCATACTAGGCTAGATATTGCCCTTGTAGTTGGTATTTGTAGGACCAGAAAAATGAGCTAAAAGCATAACATACTATGAGCAAATCACAAACTCAATAATCATAGGTTAGAACCCACTAGTCTACCATGAAAGCCAAACTAAACAAAAGAAAGCATACATAATCAAAAACTCCCTTTTCCATTTGTAGCTCCCATGTCCTTCTTTCTTCTCCAAATGATTGTAGCTCCAAAGTTGCCTATAGCACACACAAAATTGAAGCAAAAGTCTATGATAGTGATAATGCCATGAGAATACTTGAAGTGTGATTTTATGTGAGAGAGAGAATGCAAAATGCAAATTAGCAAAGACTCAAAAACTCAAAGATTCAAGGATTCAAGACTTAAGCATTCTAGCCTTGAAATGACAGGAAGGGTGTCCATTTTATAATTTTCATGTAGGGTGAGATCATTGGATTTGTCATCCATAGACATGTGATGTGGCAAGAGATTCCTATGACGCATATGACGAAATATGCCAAAATTAGGATTCTATGACACACAAGAGTAAAATTTGGAAGAGAATCTATGACGCGTCATAAGATTCCTCAACCCACTTAAAGCCAAGAATCTATGACGAATAAGCCAAATAGGGACATGCGTAAGAGGTAATAAAATTTGATTATGACAAGTCTCAGCCAAGTGTCAAAGGAGGATCCACGAGGTGTCACATCCAAGTATCATGATGACACAATATTTTATGGAATATTTGCATTAAAAATCCTCTTATTCCACAAAATAAGAATTAGTAGAAAATGGATTTAATGATGAAAAATTGAACTTAGGAAATTAAGAATTTCCATGGTTTGTAGATAATGAATCAATTAATTAATAAAATTAATTAATTGAGGATGATAATTAGGAAGAATAATTATAAAGAATAGGATTAAATTATGGGTTATTTAATCGTATAGAGAAAATTAGTAGATAATTGGCCAAATTGATTAAATGAATGCGACCGTATCCTTTGACGAAAATGTGACAATGATGGATATGGAATAAGATGATGAAAAGGTAGACCAAAGCCATGGTAAAATTGATTGATTGAAGTTGATAACATGCCAAGGACACATGACATGAATTGGTTGATGTGTAACATTTAACCGACATTGTAAATGCTACAAGATTGAAATTGATTGATAAGGTTTGATCATAATAACATCGACATACGTTGTCAATATTATTAAAATGGTTGATGATGCTATGATATGACATTGAAAGCCTTAACAATGTCAAATATTGAATGACATGAATGATAGTTTGACCTAGTACTGAGAGCCATGATAGTACTAAGGTCAGATTGATAAGATTGAAAAGTTGATAGGTTTCCAAGACACTGAAAGCCACAACAATGCCTAGGAGTGGATAAATGATGATTGATTTGGGATGTTTGATATGTTTTGGGTTGATTAGGACTAATTTCAAGTGATTCCGAGTTTATTTGCGGTGATTCCAAGTTGATTTGATATGATTCTGAGTTGATTTGATATGATTCTGAGTTGATATGAAATTGATATGAAAGAGGATACAAATGACAAAATATGGTCAATCTAGCCAAAAGATCAAAGTTAGTAGAATGAGAAAATGGGAAAAATTAGTATGAAGAAGTGATGAGGTTGTAGATGTGAACCATTTTTGAGCATCTACATTTTGCCCCTCTTTGATACAATGTGATTTAGAGCGTTGTGTCAAAGAATGCTAATGAAAAAGCAATAAAAGCATGCCCCAGCAACGTAGTATATATTTATGCCCTCTTGATAAATTTACCAACATAGGCATATGATAGGTTGATTTCATCAACAACAGGAAAAAAAAGCCATAGGAACTGATGGATCAAAAATCGGAGTTAAAATGCAAAAGTTATGGCCTCCGGAGTGTAAATAGGCATCGCGACCAACATAGAAAGGGTCTTTGGAACAACCATCTAGGTAGCAGCAAGCTATAAAAGTTCTTTGAGAGGAGTTTGAAGGTCAATTTCACTCTCTCATTTGGAAGAAAAAGAGCTCTGGGGCAAGGAGGATGGATCGACTACCTAAGGAGCAACATCGTGGTGAACAGGTGCAGACCTTCCGACGATGAGCAGATGCTGGACCTCTGGTGAATACATCGAGGTTGTCTTTGTAATTTTTACTTTTTTAATGCTTTTTTCTGTATTTGAATGCTTTTTTACTAGTTTTTAGGCACCTAGGAGTCTGTCAGGGGGAAACAGGGTCAAACAAGGTCAATTAGGGGTCCCAGGGCCAGTTAGGGCTTCCAAATGCCCCAACTATGCCCAAAATGCATCCAAGTGCATCAATGACATAGTTGGCATTCCCATGTGTGTCAATTATGTATTTTGTATGACCAAGTGTGTCAATGACGCAGTTGGGAACCCCAACTACGCCCTAGGATGTTCTGGGGCTCCGATCAAGGTCCGAATGGTCTCGGATCGACCTAAAACTTGGCACAAGTTAGCATAACCCTAGGGGAATGTTAGAAACATGAGAAAATGTAGTCAAGGTGGTCAAAATTCTGAGAATTTGGTCAAACATAGGGTAGATTTGGGTCAAACTAATGTAAATGCTAACAGGGAATCATGCAAAGGGCCCGAAAGGGTGCAAACAGACTCAGAATGACTCAAAATTTAGAATACATGTTTAAAACACTAGGAAGACTTGAAAACATAGGTTAACTGAGGCTAGGATAGTCAAAAAAGTCAAACTTGGTCAAACTTAGCTTTGATGGAGGAAAAAAAGGTTAATTGATGGAGGGGGATAGGGTCAAAATGATGCAAACGAGCTTGAAATAACTTGAAACTTGGGAAACATGTTCAAAACCCTAGGAAGAGTTCAAAACATAAGTCAAATTAGTCAAAAATGTTCAAAAAAAGGTCAAACTTAGTCAAACATGTTCAAAAAAGTCAAACTTAGTCAAACTAGAGTCAAACTTAGTTAAACTTGGATCAAAAGTAGGGTAAACTAGATGCAAACCATAGAAGGTTGACATAGGCTATGTGATAATTTAGGAGGATCTACCCTTTTTATGGGTATGAAGACATAAGCCACAGAGGCTTGCACTACATCATCAGATGACACCTAGTGAGCGAGGGATATTAGCTGGGTTAGGATTATATCATGTGACATTTATGCCAAAGGTGAGGGGGAATAGGGCTTTGCTGACAGCTTTGACAGAGAGGTGTCATTCAGAGACTAGTTCATTCCACCTACCAACTGGGGAGGTGACTATGAAACTAGAGGATGTATGGCGCATCCTTAGGATCCTAATCCATGGAGAGCTAGCAGTGTATGACCCAACTAGAGGGCAAGCAACTCTACATCGACTATTTGGGTGCGGAGATGCAGAGCTAGGGATCCGAGATTATGAGATTGGATGGGACTTATTAGTGGCACGCCATGAGTGACTGATAGTTTTGATCTATTGGGTGATTGGTGGATTGTTGATACCTGATAGACGGGGACATGGATTCCTAGTTGGATGGGGTCGAGTACTAGAGCAGATGATTATGGAGAGCACGATGTTTTCTTGGGGCCCATGCATGTTGAGGATGTTATATTATTATCTGCATTAGGTAGCATACAGAGAGGGACTATCCTTCAGCACGGGTGGCACATTATTACAAATTTGGGCATATGAGCATATTGTAGTACTTAGGCCTCTAGTAGAGCGAGAGTTGGTGGATGATATGCCATATGCTTATAGCTATAGAGGTGTCCTAGCCTGAGGACCATTGGGATATGCAAGGTATTTTTTCCATCAGATAGACATGATGACTCAGTTCATATGGAGACCATATAGAGCTTGCCCCGGATGGGATGATGATGACATCCACTTACCATACTACAGGCAGGAGTGCTACCTCATAGGGCACATAGTGATTGGTCACCTGGTTATAGAGATGTACCTACCAGAGTGGGTGCGGAGATAGTTTGGGGAGACACAAGATGTACCTACAGGGTTAGCATTGTTTGCTCAATCTAGAGCAAAGGTGTGAGAGTGGGGACCGCCTATGAGGACATAGGTAGCATATACATAGTTAGCAGAGTTATAGCCGAGGCTATGGGGGGCAGCAGTAGATATAGTGGATGCAGGTACAATAGTAGCATATGATAGGTGGTTTGCACAGCATTGACTGAGATCATTGACAGATCCAGCAGTACAAGGGAGGCCACAGGATGGAGAGGATGATGAGGAGGAGGAGGATGGGGGAGAGGATGAGGAGGGATTTGATGATGATGATGGAGATGACACTGAGGATGATGAGAGGGGGGATGGGGAGGGTGATGATGAGGGTGATGAGGGTGAGGATGAGGAGGCTACTATGGGAGAGGATGAGGGAGCTAATGATGAGGAGGGTGATCCTGTGGATGACACTGAGAGAGCATTATTACCAGTAGGCAGGGCCTAGTAATTTAGATCTCTTGGAGGTGATCAGAGGGCTGTAGATTTAGTTGGGTCAGGTTATGGCAGAGAGAGATGCGGTTACAGTGGAGAGAGATCAGGTGATGGCTGAGAGAGATCGAGCTAGGGCTGAGAGAGAGGAAGCTATGCACAAGGCAAAGATGGTGGCACATGAGTCTCAAGAGGTCATCAACAACATTAGGGATGCAAAATTTTGAGATCTAGAAATGATGATGAGCAAGGCTCACATGGAGGCACAGTATTGGCGAGATCAATATGAGAGGGTGGTGCCACCGAGGTAGAGAGTGGAGAGTTTCCATGCATCGAGTTCTCATTCCCACAGGACACAGAGGACACAGAGCAGTGTGGAGGTGATGGGGCCTATGAGGCCACCATAGAGAGCAGAAGGATCATCCTCAAGGCTAGATAGAGACCACGAGGCCAGGGATAGCACAGGATGACACTGACAGACTCACATATAGAGGGGCCTCTCTATGTTACCTTTTGGCTTTTATTATGCTCTTTCATGGTTCACACCTATAGGTAGTTAGTGTTGATGCAAACCATGGTCACATACTCTGATACTTTTGTGCGACATGTATGGGATGTACTTATGTTATGATGACTATATGCTATGGACTAGATGATGACTCATGTTATGACGCCTATATGTGATGTTATGCATATGCTTTAGATATTTTATATGAATGCATTTATGCTTTTTTGTGTGGACTTTATATATGATGACATCATGTGTTGATTTATTGCATGTTAGGTGTAGGAAATGCCATCTTTTATTTTTACCACATGTTTTTCTCATGAATGAATGCTTAATGTAATGTGAATGATATGGAAAGGATGTAAATGAATCCAAATGAAATTTAAAATGATACGAATGCAAATGAAATGTAAAATGGACGCAAATGAAATGTGAATGTCATATTTATTGCTTTGGTCATTCTAACACATGTAGGAATGCAGGATGACAATGTTTTTGGTGTATCAAAGTACGAGACCAAGGTAGCAGATGAAGAAGATGTAGAAGATTAAGGAAATGAGGTGAAGAATTGTTAGTATGATGGGAAGACTTTTTCTTGTAAAAAATGCACTATATGTCAAATGGAGCTTTATTTTGATATGACAAATAGAATGCAACGCATCATGGCATAAAGGGCCAGAGCGCAAATGCAAACCTTTTGCGTAAACAAGCACGATGCAAACAGAGAATGACCTTGTCCTTCCTAAGGCATATGCACATGCCCCAGACTCTCAAAGGTACATTGTAATAGACAAAAATAGAAAAAGATGACCATGAACCATCCTGACCACTCTCATAGATTAGTTTTATATCATTGAGTGGCATAGGAACATGATCAAAGAAAAAAAATGCAAAAAATAAATCACTCACTAAACAGCGTGAGCCAATAGCTATCCTTGTCCATTATTACTTGATTTTTAGTGTTTTAGGTGTTTAAATGGTGTTTGACATGTTGATAATGTGATAGTTCTGGTTGTGGATTCAGTTGATAAGTTCATAGTGACATGTTGGATTGATTGTTGGCTCATGTTGCTCAGATATTGGGATTGGCATTGAAGTGTAGTGCTTTGATTTTCAGTCTGCAAAGTGCAAGTGTGAACACAAAAGGGGTGGTTATCCACAGTGAATATGTACAAGGTTTATTGCAAATTTTTGACGGGTTTTGTGGGGATATTTGATTTTTTTGTGTAACTGATTTCTTCAGGTCATTTTACGATTTTTAGGGTTTTTTCAGGACATTTTATGATTTTTAGTGCTTTTTTCAGGACATGTTATGGTTTTTAGTGATTTTTTCAGGATCCTATTTGAATTTTTAGTTTTTTTTAGGATTTTTTTAGGACATTATGTGATTTTTAGTGATTTTTTCAAGACATTATGAGATTTGTAGTGATTTTTTTCAAGACATTTTATGATTTTTAGAGATTTTTTTTAGGACATTTTATGAGCTTTTTAGTGATTTTTTTCAGGACATTTTATGATTTTTAGTGATTTTTTTAGGACATTTTATGATTTTTAGGGATTTTTTCAGGATCGTATAAGCATAAACAAGTGTTACCTCCAATCTGTTATGTGATAGGTCTAATGGATAGAAAGCACTTAGGGGATATGCCCCCAGTTCAAATTCAAACTCATGCACCATGTAGGTAATATGCCCCCAGACCAGACGCAAACTACGTACAAAGGCCAATGACAGAGTGTGTATAGACTAGTAATGCTTGGTAAGATAACAAAGGACATTAACCAGTTTGTGAGCCATGATAAGGAACCAAGGATGTCTTGCAATATGAAGTGTATGATCAAAGAATGATAGAGGGTTTACCATATGGAATCCTGATAGATGGAGGAGCAATAACTGATTACACATGGTGCCTGTTTGCTAGGTTTTTACCATGGTACTTGCCCAAAGTGCCTGTTTGCCAGGTTTTCACTTTTGGACAGAATTTTTCTCTTGACTCAAATTTTTGTGCCAAGATGCCTGTTTGCCAAGTTTTCATCAAGGCATCTTCTTCTTTCTTTTTCTTTTTTTTTTCATGAAATTTTTCAATTTTCTTTTTTTGGTATTTTTTTTAGGACTTTTAGATAGAATCAAGTGTAGTACTTGCGAAGATGCATGCTGTTGATGGACATGGGCAATGGTTCACCTTCTAGAGTTGCAAGCTGATATACTCAGATCCAAAAGATGCAGTAACTATATAAGGTCCTTCCCAATTTGGCTCAAATTTGCCTTTTTTTTCTCTGTGCTATTGTGTCTTGTAATTCATCTTTAGGACCAGATCACCTACCTCAAAATGATGACCTTGGACTTTCTTGTTATAGCTCTGTTTGAGTCAATTTTGGTAAGCTTGCAAGTGTGTCAAGGCAGCTCGTCTACATTCATCAAGCATTTCCAGCTCATGAAGCCTAGATATTCGGTAGTTTTCATCATCAACAACATCTTGTAGGGATACTCTTAATGATGGAATTTCAACTTCAATGGGAAGTATGACCTCAGTGCCATAGACAAGAGAGTATGGTGTTGCACCAGTAGGAGCATGACACTTGTTCGATATGCCCAAAGAGCTAGATTTAGCTGGAGGTGCCAGTCTCGGCCCGAATCATTGACAGTCTTTTAGAGAATCTTAATGATGGTCTTGTTAGATGCTTCTTCTTGGTCATTACCTTGTGGATGGTAAATACTAGAATATCCATGGTATATGTTGTACTTCTCACAAAGCTTGTCTACATCTTTATTTTGAAATGGAGTACCATGGTCACTAATAATAGCCAAGGGGACTCCATACCGACATATGATATAGTTTAGAATAAACCTAGAGATCTGCTTGCCAGTGGTGAAGGTCAAGGGGACAACTTCAACCCACTTGGTAAAATATTCTATTGCCGTGATAATGAACTTGTGACCATCAGAGGATGGAGGAGAAATAGCTCTGATGAGATCAAATGCCCATTGTGAAAAAGGCCATGGTGATATGACTGGCTGCAATTCTTGTGCTGGTGCATGGATTAGATTGCTATGTATCTGACACTTATGGCATGTTTTGGCAAAGTCATGGGCATCCTGTTCCATGGTGGGCCAATAATACCCAGCTCTAACAAGCTTCTTGGCTAGACTCAGACCATTGAAATGGCCTCCACATATACCTTCGTGAACCTCATGCAAGGCAGTTTTAGCTTCTTGCGAGTTAAGGCATCTAAGAAGGGTTTGGTCAAAAGATCTTTTGTAAAGGGTGTCACCGATGATGACATATCTAGTGGCTTGACGGATAAAGGCTCATCGGTCATTTTTGGATAAGTTGAGTAGTAGGATTTGGGCATGTAGGTAATCATAAATGTCTTGATACCAAGGAGAGTTGGGACCAACAAGTTCACACACAAACTTAGATTGGGAGAGCTCGAATGTTGGAATCAAAAGTTGCTCAACAAGGAATTCACAATGTTCCACGTTTTGAGGCATATCAATCATAGAAGCGATGGTAGCCATAGCATCAGCTTGCTTGTTGTATATTCTTGGTAGCTAATGAAAAGATATAGTAACAAATTTAGACTTAAGCAAGTCTGCCATCTGCTTGTAGGGCATTAGTTTATCATCTTGAGTTTCATAGTCATCATTGACTTGGTGGATGACCAACTGGGAGTCCCTAAAGACTTGTAAATGTTGAATGTTCTAGTGGATAGCTATCTTGAGCCCTGTGATCAGTGCCTCATATTTTGCTATGTTGTTTGTATAGTGAAATGCAATCCTATATGATTTGGGGATTATGTCTCCTTGAGGAGTGATAAACATAATGCCAGCTCCTGAACCATTTCGTGTATATGATCCATCAAAATAGAGCTTCCATTTGTTAGCTACATCCATGTGAAATATGGCTTCATCTAGAAAGTCTATTAACATGGGATGATCATCTGACATAGGCGCTTCTGCTAATTGATTTGCTATCACTTGCCCTTTGATTGCTTTTTTGTCTACATATTCTATGTCAAATTCACTAAGGACCATGACCCATTTGGCTAAGCGTCCTATGAGAGAAGCCTTACTAAGGAGATATTTCAGTGGGTCAATCTTAGAGATGAGCATTGTTTTCTGATGGAGCATGTAATGTCTAAGCTTTTGGGTTGCAAAGACAATAACAAGGCATTCTCGTTCAATTAGTGAATAATTTAGCTCATATCCCACAAGTGTTCTACTGATGTAATATATGGCTCGCTCTCTTCCTTGTTCATCATTTTGTGCTAGGAGAGCCCCTAATGTTGTATCTATAGCAGATATATATAAGATAAATGGTTTGCTTGGAATAGGAGCCATTAAAATTGGTGGATGTAGAAGATAATCCTTGAGTTGTTGGAAAGATTCTTGGCACTACTTATTCCATTGAAAAGATACCCCTTTACGTAAGAGGTGTTGAAAGGAGTGACACTTATCGGCCAATTGTGTAATGAATCTGCAGATAGACTGCAATCTTTCTTGTAGTCCTCTTAGGGTTTTTAGATTTTTTGGAGGAGGCATGTCAAGTATTGCTTTTACTTTCTCAGGATCCACTTCAATGCCTCATTGAGAAATAATGTAGCCTCAACTCCAAATACACACTTTTTTGGATTTAGATGAAGCTTATAGCTTTCCGTTCTGGTGAATATCTAATCCAGGATGCCTAAGTGTTCTTTCCTTTTATAGGATTTGCAAAGTAAGTCATTAACATAGTCTTCCATGAGGATGTGCATGAAATCATGGAAGATGGTAGTCATTGCTCTTTGATATGTTGCCCCAGCATTTTAAAGACCAAATGGCATGACATTCCAGCAGTATGTTCTCCAAGGACATGTGAAAGTTGTCTTGTGTTGATCTTCAGGGGTGATTCTTATTTGATTATAGCTAGAAAAGCCATCCATTAGTGATAACATCTCATACCTAGCTATCATGTCTACAATGATATCTATGTTTGGTAGAGGAAAATCATCCTTGGGACATGCCTTGTTAAGATCACAAAAATTGGTACATATCTGGATGCCCCCAGAGTGTTTGCTTACTGGTACTAGATTCGATATCCACTCTGCATAATCAATGGGTCTTATGAAGCTGGCATCCAATAGTTTCTTTAATTCAGCTTTGACAAGTGGAGCCACTTGAGGATGCATTTTCCTCAACTTTTGCTTTACTAGTTTCATTCCTAGTTTTAGTGGTAAGTGATGAAGGACTAGTTCAGGATCTAATCCAGGCATATCTGTGTAAGACCAAGAAAAGTTGATCTACCTCTCTAGAAAAAATCTAATAAATTCATCCTTCTCTTCTGGTGATAATGAGGCCGCAAAGTGTATGATTTTGGGGTTGTTAGGAGTTCAGAGATTAATCTCTTCTGTCATTTCTACAAGTAATGCTGATTTTTCCTTTAATGGGAGTGTGTCCAATCTTCCATCCTCAAGTGCCTCAGAGAGGTTTTCACCTTCAGATACGTCCTTTATTTTTAATTTTTCATGGTCTAATGGAACCTTTTGATTTTCACCAAGAGACCTATTTGTGTCTTTTTTGGTTATTTTCTCAATTTTGCGACTGGAAGATGGAGTTGACTCTCGAAAATATGCCAGGATGTTTAGATTAATGGAAAATCTAGACTTGTGATCACCTTCTGGTACATCTTCATAGAGTTCAAATAATTTTGTGATGGCATCATCATTTTCAAACTGATCAAACATTGGTCATCCTTGTTGGTCCCAATCAATAAGTTTAGGGAAAACTAAGGAAATGCCATCATCAGTGTTGAATAAGCTTTGGTCCAAGGCATATATATGGATATTTTCTTTAGTGATGTCATCAGGATCATGTTCAGAAGTAGGTGGGCTTGGATCCCAAAATGTTTCGATCCAAGGTGAAGAGCTGGTTTGAGTGACACGTGGATTAACATATTTATCTTCCATGGGTAAGCTATCTGGGTCTGCAAACATATGGTCAAGACCAAGGGAGGTATCAAGATTATCGACATTGGATATAGATTGGGTGGGTTCAGGTTGGTTATTCTCATATGCCTTTTCATCGTTTGAAGCATTCACCTCCTCAGATGAGGATGACTTAGTATTAGGAAGACCCAAAACAAATGGTTTGAATCCAAGTCCCACGCTATGAGGTTGTCCTGAGTAGTGATAGGTTGAACAATGCCTTATTTTTGGAGTCCTAGGCCACTACATCCATCATATCCCTTTTTCTGCATGATGGTGAATCCAAGTCCATACTTTTTGGGGGATATAGGAGTAATTTCTTGTTCTACTTTAACCTTTTCCATCCATGTAGAGGTATTTTCATAGACGTGTTCTTCATGTAGCCCACCTCCACTAGTGAATGCTATAGAAGGTCTATTTTGAAGTGCAAACTTAGGCTTGTTTTGTATAAGCTGAGGTTTACCATATGACTTGGGGGATAAAGGAAGTTTCTCAATGTGAAAGGCATGAGACATGGAGTACTCACCGCAACCTTGGTCTTGTATTTTAAGCTTTCCTTTGGATGTGGGTGTGAGTGTGGAAGGATCAACATACTTGGAGGACTCTAGTGGATTTACTATGTGGTTTGTTGGGACTTGGTATGCAGTGGTTCCTCTAAGATTGGCACAGAACTAGAAGGGATCTGGATCACCAGGGATAGTTACCTCTATATTATTATAGGAGAACTTTAGGCACTGGTGATATGTAGAAGGAACCGCTTTCATAGCATGGATCCATGGGCGGCCTAGTATCATGTTGCAGTTCATTTCTATATCTAGGACTTGGAATAAAGTGTTCTCTGTAGTGGGACCAACTTTGATAGGTAAGATGATAACCCCTGTAGAGAAACGGTCACCATCATCATAGGCTTTGATTGTGATCCTTCGAGAGGGATCCAGATCATTTTCAAAATACCCCAAACCTTTGACTACTTTAAGTGTACACATATTCAGTCCCACTCCTCCATCTATCAAGACACGCTTGACTCTAACATTGCGGACAAAGAATTCAAGGTGGAGGGGATCATTGTGATTAGATTTTTCCTTAGGAATATCTCAAGGTGAAAATGTGATATGTTGTGACATAGATAGGTTCCCAATCATGGCTTGGAATTGAGCAACATCCATGTTATCTGGGACTATTGACTCTTTAAGGGCTTGCTCCAAGATCTTTTGATGTTGGGGAGATGCATGTAGGAGGTCCAAAATGGATATTTGTGCAGGGGTTTTACCGAGTTGTTCAACAAGGCTATAATCAGTTGAAGTAGGAGTAGTAGGTCTAGATGGGGGTACAAGTCTAGCAGTAGGTCTAGCTAGGGCTCCAGGTAGGGTGATCTTGCTATGGCATGTAGTGACAGCACAACAAGGGTTTTCAACCTTTAATATGAATGTGGATATGTGAAAGTCAGACTCATTAAAGTAATTGTTGGTGTAGTCATAGCTGGTATGTGTGTAATTCACATTACCTTGTGAGTTTGAGTTTGAACTTGAGGGTTTCTCTTTGTCATGATTACCCAAAGGATCTTTGAAAATAGTGTGATAAGAATTGGATGCTAATAGTGATGGATCAACTATGATGACACCATCATCAATAAGGTTTTGTATTGCATGTTTCAGTTGGAAGCATGATGAAGTTTTGTGTCCTTTGGTGCAATGGTAATCACAATACTTTTTGTCATCCCACCAATCAGCTTTAGTCAATGGTTCATCTTTCATTGGGGGTAATTGCAGGAAGTTATTACTTAGTAACTATTGTAATGCAGTCTCAAGTGGTATCCCCAATGGTGTGAATTTCCTATCTTTGGTTCTAGGATGTCTTCAAGGTTTATCTTGCATGGGAGTCTTAGTTTTCTATTGTGGAGCTGATGTTTGATTAGAGGTTTGTGAATTTGTAGGGTTTAGACCTTTCAAAGTCAATTGAGGTTGTGCTGTGCTAATTGTGCGAGCATCCACAATACCATCATTAGTAACATTCTTGTTTTTGGAGAAAAATTTTACCTTGTCATTAGACGAGTTGGTGTTTGTGTTTTCTTTGTTTATCTTGAGGACTCCCTTATGGATAAGAGCATCTTCAATACTAGCCCCTTTTTTCATTAGTTTAGAAATGGTTCTTGGACTCTTGATTTTGAGTTCATACATTAAGTCTGGGACTAAGTTTTCAATGCACAGGTTTACTTGTTGTTCTTCAGGAATATCTAATGAGCATTGACTAACTAGGTTTCTCCAACACACTAAGAATGTGATGAATGATTCTCCTACCTTCTGTTTAGTTAGCACAAATAAAAAAGTGTCACCTCATTTGCGATGTTAAAGGAAAAGTGGGAGATAAACTTGTCTGCTAGTTCTGACAAAGATTTGATATTACCTCAAAGTTTGGAGTACCATTCAAGTGCAGGCCCACCTAGAGAAAGAGGGAACAATCTCATAAGGTACGTGGCTCATCACTAAGTTTGGTGCATGAAGCACAAAATTCTTGAATGTGATCAATAGGGTTTCCTTTTCCTCAATATTTTTCAAACCTTGGAGCTTCAAAGTGTTTTGGGAATGGAGGCATATACAAACTTTTATCGAATGGGTTAGGATGTAGGTCCCTTTCTGTATATAGAGCCTGTTTCTTTTGGACTCCCAATGCCTCGACTTGTTTGGAAAGCTGTTTGAATTTTTGTAATAGTTCTTCATTGGGGTTTTGCATGATGTTCTTTCCTTCAATTCTTTTGTGTCTATGAGTAGACCGTTTGCTGTGGCGAGAACTATGTCTACTTGGTTCTGACATTTCTATGTCTGATGAGTCTGATGAAGTGTCACTAGGTGGTGGAGGTATGTTGGCACCTCAAAGACAGAAAGGTTCGTGTTGTTGGGGAACTTGTTGTGGTATTTGATGTGGCATTTGTTGTGGGATTGACTACGATTGTTGTACCATGTGTTGTTGTTGTGTCATGTGTTGTGGTTGTTGTTGGGACACTTCTGTTGGTTGTATGTGAGACCATGTGTGTGCTTGTTGTTCTAGAGGTATTTGTTGAGGTTGTTGTGGCACATGTTGTTGTTGTAAAAAATGTTGCTAGTATGCGATTTGTTGCTCAAGGCATCTTTAGTATTCCAACTATTGCTTGAGTTGCTCTTGTTGTTTAGCAAACATCATTTTTTTTTGTTGGAATTATTTTTGATAAATTGTGTGTAAGTCAAGTGGATCCACATGGGATTGCGTGCTAGGAATGTTGGATGTTTGCCCCACTTGTGGTTGTTGTTGTTGCATTTGATGTTGTTGTTGATATGTGGGATGTGTGTCAAGTGGATGTAGACTTGGTTGTGCCTTGGAAGTGTTGAGTCCTTGTACCATTGTAGGTTGTTATTGTCATGGGGGTTGACTAAGTCCTTGAGAATTGAACGTCATGTTTGTATTGTTGTTTTGGTACCTTTGTGTTTTAGATGTTCCTGCTTGTGACATCATATTGACTTGACTATGAGATACATTTCTATTGGGAATGGGTGTAATATCAATAAGACTTTTCCTTTGTGTGTCCATAGGGATGGTTGCACTTGATGTTTCACATGTTACATATTTATGAGAGGCTCCATAGTGTTTGATGTTGTAGCACTGGGTAAAGTTAGGAGCAAAGGTGTACTTTGTTGATTTTCCTCCAAAGAAGGTATGTCTAGCATCCCTAGAGCACAGGTCCCTTTAGGTGCATCTTTTTTTTGCATCATGTGACTAAAATAAAGTCTTAATGTCCTTTTGGGGTGTTTAGGGATTGGTGGTATTTCATCAAATAAGGGGTTGACATTGATGTGTTCAAATGTACTTTGGAGGATTTCAATTGTTGGTTCTTGATGGGATCTTATAGGTGCCATTATTGCATTTGAAAACTCCAAAGGTTGTTTTCCCTTGTCCAAGTCCAAATTTATCATGGTTTGGATGTTTTCAATTGTTGTGTTGGTTTGATTTTTGGACCTAGGACCTTCCAAGTTTGGATTAAATTTGACAATTTCTTGAGCTGCCAAACGTTTGAAGTTCTTGTGAAAATTTTTGACTTGACATGCCCTAGCCATTTCTTCATTAGTGATGCCATAATCAGTGTCAGAGTCATCACTTAGGTGTACAATACCTTGTTGTATTTTTGATGTGTTAGGTTGGCTAAATTCAAATGCATGTGATTGTTCATCTTCAGGTGAGGTTGGTACACTTCCTCCTCCTGGTGGCATTAGCATGAATATAGGTTCAAAGTTAGGACTCCATTGAACCATCCCATATGTGGGGGAAGTGTGTGGAGGAAATCTTATGGTAGGTGTATTGTTCAAGGTTTGTTGTGCCATAGCTTGAGGATCTTGTGGATACATGTTCAAGGGGTCAGCTAGTAATGGTTGTGATGTGTCGATTTGGTCTTCATCAAAGGTTTGTTGGATTTTCTTGCTCTTTCTTTGTCTTGGACGAGGTTTTGGTTGTGCTTGTGCCTCAGAAAAAAAAAGTTGATAGAGTTCCTTGGGTCTCTGAGCGGATTTTCTCCTAGTAAGTGTTGGCATGATACCTAAGAGTGCAAATGCAATGGAATTTTTGAGTTTTTTGAGTGTTTTAGAGTGGTGGGTATGCAAGATATGAGTGTCAAGTTCACCAAATGTAGGACCAGAAAAATAGGCTAAAAGCATAACATACTATGAGCAAACCACAAACTCAATAATTATACATTAGCACCCACTAGTCTACAATGAAAGCCAAACTAAATAAAAGAAAGCAAACATAATCAAAAACTCCCTTTTCCATTTGTAGCTCCCATGTCCTTCTTTCTTCTCCAAATGATTGTAGCTCCAAAGTTGCCTATAGCGCACACAAAATTGAAGCAAATCCTATGATAGTGATAATGCCATGAGAATACTTGAAGTGTGATTTTATGTGTGAGAGAGAATGCAAAATGCAAATTAGTAAAGACTCAAAAACTCAAAGATTCAAGGATTCAAGACTTAAGCATTCTAGCCCTGAAATGAGACGAAGGGTGTCCATTTTATAATTTTCATGTAGGGTGAGAGCATTAGATTTGTCACCCATAGTCATGCAATGTGGCAAGAAATTCCTATAACGCATATGACATAATATGCCAAAATTAGGATTCTATGACACATGAGAGTCAAATTTGGAAGAGAATCTATGACGCGTCATAAGATTCCTCAACCCACTTAAAGCCAAGAATCTATGACGAATAAGCCAAATAGGGACATGCGTAAGAGGTAATAAAATTTGATTATGAAAAATCTTAGCCAAGTGTCAAAGGAGGATCCACGAGGTGTCACATCCAAGTGTCATGATGACACAATATTTTATGGAATATTTGAATTAAAAATCCTCTTATTCCACAAAGTAAGAATTAGTAGAAAATGGATTTAATGATGAAAAATGAAACTTAGGAAATTAAGAATTTCCATGGTTTGTAGATAATGAATCAATTAATTAATAAAATTAATTAATTGAGGATGATAATTAGGAAGAATAATTAGAAAGAATAGGATTAAATTATGGGTTATTTAATCGTATAGAGAAAATTAGTAGATAATTGGCCAAATTGATTAAATGAATGCAATCGTATCCTTTGAAAAAAATGTGACAATGATGGATATGGAATAAGATGATGAAAAGGTAGACCAAAGCCATGGTCAAATTGATTGATTGAAGTTGATAACATGCCAAGGACACATGACATGAATTGGTTTATATGTAACATTTAACCGACATTGTAAATGCTACAAGATTGAAATTGATTGATAAGGTTTGATCATAATAACATCGATGAACATTGTCAATATTATTAAAATGGTTGATGATGCTATGATCTAACATTGAAAGCCTCAACAATGTCAAATATCAAATGACATGAATGATAGTTTGACCTATTACTAAGAGCCATGACAGTACTAAGGTTAGATTGATAAGATTGATAAGTTGATAGGTTTCCAAGACACTGAAAGCCACAAAAATGCCTAGGAGTGGATAAATGATGATTGATTTGGGATGTTTGATATGTTTTGGGTTGATTAGGACTGATTTCAAGTGATTTTGAGTTGATTTGGGGTGATTTTGAGTTGATTTGATATGATTCTGAGTTGATATGAAATTGTTATGAAAGGGGATACAAATGACAAAATATGGTCAATCTAGCCAAAAGATCAAAGTTAGTAGAATGAGAAAATGGGACAAATTAGTATGAAGAAGTGATGAGGTTGTAGATGTGAACCATTTTTGAGCGTCTATAGTATTATAGCAAGATTTTTAGCAAAACCAAGAGAAAATCACATGATGGCAATCAAAAGAATAATGAGATATTTGAAAGGAACTGAAGGTTATGGTTTATGGTACTAATTTGGAGGTAATCTAGATTTGAAAGTGTTTACTGATACTAATTGGGTAGGAAACCTTGATGAAAAAAAAAGTACAAGTGGAGGAGCATTCTTTCTAGGAAAGAGGTTGGTTTCTTAAACAAGTAAAAAGTAGAATTGTACATCCCAATCTATAGCAGAGGCAAAGTATGTTGCTGCAGCAGTAAACTGTTCTAATATTGTTTGGTTTAAATAGTTGTTGGAAGGCATGAAGGTGGTAATCAAAGAACCAATTGTTATGTTTTGCGCTAATACAAGTGCAATCAACATATCTAAGAATCCAGTGATGCATTCCAAAACCAAGCACATTGCAATTAAATATCATTTTGTTAGAGAATTGGTGCAAGATAAGGAGATCAAATTGGAATATGTCCATACAAAGGACCAAATTGTTGACATATTCACAAATTCATTACCTAAGGATGCATTCTTGTATCTAAGAGGTAAGTTAGGGGTCATACCCCTATCTCAAGTTCACTAAAATAAAGTTTTAGTGATGCATCAACGGATACCAAGTTGAAGATCTGTCAGCTGATATAGCATAGTTAAGAAATATTACATATGAATCAGTACTAAAGGTACATTCAAATTCATTTGAGTTGTGCTGTCTTTGGCATGTGTTGTCAAAGAGGAAGAGTTTTACTGTCATATCTTTCTAAAATTTGTTTGAGAGAAAGAGTTTGCTATGTAATTCCTTCACAGAGGGAGATTACTGAAAGAGGGAGAGTTTGCTAAAAGAAAGTTGTTGTAATAGAAAAAGACTTGTTAGACTTGTTTTCAAATTTCATTCTACTATGACATGTTGTGTTGCCATCAATGCCAAAGAGGGATATTGTTGGATACAAATGTTAATTGAGTGTTTTCTTTGATGTTACACAAATGTCATATCAGTCATCAAACATAGTCTACCGAGTTCACTGGATCTCCAAAAGGTTTGCAGTGTTTACTGAGCTTCACTTGGTTAACACTAGAAAACCATTCTGAGCAGTTAGTTTCTACCGATTTCACTCGATCATCAAAGAAAATGTGGCAAAAAGTTAGTGTCTACCGAGCTAACTCGATCATCAAAGGAAATGTGATAGGAAGTTAGCTTCTACCAAGCTCACAAGATTAGCTAAGGAAGGTCAGTACTAATCAAGTTCACTTGATCTCCAAAGGACTTTTGCAAGATTTGTAGTGTCTACCGAGCTTTACTTGGTTAACACTAGAAAACCATTATGAAGCAGTGGTTAGAGCTGAGTCGGCTAGCGAAGGATTTTATTTGATATTAAGCTCAAAATTGTTTCGTGGAATAAATGTAGCCAATTAATGTTTTTCATTTGTTATAACTTATATTTGAGTCGACTTTATAAATCTGAAAGGTATATATATATAGATGTTCAAGTTATGGAATAAGGTATGTGTGGAAAAAGTGAGTATATGTATGAGGAAGGAATAAGTGAATAATGAGAAAATTTTGATGAAGGATTAGATATCCTAGAGGACCTACAAAGTTGTATTCAATTAGTAAGGATCTAGTAAAGTAGAACATAGATCTGTACTCAGCAAAAGATAAGTTGCACATAATTCAAGTCATTTCATTGTTTCTTTCTAATCATTGTAATAGTGAATTCAGAATCTCTTTACAGAGTTGGTTTAATAGCCATTTTGTAAATCCTCTAACAAGGTGACAATTTAGTTGAATTGTTCTAAAGACCTCTAACTAGGCCACTTCTAACAAGGTGATTAAATCCTCTAACAAGGTCACACCTAACAGTGTGTATTGTAACCTTTAACAAGGTTGGCTCCTAACAGGGCTCACTTCAGAAGAGTGAAAATTGGTGACTAGTTACTTGGTGGTTTTTCCCATATTGGGTTTCCACATTAAATCTAGTGTCTCTTGTGTTCATTTAGTTAACCTTTGCATGCATATTAATAACTTTGAATGCTAGATGATCAGTAACTAGATAACTTACCGAGTTACAGTATTTCTACACTATTTACCAAGTATTATTAGTAAGTAGGCTTTATAGACATCTAAGGGATTTTTTTTGGAATTATTTTTGTGGTAACTGATTCACCCCTCCCCTCTCAGTTACTTCATCTATATTTACAACACACCTATCCAAGGTGCACAGGTGCACTGGATGTGCTAGTGTGCACTTATCTCCCTTTGGAGATGCACACCTGCACACATGCATAGGTGTGCACCTTCAAAGGTTGCACAATGGGTCTAAAACTAATAATACAGAAGGAAAGGTGTACATACACACACCTCCCCAAGGTGCACACATGCGTACCTTTCCAAAATGTTAAGGAAATGTTAAGGGTGCACACATGCACATGCCATCAAGGTGTGCATGTGTGCACCAATTTTAAATAGAATGGTAATGAAATCTAGGTCCCCCCTTTTCAGTTGCTACATGCATGTACATAGTTGTGCACATGCGCATGTGTTCACCTCACCTAGGTGCACATGTGCATATGTGTGCAATTGTGCTAAAATGGCCATAAAATAACCATTAAGCACACCTTCAACACTTGTAAGGGTGAGCTAGGTGTGCCATTTTGCATTGTAGGATTTTGGGAAAGAAATTAACTACTCTTATTATTTTCAAGAGCTTTGTCCTAGGTTTTTTGTTAGTTAGGGTTTGTTTTAGGTTAGATTTTTAGCTCTCTAGACTAATACCTTCTTTTATGTAGATAAAAAAGGCATCCTTAAGTTGTTGGGAACATAAATTTTGATTTAGAGCTCATAATTCAAAACCATTTATACCATTGGAAAGAATAACTAAATATCTAATTTCAATCAATAAAACAATGAGCCTTTGGATACTTAGTTTTAGGGACTGTTGAAAATTTCAACTTGAAATTTTTAGCAGAAGACCTCCAAAAAAGCCATTTCAAAATGCCTAGAAATTTTTGTTAAAAAAATATGAAAATTTTTCAAGAATTTGATTATTTTGGATAATTTGGATCACCTAGTCTTTGACTGGGGAGGATCAGGTAGTCAAAGAGAAGAAGAAATCAAGGAATGGACTTCAAAGTGCATGAAGATGTACATAACACAGTGCACAAATATGTGTATAACACAGTGCATGAAGATGCACATAACATGAAGGTATTGCTCATAACATGCAAGTGCATAGATCAGCATAGCATATTCATTATTAGCAGCGATAGAGATCTCACCTAAGATAGTAACCTTTACCTTCAAAGGAGTCACACGTAAGTTTTGATTCATGAATTTACACCGAAGATCAAAGATACAGAGGTTGGACACATGAACCAGAACAAGTTCCTCATCTTATAAAACTATTAATGATAATATTAAACACATGTACCTTGGTAGTTTAGATAGAAGAAGCAAAAGGAGTTCAAGTTGATGACAATTTTGGGCTATAAAGAGGGTATAAATCATCAAAAAAGGGAAAAATAAGTACACAAAAGTGCTCCCAAACCTCATTTGAGAAAAACCTAGAAACTATTTTCAAAATATAGAACTTCTACTTTTTGGTGAATTGAGAACCTTGCACAAATTATCTAAAGGTGTGCAAGGTGTGCTACTCCAAAGGTGCACTGATCTAAAGGTGGGCTTCTCCAAAGGTGTGTTATAAATTTTGAAGAAGTCAAAGGTGCATCGACAGTTAACTGAATTCCAAATTTAGAGCTTTCAATGCACCCAAAATGCATTCTAATGATTGTTTAACTCCTAGAAAGATTTAGAGAAGGTCAAGCTTCTATTTTTAGAGCTTCTAGTGACTCCCAGATCTTCTTACAAATTCCTTGTTCTTATCTACTACTTCTTTCTTTGTTGTAAGACATGTAAATGGTAATGCACCCATTAATTGATATAAATAAGGGTGAAGTCCTACTTAGCACTATTTAGAGAGTCAATTTGTACATAAATAGATTTGTTTTATTAGTTTGGAAGTATATGTTTGCATAAAGTGATCTTTCACTCTCAACACAAATTGAGGAGATGATTTCTTATAAATTTTGGAATTTAATATGTATTCTAGGCCGATATTTTGGTGCAATCATATATGCTTTTGGTGATCTCATTTTGAGTGTAGTTATTCTTGCTAAAGTGTGTTATTTTTGTGGATTCTTGTTCATGATAATAATGGAGCCAATATTTTTGTTTGGTTGATTTAATTGTGTGATTTTTTATTCTAGTGTTTGACATGTGTTGATGAATTTTACTAATGTATCGAGTTGGAGAACACCTATTGTTCCTACATAGCTTCTTGTCTCATATGAGTGCACTTTTTGTGGCCTTGTGATTTGATATGAAGTGAAACATCTTTCAATTTTACTAAGTTTCCATTGAAAACCACATCAGTGGATTTGAGGAAGTGCTACTCCTACTTGCATTGGTTTCCTAACCAATCTTTTCAACAATTTAACTCACAGATGTGTTGTTACCATGGTTTATGTTCGTTACAAATTTCCATTTCATGATGTTTTCTTTTATCTCTTGTTACCTTATCTTTGTTATTTTCTTTGTTAACCCTTGGTTAAATTAGGAATTTATATATTTGCATTGTTAAATTGTATTCATTTAAAAAATAGAAAATATAAAAAAACATATTTCTCTTGTGGTTGATTTTGAAATAGCAAGAAGATTGATCATCTTATCCAAAATTGGTTCAAACCAACAAAAGCCTCTTTGTGAATTTTTTTTTTTAATCTTCAACTAAGTGGATTCTAGTAGGTTGCAAGATCACCTGAAACCTTGGAGATGATCCTAGATTAGTGTTTCAAGAGAAGAGTTTGAAAGGATTCCCGCTGTTAAGCATTTTGAAAAATGATAGCTCAACAATGAGTACTTCTCAAATTGGTCCTATAGCATCTGCTACTAGAATTGGTCCTATGTCCTCTATGAAACATCCTAAGATTAACTTAAGGGATGTACTAAAAAAATTTGGTCCTAGTGGTAGTGGTACTGTATGGTTTCAAAGAAAACTAGTATATCTAGAGAGGCATAAGAATATTCATTTTATTGGTATCTCTATCTGTCCAAATCATGTGCCAAATGACATAAAAGACAAGGTTGCTAAATTTACTGGAAACAATACCATAAGTAGGGAGAAAAATCTTAGAAGCCTTGCTAATATGCTAAATGATTATGAAGTTGAACATGAAGATGTTTTCATAAAATTATTTTTTCACTCCCTTATCGAAGATGCCAGAAATTGGTTTGGAAGACTTCCTGTTAATAACATTTCTTCTTGGTATGACTTTCTAAAATATTTCAAGGAATAATATAGTGACAATACCAATGCTAGTTGTATGTTAAATGAATTTAATAATATCAAAAAAAACTAAATTGAGTCTAAAGTTAATTTTAATGTAATATTTTAGAATGGTATGTAAAAATTATTCCAAGTGATGAGGTTAGATGAAAATGTGTGTCTCACAACCTATTTTAATGCATTTGATGGTAAGATGACATATATCCAAAGAAATAAGGATCCTAAAACCCTAACAGATTCTTTCAAACTTGTAGTAAATGTATAGAATAATAGAAGAGCAATAGGGAAGTTATGAAAAAGAGATGATTCTAAGCTTTTTGGTTCCAAAAGTAATAAAAGAGAAAATGACAAGCCTGTGGGGAAAAAAAAATCTCAAGGAAAAAAAATGGATAAGGTTTTTAGCATGTTAAAAGACATGAATCCTACCTTAGATAATACCCCTAAAATAATCAATAGAAGGATGTGAAGCCTATCACCAATACTGTTAAGGGTAATAATGAAAAAGTTACCCTATATCCATTATGGAGGAACACTATAAATGCTACTTGTTGGGGATCAAAATTGAAGCCCTGATAGTTGAGATCAAATGGATTGTACCATTGTGTTCTCCTCTGAAAATAATTTAAGTGTGCCAATTTTCAAATCTTGACAAATCGATCTACACACTTTCCTAGGTCCATTTCATTTGCAAAAACCACCTTTCTTCCTGTGTGTCCAATTTGCAAGTTCTGAGTAACCATCTTTGACCATTTGCCAAATGCGTCCTATTATTTTTCATGAGCCCTAATTGTAGATTTATACTTTCCTCATGACAATGAACCAATATCCTAATTCCCATTCCCCTAAGTGTTAGTTTTTCCAATTTTTGATGTCAAAACCAAACATGTTTTATGATTTTTTGACATGTTTTCTTGCATGCAATTCTGAGAAGACAACTTTGACAGTTAATATCTTTTGAGTAAGAATTTTTCATTAGACAATATTTGATAGGGTATAAGATTGTTGAACAAGTAATCAGTGTGTTTGATTTTAGAGCCTAGTTAGGTGTTTTTGTCAATTTTTAAAGCTATTCAAAGGACCTCATGGCATGAAACTAACAATTTGTAGGAAAGGTTCAAGGTCAGTTTTGAATGGTTGATAGTGATTGAATTTCAATCAAATGAATGCCAGATGATTAATGGATCAGTCTGAAGTGTCAATTGTTTGAAAATGAATTTTTTTAAAGCCAAACCCATTTTGGGGTCTAATTGATTGCTCCAAATTGATGGACTAATTTGAAATCATAAGAGTCTATCTGAAAAAAAGAGGATTCATTTTCAATGTGTGATTTGTTGAGATTTTCGAAATCTAAATTTTAAGACTTAGAAGACATGTATATGCTTTACACAAGACAAAGAGGTTTACTGGGCTTACTTTAATTTCTTTAAAGGGTACAATTATAGATAATCTTCCTAAGAAAACTCTTCATCATCAAAGACATTCTTTTGGAAAAGATGAGGTTATTTTCACTATTACACCAGATTCAAGTGATATGGATGAAGCACAAAACACTTTAGAGTTTGCACACCTTGTAATGGCTTTCTCTTCATCTAGGGAGCAGATTTCCTAAGCAATTAGATTTTTGAGTATCACTTTGGAACTATTATCCACCTTAACCTAAGGAAAATAAAGAGTGGTATCTAGTCTCTTCTTCAACTAAATATGTTGAATTCCTTTTTTCTTACTTTTTAGTTTTTGGAATTTAACTCCGAATGTTTGTAGTTACTCTACAGCCAGAACATGTTCCCCACTTTCCCATTCAAGCGATGCATCAAAGTCCCAGCCAATCAATATGAAGAAGATGATGAAAAGAAACAAGAAAAAAAGCATAATTACCATTATCACCTTAAGGAGGCAGGGCTTTGCTGACTGTCAACAATGTAGTCATGAAACAATTGCAAGAGATGAGATTCTTCACTATACCCACGATTATACCCCACATCTCCTATTATGATGGGGAATAACATTTTTAGTGCTGACATGACCAACATCCTATTCTCAATATCCAAACATATTTATCAAAAATCCTAGAATTGTAGTTGATTTTCCATCTTGAACATGTCTTTCACTATTTCTGTCACCAGAGAAAGATACCATTTCTTGCTAAGAGAATTATCCTCATTTTCCTCTACATCTTCATCTTTAACTCCTCTGAACCTTGTTGCATACTTCTACCTAGAAGGAGATAGATTTCTTAGATATAACTAACAATGCATTATGCAAAGAGATACCATCAAATTGTCTTCCCCAGATAGATAGAGTTGGCTGCATGAGTGATTGGGGTCAAATACTATGTAGAGCATACTCTTGATTGATTTCAAGAAGCTGAAGCCCACCTATTTCTACTACATGGTTTTGCCCATTTTTTAAAATAGAGAAGGGAAGCTCACCATAATTACAATCTCTTTGACATGATAAAGGATATTAAAAAGTGCCCACATTCATCGTGGGAGGGGCCTTTTTTATTGTTTAAATGAAAAGGTGCACAGTAGACTTAATGTCTAACAAGAAAAAACCTTTTATAAATCAAGGATCATGCATAGGGGTCCCACCTATGGCCAGGCCAAAAGAAGATGTAAGGAAATTTTGACATGTGGCTCCAATTGAGACAATGACATGGTAGAACATGTGGACTTGAGAATGAAACCAAATTTGACACATGGCTACCTAAACACCATTCATGGGATGAAAAGTGGTGAAGAAGACTCTAACTGGGCACAGATTCCAGTGTGCTGATTTGGTAATAGGGGACACATGTCATGAAGGTACATCTTCACATGCACAATCAGTAACTTGTTGATTGTAATGTGGAGAAGCACCTAGCTGACATGTGTTAGTGAGCTCTAGTCAGAGGTGGTGTGGTGAGTCTAAGATGGGTACTCCAGATTTTTCCATGTGGCAAGATCCAATGACTAGTGCTTCCCCACATTTTGAAGATATGTAGAAGTTAAGAAAAGTGGGGAAGCACCTAAGTGCCATGTGGTAGTGGGCCTAAGTCAAAAATGATGTGGCAGTTTGATTTGTAGACACCTAAAAATCCTTTAGAAAATAAAGTATTTTTATTTTCTGAAAAAGTCCCTGATGACATCATCATTTATTAATTAATTAATTATTTAATTTTTATGCCATTAAATCCCCTTGTCTTAATTAAAAATATTTAATTAAGGAATCCCTCCCAAAAATGTTTAAATCTTATTTAAACATTATTTTCCTTATTTATTAATTATTTAATTAATAAATTGACCAAAAATTCCAAAATAAATATTTAATTTATTTTTTGCCCAAAACTTGGCCAATTTCCTTAAGACCACTAACCTCTTCCAAAATCTTCTAATCCTTCTTTAATTTCTATTAAAAGCTAATCCCATCATTTTCTACCCTTAATCCCAACTCAAAATATTTAACTAAGGTTAAATATCAATCCTCATGTTTATTAAAAATGTTTTAATAAACATTTCCTCAACCCAAACCCTTGAGATAAATAAACTTTATTTATTCTCAAAACCTTATGAAGTTCTAGACTCTTCTAGAAGGACTTTACCCTCTTCCTAAGCCTATCTCTAAACCCCCTTTTTAGCTTAATCCACCCCATCCACCCATACTAACCAAGCTTAGCTACTAACTCACCCACCCTCATTAAATGCCATCCACTTGCACATCTCTAACAAGCTTAATCTAATCTTAAATCACCTCTAATCCCCCCCCTAACCTTGTCACATTCCCTAAGAAAGCTTAAGACTTTCCTAAACCAAGCAAAGTCAACAATCTCAACTCCTTCCAAAATATCCCAACCACCCAACCATGAATGCTCTTACAAGGCCATAAAGACTCTTACAATCCCATTCATTACTCTTACAAGCCATTTATGAAGGGTCTTTATGAAGATATTATCCCTTGAGCCTCGTTTGTTGACTCATCCTTGCCTTTTCCTTCATCCTCTCACCTTGTGACATGTGTCACTCCCTGATTGGTTGTAAGGAAGCACAATCCATGTGCTCTCTCCTCATGCAATCTAAGCCCTCCATGAGCTTTTCCCCATCCTTGCATCTTAGCCCTCAAACCCTCAAGCCCTTAGCCTATAGATTGAATCCCCTCCCAAGCCATTTCATCACAATCCTTGAGTTAAAGTTATAATGCTAGTTTGAGAAGCCAAAGCTCTTAATCATACCCTTATAATGCCAAATTGAGAGCTCACAAAGCTACCAATTTTCCATTTTCCATCTCCATTGAAGCATAGCTTGAGTATCTTGAGCATACATCCCACATCCATATAATAGACTCATCCCTAAATCAAGTGACCATCCTCATTGGGAGAGCCATTCCATGGCTCATATTCTCATTTGAGGGTTTTCGCTTTGTCTGTCTCATATGTTATGATTTTCATGCTAGTGAATGCTTTGGTCTTTTAATAGATTAGTGTTTCTTGCTAACATATTAGTGTATACATGGTTAACATGATGAGGTGGCAGCTCGAGAGCAAATATAGAGGTGACACATGGTGATGACATGTTAGCCAGTCAAAGGGTGACACATAGCACTCAGTGGTAGGTGACAATGTAGAGGTTAGACAATAAAATGCTACCACATTTCAGCTTAGTCAAAGTGGGTTTGAACCAAATATCATGGGTGAGGCAGAAAATTGAGAATAATGAAAAATGGTTTTTATTTAGTTTTCAAAAATGCTCAGGTATAGAGCTTTTAAATTAAAAAAAAGATAAAGCTAAAGTTTGAAATTTAGATTGTTTTAAAATTTGAAAAATAAAATTGTAGACCATAGTTTTTTTAATAGGGGTACACTTTTCAAAACATGATTTTGGGAATTTTTAGTAAGCAAGCATAGGAATATTATATATCACCAGAACTAGGAGAAGACAAACTTTCTATTTCTAGAGTTTCTTTTTGCACAAGAAGTTGTTTGTTTAGGTTATTCAAGGTTTTCTTCTAGATTCCTATTTCACAACTACATTCAGGTATTGAAATTCAAAACTAATTTCTAGTAGGGTAATGAGCTAAATGTGCATAAAAGGCAAAAAAAATGCAATTTTGGGTGAGTTTGGTCACCTTCAAGTCAGTTAAATCAGTTTTTTATCAGCATTGCATGATGCATTCCAAATATTTTGGTGGCGTAAGGGTTTTAATCATTCATCAGAGATATTTCCAAGTTTGTTACAGAATAATGATGAAAACTAAATCAGATTTCATGGGTAGAAAGATGAAAGAGGTTTTACAACAATAGAGGATGGAATTTTAAGTGGACACATGTCATTTTCAGATCAGATCTAGGAATTCATTCCTTGTCTAAATATTGTTCTTTCACATTCATTCTAGGGGTTGGTTCCAATTTTGGAGAAAAACTACTCACTACTATGATACCATGTGTGTTCCAATCTTGAGTTTTCTTAGATTTGTGAAACCACTGGTTCCAGTTTTGATGTGTTCTCATCATTGTGATACCATATTCTTCATTATATTTTCTCTTGTATGAACAACAATAATGAAGATAATATAGATAGTTCTGATATGTTAGGCATTTCTATGTTTTAATTTCATGCATTTGAATGTATAGTTTCAATGAAATCAATACAAATGAGTAGGAATCTACTTAGTTTTATTATGATTCTCATCTCCTATCTGTATAATTTGTAATCATATGTGGTTTAAGGAAAAAGAACTGAGACCCATTTGCATCCCCTTGAGGTTGTATGTCTAATATATTTTACTGTTGGAACAAAGGGCCAAGTAAATGCTTGATGTGTTTGACAAGGTTGCTAGTTATTTGAGAAGGATACTTCATAAAAATGAAATCTTTATGAACACTGATGTCTGATTCACAAAGTGATAAGATATATCTGATATCCTAGTAAATGAAATATGGCATTGATATCGCAGATGTATGTGTTTGATTCATGGAATTCCCTAATAGATAAGGCACTGATCAACTACAATATCATTTATTGTTACTATATCATATTTGGGGTTTTTCTTGATATTCAACATCATTAATTAAATGTTTTCCCTTTAATGTTGAAGAACTAAAAGGATACCCTCACTTAGCTTAGCAATTTCTTCAACTATGTTATTAGCTATTCCATGTCTGAGATCTATGTATAAGTGTTAGAATATTAAGGGTTTTTATTTTCTTTGTTGGATTCAAGAATATGTTTTAGCACTAGTACCATACAAGTGAATTTGAGGTACACATGCCTAGGTTTTGTAGAGCTTGAAGAAGAAGAAGGGTCTAGCCTTATAGTTGGCCTGGTGTCTAAAAGATTATGTTGACAATGGGAATTAGCTACCCCTAGATGTATCTTGTCTCATTAGGATAATTTGAAACTGTATTATTTCAAAACACCAACACTGTTGAAGATACCCCTTGGTGTATGGCTTATCAATCACCACATCTTCCAGAATAATGTGCAATTGCATAGTTAATTGCTACATCACAAGAGCCTAATTTAGAAGAAGTTATTGATGAGGAGAACCCAAAAAAATGTAACTTGTAATTTAATTAATTATTTTTATAAACTTGAGGAGGAATCTAATCAAGATGAACTTGATTTGTATGTAAATAATTAGAGAAATAGTTATGAAGCTTTCTACAACAAGCATTTTCTAATAATGATGAGATAATAAAGGAAAAACCATGTAATATGGTGTTTGAAGTAGGATATATAAATATGAGGAAACCATTGAAAGAAGAAATCAATAGGATAATAATAGACATGGTGGCTAAGTTGTAGAGAACTTATAACTTAAGAAATAGGGGTTTAAATAATGATCCAAATAAGTTATCTAGGATATTCATCAAGGACATAACTCATAATATTCATGATGGAAATAAAGGAAAGGAGCCATTGGTGATGAAGGTAAAATATATAAAATAGAAAGATGGGAACCTAAAAAGGTCACAATACCTCAAAATATTGAGAAAAAAGAGAGACTACATTAATAAAGATACATGAGGTGAAAGTTAACAAATAAACTGAGAACATTTCAGCCCCACATAAGGAGGAAAAATGTATTCTTGTTGAAATCCCTTCTAGTTCTCTTATAGATATGCTATCTATTCTTTCAAAGATCATTAAAAAAGTCTATCTTTCTGAGATGTTTAGGATAAAAGGACACAAAAATAAAATCTTAGCATGGTTAGGTGATATTGGGAAGGTTGATGCCATAGAGGATAAGAGGCTTTTAGGAAGGAGGAAAGAAGTGTCCTATAAGGATAAGAAATATGAAGGGGTAGTGTCTTAGATTCCCCCAATGTACATAGAAAATTCTATTACTTCTTACATTGAAACCATTGATCCATTTTTTCTAAGCCTCATTATTAATGGGAAAATAGTGTAAAATTGTATGCTCAATTTAGGAGCTTCAAACACTTTCACACCTTTCAAAATAATGAAGTCTCTAGATTTAAAAGTCAACACCAAGGAAGGAAAGTGTTGTGCCCTCTATTCTAGGGAAGTTCATGTCATAGGGACTATTAGTACTTTATGCTATAAGATAGTCGCATACCTAGACAATGACCTCACCATGAGTGTGCTAATAGTGGACATTCCTCCTCAACATGGGATGTTGTTTTATAGAAATTGAAGTTGTACAATGGAGGGTAACTTACAATGTCATTTATAATTTTCTACTTTTCATTTAGGTGATGAGGCTGTAAAGGGAAATAGAGAGCCAAGAGTCACACACATGATTGAAGAGAACATAGACAATGATGCACCATTCTTTTAAGATACAAATATATAAATGATTTTAGAGAAGAGGTCATTGTCTTGGAAAAGGAAGGAATACCCACACCAATTGTACAAGAAGTTAAAAATAGCTCTAAAAAGGGAGATCTATGGACTATGTATTTTGATGGTGCAAATTCTAAAGAGGGAGCTAGTACCAAAGTGGTACTTATTTCACCATAGAAGAAAATATTGAGATATTCTTTCACTTTATATTTTACATGCACAAAAGATATTTTAGAGTATGAAGAACTCCTCTTAGGTCTAAGAATAGCTAATAAACATGGTACAAAGTGCTTGTATTTAATTGGTGACTCTAAGATGGTAGTATCATTGGTTATGCAATGATATGCATCAAAGAATAAGAGACTAAAGTAGTACATGAATGTTCTGTGAGATTAAATTAAAGCCTTTTATTCTTTTGGAATAAAATGGATGGACATAACCAACAATAAGATGGAATATCTACTAGCTAATGTAGCCATTAAACCTGATGAAATTTTTTTTTCAGGAGCATCCAAGGTTGAGGTATAAGCCAAACCTTTAATCCTCGATAACATGGAAAGTTGGCAAGTCTTTAAGAATGATTTTGAATTTTCTTAATTATGAAGGTAAGTTTCATAGACAAGAGATGGATTGTAGCACTTTTGTAGAGGCCATATATGGAAAGGATAATATTTTTGGGAACAAGGTAATCCAACTCAAAACTAACAAAGTGCCCAAAGGTTTAGTTTTCCTAGAAAATATCTTTGATAATTAGGATAGGGTAACATTAGATGTCAAGAATTAGAAACTAGAAGAGCTAGAGGAAATAAATATAGGTAAAATTGAATCTCAAAAGAAGTTATAGATAGGCAAGAAACTATATCCAACTATAAGAAAGTATTTGATTAATTTTCTAAGGAAATACATGCATGTGTTTTCATGGTTATATGATGATTTGAAGCCTTATAGAGAGGATATTTTCAAGCATGTGATTCATCTTAAATAAAATGCTAAGCCTTTTATACAAAATCAAAGACCAATATATCCTACCTTAGATTCTTAAATGCAAGAAGAATTGATGAAGCTCAGAGATGGGGCTATCATAAAGCTGATAAAACATTCTTCATGGGTCTCAAATTTGGTGCCTATCTAAAAAAAAAAGGATATATTATACTATGTGTAGACTTTAGAAATCTAAAAATTTCATCTTTGAAGGATAACTATAGGTTACCAAAAATGGAAGCTATCTTACAAAGAGTGAGTGGTTTTGAATTTATATCTATGATGAATTTTCTAGTTATAGCCAAGTGTTGGTAGATGAATTTGAGAAATATAAAACTTCTTTTACTACTCCATGGGGTACTTATGTATATGTGAGAATGTCATTTGTACTCACCAATGTTGGGGAAACTTTCCAAAGATCCATGGATGTGGCTTTTTATAAATGTACAAAAAAATTCATGGTGGTGTACCAAGATGATCTTACTGCATGTTTAGAAAAAGAAGAACATCACTCCAAATATCTTAAGAGAATCTTTGTGAAGGATTTATAATATGGTGTTTCACTTAACTCAAGAATGTGTGCATTTGGTGTGATTGAAGGTAATATATTGGAAAATTTAGCATCCAAGGAAGGGGTTAGGACAGATCTAGAGAAGGTGGCTACAATAGAAAAAATTCATAGGCCCAAGAATGTGAAGGGTATTCAGTCATTCTTTGTGCAAGTAAATTTCTTAAGAAGATTTGTAACAAATTTTGTAGAAACTAGCATGCCCATATAAAAAATGCTCAAGAAGGGAGAAGAGATTAAATGGGATGGAGGTACTACAATTACATTCTAGGGTATTAGAGAAGCAACTAAGAGTGGACTAGTAGTGAGGACACCTAACTAATATAAGACTATGCATATCTTTTCTTTTGCATCATTTTATATGGTTGCAGCAATGTTAGTTCAAAAGAATGAGGATGGTTTTGAAAAACCAATAGATTTCATCAGTAAATATTTACTAGCTATAGAATTATGGTATGATATAAATGAGAAATAAGCTTATGCCTTGGTGAAACTAGTTAAAGCATTTAGATTTTATCTGATGGTAGCAATAGTAGTGGCTTTTGTCCCTAGTTATGTTACATAAATTTTATATCAGCAAGAGGTGTTAGGAAGAAGATGTAGGTGGATCAATTGAATCCAAGAGTTTGACATTGTCATTTAGATTACCAAACTTGTCAGAGGTCATGGGTTGGAAAAATTAATGACATAATATAACTTGGATGCAACCAAATAAATCAAGTAGATGATGATCTTAGGCCATACATATGTGACATGGACCCTTGGGATTGGTACAAAGATGTTATTAATTATTTGTAATATATGTATGCTCTACCTAAAATGAGTGACAATGAGAAATGAGCACTCAAACTTCAAGCCATCAAATACATAATTACTAATGGTAAGGTATGGTGGAGAAGTACAAAAGTCATTATCTTGAAGTGTGTAAACTAATATGATTCAGTTAAAATTTTGACTAAGATGCACAATGATGTATGTGGGGGTTCCTACATGGAAAAAACCACACCTCATAAGGTGATAAGGGAAGGGTTTTAGTGGCCTACCTTGTTTAGAGATGCTCATGTTCTAGTGAAGAAATGTGATCCTTGTCAAAGATTCATTGGAAAATTCAAGTTTTCTGGGGATTTATCTCTTAAGCTAATGGAAGTATAAGAACCATTTCAATAGTGGGGTATATAATTCATAGGTTATATATCCAACAAATCCAGTGGTGGACAATCTTGGATCTTAGTGGCTACACATTATTTTACAAAGTGGGTAGAAGCTATCCCTACTAGAAGGTCAACTAGAAAAGTGGTAAATAATTTCCTTTTAAGAAATATCATTATTAGGTTTGGATGCCTTGAGAAAATTGTTACAATAATTCTATGTGTTTCAAATTAGAATAAATGTATTCAATTTTTTGACAAGTATGGAATACCCATGTGTAACTCTTCTCAATATCATCCCCAAGGGAATGAACAAGTAGAATATAGTAAAAAAAATCTTAAAGATCATTTAAAGGATTATAGATGAGAAAAAAAGCTTGGGATTCCAAGTTCCCTTTGACAGTAAGGGCATAATGGGTAATAGTGAAGAAAGAAATTTGTTCTACATATTTTGACCTAGTGTATGGGATTTATACAAGGTTTCCATATAGTAATCTAATTGGGACATAATTTCATTTAGAAATATAAGGATGACACCAGTGATCATATGTAGGATAAAATCAATGATATTACCGAACTAGATGAAATTGGGAGAGAACTTTCAACTGAAAATGCCAAACTATAGTTGGAAATGAAAACCTTACATGATAAAAGGTCCACAAAAAAAAAATTTGAACCAAATGATTTAGTATTTCTTTGGAATGAAATGTTGGAGGAAAAAGGAAAATATGGGATGTTTGATCCTATTTTTTTGGGTGTATATTTGATTCATAGTAAATGGGGAGAGGACTCATATATCCTTAAAGAACTTTATGGTGATCTTCTTAACTACTAGTTGATGGATAATTCCTGAAGAATTATTTCTACTAAGTGGTATTGATTGTCAATGAATAGTAGATTAGGTTTGTACATTTTGTAGATTCTATGTATAGGTGTGTTTTCCCTTCCTATTGTGTGTTTCCTTATATATAGTCCCATTTGTCTTTTTTTCTTTGTACTTTATGTTGTTCTACCTTTTTCTCTCCAAATGTTGTCAAGTGTGTGGTCTACTCCCCCAATGATTCTAAATCCTTGCATGGATATAAATTTTCTATCATCCCCAGATAGAGCCATTGGCAATACTTTCTACAAATTTGCAAAATCCTTGTGTTGGAATTTTTTTCCTTTCTGCCTTCTCTAAACTAGGGTTTGTCTATTTTTATCTATGTAAAAGTTTACCTAAAAGTGAAAAACATAGCAAAGATGTGTGGAATTCCTTAATTTTTAATATCATGAAGTTACTTTTTAAGTATTTAAAGTGAGGGTCATTGTATCATGAAGCGACTCCCTTTTTCCCAAATGTTTATAACATTAAGTTGTCACCTCTTGAAATAATATTCTATTGTTAGCCGAACTTAAGGAAGGGTCATCATACCATGTTTTTGGCCCCTTTTATTTTTGTAGATGCTCATAAATTTATTAACGTAGGATGCTGGGGTGAGATAACCAAGGCCAAAGGCACACCCAACTATTCCAAACTTCCTACAAGAGTAAAAACAATGGAAAACAACACAATAGTAGAAAACACATGAGATAGAGGAAAAAATTCTTTCATAGATTCATTAAAGTATCAAATACATACCCAACTGTAAGGCCTTCTAGGCTATGGCTAACATTACAATTAAAACTTGATCCACAGAGATAAACTTCACATTCCAAACTTCATTTTGTTGTACCTATACTACTTCTATCTAACTTCCCCTCTTAGACTCTACTAAAGACCCCTTTAAATACATGCATGGCCACAAGTCAACCTATTGTAAATACTAAAAAAATAAACCCTTGCATTAAATTCTAAAACACGCCACAATTTAGCTCTCAACAAATACCTATCACTAAATTAAAAGCCAAGGTTTTCTCCAACAAGAAACTACAAACAAACAACTCAACACATGAAGGACCAAGGAAATGCTACAACTCAACTAACTCATCAATGCTTGACAACCAAAGAAACTTAGAAACTACTTAGAAACCAAAGGAACTTGACAACACTCAACGATAAAAGGAACCTAACAATGCTCAAAAACCAAAGGGACTCAAAAAAGACTCTGACTCAACAACCAATGGATAACCTAGCAATAGCTACAAAATTGACAAACATAGAGAACTTGACAGTGCAAGACATTACAACTCAACATAAAATAAGAAACTCAAAAAATATGTAGGATAGAAAAGAAACCTAGGATACTCCGACTTCATTTATTTTAAATCATTTGATTTTGGTCTACATCATTTTTAATGATAAAGCCTTAGTGCATAATTAGTTTACCTCATATGTTTGCAAGCAAGGTGGGGTCATGATTTGGTAGTTACTGTTAGAAATGTTTTAGAATAATTGAGAAGCCGGGGGGGTGAATTAGTTATTCAAGGTCCAAAATTCTTGATAAAATTTTTTAAATTATAATGAGCCCATTAAACTAATCATGCATCCAAGCTAAAAATTCTTCTTAGCAAGTTCCTGATAAATTAGCATGCAAGAACAACACATGAAAAATCAACACATAACATAGTGATTTACGTGGAAACCCAATTTGAGAAAAACCACCAGTAACATGCTATTCCTTTCTCACTCTTATGGAGTGATGCCCTATGAAAAGCTTGCCCTATTAAAGGCTACAAAACACACTGTAAAATGTGACTTGGTTAAAGGATTTCAACCACCCTGTTAGAAGTGGGCTTGGTTAAAAGACTTTAGAACATTCACTTGGAATGTGACCCTATTAAAAGATTTACAAAATGGTTGTTAAACCAACCTAAGTCCATAAGATTTTTCCCTAACTGATTCAATTGCTAGAGAGTAATAATAAGGGCTTTTGATATGATATAACTCACAACAGAACTTGTAGATTTTAGATCTCAGTGCAGTTCACAAATTTGCCTGGCCTTTAGTCTCTATAGGTTTGACATCTTGTCCTCCTTTCAAGCTTTGTCTCCTTGAGCCTCCATGCTCATTGTGCTAGTACAATCACCTTTGTGGTCACCTATCAAAGTAGAGTCTTTGTACTCTATTCTTCTCTCTTGATGCCTTCTCCTTGACACCACACACTCTCTCTAACCAACCTCTCTTGCTTCTTGACCTGTAACTCCTTAAATAGAAGTCTAGAATACTTTTCTCACTCTAATTTTCCTGTTCTTATTTTTGGTTTGAATGAATTAGGTAAGATTCAATGAATCTACCCTTAATCTTTTTTCTTCTAGAAACATCATGTAAAATCCACCTGTGTTTTCCTAAAAATAGTTAACATAAAATTTTGTACCACTAGCTCATCATTCTTATCCTCCATTTGGTTCACAAAATTCAATGTAACAAACTTTTCAGCTCAGATCTAGCAAATCTTTGACTTTTCAAATAATGCAGTATCTCAACACTATTGAATTTTTGATGCTTGGCACATACTGTATTACTTGGCACCTACTATGGATTCACTCGACATCAAATAAGTTTTATTGATGCTCAACGCCTATTACATTTCTATTTAGCTTGAAACCTAAACATGCCCAACACCTACTAATGAATTTAGTCAAGCTTTGCAGACAACTTTGTTACAACTTATTCTTCTAGAGTTTCTAAGTGTAGCCAACCTCTATATCTTCAAGTATATTATCAATGCATCATTTTACCATTTTCTTAATTGATCCTTATACTTCATTACAAAAACTTAACTCAACCTTTCCCTTAGGTGCTTTTGTTACATCTTATTGATTAAATCCTCTTTATCAATCAACTAAGTGATAGCACTTGGATCTTATAAGAAATTTTCATTCCAACAAATAGTAGGCTTAACATCAGTGAGAAAAAAATGATTGATAACATTCCTTATCAATAATCTCCCTCTTTGCAAACAATCTCCCTTCTTCAATAATAATCTTTTCAATTAGATCTTCAACAATTAGCACATCTTCATGAAGCTTGATAGAGATCATAGCGAAAAAGTGAGATGTGAACACGTGTCTAGGGAAAGGATCAAACTTATAAATGACATCAAAATACTTGTTGAGAGATCAATGACTCTTGCTTACTTGTGAGATTCTATTTCCTACCCTACAAAAAAGGGAGACCATGCTACATGGTAGGGACCTAAGATCAAATGATTGTAGTGGGAACTACCAAGTTAGAAGAATTATTATCACTTTCATTGGTGTAATTTCTTCTAGAAAGGATTAGCCATGGTACGACCAAACACATGATCACTTTAGGAAGCAACCATATTGTACCACTTGGAATTATGACTGAATGGACATAGTCTAAGGATGGATCCACTATTCTCATCAAATGAATAGAATTTTTTTGTGAGCTTTTCTCTTGTATCTTGTGAAAAAGTGAGATTGTGACATGTGTTTGGTTCTTTGGGGAAGTAAATACTTAGTGAAACATAAGGAGTCAACTGGGACTAGAGATATTATTGTGCAACATGGATGATGTTAGTGAGCATGAATGCAACTTTGTACATAGGATTAAAAGAGAAGAGATCAATGACTCATGCTTCTTCGTAGATTTCTCTCTCCTTGATAGAGAGAAAGTGAGATTCTTCCAAGTGTCTAGTTTGCACTTAAGAGGAATCAAGCTACTTGAAAACAAGATTTTGTATAAGCTTTAAGTCAGCAAGTAGGAACTAATCTCATGATGAAGGAGATTTACTTATGAGGATTCATCTAAAAAAGAAGATCAACGGTCTGCATGTTCTTGCAAAGTTTTCCATTTGTCTTGTGAAGAAGTGAGATTCAAAAATAGGGACCTTTTAGTCATGAACATGGAATTTTTAAAGAGGCTTATTAGGAATCATTTATCAGTTCCTATTAGCCAAGTGGAAAGTTCTAGATGATGATGAAGATGGTAAATGGGAGTCAAATAAAATGTCAACTGTCTGATGCAAAACAAAAGGAGAATCAACGATGGAGGTTTAAATTTGGTACAATAATAAAAGAAAAGGTGTTTCCACTTTCAAATAAAGTTATTCTGCATGGATTAATAGTTTTAATGCCACTTTTAATGAATAAAAGGTTATCATTTCACCTCATAGTGCCAACCTATTGCTTTCAAAATTTAGAATTATAATGATTAAGATCATCTAGAAGGAGAATTCAAAGGAAAGTTCATAGTGTTTTTCTCAGTGAAAAGAAAAACAATAAGTAAAAGATTACCACCTGTAAATACTAAATTGATATTTATACAAAATTGAACTTCTAGGTTTCTCTAGTGTGTTTAATTATTGTTAAATCCCTAATTTTCAATTAGAAAACCCTCATAGAACTGTAAGTGAATTACTAACCCAAAATTGTAACTATGTCACCTAAGAAGTACTCTAGTAAACTAAATTATGAGGATAGGCTCTTTTAGGATGATTTTATCGACCAATTTCCCTTGTCAATAATAGAAAGTAGGGAAGAAACATAGGAAAGGAAAACCCCTAAAAACATAATTTTTCCCAAGGTTAAAAGAAAAATATGGGAATGTACATGGTTCACACATGCTAAGAAAGGGTTTAGATGTCTTTTTGAGGTGGTATAGTCAAGATAATGCTAGAAACCCTTTGTACAATCTATGGTAGTATGACTGAGGAAAATTAGCAGTTCCCATTGTCTTCCTAGATATTGAGCTATTGCTATAGTTAGTAGAAAAATATGACCTTGTCATACAAAAAATCATGGACTTGAATGGAGGATTTTTGTTGATGATAGATGTTGAATCCATTAGGAAGGCTTTGATTGTCATCCACCCCTAGATGGAATTGACTTCAAAATGTTTGAAGATTCATTCAACCAAGCTAGACTATATATGTAGTAGAGCCAAATCATTCCTTTTTTGAAAGAGGTGAATGTAATCAAATTGAAACCTACAACTATCTCATACAATGTAGGTAATGTAGAGCATTATGATGATACATTGGTCAACACACACATTGGTCTATATTGTGTGTTGGGGGTTAGAAAATAGGAGAAAATTCAGTAAGTCAACTATGTGTATGTGCTTAGGAATTTAGAAGTGTGGTGTTCCAATTATTTATGACTTGCCCCAATACATAGAAGAAAGAATTAATGAAGGGTTGGCCTTGCATAGAGGATAACTAACCTATTTTAAATTGTATTTATTACTCATACATTAGAGATTATTTTGCTGAACATATGTCTATACATACATACATACATACATACATACATACATATATATATATATATATATATATATCATCCCTTTTAAATTCCATATATATATATATATATATATATGGAATTTAAAAGGGATGATGAGACATTGCTAGTGAAACTATGGTAAAAAATGGGTATGTGCAGGATCTGGTGTGCCAAAAAGTGGCGATGTGAAAAAAAAATAGAGTTTGAACACATCTAAAAGCACTTCAAAATATGCTTAGACTTTTTTCCACCTATCTAGGTACCAAACTTGGAAGGAAAGGCCAAGCCTTATCAGATATCCGATAATCTTATAACATTATTATTATAATATAATAATATAAAATAATATTATTATTATATTATAATCATATAATATTATACTATAATAATAATATTATATTATAATATATAGTAATGTAATATTATAATAATATAATATAATATAATATAATACATTATAATAATATAATATAATAATAATAATATTATATAATATAATAATAATATTATATTATAATAATATAATATAATATTTTATACTATAATATATATTAATGTAATATAATATATATAAAATACAATACAAAAATATATAAAATATAATATAATAATAATATTATACTATAATACTATAATATAATATAAAATATAATATAATGTAATATCTTATATATAAAATATAAGATATGCACCATATCATATATCCGATATTTGTGACATTATATATAAAAAATCAGACCCGTAGGCCCTTATTTTGCATATTTTGGGGGCCAATATTTCCACGCAATCAGATATTAGATATACGATCGGATATCGGATATTAAAGTATGTTTTTTTTGTTTTTTAACTCATTTTTAATCTAAATTCAATATATTTTAGCATGATTTTGTTTGTTTTAGTTGAATCTAGGGTTTTTTTTGGAAAAAAAAGGTTTGAAAAAGGTTTTTTTTTTAAATATATATTACATTTTGCAATTCAATAGGAATGACTGATCAGAATGATGACACTGAGGTAGGGAATAATATTCCTCATAACCCCCCACTAAATGATCTAGTACCCCTACAAAGCCGTCCACCAAATGATCCTCTACCCCCTCAAAACCCTCCTCGAATCGAGGGTTTGATAAATGAAAATCTCACCAAGTCGAGAAGTTTGCATAGAACATATAATAATGTACCTGCATTGGCTTGTATGTTATCCACATTAGAAACCATAGTGGATAACATTGAAACCCTTACAAACCAACAAAATGTTGCTCTTCATTGGCATGATGAAATGCATGAGATGTTTTATGATGGTTTGGATTATGATGAGGTTGCAGCCCTCAACATAAGCAAAGATGATTTGGCTAGCTTTTTTGCGAACTCAAAAATGGGTTTGCCAATGGACCCAAAAAAATCCAAACTATCGATTAAATGGTGCACAAATGACACCATATGTGCAAACTTTTGGGATCATTGGTGGATGGTCTTTTATATCCCTCCACATGGAAATTTAGACATACCATTTTATTTCCTTAGAAAATTATATGTATAATTTGTGTTGAAACTTAAAGTGAATTATTGGAGCATGAAGCCCAACATGGGCTTAGGACTAGGAGCTCCTTAGGATAGACCCTCTTCCTAGCAGAAGAAAGCTGGCACTTTTGTCCCCCCCCTGATATCTCCCCTCCTCCTCGAATGCAGCATCTAGATATTATGAGAGAGGCTAGCTCTCAAACCATTAGAGCCATTCATAGGTTAAGTAGCCTAATGATATCTCAAACTAGGTCAATCTTGCCTCCTCGTGTTGATGATGCTGGTGCCAGTTCATCATCGGCTAGCTCATCACAAATTTGTGTGCCTCACACTTACATTACATGCAAAAATATTTGCCTAGGTCCCATAGGTGATCTTCTTGAGTATCATTTTGTATTAGACGAGGATACACTAGACACACATGCAGAGGCTACAAACCTTGATGCAAGAGAGGAGGGGAATGCAGAGGCATGGACTCCTTCAGTGTCGGTACGTGTATATATTTTTTTGTTATGAAATATGTGATTTAAAGTTAATTTTTATAATAGAGTAATTTTAATTTTTAAGCCATATTGAATTTTATATGTATGTGATCTTCATTCACGTTTAGTTGATGACTGAGGAGGAGCTTAGATAGATTGATGATGCTACTCTCTCGGCCATTTCATTTGGCCTTGAGACATCTATGGTACATTATGTTGTGTTCTCATTTAAAAAAAAAAAAAAATTGTAGCATATATGGTTGCTAATCTTTCTTTTATCTTGCAGGTAGCACCTATCCTGGGGGGACAAAGTGTGGGGGGTGAGCCAGCATGCATTGACAAAGGAAAGGTAATTAGGCACTTTCCATTTGATTAAATATCAATGCATTCTTGTAAAATGTTTTTGGTAATCCCATTTAATTACATTCTTTATTGTATATAGGGCATGACTACTGACAATGAGCCTGTACATATTTCACATCATAGACCATTAGGAATTTCCATTCGCATTGAGAGCCCCATTGTATGCATAAGTATCATTTATTTTTTATTATCCTTATCTTCGTAAATAAATTCAAAACTAATTTCTGTGATATTAACAACTACTATTTTGTATCTCATAGTAGACTCCTAGTGCACATGAGGTCCGACAGGAGATTTATGTAGATTTGATGATGTGACCACTCACTCCTGAGGAGGAGCCTACAATAGTAAGTTATAGTTTGAATTCATGATTAAATATGTTATAAATTTAACATGCTATGAATTATAATGTTAGAGATTAAATTGTAGATTTATCAGACAAAGGTATTTGAACATATACAACCCACAATCATAGAGGTACCAGCATTGCCAAGGGCATATGAGAGGACTCCTGACCGGTGCAGGAGGTCAATGAGAGAGGTATTTATTATGAAAATTTGATAATATAAATCTCCATTAGAAAAAAGATCATTATGCATTTGAGTAATTCAATTTTAGATACATAGAATCATATAAATTTAGTAGTCTAACTTTGGGTTTTCCTTTTTTTGTTTATGCAAGAGGCATCTGATCCACCTAGTGCAGCGAAGAGGTTGCATTTTTATCATCCATCAGCACCCTAGGTTAGTATAGTTTTCATAGGATGCATCATGAGACATTTTGAGATGGCATATGCCACATTGTATACAGAAAAATTGATATTAGGGTCAGTGCAAGAAGTTGGGTCTCACTTTTGGCCAAAAAGTGGAAGTGTTTTTCTTGTTTTAGAAATTTTTTGTCAATTGATGTCAAAATTTGAGGTATTTAGAGATTGAATAAAAAAAAATCCTAAAATAAATGTTTTAGTATTCGGAATCTAGTTTTTGAATATGTAATTTTTTTGTATACCCATATGATAGATTATTTTTTTGGTATGGATCTTTAAAAATCACTTTTTCAAAATGCTTGTTTCAAGACCATACCATGCTTGTGTACAGACACCATAATTTGAAACAAATAAATGAATTTTCATAAATCCTTTTAAAGGGAGTTACATAATACACCTAAGATTGATAATAATATTTTTTCTTAAGTTTTTATTGAATTATTTTTTATTATTAATTATTAATTGGCTATAAAGGTAAATTTTAAAACCTCTCATGTACGAACCACATAATTTGATCAAAATCTCACTTTTTTCAAATTTTTTTTTTTTTTTTTTAACATCAAAATAATTGTATGTAGATTAATGACATATAAATTAATTTTTAAAAAATTATAAAATAAAAAAGTTATTAAAGTTTTAGTGAATGTCACTTTTCAACGTTTAGGAGATAGTTTTGATTAATAAATAATGGAAAAATAGAAAATAAACTAATAACACTATAAAATTTACATTTTTGAAATCAGAACAGTAAGACGTATAATGGGTTTTTCTCTCGTCAAAAAATTCAATGGGAATGACTATAAAAAAATACGACAATACTAGAAATTATCGATTAAATGCCTTAAAAAAAAAAGGGTCATAAAGGCATGGCTTGGTGGGACCAAGCCTATGCCATGCCTTTCCCCAAGGAAAAACCCCATGCAAAAGTCGGGAGCCATACCAAATTCACGCTCATGTCTCAAAAATCGAGCACCCGATTTGTAATTCAAAAATCAGGTGCCCGATTTCTTTATACCATTGTACCCGACTGTTTAAAAATCGAGTACTCGATTCTTTTAAAAATCGAGTACCCAATTTATAAATGGGTACTCAATTTTTAAAGAATTAGGTGCCCAATTTTTAAGCAATCGGGTACCCATTTCTAATGTACCTGTTGGGCCTCAAAAGCTACCCCACCGACCAAATTTGAATGATTGAAATGATTGAATAATAGTTTCGATCTGCAACAGCGAATTCTATCATGCTTATTCTATTTTCTTGTCCTCTTATACAATTTGCAAGCTATTGATTCAAGTTCAAAATTGGTGCAAACATGGGATCAAAACAATGAAGAAAGAAGAAAGAAAAATTTCTGACAGATGAGGAGATTGCATCAAATAAAGAGAATGAAGCACAATGTCAATGAGAGAGAAGACAGAGAATTAGAGACTTGAAAAATTTTTCAAAGGAGAAAGACATTGAGGATACGATGATGGATGAAGAGGTCAAAGAAGAGAACCCAATACAAGAAAATTTAGGTGCACATTCTAATCATGCATTCAATATAGGTGTGTCTCCAAACCCTCAAATTTTCTCTCGTGATGAAATTGGTGATTTTTTAGAAGCAGGTTACAATTTAAATGATTTAGATTTTCTTCATGAGAAGCAATTGTCGAACGATCATGTACAAAACACTCCAATTGAAATGCCTGCCCTGAAAGAAATACCAAGAAAATTTGAAAATGATATTCAAATCCCAAATAATAGTGAAAATAGTAAAGTGTCTGAAAATAAAAATTGCATGAATGTAGACATAGAAACACCAACTACTAAACAAACATGTTAGGATGATAGTAAAGTGTTTGAACATAATTTTCATATTCCTAATGATGTGTTAGATAATCTTGAGGGATTGGTTTCATGGAGACAAATTAGGACACATGCTAATAGATTGTATAGGCATTTTTTTTATAATAAAAAATTTGGGTTTCAATGTTAGCTAATGTTGTAACTAATTAAAATGTCTAAAATACGAAAAGTAATGAGAAGGTTGGGAATGCATGCAAAAACCAAGAATAAAAATGAGTCTTTAAAACAAGTTGTATCCACTATTGCTAGTGCCTTTGATGTTATCAGAAAGAGAAGTCGGTCTAAAGATAAGAATGTAGCACGACAAGCAATAACAACAGCTTTAGTTAACAAATCAACATCTGACAAAAGATTGATTAGCAACATAAGTGGATATCTTAATGTGAATCATAAGACTTTAGAAAGAGCTATAAAGAGAAGGGTTAACTTTAAATGTGATCCAACAAATATTTTATGGAATTCTAGTGGTAGACTCTCGAGATGTGATATGAAAGTTACTAGTAAGTCAAAAGTTTGATTGAAATTTTTTGGCATGATAATACAAGAGTATCACCTAATTCAAGTGATGTTCTTAAATTGAGAATTGGGTCAAAAATATGTGATCCACATCCTAAACACCTTTTGGACATCACTCAAACTGAATTGTTTAAATTTTTTTGTAGATGGTAAGGTATTCAATACTACAATTAGTCAAAGATCTTTTGAAAAGTGCAAACCATGGTATGCAAGGATTAACAAGGAAAGAATTACATGTTGTTGTAAAACTCATGTTCAATTTCATTACTATTATGATGTATTTCGACCTATACATGGTACCATACATAGTAAAGAAATGTTTCAAGAATATGGTATAGAAATACCACCTCAAACTATAAAAGATTTCATATCAGGTTTTTTTTGTAAGCCACCTAATGATCAATACTTTCTTTTCAATGCATGTCTTTCTAGTACATGTGATATGTGTAGCAATCTTTCTTTGTTAGATGAATGTTTGCATGAAAATGCTTTGATTACTTTTGGACAAAAATTAGTTGAGGTAAAAAGATTCAAAACTATTGAATATCCATTGAAGGATGGGAAGATTGGAAGAAGGTGTGATCTAGTTACAGATAAAGTTAGTTGTCATGCATTTATGGATGAGTTTAAGAGTGTGATCATACCAAAATATGTTAAAAACTCTCAATATTCTAGATGGCTTGATGGAAAATTTCACATATGTAAGAATACATTTCCAATTGGTACTATACTTTTAGTTGTTGACTTTGCAGAGAACTACACACTTGCACCACAAGAAGAGCTACAACCACAATATTACAATTCAGTGCAAGTAACAATTTATGTTCATATAGTTTATAGGCATGCACCTAATAGTACTTAGGAGGATCGAAAAATATTAAGAGAGTACCAATTTTATTTAAGGGATAATAAACTCCATTCATTTGAGTTTGTCCAATATTTTTTCAAGGTCTTTTATGATAATTTAAAAGAGAGACAAATTCAAATGACACAACATTGGATATAGTCAGATAATTGTACAGGACAATTCAAGAATGCTAGAATGTTCTATTGGTTGAGTAGGACACATAGGAAAACTAACATCCAACATTTGTGGAGTTTTTTTGAGGCTAGACATGGTAAAGGAGAACATGATGGTTCTGGTGCATGCGTGAAGAGAGCCCTTAGTAGAGAGCAATTAAAATTTGAGGAAAAAGCTAAATTCAAAAATGCACATGAGATTGTCGAATGGTGTAACAAATATTTATACATGAGATCAAGTTAGAACTCTATAATCAAACGTTTCTTCTACCTAGTTGAAGAAAATAATATCCCTTCAAGATATGATTGTGATACAATTAGTGGGTCAGCTAAATGGCATTCATTTAGGAGTTCAAATTCTAACACTTGGACTATATGGACTAGGGAGCTTGCTTATTTTTGTCAATTTTTTCTTGCAGGTGAATGGGAAGAATGTGAGAATACAGAATGGGTTGAAGATTGGCAACAAAGATCATTAGCACCTACTGACATGTATTTTGAAGATGATATAGTAAATGAAGGCCAGAATGTTACTTTTGCATCAGAAGACTATGATCATATTTCAGACCTCATAGAACCTAGTATGCACAATTTAATTAATTTTTTTGTGATCTCATGCTTCAGTTTATATAATTTGCATATGTCACTCATGTGATTAAAGTGTTTCTATACTTTATCTTATCTTGTAGGACATGTTTATTCTATTATTACACCTAGTGATAATGATGAAAAAATTGAGCATTGGCTAGCTAGATGTGTGGAACCTAAGAAAAAATTGATATGTCATTAAGTAGACGATGATGGTTTTGAGTATCCAATCAGGCCTATCATTGTACTTGGCACCTGGCTATGTACATACCTAACAAGAAGAAATGGTTTGCCAACATTTGAAGACTACCAAACTGAAAAGAAGATTTTACACTATTCTCATTTGGTTGTGGCAACAAATATCAAATTAGAAAGATACAAAGGGAGACCTGCCAATAAGGTATTATGGACAATTTCAATGGATGAGCATGAGATAATCATAGATGCATTGCAAAAGATAGAGGATGCAGATGGTACAGTGGAATGACTACATTTAAATCAAACACATGTAACTTTTTTCATTATTGTATTATTTTTATATATATGTACTTATATAATTTAATTACATGCATGTTTGTGTTGTCAATACCAATTTAGAGAACTTATATACCTCTTATTCAGGTCTCAATTACAATTTATGCAAATTTAAATGTTAAAGTGGACCAAACATCAACATCTTGTGCAATTTCACATAGTAAGTACATACAAATTACACATATATTTACATAGTTCAGATACCTTGAATATTAATTTATGTGTTTATTAACATGTGTGTTTTTGTTTTACATTTTTATTTTACAGGACCTCATTTGAAGAGATGTGTTGAACCAATTTTATGTTTCAAATGAGTTCACTGAACTATAAATATATCATTGACATTGTCTTACATATATTGTGAAAATATGTTGTACAAAGTAATTCAAAAATGAGAGTTTACTTCTATTTGAAAGTTAAACGTATGCACTTGATAAATTATAAATTAATTGTCAATTTAGGTAATGACCTCCTATTTTGTTCCATTACTTTTACATTCCAGCATGTTTAAATTAATGTTTGTTTGAAGGTTCAAATTACTATTGTGATATTAAAAATAATTCATTTGCACATGATAATTTAAAGATCATTACTCATTGTATTGATTATATGTTAGATCATTACTCATTGTATTCATTGTATTGATTATATCTTACATTACCAAACAACACATTAAGATCACTTATGATACATTGTTAGGTATGTTATCATACATGTGTGTCTTAAGGGGACATGGGAGTCCTAATAGGTCATTATGTCTGTTATAGGTTATGATAGGTATTCATATGTTTACTACCACATAATAGGTCTTATTAGGTGATAATGAGTCTTACATTACCAAACAACACATTAAGATCACTTATGATACATTGTTAGGTACGTTATCCATACATGTGTGTCTTAAGGGGACATGGGAGTCCTAATAGGTCATTATGTTTGTTATAGGTTAGGATAGGTATTCATATGTTTATTACCACATAATAGGTCTTATTAGGTGATAATGAGTCTTACATTACCAAACAACACATTAAGATCACTTATGATACATTGTTAGGTATGTTATCCATACATGTGTGTCTTAAGGGGACATAGGAGTCCTAATAGGTAATGTTATGTCTATTATAGGTTATGATAGGTATTCATATGTTTACTACCACATAATAGGTCTTATTAGGTGACAATGAGTCTTACATTACCAAAAAACACATTAAGATCACTTATGATACATTGTTAGGTATGTAATACATTTTTTAATCTAGTAGGTCAATTTTATTTGTATGAATCTCAATGCATAAATATGATGTGATATTTATCCAATAATGCTCTATAGATAGTTAAAATTATTGTTCATCTTGCATATATACTTACAAAATGTGTCATATGTTCATGAATAAAATATGTCAGAATAAAGAAAATGGTTTGAATATACTTAAAACATGGTGAAACATAATAATATATACTACATACACAAGCATGATAAGAAGTCATAAAAAAATAGTACATGGTCTAACATACATCATAACATGATCTATGAAGTGAAAAAATACATGGTCTAACATACAGTTTTAACTATCTTAACATATAGTTTTAAGAATGCACGGAATTATATGGGTTTAAAGTAAGCAATTATAGGGTTGGTCAGAAATGGAGAGACCTTTCCCTCATTTTCGAGGACTTGAAACCAATAATGACTATGCTTAACACTTTGATCCCTAGTAAAAATAAGGATGAGATGGTCTGGAGGGATAATCCCAATGGAAGTTATTTTGTTGCTTCTAGCTACAACTCTCTTTGGGGTTTAAAGCAGAAACCCCCTTGGGTGGATACCTGGCTCACGGGCCTCACTCCTAAGATCAACATATTTTATTGGCTAGCCCTTCAAAACAAAATTCTAACGCAAGATAACCTCATGAAGAGAGGCCATATTATGCCCAATAGATGCCCGCTCTGTAAAAACTAGTCTGAGTCAGGAAATCATATCTTCATTCAATGTGACTTTGCTAGGGAGGTGTGGAATTCTCTTAATCAAGAAATGGAGATTCTTTGGTGCTGGATGGATAACCTTATCAACTTTTTTAGTCATTGGAAAAGCCTTTGTAAAATTGCAGACCGATAGGATAATTATGCCTAGTTTTTGCCTCACTTCTATTGGAGTATCTGGAAGGAAAGGAACAACAGAATTTTTAGGGACAGAGAGGAGCTGGCTATAAATCTAGGAAGGAAGATTTTGAAAAACATAAAAGAAAATCTTCAAGTGATGAAGTAGGGGGAAGTTGATATAGGGGATAGGAATATGGTTAAAGAAAAAGACAGGGATCTGAAAAGACAAGATGCCAGATGGATTCTACCCTCAGAAGGATGGTCAAAAGCCAACTTTGATGGCACTTCTAAGGGAAACCCTGGCCTCTTTGGAAGCGGTGGAATTATAAGAAACAATTTTGGGGAGGGGATTGCGGCCTTTACTCTCCTACTTGGAACCCAGACCAACCATTTGGCCAAACCCAGAGCAGCGTGCAGTGTGGTAAAGCTAGCTTTTGAAGTTGGAGTTTCCAAACTTTGGCTTGAAGGGGACTCCAAGAACATACTTAACAATAATAATGGTATCTCCCCTCCCTTGTGGTTGATTGCAAATATAATTGATGAGATATGTGCCACCCTCAAAAAATTTGAGAAGGTCCACGTCACTCATGCATTTAGAGAGGCAAACCTAGTTGCTTACTGGTTCGCTAACAAAGGGGTGGGAGCAGACAAAGAGATGATCTGGCATTCCAAAAAAGATATTCTGATGGAGGCTGTGTCACTAATCGAGCTAGAGAAAATCCACGAAAGTATGGGCCAATCTAACTGTAATCATGTTTAATAAAGAAAGAATGGATATTTGTAAGAGAAATAATATGTGTCTTGGTGTTCATAATCTCAAGGGATTTTCTCCGTCTTTGTGACACGTTTGGAGGAACGTTATCATTTTCACTCGCTATTGTATTAGAGAGGCGAATGATCACGAACCCAAAAATAGAAATAGAGCCAAAATCTTGGCTAGAAAAAATTTGCAAAGATTAGGGCTTATGAGAATTGTTGAAGAAAAAATGGATGTCATGACTAGAGAACAGAGCAGAAAGGAGCCAGCAGGTGAAGTGGAAAAGTTGAAGAATATGGGCAAAGTCTGGAAAAAATTGTAAAAGGGTGGGGTTGTGAATTTTTTGGAGAAACTCCATGGTTTTGACCCTGAGGTCACCAAAAACATGGTGAACTCATGGAACAATGGCAAGGTCAAGGTGAACAGGGTTTCTTTCTAAATCATAGAGGAGGTGGTTGCAGAGGTCATTGGTATCCCTATGGAGGGTTTCAAATTCTACAGGGACAAGAAAATTTCATCCAATGCAGTCAAGGAGTTCATGAAAAATTCTGCAAAGATGAACAAGCTGGAAAAGAAAGAGTCTTTCTATGTGACAGAGACTATAAAGAAGTTTTGGAGGTATGTTTTATATGCCCTCATTGATTATGTTACGCTGGACCCTAGGTTTGATCGGGTCAAAACTCACCATTTTGAGATTTTAAATCATTTTCACCATAAGAAAAGAATTTCCATTCCCTTTTACCTTCTCACTTCTATGAATAAGGAAATCTCTAGTTTCAAGAGGAAAGCCATTGGTAACCCTGCTTTGCATGAGGGATTATTGCTCCTCATCCATGAGCATTTCAAAGCTCAGTCTTTATGCAAGAACCCTCCTCAAGTTGAGGATGTTGACGAAGGTAGCTCTAGCTCTTCTTCTAACTCTGATGACATTGAGAGCATTAGCTTGGAGGAGGAGAATGTTTCCTTAGGAAATAAGAAAAAGGGTCAAGCCAAGAAACTATCCACTACTACAACTCCTAGTAGGAAAAGCCCTAGGGATCATAGCCAAGCTCAAGAAAAAGAGGGTTATGCTGAGGAGGAGGAGGAAATGGATACAGAAGATTCTGACAAAGTGTCAGAGTAGGAGTTGGAAGAGGAGAAACTTGGGAAAAAATGGAAGAGGGAGGTTGTGAGAGTTGAGGAGACTAGAAATTAGAGGATGGATGCTATTCCTCTTCCCCTCTCCCTTGTCTAGTCTCAGCCTCCTTCGGAGGATAAAGTGAATGTCATCACTAGTGAGAACGAGGGGGAAGTGCAGGTCAAAAATAGGACAATAGCTTGGAAAAATTTCAATGTGAGGACCTGGAGTAGCCTAGGCTCAATGAGCTCATAGACCTAGCTATCTTGGCCATCTCGAACAATGCAAGGGAGAATGGAATGAACCTACTGAATAATGCCCACAGTAGTATGATTGACAACTTGAGATCAATCAAATGGCTTTTCCATGAGCTAGAGGAAGTTAAAGAAAGGGTATCCCAGATGGAAAGTATTAAGAATAAGACATGTAATGACAGTTATGAGGACCAAAAAAATAGAGAAAGCTTAAATGAAAGGAGATTAAAAAATCTTGAAAAATACAACCACAACCTGGCAAGTCAGATGATTTCTCTCCTGAGTTTGATGAATGAAAACATCCAATCCCTTGCTAGTAAACTTAAGGACAGGGGCTTGCTGGTGGAGGAGGGAGGATAGAACAGGGATAAGGCCAGGCCGGATGATGACAAGGCCACAATTAGTACACTCACTAGTATGGATCAGGGCATGGAGAAGGTCCAGGATCAAATGGCAAAGGAGTAGAAAAAGATAGTCGAGGAAGCTCAGACTATGCAGGAAATGGAGAAGATATCTGAAGACTAGCTTTCTTGTCTTTTGTCTTTTCATCTTCCTAACTTTTGGCTTTTTGACAGGCTTTCTGTAGTCTGTTTTAGTTTGTTTTTTTTCTGGCCTTTCTGTGGGCCTTTGTTCTGGGTTGAACCTTCACGCTTTTTTTTAGCTGTTGGACCTCTATTTTGGCTGGGCTTCTTTGGCTTATTATTAGCCTTGTTTTTGTAAAACTTATGGGTTTCAGGATCCCTTAAAACCTATTTATCTTATCAAAAACTATCCTAACACAAAGTGTATACATCATAAATAATATACATCATAAAAACACAATCTATAGGTGCCAAAAAGACCTATTCTATCTGATTGAATGTCCTCTTTACTCCATGTGAAGAGGACTCAGATGGATCATCATGTGTAATATGAGTTGTCTCATCATGTCGGACACCCTGTGAGGCAGATGTATCATCCTATGTAACATGAGGGACGTCTCATCATGTACATGATTAATTGAAATAGGTCTCAAAATATAGCTTACAAATAAATTAAATATTCACTACATAATAAAATAAATTATACCACATGAGATGGGTGTCCCTCAGTAACGGAAGGAGGCGCACTGTCAAAACTACCAAATACAATAGTGGTGAGGTCTTGTAATTTACAATGCATACATTTTTCTAATTTGATTTTAGAGCATAATGAACTATACATTATGTACATAAATCACAATACTGACCTCAAATGATAATGTAGGTACCTCCATCTAGCTAAGTCCTATGCTCTTAGCAACACTCATGGTGATGTAGTCCTAAAATTATGGATACATAAATGTTTAGTTAAAATTAAATATACATGAATAATTACAAAGTACATAATTTGTATATATAATATCTATATCATACCTGAGTGGTAGCCAATGTCATAGATGTGTCTATAGGTATGCTATCATGATAATCATAAGATGGAGTCAAAAATAGACTATACTGAGGCTTGTATGGATGACTATGATATGGCTCTTGTTCTTAAAATCAAAACACATAAAATATATATACATGTGAGTCAAAATTGTTCATATTATAAGTTAATAATAATATACATACATAAAAAAAATACAAATTATTTGTCTTCAGTCAAAAGTTCATACCGCATGTATTTGAGGCTATGCCTCAGTGGTAAATGGAGTGGGACTTGTACTAACATTAATCTATGTAGATGCAGACAATGCCTACAAAATTAGATAAAAAGAACATATGAGTACATGTTATTAAATTTGAATTTGAATGTACATTTTTACAGTGTAATTCAAAGTGCATACCATATAAGGGATGCCAACATCTGTAGGTCTCAGAAAAAGACTATACTGCCTTCGAGGAGGAACAGTATCATCCATCCTCTGTTATTTCAAAAGTAAAAATTAATATAGTTAATAAAATTACACATGTATGTAGAAAGTAAATAATTATGTGTACTTTATATTTATATTGAAATTAAAATTTTACCTGTTGCTCTTGACTCTCTCCAGGCTCTCCTTGCTGCATGAGGTCAACAAATGATGACATGTCTATCTCATCACTACCATCACCAAGGGTAGCATATACATCATCATCAAAATATGCAGCCTTAGCACAATGGCCATCGTGTGCTGCACCAGGATCACTTTGGGGGCCTATACATATGCCTCTATAGCTAGTAGAAACATGTCCAAGTGGAGGAGCATGTACTGCCTGTGTCCACTGCTATACTAAATTGCCCAAAAGGGCACTCAAATGGGTAAAAGAAGATGAAACTTCTTGATGATGGTGAGAAGTAGGCACAATAGGCACATGAAGAGGTACAAGGGGCTCAGCTCGCCTAAAATCTCTCATTCTATCACTTAGCTTTGCCCCAGGCCTATCTTGAGGCATTCCTCTACCAACCCCATGAAATGCTTTCATATCAAAATAGTTGGGTTTCAAACCCAACTCAAACTTAGCCCATAAATTCCTAAGGAAGTACATGGGCACCTCATGGTTAGCTTGTGGTGGATGGTCAAATACCATCCACCACCACTCCCAAAAATGTGCTGCTATACATAGATGTGTACACCACCTAATGGAAATGTGAGGCTTCTTATCACTAATTTCTTCACCCATCTTAGAGTTTACAAAATAATGTTGAAAAATCCCTTTACCTATATGTAGGTTATAAACCTCTCTATATGATAAGCCGTCAGAGTAGAAGGCACACATGCATTCCCTCCATGATCTAAATGAATCAATGTCTGAATGAAAATGATGGATGGATTCAACCATGTCTTGAATGCTATTTTCAAGACATAGTAGGTGAGGGGGAGCTGCCTCTCATGTTGGATAGCCTCTATATCACGCATGAGGTCATTGAGGTTATGCCACATAGTCTCATAGAAATCATCTGTGGTGGGTGGTGGAGGTGTGGGTGGAGGTGGAGGTGGAGATGGAGGGGGTGAAGGCGGGGTTATGGGAGGGGGAGGGGGTGGCTGTGGGTCCATCAAATGTAATCTGCATATATGTTTAAACAACATAAAACATGACAAAAATATATCACAACATAAAACATGACAAAATTACTATTTAATAAAATTTAAATCTAAAATTTATCAACTAGATCTATATAAATGTGCATATCTTTATTAAAATCATATCAATTAAATAAATAAAGTTAAAAACTTAAGTCAAATCAAACATTAAATACCAAATTTTTCAGTCTAATCATAAAATAATAGTCCAAAAAAATATATCTAGGTTAGTTCAAGGTTTCTTTTCTTAAAATAGAAGCCACCAAGCTAATTTTGCTTTCATGTACACTTATTTTGTGAGACTGGAGGATTGTATGAACTCATTATGGATTATACATGTTCATCTCAGGATGAAATAAAGTTAAGATTATGACAATGTTATGGTTTACAATTTTGTTATGTTAACGGTTTTCATGATGGCTAAGCTTAAGATTATTATAATGATTATGGTCCTTTAATGTTAGGGAACTTACCCAGGATTATGGTTTTAGTTAGAATTATATTTAGGTTTTTGAATATTTATTATGGTCCTATTGTTTATAGAATATATAATACATGGTATTAGGATGACAGTTAAGGTTACAATTATCTAATGAAAGCTTAGAGATAGAATTATGATTTGATTAAAAAATATTTATGATTGTAGTTTGAATCCTAACTATTATCCACTTTTTAATGAAAACTATAAGTGTAGATCATGTCAGGTAATGAACTAATACATGTAAACCCTATCCCTAACCATATAATAATCCTAATTCTAATCATAATCCATAATTCATTACCTTATGAAGCTTTGGCTATCCAAAAAATGTTCCTAATAGATTTATATAGAAGACCAAACTAATTTAAATAAAATGAGTAGGAAGAAGAGAAAATTACACCCAATATGAGGAGAGAATCTTTTAACGTACTTGAATTCTACCAACCAAAGTGAGATAATCAGAGTTCCAGTTGTTGAGTTTTCCAAATCTTTTCTTGTTGATATAAAGACACATTTCATTTATATGTTAGGGTTTACTACAAATGGAATCCCTAGATACCTAATCACTTAATTATAAAATCTCCATCCAATACCATATTTACTACATAAGGTAGGGGACTCAATATTTAGCCCCAATAAGATAGATGTAGAGACATAAATCTTACTACCCGATACAAAGAAAAGAGGTCCAATTTGATCATTAAATGACTTGTGTTGCACTCTTGTAGCTTAAAAAGAATACAAATATTATCAACAAACTATGTACGTTAGATACTTACTAATTATTTGGAGAGTAGATCCTCTAACTTTTAGAGACAACTGGTTATCTCTAAGGAGATAATGTAATGAGTTAATGTTAAACAATAAAAAATAAAAAGGATGCAAGAGGACACCCTTTCATAATTGATCTAGAGAGTCCTAAAAATTAAGATCTAACCCCATTAAGTCCTAAATATTGGATGGAGGGCTTGTAACATCATCATAGTGAAACTTCATTCCACCCTTTTGTAGACATTTTCATAATCAATTACTTGAGCACATGCCTACACTCTATCCTAGAAATGTTTTCCAATCCAAAGTCTTTGAACAGGTTATCAAGTTCTCCAATATGAATAAATATCCTTAACAAAACACTTTTGTGTAGGGTTAATGATCTTGGGAAGGATATCATCTAGTCTAGAGTTTAAGACCTTGGAAATAATTTTGTATGATATGTATTTAGGAGTGTCCTGTCTCTAATTTTTAATGAGATTCTTATCTCCCCTTGGGGATCAATTTTATGAGCCCTCCATTGATTACTTGACCTAGGGATTTTATGAGCCCTCTGTTGATCACTTGATCAATTTTATTAGCCCTCCATTGATTACTTGACGTAGGGATTTCTCCTTACTAATATTTTGGATGGAGGAGCTGATTTATGATAGAAATGGGTTTATCACTTGGAATAATGCATCTTCATTCTAGGAATGATGGTTCTCATTTTATCCCTATCTTCTAAATCATTTTGAACTATCATCATCTTCTAACCAAAAAAATTGATAGTAAAATTAGGAAAAAGATCTTACTATATATATCACTAGGGGGTGGGTATTTCTTTTTATAGAATAAGGAAATATTTTTTTATGTGGCCTTCCATTCTACAAAGGCAATAAACATTTAGGCTACCCATACAAGAAAATAGGAAACAATGGACATAATTATCTAGTTAGGGATTGGGGTGTTAGAGTGCTTCAATAGGTTCTCATAATTAGATATTACATGATGAATACTGACTTAGGATATAAAGGTTTAGGCATCCAGTGGAAAGAAAATTTATTCACTTCTTTAGATATATTTATAGGCATCCAAGGGTGTAGTTCAGGCTCCTACTCGCACTGATGTGGACACCTCCACCTCCTTATGGTGAGGGAGGGTTACTTAATTAGATGCCTGATTTGTTAAAGTTTTTTCTATTTTTTTTTATGATGTATCATTTTGAGACCTTGATATCAATGCTTAATTAGTTTTAGGATTAGGGTTCAATTTGGTTTGTACTGTTTGATTAGGTTTACATGCTTAGGTTTCAATTAGGATAAGTGTTAATAAATTGAATTAAGTTTTAAAGTGCTAAATTTAGTTTTAGATATGGAATTATAGTTAGAGCTTTTAGATTTAAAAAAAACATTAATTCAAAAAAATTAGCTTTGAGTTTTGTTTTAAAGTGTTCAATATATTATTGAGTTCTAGTTTAGGGTGATTTGGTTTAGTCTTAAGGTCAACGTTTAACTTGGTTCAATCTTAGGGTAATGGTTCAATTTGGTTAACGGTTGGGGAAAGGATTTAAGGTTAAATTCAAGGTTTCTACTATTAAGTTGGGATATATAATTAGGTTTATGATCATGGTTTAATTCAATTTGGTTTATAAGTATAATATTAATTAGTTAAGGGCTAGGGTTACCTTTCAATCTAGTTTGATATATTCAATTTGGTTTAGGGTTAACCCAGGGCTTAGTTTATTTTAGTGTTAAATATTAAGATATAATGCTTTGATATCACTCATTTTTTGATATTTTGATTATATCACCCCTATACATGTTGATAACTTATATGCAATGAATCTTACAAATATTATTTGACATCATTACATGTGTCATGGTGATTTTTTTTAGTTTACATACATGAGATGCTCATTTATATGGTGTTTTTCTTTTCTTATAATATATAGTGTTATAAATATATAAATTTACCTAAGTACCCTTCTTGATTATCTATGATGGACATGTCATAAATGACATATCTCTATATGATTCTTTTGATATGATATGCATGGATAATATATATAATGAAAATTTTAAATCCTTCCTATGCAAAAAATGATGTAATTAGATATGTGTACAAATGTTTTTAGATTCACATGTACATGACATGTAGATGCAGATATGATGCTCCTCTAGGATAATTTAGTTTAAATCATAAATAAGGTTACAATTTTAGGGTTTGACATTTATAAAATTAGTACTCAAGGTAAGATAGGAAAGTTATTTAATTATTTATATATTACCTGGTGTAGGTTTTAGCAAATTAAGATTAAGGTTAAGATGATAGTAAGGGTTATGATTAGAGTTAAATTCAATACAAATTGATATTATAGTTAATCCTAAATGATGCCTAGCCAAGGGATCCAACGAACTAATCAAAATTTTTACTAAGCAAGCAATAACATACATACAATAATTTAAAATTATAAAAAAACATAAGAGATTGCATTCCTTAATGAGGACATTTACATTTCATTTTTAAATAATTATAAGTACACTAAAAGTAAAATAAATAACACATGCACATGAAAGAATATTAACTACTTCAGTTCAATCCATTTAAATAATTTATATATACATTTGTTCTGAATGCCACTTGGAAAATTAATTTGGAATGCACAATCATCCACTGTACATGTCACAGGGTATGAAAGGCTGAAAGAATATACATTTATAAAATAGTTTACATCATCCATTTTCGATCCATGAAACAAAGTACAATACAATTTAAGTAAAATTATTTTAAATACTAGAAGTTTTTTGTTTGGATCCCTTGGTAGGCTGTTATGTGATTAAGTAATTAGTTATATATGTTTCAGGTTTTATTTATATGGTTAGGTTGAGCTTATAGTTTAAATAATGAATTTAGGTTGAGGTTATAGTTAAAACAAGGTCGAGGTTATATGGTTCTAGGTCGAGGTTATATTTATTTGTAAAATTACATGTTTAAACAATGAATTTACATATAATCTAATCATTCAACATTGTAATAAATACATAAATTAAATACATTTCAAAAAATCTAAAATAATAATTTTTTAAATAAACCTTTACGAAACTATATTTTAATTAACAAACACAAAAATTTAAACATCTACTCATTAAGAATGTAAATTTACAATTTTATGTATATTAAAAATGCAAAAAAAAAAAAATTAACATACATATTAAATTGAAAATTGAAAAAAAAAGTAAAATAGTATAAAACATATTAAAATACCTCATGTATCAAAAACTAGCAGCAAGGGGGTGGTTAGTAGGGCTGAAAATCAGGCTCCTGTATGCGTCTCTAAGTGGGCTCCCATTTTTGAGGTCATAAAAATGACCTCAAAAATGCCAAAAAAGAGTTTAAATAAAGTCTTACAAATCGGGTACCTGATTTTTAAGTAATCGGGTACCTGATTTATAAGAAATTGGGTACCCAATTTTTAAAAAGTTGAGCGCCCTATATTTGAGCACCTTGGGCACTCGATCCACTTTTAAATATCGGGTACTCGATTTTCAAAATTTGGCTCAAGTGTCTGAAGCTTAATTTTAGAAATGGGTACTCAATTTTTTAAAAATTGTGTACCCATTTTTGAGAATTACAATTCCGCAGATCTGACTTCCATGGAGTTGTGACCCAACTTTTTACAGTCACCCATTATACACATTCTGATGGCATGATCAACCACATTTTGTATATGGATCTATGTATTTTGATATATATTTTAGTACTTTGTCTATGGATACATGATCTTTCATATATATTTGTGTAAAATTTTGTCTATGGATACATGTATTTTGATATATATTTTTGTCATTTATGTGCACAATGATATACATATTAATTTAGTATCTAGTATTGTTCAATTTATTTTGGATCATGTGTATTTTTCATGTTTATAGAATATCATTAATTTTGATTATGTTTGTTATATTCAATTCAAATGTAGTAATTTTTGAATAACATTCTGACAACCTTTATTATCAAATTTGGATGCAATGTATAATTTGAAGTGCTATCATGACATAAACACACTTGTTAATCTCCTACACAAGGTTCAGATAACCCTGAATCTGATTTTAAACTCCACCTTCAACCTTGAAACTAACTCTTGGCTTCAAATCTAATCTTAACACAGTTAAGGACTCCACTCCTCAACCATGGATTATATTCCCAACCACCAAGTCATTCATAGATTCATAATCTTTGATAACTAGCACTTCACTTTGTTACTATCCTTATACTACAACTTTTCAATTTCAACATAACTTCAAAATATCTCAACTTAAGAGACTTGATTGGAAAATTCATCAATAGCCCTCACAAGCTCCTAGTTATTTCAAGCCTTAGCATCACCGTCCTATAGCATTCAATAGTTCATTGATAGCCCTCACGAGCTCTGAGTTATGACCCTTCAAATATCAACCTCAAAATGCACTTAGAGCACCTTGGAGACTCCTCAGTATGGAGTGGCCGTGAATGATGGATGGTCTCCATGGCTAGAACAAGGGTGTCACTAAGGTTCACCCACCCACCTAAAGCTAATGGCACTAACAATTCGATGCCAAGATCAATGGTTTCAAAGTTACGCTATGGTGCACCTATGAACTGAGGCACTCTATGAGTTTTGGCATCGAGCAAGATCACTGTGCTAGATGCAAATAGAATGTAATCTCTCAAAAATGAGATAGGTTACTTTAGTTATCAGCATCACCATCCTATAGCATTTGACAGTTCATTGATAGACCTCACAAGGTCCGAGTTATGACCATCAAAAGATCAACCTCAAAAGACATTTAGAGCACCTTGGAGACTCCTCGGTATGGGGTGGCCGTGGATGATGGATGGTCTTTATGGATAGAACAAGGTTGTGACTAGGGTTCAACCATCCACTTTTAGCTAATGGAGCTAATGATTTGATGCCAAGATCAATGGTTTCAAAGTTACACTGTGGTGCACCCATGAACTGAGGCACACTACAAGTTTTGGCATCGAGCGAGATCGCTGTGCCAAATGCAAATGGAATGTGATCTCTCAAAAATGTGATAGGTTATTTTAGGCCTGAACATCACTATCCTGTAGCATTCAACAGTTCATTGATAGCCCTCACGTGGTCCGAGTTATGACCATCGAAAGATCGACCTTGAAATGCACTTAGAGCACCTTGGAGATTCCTCGATATGGGGTGGCCACAAATGATGGATGGTATCTATGGCCAAAAGAAGGGTGTGACTAGGGTTCACCCAAACATCTAAAGCTAATGTCACTGATGATTTGATGCCAAGATTAGCAATTTCAAAGTTACACTATGGTGCACCTATGAACTGAGGCACACTATGAGTTTTAGCATCAAGCGAGATCACTGTGCTGAATCCAAACAAAATGTGATCTCTAAAAAATGAGATAGGTTATTTTAGGCCTTAGCATCACTATCTCGTAGCATTTGACAATTCATTGATAGCCCTCATGAGCTTCGAGTTATGATCATTGAAAGATTAACCTTAAAATGCACTTAGAGCACCTTGGAGACTCCTCGGTACGAGGTGGCTGCAAATGATAAATGGTCTTTGTGCCTAGAACAAGGGTGTGACTAGGGTTCACCCACCCATTTGAAGCTAATGGCATTGATGATTTGATTCCAAGATCAATGGTTTCAAAGTTACATTGTGGTGCACCTATGAATTGAGGCACATTGTGAGTTTTGGCATCGAGTGAGATCGTTGTGCTAAATGCAAATAGAATGTGATCTCTCAAAAATGAGATAGATGATTTTAGGCCTTAGCATCACTATCCTATAGCATTCGATAGTTCATCAATAGCCATCATGAGCTCTGAGTTATGACCACAAAAAGATCAACCTCAAAATGCACTTAGAGCACCTTGGAGACTCCTCGGTATGGGGTGGCTGCAAATGATGGATGGTCTCTATGGTTAGAACAAGAGTGTGACTAGGGTTCACCCACCCATATGGAGCTAATGGTGCTAATGATTTGATGCCAAGATTAGTAGTTTCAGAGTTACGCTATGGTGCACCTATGAACTGAGGCACACTGCGAGTTTTGGCATTGAGTGAGATCATTGTGCCAAATCCAAACGGAATGTGCTCTCTCAAAAATGAGATAGATTATTTTAGGCCTTAACATCACTATCATATAAAATTTGATAGTTCATATATAGCCCTCAAAAGCTCTGAGTTATGACTGTCGAAAGATCAACCTTAAAATGCACTCAAAGCACCTTGGAGACTCCTTAGTACGAGGTGGCTGCAAATGATGGATGGTCTTCGTGGCTAGAACAAGGGTGTGACTAGGGTTCACCTGACCATCTAGAGCTAATGACATTGATGATTCGATGCCAAGATCAGCGGTTTCAAAGTTACACTATGGTGCACCTGTGAACTAAGGCACACTGTGAGTTTTGGCATCTAGCGAGATCGCTATGTTGAATCCAAATGGAATGTGATCTCTCAAAAATGAGATAGATTATTTTATGCCTCAAAATCACCATCCTATAGAATTTGATAGTTCATCAATAGCCCTCACGAGCTTCGAGTTATGACCCTTAAAAGATCGACCTCAAAATGCACTTAGAGAACCTTGGGGACTCCTCGATATGGGGTGGCCGTGGATGATGGATGGTCTCTGTGGCCAGAAAAAGGGTGTCACTAGGGTTAACCCACCAAACTAAAGCTAATGGAACTAATGATTCAAATAGTTCTAGCCATTAGGAGTTAGTTTTTGAAAAGTTGTTAAGAAAATTGCAAAAGTTGCTAAGCAATTTTTTGCAATTTTTGCACTAAGACAAGTTTTGTTGCAAATTTGATTGCAAATGGACTCTACAAACTCCTAGGGACCCTAATAATGTTCTAAACATCTAAAATTACCTTTAAAATATGGAATTTATCAAATATCCACTTTATCAGACCAATTGATGGCCAAGGCTTATAGTTGCATCATGGGGTCTTATGTCCATTACAAATGTGGATGGTCACAGGGAGATCATTAGATCTATCCCTAGACCTTATTACATCAAGAAAAGAAAAATGATTAGGTGCTTTGCACTAGTGTTCCCTTTATTTCATTAATGTTATTGGACTAAGAACCAATTTTCCTCTCAGCTGGAAGGGTGGGCCTAAGGGTTCAACACTAATGGGTGATGTTGAACCACCTTGGTAATGACTAGTTCATTTGGGAAGGCTTGAGACTACATGCAAAGAAATTATTATCTATTTTACTCTTGTTTCAAGGGGTGGGCCTAAGAGCTTAACATATTAGAATGATGTTAAATCACCATATTAATGAATAGCTCATTTGGAGATGGTAGCTAACCAAAGCTTAGAAGATTATTTTTATAGTATTGTAAAAAATTTTTGTGAGAACCTTGCTACTAAAAATTTAGAGTATATGCAATTTTCTCAATGATTCTAAGCATGGTAACCAATGGAGGAAGAGTTGGCATGGGTGTAATAATGCATGGTAACCATGATGAACCAACAAAAAGAAGAAACACTATGAACCATGATGCACTTGAACATAAAGATGATTATGGAGAGGATCAAATGAAACATGTTGCTTTAGTCCCAAATGTTGAAAATATACAAGTGATGCAGAGGATAGGGTGATGGACCCAAGTAACAACCTAAAATGAGTAAATTTGTAATAATGTACCAAGTGACCCTTCTAGGTCCTGATGGTCAAATCCCAGAAATGGTCAACTCTAGGAGGTTTTAAGGCTTCAATGAGTTTTTTTTGACATATTCACCATGTTCCAACACTTACCCTTGAGTTTCAATTTTTTTCAAGCCAAAATGCACAACATGCCAAAATGTTGTCTATGCAACTTTATAATTTTGTGACAGTAGCAAGACAAATAGGTGGATAACTTTTAATTTTTTCAAAAGACTCCTTGAATAAATGGATGTTTTGGATACCATTTATCCTTTCACAAAACATATATAAGACTTTGATACCCTTCCTTTGGAAAATATCAATGAACTTTCACACATCTCCTATTTTTTAACAATGTAGAAAAGATGCATTTACAAAGCAACCACTAGAAGGACTTAAGATTTGGACTCCAAACTTTGCATAGGCTCCTAAAATTACTTCAAATAGACAAATCCACTCTCAATTTCAGTCTATGGGTTCCCTAACCCCAAAAGACCCAATTCATCTTCTCAAAACCCTTGTTCCTAGGGCATCACCAATCTTACACATGTCAAGCCTTCTTGGACTAATTCAAAATTCAGACATCTATGTTTTATCACCATAAACATGAATCAACTCACAAAAACTACCCTCTTTAAGAAAAATCTCTTCCTATAGGACTGTCCCCTCACTTTCAACCCTTGTTTTCACACTTTTATGTTTGGTGGCCACCAATTATTCTGGTTAGTTGATCATTTTAGGGTTAGAATACATTATACATGTTAGGACAATGGAATTCCATGAAGAATCAGCTAAGCATTTCATGGAATGACCATGATTAGATAAAAAAATTGTCAAATTACTTATGAAAGGGACTGCTACAACCAACAATCAACAAGTTAGATGAATAACCCTTCAAAAACAAAATCAAAACTTGGTCCTAAACTTACTTAAAAATCTTAGGAGATGCATCAATGCATTAGAATATCATAAAGAACATAGAAACTCCAAAGGATTTTCAAATTGCTATTAAAATCCAATCTTTTTTATTCAAAATTCTGAATCAGTCCACACATACTGCCCTTACAGTCTGTACAAACACTATTTATAAGTTTTAGGGGATGGTTAATAACCCCCTCAACCACCTCTAATTGGTTTCACTTCCTATTCCTTCATAAAATTTAAACTATGGAGTTTTCCTCCAAAATGCTCATGTAGCTGTTACATTCAAGATTTGAATTTTCTAAAGCAATAAGGTAAATTTTAAGTGACTTATTGAATGTTTCAACTTATGAAATGACTTGAGATTATTATGAGACCTTATTAGGACCTATCTAATGACTTAATTCTTGTCATAGAGGTTTGTACCCTTGTCCAAAGTTTTTACCTAAGGACAACCTTGTGAAACATGGAAACAACCTCCAAGTTGTGGGACTTGAACTGTGAGGTTGAGTCTCCAAAGAAGGCTGGCTTCCTTTATTATTAGAAGTTAGCTCTAGCTTTCCCTTAAACATATTTTAATGCATTTTCCTTAACTTATTTCAAATATGTTCTTCATGAAAGTATCATTATGCACCTTACTAATAAATGACAATTATAGTAATTCAAATACATCTCCTTGATTGCCTTTGCCTCCTAAACCTCAAATTAAATTTATTCTCTTCTCTCTTTAGAATTTGGTGATTCTATTCATAATAATCCTCACAAGCTCAATTGGTTGTTCATATTTATCATTCATTATCTTAATCAACACTAAGCCTCCTTTCTCTTTGACTTGTGGATAATTTATATTATCTAAGTTCATCCCTTCTACCTATCAATATACTTGATTTGTTTTAATGGCTATCCTTAGAAAACTATAACTTACGTATAAAGAATCCTTGGTTGTGGGGTGGGCTCTCTCCCCTCATCCTATCTAGGGATCCCCTTGGGCTCCTCTCCCCCTGACTCTTTTTGGAATGGCATTCTGGACAAATTCAACAAGAAGATGGTTGGATGGAAAGGTGCCTCTCTTGGCCAGGCTGGGAAATGTTTACTGGTCAAATCCACTCTTCAGAACTTTCCCATTTATGCTTTGAGCCTCTTTGGAATTCTTATGAAATTTGCAGAGAAAATGGAGAAAATCCAAAGAGACTTTCTATGGACCGGACTTGAAGGAAAGAAAAGGTACCCTCTTGTTTCTTGGGAGAAGGTCTACCTCCCCAAGAGGTATGGTGGTCTTGGCATCAGAAAGCTTACCCATCTCAATAAAGCGCTTCTTGCAAAACAAATATGGCAAATCTTCAATAACACTAGTGAATGGAGAGACATTCTGGAAAATAAATACCTCAAAAGACCTTCTCTTCATTTTAGTTTATTCAATGAGGACATCCCTAAAGGGTAAACTATTTGGAATGGTATCCTGAAGGCTAGGGACCTGGCTAAGATGAGGGTTTCTTGGAAACTAGGCAATGGAGAGGATATTTAGTTTTGGTCAGACAGGTGGTTATGTCAAGGCCCTCTTTCTAACAACCCAGTATTTGAGAGATAGATGCAAGAATGCACGGAGCTATATGGGTTTAAAGTAAGCAATTACAAGGTTGGTTAGGAATGGAGAGACCTTTCCCTCATTTCCAAGGATTTGAAACCAATAATGACTATGCTTAACTCTTCGATCCCTAGTAATAATAAGGATGAGTTGGTCTGGAGGGATAATCCCAATGGAAGTTATTCTGTTGCTTTTGGCTACAACTCTCTCTAGGGTTTAAAGGAGAAAGCACCTTGGGCAGATGCCTGGCTCATGGGTCTCACTCCAAAGATCAACATATTTTATTGGCTAGCCCTTCAGAACAAAATCCTAACACAAGATAATCTCATGAAGAGAGGCCATGTTATGCCCAGCAAATGCCTGCTTTGTAAAAACTAGTCTAATTCAAGAAATCATATCTTCATTCAATGTGACTTTCCTAGGGAGGTGTGGAATTCTCTTAATCAGGATATGGAGATTCTCTGGTACTGGCTGGATAACCTTATCAACTTTTTCAATCATTGGAAAAGCCTTTGTAAAATTGTTGGTCGATGGGATAATTATGCCTGGTTTTTGCCTCACTTTTGTTGGAGCATCTGGAAGGAAAGGAACAACAGAATTTTCAGGGACAGAGAGGAGCTAACAATAATTCTAGGAAAGAAGATTTTGAAAAACATAAAAGAACACCTTCAAGTAATGAAGGAGGGGGAAGTTGATATAGGGGACAAGAAGATGGTTAAAAAAAGATAGGAATCCCAAAAGATAGGATGCCAGATGGATTCTACCCCCGGAAGGGTGGTCAAAAGTCAACTTTGATGGTGCTTCTAAGGGCAACCCAAGCCCCTCTGGAAGTGGTGGAATTATAAGAAACAATTTTGGGGAGGGGATTGCGGCCTTTTCTGTCCTGCTTGGTACCCAGACCAATCATTTGGCCAAAGCCAGAGCTGCATGCAGTGTGGTAAAGCTAGCTTTTGATGCTGACATTTCCAAACTTTGGCTTGAAGGGGACTCCAAAGACATAATTAACAATAGAAATGGAATCTTGCCCCCCCCCCTCGTGGTTGATTGCAAATATAATTAATGAGACACATGCCGCCCTCACAAAATTTGAGAAGGTCCATGTCACTCATGCGTTTAGAGAGGCAAAACCAGTTGCTGACTGGTTCACTAACAAAGGTGTGGGAGAAAACAAAGAGATGATTTGGAATTCTGAAAAAGATTTTCCATTGGAGGCTAAGTCACTAATCAAGCTGGAGAAAATCCACGAAAGTATGGGTCAATCTAACTATTATCATGTTTAATAAAGAAAGATCGGATGTTGGTATGAGCCATAATAAGTTTCTTGGTTGTCATAATCTCATGGGATTTTATTCATCATTTTGACACGTTTGGAGGATCGTTATCATTTTCACTTGCTATTGTTTTAGAGAGGTGAAGGTTTATGAACCCAATAATAGAAACAGAGCCAAAATCTTGGCTGGAAAAAATTTGCAGAGATTGGGGCTCATGAGAATAGTTGAAGAAAAAATGGATGTCATGACTGGAGAATGGAGCAGAAAGGAACTGGTGGGTGAAGTGGAGAAGTGGAAGAATATGGACAAAATTTGGAAAAAACTTGAAAAGGGTGGGGTTGCAAATTTTTTTGAGAAACTCCATGGTTTTGACCCTGAGGTCACCAACAACATATTGAACTCGTGGAATAATGGCAAGGTCAAGGTGAACGAGGTTTCTTTCCAAATCACAGAGGAAGTGGTTGTGGAGGTCACTAGTATCCCTATGGACGGTTTTAAATTCTATAGGGACAAGAAACTATCGTCCAATGCAGTCAAGGAGTTCGTGAAAAATTCTACAAAGATGAACAAGCTAGAAAAGAAAGAGTCTTTCTATGTGACGGAGACTATAAAGAAGTTGTGGAGGTATGTTTTATATGCCCTCATTGATTATGTTACCCTGGACCCTAGGTTTGATTGGGTTAGAACTCACCATTTTGTGATTTTAAATCATTTTTGACATAAGAGTAGAATTTCCATTCCCTTTTACCTTCTCACTTCTATGAACAAGGCTATCTCTAGTTTCAAGAAAAAAGCCACTATTAACCTTGCTTTGCATGAGGGTTTATTGCTCCTCATCCATGAGCATTTCAGAGCTCAGTCTATATGCAAAAACCCTCCTCAAGTTGAGGATGTTGACAAAGGAAGCTCCAACTCTTCTTTAGACTCTGATGACATTGAGAGCATTAGCTCAGAGGAGGAGAATGTTACCTCAAGAAAGAAGAATAAAGGTCAAGGTAGGAAACAGTCCATAGCTACAACTCCTAGCAAGAAAAGCCCTAGGGATCACGACCAAGCCCAAAAAAAAGAGAGTTATGCTGAGGAGGAGGAGGAAATGGATTCAGAATATTCTAATAATGAGTTGGAGGAGGAGTTGGAAGAGGAGAAACCTAGTAAAAAATAGAAGAGGGAGGTACCCAGAGTTGAGGAGACTACAAATTAGACGATGGATGCTATTCCTCTTCCCCTCTCCCCTGTCCAGTCTCAACCTCCTTCAAAAGAAAACGTGAATGTCATCACTGGTGAGAATGAGGGGGAAGTGTAAGTCAATAATAGAAGAAAGTCTTGGAAAAAAATCAATGTGAGGACTGCTACTATGGGGAGTTTTAGGGAAGATATGAACCCTCAGATCCTGGTGGACAATCTGGAGGAGCCTAGGCTCAATGAGCTCATAGACCCAGCTATCCTGGCCATTTCAGACAATGCAAGGGAGACTGGAATGAACCTTCTAAATAATTCTCGAAGTAGTATGATTGACAACTTCAGATCAATCAAATGGCTCGTCCATGAGCTAGAGGAAGTTAGAGAAAAGGTATCCTAGATGGAAAGTACTAAGAAAAAGACTGGTATGGATAGCCAGGAGAACTAGGATAACAGAGAAAGCTTAAATGAAAGGAGAATTAGAAATCTTGAAAACTACAACCACAACCTAGCAAGTTAGATGATTTCTCTCCTAAATTTGATGAATGAAAACATCCAATCCCTAGTGGGTAAACTTAAGGACAGGGGCTTCCTGGTGGAGGAGGGAGGACAAAACAAGGAGAAGGCCAGGCTAAATGATGAAAAGTCCACTACCAGTATGTTCTCTAGTATGGATTAGGGCATGGAGAAGTTTTAGGATCAAATGGCTAAGGAGCAACAAAATATAGTCGAGGCAGCTCAGACTATGCAGGAAATGGAGAAGATTACTGAAGACTAGTTTTCTTGTCTTTTGAATTTTCGTCTTTCTGGCTTTTGGCTTTTGGAAAGGCTTTCTATAGTCTATTTTAGTTTTTTTTTTTTTGGCCTTTCTATGGGCCTTTGTTTCGGCTAGGCCTTCAAGCTTTTTTTTAAGCTATTGGACCTCTGTTTTGGCTAGGCTTCTTTTGCTTATTATTAGCCTTGTTTTTTGTTAAACTTATGGGTTTCAGGATCCCTTAAAACTTGTTTATCTTATCAAAAACTTACGTATAAAGAAAAGTTTTCCAAAAAAATTATTGTTGAAGATATTGATGCTAGGTAAATACAACCCCAAGATCATATTCTAAATTGAATGTTTTATAAATTACTTTAGTTGACAACTACATGACAATGATTCACCTTCTACTACTGGTGATTTATCTTTTGCTACATATCCAATTTGTTTCTATTTGGATATGATGATTAAGGTTGTCTCTTGCTATATTAATGCCTAGCTTTACTCACCTTTTTAAGCGATATATTTGTATTTTTGAAAATAATTTTTAATATAAATGCCCATTTCATTAGAAGAAATAAGTGTATACACAAGAAAAGGTCAACTAGAAACAATTACAGAATGAAAGTATGTAGAAGATCTGAAAAACAATATAGCAGACAATGTGAGACCATGTTTGAATTTTATGGGCATTTATATGCTATTTCCAATATTAATTAAGGTTATGATTGGCCCAAATTTTTATTTTTTTTGAAGTTTGTATCATTTTAACACTTTATCATGCTTGATTCAAAGATTTTCTAATATTAAGCTCATCATGATTATATGAAGAATCTATGTCAAGAGAGTAGCTAATGTTGTCATGACTCTAACTCTTATAATTCTAATTATGAACCTTGTTAAATTGAATTGTGTTTGAGACTATTTCAATTGAAGAATAGTTGAATACTTATATCATATTCATAGTGATGCTAGAAGTAGAGAGATGAATGAGAAGTATGGGAGATTATTTGCATTATCTTCTAAGTATTTATGGATACACAAAAGAAATTATGTAAATATTATAATTTATATAGTATCTTATTGCTTGGTTCTCATTTTGACAATGAAAGGCCTATGGAATACTATGCTTATTTTGTAGGGTTTCTCTTATGTTTGAGGCTTTAAATGTTTTTTCTCTTTTCCATTATTGTTACATTCTTTGAATAACTTAGTCAATGTTTTGAGTTGAGTACTTATCTTAGATAAAAACCAACACCTATTACTTGGATCATGAGATACTCTCTTTAATTTTACTTTTTACCCTACTCTCCAATAAGGTTGGCTTAGAGTGTCATGTCTTATTTTCTTCTCACCTTGTCTTATCATTTTATGCCAATTCTTGTTCAAGATCCCCATTTTAGAGTGAGAAGAATCTTTTTGCTATACAACAAGCCCTTGCACTCTCCAATCAAAGTAGTTCTGACCAATAGCTTATATTCTTTTTTGATACATAGCATACATAGACAACATACCTCCTACTTCACTACCCTGAATGTTCACTTTGAGGTTGCTGAACAGTTCTGGAAAAAGAGAGCTAAGGATCAAATGAAACTACTTTGAGGTTGTTGAATAATTTTGGAAAAAGAGAGGTTGAGATCAAATACAACTACTTTAAGAGCAAGCCAAAAAACCAATCTAACTAATAGACATCAATATCTAAGGCTAATCTTCTTGATAGGAATTTAAAAAGAATGAAACATAAAGTTTCAAAAATCATTATACACAAGATAATCTCTCTCTCTCTCTCTCTCTCTCTCTCACACACACACACACACACACACACATTTTGTTCAACATATTTTTAAGATTTAGTGGATCCTATTTTATAGGAAATAACTCTCCAAATATGCGTTGTTTTGACAACTCTTACTATAATCCAAACTATAATAACTTCTAGTTATAAGATTTTCTAGATTTTATTTTTGATGTAGTATAAGGAAGCAAAATCCCCAAAGGAGATGTCTAGATCTCCAAAAAACAACCAAAAAGAAACAATAAGGAAAGATCTGATACCAAATCACACTCTTTATTCATAGATATAACTGATTACATGTCATATGCTCAGTTGTAAGACCTTCTATGTTAGGGCCAAATACAAACAATAATTACAAAACTAGTTCTACAAGATCCCACAAGATCTAGTAACCACACATCAATCCCAACTAGTCCAAATCCACAACTGGATAAGAATACCAAGAAGAATTTACACTTCTACACACATGTCCACCAAGTAATCCTTTGGTTCCTAAGCCACAGCCCTATCTCTTCAAAATTTCCATCTACATTTCATCTCATTCTCCAAGTTGGAATGATCACTACTACCTAAAGACTCCATAAAACCCATTACTTATGCCCAACTAAGCCACAAGTCAGCCTAGCTCATTACAAACTAAATTAAATTCCTTAAATTAAATATATGTCAAGATATAAGTTGGCCACAACACAAATTAAATACTCATACATAAATTAAATGCAAAAATTTGGCTCATAGATAACTTGTCACCAACAAAAACCAAGACCAAACCAAGCATCAATAAATTCCCAAGCATTTCAAAGCTTTAGAGACCATGTCAAGTTCTAGAGACCATGTTGAGTTCCTAGACCATGTCGACTTCCCAACCCATGCCGAGTTCGATAGACCATGCTAAGTTCCATAGACCATGCCAAGTTCCTAGAATATGTTGAGTTCCCAAACCATGCCAAGTTCTACAACACTTAACCAAAATCTCTCTAAACATGCAGGATTGCAAGCAAGCCTAGAATACTCCTGCATCAAACACCCTAGGTTCAAAAAAAATTTCTAGTAACTAGAAGAACATCTTCTAGGATTCAACACATAAATCCCAAAATGGTTCTTCACATACATTTCCTCCAAGTCCACAACTTGTACACTCTTTCTCTTATGCTTCTTTTACTTCTTTATCCATTCTAGGTGTGTTATAGGTCTACTTTCCACATTGATCTCCAACATTCTTAGAATTGACCAACTCAACTTGGCTACCAATTGTTAGGTTCCTCTTACTGAGCTCTTCATTTTGTAAAGGAATTAGGGAAAACTTCTTGTTACCTTTCCCAATAGTAAAGTCATTCTTGATATACAGTCATGCACAACCCTACAATCATACTGTCAAGGTCTACTAAGTAGCACATGAAAACTGTTCATGTCCACAATATCACACAACACTTGATCCTTATATTTCCCAATTTGGAAATCAACAAGGCATTGCTCCCTCACTTCCAAAGCATCTTCACATTGCAACCAGCCAATCCTATAAGGATAAAGATGTCTTAATCTCTTCAAACCAAGTTTTTGAGCCATCTCCTCAATGAAAAGGTTATCAATACTACCTCATCCACAATCACCTCGTAGACTTTACCACTATAATTATAACAAGCCTTGAACAAACTAATCCTTTGATAGGAATCCAATGTCCTCTCACTAACCAATACTCACTGAGCTAGTAAACTTTCTCCTTACTTAGGCTAACTATCTTGAACTACAACCTCATTCAAAATAATAGTTTTCCTACCAATCAAACATTCAAAAGATCTATGCCCTTCTTTACCACATCTAAAATAATTACCTCTAAAGCCACCTCTACCTATTCTCCTTTTCTAATCAATAAGTTTTGGTTCACCTTCAATGCTTGGTTTAGCTTGTGCCAAGCTATCTTGCTTCTCCTTCCCTCTAGCATTACCTTGAATTTTCCTTTTCAACTTATCTTTTTTCTTTAGAGAACACTCATAAGCATCCTTAATTAAAGAAATATTTAGCATACCAACCTCATCTTGAATATTGAATCTCAAACTGTTAATGTATCGAGCTACCTTTTCCTTTGACAATTCTCTATGACTAGACTGAATAGTCAACTTGTAGAACTCCTCAATATATTCTTTCATAGTGCTATCCTTCTATTTCAAATTTTGCAACCTCTTAAACAAATCAAGTTCATAATTATTAGGAATGAAGTTAGCCTTCAATTTAGTCACCATCAACCTCCATCTAGTGATCTCCATTTCACCTTCCTTTTCTCTATCCCTTTATAGTTCCTTCCACCAAAGAGTAGCATGTCCCTTCAACTTATTTTGTGCCAACCTCACTCTGAGTGGATCCTCAATATCCTCAAGTTCAAAGTAGTCTTTCAATTCACAAATCTAATCAATTAGGTCTTCAAGAGTGAAAGTACCTAGACAATTAGAAACCTCCATCTTATGCTTAAGCTTTAATTGAGATCCAGGTCTAGCAAACTGACCAAGCCTAGTTCTAATAGGTCTCTCCACATGATCAATTATGTTGTCACTAATAGATCTAACTACTTCAAAGTCTTCAAAAAATTCTTCATAACTACCTTTAGTGCCCACATGCCTAGATACACCACCTAAAGCACTTACAATTTCAACAATCATATCACTCTTCATCAATGCAATCTTAGATCTAAACTCTACTCTTATCTTCTCTAAGATCCTTTCTTCCACAACATCACTAAGGTCATCAATTTCTCTAGGGTCCAATCTTCTTGGAGGCATCTTCCAAAATTTTAGAAAACCATAAAATTCAAAAGATCAATCAGCCACTAGATCAAGCTTCTCTAAAGGTCCTAGTGTAAATGGCCACAACTTTGGTAATCTATCCACACCATCTAGCATAGTAAAGGGTAGGAGAATGCCCAAAGGAGATGTCCAAACCCCTAACAACTAACCACACAAAAGAAGCACAACCACAAAGTAATAATAAGGCAAGATCTAATACCAAATCACAACTCTTTATTCATAGATATAACTAATTACATGCTATATGCCTGGCTATAAGGCCTTTTGGATTAGGGCCAAATAAAAACAATAATTACAAAACTAGTTCTACAAGATCCTACAAGATCCAATTACCACATGGCAATCCTAGCTAGTCCAGATCCACAACTACATAAGAATACCAAGAAGAATTCACACTTGTACCCTTAGGTCCACCAAGTAATCCTTTGGTTTTTAAGCCACATCCCTAGCTCTTCAAAATTCAAATCTATGGTTCATTCCCTTCTCCAAGTTGGAATGATCACTACTTCCTAAAGACTACACAAAACCCCTTATACCCAACTAAGCCTCAAGTTGGCCCAACTCATTACAAACTAAATTAAATCCCTAACATTAAATATATCTAAAGCCACAATTTGGTCACAACACAAATTAATTACCCATACATAAGTTAAATGCCAAAAGTCAACTCATAGACAACTTAACACTAACAAAAACCAAGACCAAACCGAGCACTAGTAAATTCCCAAGCATTGCCGAGCTCCAGAGACCATGCTAAGTTCCTGAGACCATGTCAAGTGCCCAAAAAATGCCAAGTTCCCAAACCATGTTGAGTTCAACAAAACTTAAACAAAATCTCTCCAAACATGCAAGATTGCAAGCAAGCCTAGAATGTTACTACATCAATTTTATAGGTTAGAAATTAAGCTAGGACTTGTTGAACTAGCTCTATTGGATGCATAAAATTGGTCTATTGATTTTATGACTTCCTACAAACCAAGAATGAATTGTTCCATATAGAAAATCTAACCCACAATTTTCCCTTGCTAATTACTTACACAAATGTTGCATTATATGGCTAAATACATAGTCATATTTAGCCCAGGGCATCAAGTTTGAAATGTTTAATGGGATTTTCCTATCCTAAGTCTTTGAAGTCTAAAAATTCACCCTACCTACTTGCATTTCATTGAAGGGAGTTAATTCCCAATAGTGAATTGCAAGTTATGGCTATTTCTTGGCTTCTAACTCTTGAAATGAGGGTTTTAGATCCATAGTTAGAAAATTTCCTAGAACTACCTCAAAAATCAATCAAACTCAACCAAATCAATTAAAAATTTAAGGTAACACAGGAATCCAAGTTCAAATGTGCATAATTTGGCCATACCAATCTATACAGAGCCATACAAAACAAATTTTGTGCAGAAAATAAGATTTTCCATTCATAAAATATTGAATCTATTGGTGTTTTTTTAAAACTACCAAGTAGTAAAATACTTGATACCAAGATGATAAAGAAAATACTTAGTCTAAGGGTTATCTATTTCATATGTTCAACTAAGGGACTCTCAAATCTAGACCCAAATTCAATAAAATTACAAGGATTTTCTACTCTTGAGGCTCTGCAAAACCAAGGCGAGTGCACCTAAGGGATAGAATGATTCAAAACTTGATACTATCTTCATAGTTAATCCATATACTGATATTATATTAAAATGGTCATCCCCTATAGTAGATGTTTGGTCATGATTCTTATCAAATTCACATGTAATTTTGGGTAACAATAGCTAACTAAAATACATAGATTAAATGCAATCAAGTACTAACTAGCTATGATACTCTTCATACATTTAAAGTAAAATTGATTTTGATTTAAATATTTTTCTTGATGCTTATACATGATCTCTTCATATGCAAACTAAAATAATGGATTAATGCCTCATCCATTGGGATTCAGAGTCCACCCAACTATTTTAACCAAATTGACTGCATTACAATAAAAATTATTAGCAATTTTCCCTAAAACTCATTCTTTTGCATTTCCTTCTTATTTCCTAGAAATCCTATCATATCACTGAAGCATTTACTTAATTCATTGAATTAAAAATAATAATGCATTGATATACAACCTATCCTAGTTGCATTAAATTGAGAAAGCTTTACCCATACAACCTTAGGATAACCAGTCAATAGCAATGGAGACAAGATTAAGAGAAAAAGGATATGGTGATAGTTCATCTTTATATTAATTCTCTTTGAAAATTAAATAACAATAGAGTAACACTCAAAATAACTCAATAAAAAGAAAACATGATCTTTGAATGTTAATGTATTATCATACTTGTAGAGAAAATACATCATAAAATTTGCATCAAGGAAACTAGAGAAAATGTAAACCTAGCAAAAACTAAAAATTACATAATAATTCAGACCCTTTCTCTAGCCTTGGGATCTCATTTATATAGCATGATATGCAAAAAGCTTTAGTACTATAGAATATTGATAGCTTTCCTTGAGACAAAAATATATTTACAAAAGTTACTATCACAAAAGACAAAATTTGGTGCAACATAATGTTTTACATCATGAATATTCCTTTAGTGGGGACCACTTCTGCTACACTTCTTTGTTGCTAAGGAGCTTGTAATTGACACTAATTATGATACTTGTGATGGACCTAGTTTTGATACTTGAAAATTGAGCTTAACTTGTGGTTCCCCATCCAAGTCATCATGTATTGACAAATTGACAATCACACTTAATTCTCCTCCTTCCAAGTCATTAGTTGGTACCTCTATGCTTGTTACTATAGTTGATTGTTGATCTTTGTCTTCTTCTTCTATAACTAATGCATTAGTTGTTTGCAACTCATCTTGGTGCACCTTATCTTCATCAGTTTCACCAAGCACTAACTATTTTGAATGTACAAAATCTACCATCCACTTGTTAAATAGTGTGTCATCTGGCCAATCAAAACTCAATAATTCATGTTTCTTCTTAAAAAAAAAAACCCTAACTTATTTATTTCAACCAATTCTTCCCTAGGATAATCATAGAATATTTGAACTCTAACAACTTCTTCACTTTTTTTTGCCCACCATGCATGCCCCTTTTCATATATGATCCCATTAATTCTAATACATAACAAATCATCTAATTCTGTGGCCCATTCCTCCTTATCTTTTAATTTATATATTTTTCTAAGTGCACGTGGGAAAAGTTTAATTTTTTTAGCAAGATACTTTGAAAAAAATATTATAATTCTCTTTTGCACTACAACCCTCTTATCATCAAAATTAGAAAGATCATTAGTCATGTCAAAGGCCTTTTATATCTATTCACAAGGCAGACTAATGACTAAAACACACAAAAGAGTGACATCTTTATCCCTACTACACCATTTGTTCATAATTGGCTTTAGAAAATCCTCACTACCTTTTATCTCATTCCACATATCCATTATCTTTACCAATTGCTCATAAAATGTGGACTAGTCAAATTTATCTACTAGATACAAGATTGTTTTTCTAATCTTATCCTCACATTGGTCATTTAATTCCACATTCAATGTCAATTTTTTCTCTTTTCCTCTTCAAAATCCTCAACTGTATAAAATTTTGGTCTTTGTGGAGTATGTGGTAGCTCTACTAGGGGAGTTGATTTTAATGTAACAATTGGGGGATTAGGAGGATAAGCAACCCTAGGTTGGCTAGATTCTCCCACTTTTCTTTTTCCAAGTTGCTTATCCATTTGACCCATTTGAGCCTCCAACTGATGTATCCTATTTCCTCTTTCTTCATATGCCTTTAGTATCCCTCCAATTTGATCATTTAGCTCCAAGAATTTTTTTTTTTGTCTTTCATAGCAATAATAACTCCAAAGTTCACCATTTCTTTGGTCATTCTGGATATATTTTCATTATCCACCTCTTCTTCTCTATAGACGATGAGATTTTTTATATGCTCAACATTTGAAACTTCTTCTATCCTAGTCTTATCCCTTTTCCCAATAGACCATATCACCAATTCCTTATGATAATCACTATATTTCAATCCCTTATGGGCTTGCAAGACCTCTTCTTCAGTTTTAAAATGAGTATCTTTTTCTTTTCTTACAACATAAAAAATCATAGCATTGGCAATGTCCCATTCAGGTAAAATCAAAATTCCTAAATTTTTCAACAACTATCTCCCACCCTTAGGGGTTATCTATGCAAACTCTTCCATAAAAATAGCTTTGACTTCCTCTTCAATTTTAGAGTCATTTTTATTAGGTTTCTCTACTTTGATTAGTTTGCACTTAACCTCAAAATTTTCAATATTTCTCCTCCATAAGAATTGAGTAAATTCCCTAGACTTTACAAAACTGAGAGGGGGGTGAATCAGTTATATATTGATCTTGAGAAATTATTAAATATTCAACCAAGTAAATAATAATCATAAAGAAATGTTCACACACAATTACACCAGATATGTTGACTAGGGAAACCCTTGATCAATGGGAAAACCCTAATGGGAATGACCACAAAATAATGTACTAATTTGAATATTTCTTGTTAGAGGATGGATCCTGTTAGGAGTCTATTACAACACTTAGTACAAAGAGTCCTTGTTAGGACACTTTGAATCCCTATTAGGAGATTACAACCTTGTTAGGAGTTATAGAAGGCAGCTAAACCCACTGTCTAATTGATCTTGGTACTATTTCTTTCATAATAATAGATGTGAGATAATCTTTTGCTTCTTCCTCTATCTAGTATGTCATACTTCTTCACCTTCAGATCATGCAATCAGATTTGGAACTCTAAACCCATCAATAGTAATCCTTGAGTCACACATGAGCAGATTACTCTACTCCTTTACTTCACAATTAACAATTCTTCTCTACTTCCTTTTCCCCCTTTTTGATGATGCCTAAAACTTGGAAAAAATATTTCCTTTATACCATACTCAATGTTAATTCCTTGAGTCATCTCTATACTTTATTATAAGTTAATTGAATGAAATACACATTTAATTAATGCTATTGGTTCACAATTATGTGTAATATTTCACACATGCAACTTTCATACCTATGCACTTATTGATGTCATCAATGGTTAGTGTACTACCTTTGGTTAATTACGCAACCCTTATTCGAAACACAATGTGCTATATCTATCATATAGTAGAAACTATTTTCCCAATGCTCTGTTTCCCTGTGGTTCTCTATAAATCATTAATAACTTTATTACTCTATTGATTTAGGTTTTGTACACTTTCCCACATGTGAAATACATGTTGTAGTATATGCTAGTAACTACACATGAGAAGATATGCAATGTATTATCCTTAATAAAAAAATCATAGTATGTTACTCTATCAATTTTGCTAACTTATTACTATGTTGTCATCAATGAAAAACACAATTATACTTCATATCAATGTTTTACAATATTTCCCCATAGCATTAGCATAGATGATAACAATCTGCCCCTTTGGCATTGATGGAAACATAGATGAAAAACATCTAGTTCCAAGAATACCAACAAGTTTCTTCATCACTAAAATCTTCATGCAAATCTTTTATTGCAACACTTCTCCCCCATAGTACAAAATTTATTTAATGTTTTTAATGTCACTCTCTCCCCCATTGATATCAATGTCAAAGATTATACAAAAATTGAACATATAACAATCTATCAGCACAACCACAAGCTGATCTATTGCTTTACAAATTTTCCATATAGTTCTATAAACAACACAAGTGTCTAAAGACACTATTACACATCAATTTCCTATTTCCAAGAGTCCTTGACTAACTCTATTCATCATAGATACTCCCCCATTGAGGAAGCATCAACATATAGTTTAGTCTAACAATGGTGCTATATACCCTAGACAGATGCACTTATTGCATCTTCTATTCTAAGCTAGGTAGGGGCATAACCCCAAACATACCTCTTAGGTACTCAAATGTATCTTTTTGTAAGGCCTTTCTGAAAATATCTGCTATCTATTCCTTAGTATTAAAGTACTTTAATCTAATTTCTTTCTCAGCAACTTTCTCTCTCAACATGTGATATTTTATGGCAATGTGTTTAGTCTTAGAATGCAAAATAGGATTCTTAGACATGTTAACAGTACTTGTGTTACCATAGTAAATGATCATAGGTTCTATGAATGTAATTCTAATATCCTTTATCAGCTACTTCATCTATATGACTTGATTGCAATTGTTTTCCATTGCAACATACTTTGCCTCTATAGTACTTTGTGAAATACAATTTTGCATCTTGCTGAGCCAAGAAACTAGTCTTCCTCCAAGGAAAAATGCTCTTCCACTAGTGCTTTTCCTGTCATCACTATCTCCATCCCAATCAACATCTATATAAGTAAAAAGAGTAAAGTCATTGCTTTTGTCATACCAAATTTCATAATAATCTAATTTCCTTTCAGATATTTGAATATCCTTTATATTGTTGCATAGTGATATTCTTTAGGATCAGCTTGAAATTTGGCCACAATTCTGACTACATTGGTTATATCTAGTCTTCTACAAGTCAAATACTACAATCCTCCAATCACAGATCTATACTTCTTTTGTTCTATAGTAGGTGTGTCATCCTTGCTTGATAAATTGTGACTAGTTACCATAGGAGTTCCAACATGTTTACAATTTTTTAGACCAAATCTTTTTAGAAAATATTTTAAGTACTTGGTTTGAGAGATAAGGTACCTTCTTTATTTTGACCAATCCACAATCCTAAGAAGAATCTCATTTCTCCTATCATGCTCAGCTCAAACTCATTCTTCATGTCTTTTGAGAATTTGTTACTAGATTCATCATTTCCACCAAAAATGATGTCATCAACAAATACAATGATTATTAGTAAACCATCTACTATTTTCTTGAAGTAAAGTTACTATCTTTTGTTCCTTTAGCAAATCCAAGCTTTGCTAGGTATTTGTTCAACCTTACATACTAGGTGTATATGAGCAATGTTAGCATGCTAATAGAAACCAAATTTAAATAAAGATTCTACAAACTAAACAAAATTCATAAACTTCAAGATAGACTAAGATGAGCTCTCAATTGAGAATATGAGCCATTAATGGACTCTCTCAATAAGAAGCTCTCTTGTTGAGTAGCTTTGTCTAAATAGATAGGATGTATGCTCAAGCTTATGCTTCAAAAAGGGCTTCAAATGGAGTTGGAATTTGGGTGTGAGTGTATGGTTTTGATGTAAAATGGCTTCTCAAAATGGCATTATGACTTTACTTCATGGATTGTGTTATTTTGAAAAGGGGAAGGATCCAATTTATAGGCAAGAGGCTTGAGGGATTGAGGGCTAAGATGCAAGGATGGGAAAAAGCTCATGGAGGGCTCAGATTGCATGAGAGGAGAGCACATGGATTGTGCTTTCTTACAACCAATCAAGGAGTGACACATGTCACATGGTGAGAGGATGGAGGAAAGAGGAAGGATGAGTCAACAAAGGAGGCTCAAGGGATAAAATCTTCATAAAGACCCTCATAATGACTTGTAAGAGCAATAAAAGGGCTTGGAAGAGTCATTTATGGCCTAGTGGGCTTCATAAAGTTTTATGGTTGAGATATTTTGAGGGAGATGAGAGGAATTTCGACTTGGGCTTGATTAGGAAGGTTTTAAGCTTGCTTAGGATTGTGCAAATGATTAGAGGATGGATTAGGATGGTTTAGTATTAGCTTAGGGATAGGCAAGTGGATGACATTTAATGAGGGTGGGTGAAGGAGGAGATATTTGTTAACTTTGGCTTGGGTTAGTAAGTCTTAACCCATGTTTAGGGATTGTGACAAGCTTAGGAGGGGATTAGGATTAGGTTTAAAGACATCTTCTAGAAGAGTCTAGACTTTGGATGAGGATAAAGACTTTCTAGAATAGTCTAGAATTTCCTAGGATGAGGATGAAGACTTTCTAGAAGAGTCTAGAACTTCTAAGGATGAGGATAAATTAGATTTTTAAGAAATAAATAATGTTTTATTTATTTCAAGGGTTTGGGTTGAGGAGATATTTATTAAAACTTTTTTAATAAACATGAGGATTAATATTTAATCTTAATTAAATATTTTGAGTTGGGATTAGGGGTAGTAAATGATGGGATTAGCCTTTAATTAAAATTAAAGAAGGATTAGAAGATTTTGGAAGAGGTTAGTGGTCTTAAGGAAATTGGCCAAGTTTTGGGCACAAAATAAATTTTTTATTTATTTTGGGTTTTTTGGTCAATTTATTAATTAAATAATTAATAAATAAGGAAATAATGTTTAAATAAGATTTAAACATTTTTGGAAGGGATTCCTTAATTAAATATTTTTAATTAAGATAAAGGGATTTAATGGCATAAAAATAAATTAATTAAATAAATAATTAATTAATAATTGATGATGTCATCAAGAATTTTTCAAAAAATAAAAATACTTTATTTTCTAAAGGTTTTTAGGTGTCTACATTTTGCCTCTCTTTGATGTGATGCCGCAAGTGGCATGGCATCAAAGATAAGAAAATAAGATGCCCAAGGCTAGAGCAGAAGAGGAGAGAATGGACTACAAGATGCCCCCTCAAGAAGGCGGCGGGGAGAGAAAGCAAGGCTCGACGACTTCTTGAAAAGTACAAGAATCTGAGATGAGCAAGAAGACTCAGATTGGCTCAAGAGAAGAGGTTTAGTTAGCTCAAACTCTCACTATGGGAGAATGATAAAGGGAGAATCAGAGGCACAAGAGGAAGCAAGCTTAAGACTTCAGGGATTGCAGAGGATGAAGGAGTAGAGTGCTATAAAAGGAATCCAGGATGGGGAGATGGATGAGGGGATCAAAAAGCTGATGCAACAAGATTTCAAAGAGTTAGATTGGCGGAAGATGGATTTTGGAGATCCCTAGGACTAGGATTGTGGATCTCGAAAGATGAGGCTTGGTGGATTGATTTGGATTGGTGGATCCCTAAGACTAGGATTGTGGATCCCTAAAGCTAAGAGTGATGAGTGATTCAAAGAGATACTGATGCATAAGCTGGGGTAGGAGAGATGAATGCTAGATATAGATGGGGGATAATGGAGATGAAGGAAAACCATTGAAGCTTTTTGAGCGGGGGGATACTTCAAAGAGAAGTACCACCATGTAGTTGAGCACTAGATTTGCTATAGGACTATTGGTTAATTGCCAAGGTTACCAAGAACATCAAGGCCTTTTCACCAATCGTCCAAAGGATTGACGAACTGACTCAAAACAAACATGCAAGGATTGTCCCAGTATCACACATGAATCCCAGAAGAAGCAGTGTGGAAACGACACTGGGTAACCCACAAGCAAAAAAGAAAACAAGCAAAAGACATGATCAAGACCTTATGCTCTGATTGCCCCATTCGCAGTATACCATGATATGGAAGATCGTGGCAACCTTGAGGAGGGAACAAGGAGATTTCTTGGAAAGGATATTTCAAGACCCAACAGGGAAGAGTCCAAATCAAAAGAAAGCAAAAATCCAAAAGAGAACCGTTTGCCAACAAGATGGGTAGGACGAGGTACTAACGGACCAAGATCAGACATGAGGAAAGCTATATCCTGCAAGGACCTATCGAAGAGCACCTAAGCTGGTGGATTTGGATGAGTGATGCGTCTGGCAAGATGAACTAAGAAAGATAATACTTTGGTGATAGGAAATCTAGCTAAAGGATGCATTGGAAGAGCTAACCAAGATGTGCGATGGGTGCAAGATGTTGATCAAGGATGAACTGACATGAACATTGGATAGATACAATGGTACTAAGCTAAAGAGGATGTACAAGCTGAGAGACCAAGATATTTACAAGCTGAAGCTGACCAAGATAGTTACAAGCAGGAAAAAGCTCGGGATGATAGGATAGCAGGAGGGTTGGATGTTGTGCAACATGTGAAAGCTAAGGGTGGGGTGATAGCGAAAGATATAGATTTGGCAGGATGCATCCAATGATGATGAGAGATTTTGTGACCAAGGATAGCTAGAGGAGCAGGATGAGATGGCTGGATAGGATGGTAGATAGCTAGGATTATGATGGATATAAATAGATGACATTGGGTTTGCATGAGGATAGCCTAGAGCTAGATACCAATGACAAGGGAGGATGGACAAGACAAGATATCCAAGGAATATAGTGCCCCCACTCAGAAGATAACATGCGAAAGGAGGTCTTATGATGGATGTGATAGGATTGAAGCTAGGATGGAAAAAGCTAAAGGGGCTAGGGAGATGGATGATAGCTGGGATGGTTGGTTGAAGCTGCAGGAGATAAGTGGATGGTGTGAGATGGAAGATGGAGGGTGGAGGATAGGTAGATAGATTGGAATATGGAGTTGGATGTCAAGAGATGACCAAAAGCATGAGGGTGATAGGCTAAGCTGGGGATGGCGGGATTACGCATGACGCTTGTTTGCCAAGTTTTCATCATGGTACTTGTCCAAGGCGCTTGAATTGCCAAGTTTTCACCAGTGGATGCTTTTATTTTCTTTATTTATTTATTTTTTTTGACTTTTTGACTTTGGACTTAGCTGGAATGATTTTGGCTTTCTTCAACTATTTTGGCTTTTATTTTGGGGATTTTTCATTGGCTGTTGGAATGTTCAATTTTGTTGCTAGATGTTGGTACACCGGATGTGTGATTTATGCAATAGATCGGATTAGATGGGATTGATGGTAGGAGATGGAGGGATGAAAATGCTGGAAAGGAGCATGAGATGGGGATTCTTGCAAGAGCAACATTGGCACATGTTGGGATGGGTGTGAAAAGAGCATATGGGGGATAGATGGTAGATGCGGGCATGATCGAAGATTTGTGGAAGCGTACTTGGGGATATAGGCACCCAAGATGGAGTTAGGAGATGGGGGACATGAGTCACTAGATGGGGATTAGCAATGGTGGATGCCATTATGCATTGGGTTTCAACTTTTTTCTTGGGGATCCACATGGTTTTGGATTTTCTTTTCATAGGCTTTTGCATTGTTTTGCATTCTTTGATTGGATTTTGCCTTTTTGGAGTATGTCTTTTAGAATAGACATATGATTGCCTAAGATGTGGATTTTTAGCTTTATGCATTTTGAAGTTGGCATTCACATTGCTGTGGTAAGCTTTGGGAAGATGGTTAGGAGAAGCTTTGTGAGATGGAGAGGATATGAAAGAGCATGTAGGGGGATGATGATGGATGATGTGCCCTGATATGTGCCTTTGTTGATCTTGCATAGAAATGGATGGAATATGATTTTTATGATGGCTGATAGGAGGATGGAGGATGGTAGATTTTGGGACATAGGGACCCAAAATGGATTTAGCGGATGAAGGGGGGATATGGTAGGTTGTTTTGGGTTGCAAAGATGGTGGAGGGGGGATGACATAAGATTTCTTGAAGGAGTGATGGGAGGCTAGCATGGTGGGCTTGGAGATAGGCTTGGTTTGGGGGTGTGGTGTACCAACACCTTTAGATGGTGAGCCTTTGGATACATATCCAAGACCATAAAATCCTAGACTTTTTTGTGCAATAATAGGCTCTCTGATTCCTTGCTCTTGTGGTCCTAAACCTTGACCTTGATAATGCCATTGATTGAGCATTTGAACAAGCTGAGGAAACTTTTTGCTTGCAGAAAATGGTAGAAGTGATTTATTAGGTGTATTGCAATGGGGAGATATTGTTCTTAATTCTTCTACTGAGAGAGGACCACCATGGATGAATGTAAGTGAACCAAGAGGGTAGATTATAGATGGTGGAATAGCTTGGATAGGTGGTAAGATGGAAGCATGGAGCAGGGGAGATGGAAGGATAGGATCTTGATGTAGCTGTTGGGATGACAAGATATCTTGTAGTGGAGGAGATATGGCTTGAGGTTTTGGAGATGGAGGAGATTGTGAATGCACTATGGATGGAAGACATGGTATGATGATATCTTCATTTATGCTTTGGGGGATGTCAACATGCTTTTGGGCAGGATCTTGATAGGATTGGTTTGGAGTGGATGGTGCGATAGGAGGTGAAGGGATGGATTCTTCAAAGGCAGCGGATAGATAGATGGGAGATTCAGTAGTGGAGATGGGTGAGTAGAAGATGGATGCATAAGGGTCATTACGAGAGATTTGGGAAATGCTTGGAGGCGATGTGGATAGGATTTGGAGGGATTTGATAGGTGGTGGGATTTTGATGCTTGCGGGAAGTGGAAGGATTTTAAGCAATTTGATGGATGGTATGGGGATGATAGCTATGGGAGATGGAGGTGATATTATAGATGGGGAAGCTTCATCACTGACTACTTCACATGGTTGGATTAGATGACATGGCTTATCAACTGTTGGAGGCAACTTTTCTTGTATTTCCTCTAGGAGATTCCTTAGAGACTCGTGTGTCGAAGGTGGAGGTGGATTGATAGGAATAGCTAGTGTGATGGGGGTGGAAGATTGGAAGCTTGGTTGATGGGGTGATGGAGGGGAAGCTAGAATATCGGATGGCATGACTAGATAGTTTGGAATAACTCTCGGATTTTGGGGGATGCTTGTGGGAATGTTTCTAAGGCTTTCAATATACCCGTCATAGTCAACAAGATTTTCATCATCATTGGAATAGGAGGTGGTGGGAGCAAGGACAATGCGACCAAACACATCATGATAGGATTGGTACTTCATGCTTTGATGATGAGTTTGATGGGGATGGGGTCTTGCATATGGATGAACACAAAAGCTTATGGTTGGATTTGGATTAAGCACAGATTTTGGATTGGCTGATGAAAGATTTCCTAGGGAGAGTTAAAGCTGTATGACAGACCTAAGGAGGATTGGCTGGAGATTTTTGGCTTTCTTGTGGGTGGAAGACTTCAAGGGTATGCTATCAAAAAGTGAGAGTTTTTCTTTCCTATGTGCAGGATTCGTGGTGATTGTGTCAACTTAAGAATAGACTAGTGATCCTATGGCATGACACGAGATTGACCACTTGTGGATCCCAACCTTTAGCTCAAGGTGATGAGGGATACAAGTGAAAAAGCTGGATTACCCTAGACAATGCTCTGTCAAAGGGATAACCTTGGTGAGATTGGTTGATTGGTAGGATTGATTGGATAGCAAAATCTAGCAAAGTGACAACAACTCTTTAAAGGCTTGGGTGATTTTGGATTGGGTTGCTAACTGGCTGGGGGGATGATTTGGATGGACTTTGGATTTGGGATTGTTCTAAGGCAAAGAACTAGATAGATTCGGTTGCATCAGGGGAGCTTGGATGATTTTCTGATAAGGCAGTGACTAAGCTAAGTATGCCTTGAGTTGGGAGATTTCTGCTTTTCTGGGATTTTGACCAAAATTGGCAAACATTCATTCAAAAGCTATGAACAAACAAGCAGACAAAATTTTTGAGCAAGCACATCAAACACACCAACATCTTAGGAAGCTTTATACAAGGATAAAATTTGGTTTAGCTAGGGAGTCCTCGATATACACAAGGTATGTGAGGCCCAAATCTGTAGATGAAACCAAAAAGATGTCACATAGCCGAGAGGAGCGGTAACCCACTTCTCCTCTTTCACTTCTCAAGGGTATAAAGTTCCTTGAGGCTTAGCCCGAGTGACAAAATTTTGATCCCAAGAGAGGTGTCTTTGGATTCACCTCCCGATCTTTATACTCCGTTGGAATGCTGGAGTTGAGGTCATCCCAAGGGGTGATGAAATCCCCAAGCAGGCCTCCTAAAAATCTAAGACAAAATTTTGGATCCTAATCTTATGCACCCAAGATGGCCTCGAAAGATGACAAGGGGAGAGAAGACTTGGATGATCTTGGGCTAAAAAACACGCTTGTTCTTTTACCAACTAACGCTTAAGTTTTCTGATCTAGACTTTGCAAGCACTCATGTTTAAGATACAATGCTTATTCCAACTTTGAAGCATTGAAAAAAATAAAATTGATCAAAGAATGCGAACAAGAAGAAGAGTTAGGGTCAACAAGAAGGTAAACCTGTGCGCCCGAAGGCCCTCCACGTCAAGTATCGATTGATTTTTCTTTAAGGTATTCAAGATTGAGTGTGAGTTTATTTTAAGCCCAAAACAAAGGTGTGTGAGATTCGATTTCAAGCGCACGCCTGGAGGCCCTCCACGTTAATATTTGTCCAATTTTTATGCCCAAATGAAGTGTGAGCAAGATTAATGCGCATTCAAGGAATTTTCTAACTTAGAAAAACCACTAAAAACCCAAGTGAGTGGAGTTTGATTTGCATAGAGCACTTAACACCCTCTTAGGTGGACCCATCCCCATAGATGGCACTGAGATTGCAACCTATGGTTAAATTGATGGGTGATTAAAGAGGGTGAGTCCAACGACAAACTCACTCAAAGCATTTTTATTTGTTTTTATAACTTAAAAGATTACAAAAATGTAGATTCTTTTTATGCTCCAAAAGATGATTATTTGATCTATGGCATTCAAGATTAGATTTGTTGTTTTAATCATGCATTCATAAAAAAACAAACTTTTATTTTAATCCATGGCACTCAAGAGTGATTTTAGCAACATGCATTCAAAGACAAGTGATTAAACATTCAAGTTTTTTCCTTTGAGCATTCAAGATTGAGATTTTGTGTGTTGTTTTAAGAACTTTGAAGTGCTTTGTCTTAACCTTAGATCATTCAAAATGGGTTTTGGACTCAAAAGTGAAAATGACTCTTTGGACTTTGCTTTTCATTCAAGATTTTGTGTTCTAGTTTGCATGTTTTAAGCCCAAAAATGATATTCCTAGATTGTTTTGATGCATAAAAAACCTAAGAAACATTCAAGATTTTGCAACAAGACATTTTTTTGGAACAAATAACAAAGCTTTTTAGGACAATTTTGGCAACCATTTAGGACTCTTAGTTTTCATGAGATTTTTAAAAGAACTTTAACATATTTGCAAATGAGATTCATTTTATCCTTGATTGACGCTTTAAGTTTGATTTAGATTTTAGTGTGCACTTAGTGTTGATTTTGAACCATTTGAAATGGAAACTTGAAGTTCTTTTTAAATTCCCAAAAATGAAGTGTTCCTAACTTTGCATGAATGCATCTAAGACCTTGATGTTGCAAGGATGCAAATGATTAGATTGGTTTAGTTTCACTTGTTAAAAGATTTTTCCTTTTTTGCAAATTTTTAATTTTTTAATGGATTTAAGTATGATTTGGGGGTTCATTTTAAGCACTAAAAAGAAGTGTGTATGATTTTGCTTTCTTAAAAAAAAATGGCCAAGATCTCCCACAAGAAGAAGAAGAAGAAGAAGTAGATGGAATAAGAAGAATATAGACAAGAAGAGGAAGAAGAATTCCAAGTGCTTTGTCCACCTATAAGCTTGAAAAATCTGCAAATACTATGAGATAGACTATGAGTTCCTTTTTCTTCTTCATGCTCATGTGGACCTAAAAAACCAATTTATACAATCCTACCAATCACAAAAACAAGCAAAATTAGCCAAAATCAGCAAATGACATACAAAACTTCACTAAAAAAGCTAATGAAGATGACCCATGCGGGGTCCCACCAGGCGTGCCAAAATGTATATGACCAATGTTAGCATGCTAATAGAAACCAAATTTAAATAAAGCTTCTACAAACTAAACAAAATTCATAAACTTCAAGATAGACTAAGATGAGCTCTCAATTGAGAATATGAGCCATTAATGGACTCTCTCAATAAGAAGCTCTCTTGTTGAGTAGCTTTGTCTAAATAGATAGGATGTATGCTCAAGCTTATGCTTCAAAAAGGGCTTCAAATGGAGTTGGAATTTGGGTGTGAGTGTATGGTTTTGATGTAAAATGGCTTCTCAAAATGGCATTATGACTTTACTTCATGAATTGTGTTATTTTGCAAAGGGGAAGGATCCAATTTATAGGCAAGAGGCTTGAGGGATTGAGGGCTAAGATACAAGGATGGGAAAAAGCTCATGGAGTGCTCAGATTGCATGAGAGGAGAGCACATGGATTGTGCTTCCTTACAACCAATCAAGGAGTGACACATGTCACATGGTGAGAGGATGGAGGAAAGAGGAAGGATGAGTCAACAAAGGAGGCTCAAGGGATAAAATCTTCATAAAGACCCTCATAATGACTTGTAAGAGCAATAAAAGGGCTTGGAAGAGTCATTTATGGCCTAATGGGCTTCATAAAGTTTTATGGTTGAGATATTTTGAGGGAGATGAGAGGAATTTCGACTTGGGCTTGATTAGGAAGGTTTTAAGCTTGCTTAGGATTGTGCAAATGATTAGAGGATGGATTAGGATGGTTTAGTATTAGCTTAGGGATAGGCAAGTGGATGGCATTTAATGAGGGTGGGTGAAGGAGGAGATATTTGTTAACTTTGGCTTGGGTTAGTAAGTCTTAACCCATGTTTAGGGAATGTGACAAGGTTATGAGGGGATTAGGATTAGGTTTAAAGACATCTTCTAGAAGAGTCTAGACTTTGGATGAGGATAAAGACTTTCTAGAATAGTCTAGAATTTCCTAGGATGAGGATGAAGACTTTCTAGAAGAGTCTAGAACTTCTTAGGATGAGGATAAATTAGATTTTTAGGAAATAAATAAATTTTTATTTATTTCAAGGGTTTGGGTTGAGGAGATATTTATTAAAACTTTTTTAATGAACATGAGGATTAATATTTAATCTTAATTAAATATTTTAAGTTGGGATTAGGGGTAGGAAATGATGGGATTAGCCTTTAATTAAAATTAAAGAAGGATTAGAAGATTTTGGAAGAGGTTGGTGGTCTTAAGGAAATTGGCCAAGTTTTGGGGAAAAAATTTTTTTTTATTTATTTTGGGTTTTTTGGTCAATTTATTAATTAAATAATTAATAAATAAAGAAATAATGTTTAAATAAGATTTAAACATTTTTGGAAGGGATTCCTTAATTAAATATTTTTAATTAAGATAAAGGGATTTAATGGCATAAAAATAAATTAATTAAATAAATAATTAATTAATAATTAATGATGTCATCAGAAATTTTTCAAAAAATAAAAATACTTTATTTTCTAAAGGTTTTTAGGTGTCTACACTAGGTTCTTGGTGCTTGCTTTAATCCATATAATGTTTTCTCTAGTCTGCAAACCATATCTTTCTCTTTTGTTAAAGTAAAACCCTTTGGTTGTTCAATGTAAATTATTCTTCAAGTTCTCCATTCAAGAATGTTGATTTAACATCCATTTGATATACCTTAAAATTCTTGTTTGCTGCATATGCTAGGAACATTTTGATTGCTTCCATCCTTGCTACAGGTGCATATGTTTCCTCATAATCAATTCTTTCTTGCTGAGAGTGGCCATTGCATACAAGTCTTGGTTTATTCCTTATTACTTCTCCTTGTTCATTTATTTAATTTCTGAATACCCATTTTGTGCCAATCACCTTTTTGTCCTTAGCTATAGGAACTAATTCCCATGTGTCATATTTAATTATCTACTAGAGTTCTTCCTCCATTTCTCTTATCCAATGATCATCTTTGATTGCTTCATCTATGCTTCTTGGTTCTACTTGAGATATTAGACATAATTCTTCATTAATTCTGCTCCTTGTCATTACTCCTTTTTCTTTACTTCCTTTTATTTCGATAGTAGGATGATGTCTTATCATGTTTCTATTTGGAGTAGGAGTTGCTACTTCAATTCTTATTTCAAGCACCGTTCTCTGTTCTTCTCTTACATCTTCAGTTTGCACATTATTCTGCAAGTCATTGTTAGTCTTGAGAAATAATTCATTATTTCTATTAGTTATTCTAAAGTAATAATCTCCATTAGAGTTATAATCAATTATCTTTTCCTTAGTACCAAATTTTTCATTAATTTTAACATTTGCACACTCTACTATAGTTTTTGTTCTATAGTTGAAATGTTTATCAGCTTTAATTTTTAATGAATTGCCAATAAACATACCTTCATCACTTCTGGGAAGAAACTTACCAATATCATGATCTCTTTTGATGTAACATTTGAATCCAAATATTTTGAAGTACTTGACTGATGGTGAGTGACCAAACCATAACTCTTAAGGTGTTTTGTCCATATCTTTCCTAGTCTATACTTTGTTTAGTGTATATACTTCTATATTGACTGCTTCTCTCCAAAAGGTCTCTGGTACATCATTCTTGAACAACATATCCCTTCTTGCTTTAGCAAATGATTTGTTTCTTCTTTTAGCAATCCCATTCTCCTCAGGTGTATGGGGTGAATATAGTTGTCTCTTGATACCATGCTCTTCACAACAGATATTGAATTCTCTAGATGTGAATTCTCCTCCTCTATTTGACCTTAAGCTCTTGATTTTGACTCCAGATTCATTCTCAACTTTGTTCTTAAATATCTTAACATCTTTTTCTCTTTCCACAAGAAGAGCTACTCCCTCTTGGATCTTTTCCTCAATGGACTTGTTGCTGCTAGAAATGTCTCCTTGCACTTTTGTGCTCCTTGCTAAACCAGGTTTGATGTTTAGTGTACAGAATGCTATCTCAACTTTTACCAATTCTAAAAATTATTTTAGATCAAATTATGTAGCTTCCAATCTACCAAGCAATGTCTCTTTGGTGAAATTAGTAGAATATGGTATCATTAGCTAAATCATTTTTCTACTATCTTCAAAGTTGGTGTAAGACTTTTCAAAATCTTCCATATTACTTCATCATCAGATTTCTTTCCATCAAGACATGTGATTCCTGCAACAATCTTAGATATTCTCCCAACATAGCTTCTTACAGATTCATCTTCCATCATTCTAGCATCTTGGAAAGTGCAATACAAATTTTGCAATCTAACCCTTTCTGCATGTGTATCACTCTCATAATTAGCCTCTAAGGTTTTCCAAATTTCTTGAGACATTTTAAGTAATTTTACTTGACTGTACTCACTTTTAGGTAACACTAATAGTATTTCTTCTCTTGCCCTTATGTTGCACATAAACACTTCTATCTATTCCTCAGTATAAGTTTCAAGATTGTCTTCTTCTACAATATTTTTAGATGTCATGTTACAAGCCAATATCTTGGACCCATGCACAAGAGATGAGTCTTGAATTTATCCTTCTAGTTGTCATAGTTTGTGCCATCAAATCTATGACTTTCATTTCTAAACAAATTCAGCATGGATCATCCAAAGTTGTTAAACTTCCTTTCAAGGACCTAAAGCTCTGATACCAATTGTTAGAAATAGTAGATCATCAATATAACTAAGAGGGGGGGAAAATCAATTATATATTAATCTTGAACAATTGTTAAAGATTCAACCAAGTAAACAACAATCATAAAGAAATGCACATAGAAAATTACACTAGATATGTTGACTAGGGAAACCCTTGATCAGAGGGAAAACCCAATGGGAATGATGCCCATGAAATAATGTACTAATCTGAATATTCCTTGTTAGAGGATGGACCTTGTTAGGAGTCTGTTACAACACTTAGTGCAATGATTCCCTATTAGGAGACTTTGAATCCCTATTAGGAGACTCCAACCCTGTTAGAAGTTGTAGAAGGTAGCTGAACCCATTATCCAAATAGCTTTAGGATCAGATCAATGAACCCACTATCCAATTGACCTCAGCACTATGCATTTTATAATAATAGATGTGAGATAATATTTTTCTTCTTCCTCTATCTAGTATGTCAAACATTTTTACCTTTAGATAATGCAATCAGATTTGGAACTCTAAACCCATCAATAGTAACCCTTGAGGTCACACATTAGAAAATTACTCTTCTCCTCTATTTTGCAATTCACAATTCTTCCTTACTTGTTTTTCCACCTTTTTGATGATGTCTAAAACTCAAAAAAAATATTTCCTTTATACCATAGTCAATTTTAATTCCTTGAGTTGGCTCTATACTTTGCTATAAGTTAATTGAAAGAAATACACATATAACTAATGTTGTCAACTCACATTTATACACAATCTTTTACATGTGTGACTTCCATACTTGCACACCACTAACATCATCAATAATTAGTGTATTAACTTTGGTTAATTTTTTAACCCTTCATTCCAAATACAATGTGCTATATTGATCATATAATAGAAACTATTTTCCCAATGCTCTATTTCCCAACAATTCTCTATAAATCATTAATAACTTCCATACATTGCAACTTTAGGTTTTGGGCACTTTCCCACATGCCACATACATTCTATAGTATATTTTGGTAACTATGCATGAGTAGATACACAATGTATTGCCCTTAATACAAAAATCACAATCTACTACTCTACCAATTTTGCTAACGTATTACTATGTTTTTATCAATGACAAAGATAGTTATACATCATATGATTATTCTACTATACTCCCCCGTAGCATCAAAATACATGATAACACTATTTCCTTACCTCTGTAATCACTCATAGTGAGAGTTAGTGTTGGCATACTCCTATATCTATAGTTGTAACAACTATATCCATCTCCCCTACTATTATTCTCAATTGTTCACTCAAGAATACTTCATCATCTATCCTAAGTGGGGTTTAGATAGGTGAGTATTATTCAACCTTAGAAGATAATCCCTACTCCAATTTTTGTCTCTTAGTTCATTTGTAGTAGGTGGGATTTCAAAACTTGGTATTTTATATGGAGGAACATGTTGTACACTCCTAGCCATTATGTATCGAACTCTTTTCTACAATGTATACTACCCTAGGTTCAAAATCGTTTTACTTGCCAATATCTTTTCCACCTCAATGGCCTTGCAGGGTATGCTTGTGTCAAAATTTCCTTCTTTTTCATTTAGAGTTTGCATAATCCCAACAAAGTTATTGATCAACATATCTACTTTCATACCCCAATATTTTCTATTAGCTAGGGGATCATAGTCAAGCTCAAAAGCATTTATAAAATCCAAGAACTAGTTGTATACTTTCCATTTCTCCTTCCTAAGATCCTATTCTTGTAATGAGAACTTATTTCTAACTATGTCCTCTGGAAGTATACCATTTGTTCATGAGATTTGGCCTTAATTATTTCACTAAATAGATCATAAAATCCTTTTGGGTCTATAAAATGGGCATGGGATTGAGCCATTTGATACTTGTCTAAAAATTTCTCCAAGTGCCTCCATCCCTTCTTGACAAAAACAAAGTTGTGCATAATAGTAAGTTGAGGAAAGAAAGTACATTTAGATTTTCCTAGTAATTCTCTTTCTTCAACTAATCCTATCTATCATAGAAGCTCAACAATCTCTACTTTCAAAGGTACTTGATAGGGTAGCACATGTAGTTTTCCAAGAAAACTATAAAATTTGAAAATATTAGACACTGCATATGGGATGATGTCTCCCCAATTGTGACTCACCATCAATAATTTAGCATGATCTTTTGGTCTAATTATGTCTAATAGAGGCTATGATATTCTAGGGCTATCTCCTATTAAAAACTTTCTAAGCCTAGAAGCAAAATACCTATCAAATCTAACAAAACTGGCATTAGTCACCTCCCATGTCATATCTGCACTCCATAATTGGATAGGGAGATTTTCTCCATCTTTTTTAAATTCCAACTTCATTTCTTTAGAGAAAAAGGTAGCTTCCTTATAAAAGCATATGTACATTAGCATGGAGTACCAATAGAAGGGCTTATCAACTTTAGCCTTTGCAATTTCTATTAACCCAGTGTGAATTTCTTCTACCAAGAGAGTAGAAAAGTCAAAGATAGAAGTCATACCATACTGAAGGGTTTGAGAAATAATGAAGACAATATAGCCTGAGATGTGGTCTTGCTCATCCATGTAAAAGATTTTGCAAAGAGGAAAATACAATGCCTATGTTCTAGGGTTGAAATATTTCTTCAATAAAGGTTCTAGAGTGTTTGGTGTAACCAGGGGAAATGATCCTATTCTGACAAAGTATTGTTGTAATGGTCCTCCCTATAGATATACTCTTTATGCATCATTCCTAACCTTTAGGTCTTCCATGTCTATCTTCTCATGGACTACATAGTTAGGGTTTAATTTAAAAACCTCTTTGATCAATTTTGGTGAAATCGTAAAATGGTTATCACTAGCATGATTCTTCACAATCTTGGTAATTGGATCATATTTCTTTGACATTATTGCAAGAAAGTCATCATCAAAGAAAAATCTTAGGATAATTAATTTTCCTATGTCAAATTCCCATACATTATTTAAGGGAGTATCTAATCTTCCTTCTACAAACCAATTACAAGAAATCCCTAATCCTCCAATAGATACTTCATCATCCCTCAACTTGTTTGCCTTGTCATAAAAAACCTCATTAACTAATAACCTAGGGTTCTTTAGAATAAATTCTTTCCCCTAGCTAGCTCATTCATGGATTGTGGCATTTTCTCCAAAAAGTAATCATGCAAAACCCTTTAAAAATAATCTACCTTTCCTAAAAAATTCCTTCGTGGAGGTATTTTTGACAATTAACTTAATGTGTTTATAATTTCTCAATTCTCTAGAAACCCAAAAGAATCACCTGATTTTATTGTTTTTTCTTCTAAAGATAACTTAGCAAAAAATGAAAAACCCTTGGAAATTTTTTCCCTTAGCTCCAAAAATCCTTGCTCCATGAGAATTCTACAACCTTACTATTCAATAATGGAAAATTGGAAGTCTTTTTGCCAAATTAACTTCGCACGAAATAAAATTGATAAGGATTAATGCTTCAATAGTCATAATGTCACATTGTGAAATTTGAAATTCAATCATTGATCTTCAAGAATTAGAAGACTTATCTTGAAAAAAAAATGATTGTGTTAAATTTATGTGAAACATGTCATGTATCAACAAGATGCTTCCCCATATTTGCTAAAATTTAAGCAAGTACATATTGCAAGAAAGCATCAATTGTCAATCTTTACAAGATCTATGATTAGGAAAACCTTTGGAATTTTCTATGTCCATCTTTAATATTTCAGGTCCACTTACATAGTCACCCTCTAACTCAACAAACAAATAGACTGCTCAACAAATCATCATAAAACATTTCAACATGCATCCCAACTCAACATGACTAAGTAACCTTTAGAATGACTGGCTCCATAGTCCACATGTCAATTAGGTGATTCCTCACATTCACTAAACATTAGATATTTCCATAATGTGGGAAAGTGTGCTTCATTGATTTGTAAGTGATCGATGGTCTCATAAGACTTACCTTGTTTGCAATCTAGCCAGCAACAACAACCAATAAAATGAGTTACCTTTTCTAGTGTGTCCTGACATTTTCCAACTATTCCAACACCTTTCCAAACTAGGGGCCCATGACCTCACCAAGTACACATGTCACCGGGGTGCTTTTCCACATTTCATAAACCTCACACATCTTCTCATTGTAGGGAAGTGCTCACTATCAGCTTTCACAAGATCAACAGTGTGATGTTGTATTTTTATAAAGCAATCCCAACTCCCATTTCAACCAATGAAATGCCTCAAACTATCTAGCATGCCCTGATAGATATTTGACAACTCTAAATTTATTCTGACATGTCCAACTTTGGCAACTCATTAACAAATTGACATCATCATGTGCTACATGTCATGTAGGTGCTTCCCTACATTTTATAAAGGTCAAGAAAATTTGAATTGCAGGAAAGTGTTCTCCATTGATCTTTCTTTGATCAATGATTTGTAAAAGTGACCCTTTCATAGTTAAATTTTTTTCAAAGAACATTAAGGAATTAACAAAGGGTTAAAACCATGGTTTAAAACATGGGTTAACAAAAAAAAGAAAATTGAGAAAGTAATTTTAAAAGAAATATGTGAAAAAGGTAAAGAGAAAACCTTAAAGTGGTAAGCTTCCCACACAATTTTAAAATAATACTTTCCTAAGTCTTTGAAAACTAGGTAAAAATAGTAAGGGTTTCATGAAATTTTAAAAAAATTATCTAGGGTTTTTAATACAGCTTACCTTTAAAACATTTGAACACTAGGTTTTCACTATAAAATGTAACAAAATGATGAAAGGTGAAAAACTAGGCCAACAGACTCTTCAGTAAAAATTGATGATTGGTTATGAAATACACACAATAAGCCTTATATACCTTCATCTAATTTTTTTAAACCAAATTTTTATGGTTATGAATGTTGGGATGCCAAAAAGACATTTTTGTTAACTTTTCCAAAATTACATTATTGCATATTTGCAATTTCTTGTCAAATATGACAACTTTTTGCATGTTTGATCCTAATGGGTACCAACTGATCCCAAAACTTTAGGAATGGTAGGAAATGCATGTCTGAGATGAATCAAACATTTTTTCCATTATTGGATACCAAAACACTCAAAAACCAATAATTAGGTGTTTTAGTGATGAAGTTCAGAAGGAAGTGAAATAAAACATATTTAAGAATTTATATCTTCAAGAAGAATTAAGAATGAAGTGACATAAAGGAGAATATTAACAAGGATAATTATAAGAAGAAAAAATTTTATTAATTATAACATTGGTGAATTTGAGCTAGGTCACTAAATTTGTCTTTCAAAATCATATGTGTAGATATAAACATTAAGTACAACATGTCCATTTTTCTTTTAGATATACACATTAATTAGACCAATTTTTTCTTTCAAAACCATATGTGTAGATATAAAAATTAAGTACAACATGTCCAATATTTTTACAAACATATACATTAATTACACCAAATTATTCTTTCAAAAATATATGTATAGATATAAACTTTAAGTACAACATCATGTCCAATATTTTTGTAGATATATTTTCCTATGAAGACCATACCTAGCAATATGAGCCCAGAACAAAATAACGAGACAATTGCTAGATTGCAGTCTCAATTCCAAAGAAAATTTGATAAATGTAATTGTCCCTACAAAAAGTGTAAGGGCTTAAAGAATTGAAGAATTCTAATCACAATAGCCCAAAGTCATTGTAGGAAACATGGTCATGTTGAAGGGGGCCACAATTTTCATCAATTGCTGAATGTGGATTTTCGACTAGAGGAACATGGAGGTGTGAATATCCAAGATGAGGATAATGTGCTAGAGGAAATAATTGAAGAAGATGGTATTGGAATAGCTAATCAAGATGATCACAATGATGCTACTAGCACATTTGATAATGATGATGAAGATGGTCTTGATATACCTATAGTTGAGAAGGCATACAAGCCCCTATACCAAGGCTCCCAAACAACTCTTCTCTTTGCTATAGTGTTGTTGGTAAAATTGAAGGTTATGAATGATTTATCCAATGTAGAAATATCACATATGCTAAGGTATAACAATTTTTTCATCTTCAATATTAGCATACCATTACTATTTATTATATTAAAAATTCATATTTGTTTTGATCATGTAAAAATAGGTTTTAAATGACACAAAACCTTGTACAAAGTATCATTGAAACAAGAGAGAGTATCTTAGATGAAATAAAGCCTCAATACCTAAAAGAGAGAAGGCTAAAAAAGCTAAAACAAGAGGCCGGGAAACAACTATGTATAAAAAGAAAAAAAAAGGAAAGAGAAAAGATAACACTAAAACAAGATCTACTACTTGGTCTACAAAGATGTTCATGTTTTTTGCAGAGGATTTCATATCATCTAATTCTTTTGCTTCCACAACCTTGCTCTTCTTGGAATTAGACCTTGTATTCTTGCTAGGACCTTGGTCCTCTTTCACATCCTTAGAGCCTTGGCCTTTACCTTGTTTGAGCTTGTTCAACATGGTGTTAAAGTTGTCAGCCACTATCTTCAAAATAGTGCAATTCTGATTGGCCAATCTCTTAACTATTTAATCCAAATTACCCACTCTGTTGTCCAGACCATCCAATATTTTTTTATAGTATTTGTTTAGATGATCCTGATTTTTTTTCTTGGCTTCAAGTGGTAGAACACATTTCATCAAATTCTTTGCCTCTTTAGTATTGCCAATAACCTTAGAGATTTTGTCAAAATGCTGACCTAGAGTTCTCCCCCCCTTATCCATCCTACTGAGCTGATCAAATTCTCTCAAGATGTCCTGCATTTTCTACTTTAGATTGCTAATATCCTTCTTTATAATCACTAATTTATCAAAAATTCCCTTCAAAAACCCTTGGTCTTCCTCATCCCTTTTACGCACAGGGTAATCCTCATTCACTCCCTATTTGTTCCTATCAAACTTAGCCTCCTTAAACCCTCTATCTACATCCAAATCTTGAGAAAGCATATTTATCCTTTTTCTATCCATCCTTTTAATTAGGATTTCATCATTAGAAGGAACAAAATCCCATTCTATATTCCTCCCCTTGTTTATAGAAACCTTTCTTGAGATACCTTTCTTCTCAATACCCTCTTCCTACTTCTCTTCAGAATCAATATCTTGTTTAGAATCAATCTCCTTATTCTTCCTTTTCTTCCTAGATGAGCTCCTAGGATAACATTTCTTCCTTTTTTTAACCTCAACCTTATCAACCTCATCCTCTATATCCTCATAAAAACCCTCTTCTAACTCACTTCCCTCCATCTCACAATCTAAAGTTTTCTTGCTCTGATGGGATCTATCCACATTTTTGAATTTTAGAAGGTTCATAACTAGAACAATTAAAGCCTCATGACAAGAATTATCACCCTCAAGATCTTTTTTAATGGTTAAAATTGTGTTATCCAGTGATTTTCGAAGGTAGAAGGGGAGATTAAGTCTAATTTGTTAGAAACAATAGTCCACCAATATAACTGAGAGGGGGGCTAAATCAGTTATATGAAAATTTTAAAACATTTATCATCTTAAACAATCTTGACCATTCAACTAAAGTAAACAACAACCATAAAGAGATGCACATAGACAATTACACCAAATATGTTGACTAAGGAAACCCTGGTGGGAATGATGCCCACAAAATGATGTACTAATTTGAATATTCCTTGTTAGAGGATGAATCCTATTAGGAGTCCATTACAAAATTTAGTACAAAGAGTCCCTATTAGGAGACTTTGAATCCTTGTTAGGAGTTGTCGAAGGCAGCTAAACCCATTGTCCAAACAACTTCAGGAATAGATCAACAAACCCACTCGGTACTATTCCTTTTAGAATAATAGATGTGTAACAAGGTTTTACTTCTTCCTCTATCTAGTATGTTAGAATCCTTCACCTTTAGATCATGCAATCAGATTTGGAACTTTATGCTTAGTAATAATAACCCTTAAGGTCACTTACATGCATACATAGGTCACTATGCTTGTGTATCTCTTTGCTCCTCAAACATTCACAAGTCTTCTCTACTCACTATGTCTAAAACATGAAAAACATTTTTCCTTTATACCATGCTCAGTAATAAATCCTTAAGTTATATTTCCACATGTTAATTAAATTGAATACACATTTAATTAATTTTGTTGGATCATAGTTATACACAAACTTTCACATGTGCAACTTCCATACATACACAATCTCTGATGTCATCAATGGTTAGTATCCTATCTCCAATTCACTACACAACCCTTCACTACAATTGTAATGAACTATAGCATTCATACAATAGGAACTACTTTCCTAATACTCTATTTCCATATAGTTCTTTTTAGATCAACCATATCTTCTATACATTGTCACATTAGGTTCTGTGCATTGCCCTTGTAACAAATACACATTGTAGTATGTGGTTGTAGCTATGCATCATTAGATAAGTAATATAATGTTCTCAATACAAAAATCATAGTCTATTGGTCTGTTAGCCTTTTACAAACTTGTTACTATGTTGTCATCAATGAGAAACATAATTATAAATACATCATATCAATGTTTTGAAATGCTCCCACATAGCATCAACATTCATGCTAACACAACCCTATGCCTAAAATGGTTAACCAACATAAAATGGTGCCCATATATATTTGTAAAGTGACCATCTAAAGTAAGATATTCAATTACCATTTAAACATGACAAACCTCCAAGGGCAAGAAATGGAGCCAGGGCTAAAGTATGAATTACCAATTTTCACTAGCCTATTGTGCTCCTTAACCGTATTTACAAACTCTTCTACCGTTTGACCTGAAAGCTTCCTATCCTGATAGAAGTTGATACCCTTAGTGTCAAGACCTATACCTTCAATAATAATGTCCTTAGTAACCTCCATTCTCTGATTACCCACAAAAATATTCCCATCTTTCCATGTTTTGATGAATTAGTGAGTAATAGTAGGGTTACTACCTTTCAACTTCTCCATAAATCTCATAAAATTCCCATGTTAAAAAATTTCCAAAATCTCACTCTTCTTTTTCCATTCTTTGCAACTCACTGGTTCAATTGTTTTTCTCCTTCCTCCTATTTTCTTCAAATTAAAATAAGTGTTCTCAGTCCTCAAAAAAACACACTGCAATATAAACCCAATGTCAAAATCACAACAAAGAATTTTGGCAAGAAAAAAGACCCACAATTAGTGTGGCAATGAATGAAAAGACACTTCCCAACTCATAATAACCCACCAATTTCCAATCCTTCCCAAATCATAATTAATCCTTGATGACATATTCATCATTAATGAAACATTTTTATTTGCTTCTAACTTTGTCATACTCAATCAAGGAAAGCCCCTCTATAGGAATAATATCACCTTGATTCTAAACTAACATTTCATGACTTTTGTATGCCACATTAGCAACCCAATCATTGACTTGATTAATTTCTCTATAGTTGTGGGTAACAACACAATTTTCAAAAGAACTAATTAGATCAATGGCCTTGCCAATAATAATATGAATAGTCCAAGAAGGATTAGTAAATTTATTAAGATATTTATAATATTAAGGGAGTCCCCCTCAAGCCAAATCTTTTTCAAATTCAAATTTTTTGGCATAGCTAAGACCATACAAAGTTGCACTAGCTTCCACCACATGATTAGTTTGTTCCCCAATAGGAATGGCCATCCCACCCAATCTATCCCCATTCATATTCTTGATGATGACACCATAACCTGCCATTCCAAGGTTGCCCTTTGAAGCCCATCAAAATCAATCTTACACCAGTCCTAAGGAGGACAATCTAATCTAGCCAAATCCCTTAGGTTAGGACCATTTTGAGCAAGTCTAAGACCATCCAAATTCTAGTTCTAAATGACTTTTTCTTCCCAAGCATTCTAAGGTTGGTGCCCATTTCCACAAGATCTAATATTCTCTGTCACCATATTATTAATCTTAAAGAATAACTGGCCAAAATTAGTTTCTTTACCCCAAAATACCCTGTCATTTCATTCCTTCCAAACACCCCAGCAAAGAAATAGAAGGATGAAATCCAATAGCATCATAATCAAAGTATTACTAGAGGGAGACTTCCAATGATTAAATAGCTCTTGAATGGTAAGAGGGAAAACCCAAATCATATTCAACAAACCACAAACCTTTTCCCATAATCTTCTAGTATAAGAACAATGAATAGTCAAATGGTTAACTAATTCATTTGCTTCCTTACAAAGATAATATCTACTAACAAGGTTAAAACATCTCTTCAACAAATTGTTAGTGGTAAGACTTTTATCCTACAAAAGAATCCAAAAAAATATTTTAACCTTGGGTATCATGCCTTTAAACCAAGCTTTGGCCCAACAAGGCTCTTGATGCTCTTCAAAGGCATTAGCATACACTAAAGACACATAAAATTACCCATTGGGATTATGTTTCCATATCAAGGCATCCTTCTCTTGAACTAAAAAGACAACATTTAGAATCTTGTTAAGATCATTAAGTTTATTATCCACTCTATTGAGGCTAACCCAATTATCCTCCTCCCAATAATCCTCCACAAAAATTCCAAAAATGTTCTTACATTGTTCCATAAAGCCATTCCACCTTTGATCAGAACTAAGGGTATGATCAAGAATCTAGATATCATCCCAAAAAACTTCCAAGATTCATATTTGTTGTTGTAGGTTGATAGGTGAGTTTTTGTTACCATCATAAAACATGCCTCGTTTGTACAAAGAATTATCTACCATTATGAATCAAATTGGATTGAAGTATTAGATAATACATGCATGTCTCAATGATAACATTTTATATCATAAATAACATAAATTTGCAACAAAATTCCATGATTTTCATATTAGTAGATATCACTCAGATCAAATAACAAAAAAAGTGCCTCACAAGGTTCTTCGATATATTCCCACCATTCCACATCTTGAACGATTATTCAAGTGCACTAGCTTGGCATAATTTATGTATTTCCATGCATGGAATAGAAGTTAAGATGATACTATGCAAATTCCTATAGATGGTTTTGGATTTAAAGACATAGAAAAAATATGGCTACACTTTAAACAAGAACCTCATAATCTCAAGCTTTCATTGGCAATGGATGGTGTCAATCTATTTGGAGATATGAGATTTGTTTACTTAGTGTGATCTATTTTTGTTTTTAACAATAAAATTCCTCCTTGGATGTCCATAAAGAGGGAGTATATAATGTTGCCAATGATTTTACAAGGTAATTTTTCATTTAATAGTTATCTAAATTAATTTCTAAATACTGCATCAAAATGGTCATAATAATTATGTAATATTTCTATTCATTCAATTACTAGGTAAGTACCAAGTTAAAGATATAAACGTGTATATTGAGCCCCTAATTGATGAGTTGTTGAAGTAATGGAATGGAGTCACTATGTATGATATCTCTAGACCAATAGGACAAAGACAATTTCAATTTCATGCAATGCTTGTATGGACAATACATGATGCCCCTAGGTTAACTCATTTTTGTGGTATGTTATATTGTTAAGGTCACATATTTTTGGGTTGTTATAGTGCTTAAAATTCATTTTTATATGATTAATTTGTGTATGATAATTGTACATGATCTTTTAGATCTTCAGACAAAGGAAAAATTTTCATGTCCACTTTGTGGTCCAAAGATGAAATCTCATAATTTAAGAAGTTTATCAAAGCAAATGTTTGATGAGTTTAAGGACTTTATCCACAATAATCATAAGTATCAAATTACTTAAAAACATCATTTCAATGAAAAATAAGAGACCACATCAAGGCCATAAGGAATGACACCTCATCTACATAAGTTGGAATATGATCGATTAAATCATAAAAGTAATGTCTAGTTTGTAGTCTGATGTTTGAAATTTATATTTTAATATTGTATTTTATTTAGTAATGATGTAATTTATTCTCATGAAGGTTTTCAAGGCATTAATGACCAAATTGCCACAGGAATAAAATGTTATCCTACTTAATTTAGTAGGTTACCATACTACAAGGATCTCTCGATCATGCATTTGTTTGATGCTATGCATATTGGAAAGAATGTAATAGAGTATGAAAAATATTGGATGGAAGGTGTGATAGAAAAATAATTTCCAAACTTTGTACTGATATTCATGAATCCAATCATGCACTAAACAATTTCATTGAATCAAATAGCAATGGAGACCACATAAATATGAGTGCCCTTCCTTGGTTATTAATGGAGCAACAAAGTGATACATTAAATGAAGTCATTAGAAAAAAAAAAAATTCCATAGGATTTGCTACAAATATAGGAAATCTTGTATCAAAGAAAGGTGATTTTGGGCTAGGGCTGAAAATACATGATTTGCATACCTTTATTAAGGTAATTTATGTTATCTATTTATAATATATTTTTAAAATTGCATGTAGTACCTATTGTATTATTTCATAATATATTAAAAAGATCATTTTTTAATGATTGTGGTATGTCCTACCTCTATCCCTCCTACACCAGTTTGAAAATAGTATTAAACAAGTTGTATATGAACTTGGAAAATAAAAGAGGTTAAAGGTGTTATTTCTTAGATTTGTTGTACATATATTATATTTATGACTTGTTTTAATTTTTATGTAATTTATTAAATATTTTTATCTGAAATCTCATTTATATGTTCTTGCATGTTGAATCTCTTTTAGGCGGTTACCATCTAAAGAAATTGATAAAAAAATATGAAATATTGGAAGATAAAATTTCAAAAACTTATGTGTGAAATACAAAAGTGTCTACCTTCAATATTTTTCAATGCTCAATAACACTACCTCATACATCTAGTTGAGGAGATTGAATTGCGTGGACCTATAAAAAATAGGTCAATTTGGATGGTTGAGAGGAACTTAAAATTTATGAAGGGATTGATTTAACAAAGAGCACATCTGGAGGGTTATATGACAGAGGAATATATGGTATACTAGACCATGGTGTACATTAGTTAATATCTTCCCAAGTTTGCATCAAAGATCCATGTAGATCATATTAGGGATTCCAACTCCATTAATAGATTCAAAGGGGAGTACTTGATGGGGAAATTTAGATTGAAGAAAGTGAGGTAATTATAAGATGTTATTATAGTTAATTAATTCTTATCCATCATTAATAAAAGTTTTTTCTGATTATTCTTATTGTTTTCTTTATAATTGGTCATGAATGGGATGCACTACATTTGTATATTGCAAATGTCAATCTTGATTGGATGATGGAATGGATTCAACTATCTCAAGAAAATGGTTTCCCATTAACATGGGACATTATTGCATCATTGGTTGAATAATCTCATCCTAATGGAGATCCCAGTGTTATGCCAATGGTACTTGATCTAGCATATGACTTAATAGATAGAAAGTCACATAGAAGATTACTAATCATTACCCATAATTGTAATATTAACTTATAGATCAATGCAAATAATCTTCACATGTTTGAATAATTATAGATGAAACACTAAAAATCTATGTACTACCATGGTCATAAATTTTGCATAAAAAAGTTAGATGAAATGTAGAAAACTTGTGATTTTGAAATAAGTGTAGTCTTCAAGGTCACCAATATTTTGTCTAGAAATGACACGTACATTCTCAACAATCTGAAAATCAATACTATGAAATTTGGATGATATACTTGAGTGTTATTTTAATTCATTTAAATTAGGTCTATTTTTTTATCAAATGGTACAGGCTATAGCTAAATCAAAATGATTCTAATAAAACTATTATTAAACACAATAATGGATTTACAATGATTAATGCAATGTCATTTGAGACAATTGGAGATGAGCACTATGTTCTTCCCAGACAATATGAGCAAGTATTTTACTTTGGCATTCCACATAAATTGGGTTGGTCATTTTTTGTTAACATGATCCAAGAGGAAGGCTAGTAAAGTATTATTTGATGGAAGAACAAGGCACTGAAGAATCAAAAGACAAAGTAAATGATGATCACAAATGACTATTATACAATGATGACGAGGAAGAAGAAGAAGATGATTCTAGTGATGGTGATGGTGATGATGATGGTGATGATGATCATGATCATGATCATGTTGATGAAGATGGTAATGATGGTCAACATAATGGTGACAAATATTATGATGATAGGGATGAAGTGTTTGTGGTAATAATAATGATCAAAGTGACAAAAATGATGATGGTGATGATGATGATGACATGGATGAAGATGATAATCAATGCCATGATCAATGAAATGTATGACTTGTATTTTTTTATAATTAAATTATTATGTGTTGAACTCTACTATCATGGACTATATATAATGATATTTCATAGCTACCACACACAAAGTAGATTAAAATTTGAATCATGTACATACAAAAGAATGTTGGAATTACAATAGAAAAGGTAAATTTCTAAGGTGGGGTGGGGGTGAATCAGTAGTTTAAACTTGGACCCATAAAAACTTCCACCACACATCCATCTCATATATTCAATGAGTAAACTAAAATAACATGTAAAGCATATACATCTAAATCATGTAAACACATAAGCAATCATACACATATGACACCAGATATAATTACCTAGAAACCCTCTAATGAGAAGGTAAAATTAGGGTGGGGATGACACCCACAAATCTTCACTATTATAGTAATGAACTGTATCCAATAAAGGTTACAATATTTTGACCATAAAACATGATCTATCTTGTAAAAGATCTGCCCTATTAAATGCTTACAAAGACTGTTAGGTCTCATCTTCTTAGAGGATTTCAAAACCCTATTAGAAGTGTGCCTTGCTAAAGGACTTTAACACACAAGTATGTAAGCACCCTATTAAAGGATTTCATACAATCTATTAGGACTACTTTATTAATTTTTTTTGATTGAAATCACGTATTAGAATTTCTTATCTTTGATCATGCAATTAGCACTTTCTTTCTTGATAATAGATCACCTCTAAACAATGTCTTCTTGATCTTTCTCAATTAGATGTCTCTTTTTTTATCCTTTTCCTTTCCTCTATTCTACTCTAACTAATTTTGCAATGTTGTTTCACTTCATAACTTCTAAGTCACCATGAATGCTCTATTTTTGCATGCAAACTTCTCTCCTCGCTCCTTCAATTCTTTACACACTAACTAGAGAGTTTAAGATTTTCCCTCCTTAAGAAGACTTAGTGACTTAGGGTTAGGTATGAATCTATGACTAAGATTCATCCATTTCTCCACTTAATCCTTCCCATTTTTTGATTGGTTCCATGTAATTGCATAGAGAATCCAACTGGAGATTCGTCCTTATCTCCAAAATATCAAAATTCAATCTTAAGTCGACTCAAAAATGGTTAAAAATTTTTTTTTGACTTTACAAAGAAATATGTCAAAACTATCTTACTCAGCATCTGAAGTCCCTGATGCTCAACATACACTAATATCTTTGTCGTGACTTGACACCTATATTACTTGGCATCCACTATTTACTCAGCTCCTATGTCACTCAACATATACTATCTACTCAACACTTGAGTGACTTAGCACATGAGTGGCTAGATACTCTCTATGACTTGACATGGTCTTTTATATATATTTGTGTGTGTGTGTGTGTGTGTGTATGTTGTGCTCAGCACATACTACTAGTTTGACATGAATTATGTAAATAACTTAAGTGTGTTGACACTCATCAAAACCAATGTGAGAGCAAGAATCTCCCCCTTTGACATGAGTGTCAAAAACACTCGAGTATATATTAATATCCTTGATCTCATGAGCATAACATTTCTTAACTTAGCTTATATAAAAAACTTCAAAATGTCAAAATTTTGTAAGCACTTAGATACTTTAAAATTTGATAACTCCTCCTCAGTTGATATGTCTATTCTATATCCAAAATTCTATGCTCCTTTCGAGTAAATGTGTCTCTCTCTCCCTTAGCTAATTCTAGCTTTTCTTTGTTCCTCTTATTTCTTGCTCTCCTTGTATCTTCCCAAAATTCTTATTCTTTATTATTCCCAAAAATAATATCTCCCCCATTCGCTTATTTCATTCTCACCTTTTCTCTATTTCTCCCCCAAAAAGATGTCTCCCCCTTTTTGACACTTATATATGTCAATGGGCTATACACTTATGGTCTGTTTGATTGGAAAAGATTTATGGACATCCAATACCATCTTAAGAGTTGTATCCTAGTTCTCAAATGCTACATGTAATGACTTGATTTGGATTGCTAGCTCAACAATAAAGTGGAATAGACCATCTAAGGTAGAAAGATTTGGGTCTTTCTTCATTAAGGTTTTGGCATAGCCTAGCCTCGTGTGCAAAATTTGCATATGGGGGGTGAGAGTTGCTTGGATGCTAGTTAGGTTGGCCCTTATATTGGCCTCATCTATTGTCTATACAACAAACTAAATATGTGTGTGAAGGAATGTCCTGAAATGCTTCTCACTCTGAGTTGGATTGATTGGTAGTTTTACACATGATGTAGTAATTTGGCTTTTCAAAATTAGAATGTGACTTCAAGTCTCTTGGGTGAAGAGTGAGGGATTACACAATTTAGTGTACAATGAGAATATGTTCTCAAGTACCTTCTTTACATCCTCAACCTTAGTTGCTAATGCAACTTGTGTTAGTTCTATATCACCTAATATTTTATCATTCAGTTTGTTTTGGAACTTCTTTAATGACCATTCTAACAATTTAGCATTAGTATCTAGGTTTATATTACTGAAATTTTCCATTATATCTTTCAATTGTTCCATTAGTGGCTTGGTATCATCTGAAGCTAGCAAATTGAATGCATCTAAAAAGATGTCTTTAATATCTTATAGTGCCCGCTTTTGCTTGTTCTCCCTTCTAAGCATTTCTTGATTATTTTTCCTTGTTAGGGCTTGTTGCAATATTCCCATAAATTATATAGTCATGGTATCATAATTATAATTGGGAAAAAAGATGTCTTTATCAAGGCTCACATCTCCATATTGAATTACTTCTTCAACCTTTGATGAACTCGGGTTCAACACTAAGATCTGCAGGGGTGTAGCATCTATGCTCAGCATCTAAAGAGTATGACTTGATGGAGTACCATATACTAGTAAGGTTACAAGGGCTTGGATGATAGTTTTCTCCTTTAGTTGTGGTGTCATCTCACTCTCTTCAAGCTTACCTTATTTTTCCACAATGACTTGACGTGCACCTTGTCCTTGTGTTGTAGGTGTAGATAAGTCTATCTAACCTATTTCTACAATAACAACTTGTGTTTCCACTATACTCTTCTCTATAGTATCAATCTTGGCAATTGTATCAACATTGTTAGATATATCTTTTTTCATTTGCACCAAAGGTTGTACATTAGTGACTGGAGGGATGATAGAAGGTGGTTCTTGTGAATTCACCTTTCCCCTTGCAACATCAATCACTGACTTTTTTAGCTCATCTACACTAACCAAAATAGGATTACTAAAAAGTTTGGCCTACAGTGTAGATTGATCTAATATCTTCTTCAAATCATATTCAATAAGGGGATTGATGTTCTAAGCTAATATATCAGAAAAATCTTTGACAATTATTATTTTAGTAGTCTCTCTTGTTACATGTAGAGGATCGAAACTCAACAATTGTGTGTCTTGCATAGCCTATTCTTTTGGATACTCTAGCTTAGTTGTTTCCTTTTCATCTACTTGCATTTTTGTTCCTCCTCCAATAGTGTCAGCTTTGTCATCATCTTCTTCATCATCTTTCACTTCAGTGGGTACTTGTTCTCCTTCCTTAACTACAGTCAGCTTATAACTAAGCTTCCACATCTATGTGGACTTCTTAACAACATCCTCAATATCGTTTTGCAAGATGCTAAAGGCTATTTAGGTGTGAACCTAACTACATATTTCTGTATAGCCTTAGCAATCTTTGCCTTAGTTAGTTTAGGCATCACTTGTTCTAGAGATGTTTCTCTAATTTGTTTATCCAAGTCTAGACAATAGTGCCATTTCTTCTCAACTCTTTCATATAGACTCTTTGGCATTGAGTTGGCAATCTCTAGTGGAGTTGTCTTGAATTTTGGTATCATGGTATATATGGCCTCCTCCACTTGATTTTTCTCTACTTTTCCCAAATAATCAAAATCTACATGTGTAAATCCTGATAGGTCTACATTCTTCTTAACATTTTCACATAAATTTTCAAGATTTGAAAGAGAATTATGACTGACCTCCTTAAATTGGTTTTGTTCATCCAATTTCATTTTCTCTTCATCTAACTTGACTTGTGCCACATACTTTCTTCTTGTCCTTTTCTACTCTTGGCCTCCTTGTTCTACTTGGTTTGTCCTTTCCTTGGCCTTTTGGGCTATTGCACATGTACTAGCCCTTGTAGCAGGTGCAGTAGACTTCGGCTAACTTAGCTTAACTACCTTCTTATGTTTAGTCATTGGTTGAGCCTTAGCCTTCCTCTTCTTTGGCTCAGTAGGAGTAGGTGCTTCCTCAACTTATTCTCCCTCGACACCTTGAGTCTCCTCCTCTTCTTTGTCTTCTCCCATACCTTGAGTCAATGCAAGTGGTGCTTATATTTTGATTTCTTCTTCCTCTTCATCATCATCTTCTTCTCCCTCCTCCTCCTCAGCACCATCTTCAAACTTAGCTTTTAGTTTCTTCTCTATCTTCTCCTTTTTCTTCATGGTAGAGGTAGTCTTCAATTCCATGGTAATTTTGGACTTTACCATCTTATAATTTCCAAATACCTTTGTAGTTTTATCTACCTCTTCTGCTAGTAAAGCTAATATAGTTGTAGATGCCTCATCCACATTTATTTCATAATCTAAGGGTCTCAACCATCTCATCCTTGGTGTAGCAACTTGTACAAATGTATAATTAGCATCCACACGAAAACATACATCATCATGGTGTTTCTCATCTAAGGATACTAGTATTCTCAATCTTTCCTTCATTGACTTCTTGAAGCCTTCAAAATAACTTGTCATCAAAGATTCAAAATTCTCTCCTAATTTCTCAATGTACTCAAAAATATATTTTGCTACTAATCTATTGGTTTTCCATTCCATAGTGCCAATGAGGGAAATGTGTTTTGCACATAAAAGAATATGCAAATCATATAGAACCAAATTTACAATGTACACTCTTTTCCTTTCTGATTACTCCAAGGTTCTTCATCAATTGTTGCAATTGTAGGTCTACTAGATCATATGTGTGATCTTTCTTTACAGTTTTGTATCCCACATCTATAGCTATAAAGGGCACACTATTCAATCTACTAGATTAGTAAAACTTCTGTGAAATCACCCTTATAGAAAATTTTATTAGAGGATTAGTAATTGTATCAATTGTCATGCCTATCTTGTTCTTAACAACTCTAATATCTTTCTCAATCACTTCCTTTGAATCAATTCTCAGTGTCTTAGGCCAATCTAGGGTTGGGTGACCAATAACCCTATGGATTATTCTCTTAGTAATTTTGATAGGTTCATTGTCCAAACATAATGAACCATCATGAATTTGGGTAAGCACTATCCTTATCCACTCTGTCCTAAATACATTCAAGAAATTTAGGGCTCATGTTAATCACTTCCTCTTAATGATTTATGATCTCTTCCTTCAAAACACCATTATCAAAAAGTTTGTTGTATGCTTCCCTAATCTCCATATCACCAATGCTTCCTATCTTATAGTTGTAGAATTTTCTTACATCTTGCACCATCCTCACATTCAGTGGAATCATTGACAAGTTTTTTGTATGCTTCCCTAATCTCCATATCACTAATGCTTCATATCTTATAGTTGTAGCATTTTCTTACATCTTGCACCATCATCACATTCGGTGGAATCATTGACAATGCACCACAAGGGTCTTGCTTATAAGCAATATCAAGAATATCTTTGAAAATGGGTTGCTTGACCTCATTACTCACTAATTAAACATTCAAAACTTCCTACCCCTCTACATTCTTCAACCTAGATTCCATAATGTGAAACTAGGGTGTATGAAATTTAAACTGCATAGCTTGGCTCTTGATAAATACCTTATGAAATTTGATGAACTGGTGTAGAATCACTACTCAAAATTTCTACAACTGCATGGAATGGATTTCCAAATAGCCTTCTACTATATTTTCTCTTTCTTGAATTTAAAATGATGGCAAATGAGCTAAAATTGATCAAATATCCTTTGAAAACCTTGCAATTAATGTTGAGTGATTACACAACTGTAAGCTTGACATCAATCAATTATAGGCTCACTCAAAATCCATTAACATTTTAGTCACTCAACAACCACTACAAGCTTGACATCAACTAGCTAGTTTGTAAGCTCAAAATCTTCTAGCATTTCACTTGACACACATGGGAAATATTTCATGGGAAATATGGACTTCTTATTAGTGCCAAAAATGTGGAATTATAGAATTCATAAGTACAATATGTTAACCCACATGGGTACCTTCAATACAATAATTTGTAAGACAAGTTGCAAAATATTACCCAAATTTGTCCTAGACAATGTTTAGGCCTTTCTTAAATATGTAGTTTTAAGCCACTCATGAAGGTTCTAGATGCTCAAACTTAATACCTAGGGCTGAAAAACCCTCAAAAAAATATAGAGTCATCAAATACATATTTTGCAATCATTTTAGAAATTTTTGGTAGCCCAATTGTGTAAGGCCATAACTCATGAACTATTGCTCTGATTGGCTATTATAACCCCTTTTCAAAAATGCCAGCTCTTGATCTACAAGTTTGAAACTGTGCTAGCACCCTTCTGTCAAGTTTTTAGATCTCATTCAAGCACTCTAAGGCCTCCAACGGTGAGCTTGAAGATTTTTCTGCAAATTATCCCACCAAAAATCTGCAATAACTTCTCTGATACTTAAGATTGAGCAATGGGATTTTTATTGTAAGCTTATATCTCTAAAATGAAGCTTCTTGTAGAAAATGAGAACATTCTAAGATCATATGAAAAACTTGCTAAAAATAGCAAGTTCCCATAAATAGTAACCACCCTATCTACTAGTCCTTATTAAAATAGAAAAGATTGAAAATAAAATATTTTTTGGGTGATGCAAGATTGCCCTTACACCTAGGATGCTCTACATTAGACACCCAGAATAATTTGAGAAGTGACCCCTTTACATCTCAACTATTCTGAGGAAAACCAAGATGGTTAGCCTCCTCCCTTACTAGCCATGATGAATCCTCTACTGGTCTCCCTTTTTATTTGACTAGATATTCCTTATAAGTTCTGTTTTTGGTACTTTTGGCAACATGACTATCCAGTATCTCCTCAATCTCCTTTGTAGCGAAACTAGCTGTTAGAATGCTCGACTGCACTTCTACAACTTCATCTTCATCACCTCTTTCATAATACTTTGTCAAATCTAAAATACTAAATACTTGTGAAATATTCAATTCAACAGGCAAGTCCACTTTATAAGCATTTCTAGAATCATGCTTTTTCACTATCTTGCACAGTTCAAACATCTTCATCTTGAGCTTATTATATGTACCCACTGGAAAATACTCCTTCCTCAAATGAACCTTGACATCATCTCGAATATGAAATTCCTTATATCTCCTTTTCACATCTTCCTTAGCCTTATACTATATATTCATTTTTATGATGTGCTTCCTCACCTCCGCATGGATGTTCTTCAAAAGTTCAACAAAATCTTCTACTTCAACACTACTTATCTCTCCTTTATCCAACTGCCTCAATTCAAAAGAATTTTTGGGACTAATCCCATATGAAATATAGAATGGTGATTTCCTAGTACTCCTATTAAAAAAATTATTATATGAAAATTCTACCTATGGTAAATTTAGATCCCATCCTTTTGGTAAATTCTATCTCTTTAGCTTCAACTTGGTGACCATCATTTTTGACACTAGATTGTGAGTACTTCTACCATCAATGATCACATCATAACACTTATCTTTAGATCTGCACCTTGTGCAAAACAAACTCCTTCTTTGATCAAGTTCATTCTTACCACTTAGTAAGACTCTTCTATTAACTAGGATGTCTCCTCTTTTAGAATCTTTAGAATGTGAGGATTTGGCATCTTCATCAACATCTGCAACTCTTTCTTAACCTTCTATTCTTAGATCTATCCTTCCTTGGCACTCAGTACATTCAAATACTATATGCCCTTCTTCGCCACAGTGAAAACATTTTTCACAGAAGCCTCCTCTTCCAGATCCTTGTCCTCTACCTCTTCCTCTCTAATCTCTATTTTTTTAATCATGGAAATGATTGAAAATATTTCCTCTCTGACTCTATCTACTACTTCTAACCCCATCCTTGTTTCATTATGACTGACATTGATCATCTACTAGATCTTCCACTGTGACCTCTTCCACTATTCTTATTATTAAACTTCTTGCTCAATTTATCATCAACTCTTAGGGAAAATTGGTATGCCTCCACAATGCTTCTCATTTAATCCAGACTTAGCTCATCCTAAATTCTTGGCCTTAACCCATTAAGATAATGGGAAACTTTCTCCATATCAACTTCTACATGGCCGATTCTAATGAGAACTTGGTAGGACTCTTCAGTATACTCTTGAATAGATTTTTTCAGTTGCTTCATTCCTTGCATCTTCTTTAAGAGATCAAGATCATAATCCATAGGAATGAATTATCACTTCATTTTAGCTATCATCCAATCCCATCCGGTGATTTTTTCTTTTCCCTTTCTATTTTGCTCCAACTAAACCTCTTGACACAAGATCTTTGCATGTCCCTTCAGTTTGGCCTTTTTAAAATTGACCTTATCTAGATCCTCAATATCTTCATAATCAAGGTACTCCTCTACTTCATTGATCCAATTGATTCAGTCTTTTGGTTTAAGATTTATTAAAAATGTGGGAACCTCAAATTTAGGTCTTTTTTTGATGTTGGAGATGGCCCTAAAAAGCCTCTCTTCCTCTAGATTTAGAATTGCCTCTGCTTTGGCATTTTCTTCTACTTTGTCCCCAACCTCACTTTCATCTCTTAGAGGAAGATTTATTCCTCTTTGCATTTTCTCTTCCAATTCTTTCATTTTCCTTTGGAGGGCTCAAGAACCCTCATGATTAACACCTATAGCTCTTCTGTCATGCTCTCTTCATGGAGGCATTTTTGCACTTCAACTAAAACCCTAGTACAAATTACCTCACAATTAGTGATCTGTCTACATGCTTAGCCCAAACCATGACCCTAATGGGAACTGCATCATAGTTGGTGATCTATCCACACACTCAAGAACTCTAGCTTTGATACCAATTAATGTAGGGATGCTCCCCTTAATACCATAAATTCATAATAGAAATAAAGAAAAAAATAGCAAATGCGAGAAGAAAATATGGACTTCTTATTTGTGTTACAAATGTAGAAGTACAAAATTTCATAAGTACACTATTCTAACCCACATGGGTGCCTTTAGTACAATAATTTTTAAGACAAGCTATGAACTATCACCCAGAGCTATCCTAGACAATGTTCAGGCCTTTCTTAAATAAGCAATTTTATGCTATCCGAGAAGGTTCTAGATGGTCAAACTTAATACCTATGGCTGAAAGACCCTAACAAAACATATAGAGTCTGCCAAATACATCTTTGACAATTATTTTAGAAGTTTTGGGTAGCCCAACTTTAGAAGGCCATAACTCATGAATTGGTTCTTCAATTGGCTATTATAATCACATTTTAGAAATCCTAGATCCTAATCTACAAGCTTTAAAATGTAGGAGTGCCCTTTAGTCAAACTTTTGGACCTCACCTTGTCACTCTAAGGCCTCCAATAGTGAGCCTAAAGATTTTTCTATAAATTGTTCCACCAAAAATCTGCAATAACTTCTATAATACTTAAGCTGGAGCAATGAGATTTTTTTGGTGGGCTTATATCTCTAAAATGAACCTTCTTATAAAAAATGAGAACACTCCAAGCTCATATGAAAAACTTAATAAGAATAGTAAGTTCCCATAAATAGTAACCACCTTGTCTACTAGTCCTTATTAAAATAGAAAAGACTAAAAATAAAATATTTTTTGGGTGATGCAAGATTTCCCTTACACCTAGAATGCTCCCACATCATAGAGTATCCAACTACATGTTGGAAATCTTGTTTAGTTGTGATGATATCTCTCCTAGTCTATTGGCAAAATTTTTTTTGTCTTCTTTAAGCATGGCTTTGTCTTCTACATCTTTATTCTTTTATTCAATCACTTCACATAGTAGTATAGCTTGTGATTCTTTCTCTAACTTGATATTTATGATTTCCTCATCTTAGGCTCTATAGGTTTTCATTAGATCTACAACTACTACATCAAATTTATTGGATTCTACATCTATAAATAGCTCATTAGTTTCTATCTCTTTGTATTGTGTGTCATTTATTGTAATAGTAATTCCTTTCCTTTTCTTCAAAGATTTCTTTAGTTCTTCTCTTGCTTGATCTAGTTGATGTAGAATGAGTTATATTTCAATTCCCTAATTCTCAATAGTCTTTCCCAACTTCTAGACTTTTATTTCAAGATCTTTCCTTAAAGATGCAAAGCTTCTCTTTCAAAGAACAAATCTCTGATACCAATTGTTGGAATTACAATAGGAAAGGTAAACTTCTAAGGGGGGGTAGGGGGGTGAATTAGTAGTTTAAACTTAGACCATAAAAACTATCACCAAAAATTCATCTCATATATTCAATGAGTAAATTGAGATAACATGTAAAGTATATCCATCTAAATCATGTAAACACATAAGCAATCATACACATATGACACTAGATATGATTACCTAGAAACCCTCCAATGAGAAGGTAAAATTGGGGTGGGGTTGACACCCACAAATCTTCACTACTATAGTAATAAAGTGTATCCAATAATAGTTACAATATTTTGACCATGAAACATGATCTACCCTATGAATGGTCTACCCTATTAAAGGATTACAGAGATTATTAGGTCTCACCTTGTTAGAGGATGTCAACACCCTGTTAGAAGTGTGCCTTACTAAAGGACTTTAACTCACAACTAAGTAAGCACCCTATTAAAGGATTTCATGTAGCCTATTAGGACTACTCTTTTAAGAGATTTTGATTGAAATCACCTGTTAGAATGTCTTAGATTTGATCATGTGATTAGCACTTGCTTTCTTAATAACATATCTCCTCTAAACAATGTCTTCTTGATCCTTCTTGATCAAATGTCTCTTTGTTGTATCCTTTTCCTTTCCTCTATTTTGCTTTAACTAATTCTACAATGCTATTTCACTTCATAACTTCTAAGACACCATGAATGCTCTATTTGTGCATGAAAACTTCTCTCTTCACTCCTTTAATTCCTTACATACTCACTAGAGAGTTTAGGGTTTTTTTCTCCTTAAGAAGACTTAGTGACTTAGGGTTAGGTATGAATCTATGACTGAGATTCATCCATTTTTTAACTTAATTCTTCTCATTTTCTAATTGGGTGCATGTAATTGCATAGAGAATCCAACTAGAGATTCATCCTTATCTCCAAAATATCAAAATTCAATCTTAAGTTAGCTCAAAAATGGCTTACATAGTTGTTTGTGCATTTAAAACAAATATGTCAAAACTATCTTACTTGACATCTAAAGTCTCTAATGCTTAGCATACACTAATCTCTCTACTATGATTTCGCACCTATATTGCTCAACATACACTATTTACTTGGCTCCTGCATCACTTGATATATACTATCTACTTAACACTTGAGTGACTCAGTACATGAGTGGCTTGACACTCACTATGACTCAGCATGGTCTAATATATATGTTGTGCTTGACATGTATTACTAGTTCAACATGAACTAAGTAAATAACTTGAAAATTTTGACACTCACTTTTTAAAACCAATCTGAGATCAACAAAGAATTAATTATCATGGTGAACCAATTGCCTCCAATTAATATTGAATCTGATATACAATCTACTATTTTATTAATAATAATTTTTGATAAGTCTATTACTTTCATTTTTTTGTTAATTTCTAAGAATTACTAATATTTTTCATAGGGAGACATGGATACACCACAAGACACCTTCCTCAATGAAGGTAAACCTTGTTTAGTGTAATTATACAAATTATATAAAAACAAATGTCATATTATTATGTTCTTTTTTTAATGGCTTTGGAGTTATTTTGATGGAATTTTACTGATACTAATGTCACAACTTGATATTTATTGATAGGGAAAAGAAAATATGGTGGAAAATCAAATGTGATCTAAAACTTAGGTGTCATTTCTACATGACATCATACATAGCACTGACCCCATCTTCATGGCCTATAAACTTATTAAAAAAACTAGGGGTAAAAGTGCAAAGTTGTGTCACCTTTTAGGCTAACTTATTAGAACGACTGAATTTGTGTATTTCTATCTAAAAATCAAATTTTTTCAAACATATGATCTTGGATAAATTTATTCTAGCTAAGTTATATATGGGCTCACACTTTTCTAATTGAAAATGTCTATTAAATGTATATTTTATACTAGTTTTTATCTAATTACTAAAGAAAAGAAATATATTAGAAAATTGACGTTTCAATAGATCTTACTATTTTTTATGATGTTTTTTTAATAAAATCAAAACATCATTTTATAGAGCTCAAAGATAAGAATATTCTCATATAGAGTTCATAGTGTTTTAATTAGATATAGTATATTGTAATTAAAAAATTCTACAAGTATTTTAACACCTAAGAAGATGTCAATTTTGAGAAAGAACAAAATATTAAATCATATAAAAAAATAAAAAAAAATTATATGATGTTCTAGAGGAGAGAGTCCTCTTCAAGAATGTATAATTTTACTTTAGGTTGGAATAGATATATTTTGAAAAATGTGATGGAAGATGAAAACTGTCGATTTCAGGTGAGTTGAAATTTGAATCGTTATAAAAGAGAAAATATAGGTCTAAAGAAATTTTTTATTTTTGGTTGTTCTAGCTACATATGTTATGTATAACATAATATGAGATAAAAGGAAAATAATTTTATTTCCATATAGTTCTATGGTGGGAGCTATAGCCCTAATTTTTAGCAAACAAAAAGTTATCTTTAAAAAATAGGAAAATATATCAATACTTATTACTAATAATTATTAAAAAATTATAATTTTAAATCTTGTCCATTTCTACACATTTCATTAATTTACTTCATTTTCAAATTGTAAATAGTAATAATGGTATTATATCATTGAAGGTGAATAATTATGCTTTTGTTGGCTTTTTCATTTGTAAAAAGGTGACATAGGTTTGTGCTTTTACACATAATGATGAAATTCTTAACCTTGTCCATGATTGAAACATAACTGAGGACACAAAGACATTGAAAGAAGAATTGATACGTAGAGTCAATTCTTTGAAGGTAAGTAGTAATTAATCTTAAGCAATAATAAAAGTGCAATAGATGTTTATATTTTATAGTATCGCATGGATCATGATCTAGAATATTATGTGTTCTTCTTAAAGGGTTTTGTGACACCTCTAAGACTGCATGCTTAATATGGTGAGGATTGTAGTGCACAACCTTCATGTAAATAACACTTTCTCTTTACAACATTATAATTCTTAATTTTGATCTTTATCCATTGCAAATGAAAACAAACAATGTTGCAATGTTTTTGCTAACAATGTGGCTTTCTCTTTTGGATGTCCTTGAAAATCACAATTTGATTTATGCTCCAAGTCCATAAAACAACTCCTATGAGAAGAAAGAATGCAATAGTTGTACATCAAATTCCTGCATCAAATCTCTACACTACTACAATTATACAAAGATAACCCTAGTATGCACATGAAAATTAATTCTAGTGCACCAAAAATGCAATGTGAGAATTATATGAGAGCTATAACTTGTAGATGATTGTCTTACAATACTATCTGTATGTGCAACCACAATAAGAAGCTATCCATTTCTCCCACAGAAACCAATCATTCCATACTGATATGATGAGAGAGTTGGATCTAATGCTCTAAATGAAATAATTGGTACATGAAGTTCGTTGGCTATATGTGAAACAATATGAGCAATAATAAAAGATTGTGGCCCTACTAGTGCAAGATTGTTGGTTTTCAACAACATTATAACACTTAACTTTGATTTTTGAATGCTTCTAGCTAGTATCCCATTTGATCTTTATCCATTGTAAATGTCTTTCCTAAAAATATATTCTTCAGGTCATAATGAAGTGTGAATGCCTCCTTTAGTCACCACTTTAATATTTTCAACTACATTGTTGGCAACAAGGAGCTTGCATTCATCTTTGACCATACCAAGTAAAATTGGTAAAACCTTGTTTTTCTATATTTTGTAATGTGCTAGTCACACATTATTTTTATTTTTTGGGTGGATTTTATACTCATGGACCTATTTTATGCACGGATTTTATACTCATGGACCTATTTTATCCACTAATAGATACACCTATAGTTGATACAAAAACAAAAACCATTACTAGTGAAGTTGAACCATTTCCTAGAGTAGACTGTGTGACTAGTACTAGTTAATTTGTGTGGACATTATTACTAAAAAAGAAAAGTATTTTTCCATTAACATTACCAAATGTTCTAGGTGCTTTAAAATTTGTTATTATTTATAGTGTAATTGTAGTTTACTTATACATAACTCATTTTGGATTGATAATCCCATGATTTGTTTGTAGGAAATAATGTTTTCTATGATCATCTTTTTGAAATGATATTGAAGCTATTTGGACCCACCATACATAAAAGGTATGTAGTTTCATATCATTGATATACTATTTTTATTTTCTTCCATTTATTGTACTATGTTAAATTTATTGATCTAATAACTTTTAAAAAAGAAAGGTGGAATGAACAAGGTCTTGAATTAAAAAATTAGTGCATTACATCTTTTGAGGACCTCTTTGGAAAAAGCATTTTTGATAGTGCCCTACTTCTCAAAAGAGAATCCAAACATATAAAGATTGTAAGGGACCTATTGGTGTAATTAAATATTCACTAACTACACTTAAGCTTATTTAGGATAATGCATTGCATAGTAGTTTGTGATTGAGACACTTGGGAGTTTGCACCTCAATTAAACACATGGTGTAGGAGAATTCCACTCTAGTTGGTCATAGTTGTTATCTCATTCCACCTTTAGTGCACTTATCACATTATCATCCTTATTATTACACATATTTCATTTCATAATGGAGGATGATCCACCTTTGGTGGACATGTGATTCCATCTTGTGTGGGTGATAGCTTATCTTCTCCTTATCATTTTCTCTTATCACCTCTCCTATATAAGGAGGCCTATTATGTAAATTTAAAATCAATACATTGGATGTCAATCAAGTACATTATCAATAATAGCATTCTTGTATCTTCATGTAATTGTCTTGCCATTCTCTTGTGGAAATCATCTTGGTCTTTCATTTGATCCTGGGGGTGTTGAGAGTCACCTAAAACTCTAACTTGGTATCGGAGCTCTCATGGTGTGAAGACTTCTTCTCAAGAAGCGAAATTTTGACTTGACTCACTATTGGTGAAGCATTTGGCAATTTGGATATCACAATTTGGAGGAGAATTTGGGAGTCCTATTTTATGATCTTCTATTATAGGTGAAAATTGGAGCTTGTTGGTTCAAATCAAGGGTTGGCATCATATAGAAGAGGTCCAAAAACCCCTAAATCAAATTTTTTTTCATCCAAATTAGACATCTAAGGCCAAATGTAGAGCTATTTGATTTTTTGAAGGTGCAGTGGTGCAGATTCAGAAAAAATAATTTCAGATGGAATTTTCAAATAGTGATATCTCCCTCATATGGACTTCTTTTTTCAAGCAATTCTTTTTGTTTTGGGGTATAATTTTACAATCTACATAGTGGTGTAGGTGAGTTTAGATCTCTATCTCTGAATTGTTCTAAAAATTGCAAATCTCATTTTTTGCAACTTTCAAGGCTCTATTTGGGCACATTCTGTAGCATTGTCAAGTGTAATTTTTTTTGAAAGTGCATGATTTCTCCTCTACATTCTACATCTATAATCAGATTTCAATGATTTGGAGTAGGCATATCAATTTTAGAAATAGGTCTTTTTTGGCTATATTTGTACTTGATGAATACTTGGATTGATATTTTCTTAATTGAATCAATAATTTGAAGGAATTATCAATTGATTTCATAATGGATTTTTCAAAAATTCCATTACTAACTTCATATAACTATCATGAATGGAAATAAGTAGCTTCTAATTAGTTGATGAATATTGAATTGCTTAGAATGATTCTTGGATAGAATCTAGAACTAGCTATAGGTGTTTCATAATGAAGGAAATGGTTTGATAGAAGGGATAAATCACTTGGGTCTCTTAGATCTAGAATCTCTAATGATTTTCTATATCATATTGCATCTTGCACACATCCTCATGATGCCTAGACAACATTGGAAGGAATCTTTGGTAAACTTGATAGAATAAGAAAATTCAAATTCAAAAATTAGATTATAGGCCTAAGTCCATGTGATTTTGACAATATTCAAGATGTTATCTCTAAGTTTAATTCCATTAGATTAGAGCTTTCTAATTGTGGTATTACTAAAGATGATGAGTAATTGATATTATCTATTCTTTCCAAGCTAGGTCCAGAATATTCAATCTTTATTTCCACATTCTATGCTACTATGGGTGAATTCCTTCTCTTGATGAATTTGCATCTGAGCTCATAAGGGAATAAGAAAATTTAGCACACATGGGTCAATTGAAGTCTTCAAAGCATCACGAATTAGTTGCAAATGACTCCTCTCCAAAGGATCCCAAAGGAAAGGGAAACAAAAAACACAAGGATCCTAAACAACATGAAAAAGCTAATGACTCTCCTTTACAACATAATATTGCATACAAGTTCTCTTCAAGAGAGGAAATATCTAGAAGAAAGAGATATAAATCTGCTTATTGCAAAAAGTTAGGACATGATGAGAATAAATGTTTCCATAAGAAGATTGATTAGCTTACTCACATTCTTTAAAAGAACAATATCTTGTTGCCCTCATCAGTGTCTTCTCCTTCTTCTCAATATTAGGTAGCTACTACATCTACATCATCATCTAGAAGCAAAGGACAAGCACTCATTGGTTCCACACATCCTAAGCAAGGTAAATGGCTTCTTGATTTAGATGCATCACATCATATGGAATCTTCTATGGATATGTTTTCTTCTATTGAGCCTTGTAATTATCCACCTATATTGATGGGTATAATACATACATGAAGGTTTGTGGGAAAGGTTCTATTCCTATGAGAGAGGGTACATTTACTGATCTTCTCTATGTACCATCCTTGACCACTAATATCCTTCCCATTTACAAATTACTCATGGGGCATAAGGTAAAATTGTTGAGTTCACTCCTGATTATATCTAAGACTAGAGATGTCATAGCTATGGGAGTTGTTGATCATACATCATGCTTTTGTTCTTTTGCATATTTTGTTGATAATGATGATGATATTCATGATGTACCTAACCCTTTATGGGGGGATCATTCTTTGTATCTACAATATGTATGCAATTTTTGGGGGGTCTTAAGTACTCCATCCATATACGTATCTTATTTTCATCTCTCTTTTTGGGGTTTTTTTCCATGAGTTTTTCTCTCTTTCTCAACTTTATGAGAGATTAAATTTCATGTATTGCATTGCATGTTGTACATGGGTATCTAAAATGGCCTAGTAGCTGGGACCCATTTTGCATTGTGAGTTTGACTAAATTCCCCTAAGTTTCATTTAAGGGGGGGTGTTGGTGTAATTAAATATTCACTAATTACATTTACTTAACCTTCTTTAGGATAATGCATTGCATAGTAATTTGGGATTGAGAAACTTGGGAGTTTGCACCTCAGTTAAACACATGGTGTATGAGAATTCCACTCTAGTTGGTCATAGTTGTTATCTCATTCCACCTTTAGTATACTTATCACATTATCATCCTCATAATCACACATGCTTCATTTCATAATGGAGGATGATCCACCTTTGGTGGAATTGTGATTCCACCTTCTATGGGTGATAGCTTATCTTCTCCTTATCACTGTCTCTTGTTGCCTTTCCTATATAAGGAGGCCTATTATGTATATTTCAAATCAATCCAATAGATTTCAATCAAGTCCATTATTAATAATAGCATTCTTGCATCTTCATGCAATTGTCTTACCATTCTCTTGTAGAAATTATCTTGGTCTTCCATTTGATCTTGGGGGTGTTGTAGAGTCACCTAAAACTCTAACTATATAGAAGGGGTTTAAAGGATAACCTAAAGTACGAGCATCCTCCTATGATTTCACTAATGGAGTGGAATGAAATAATAAAAGATGCAAAAGAGAAAAGACTACACGGTAAAGGAATTGAATTAGAAAAGGGAAGAAGGTATGTCATGATAGTATTAAATAGAATATAATAATACACTAATTAGTGATCTTTTTAAATATATAATCTAACATGTTTCAAAATTTTCATAGACTGGAGGAAACATTAAAATATACAAAAGTGAGACTACAAAAGGTTGGCCAACACAAACTTGGCTCTGATGGCTATATGAATCTTCACTCTTGATTTGTAAGTGGCATCAATGGAATTTCATATAATTTTCTTTTACAATAATATTGCAAATAGTTTTGTTTAATCAAATCATACATGCAAAACTGATGATATTAAGAAAAAAATAATTGGGCACATAATTCAATGTAGAGCCCACAGATGAAGATAAAAAAATTTCCTTGAACGAAAAATATGAATTTGTGGCTGCACACCTATGCCAAAAATCTAAAAGCTATACTCAAGAACCTAGTGCACCAAATGAGACATAGGTAAATTGGTCAAATAAAAAATAAATTAAATTGAATGGTTGAGAAATTTCTTTTTTGGTCTTAGTTTCCAACATAAATTGATTGCATAACATTTCATTACAGCCTTCAAATCCTATCATAGCACCTATGCATGATGAAGGCCATGATGTGCATCATAGTGGTGGAAGTATTAATTTTCTATTGGAAATTATTTACAGAATTATGAATTTAATTTAACATCTTCAATTGCAATTTGACATGTAACCTTTTTTTGAATATTTTAGAGCATGTTGAACATCATGGTGAATGAGTGGAGCATGTTCAAAGTGTTTGACATGTTGAGGTGGAAGAAGATCAAAATGTAATGTTAGGTAAGAAAAATGCATGTTATGTTCTTCTATTTAATGGAATACTTGTAATAGTAAAAAAATGAGTATGCCAATTTAACCCATTTACCCTTTATTACAATAAAGCCCCCTTTGGTGTAGTAACCTCCTGCAACTGAAAACAAGAGGAGGAATCATAATTTGACATTACATGTGCCACAAGAGGAGTAGAATGAGGAAGATATTGATGCTCCTATTATATTTTTCATTAAGAACTCTAAGAGCAACAAAAAGAAGAAATGACTTTTAAAAAATGCTCTTTGATAAACTTTTTTGGATAATGAAAGAATGTTGTTTTAAGTAATTATCTATGAATTTTGTGTATTAATATTGATTTTTATGTCATGTTCATGAATATTTTTATGTTAATGAAGTCTTTCTTAGCAATGTATATCAATGCATGCTATGTAATTGTATTAATTGAATGTTATATTTCATAAATGGATGAATGAATGAATGAAGTATGTAATTAGATGTTAATGGAGAATTTAGATTTGATGTTAGGGGGAGGTGGGGTGAGGCCAGATGAGCTTCCACCTTCACATGGATGGCCTTGTTAAGTAGAGAATATTAAATTATTCTAAAAACCAAGTGAAGCTCAAACTAATATACCTTCATTAATTAATCAATTTCATTCATTGTAGGTCTAGAATGATGGGATGATACTTTATAGTAAAACACTTTAAAAAATATTAGGTAGAACACTTTTTAAACATATAGTAGGTATTATCTCCATTGTATTATGTGATTGATGTGAGATACCTATTAGAGCACACAACATTAACAATTTAGAACTCTTTCATCAACATCATATGTAGAATTAACAGTTGAGTTGCACAATTTGCAATATCATGGAGGAACTAACTGTGGTTGTATAGTGAGAGGCCCCTTTATTACTACAAGCCATGACTATGATGCTTTGATCGATGAATATGGTATGTTATTTCTTCTGGATAAGGGTAAAAGATTAATGTCTGATCTTTTTAATGGGGATATTTTTGTTTTTGTTATTGTTATATATCTTAATTGTTCTTTGCATAACTACAGAAGCTAGAATTTAAGGCAGTGTTATTGAAAAAAATAGTGATGAACACTTTGAATTGTATTAGGGGAACAATGTCGCTATTTATAGAGAAAATGTTGTTGTAACAAGTCTCAAACCATATACAAGGTTTCAATACCAATCAATTGGAGAAGGAGAAAGAGAGATGAGGCTAATGTTGAGGTTGAGGTTGAGGCTATAGCTATGGTTGTGGCTGATTGTGTGCCTTAGGAAATAGGACTTTATTCTCCCCTAATTCTTGTTAAACATGCTTAAAGTAGTTGTCAATCATGATTTCTTTTTTCAATTCACTCAACTAGTTCCATTCTATTATGGGCTCAAAATATTAGTAAATTTTTTTATTGTCTTTCATTTTCATTTTTCACAGTTTATTCCTCCTACTATTTCAGCATGTTTAAGTTATAGCAGTGTAGTGGATTCAAGATTTTATTTGGGTGCACTATGTTGGATTCTTTTTCTCATTTTATAAGATCAATTCATCTTCCATTGTGAAAGATAATTATGGCTTTGATGCAATATACATTAATGCTTGGGTGAATATTGTGAAAAGTAGTCAGTTCGATAGTAAAAATCAATCAAATTATTTTATTAGGTTATTCCCCATAGTTATTTTCTATAGGGTAACATTTCCTTTTTAACAAGGTTGGGACACATTTGAGAAAAAAAAAAAAGTTTGATCCCATCATAGGTTTGAAATTAGAGGTTTTTAATAGGCTCTTTCTATCAAGTTGTAGCTATCATAGGTTTGGAAGTAAAGGATTTCAAGATGATCTTGATTCATGGCTTCAATATTCATTGATTTTTATTTCTACCAAAATATAGCTATCCAATCTCTACCACAAGAGATTCATCATGGATTTCTCTTTTTGGGATAAAGAAACTCCTATTAACTTAGGCCATATTAAGGGCTTCCAAAAACTACTTGCTTCTTTTATCATAGTTGTTGTGATGCCTTGCTAAGCATAACACCCCAAAAAAGATAAATTGAAATTATAGACAAGAGGTAAGAAATTATGTACTTGTTAAATTGTGTAAATATAGACTATTCAACAACTTGTTGGGCTTGAAGAGGGTTAGAAGTTGACCCAGAATTCATAACCTCACTCTTTTTATAAATTAGTTGAATTTTAAATCATGGAGGCATAGAAGTCTAGTTGCTAACAATCTTCTATTTGCCAATGTCAAGTATTGAATTCTTGAAATTTTGATTAAGACAAATTTACTGAAATTAGTTTCCCTTTCTCTTGGTAAGTTAAGAAAAAGTTTAGTCCATCATCAGGATAAGAGAAAGAAAGAATATAAAAGTGAAATATGCAAATCAATCCTCTTTTTTCTTTTTATTTCCCTTTGGTTGGGCTTGGTCTGTATATTTTACTTTTTAATGCATTTCTCTCATCTTGATGATGGATCATGAAGTGTGATCTAAATTATTGATGCTAAAAAAACATACACAATCAAATCCAAACACAAAAATTTACATATCACCTTATATATTAGATATTTGATGCAACCCACAAAAATACTCGACACAATAGATGCTAACTCTCTTTTGACTAGTTCCATGTGGGATGTTTTTAGGTGATTTGAAATTTTTTGATATTGTTATTTGGTAGTTATATTAGTGTTATTATCTTGATGAGTGTTTTTTGTCATTTATGTAGAACCCTTTGGTACACCTTTATGGAACACCTTAAAGGTCCTTGTGTGGATTTCCTCCTTTGGTGCTCTACCTACACACTTAAGATCTTCAAGCTCTAATACCAATCTGACAGAAAGCCCTTTGGTACACCTTTAAGGAACACTAATTAAACTCAAGGATTGAAAAAATTATGGAACTGCATCAAGGAATTAGGATCAACCTAGAGGCTTCAACAAAGAACCCTAACATTATACACCAATAAAAGAAACATCTTCATTTACATAATTTGATTGTAATGTTTGATTACATTATTAATAAATTTTAATCATAAAATTGTGTTGCCAATCAATTTAGTTAAATTGTTTAAAATTAGTAATAATAAATCATATCCAAATCTGAGAGAAAAAAAAAATCCATTACAAGTTATAGTCTCTTCACTTAGACCCATTTTCTCTATCATAAATCAAAAGTTAAACTAGCAACCCTTCCTAGGGCATCCAATAAATTCCAAAAAATGAATCCAAATGAAACCAACATAATTTAAAATTAAAATTATATTATTATAGTTTCTAAATATATAATCCATTAATTTATCCAATTCATAAATATTTATAAAAGCTCAATTCATTTTTTGCAACTTCAATGGAGAACCTTAAAAATGAGTCTTTACTCAATTACATATAACTTACCCAAATTTGAGTTAAAATAACTCAAACCAATTGGAAATGAAACATAGTTCAGATATATTTCCAATGAATATAAATATAGTTCTTTTTCCATTCACATGTGTCCATACAAAACTTTTCAATCTGACTATAGTTAGGAATCCTCGAATCTGCAAATAACCACTTTTACCAAAACTTTCATAACTTCTTCAAAACTCAATGAAATTGATCCAAAAAATAAAGAGAAAGAATATTATTCATAATAATATTATAATCTACAAAATATACATGGTTTCTAGGCTGTAAATGGCCATACAAGACCTAGAACCAATACAAAAATAGTTAGCACCAATCAAAATGACAAGCTCTTAATAAACCAATTTATTCAAAATGGACTCTTCTTATTCTCATTAATTCATCTTTTTTTGGAATGACTAATAAAATGATTTTATAGTGTTTTAGAACTTCCCAAACACCTTTTGAACCATCCCATTACATTTTTTTAACCTGTTTACATTTTTGACAACATTTTATGCACTTATACACTTTTGCATTACAAATTTCATATAAACCCAACCTAGACCAAAATTATGAATCAAATGGCTTTAGATGGATACAAATATATCCATTCACTTAGTAAATAAAATTTTTGACATTATTGATCATATTAAGACCTCCTTTTAAAATTTTGACAACTTATTACAAATGGCTTCTCTAGCCTTTACACCTTGACTCAAAAGACTAAAATATATCATAAATGGATCACATTAATTAAACATATGACTTAAAGACTCTAAAACTCCTTTTTATTTTGAAATTTAAGTGCCTTTTCACCATACTCCTAACCTTGAAATGTTTCAAAGCTCCTTAGAAACATGGAAATAATAATCTGCAAGGAAAAATATAGACCAAAAATCTTCATCTTGTTTTCCTTTTCATACCTTTATCATCAACACTATTTCCTTTAAGGACATAGGACTATCCTCAAAATAATCTTCTCAAATACTCCTTTTAGTGGAGCATTAATGACTACAACTTCATAGTGCTTTATTAATCAGAGATCCACCTTTACCTTGGTACTTGAAAGTCACCATAAACAACTCTCCCATATGCCTCACCTAGGAGTTCTACTCTTTGCCTCTCTCCCAAGTTTCTTGGAATCAATTAGACCTTCTTGTGGCCTTGATAGAACTTGCATATGTCTACAAAAAAAACACAAAATTATTCTTTTAGCAAGATGGATGAGAACTTGTAACCAAAAACTCATCAACAAATCAAAACCAAACCTTCAAGTTCCTAGTGTGGATTGCCTCCTTCAGTGCTCTACCCACACACTCAAAATCTTCAAGCTCTGATACCAATCTGATGCAAAGTCCTTTGGTAAACCTTTTAAAGAACACTAATTCAACTTTAAAAATTCACAATGGTATGGTACTCCATCAAGGAATTAGGATCAACTCAAAGGCTTCAATAGAGAACCCTAATATTAAACACCAATAAAGACAACATCTTTATTCATACAATTTGATTTCTATGTCAGATTACATTATTCATAACTTTTAATAATGAAAATTTATTGGCAATCCCTTCAGTGACATTGTTACAACTTAGTAATAATAAAACATATACAAAACTGAGAAAAAAAATTCCATTACAAGTTATAGTGTCTTCACTTAGACCCATTTTCTCTATCATAAATTAGAAGTAAAAATGGTAACCCTTCCTAGGGCATCCAATAAATCTCTCAAAATGAATCCAAATGAAAGGAAAAAAATTTAAATTTTAAATTATATAAGACTAGTTTCCAAATATATAATATATTGATTTATCCAATTTATAATTTTTTCTATAAGCACAATTCATTTTCTAGAACTTCAATAAAGATCCTTAAAAACTAGTCTTTACTCAATTACACATAACTTAAAAAAATCTAAATGGAAACAACTCAAACCAATTGGAAATGAAAGATAGTTTCCATATCTTTCCAATTAATATAGATAGAGTTCCTTTTTCATCCACATGTATCTATACCAAAAATTTAAATATGACTGTATGTAACAACCCACCAAGGGATCCAAAAGAATTAACCTAAAGTTCAACTAAGTTTGTGAAACAATTTTTTTTAAGAGGAAGAATAATATACACACAAATCATAAAGTACCAGAATAATAACATACAATCATACATAAGCAAGCATAATAGATTACATTCCTTAAGGATCCCAAGATGTTGAGTCACATTTAAATTTAATTAATACTAAGTCTAATAATTACCACATCCACATGAAAGAATAATTACAAGTCCAAGTCCATTTAACTAATATTCATTTGTTCTAAATGCCAATTGGCAATAAAATTTAGAATGCACAATCATCCACTATAAATGTCACAGGGTATGAGAGGCTAAAATAATATACATTTATAAAAATATGTTACATCATCCCTTTCGGATCCATGAAACAAAGTATAATACAATAAGAAAAATCATCCACCAAAAAGATATAACCATCCATCATAATACACAAAGATATAATGAAGGAAATGTAGACAAGGAACTCAAGCCATGACATCAATGGTTGGATCTCAATGGTAAGAGTAAAAAGCACTACCACCTGACCTTGTGGTAACCCAAAAAGGTTCACTCGCACTATGTTGAGGAGATAGTCTCAAGTCCTAAACAAGATATCAATCCAAAATCAAAAGCAATATCTAAGTCAAGGAAACCCTAAAAGTAATATAGCTCAAAGGTTCCAAGATAAATTGACATCTAGACCTAGAGAAAAACAAAAACACATAGGAAATCTACTATGTAAGTGAGTAAGTATCATTGCATGAATCAATGCTAGAGTTACCCTGCTAGTCTAACTTGACCCTAGCACCCTGGTGACTATGTGGCACTAGTATCATGTCATACTAATAAGGCATACTAATGATGCATGGTTACAACAAAGTTTTCTCTCTACTCCCATCCTAGTCTATACTAGCACTCGAGGCATGGACAAGAACATACAAAGAATCTTATTAGGTTCATTTTACTCTCATTTAGTGTAATGTTTCCACTTATTAAACAACTTACAATAGGTTACCCTGGTGGCCACTTTGGGCCCCGACCTCCATTGTAAGCCACTTCCTAACATTACATATAGATAACATACCCTAAGCTCATGAAATCACAAATCAAAGAATCATGTTATATCACCTCAGTCCTATACAAGTGACTAGAAAGCATCAAAAGATAATTCACAATAATCCATTAGTTCTTTACAAGCAACTAGAAAACATCCCAAAAATACTAATCGAAGACTCAAAAATGTTAAGTCAAATATATGTCATAACACCCCTCTCATTATCCCATAAGGACACAGAAAGCAATAACCAACAATATAATCAAACTCATCATAGAGCATACCAACACATTACCATGGTTGAGTGTAAAAGATCAAAGATGAAATCAACATAATACCATAATCACAAAACTCCCAATCCTCTAGTAGATGTCCTAAAACTAGTCAACACTCTAGTCAACCCAAACCCAAAACATAGACAACATATAGATAACATGTAGTAGTTTCATAGTTTGGTTTGAGTTTGAAAACACATGGTTTTGAGTTAATAGTAAGTTAAAATTTTTGTTTCAATGTATGTTCAAGTAGATAAAATTCATGGTTTACCCTTACAATTTAACACATTCTTATATTTGAATAAAATGCACAGTTACTCCTATTTGATTTTAAGTCAATTTTTTCATAAATAATTTAAGGGTAATTATTTATTTAAATTATTAAAATAGTAAGAATTAATTTTCAAATAAAATAATTATAATTTTATTAAAAAACAATATCATTAATTAATAATAAAATAAATCCAACAGTTCATTAAATAATTTTCATTATTGATAAAACTTCATTAAATATATTTAATTAAATAAAATAATAATTACATAAATTAACTATATTAATCATTTATTAAATTTATAAATATTAATAAAATTTATTAGTAAAATTAATAATTTCAAATTTAATATTGTTGGTCTAAATAAGTATTTACTATTTACACTTACTTAAGTTTACTTAGGTTAATGCATATTTTTAATGTTTTTTTATTAGTCACCTACGAGTATGTGCACTCTTGTGAGTTGTCATGTTGACATCACAGGGGTCTGCACCTCTTTTAAGCACATGTTGTCTAAAACATAGGAGTCTTCTACACACATAGGACACCTTATCATTTTTATCTATTCATCTAGAATGATGGATAAGGTGCTTAGTTGTCAATACTTATCTTATCTCTTGGTTGTTTCTAAATACATTCTAGGTGCTTCCTGAGAGGCCTTTATATACAAGCACTCCTAGTGTGTTTGTTTGTACATACTAAACATACTGAACATAGAAATGTATTTAGACATACTTTGAGTAATAGATCATATCCATTTTTGGTCAATAGTTATGCTTGTGTTGAGTTCTACGATCTTGGGTGAATTTTTCCCTAAGGCAAATTCTTATAGGTATCAGAGCTCTTGGAGAATTCCTCTTCACAAAGTCATTCGAGACCAGCATCTTGCTTCATCACCATAGCTTGACTCTAGAGTATTATAGAAATTGAGAGTGTCCAATGCTAGATTTGACCTCACTATTGCATCCAAAATACTAATTTGGTGAAAATCAGCTACAAACTCGGCTATCTTTGGCCATAGTCAACCATGAGGCAAATTTCTTTTACAAACGAGATCAGAGGCCCTAATTTGCACTACATGTATGGTCATTTTCGTATTTTAATTTCTCTAAAAAATCCATTATATTTCTTCAATAGAATTTTAGGAATTTTTTTAGGCTAGGTGGCCTTGTAGAGAAAGTTTTTTTGCAGGTATCGAGCTATCAGATCCTAGCCCTACAAGTTTGTGTAGTTCATTTTTGGCAAACTTTTAATATTTCCAGCATTGCATTGTCACACCTAGGGATTGCCACACAAATAAGGCCAAGTTCATACCGATGGTGACATCAAATTTGGCATATACCACCTTATCGGCTGATTTCCTCTCCTACCGGTGGGCTCTCTTTATTTTTATGTTTGTCGACCCTTATTTTTATATACTCATGGGCTCCCACTTCTAGTTGATGTGGGAGTAAAGGTTAAAATCCCAACATGACTCTCACATTTACCGATGTCATACATACCATTAGTGGCAAGCATTGTCTTTTTTGACCCGCTAATATTTTGGCATTTTTTTGCGATCGATCAGCACACAATGTCTGACAACCTAAATTTATTTCCTCAGTGTTGACATTTTTCTATGTGTTCAATGGCTTCCAGAATTCAATTTCTTAGCAGCCCATGAAAAAGGTTTTGATGCACAAAATTATTAACTAGTTTAGATCTTGTGTCCATATTACCTCAACGTTAGAGAATATTCTAACCAAGCTCAACAAGTAGACCAAGTATGTGAGACAAAGATAGACACGTGGACTATCTTCTCTACCATGCGTTCCTTGTTCTCACTAGTTAGATTTTTTGGCTTGCTAACTCAGAGCCAACTATGATAGTTGTTCTATCCAGAAAGTTTTCCACATCTTCAAGCTACCACATCACTCTTGTGACATGCCTTCTTACCACATCAACTGTGTCCGCAAACACCATTAGCACAGATGGACTGTTCTTTTGCCACATGGACCTCCAACTACAAAGTTTTATACATTTGTACTTGACACATGATCAGTTTCATACATCCATGTGTCCTCATCTATATGGTATGGATGCTTAGTTAGCATCCAGTCACCCGATACGTCAATAGGGGGCTCTTTTTTTGCTAACATCACATTTCTAATGGGTTAAATTTGACATCCATTTGACCATCAAATCCAATAATTTTACAACTATAGAAATGGCCTTTGACCATCAATTTTAAGATCATAGTTTTTGCTCCAGACCCCTCTCTAGATTGCTTTTCAATTTGGTAGCCTGACTTCACTATCTCATATCTCAGACATTCAGACTATGATTAAGGTACATTGTTTTTTGAAATTGGGTAAAATTTCTCAAATTTTCTAGTGGTGGTGTTATTTTCTAGTGTTGGTGCAAGAATTTGTTAGAATTTGCATCTTTTGGCGACTATACCTGCATAATCTTACATTTTTCAATTTGAAATGATTTGTACAGGCTCATTTGGACTCGAAAACAAGTTCTATTTTTTTTGAAAGTGTGTATTTTTTTGGTCTACTTTCTAGATCTATGTTCAGATACTAGGTAGTGTGAAAAAAAATATCACTTTCAGAACAAGGGCCTTTTCTGCATTGTATTGCTTTAAGAATTCTACTACAGTGCTTAGTTCCTATCTTAGGCCTCATGCGGCAGTTGCAATAGGAAAAATTAGAGGTCTAATTTGTTCATTTTGACAAGTACACACATCACATATAAAGTGCCAACATCATCTTTTTCGAGAGGGGTTCTTTGATTTTCTGGGGGTTCATTGATTGATCTCATGGAGTCTTGTCATATTTGTTAGTCTGGTATTAGACCACAATTGACAAAAATGAACTATCACAAATGGACAGCTTTGCTACTTGACCATCTAAGAGACCATCCTAAATTACTTCCTTATATCTATTCATTGCCACCACATTTTAATTGGACACATGTTGTAAATCTTCATCATTTTTTGTATAACAACATGAGTAAGGAATATTTTTCTCCTCTTAGAATGGTACATTTTCCTTATGATATTTGGATGTCTATTTGGGAAACATATGGAGATCCATGTGTTCCTACATCTCTAGAGGACATTCTACATCCAGTCACTCTAGCTATGGTTTCTTCAATTCCAGATAAGATCACACCTCCAAATGCTCTTGTTCCTCCTACTAATCTTGTTCCAACCATAGATGCTTCAAATTTAGTGTAGCAGGACCATTTATGTCTTCCTACTCTACCTTCATGTGTTGAATTCCTTCCCAACCTTGTAGGCCTATTCTAGGAGTCTCACATTGAAGATGTGGGAGAGATTATTGATGACATTCGTCTTCTTTTTGAGGTGAATTCTTTTGCCACAGTGATAGATACATGTACTTCAGCACTACAGGGTATACATGGTCTTCTAGGTGATGATTTCTTGCCAAATATTTCAGTTCTATTCTTAGAGTCACACACAGTGGATATGGAAGACTTTCATGATGATCTATCACTTCTCTTTGCTAAGGATTCTTCTATAGTTGCTGTGATGGCTCACTTTGACCCTCAAGTCCATTCTCTACATGTTCAATCTTCATAGGTTTTCTTAATTATGGATTCTTATGTACAACATCTATAGGAGGTCTCTTCATTAGTTGAGAAGATATTTGGTTTCTTGAGACAGGTTCTACCACATCCCTTGTTCGATCTATACTTCTCTTCAGTAGTTTTGTAGGAAGCCATCATTAGTATTGACACAAGGACACTTGGACAAGTTTTAGAGACACTGGTCATCATAGAGATTCCTTCTCCATAGAGAGGATGCATCTCACAGGTACCCTTGCCTTTGTTTCTTCTAAAGGGGAGAAACATCATATGGAGGTCATGGATTAGATTCTACATTGGAGTATTTCTCACTGATCGGTACACTACTTTTAGGTGGGGGGACTACCTTGTCTCCTTCTTCTCCATTTTGGGGGGGACTTTTTCCTCTTATGGGGATTTTTCCTACTCCTATTTATCTTGTATATATTGGATGTATGTGATAATGGGGGGGTCTTGATTACTCCATCCATCCTCCATGCATCCCCCATGAGGTTTTCCCTCTTTCCCCACTTTATGGGGGATTTTCATTTTCATTTTGAACATGGGTGCCTAAAATGACCTAGTAGCCGAGACCCATTATGCATTGCATCCTAGTTTTCATAAGCTTAAGGACATTCCCCTAAGTTGCACTTAGGGGGGGTGTTGGTGTAAATAAGTATTTACTATTTACACTTAAGTTTACTTAGGTTAATGCACATTTTTTATATTTATTTATTAGTCACCTAGGATTATGTGCACTCTTGTGAGTTGTCATGTTGACATCACAGGGGTCCACACCTCTTTTAAGCACATGCTATCTACAATATAGGAGTCTTCTACACACATATGACACCTCGTCATTCTTATCCATTCATCTAGAATGATGGATAAGGTGTTTAGTTTTCAATGCTTATCTTATCTCTTGGTTGTTTCTAGATACATTCTAGGTGCTTCTTGAGAGGCCTTTATATACAGGCACTCCTAGTGTTTTTTTACATACTAAACATACTGAACAAAACAATGTATTCAGACATACTCTGATTAATAGATCATATCCATTTTTGTTCTATAGTTGTGCTAGTGTTGAGTTCTATGATCTAGGGTAAATTTTTTCCTAAGGAAAATTATTAGAAATATTATTAATTATTAATAAAACAACTTTTTAAAAAATTAATTAAAAAAAATGCATAATCAAAAATATGTTTATATTTAAAAGGCCTGTCAGTAGGTTTGACTGCTACAGTAGGCAGTAGTATTTACTAGTGCTGCAACCGATAGTCTAGCATGTTGTTGTGGCTTCATATATGCTAGTAGGTACGAGGGGGGGGGCGTGCGGATTCCCTACCCCGTCCCAATAATGATTTCTTAAATTTTATTTTATAATAAATTTTTATAAAAAAAATGCTCCCATATATATATATATATATATAAGTTCTAACGATTCACTGATAAGGAAAATATGACCAACTAGTAAAATTTTCAATTTTCAATTTCCTTTTCAATTCAAAATGCTTCCTAGTTTAAATTCCAACTTTTTAAAAAATTACTAAATGAGGTTTTCACTAGTCTTTTAATCCTCGCGTATACAAAAGAAACCCACATGCATACCAGTAATTCCAAATTACAATATTAAAGGATTCATCATGAAGAAATTCAGATAAACAATTCATAGTCATTAAGAAGATAGGAATATTTAAATAACACAAGAATCTACCTGGTTCTGATGCTAAAATCACAAACACCCAAAAGATTTGTGAGAATTTTTTTCTCTCAAAACCTTTTCTCTAAAAATTTCTTCTCCAAAATTGTTGGTCCCTCAAAAATAAACCCTTAATTGTTGATAAGGATTTCTCTCCTAAATTTGGGGCACTAACTGTGTGATCACCTGAGAGGATTCCTTGCTCACAACTTTTTAAATCTCTATTATCTTGTTTGAAACTTCATGCACAAAGAGTTTTCACATGATTGCATGATCAAAGCCATGATTTGGGGGGGTTGGAAATCTTTATTAAGAAAATTAAAGCCCCTTTCTAGATACACAAGAGGAGCCAATTTTTGAAAAGAGGGTTTTCAAAGGAAAAGGAAGATTCTTGCATGTTTGTGCATTCATTGTTTTAGCATCAAATCTAGGTAGGAACTTGTGGGTTTGTGCAATGGTTACTCATTCTTTGAATTCCTATCTTATTTGTATCTATTGTGTTTCTATTTTTAGAAGTTCTCTAAGTTGAAACTCTTGTTTGAGAAAATTGAATTCCATTATAGAATTGTTTGTGATTTAAACTAATTTTTTTTAGTAAATATTGAACTTTAAGGTTTTCAAAAGCTAGTGAATTATGAAATTCACTTTTCTATGCACTTTATGTGATGTGTGATTTATTAGTGTTGGGGTTTTGGGGTTTGAATTAGCTTTGGCTAGTCAGAATGTTTACTAGAGGCTCAAGCATTCTATTTTGTGATGGCATGATGATGTTTTGATCTCAATCTTTTATACTTAACCACAATAATGTGTCTAGTATGCTCTATTAGATGTTTTGATGCATTGAATTTTATTGCTTTCTAGTGTTCTTGTGTGAAACTAAGGTGAATGGTAGATATAACATTTGAGTCTTTGATTAGTTGTATTTAGATTGCTTTCTAGTCACTTTTATAAGACTGAGGTGTTTGTATGATTTGTTCTTGGTGATGTCATGTTATGACATGGATTGGTTTATGTATACTTGATTTTGGGATTAGTCCTATTAGGATGATCGCATTGGTGGAATTCGTGATTATGATCAGTTCTTTCAATATTTGTTAGTTACTTGTTTAAGAACTAATGTATGGTATGTGGTCTTTTGTGATCTTTTGATTTTATTGATCTTAGGGTAGGTTATCTATATGTCATTTCAGGAAGTGGTTTGCAATGGAGCTTGGGGCCCAAAGTGGTTGCCATGGTAAATTATTGTAAGTTGTTTAATAAGTGAAAAAATTACACTAATTGGGAATAAAATGAACCTAATAAGAGTCTTTGTATTTCCTTGCCCATGCCTCAAGTGCTAGTACAGACTAGGATGGGAGTAGAGAGGATGCTTGGTTGCAACCATGCATTGTTACTATGCCTTGTCAGTAAAAAAGTATACTAGTGTTGCATAGAGTTACTAAGGGGTTGAGGTAAAGTTAGAATGCTAGAGTAACTCTAGCATTGATTTGTGTGATGACACTTGCCTGCTTGCATAGTAGATTTCCTACATGTCTCTGTTGGCTCTAGGATTAGTTGATTCTTGTATCTTGGTACCTTTGAGATAGATTGCTTTTAGGTGATTCCTTGAACCTATATTTTGGATTTAATTGTTGAGTTTCTTATCATGTTTGGGACTTGAGACTATCTCTTCAACACAGTGGGAGTGAACCCTTTTGGGTTCCACGAGGTCAAGTGGTAGTTCTTTTTCTTATACCATTGAGATCCAACCGTTAGATGCCACTGTTGGATGTGTTTGTGTAGATGTTCCTTTCTATTTGTTCTTCTATTTCTATGATGGATGGTTGTACTATTGTATTGTATTTGATTTCATAAGATCTTAAGAGATGATGTTATTTATTTCATGATGTATATTTTTTCAGCCTTTCATGCCCTATGACCTATACAGTGGATGATTGTGCATTCTATTTATTGCCAAGTGACATCATATATAATTGTATATTATTTAAATGGATTCATACTAGTATGTTCTAATTTCATGTGGATTTATTATAGATTAGATTTATTATTAATTAAACCTAAATGTGATTCAACATCATGGGACCCTTAAGAATTGTAATCTATTTTATGGTATGTGTTTATGTGAATGTTAATTGCTTCCGCTATCTTACAACTATTGTTGTTAAGTTATTATCTTTAAATTTGAAAAAAAAATGTTTGGAAAAATTAGTAAAACTTTAGGTTAACTTCTTCTAGGTCACATGGTATGGTGTTACACTGTAGTTGAGCATCCTTAAATTTGCAAATAATCACTTTTACCAAAACTTGCATAACTTTTTCAAAACTTAATGAAATTGATCCAAACCAAAAAGAGAAAGAATATTATTCATCCTACTATTCTAATTTACAAAATATACATGGGTTGCATGTTTTAAATGGCCATACAACAACTAGAAAAAATACAAAAACTATTAACACCAATCAAAATGACAAGTTCTTAAGAAACCAATTGATTTAAAATGAACTCTTCTTCATGTCATTAATTATTCTATATTTGGAATGAAAAATAAAATTATTTTATATTATTTTTTGTGGTTTACAACTTCCCAACCACCTTTTAAACTAATCCATTACATTCTTTTAACCCTTTTACATTTTTGACAATATTTTATGCACTTATGTAGTTTTGCATTACAAATTTCATATAAACCCAAGCTAGACCAAAATTATGACTCAAATGACTTTATATGGATACAAATAGATCTATTCACCTATTAAATAAACATTTTTACATTATTAATCATATTAAGACCTCCTTTACAATTTTGACAACTTATTACAAATGTCTTCTCTAGCCTTTACGCCTTGAGTCAAAAGACTCAAATATATCATAAATGGACCACATTAATTAAAAATATAACTTAAAGATTCTAAACATCCTTTCTTCCTTGAAATTTAAGCTCCACTACACTAGTCATTATGACTATTATCAAAACCACATTATAGTCTCATCCATATTTTAATATTTTTAATGGTCATAATATAAAAAAAATACTTTCATCCATATTTTCATTATGTAATCCAATACATTTATACACATAATAGTTTCATCCAAACTGTGTGTTGACTTCTCTATATATTTCTTCAATACCCTACCTCACTCAAATGATTAAATAAGCATTGGAATCCACCATTCGACATTTTATTTAACTGTTAATGAGATTTATTTTGCATAGGTGCATCCAAAACCTCAATCGATAGAAAAAAAAATCTTCATGCAATATTTTCTATACCACCATAGTTATAGCAATTAGGCTTCATGTGTCAAGATAACCTATAGCAATCATAATATGGTAAAAAAAGATTTTGGGTACTATATTTCTATAGAATATAGTGAACTCTTCTATTTCTATATAGAGAAGGCCTAATCTTGACATAGTGATGAGCAATGAGGAAAGTATATCACTATGACATATAGTGATCCCTTTTATCACTATAGAAATAAACTAAAATATATATAACGATGAGAGATAAAGGAGGCTTACCATTATAACATATAGTGAACATGAACAAAAGGAAAATAAATATAATTATTACAATGATGAGAAATAGAGATGTTGTATGATAGAAAAAGAGGAGATATCACTATAGAATATAAAGCTCTTCTATCTCTATATGAAGGCCTAATATTGACATAGCAATGAGCAATGGGGAAAGTATATCACTATGTAAAGAAATTGTAAAACAAATATAGCAATGAGAAAAAAAGGAGGCTTGTCACTATAACATAAATGATCATTAACAAATAGAAAACAAATATAATCATTTTAGTGATGAGTGATAGAGATGTATCACTATAAGTCATGGTGATGAGTCTTTTCAATGATAGAAAAGGAGGAGATACCTTTATACAATATAGAAAACTCTTCTATCACTATACAGAGTGTTGTGGTTTCACAATGCATGCCCCATTTCACCTAGAAATGGGGACCCCCTATTTTATTTTTTGGTTTTTCGGATCCCTAGTCTAGGGTTCAAGTCTTTTTTAGGGTTTTATCTAGTGTTTCTGGTCAAGTTTGGGTCCCGTCTGGAAAACCCAAATTCTGAAAATCCAAATTCTGGGGGCAAAAGATAATTTTTTGTAAAATAAAGGTGCACCAATGCACCTCCCTAGGGACAAAACACTTAAGGAGAGAACTTCCTCTCTAAAGTGCACAATAGCATAGTTGTGTGCCTTAGAGGTGCACTAGGTCCCAGGTCTATGAAACCTAGGGACTCAACCTCTGTTTATACTTCATTCTTTCAATCTAAGCTCTTTGATTTGCATTCATATAACTGTCTAGGTGTAATGTTGTGCCACTCCACCTTTACCCCTGCACTTACACACTAACAAAAAGAAACATTAAAACACCAATAAAGGGGCACAACTGCACACCTTTTTTCAAAGAAAAACCTTAAAAAACCTTAAAAACTAAAAATTTAAGAAAAAATTTAAAAACATTAACAAAACACCAATTTAAGGTGCACAGTAACACACCTAATTAGGTGCACTTCTACACACCCTTAAATGAAAGAAAACACCCTTTTGCACCAAAGTGTATATAGGGTGCACATAAGCACACCCCATTAGGTGTGTTGTTGTACACCCCATTTAAAGACTTAACAAGGATAAAAACACATTAGGTGCAGCTCTGATGTGCACTAAGTGCACCCTTTTTCACATATAAGGATTAAAATAAGGTTTTTTAGATGTTTTTGAGTAACTAGGTTTTCTAGGTTTTGTTTTTGTCTGTATTAGGGTTTGAATTAATCAAATTTTCTTTTACTATAGACTAATAAAAATTGTGTTTGTGCAAATTCAATGGCTTCTTCATCATCCTCCCTTGCTAAAATGATGGTCCCAAAATTAGTGGTATTCAAGTTTCAGAGATGAGTCACGCTTTCAAGATGATTATTCAGAGATCCGAGACACAAAATTGGGTCATACAGATTTGAGTGCATTCTTGGTATTGTAAAAAAAGCCTACAAAGATATCCTTGATGATATTCAATTTGATTCGATTAGGAATTGTTAGTATAACATCACCCCCAACATCAATATAGTCCTTAAAGCTGATCATGATACTCACTAAGAATGATGTTTCTAAAGAAAGGGTTGTAAAGAGCATAACTAGAGAGATCATCCTAAATCACTAACCCAAGAACATAGAAAAAGTTTTCAATCTTCCAAGAGTAGATCAATTCATTAGATTGACTTATCACTAGGTGGAAAGATGGTATAGGGAACATGTAGAGGAAGCTTCTAAAATCATCCAGCCCTCATACCTTATTAGGAAGACTAATCATGGGCATAAAGCAAGAAAAGTGGACATGACGAGGGGTTATATGAAGGAAGATATTGGATATTCTATCATACTATTGAATAGAGTCATGGGGTTGCCAGCATTGGGACACCTGAATATATGGATGGTGCATTTTATTGAAACTATCAAAACAATGGAGATGCTAATTGATTGGGCTTCCATTCTTAGTGAGAATTTGGGTGAGAAGTTGATGGTAGTTAATAATAATTGAAAGTTCTATATGACATCATACTTGGTATACTTTTTAGTTGTGAGGGCAACAGATTATCCAGGATTGTTCAAAAAGGTAAATATGCAAGATGTGAATACATGGCCCTATATAGTATATCCTCAATTGGTGAAGAAAAGGTTTCCTAAGCACAACAAGGAATACATGATAGTGAATGATGCTTTTATATTCACCATAATCTAGTTCATTGAAGGAGATTATGCGAAGAGGATGTCAGAAGAGGTAGTTGCAAAGATATTAGATGTTGGAACCTACTATATCCAGTATCAAACATTCACCTATTTGTGGGTAGTGGGTACAACTATCAATCCCAAGAAGCTCCCTAGGTATCCAAGTGATAGAATTATACTACAAAAGATCACTTGACAACTCTTGGCCACCTATGACAAAGTTAGAAAGCAACATAAAATAACCTAGGTGTGGTCCATTACTATAGGACCACTCAGTGTGGTTCAAAAATAGGATATTCCATCTTTTAAGTCTTAGTAGGATCAATATCCTTTGGGTGAGTATAATTATCCTTGGCCCTATTTTGATAACATCATAAGAGTGTAGTACTTAGTTTGGTAAGACATGTCAACATGAAGATGCAATTGAGGACCATTGGATGATTGTAGTAGATGACTATGATATTTGTATAAGGGATTATTGTAAGATGACTCTCTATTTGGCAACCAATGCTTTGAAGACTTAGGTTCCTTTAAAATTTGTGCAACAAGATACTCAAGATGTCCTTGATCCATTGTTCAATAGTGACAAGATTGGTGATTCAACTATTATGAATGCTAAGGTTGATAAGGATAAAAACTCAGACATACATCATAGGGCTAGGCATGTCATCAAATTGACAAAGGATTGGATCAAAAGACCTTTCAAGTTTGATCCAATTCCTCAAGTGGTCGTCTTTCACACTCAAGCCCATCCAAGAAGAGGTCAAGGAGCTAAGGTTACAAAGCCCACATTTATAGCTTAGTCCCTAGTAAGGCTAGAAATAATGCACCAACTTAATACAGAAGTTGGGTATTATAGGGCTCATAAAGGTAAAGGAAAGAGAAAGAGAACTTCTCCCAAACAAGTCAAGCCAAAAGAGGAAGCAAATCAAGTACCTCCATAGCCAATGGAAGAAAATACACAAGGGTTAGAGAATATTTAAGCTACACAAGCCTAAGACAATCCTCAAGTGCAACCAAATAATCAAGGGCAAGGAGGATTTGAAACTAAAGTGCAAGAGGTGTCTCCATAGGTACAAGCCTCCCCATCTCCTCTTAAGAAAAGAAATATCAAGACTCCATTCAAGAGGAGACAAAAGGTAATTAGGAGAGTGATTCCTTTCCCATTAGTCTTGTAAGTTATCCTAGAATATGAAGAAGAAGAGGATGATGAGGATGAAGAGGATAACCTTCCTTTGAATTGGAGGATTTGCCTTGCTAGAGCCACAAAATTAAAATAGAGAAGAAGCTTGATAATTACACCACCATCCATTCTTGAGCAACCTATTCAATCTACAACCTCTGAGGATGAAATGCAACAATGGATAGATGATCAAGATATTGAGGGGACTGATGTCTTCAACATTTTAGATTTTAATTTTATGCCAGTTGGAACTGAATTGGTGGGAGATAAAATAAGAGATACTCCAACTAACCAACCTCAATAGGAGTATTGGAATTAGTTGCCACCTCAAATACAAGGGCCCAAAGTAGCTCCACCATCACCCATTCAAGTCACATTTTGTGTAGATAAAGGATTAGCCACCCCACTTCCTCCAAATAATAAAGAAGAACAAGTTCAAGAAGAAAGAAGAGGGAGAACCGCAACAAGGATCCACCAATGAAGTGTCATAGGAAGGAAAAATAAGTAAGTATCATCAATTAACTTCCAAAGACATAGAGGTAAGAACTATGGACTCCATGGATATAGAGACTCTTGATATGGATCTCTCATAGAAGGAGAAATTTTTTAAGAGGAGTGATAAGGGGAAGATAAAAATAGAGCAAAATCCTTCATCTTTAAAAGGAAAATCTTTGATAGAGCATGTTCCAAGATGGCTAAGAAAAGAGGTGATAAGAAAAAAGAGGTAGCAATTAACTATAGAGGAAGAGGATAGGATGGAATTTATTGAAGTTCTCAAGAAACCTAAATTTCCACCAAAGGATGCACATACATTAGCCCTCATGATGAGTGATAAGAACCAAGATTTGTTTGCACATGTTGCTATCCCCCTCTACATATAGATGTTGAAGAATTGACTCTAAGAGATTATCAAATCAAGGAGGTCATTCTTGGGAAACCTACATTGGACACAACTAAGTTGATGGTGATAATGAGAATTAAAGAAGTGTTTAAGCACTTAGAATAGGATGGGGTAGAATTGATAACACTTCAGAGGTAGAATGAGACCCTAAAAGGATATCTAACAAAATTTGTTCGTTCCTTAGATCTTGAACATCCCAAGGAAACTTTGAGTGCAACATTGGAGAAATGGGATAAGGAGATAGTGCAGTTAGATCCATTTTTGAGAGCTTGTCAGCAATAGAGAGAAAGTTTCGAAGAGAAAGGTGTACAAATGATTCAAGGAAATCTGGAGCTACTGCACCATATGCAAGATAATACAGATAGGTTAGTGGCCATTTTGGATCAAGATTTTGATTTGAAGGATGAAGTACATACCTGGGGCAAGGACTTAGAAGCATTACAATCAATTAAGGGCCAAAGGTATTGGATGTTAATGGAAGTATATATGGTAGAGGAATTAGATAAAATTTAAGATTAAATAGAAAAGATTATAGATGACAATAAAGTAATGGAGATATTACACATAGAGATTTGTAAGTTCAAGGATCAAACCCAAGAGCAAATTTTGGGGGCAGAGAAACATTATATTGATACATGTTTAGAAATTTTTGAAGATGATTCAAGGGAAAAATTGATAGCTATAGAGGTAGTAGTTGAGAAATTTTAGAATACTTTTGAAGAGGCTTCTAATGATGATGACATTAGAGAAGCATTCAAAACAAAAGAAGCATTATTAGATTTAGATGTAGAACTCAGAGATTTTGCAAAGACTCACATCGAGGTGGGCAACTACATGTAGAAATTAAAGGAAAATTATGAGGCCTTAGATTTTCTAGATTTAGTTCTAGTCACTAAGATCATTGAGAAATTCAAGGGAAAATACCCAGATATAGCTTTGGTATAAAGGGGAAGAAGACCTAGAAGCCAAAATTTTAGTTTTAAGACTTGGTAAAATTTTACATTTTTGGAACATGCTTTTGAGGTGCATAGGTGTAATTTTTAGAGGTGTGTTAGAAGTTTTGAAGAAGTCAAAGATGCACTGATAGTTAACTGCTAGTTCTAAATTTAGAGCTTTCCATGCATCAAAAACACATTCTAATGTCAATTTAACTTATACAAATGCCTAGTGAACATGGAGCTTCTATTTTAGGCACTTCCAAACACTCCTACATCAACTAATGGCTTTCTCTTTCTTATTTTCTCATGCTTTATTTTTCTTGACACATGTAAAGGCTCATGCATCCAATTAATGATATAAATATGGAAGGAGTCCAACTAAGCACCAGTGAGAGAGTTAGTTTGTACATAAATAGATTTTTTTTATTAATTTAGAAACATATGATTGCATAAAGATATCTCTCACCCTCAACACAAATTGAGGAGAAGATTTCTTTTAAATTTGGGAATGTAATATGTATTCAGGGCCACCATTATTTTGATGCAATGATATATTCTATTGGTGCTCACATTTGGAGTGTAGTGATTTTTGCCTAAGTGTGTTATATTTTGTGAATGTATGTTCATGGAATGTAATTGAGCCAATAGTTTTATTGTGTTTTTCTAGTTGTGTGATCTTTTAATTTTGGTTTTTGCTATGGGCTTACAAATTCTAGTGACATATTTAGTTCAAAAATAGATCATCCATCTTGTTCCTACATAACTTTTTGTCTCACATGAGTGCACTTTCTATGGCCTTGAAATTTGATGAAAAGTGAAACATTTTATGATTATTGAATTCCCATCAATGATTGCACTAGTGTAATTAAGGAAGCACTACTCCTATTTTCATTGGTTACCTATCGATCTTTTCAAAGGCTTAACTCGTAGACGTGTTGTTTTCATAGTTTATGTCCATTAGGAATTTACTTTTCAAGTTATTTTCTTAAAATTCTTGTTACCCTATCTTTGTTATTTTCTTTACTAACCCCTTGGATAAATTAGGAATTTACATAGGTGCATAGTTAGATTGCATTCATCATAAAACAAAAACTACAAAAATATATTTCTTTTGTGTGTTTCATTCTTTTAAGATAGCAAGAAAATTCTACATCTTATCCAAATTGTTTAAGAACCAACAAAGGCCTTCTCATGAACATTCACATTTATCTTCAACTAAGTGGATTCTAGTAGGTTACAAGATCGCCCAGAACCTTAGATTTGATCCCAAATTAACTTTTTAAGAGAGGAGTTTGAAAGGATTCCTATCATTAAGCATCATTTAAAATAACAACTCAACACAGAGAAGGCATAATATTGACATAGCGATGAGAAATGAGGAAAGTATATCACTATGACATATAGCGATCCCTTTTATCACTATGTGAAGAAACTGCAAAAATAATATAATGATAATTAATAAGGGAGACTTATCGTTATAACATATAGAGATCATCAAAAAATAGAAAATAAATATAACCATTAGAATTATGAGCAATGGAGATGTTGTATCACTATAAGTCTTGGCGATGAGTGTTTTTTCTGATTGAAAAGGAGGAGATATGGCTATAGAATATAGTGAATGCTTCTATCACTATATGGAGAAGGCCTAATCTTGACATAGCAATGAGCGATGAGGAAAGTATATCACTATGACATATAGTGATCCCTTTTATTGCTATGCAAACAAATTGCAAAAACAATATAGCGATGAACAATAAAGGAGACTTATTGCTATAACATATAGCGATAATCAACAAATGGAAAACAAATGTAATTATTATAGTGATGAGCAATAGAGATGTTGTATCACTATAAGTCATGGTGATGAGTGTTTTTATTGATAAAAAGGAGATATTTGTATAGATTATAGTGAGTTCCTCTATTGCTATATGGAGAAGGCATAATCTTGACATAGTGATGAGTGATGAGGAAAGTATATCACTATGATATATAGTGATCTCTTTTATCGCTATGCAAAGAAACTAGAAAAATGATATAGTGATGACTGATAAAGTAGGCTCATTGCTATAACATATAGCGATCATTGGAAAACATAAAACAAATATAATCATTACAATTATGAGTAATAGAGATGCTGTATCACTATAAGTCATGGCGATGAGTGCTTTTGGTGATAAAAAAGGAGGAGATATCACTACATAATATAGAGAAGTCTTCTATCACTATATAGAGAAGGCTTAATCTTGACATAGCAATGAGCAATGAGGAAAGTATATCCGTATGACATATAACAATCCCTTTTATTGCTATGTGAAGAAAATTAAAAAAAACAATATCCCTTGACAGCTCTTTTTCTAGCTCAAACATGTCCATTTAAATTTTTTTCTATGCTTTAAAATTGAAGGTTGCAAAGTGGAAATTTCCTTCTATCTCTACTTTGCAATAGTTTAACATTCTTATTTACTTCTAGCTATGACCATGTGAAATGGGCTATCTTCAATGTTTTGTGGGTTTGTTACCATTTTTTCTAACTCCTAGGTAACCTTGTGTTGACATAATTCATACCAATCACCACTTCACAACTTTATTTCTTTTTTGACCATGCTGACCTATGAGAGTGTGATCTCTTCATTCAAGTTTTAATCACTTACATTGTAACTATTTTTTTTTAACTTTATTGACCACAACGAAGTAGTGATGACAATACTACTAACTATTTTTACAACATCGCTACCTCAGGAACTAAGTGCATCCTAGTACTTGCGAAGGTGTGAAACTGCTCATTGCAACATTGTTGTCTACATTCTTTACTATCGCTTTCACCTATAAAGTAGAGAAAACTTTTAGACTAACCTTTTGACAACTTCTTTATAGTTAAGGACTTAACATTTTCATCTTTTGTGAGGCTGCGTTGACTCAACCCCTGACCTTGTCATCTCTTTGCAACTGCCATATATATAATATTTTACACCTTGTGATGATGTGATAGCTATTTCTTTTAACTGCTATATTCTCTTCATGATTTCATAACTCCAAAATTTAACTCACACCTTAACCACATGAAACTATGATTATAAGATTTCACTACTTTTCTACCTTGACCTTAAGTCAAACTTAATCTCATGTGAAGCTATGATGGCTTAAAATTTAGTTCTCTTGGATCTTTGCCACTCCTTCACAACTTAAAATATCTTAAACTATTGAAAAGGAGGATATATCACTATAAATAATGGTGATGAGTGTTTTCTATGATTTAAAAGGAGGAGATATCACTATCGAATATAGTGAACTCTTATATAAAAAAGGAGGAGATATCACTATAGAATATAGCGAATTCTTCTATAAAAAAGGAGGAGATATCGCTATAAGTCATGGAAATGAGTTTTTTCAATGATAAAAAAGGAGGAGATATAGCTATAGAATATAGAAAAATCTTCTATCAAAAAGGAGGAGATATCGTTCTAAGTCATGGCAATGAGTGTTTTTGATGATCGAAAAGGAGGAGATATCTCTATAGAATATAGCAAGCTCTTCTAATGAGAAGGAGGAGATATCACTATTAGTCATGGAGATGAGTGTTTTTGGTGATTAAAAAGGAGGAGATATCACTATTAGTCATGATGAAAACTCTTCAATTGAAAAAGTGGACATAGTTCTATAAAACATGGCGATGAGTGTTTTTGGTGAGCGATAAAGGAGGCTTATCACTAGAACACAAAGCAACCATCAAAAAATAAGTCAAAATGTACTAGTGTTGGACCATATTCATAAATAGGACCCAACATATGATCATTTACCAAATACCAAAACATGGGTTGAGTAGTTGAGGATAACACTTGATAATTTTTTAGAAGTTTATGATATAATGAATGAAAAACTTGGTAGAGTCAAAGAATTGAAATTCACAATCATAGATGATGTTGAAGGATTATATTTTTTGTTAAAAGCCTCTAATATGATGCCCTAATAAGAAAGAGGAGATAATATATTGATAGAAGATTCAGAGCCTCAACGAGGTGAGCATGTAAAGTTAATTATAATTCAAGGAGGGTTAAGGGTATAGCATATGAAAAGGCTTACTAGAAATCCAATAGCACTAGTGATCCTAGAAGGTCAACAGATAGAGGACCTAGTTAGAAAAACCCCTTCTCCATAATCACTAAGACAACCTACTCCACCCTCACCATTAAGAAGGCACCATGATTTTATTCTTGAAAAAAAGGGAGCCCCTAGTAGCATAGTAGCTACTCAAAATGTGGAATAGTAAGGGCAAGTGAATATCCCCAAGGAAGAATAAGAGGAAGAGGATTAACTTTATATACTATAAGAATTATTAAATGAAGGAATCCTCCAAGCACCAAGGGTACTTGTGTCCAACATCATTACTCAAGAGATCAAGGAAATTTTTTCTAGGGATATCAGAAAAGAGGCTTTTAGGGATTTTTTTGAAGATGATGAATTTTTTAAATCAATACCCTTAAAGTATTTTCTATGGCTACACTATAGGTCATAATTCCACCAAAAGATAGAGAAAAAAAGGTGTAGAGGTCTGATGGTGATGTAGAGGATCTCATTAAAGAAATTGAGGAAGAAATAATTAATGGTTTTGAGACTATTACCCTAGAAGAAGGAAGAAAGATTTTTTAGAAATCAAAAGTCCTATTTTTGCCAAATGTCAATACAGAAGATGTTGTGGCATTTTTTTCCATTACTAAAGATATGTGATTGAAAAGGCCCATTGTTAATCAATAAAATAGACCTACAAAAAGCATGTATTATATTGAAGACTTAACTAACTTAACAGGGTCCTTCTCATCCTCTACTTCTAGGAACTAGATTGTTGATGATATTTGAATCAAGGGAAACATTGTTCTTTAGAGAGTGGAAGATGCCCAACTCTCTAAATCAACTAGAGATTAGAAAGAACATGTTTCCTACATACATGATGTAGAAAGGGAAAATGAGAAGAAATATAAAGATTTATATGAGATGTATAAGAATATTTTTACTACTTATGAGAATCAGTCAAATCTAGGCACTAATTTTTAAACCCAAGTAACCTTGTTAGATCAAAAAGTGGCTAAGCTAGAAGAAACCAAACCTCCTACTATAGACATGTCATCAAATGTAGAAAGGGCATGATATTTAAGGTAATTGAGAATTGTGCCTTTACACTAGTAGATGCCATAGTGCCACTCCAATAGATCCTACTCAAGGAAGGAAAATATGTTAATGATTTGATCAAAGAGGTGGTTGACTTGTAGTTGAAAATTGAAACTAACGAAAGAAATTTTGGTTTTGATGAGGAGATCATTGTTTGAACTACATTAATGTACTTACATGAAAAAATTAACTCCAAAATATTTATGCTCCACCAAGTGTGTGAACTTTAGAGTTTGGCCATTAAAAAATTGGAGGATCATAGTGTTACAAGCTAGAGTTGTCATTGCACCAAAAGGTTGACCTGTCAATTCTTGATACAACCACTAGACCTATAGAACATAGGAGGCACTTAATCCATGTCACAAAATCTAAAGAGAAACATTGGTAGTTAGTCCAAAAATTCTCCCCTTAGTCTTACCCAAGGAGATTCAAAATTGTGACCAAGCTCTGATACCACTTGTTACAAGCTAGAGTTGCCATTGCACCAAAAGGTCGACCTATCAATGCCCAATACAACCACTAGAATTATAGAACATAGGAGGTGTTTAATCCATGTCATGAATCCCAAAGAGAAATCTTGGTAGTTAGTCCAACAAATAGAACTTTGGTAAACCGTCTTATCATAACTAGGTTGGAACAATTGAGAAGATGAAGAAAATTGAACTTGTGTGAGATGCTCCTTTAAATGCCATGCCCGTAGTGTTGGTCTGATTTTTTACATAAATAACTTCTCTTAAAATCATGGTATAAGAATTAGATGTGAGTCCTTTTATTAGATCCTGGGGTTTTAGGTTTTGGTCTCATACTTTTGGTACAATTCAAAATCTGTGTAAAGCCCTAGGTCTTACCCTTTTATTTTATCCTGGCGTGAAATTTTTATAAAAAGAAAAGTGAATATTCTTTTCCCACTTGCTTTGAGATCATTGTTGAGTCCTTTTGGAAAAGCGTATCCTATCTTTGGATCTTATTTGAATCCATGATTGTCATGTACTCGTTATAAAAATTTGTGAGGTTGTTTCCTATAGCAATGTAGCAACCATCAAAGAACTATGTTGTGGTACTGAAAAATGAAGTCTAGCATCAAAAAAGGTGTGTTAATATCAAGACATTATGATCATGTGCTATGTCCTAGGATTGTCAGTATTTTAAAAAAAAATGCACGAGGAGAAACTTGCAAATGGTGTCACTAGAGTTCAAGTTACTTCGGTGATTCGCTAAGTCACTACTAGAAAATCCATGTAACCTACCAATAGTAACATTGCGAGTGCTCAAATTTTAAAGAAAGTAGTCACCTTTTTAAGGGTGATTTGATTGCAAAAATTCCCATGCAGTTTCATAAATATGCATGACCACCTTCTCTAACACCACTGTTAATTGGCAAAGTTTCAATTAATGTATCTTTTGTTATCCGTCACCAGAATTGTGAATCCATCAAAGGTCACTACTTCGATACCTAGAAAGTTGGTAATTTTTTGGTAGCAACATAGTGAGGGCATGGGAATTGCAAAAGATGACATTCTTTTAAAAGAGAAAATTATTTTGAGGATCCCGAGGAAGATATTGAGAAAGCTCTACTTTTATTTCTATGAAGGTTGTGTTATTCATAGTTTTATTTCCCAACATTAGTTTTGATGGGTTGCCAAAAAGTTGCTATATTGCTAGCCAAAAAGTTGGTAATTTTATTGGTAATGAGGTAGCAACTAGTCAAAAGGTTGTGATGCAAATGGAAATCAACAAAGATGGGCCCTGAATGAGTGACTTGACAAAGCTGAGTTATGTAGATCAAATGACATGGTGGCATCCTACTGAGCATTTATAAGCCAAAATTTTTGAATTAGTCAGAACTCACTGTATCGCTAGCTGGAAAGTTAGTAATTTTTTTAGTAACAATGTAGTGACCCTCCTGAAAATAACAAACACAACAAGGCTGAGGAAATGTGACATCACTAAAGGTTTAAAATTATATATATGTGTGTGTGTGTGTGTGATTACATGTTAAACTAGCTCAATGCCAGTGGTAACCTAGACTCATTCCCCATGCATAAAATATGCAAAGGATTCAGATTGTCAAATCAAGCATGGATCAATGGTACTCACTAACTTGCTATGAAAAGATGTGAAAATATTATGTATAGCAAGCTAGTGAATGAGGGCCCCACCATTGTTCTCTTAAGAGTTGTTCCAAATGTCTGCCACAAGATCAAAGCAAAATCAATGGCTATTGCTATCTCACTATAGCAAGATGCTCAAAAGTTACACATAGAGAGGTAGCAACTTGATGACACATGTCCCCAGTCATCAATGGGTCTAGGTTGAAATGCTAGCATTGAAGGAAAGGTATAGATGGAAGCAGTTTATTGGTTTGACTGCCAGTGTACTAGAAGAAAAGTGAGTCAGCCTAGTTTTCATTCCTGGATCGTATGATTTTTCAAGGATCAAAGGCACAAATTTAAAAGGAAGTGTGATGCCACTCTATTTTTCTATTCTGCTCATTTATGATGAATGAAAGATTTTTTTCTGGGAGAAATAGTGTATAATATAGGAGATCTCATTAGTTTCAGTCTCACACAAACAAAGATTTAACATTTTCTCAGCACAAGAGCCTATTGATCATATTGTGTTTAGCCTAGCATGGATGTGAAGCAATTTCTTATCTATTCGAGAGCAATTGCAAAGGTTCTAAGAAGAACAAGTTTGGGAAGTCAAGTAAGTACTCACACACAACCTCTATAGCATTATAGTTCCTATTATTATGATCAAGATGCCTCCTAAGAAAGCATTTTCTAGGAAAATTAATTATATGGATAGAAATATTCGTGATGATTTTCTAGAATTACTCCCAGAATCCACCACCAAGCCTGCACAAGTTAAAAGGTTAATTTCCTTAAACCCTAGGCTTAAGATTATTGATGGCCTATATGATAGGGGGAACTAGGTTAGGGATGCAAAAACTATGCAAAATAATCTTGTCTTGTTTAAAAAGTGGTTTTTAGAGAGGAATTTGTTTGCCCTACATGCTAGCGTCTAGAATTTTGATTTGGGAAAGCTAGTAATTAAAGAAGCAAGATATATTAAAGAAGCAAGATGATATCCTAAAATTTAGCTAGCATGATGATGCACAATTTAATACCTGGATGGCAGATATTGCTTTTGATGAGTAGTTAGAAGAAGGTGGTACATATGATGATGAAGAATAGAAAGGTGAGGTGTAGATCATTGACACATCAGCACCAGATCTAAAAGAAGAAGAAGGTGAAAAAGTAATATTGTCTATTCAAGGTGAAAGTAGTAAAAATCCATAGGAAAAAATTGATTTGGAGTCACCACAGGATAACCCTTCGTTGGCTAGTTTGGTAGCCATGTATTCTGAAGATACAAAATAGTAGGGAACAAATTAAAAGTTGATGATTTGTGGTAGTAATAGAAACAAGCCTACCCAAGAAAATTTTGACACACTTGGCATTCTATTATACTGGCTTTTGTCTCTTGTTATGGTGTTTTGGTTCTTATTTGGAAGGACACTTGTCAACCACAATTGCCCTTTGCTTGTTGCAATTCATGTTATATAAATGAGTTTTCAAGGCATTGTGATGGTCTAGAAACTGATGTATTTTTTGAAGTGTTAAGAAATAGTACAGTTGGTCCTTATTATCATGTAGCATTTTCAAATACTTTCAAGCATAATTGTTGATATAGATATATGCCATAACCAATGATTTTATGGGTTTGGTTAAGACTTTATTGATTGATGTATTAGTCATTTGAAAAAGGACAATGCAAAGGCATGTTTACAATGTTTTTGTGTCATCAGTCTCTTTCTCCATTTCATGAACTTGTCTATTTTGAGATCATTTGAATTAGGTTCATATGATTGAATGTAGTCCAGATGGGTTGTGTATTGATTCTCTTTTTGCTATTAATTCAATGAATTATATAAATGCTTTACTAGAATAGTAGAATTAATGAGTTTATGAGAAGGATATTCTGTAAGAATGGAAATGGATGATTTTTATTGATAAAATTCATTTGTAAGTTGATTGAATTAGATATCCCACCAATATATAAATCTTGGACCAATGGATAAGGCACTGGTAATAAAATTCAGTGGTATTTGAGAGTTGATCTATTTCTGCATGTCAATTGTTTTTTAAAAGAAAAAGGTTTCAAAGATTATTTTAAGGTCATAATGCTGGTCAGCACTCACTCACATAATATTACTAAGTATTAAGTAGCTGCTAATAGATGGAATATATCAAAGTTTTAGGAGATTTAAGACCAGATCTACTTTAAGAGATGTGTATAATTTTGAAAAGATAAGAGAATTGGAAAGAGTTTGCACGTATTTGAAGGATAAATGATGGGAATCAAATGAAACTAAGATGATTTCCACAAAATTTTATAATTGGATTATCCCTAGGTACACCCATCTTGGTCTGGCAAAGCCAAAAGAGTAAGAAACCGTCATGGGGTTTGTTGAAGTTGGGTCCAAGTGATTTACACATATAATTGTTCATAAAATTTGGCTAATTTTTAGGTTATGTGGGTATTATCAATTGAGTATTGAGCATTTTGTTATTCAGTAGTTTCAAACACCAACACATATTAAAATTTTTTAAATCACTCAAGAACTTTTCAGTTTTGCTTGATTATATTAAAAATATGATGATGGAGATAAAAGATAGTTTAGAGATTTTTTGAGACACATTAGTGCCACCAATTTTGAAAGAGGAAAAAAAGTGTGAAGGAATTTCCTAAGTGAAGAAATAAGGCTATTACCAAGGTGAATGATGTGGTAAATCACATATGACAAGATATGAATATGCCTCTTTTCCAAGAGTGTATTTGAAAATTAGTAAATTCCTAGGTGTTTTATGAAAAATTTGAGAAATAAGTCACACAAGACATAGTAAAATATAATCCATACAAATAAGTGGCATATCAGATCCTCGAGAACATATTCCCAACAAATGATGAGTTTGAGGAATGAGTTAAAAAGTACATTCCATCTAATGATTATAAAAATGAAGGTCCTCCAGAGAAATAATAAATCTAAAGATATTTCATTTCTATGGTGATAGGTGGCTTAGAAGAGAAAGAAAAGAGTCATGTGATCTCAAACCTATCACATTAGAGTTTTGAAAAGCTAACTCCACACATTTTTCTTAGTAAGTCACATGTTTTTTTATAATTAGAATGTTTTCTTAAATGATCTAGTGACATGTGTTTATTCCTTTCAAGTCCAAATATTATTGCAAAACATATCTATAAATGATTTCTTGAGACTTGAAGGAGGGTCCAAATTTCTATCTAAGAAAGGGCTTTTCATTTTGAGTTAGTCTAGTTTTCTTGTGTATTCATTTTTTTATGCTATGACGAATGAAAATAATTGTATAGAAGTTGTCTAAGTCTTTGGTCTTTATAAATCATAGATATAAATACTCATGTATAATTTAAAGAAAAATTAATACAAATTTTAGAAATCAATGAAGTTATACCATATGGATCTTATCTTTGTTTGTCTTGTTATTTCATTTTATGAGTTCAACATCAAGCATGTGTGAATTTCTAGCTGTAATTCATTGTTACTTATATATCATGTCTTGTTTTTCTATTAATTTGATTGGTTAAGTAATTTACTGATAAGGCATGGGATGACCATAGGGTTTTACCAGAAAGAATATTATAATCATGGGATGTTAATGGTGTATTAATTGCAAGTTTACAAGGTAAGGGAAGAGATCATAGTTTATGGTGTTAGATTTGTGAATCAGAACCCAATGGATAAAGCATCAATCATAGTTTAGTTCTAATTTACACAAAAGCTTACACAATAATAAAATCATTAATCAATAATGTCATATTCAATGTTGTTTTGTAGATTTGAATAATTTGGCTTGTACTTGAATTGGGAAATATCGAAGAAGAAAGATTAGCTATCCTACATCTCTATTGTCACCTCTGAGTTATAATATTCAAAGCTTACCATCCTTTTTAATGAGTATCAATGTTTAGATTTTGTTCAAGGGAAATAAATATTGATTAATCCTAGGTATACCTACTTGGATCTTGCATAATTCAAAGGTGAGAAGACTATATTGTCTTATAAGTTGGTCCTATTGGTCTATTTTGGACATACTCATGATGGTTTTTAGCTAACTCTTAGGTATTGTCCATATTCCAAGAGGTGACTAAAACCTTGTCAAAATAGGAGCCAATAGAAGGTAGACCTAATAATCATTTATGTAAATATTTTAACCAAGTACACACTTAGAATAATGTTGTAAAATCCTTGAAGAAGGTAGATCCTAGTGTTGGATACAATTGTCTAATTGTTTGTTGTCTTTGATGTTACACAAATCTCATATCAGTTGGCAAATAGTGCTTACTAAGCTCATTTGGTTAGCAAAACAATTTTCTGTGTCTACCAAGTATTCCTAAAGATTACTTTGCAAATATAGTGTCTATTGAGCTCACTCGAGCGTTGAAAAAAAATGTGGCAGAAACTTGTGTTAGTCGAGCTCTCATAGTTAACAAAGGAAATTTGGTCAGAGTTAGTGTTCACTGAGTTTAGTTGGTTGCCAAAGGATTTTGTAGGTTTGTAGTATTAACCAAGCTTTTATTGGTCAACATAGGAAATCATTTTAGGATTAGTGTTTACTAAGTAGGGTCAACGAATGAAGGATTTTGTTAATTTTGGGAAATGAAGTTTAATTATTTTAAGTATTGATTCTAGCCAATTTTGGTAATGTTTATTGGCCATTGTAATTTGTAAATGAGTTGAATTAATAATCTAAATGGTATAACTGAAATGTCAAGTTGAGAATCTAAAGTGTATGAGTGAGTATGCAAGTGTATTGATTGTTTGAAGAGGAAAGTGTGAGTGAATTTGAAGGATGGTCAGATATCCTTGAGGAGTAGAAAAGTTATATTTGATTAGGAAGGATCTAGTGTGAAATAGAATAGATATCTATAATCAGCAATTCAGTTGCATCTCATTCAGGTCATTTCAATTTTACTTTCTTACCATTGTAGTAGTGATTCCAAAATCTCTTAGTAGAGTTGGTTTGATAGCTAGTTGTGAATCCTCTAACGAGGTCACACCTAATAGTGTGTTTTGTTACCTTTAACTAGGTTGGCTCCTAACAGAGCTGACTTCAAAAGAGTGAAAATTAGTAGCTAGTTACTTGGTGATTTTTTCCATATTGGGTTTCCACGTTAAATCTTGTGTCTCATGTGTTCATGTTATTTCTTTTATACTTACATGTTAATCATTATGAATGTTTAAGATATGTTAAAGTATAACATACACTGCATCTACTGAGTTACACCATTTTCTATATGTTTATCAAGTGACAACAGTAAATAGTTTTAACAGACATCTAAGGGATCTGTGGATTTTCTTTTTGGTAACTAATTCACCCTCCCTCTCAGTTACTCCATCTAAATTTCAAATAATTGGTATCAAAGGTTTTGGTGTTTGTAGGAAGGGTTTTAAGGACCTCTAAAGATTAGGATGTCTTACAAGAGATAAATTTGAGGGTTTAATAGAGATAACTTTCTAGCATGGTAGGGTCTCATGAGACTTCATCTAGCTTCCATTGGTGATTTAGGATTAAAATACCTTGATGAAGAATACACAACTCCTTCTCGTACATTATCTATTGGTGTCATTGTTGAGAAAAAGATTCATAACACCATGATGATATACATTGCATCTACTCTAAGCTATGAGGAATTTGATGATATCAAGGACTACAAAACTATATTTGAAATATGGAACAAGTTGAAAGACATCTATGGTGGTGATGACAATGTGAAGAGAGCCAAAGTAGAAAGCCTCAAAGGTCAATTTGATTAGATGAGAATGAGAGAGAATGAAAACATTACCAAATATGTTGAAATGATCAAAGCAAGTGTTAGTGCAATCAAAGCTTCTAGAGGAGAGATGAAGGAAGAAACTATTGTAAGTAAAGTTCTTAGAACATTGCTTCCCATTTATGCAATTAGAGTATTGTTGTGGTCTCCACAATGCATGCCTCATTCCTTGCTAGGAATGGGGACCCCCTACTTTTTTTGACTCCCAAACTCATAGTTCGGGAGTTAGGAGAAAGGAACTCAATTAAATAAACTTAGAATTTTAAAAATTTGACAAAAAAAAAAAAACTTGCACGTGAGCGCATCAAGGCGTGTGCTATGCAAAGGCAAAGAAGGAAGGGAGGTTATAAAACCCCCCCTCTCCTTCTTCATTTTTCATTTTTTTGGAAGAGTTGTGAGTTGGAAAGGTATGAAACCCTTCCCCCACTACCTCCATGCACCCCTCATGCACGCCAGCACGACCAAAAGAGGAAGCGCACGCCCTTTTGGATGCATGCGCGGTGTCATTTTGCTCGCGCCCACTATCGCGTGCCCTTCTGGGCCATGCATGCAATGGCTCTACATGTGCCTCCTAAGCTACACACCACTATTGCCATGCACCCTCTTAAGCGTGCGCACGCGCAGCCGCTGCACCACTGTGTGCCCTTTGGGCCACCACCGCACCTCAAAACCCCTCCATTTTATTTTTTTTAGATTAATTTAATTTAATTTAATTTTAGTAAAACAAAAAATAAATTAAATAAAAATAAATTAATTAATTAAATAATTTTTTAAAAAAATGTTTTCTAGAAGAACATTTTTTTTTAAACATCTTATCCAATGATTAATCATTTTTTTCCCTTTTGTGACATGCAGGTAATATAATCAGATGGTGTCCACATCCGGATCAATAGCAAAACCAGTCGTGTACAAGTTCCAAGGGGTAACCTCGAAGTCAAGGTTGCAAGATGAATACTCTAAAATCAAATAAACAAAACTTGGACACACAAATTTGGGAGAGTTTTTGAGGGTTTGTAACAACCCAACTAAAAAATCTTCTTTGAGATCTACCTTAATCTGTTCTAGATTGGTAAATACAGCATCACATCCTAGGATTGTGCAGTTAGCTAAATTGATTATGACCCTATCTCGACATTTTGTTCCTGAGGAAAGGGTGGTAAAGAGTGTCACTGGGGAAGTGGTCTTAGATCTATGACCAGATAATATCGAGAGGGTTTTTCACCTACCTAGAGCTGATCAGTTTATCAAGCTTTCATATGAAGTAGCCAAGAGTTGGCATAAGGATCATTAGCAAGAGGCCATCAACATCATATATTCCTCATACTTCATTGAGAAGCCATCTTGAGGGAAGACAATCAATACAATAGATATGACTCGAGGATATATGAAGGATGACATTGGATATTTAATCATTGTCTTGAGCAGAGTTATGGTATTTCTTGTAGCAGGTCATCTCGCTCCATTCATGGTTAACTTCATTGAGACCATCAGACACACAAAGATGCCACTAGATTGGGAAACCACACTTAGTGAGAACTTGTGTGATCAGTTGGGGATAGTAAAGGACAAGAAGAAGTTCTATATGACTTCTTATGTGGTATATCTACTTGTAGCGAGAGCCACTAATTATCCTAGGTTGTACAAGAAGGGTAGTACGCAAGATCCTAATGCATGGCCATATGTAGTCTATCCTCAACTAGTTAAGAAGAAGCGCTCACTGCAAAGCAAGGAGTAAAAAATTGTGAATGATGCCTTCATCTTTTCCATCATTCGATTCATCGAAGGGGATTATGGAAAGAGATTGTCTAATGACACCAAGGCATAGATCATAGCTCTTGGTACATATTTCATCCAATTTTGGACATTCACATACATTTTGGTTGGTGTTGCATCCACCCATCCAAAGAAGCTCCCAAGATACCCAAGTAATAAGTTGGTTCTAATGGAAATTTCTTGGTAGATTGAGTCAGCTTATGACAGGATCAAGAAACAATGAAGGCCTTGTTGGGATTGGCCTTTTGTAATAGGAGCATACCAAGTAAAGAGAAAGCAAGATATCTTGACTTTTAAGTGGGAATGGGAGAATTATCCTCTCGAAGAATATAACTCTCCCTAGCCATTCTTTAACAATGTTGGTAAAGTGGAAAATCTGGCAGGAAAAAATTTCTACCATGAGGATACCATTGAAGATCATTGGATGAGTGCCACAAATAAATATGATGTTTGTATTAGGGACTATTGTAGAATGAATTTGTATTTAGTGAAGAAGGCTCTCCATTTGACCATCTCGAATGAGATAAGGCTATAGGATTTGCAGGAGCTACTGGATCCCTTATTCAATATAGATAAAGTTGGCGAAAGGCCCATCCTAAATATAAAAATTGATAGAGAGGAGGGAGATGATATTAATCATTGAGCGAGACATGTCATCAAAATGACAAAGAGCTGGATCAAAAAAGCCTTTCCACTTGATCCAATTCTAGATATAGTGATATTCCATGCACATGCTCACCCAGAAAGGGTAAAGGGGAGGAAAGTCATAGTTCATATCTTTGCGCTCCAGTCTCCTATTAGGCTAGACATAGTCTACCAGCTTGATCATCCAGTGGGATACTACCATCCTTCAAAGAAGAAGAAAGAAAAGAGGAAGAGAGCCTCTCCTCAGAGGATCCAAATACAGCATGTTGAGGAACAAGCCCCTTCACAACAACACGAATCTACTCCCCAAGACCCCCGAGACTCTGAAATTTCTCATATCTAGGTTGATTTTCCATTGCCTCCTATTTTGTCAAGCCAACAAGAAGAAGGAGAGATTCCAAAGACATCCATTCATCTAATGCATGAAGAGCCCGCTTCTCCTATGGTTTCGCAGAAGCGAAAGAGGGCCAAGGTCAAAATGAACAAGAGGCAAAGAGTTCGTAAAAGATTAGTGCCTAATCCATTTGTTCCTAAAACCATTCCTGAGGAAGAATTAGATGAGGATCAAATAGAGTCAGATGAGGAGGAAGAGCAAGTGCATCTATAAAGAAGAACTCAACTGGCCAAAGCCATAGAATTGGAAAGAAAGAAGAATGTCACAAATACCCTACCACCCACCCAAGCTGAAATGGTAGAACTCTCTTCTTCGAAAGATGAAGTACAATAATGGGTGAATGAGCAAAGGGAGCTAGGTGATGGTATTCTCTCCATTCTAGATTTTGATTTCATGCCAATGGGTACAGAATCGGTTGGAGATAAGATTAGAGATACTCCTACAGGTGAATTTCAATAGCAAGATTGGACGCAGATGCCACCTGAGACACAAGGTCCTCATCTAACTCCTCCATCTTCACCTCAAGTTATGATGGTAGATAAGGTTTCAGTGACACCTCCACCTCCAAGTTTAGAAGAACATGTTCAAAAGGAATTTCCATTACAAGGAGAACCAAAACCAAGGGTTATTGATGAGCCATCAAAAGAGGCACAAGTAGTAGAATGTATACAACAGCCTCCCTAGGAAGTTGAGGATCAAACTACGGGATCTACAAAAACTGAGACTACAGAAGAAGAACCCTCACAATAGGAGACTTTGAGCAAGAGCAACAAGGGGAAGGAGGTAGTTGAACATGTCCCTTCATCATCTAGAGCCAAGGTTACAGAAAGGCATATCCCGAGATGGTTCCAGAAGGAAATAATGAGAAGTGCTAAGCATCAATTCCTTGCTTTAGAGGATGATATTTGTGACATTGTAGAGATTTTGAACAAGCCTGACTCTCCATTACATGATGCAACATGATTCAAATTCATTACTACTACTTAGAACCAGGACTTATTTGCACAGGTGGCTCACCCTTTGAAAGGTACAGATGAAGAAGCTATCAGCCTTCAGGACTATGAAGTGAAGGATATCATGTTAGGAAAGCCTACATGGGATACTTCTTGATAGATGATGACTATGGGAGTCAAGGAGGTTCTTAACCATATGGAACAGGATGAGATTGAAATCAGAACACTTCGAAGGCAAGTTGAGATCTTGAAAGGATATTTAGCTGAAGTTATTGGTCCTCTTGATTCTGAGCGCTCTGAGGAGACTTTGACTACCATTCTTAAAGAGGGGAAGGTGTATGACTCAGTCAATTTTTGAGAGCTTTTCAGGATTGGTGAGACAACCTTGAAGATAGGGGTGTCACTATAATTATAGGAAGACTAAAGTTATTACATGCTACACAAGAGAATGTTTATAAGATCATGGCAATTTTGAGGCAGGACTTCAGTATTTGGATGAGGTATAGGTTTGGAGCAAGGATTTACAAACTCTACAGGCCATAAAAGGACAAAGGTACCACATTCTGATTGATGTATATATCGGAGAAGAGTTAGACATGATAGATGATTGGATAGAAAAGATTTCAAAGGGAAATAAAGTGATGGAAACATTGCATGACGAGATACATAGGCTCAAGGACCAAGCTCTAGAGCGAATTTTGGAAGTAGAAAAGTTGTACAATGATGCATGCTTGGATATTTTTGAAGATGAAGAATGAGAGAATATTTTACCAATTGAGGTAGTTATGGAGAATTTTAGAAAGACTTTAGAGGAAGCATCCAGTGATGAAGACATCAGACAAGCCTTCAGGACAAAAGAAGCATTGTTAGAGTTGCACACCAAACTCAGAGATTTTGCAAAAACTTGAATTGAGGTGGACAACTATAGAAAAAAGGTCAAAGATAAGTATGAGGCTTTGGATCTTCTTGATGCTACTAAGATTACTAAGATTATAGAGAAATTCAAGGGAAAACATCCAAAAATATCTTTAGGATAAAGATGAACAAAACCTAGATGCAAGAATTTCAATTTTTACATTTAGTAAAATTTTGAGATTTTGACCTAGTCGAGGTCCACAACTCCACAAATCCATAGCTCCACAAATCCATAGCTCTGCAGGTCCACAGCTCTGCAATTCGAAGATGCACCGACAATTGACTGCCAATTCCAAAAATAGCACTTTCCATGCATTGGGAGCACATTTTGATGGCAAGTTAACTCTGACACACATCAACTAAAGGGCTAGCTTCTATTTTTGGTGTCTCCATGCACTTCTACTTCAACTGATGGCTTCCTCCTACTTTCTCTCTCATGCTTTCATTTTTTTTGACATGTAAAGTGCTCATGCATCCAATTAATGAATAAAATATGGATGGAGTCCCTCTATGTACTAGTCAGATTACCAGTTTGTATATATTTAGTTTGTTTTAATATTTGAAAAGCATTTTATTGCATTAAGATATCTCTCACTCTCAACACAAATTGAGGAGACGATTTCTTATAAACACCCCATTGCAAAATGTAACAAGGGCCGCCATCATTATGCAATAAAGTTATGCTTTTGGTGCTAGCATTTGGAGTGTAGTTATTCTTGCCTGAATGTGTCATTGTTTTGTAGATTTTATTCATGAGATTGTGATTGAGCCAAAGGTTTATTGCATTGTTTCTGTTTGTGCGATGTTTTAGTTCTGGTGTTTGCTATAGATATATGAATTCCATTGATGTAATGAGCTTGAGAAGAGATCACCCGATTGTGTTTACATAACTTTTTGTCTTGCATGAGCATACTTTCTATGGCCTTGCAATTTGATGAAGAGTAAAACATCATTCAATTTGTTAAATATTCTCACTGAAGATTGCATCAGTGGATTTTAGGAAGTGCTGCTCCTATTTTCATTGGTTTCCTACCAATTTTTTCAAAGGTTTAAATCGCAACATGTTGTGTTCTGTAGCTTATGTCCGTTTAGGAATTTCAATTTCAAGCAATTTGATTTCATGTTATTTTCTTTTAGTTTTGTTATTTTCTTTGCTAATCCCCTGTAAGAATAGGACCTCATAGAAGTTGCATTGTTAGAATTGCATTCATTAAAAAAATGAAAAATACATAAAATATTGTTCTTTTGGGTGTGATATTTTGAGACAACAAACAGATTTTACTTCGATTCCAAGACAAAAGAGTTCTTTTAGAACCAGAAAAGGCCTCCTCATGAACATTCACATTTATCTTCTATGAAGTAGATTTTGGTATGTCACAAGACAAACAGTGAACCTTGGAGTGGATCCTTAAAAATATTTTCTTTTTGAGAGAGGAATTACACTATGGATTCTTGCCATTGACCTCGTGCAAAATGAATGCCCAACAAGTATCTGCAATTCAAGAAAGAATATGCGAGAAAATCATAAGATAACTTTAGATACCCTACTAGGAAGATTGATAGCCTTTGAGCTAGATAACTATGACAATTATGTTCCAGCTTCCAAGAATATTGAATTTTCATTTGAGGCCAAGCTTTCACTTAAGGAAAAAGGCAAGAAAATAAACGACACTTAGTTAAAAAGTGAAGAAGAATAAGAGGAAAGCTTTGATAGTGATCTTGAATTTGTTAAAGCTCTACTTGCAAGGAAATATTCTAGAGGCAAAGGAAAATACAAAGGTAAAGTTCCTCTAATCTATTTTTCATATGAGGAAATTGGTCATATTGTAGCCAAGTGCCCAAACAAAGCCAGCAAGGATGAGAAGAAAGGTCACAAGTGCAATGGCAAGAAGGATTTCAAATCATTGAAGGAAAAAGGTAAGAAGACATGTTTTATGGCTAAGGATTCTGATAATAGTGAAGATGAAATAGTTTGCATTGCTATGAAAGATAAATCTGATGATGATGAAGAAGATAAGATGGCACTTATCTCTCATGTGAGAAAAATGATACATGGATCATAAATAGTGAATGTTCACATCATATGACTAGTGAAAAAACAAATTTTGAACACTTTGAAGACTATGATGGTGGTAGTGTAAGGTTTGGAAACAATGAACCTTGTTACATAAAAGGAAGAGGACAAATCTCATCAACCAAAGAACTTGTATGTGATAATGCCTATTGTATTGAAGGACTAAAACATAATCTATTGAGTGTGGCACAACTAATCAACATTGGATTCAAGGTGGAATTCATGCATGGTGCTAGATGACAAAGGAAAATTGATTGGATCAGGAAAACAAACAAAGGTAACTTGTTTTATCTTGATCTTGGTGAGTGCTCATGCTTTATTTCTCAAGTTTAACAAAGTTGGTTATGGCATAGAAGGTTATGTTGTGTAAATTTTGATAACATGGTGAAGATAAGAAAATTTACGAAAGTACGAGGCATTCCTAGTTTGAAGAAACCTAATGTTGGTCTATGCAAGAATTGTTAGATTGGCAAAATGGGAAAGACTAGTTTTAAAAGAAAAAACTATCAGTCTGAAGATATTTTAGAAATTGTGCATACTAATTTATGTGGACCTATTGGAAAAGAAAGATATATTGAAGAAAAATTCTTTCTTTTTTCGTTGATTACTCCTCTAGAATGATGACTGTTATGTATCTAAGAGAGAAGTTAGAAGCATTTCAAAAATTCAAATGGTATTTTGCAAGACTAGAGAAGGAAAAATGGAAAAGATTGAAAGTCTTAAGATCATATAGAGGTGGTGATTTCATCTCTAATGAATTCAATAACATTTTTATTGAAAGAGGAATCAAAAGATAGGTATCAGCCCCTGGAACTCTTGAGTAGAATATAATAGCTAAAAGAAGGAACAAATCTATCGTGGATTGTGCAAGGACTTTAATGATTGAAAAGAACATTGCTATCAAATACTGGAAGGAAGCTATCAACACTATAGTTCATACCTTAAACTGAGTATAGTTGAAGAAGGACTCATTTAAAAATTCCTATGAGTTAATGGTATGGCTATAAACCTAATGTAAGTTAGTTGAAAGTATTTGGAAGTAAATGTTATATCTTGAAAGAATTTGGAAAAGGAAAATTTGATGTAAAAAGTGATGAAGGTATATTTTTAGGATATCCTAGCAAGAGCAAGGCATATAAATGCTTGAATTTGTCTACTCATAAAATCATAGAAAGTGCACATGTGAGAATTAAAGAGTTTGCAAAAAACACTGAAGAAGAAAGCAAAAAGGAGCCAGAGGATTATAGGAGATTTGTTTACACTAAACCTGATACATTTCCAAACACATCTATCAATTAGGAGACTTCTATTCCTAAGTCTTTTTCAGTCACTAAGTTGCAAACTGAGTCATAGGGACCCGAGTCACATTCTGAAGCTATTGAGCCAATGCTTACTAAGTTTGAGAAGCTAGGACCTAAAGTTAAAGCTCAAGAGGATGACAATGCAATTCATTCAAAAGGCAAGGAACTTGTATTAGCCAAGTATTTTAGGAGGTATAATGCACCAAATTAGATTATTGGAGACAACTCAGAAGGTACTATGACAAGAAGTAAGCTAAAAGGTACATGTTTACTTGCTGATTTTGAACCTAGAAAAGTCAAAGATGCATTGGAAATTGAAAGTTGGATTGAGGCTATGAATGAAGAGATAAAGAAAATAGAGAAGAAAAAAAATGGACTCTTGTACCTAGGCCTAAAGATAAAAATGGGTATTCAGGAATAAGTTGAATGAAGATGGTAAGGTACTAAGAAACAAAGCTAGATTGGTGTGTAAAGGATATTCTCAAGAAGAAGGCATTGATTATGGTGAGACTTTTTCTCCTGTTGCAAGATTGGAAGGTGTCATGACCTTACTTGCATATGTAGCACATAAAGGATTTAAGGTATATCAAATGGATGTTAAATTTGCATTTCTCAACAATATTCTTGATGAAGAAGTCTATATTGAACAACTTGAAGGTTTTGTTGATCTAGACAAAAGGGACATGGTCTGCAAATTACACAAAGCATTGTATGGTCTGAAACAAGCTCCTAGACCATGTTATGAGAGGTTACATAACTACCTTATTTAGATTGGTTTCCAAAGAACTAATGATAACAATAGTTTGTACATCAAGGAAGGACCTGATAACAAGATTGTTTTAGCAAAAATATTTTTGGATAATACTTTATTTACAAGGAATGATGATCTATGCAAACAATTTTTAGAGAAAATGAACAAAGAGTTTGAAATGTCTATGTTTGGTGAGATTAAGTTCTTTGTTGGTCTTTAGATACAATAGAGCAGGAATGGTATCTACATTACATAGTCTAAATATATCAAGGAGATAATCAAAAAATTTGGTATGGAAGGTTCAAAACTAGTTCAAAACCCCCATGTGTATTGGACTAAAGCTTACCAAAGATGATGATTCAAAAGAGGTAGATCAGACCTTATACAATTTAATGATTGGAAAATTATAGTACATAGTTCATACAAGGCCTGATATTGCTCTTACAGTTGGTATGGTGGCAAGATTTTTGGCAAAACCTAGAGAAAATTGTATGATGGTAATCAAAAGAATCTTGAGATACTTGAAAGGTACTGAAGATTATGGCTTGTGGTATAAACATGGAAGAAATTTGGACTTAAAAGTGCTTACTGATGCTGATTGGGCAAGAAACATTGATGAAAAAAAGAGTACAAGTGGTGGAGCATTCTTTCTTGGTTAAAGGTTGGTATCTTGGACAAGTAAAAAGCAAAACTGCACATCCCAATCCATAGCTGAAGCAGAATATATTGCAGTAGTAGTGAAGTGTTGTAATATTTTTTGGTTTAAATAGTTGTTGGAAGGCATGAAGGTTGAGATCAAAGAACTAGTTGTCATGTTTTGTGATAATACAAGTGCAATTAACATATCAAAGAATCTAGTGATGCATTCCAAAACCAAACACATTGCTATAAAATACCACTTTGTCAGAGAATTGGTGTAGGATAAAGAAATTAGATTGGAATATTTGCATACAAAGGAATAGATTGCTGACATATTCACCAAGCCATTACCTAAGGAGGCATTCTTGTATCTAAGAGGTAAGCTAGGGGTCATTCCCCTATCTAAAGCTCACGAAAATAAAGTTTTAGTGATGCATCAATAGGAACCAAGTTGAAGATCTATTAGTTGATGCAGCATAGTCAAGGGAACATTGCATATGAATCATTACTCAAGTTACATTGATACTCATTTATTATGTGTTGTCTTTGGCATGTGTTGTCAAGGAGGGAGAGTTTACTATCATATCTTTTGAGAAGAAGCTATGTAATTCCTTCACAGAGGAAGATTACTGCGTTAGAGAAGTTTATGACATAAAATCTAAGAGGGAGAAATTTTCTATTAGAGAAAGACTTGTTTTCAAATTTCATTGTGCTATGACATGTTGTGTTTCCATCAATGCCAAAGAGGGATATTGTTGGATACAATTGTCTGATTGTGTGTTGTTTTTGATGTCATATCAGTTAGCAGATAGTGCTTACCAAGCTCACTTGGTTAGCAAAGAAATTTTCTATGTCTACCTAGCATTCCTAGAGATTACTCTATGAATACAGTGTCTACTCAGCTCACTCGGGTGTCGAAGGAAAATGTCGCTGAAACCAATGTTAACCAAGCTCTCATGATTAATGAAGGAAAGTTGGTCAGAGTTTGTGTTCACCGAGTTCACTTGGTTGCCAAAGAATTTTGTAGTTTCATAGTGTTAACCAAGCTTCTATTGGTCAATGTAGGAAATCATTTCAGGATCAATGTTTATTGAGTAGGGTTGGCCAATGAAGGATTTTGTTAATTTTAGGAAATGAAGTTTAATTATTTCAAGTATTGATTCTAGCCGACTGTGGTAATGTTTATTGGTCATTATAATTTTTAAATGAGCTGACAGTATAAATGAAATGTCAAGTTGAGAATCTAAAGTGTATGAGAAAGTATACAAGTGTATTGATTTTTTGAAGAGGAAAGTGTGAGCGAATTTGAAGGATGGTTAGATATCCTTGAGGAGCAGCAAAGTTATATTCGATCAAGAAGGATCTAGTGTGAAGTAGAATAGAGACCTGTAATCAGAAATTCAATTACATCTCATTCAGGTCATTTCATTGTTACTTTCTTACCATTGTAGTAGTGATTCTAAAATCTCTTAGCAGAGTTGGTTTGATAGCCAGTTGTAAATCCTCTAACAAGGTGATAGTTCTATTGATTTTTTCTAAAGACCTCTTGTAAGGCCACTCCTAATAGGGTGATTAAATATTCTAGCAAGGTCACAGCTAATAGTTCCTTTTGCAACCTTTAACTAGGTTGGCTCCTAATAGGGCTTACTTTAGAAGAGTGAAAATCAGTAGCTAGTTACTTGGTGGTTTTTCCCATATTCGATTTCCACATTAAATCCGGTGTCTCATGTGTTCATGTTATTTCTTTTATGCTTACATGTTAACCACTATGAAATTTTAAGATCTGTTAAAGTATAACATACACTGCATCTACCAAGTTATAGCCTTTTCTATATGTTTACTGAGTGGCAACAATAAATAGTTTTAACAGACATCTAAGGGATCTATGGATTTTTTTTGTGGTAAATGATTCACCCTCCCTCTTAGTTACTCCATCTACATTTCCACCACCTAGAAGATTTGATTGTATACTCATAATAGAGTAATTCACTTGAAGTCACAAGAACATTATAACCCTAAAAGGGCATCCTTTTACTACAATAGTGATGGATTTGTGGGTACCAACCCTACCGTACTTTTCCCTTTGACCAAGGGTTTTTTTGAAACCAAATACTTGTGTAGTGTGGTATGAGTTTAAGTTTATAAATTTATGCCTGATGCATGTTAAAATAGTTAAGTTACTTTCATTTATAAGTATTGTGGTAAATTTTATGTGATTACTGAGTTGCAAAGGAATTAAGGAAAATACTAAATTTATTTAAAGTTGAAAATTTTACAGGATACTTATCCACCCACCCCCTCTTAGCATCATACCTTTCCTAATATTCCAACATCATTAGAGGTCAGAGACATTTTTTTGCAGATAGTTCTTTAGACACCACTCAAAGAACAAGCCCCCATTCTTAATAAAGTTATCACACTTATTAATCAAGTGAATGCCTCAGATACTAACACAATTGAAAGAATGACGAAGATGACCAAGAAATGATTGAAGAAAAAGATATTTGATAAAATTGAGAAAAAGGTATTTGATTTTTTTTGAAATTTATATTCTTACTACCAAATCAGAAGATACCTTGAAGGTAATTATCAAACTATTCCAATAGCTATGAAATATTTCTCACTTCACCTAAGATATTCTAGAGCAATTAAAGAATATTGAAGAGGGTTTGAAGAAGAGTGTAGAAAAGTTGAGTGATGAACCTTGGACATTCCAAGTACATAATCAAAAAATAATAATTTTTATGGGTTTACAAGTAAAGTTGAGCAAAGAAGAGGATAAGATATGAACACAATAACTTGAAATTCAAGCACTTCTCATTCCCCATCTAGAGATCATTCAAAAGCATATCAAAAAATTGAAGCAACTCATCAATACACCTAATATGAATGTGATAGAAAGTATATAAGATCTCTCGTCATAGTTATAGGTCTAAATCCTATCTTTTGAGGCACTAAAAGAGATATGGAAGACTACTTATGATAGTGCTAAGTCTTTCTATATATATATTTCCCATTTTTATTTTCAATAATTGATATTAGAGTAGAGCTCTCATGAGAAGATGCCTTATAGCTTAGAGAAAAGATCCTAAAATGAAGGTTTACAAGTTGGGAAATACCATTGAAAACTAGGAGACTGAGATACATCTCATACTAAAACAACTAAATGAAGCCAGAGATGCCTTGAGAAGTTTGCTAAAGAGAAAGAAAGAGATTACTATGGTAGAAAATGACACACAATACAAAGAGATTGACACTACAAAGTTATTTGTAGATGATAACTCCTGTGAATTTGATTGAGCAATTGCAGATCTCATGGAAAAGAATAGAACACAAGTTGAAGAAATTAGAAATCTCAAATTGGAACAAGAATCACAAGCAATACTGCTCTGTGAGGTAACTGAAGAAATGAAGAAAGCTATGGAAGAAAAGGCCATGATTGAAGAAAAGTAAATAATTTTGGCAAACATATTGGATGAAGAGTCAACAAAGCTATCCAAGATCTCAAACATGCAATTGGACACCCTAAGCCTGATGATAAATGCTCATCATGAGTTGAATGTCAAAGACATTGAAATAACTACATTGAAGTTGTAGAATGAACAACTACATAATGACTTTGAAAGAGAAAAGGAGTTTGCTAAAAGTTTCAACAAGCCAAATGAAGTCATCAAGTACTTTGAGTAACTACTAAAATCTCCTAGATCCAATAAAGACAATCAGGATTGGGCTACATAAGTAGTGAAAAAAGAGAATCATCCAAAGTTGCTAAGGAAAGAAATAATAAAGGTAAGAATTCTAAACCTACGTGTCATCATTGTGGTAAGAAAGGACATATAGGAAATGTTTGCAGGAGCAAGAATACTAGTCAGAATGCTTAGCATAAGAACTTGACTCATTGTCACAAGTGCAAAAAACAAGGTCATTAGGCACATGAATGCATAACTAGAACCATCCATGCACCAAATTTTTAAGGGCACTACTACACTTGTCAAAAGTTTGGACAAAGAGCCTTTGAATGCAGATCCAAGTCCACATGGTCATCAAACAAGCCAACAAAGGTAAGAAGCTATGAAAACTCCTATAACTAGGATTACAATACAAGACCTAGTTTTCATTATTGTCAAGAGTATGGACATGTCCCTAAGAATTGCATAAGAAAACACTTTAGTGGTAATTACAAAAGATGGTTAAGTCAAACTACATGCTTTAGCTATTTGAAGACTAACCATATCAACAAGCACTACCCATCAAGGAGAAAGGAACCTAACTCAGTGTCCAACAAAGGAAAAGGCAAGGTAGATGTTGAACACACCAAAGGAGAGATGAAAAAAATATGGAGGAAGAACAATGGATGCAACACATCCAATGAAGGGATCACTTCACCTGATAGGTCAAGTGGTCACATCTCATCAAATTAAGAAAAAGGAGGTATGTGAGACTATTATTTAAAATGTTTTATCATACATCAGTTCCAAAAGAAGTTACTACTGAAAAAGATATATTAGCATGAAGAAAGATGCAAGATAATAAGAAAATTCGAAGGTCAAATCTTTAAGTTTTTACATTATTGTCAAGTGTGAAAAGTCCTCTTCAATTGTAGAGTAAAGTACTAGTATGTGTCGAGCTATTAGCCAAAGTTAGTTGAAACAGAGTCAGTAGTAGCTATCGAGTGAGGGAAATATCTATAGGTTTTGAGTAAAGGTAATTCTATAGCTATTGAGTAATGGTAAAACAAATAAATTTCGAGTAAAATAGAAATTATATTGAAGCCGAGTTTATAGTTATACATGTACCTTGCAATAAATGCTATATTTTGAAAGGGTATAGGGCCAAATTTCACATTTTTTTAATCATTACAAACATAGACCAAGAGAAAGCAGAGTGAAGAAGTGATTTACAAGTGAGATTGAACCATTTTTATAGATCATAGTGAAGATCGAGTATCAATTCATCAATTTCAAAGGTATTCTTCACTTGCCAAGCTACATAGTTTCATATTTGTTAAAACCCTAGCTTGCATAATGGCCTCAAGTTAAAAGAATGTAAAGGAGAAAGAAATGTTCAAAGTTCAATGAGTCTAGAATGAGGTCAAACAACCAAATTTCAAGGCTATACTAGAAGTTGCTTATAAAAATGACCTAGCAGGCATGTTATCTATCATTCTGCCTAAGGTTGTAATGGTCCAAGATGTAAGAAAATTCTATAATTGCAAGGTAGGAGCCATTGGAGACATGCAAACTAGAAAAGAATACAAAAAATTATGTAAAAATGGTGTGTTGAAGGAGGAATTTAAAATTGTAAAGAGGAAGGGCTTAACCCATGCCCTGAATTTCCCAACAGTTTTCAAAATTGAATGGATGAAAATTGTTTCGAGAAGAATACATGATAGATGTCTATGGCTAGAAGGAGGATGTATCAAAGTTTCAAATAAAATTATACATAGGGTTATTGGATACCCAACCCTAGATCAGCCAAAGAAATTGAGAAGTGATTCTAAAGAGGTAATTGAGAAAAATATAGGAGCTAAGTGGAACAAGCATGGAATGACTATTGACACTATCATAGATCCACTTCTTGACTTTTCCATTAGTCATATCACATAAATTATAGTAGTGAAGTAGATTGAATAGTATTTCCTATATAGCAGTTGATGTAGGCTGTAAGATTGTCAAGAAAGATCATACCTATGATCTTGCAAAACTCTAGTTGCACTGGATACTAGAAAACCTAGGAGCAATGAGGAAGTCAAAGAGTGATCAATGTAAGTTTGGTTCAATACTGATATGCATATTTTTCTATGTGCAAAATGAGTTCCCATCTTTTGGTAGAGTAGGATGGAAGACAAATAGGTCAGCTGCTATGCAAATGAATGAGTATATTGAGCAAATGGGAGAGAATTTTGAGTCAGTAATGACTAGCTATTTTGAAGACTTCAAGAAGTCCATGAAATAGAGGTTAAGAATTCCTATTTCCCTAGTAGAGCAAAATTACAATGATATTTTCTTTATTTTAGACATTGACTACACTTTCATCTAGGCTATTGTACTTAGAGTTAGATGGTTAAGGCCTCTAGGATATGAAATTAATATTGATGAAGCTTTAGCTACTATCACTGCACTACTCACTAAAGAAGTTGATGAGACTGCCAAAATTTTTGGTAATTATGATGTTGTAAAGTCAAAGGTTGAGATGGAATTGAAGACAACCTCAACTTTAAAAAAAAAAGATAAAATGGTGAGAAAACTAAAAGCTAAGTTTGGAGAAGATGAAGAGGAAGAATAGGTACAAGGTAAAGAACCTCTTGCTTTGACCCAATACATGGGTGAAGATTAGGAAGAAGAAGGTATTGAGGGAGAAGATGTTGAGGAAGCACTAGCAAAGCCACAACCAAAGAAAAGAAAATCCAACACATGGGTTGTTGCACAACCAAAGGCAATGAAGACTACAAAACTTAGTGCAACAAAGCCTATAGCTCTAGCAACAAGAGCCACTATAAGGGAAACCACTCAAAAAGCCATGGAGCAAGAAAAAGAGAAATATAAGGCTACTACGTAGACTAGTCTTGTGTAGAAAAAACCAAGAAGAAAAATGTGTAGCACAAATAGAGATAGATGATGAGAAGGCAGAGTCTAAGGACACAAGTCAGTTTATAATGATAAGTCATGCTACCAAATTTGATCTTGAAAACATTTTTGGTAATGTTAGGGAAAATATAGATTTGACAGGTTTGAAAGACATTGAATTTGGAAAACTTGGTAGAGAAGACTAGAACATGATAGAAGAGTCAGTATATGCCATGATGGAAAAAATCAAGAATAGTCCTCTTGAATTTGATAATACAATACCTAAAGAATTGTATACAATTGTTGAGAATAAGTGGCATTATTGACTAAAGATGGAAAAAGAACAAGAGAATCAACATTAGTACAAGTGATGCCAGAGTTTTCAAAAGGACAACTAACTAAGGCAAATAAGAAATATGATAGTAGATTTGCACCAAAGTACAGAGCATTCCATTGGAAATATTTAAGACTAGCTAGGTTATTGAGAGGGGAGGGGTGAATCAGTATCCTCAAAATTTTTGACAAATTCAGCAATAAATAGCATAATTCAATTACTATTAATATATCTAATCTACTGCATGCATGAGAAACTAAAAGCATATAACACTTTAAACACAATATTTGGTGACCCAGAGACCTTCCAAATAGAAAGTAAAACTGGGGTGGGGATGATATCCACAAAACTTCAATATTGCAATATAAAGTTGGCCTGTTAAGGCTTACAATGATCACTTCTAATGATCTTCCCTATTAGGAGCATTTAGGACTACTAGGTCCACCTTGTTAGAGGTTTTACAAACATACAATGAAGTATGCACTCGGTAAAGAGATTTAAAGAAAAGACTACTAAGTATACTCTGTTAGGATGAAATAGTAGATCTCTTAATTACAACTAAATTGTTGATTGAGATCCTTGAAATACTGATCACCTCTTTGTGATAGATGTTTCTCTACTGCTCTTGATATGGCCTTGCAATACACTTTTCTTTGTTGTTGATTCACATTCGCATACTTTTCATTTCATTCGCATTCTCTTATATCATTACACTACACTTGGGTATGATACAATACATTACATATATACCAACCCAATTCACATAATTGCAAAGTTGGCCAATGCACAAGTTAACACCAGTATTACAAAGTTAGCCCAAATGTAGAAAATTGAGTTCTGAAAACTGACATGGTGAATTTTTGATACATGACATCCACTGTCATTGCTCGACATCATCATGCACTTGGTAGAAGTAGAGGCTCAGTCCATACTGATCACTTCAACATAGTTTCAAACTCGATATACACTAGTGACTCGATGGATATAGTGTCACTTAGTAGAAACTGAATTCCATGTTTACCATGCCTGCACTCGGTAAATACTAATCATCTCATCACTCAGTTAATGCAAACTTTGGTTCACAAGAACTAATGACTCGGTAGACACTATGAAGCTTGGTAACCACTCAACTATTTGTAAGAATTGTTGGACTTCACACTACTTGAATTCACTTGGTAACTACTGGAATGCTTGGTAGGAATTGTGAAGCTTGGTAACCACTGAATTACATGGAAAACACTGGAAACTGATCAAAGATCTCAATAACCATATAGAATCTGAATAAGTGTTGTCACTACTAACAAACTTTACTTAATGCCAACACATTCAACATTTTACAAAACATAATTGAGGATGTTGTGAAGAAATCCACACAAATATGGAGGTTAATAGATGGATTGACAACTATCAAAGAAGGAGAAGCAAATCCCTTTGAGGGAAGAAAAAATGAGGAATAAGGTGAGGATAAGGAATAAGAAACTAAAAAAGATAAAGGAGACACCACTATGAAGGAGATACAACAAAATAAAGATGGGATGGCAACAAGTAATGAGCAGCAAATAGAGCACAGTGTGGAATGTTAGAATCTGAAAAGATTAATAACCCAGAAAACTAGTGCAAAGAGTAAATATCTAAACTATGAATGTAAATAATACAAAATCAAAATAACATCATAGAGTTAGTCTTCAAGAGAGTAATGCAAATGCTGGAAGCAAAATAGCATTAAGAGGATGCAAAAACAAGAGATACAAATACAAGTCAGGTAGCATGCTTATATAGGCTAGGAAGAGGGAGGAGATGGCAACACTAACCAATGAGGAGCAACCATCTATCGGACTAAAGATAGCAAAGTATCTTCCCAAGATAGCTAATGGATGCTCACATGTAGGAAGGTGACACCTCACAACCATTCACCTAATAAGACATGCTTTATTAACCTAAGCGAGATTATTAAAAGTGTAAGAAAAACCTAGCAAAATAAAAAAAATAAAAAACTACACTAATAGCCCCCCATAAGCGAAGCTTAGGTGGATGTAGAAATGGGTCCCGACAAGTCAAGCCTGATGAGGTACCCATGTACATAAAATTCCCCCAAAAGAGAGAGAAAAGAGACTCCCCAAAGAAAATTAGGACTCCAAGTGAGAGGAAGAGGCCCCCCCAAAAGATTAAGCATCCTGCACCTCCCGCAAAGCTTGCAAATTTTGTCAGGTAGATCCACTTACATCGAACAATTTTTCTTCCCTTAGAAAAAGGGACAAGATCCCAAGTGTGGTTCTTCATCAAGGAACTATACTCTTCCTACATAGCTATATCCCACTCAGAAATACTAGAAGCCTCATGAAAGGACTGTTGATTTGAGGTAGTAGCAATGAAGATATGTAGAGCATCCTGGAATTGTGAATGAGTCTGCTTGGTGTCTGATTGATCCCCAACCCAATCACCTGCAAACTGCAAGGTCTGTCTAGCCCAAAGTGGACTAGAAGATGGAGAATCTAGAGGAGAATCATCAACCTGTGAATGATGACTAGGAGAGGAAGGAGGTGAGTCCTCTGAATCACTCTCTACATCAAAAGTGGAGGTAGAAGACTGCTCAAGTGAATCTGACCCATCAAAAGATCTATCATGTATTCCAAGTGACTCCAATGTAAAAGTAGAAGGCAACCCTGTGACCATGCTCTGTTGGTTAAGCTGATGCAAGTAGTGAAAGTTAAGATGACCAAACCACTCATGCCATAATCTGCTCACATCATTAAAGTGAGTGAGAAAAACAGTCAAAGGAGGATCAGGAACAAAGTGAGAAAACATATAGAGTCGTGACTGATGATTTGCTCTCCCAATTGCAACTGTAGAATCATTGTGCAACTCACGTATCTCCACTGAATTAGGAGTGAACTCAACCCGCTTGCCTAAACCTGTGTGAGTGATCTAGTGTACCGATAGAAGATTAGTTGACAATGAGGGTACACAAGGAACATCATGGAATGTGCCATCCCCCACATCAACAGACCCTCTGCCACACACCTCAACAAGAGTGTTATCACCCATCAAAATAGAAGGCATAGTACATGGCTCCAAGGATGCAAGTTCTTCCTTAGATGAAGCCATGTGGTGTGAAGCACATGAATCAATAACCCAAGTGGATGGTGAGGAAGCAACTGCAAAAAGGGCCTTGCCCTTTCCTTTCCCCTTGCTGTTTTTTTTTCCTTGTTAGACCCTTCATTAGAACTTTGTTTGATAGACTCAGGAACACTGATATTATTCTTCTCAAGAATGTATGTCAAGTAATCAAGTTGTTTCTACAAACATTTATGTTCATCATGACCAGATCTTTTACAATAGGCACATTTGACCTTTTCTTTCTTAGGCTTATCACCCTTGGAAGATGGTGTATCAATAGTTGCTTTTGAAGAAATCGATATCTGATCCTTCTTCTCCTTGCTATTCTTTTGTTTCTTGTCCTTACTATTTTTGTTACTACTTTGTCCTTGTTGTTCTTTTGTGTCTTGGTCGGCAACCAAGGCATGTGACTTAGAGGACTTAAGAGTGCCCATATGGATTAGCTTGTCTTGTTCTCGAGTGAGATTAATAGCAAAATCATCTAGAGATGGCATGGTGAATTGAGTACCAAGTGCACCCTTAGTAGCATAGAAGGTAGAGACAAACACAGAATATTCTGAACTTAGCTTAGAGAGAATACTAAGAATCAGTTGTTCATCTTTCTTTTCAATTCCACATTGTTTTAACTGTAGACTTAGTGATTTTAATTTGGTGAAGAAATCTTGGATTGTGTTGAAATTTCCTGGACTTAAACTAATTAATTCATTTTCCAACATATGACCCCTCATTGAATCTTGTGTGCCAAATAGTGTCTCTAGCTTTGTCCATACTTCATTTGGTGTATCCAAAGACTCAATGTGAAATAGCAAGTCAGGAGAAATAGAAAAACATAATGTTCCATATGCCTCATCACATTTGTTAAACCACTTAGGCTTGTTTTCATCTTTAGCAGGTTCAGTTTCAAGTCCCATAGTTATCCTATTTAATCCAGCTTTATTTAAGTGAATTGTCATGTGTGATTTCCACTCAAAGTAATTGTATGGAGTTAGGATGGGCATATTTGTTTGATCCATGATGAAGAAATGCAGAGAAGAAATATGATTTGGCACTTTATTTTAGTGTGTTTACAACTACCACTAGAAAGAAATACTTAGTAGTCTTGATTTCAATGGATTACAAACCCTCATTAAGAGCATATGCTAGAAGTGAAACTTGGGCACAATAATCAAAGAAACAAATAGCACCACTGTGATCTACTCGAAGAATTATGCACTTTCAAAACAAGAATTGCCTTGATACGAGGTCGTATGAGAAAGTTATGATCCTCCGAAGTTTCTAAAACGAGAATTGTGCACAGTCACGGCTGAGAATCTGCAATTTTTGAAGAATTCATGCATGAAAATCAAAAAACAACTCCACTAGTGTATAGAGCACAAAAAAATAGCCAATTTCATAACAATAATCATCAAAATCGGAGTCCGTATGAGCAAGAAGGAGACATTTGAAAACTACGTTCAAATCTGTGACTGCCAATGGAGAGGGGTATGGCTGTATCTTTGCATGCTCGATTCTACAAAATATACAGCTTGCATGCAAAATCTAAAAGATACCCAGATGGTTTTTCGGGGTTGCAAACAAAACCCAGAAAGCATTTTTCTTGCTGATGTACAAAAGATGTTGTTGTAGTGTAAATCAAACGCCTTTAACAATAAAAAACGGCTCCAAAAATCAAAAAATGACCCCAGCAACCGGAATATGTCATGCAAATGTTGGATTAGCTTCCTAAGTCCATCAATGGCATGCTGGAACCTACAATACTGATTGAAAACTCCAAATATGCAAGTTGGTTGTCAGATTTGAGATTGAAACCCCAGAGAAAAACCGTTTTTATCAAAACTTTTCTGATTCTCAGGATCATCCAAAGATGCAAGAGAAAAGAATACTTCATTTTTCAAAAAATTACAATAAAGTTTATTATACCCCCCCCCCCCCCCCCGAATCTCTCAAATATGAAAACTAAAATCTACTCTTGCACATAGAAAAGCTCTGATATCATATTAGAATCTGAAAAGATTAATAACTCAAAAAACTAGTGCAAAGAGTAAATATCTAAACTATGAATGCAAATTATAAAAAATCAAAATAGCATCATAGAGTTAGTCTCCAAGAGAGTAATGCAAATGCTGGAAGCAAAATAGCATTAAGAGGATGCAAAAACAAGAGATACAAATACAAGCCAGGTAGCATGCTTATATAGGCTAGGAAGAGGGAGGAGATGGCAACACCAACCAATGAGGGGCAACCATCTATCGGACTAAAGACAGCAAAGTATCTTCCCAAGATAGCTAATGGATGCTCACATGTAGGAAGGTGACACCTCACAACCATTCACCTAATAAGACATGCTTTATTAACCTAAGCGAGATTATTAAAAGTGTAAGAAAACCTAGCAAAATAGGAAAAATAAAAAACTACACTAACATGGAAGACTCACAATTGCCAACCATGAGCCCTCCACATGACACAAACACACCTACAGAGACCATAACAGTAAAAAATGTTCCTGATAACTCACCTCAAAACATTAATCCATTAACTATAGAGGATATATAAAAGATACTTGACCAATCCACATTACAAGCAAGATTATGTGAAAATCCTCTATTGGTTAGTGTGGATAAACTTCAAAAAGCTGTAGCTGATATATCAAGGGAAAAGGTGAATACAATAGAACCACCTTCTACCATCCCTATAGCTACAAGTGCTCAACAAATAATACAACTAGAGGATAAATCTACAAAGGTTGACATGACTGCAAAAGTTGATGTAGTTGATACAAATCAGACTGTAGAAGTCAAGGATCCTACAAAAGAACAAGTAGGACAGATAGATGTTTCTATACCTAATGCACAAACACAAGGTGCACCTCAATTGATTGTAATTGATCAAGGTAGATCTAATGAAGAAAAGGACACACCTAAGGAGAATAAGCAAGAAGCCATACAAACATTGGTAAACTTACCAACCTCTGACATTCCTACTAAATTCCTTCAAAGACATAGCACTGATGCAATACCATTGCAGATTTCAGCACCAAGCTCTAGCTCAACAAAGGTTGCTAAGGTATTTCGCTATGGTGATGCACTTTTAAATGAAGAAATAATGATACCCAAATATGATTATGCAACAATGACATTAGAATAGATCAATATAATGCAAGAAGCATTGAAGAGAAAGAAGAATTAAGAAATACTCAGAAAAGAGTACTAACAGAGGCAGGCACTTTAGGAGATCAAAGACATCTTTTTAGATGCTTTTAGCTTGCGAACACCTGATGAATCTAAACCTATATTAGACAAAATGTCAGAAATTGTTGAACAGGTGACTAATGAAGACCAGGATACTAATGTTAAACTTATGGAATGAACTTAAAAGAAATTTCTAGGCAAAGTCAATGAGAAAATATCTGGTGAGATAGCACTATCACAAGTTGAATTGGCTAGGTAACTAGTTATGGTTTCTTTTAGAACTTTTGTTTCATCTTTTATCTTCATTCTTGTACATGTATATGTATTTTTTTTAAATATAATGGTAGTTAAAATTTAATGTTGACTAGTCAGTGTGCATATTGACCTTGACTCTTGGTGACTTTTCCATTTTATTTTTTTAATTTTTTTCTGAGATTTTTGATATGACTCCTATTTTCTATTCTGCAAGATGCACATAGGAATACAGTCACAAAATCTTTGGCTTTGGGTCATGACATAATTTAGTTGCAGATCAAGTGGGCGAGGAAGGAGATTCTGAAGTGAAAACGATTTCTCCATCATAGTAATTGTCATTTCTCCTGAAGCTAAATTCCCCTTCCAGCCGTCAAGATTAGAGAATTTTATGAAGTCTTAATGGAAACCTAATAATATTGTATAGCTGTGTGAATACACATTTGAGGCAAATGGCTATGGCGAATTCGATGCATGGGACTTTCTTTACAAACAAGGCAGAAAACTTACCACTATGGGCACTTTGGGTTTTCATGTTGCGTGTCCGTCTTGTCTAGTGCCAACATAGCTTACCATGCCATGTGGGGTGATGTTCTTTTTAATTACTCTGTAAATGTCACCACAATTCTCTTTTTGTCGTACTAAATGGCAGTGGAAAACTTGGCATAGCAGTTGCATAGTTCTAAGAGAGACAACTCATTTTGTTTTTTCTGAAAAGTTATGCACTTGTTGTATAACACGATGTTTTATATTTGTTTAGTAGCAAACCATTTTTATGAAAAGTTAAACACTTTCTGCACAACAGGATGTTTTATTTTTGTTTTTCATTATTACTATTGGCTCCTACGATCGTGGTGAAACAACATAATTTTGGAGTTTATTTCTATGCAAGAACCCTCTTTTACTATGTGATAGTGCCTTTCTTACGAGTGATGTTTTGTTTTTGTTTTTCATTATTATTATTGGATCTCACAATGATACAATATTGACGAAATAACATAATTTTGGAGTTTATTTCAGTGAAGAGTCCCCTTTTACTATGTATTAGAGTCGAGTTTCTTACGAATGAACTATTAATCTCTATGTGCTTTCTTCCAGTCCTATGCACTTTTTACACAAAAAATTTAAATAAAAAAAAAAAATCCTCATGATTGCAACTGTAAGAACTATTCTAAAGTAGATAATTTAAGTTCATTACACTAATTACTATCGTGTGCAAAGATGAGAATTGCATAGTGTCTACTTGTGGGTATTAGGACAAAAGTAGGCTGAATTTTGGAGAAAATGTTATGATCAAGCACATGAGTAGTAAATTGGGTTGGGTGGTCTCTTGAGAAGTCTTGGTTCTTTTCCTCTATAAACATCACCTAAATACAATGAGTGCTAAGTGTTACATTTATTCTCACTATTGGTTTTTGTGAGCTAGTGACTCATAAAACATGGGTCAATAACATTGACTCAAAGTCTATTGACCTCAATCTTGATAGAAATACCACAAGTTGATTCATATTTATTATTTGGGATGATATTTATGGGTATGGATTCAACTCAAATATTTTTTAGATATGGGATATTTAAATTTTGTTAGCTTAAGTTAAATTAAATGTCATTCCCTTCTTTTTAATTATTTTTGTGATTAGATTTATTATATATTTGTATTGATTTATGTGTCAATTTTTTTTTTATTGATTCAAAGTATAAAGATCCCCAATCCTTATAGAAATAACATATGGTTAGCAATAATGGCACAACAACTAGCATTAAACAATGACAACCAACCAAAACCTCTTGTTAACTAAAAAAATAACATTTAATCAAAAGCATAGAGTTGTGAGGCCCATCCATTATTTATAAACTCATATGCCCAAAAATATTTTTATTGAAACCAACCATTGAATACTTACCAATAATCAAACCAAGTCTATTGGTGCAAGCTTATAACAATTATATTGATAAACCATAGTTTTCATAGGCATCAAGGCCATAAAGTCCATGTATGTTGAAAGCAAAGCAAGTAAAGATTGATATTAACAACATGAAAACCTATACCAACATACTTTTTCTAACCTTGCAAAACATAAATAACTATAATTGATAAAAAGTGAAAAAGACCAAAAGTAGTACAATGCAACTTGACCCACCCCATCATTGACTAGTAAGAACCTCCTAGTTCATTGTGCCATTGCAAGTGCACCTTCTAATCAAAAAAAGCTAATTTTTGATTTGGCCATGCATCCCCTTATTGAAGGTTCTTCCTCTAGTAATTTTTAGCTCATTTTATCATCTTATTTTGTCCAAACACTAGGGCCATGATCAATTTTGTCATAATACTTACATTATTACACATCGAGAACTAATGGAATGATCTCTTTGAGGCCTTTAACCTAGTGTACTAATCACCTCTTTGAGGTTTTAATTCTATAATTCTCTTATTATTAATTTCTTGGTGCCCACCAAAGATTTCTTTCCTATGTTATCCTCATATAAAGTGATAAGAGAAGGAATTCTATGTTACAATATAATCCTCAAACTCATCGAGGTAAATTGGACCTCTTCATTTAGATCAATATGCTTTGGAAAAAAGTCCATATCCTTTGAATCATCTAAGAAATCCTCCCTTTCCTAGGAAAATTATTCATCTCTTTGACTGAAAATCCCTCATCACTCTTAGGGAAAATCTAACCCCTTGTATTTCTTACTAACATATATTAAGTATCAAATTGGTATCTTACGTAAATGTAGTGATATGTTTGGATATTTCAAGAAAGTCTATAGATACATATTTTATGCAAGATCTCATCTTATTTCATATTGATGAAAACATATATAATTCCAAAAACCTAAGTGTGAATGTGATAAACAATAACTTATTTTGCAACAAATACTTTTGAAGTGAAATATATCTACTTAGGCACCCATTTTTCATCAAATTTCTGTGATACCTTCAAATTTAATTTGGTCTTTCCATGCACAACTACACCTTATCACATAAGCTAATTTGCAACTAAAGATCATAAAGATGATCTGGTACCATGTTAAAGAAAGAAAAAGAAAATAAACTACAACTTCACCTTAGATGATTTTTTTGCAAATGAGAAATGCAATTGAAAAGTATAGATCATAAAGCATGATAGGTTGCAATGAGGTGTTCTAAGGTTCAGAGAATAGATTTTATTAATATTTTCTTTAATCTTATAAACATGTCATCCATTCAGTTCTTGCTTTTACTTCCTATAGTTTCTTGATTTGGAAATCAACCAAATAGATTTAAAAGGGAACATTCCTTCAATGTGATTTGGAGAAATAAATTTATATGTCAAAGCCAAAGTATTTTATGTTGAAAGGGAAAAATAATTTGGTTTGTAATATTAAAAAAATATTTGTATGATCTGAATTAGTCTACTAGGATGCAATACAATTATTTTGATATGTCTATATTGAGTTTTAGATTTCAAAGGTCTCAATCCAATCATTGTATTTATTTAAAAATGTATAATGGTCACATTCTCATGATTTCATAATGCGTCCATGGTATATTTCAATTTGATAATTTTTTTTTTTTCTTAAACCCTTAGTTGTCAAGAAAATTTGTGATTGACTATTTTAGTTGAGCTAGGTACATTATAGGGATTAATCTAAGAAAAAACATAGCTAATCAATTTTTTTAATCAAGTCAAATTATGTTCCTGGATTCAATATAGAGATATTCTATATAAAAAATTGTTGATATATCATAGTTCCTATTGAATTCAAAATAAATTTTTGCATGGAATATTGTTAAAAAGCTAATTTTAAGGTGGATGACACAACCAATGTCCTATATGAATTTTTTTTTGGAACTCTTGTGTATGATATGGTTTGTACTAGATGAGATGTTTCCCAGGAAGAAAGAGTTGTGACTTGATATATGGATATTCTGAGATAGTTGGATTAGGATGCATTTAAGAAAGAGTGTATATATTGAGGTGTGCATCCATATATCCCTTGCATAGTCATGACTATCCTACTAGACCTCAATATTCTATGAGTATATAGATGATGTGTACATACACAGTAGATTATATTTTTTCTATAGATCAACATGAAGGTCATGTGTATGATATATGTTATAAAAATATGTGAGTATAACAATATAATATTTATTTATTATTATTATTATTATAAGTATATAATGTTATGTGTTTATAACAATCCACACTATAGGCAAAGATTCAAGAATATATATATATATATATATATATATATATATATATATATATATATATATATATATATATATATATATATATATATATATATATATATATATATATATATATATATATATATATATATATATATATATATATTATTAACATAAATTTTTACATTGCATCTATTATAAATATATGCTAAGTGTTTGAGATAAGATGTTGTAATTTTAAAAAATGCTAACATTGATTTTTCATTAATATGTTAAATTTATTGACTATTCTAATTAATTAGTGCCAATGAATGTTTCATCATTTGGTGGGACCTATAGGCTTGTTGAAATCCTACTTAGCAATGAGTATATGGCAATCCAACTTTCAAGATTTTGACAAATGTCAACCTATGATAGATTTGATCATAAATTGGACAAGTGGAAAAATATACTTTTTAGATGGAGAAGGTTGATACTCAAGTTGGGTTATGATGAGTTGTAAGAGAATGTGTTATACGTAGTAAGATTAAGAGAGATTCTTTTGTACTTTAAGGGCTTGTTTGGTTGCTGGAATACAACCGGAATAGGAATAGGAAATTAGAATATGATTTGTATTCTTTGTTTGGTGCATGGAATAGGAATAGGGAATAGGAATACATATTCTCATTTTAGCCCCAAAATGAGCTTTTGTCCATTCCAAAAAATACCTGTAATTCGAATTGTTATTCTTGCATTCATTTTAACTTTTTCAAATTTGATTAAATTTTCAAATCCGCTTTGACCTGGGGTGATCACTGGAACTTTGTTTTCAATATTTTCAAATATTTTAGCGATTTTCCAATGGCGCCGATTGCAAGTTAACCCTATTCCAATTTAAGCTTGCATAACCAAACAAGGGGAAACAAGATTGGATTGCATTTTTCCATTCCTATTCTTCATTCTCCATTCTCATTCAAATTTTCTATTCTAATTCTCAATTCCTATGCTTGCCACCAAACGGGCCCTAAGTTACAAATTTTTTAATGATGGATTCCTAAGATAGTTCTAAGATATATGCAAGAGCATCTTTCATAGCTCAAATAATAATTTTTTGTGCCCGACATAGTGAGTTTCAATAGGGAGTCATTTCTATGCATGTGTTATTTGGATGCTTTGTGGTGGTTAAAAAATGGTGGTAAATGGTATGCTTGATCCAATCTTGTATTTTCACCTAAAAGTTCCTATTTGAGCCATATTTCTATATACAAAATAGTCTTTGAGAATATGAGTTTTCTCAAGTTTGTAAGTGAAATGTAGTTTTCCAAGATCGATTCAAACTATTGGGTTATTAGTTATTTATACTCTTGTTCAAGAAATGGTGTATTTCTATTGTATTAACAATTGTTATTTTTGTAACACAAAATAGTGTGATTGTGGATTGTGGGTTCTTTTGTTGAAATGGTTTCTCAATGATAAATCATGTGTTGTAGGGTATAATCCTTATGTTTTTCATTATCCCCTCCTTAATATTTTTTCTAATTCTATAATAATTAAATATTGTAAAGAAAATATCAATATCTCCCATGCTAGATCAATGTTATGATTGTTTCTACACCTTTGTTTCCTTCCAATAAGAACACATAATTTTTTTAATGAATATACTAGAATCCATATTAAATGAATTTACAATTATATAATTTATACATGAAGTTTATAGAATTACTATGTTAAAATGCTAAATGTTGTAAAATGACACAAAAAAATTCCAACATAAACATAAAAAGTTATATTTCAATTTGTATTTAATTACCCTTTCAAACAAGATGTTAGTTTTCATTTCATATTACAATATTCCTAAACAAAGTTAATCTCTATAATCTATAATGTTCATTCGATATAAAATTATTATAATATCATTTTTTTATAGATAGAATGCATAGGAAAATAGAGAAGATTAGTCTTATATAAATAAAACAATTAAATATCTGAAACACATAATGATATAATTTTATAAATAATATAAAAAGTTGAATGGAAATGAAACCCCAAAATAAAAGAAGATGAAAAGCTCGTTTAAAACAATCAATTTAAACTAAAAAGACTAAAACCATTAAAAAAGCAAAAGTGACAAAGAAAAACTTTCAAACAAATACCAATGTGGTAGACTAGTGAAAGTCGTCTTTTTTATTTTAAAATGTATGTTTTTCTTTTCTTTTTAAACCTTCACACAAATAGTTAAAACTCTAGCAAGTTGCAAGTTCGCAACGTGAGCCATGATATTTTACCAGAGGTCTCAAAATGAAATTGAATTGGAAGAAATTCGAACCAACAGTCAGGTTTTCGCCACCATGACAATGGAAAACACGATGCTGCGCCCAATGCAAATAAATAAATGCATAATGAATGCCTTGAAACAAAGCACACCAGATGATTTTGCATGCTCGAAAGAAAAGATCAAGCTTGAAATTGTGGAAACGTATGTCAATCGCAAAGAAAAGCTCAAATGAAAAAATCTCTGAGACGAAATTAAGGGCTTTTTAAAATAAAAGTGTATTGTGTCCACCAATTAAGAGCTAAAGTACTAAAGTGACTACACCAATCAGTGGAACCACATCCTGTTTTATCTGTTATTACTGTAAAAGTCTGTTGTTTAATCATCACATACTAAGAAATAGTTCAAAACTGACTTATTTTTGCAAGCTGAATTTCTTTCTTCCTTAATACCCTATTAAAAAGACAGCCCTGAACATACATATAAAACAAAATTAATTTATTTCTAAAACCACCTAAAATGAATTAGAAGTCTGCAAACAAAAGATAGGACACTGGTAAAAAAAACAAAACAAAACAATAATAGAACTCTGTGATAACTAACAATATCTTTTAATATGTTAACAAACACAAAACAATGTGTCCACTTTATAGCTTCAAAACCTTTGTTGATGGACGGCCAGTTGTATTAATTTGCTTAATCTTAATGCTGATAACCCATTCGTAATTGGCATGTAATGCCATGACTTGTTCAAAACTATGTTATATGATCTATCAGAAAATTCATCAAGATATAAATATTGGGCATGAAGAAGGTGCTCTAAAACAAAGATGTAGGAGTTATAAATCTGAACAATTTTCTGTTATACATTTGCAACAAGAATAGCCATTAGATCTTATGGCCAAGGTTTTACTCGGAAATACAGGAATACGATAAAATTCTATTCTCCAAGATGCAAGGAGGAGTATGATTTCACAATCTTTGGCTTTGTTGGGTGCCATAATTTTGGTTCAGAAATGGGCAAGGAAGGAGATTCTGAGGTAGAACTATGAACCCCAAGATTGTTTCGCTCCAAATTGAACCACTCTATGCTTGATAAAGCTTGTACAATAATAATAATAATGAATGATCTTCTGTTAACGTTTGTAACCAGATTTTCCATTAAACCTCTCGGCTATCTGTCAGACTCTGAAATGCAGAAAGAAGAAGAAAAACTTTATCCTTGAAGATGCAAAAAGGAATAAGATTTCACAATCTTTGGCTCTGGGGGATGGCATGATTTTGTTGCAGAAGTGGGCGAGGAAAGAGATTCTGAAGTAGAATTATGAATACTCAGATTGTTTTCGCTCCAATCCCTTCGCAATTGAAACCCAATGCTACGCTTGATCGGCCTTGAACACTGATAATAATGGTGGGTCTTGCTTTCAAGAGAATGAAGACCACATTTACAGTAACGATGGTACGGCTTTTTCCATGAATGCTCGTCTTCCATATTGAACTGCAGCGCAACCTCTACAAACGAACACGGTTTCTCCATCAAAGAAATCATCTTTCCTCTAAATTACTAGCAATTGCCCTACCCCTAGGGCTTAATTAATTTGTCTTGCCACCCCCAAGCCTAGAAAGTTTAATGAAATCCTATTGGAAATTTAATTTAAAGGTGGGTGAGTACACAATGGAGACAAATGGCTTTGGCGAATCCGACGCATGGCACTATCTATACAAACAAGGTCGGAAATTAGTTAATGGTGTCTCTTTGGACTTTGTAAGTTCGCATTACTTTGTTCAAAGTGCCAACGTTGCTGAACACGCCGTGTGGGGCGATTTCTCTGTTTGTTACTCTCGTGATTTCACCAACATTTTGACTTGTCGTACAAATGGCAGTGGGAAACTTCGCATAACTCTGACATAGTTCTCAATGCTCATGGCTCCAAGAGTTGTATGGTTAATTATTAGTATTATTATTCCATTTTGCGATCGTGACGAAGCCACATATAATTTTGGAGTTGATTTCCATGCAAAAGCCTTCGTTAACTATGTTTTTATGCCGAGGTTCATTCATCTCAATGCACGTCTGATACAAAACTATGATAGCGAGGATCACCAAGTAATGTTCATTTTTGCATTGGTATTTTACGTGCATGATAGACTTATTAAGAGAAAGGGTGAAAATTGAGTTTTTTTTTGATGAATAGTTCTAATATAAATAATATACTAAGATTACAATTCTCACAAAAAAGTTGGGGATACAAGATCACCCTATTTTAATTCAATTCTAATAAATTAATGTTTTATGGTGGGGGAGTTCCATTCACTATATTATATTTTAAATTTATTATTTTTTACTTCTTTTTTTATAATAGATTTGTTAACATGGATTTGATTCAAATATAATAATTGGAAGTTATAAGTATTAGTTTGACTTATAATCAAACATATTAATGCAATAGTATGGGCTTAATACAAAACTTCAAAGCAAAATCATGAAATACAATAGATGTTGTATTGTAGAAAGAGATAATAAAATGAGGGCACTACTTCTTTGATGCATGTTGAGGGATGCTTCAATGTATAATTTTCTTCCTTGATGATCAACTTTTTTTCTTGGCCTTTCAACAAGGTAAAGTTAAATCCATGGAGAAGATTGTTTGGAAAATAGTTTGAAATGCATGAATATTGGTTGTGAGTCTTAAATATTTGGATGCAAAATTGTAGGAGAGCACTTAAAGTCATGATCATAGTTACCAAAATGAGGACAGATAGGCCACATGTATGTCTCAAATATTTTGGGAGTTAAAGCTTAAGAGGCTCGACCAAACATTTGGCAATCCCACCAAATTAATGATCCTTTTATTCAAATTTTAGCACTAGGGTTATAGGTCACCTAGTCACCCTATACCTATCAACTACTAGTCAAAATTATGCTACACATACTGGATAACTAGGAGATATCATATTCTGAGGTATAGTTAATTTCTAGGTCTTTGGACAAAAAGTCTAAAAATGCTAATTTAAGATCCATGTTACAATATAAAAAATGATTGAAGAGGAGAAATAATAAAATAGCACAATTTTGATGAAATTGAAATAACACAGTGCTCATATTTGATTTTAGGTGTTCATTGTCATATGAAGTTCTATTATGCATGTTGAAATGGAAATACAATAAGGTGATATCTAAATAATCATGAAATTGAACACATATATAGGGTGCTTACAATATACAATGATACACATGTGTATATGTATTTAACATAAAACTATACTATTACATTTACTATAAATATATATTAATTACATTCTAAAAATATTTGAATATATATCAAAAAAATTATACAAATGAAGAACCTAAAAATAATGAGGGCAGCTAGCTTTGATTATGTTTTTCCTTTTTGTTGTTAATTACTTTGAACTTGATGCCCTACGAAGTTTTACTTTTAATGTATTTTTCTAAGTGCTAGACTGATAGAAGTAATAAATTTCCTTGTTGTTGGAATGTTTTTCCATTTTATTTACTTGTAAGTAATAGGACTGATGGTGTTGATAGTTCTGTTCTAGAACTTATTTATTTTTTAAATTATAAAACTGGTATCAGATAGATGATTAGGAGGTAACCTCTGAATGATCCTTTAGCCTTTTGTACTCTAGGGTCAGCCCCTGTCCTTTTGGCTACTATCTAACAATTCAAAAACACTATACAACTTCAAATGTACGCATATGTAATTAAATAAAATATTATGAAAAAATAATTATGTCCATGTGAAAATGCTATGTATCTTTAAAAATAGAAAAAATATCCATATGAGAAAAATATAGGATGTTCATGTCAATTGTTTTATTAGCGTTTTGAATATAATCATGATTTCCATTTAACACTAGAATGCTCTTAGAAAAATTGGATCTCTAAAACCATCTAAATGACCAAGAGATTCATACAATAAGATATAGGAGGAATCTTGCAAATATAAAAGATATCAAACTAGTTAGTATATCTACATTAGTTTCACTTAACTATATCATGAAGTGAGTGATGATATTTATCAGATTTCAAAACTGGAATATTCATGAGATAACACACTAGGGTGAACCCACAATGGTGGATTACACGTTGTTTCAAGGAATAAATTCCTCCAAAAAAGCACACATTGAAATTTTTAGCTGAGAACTTTTGAGAGAAATTAGCCTAATGGTTTTGACCAAAACTAATCTACTTTCAATAGAAAGTGGAATTTTGCCTACTTTTGATAAAAACTAATTATTTTAATAGTTTTAATCGAATGTGGAATATTATTTCCAATTGAAAGTAGTAAACTACTTTCGATCAAAAGTGGCATATTAATTTTGATTGAAAGTAGTAAACTACTTTTGATTGAAAGTATCTTGACTCATGTGGGGTTTAAAAACCCACAACAACAACTTGGTTCATATTTTCACAACACCCATCTAGAGAGTTTTGATTGTAACTAGAAAGGAACAAGGCATCTAATTCACCAGCCTTCAAATCAGGTATGGAATTTTAGTTTTTACACCTTACATAATGTCCATAATTATATTTTAAATATCTTTTAAGAAATCTAATTTTATATATACATCTAATGTATTTGATTAGGTGAGAAAAAATATTTTGGAGTCTACACGCCATAATTTTGGTAAAATATTTACAGAGAGTATTACATAGATAAATGGGTCTAAAGTCATTGTGGGTCTAAAGTCATTGAAATATTATTCTTTGTCTCTCCCAGGAATTAAAGCTATAAAGGTATTGTTTACCTCCCAAAGCAATTTGCTAATACAGGTATTAACTCATACCTTGCAACTAACACCCAATCATTCCTTGTAATCATTAAACCATTAGTTTGAAAGTTGTTTGGAGTAAATTTAAAATAGATAAATTATGATAAATAAAACAATAGATTTACCTAAATCTTCTTCCCCAATTTGAGATCCCCCTCTCACACTCCAAAATATGTGAATTCAAGTAAGTTATGCCAACTCATTGATTTCTATACTTTGTGTTAGACCACTCTAGGTAATAGTAACTTAGCATCATTTGGGGAGAAGCTTTTGAGAAACTTGTTGGAATTCTTTAGAATAACTGAGAGGGGGGTGTGAATCAGTTATTCAAGGTCCAAATGCCCTATTAATACCTTTTTACTACTTTTAATAAATCCATACACTTTTCATTCATCCAAACTTAAATCAATCATATAAGCAAGTTACAGTAAATCAATATGCAAAGTTAAAACATGCAAGATCAACACATGACATAATGATTTACGTGGAAACCCAATTTGGGAAAAACCACTAGTAACATGCTACTTGATTCTCACTCTTCTGAAGTGATCCCCTGTTAAAGGCTTACAACACACTATTAAATGTGACCTTGTTAGAGGATTTCACCAAACTGTTAGGAATGGGCCCGGTTAAAGGTCTTTAGAACATTCTCTTGAAATGTCACCCTGTTAAAGGATTTATCTTATGGCTATTATACCAACCTAAGTCCATAGGATTTAAACTTACTATTACAATTGCTAGAAAGTAACGATAATGGTCTTTTGATCTGATATAACTTACAACATACTTTGCAGATTTCATATCACACTTTCAATTCAATCCTTATGCTTGGCTTCAATCACTTCAGCTCTATCTGCTTGTCTTCCTCTCAAGCTTTGTCTCCTTCAGTCTTCTTACTCATTATGCCAATGCAATCATCCTTGTGGTCATCTATCGAAACATAATTCTTCTACTGTCTTCTCCCTTAACACCTTCTTCAGTACTTCATACTTTTATGCTCGACCACCTCTCTCTCTCCCCTCTTCTCTTTTTTTTAACTTGTGTCTTCTTAAATAGAAATCTGATTTTCCTTTGCCGCTCAATTCTCCCTCTCCAATTCTAGGGTTTCAAAATGGATTAGGTAGGATATAATGTATCTACCCCATATCTTGTTCTCTTCTAGAAACTTCTCCAGTTGTATCCTTAAAAACATTTTACATGGTGTTCTGTGCCACCAACTCATCATTCTCATCTTCCTTTCAATTCACAAATTTCTAGATAACAACCTTGTCAGTTTAGATCTGGTGAATCTTCGATTTCCAAAATAATGCAGCAACTCGACATTATTGAGTTACTGATGCTCGGCATCTCTGTGTTACTCAGCACCTATACCTTTTCGGCACTTGGTTTTTCTCGGCACTTGGTTTTGCTCGGCACTTGGTTCTGCTCGGCACTTGGTTCTGCTCAGCACTTGGTTCTGCTCGGTACTTGGTTTTGCTTGGCACTTGAAGTTTACTCGGCATCTGAAGTTTACTTGGCATTAACTAGGAATTTGCTCAACATTAACTAGGAATTTGCTCGGCTCTTACTAGCTTGCTGGGCTCCTTCTCTCTAATGAACTTAGTTGAGCTTTACAAAAGACTTAGCTAAAGCCTTAAATCTTTGATATGTTTCAGTGTGCCCATTCTTTGTATCTTATAGTATGTCATCAAATACACTTTTTCATCAATGGCTTAGCTGATCCTTGTACTTCATTACAACATCATAACTTCAACCTTTCTCTAGGTGTCTTGGTTACATCTTATTGATTGTCTCCTCCTTGACAACCAACTAATTGATAGTATTTGGATCACTAAAGCAATTGTCATTCCTGCAAGTAGTAAGTTTGACATCAATGACAAAACAATGATTGAGGACATTCTTTACTAGTTCCATATATTATTCCAACAACTTTTCTTATGATCATTTTAATCATTTCCAACAAAACTAGCATTATATAGTATTGCTTTTTTATGCAATAAATTCGTACTATTCTTAGATGATCAAGAAAAGAAAGGAAATGGGCTATGGATACTTGCAATTAGAATGGACATGATTATATGCTTATTTGGAAGGAAGAGAAACACATAGTTAAGGGCCTGTTTGGTTGCAAGAATAGGAATGGAGAGTAGGAATGCATATTGGGAATAGGAATGGATATTCCAATAACAACTATTTTTTGGAATGCGTATAAGCTCATTTTAGGGGCAAAATGGGAATACATATTCCTCTTCACTATTCCCATTGACAAACCAAATGAAAAATAGAAAATGTATTCCAAATTTTTTATTCCTATTCCAACAACCAAACATGGCCTAAAGGAATTCATTATGAAGGAGAGACTTAGGGGAATTCTTTGTTTTCCCCATTCCTTGTTAATGGATTTTTTGGTTAGGTTATTTGGAGAGGAATACCTAGATTATACAAATAGTTAATGAGTGGACTGTAATATCACTTCCATGTTCTTAGAACTGACAACATTCTTTGAAAGAGATAAAGAGGTGGGGAGAAATCTCTGTAAGAACCCATTTCATAAAAAAATCCTCCTTGATTTGGAGAAGATACTCCACAACATTGACTCGAATCTAATGGCTCTAGGGCATTTGGTTTTCAACTCAAGATGCTTGTGATGAGTTCTGTATTTGGATGATTATTTCATTATCTATTCTTATTCAGTTTATATTTTCTTACTTCTTATTACTAGTTCTATTTTTTCTATTTATGCATGGACATGACTCTTAGACCTTTTATTACTAACTCTAATGAATAGATAAATATTGTATGCTTGGCTACTTTATGGTTTTTTGGTATCTTTTCAGGCTTCTATAAAAGATAAGCTCTTCTAATACACATGAATTACTCAAAAAAATTGTGAGAGGATGTCAACTTTGTTTAATTATAAATTTACATGTTATACCGAACGACTATCACCCAACTCTATCATCTTAGGACCACTAGATATGGTTTTACCTACTTTCAAATTAGTGTATGACTTTGACCTCTTGCTTATTAAAAGAAAAAAAACAAAGAAAGAAAATAATTTTTAATTTGTTTATAATTTTCAATAATAATTATTTTTTATGTCTATATAACAATAAACATCATATATTAATGTAAAAATTAAATTTGAAAAAGTAACTAAATTTTGACTATTTAATAATTTTACTATTGAAAATCATATGCGTTAACAACTAAAGTATGTTGTGTAATGTTTTTAGATTTGTGATATTGCTATCAGGATTTAACTGTGTGATTTAGAGTCAAACTCATTGACCCATGTTTCATGAGTTTGACTCAAAATCATAGTTAAATCTTGATAGCAATATCACAATTTGACTTGCTATGGAAATTATATCCTACTTTCTTTTAGATTTTTCAAATAGAAAAATAAATATCAATGGAACAAATATTGTGTATAAAACATAGCGAGTGATGATGAAATGTAGTGTTGAGTATATTTCTAGGTATTTCTAAGTATAATTTTGCAAGTGACTTAAAATATGAGTCTAGGATGCTCACTTCTTAACTTCTATATGAAGGAGGTTGAAAAGGTTATCTCAAACATTTTATACAACTCTTGATTTATTTCATTCTATTAATATAATTTATTTAACTACATCCACTCTTCTTATACTAAAAGTGTCACAACCCAATTTTTAACGAACCAAAAAAAATTGTGTATCGGTTGCCACATAGATTAGTCAACTCCCACTCTCATTTTATTAATTATATATATATATATATATATATATATATATATATATATATATATATATATATATATATATATATATATATATATATATATATATATATATATATATATATATATATATATATATATATATATATATATATATATATATATATATATATATATATATATCAATCAGACAAAGAAAAATAAAACAATAAATAGCAAGCTACATATTAATGGAAATAAACTATTAAAAATAAATTGTTTGAAATCGAAAAATCGTTGTTCTTTTCTTCATGCATTGGTTGACCATTAAAATAATGTTTTGGAGATTAAAAAGGAAGGAAATAGAGCATTGACAAGAGACATAGGGGGCACGAGAGACAAAGGGAAAATCAATGGATCAAAGTGCAATGACCAAATTGCTTGTGAGGTTCCCCTTTGATTTATACTGAAATTTATTTTTTGTATATCATTTCATGTATCCAAGAAAATGTGGTTCCTTTGCATTGAATTTGTTTTAATTTTTAATTTTTTTGTGGGCTTAATGGATTGCATTTCTCCTTTTTGTATTGTGCACTAGAGTTTTTCTTTTTCTTTTTGTTTGTTATAACTCATGTAAGTGTAATCTTTATAGATAGATATACTACATATTAGGTTATGTGTGATTTTAATTCAAATAAAACTTTTTCTAATAACTATTTCAATGATAGTAAGAAAGTCATCTATGTCTTCATTAGACGAGATGATAAATTTTTGTAAATGATAGTAAGATATTTATTTCATTATCTTAAAAAATAGGTAGTAAAGATAAATGTTGAAGATATTTATTTGAGTGGTTTGTAGATTTATTCTCTTTCTAATGATCAAGCAAGTATTATTTTCATAATTGGATTGAGAATTATTATCAATTAGAGCTGTAGATATAATTCCAAGGATAAAATTGCTTCTAAAAGTTTTAAACACTGAAGGTTGATGGGGAGGTTTTCTTAGGTTATTTTCCCTCCTAAACTATTTGAAAACATAATATATGGAAATCTGGTCTATGGTTTTTCTTTTCTATTAATTAAATTGACCTTCAACATTTTATATCTTATGTGGATTGTTGTGGATGTAATTATGAGTATTAAATCTTGTTAATGGTCATGAATTTAGTGCATAATTTAAGTATTATTAAAGTGAGAGGAGCATTAGTTTTGTTTGGCGAGATTTTGTAGGGCAATATTTTTTCTTACTTCCTCTCCATAAATTAGCACATGGACATGGATTTAAACAATAACAAAGAAGAAATTTTCTATCCATGTTATCAAAATTATTTAAGAAAACTGCCATGAAAAATAGGTTTATTTCTATAGATTTTTTTATAGAGTACAATAAAGAGATTAAAATTTCTTTCCTTTTAGAAATATTATTTGTGAATTGGTGGCACTATATGCATAAACATATTAGGGAAATGCAATAGGGAGATGCATTCCATTAGGGAAAAAAATGGGTGGGTGCTCTAACTTTTATTACATGGTTGTTTTGTTAAATTTGTTAATTAGTCTAGGTGGGAAGGGGGCCCATAGTCCATAGAAATTGATATTTGGAAGTTTAAGGATTGAATACTAGTCATTTATTGAAGGATCTAATTGTTATTATTTTTGGGTAGTGAGTATCTAGGGTATGCATGAAATGGGAAAAAGATTGGTTTATATGTTAGGTATTTGTTTGAATGTTAGTCTTTATCTTCATGAATAAACTAAAAATAATCTTTTAATTTAGATTCTTATAAGTTGCTACAAGAGTGGTAGTATTTGCATGATCTATTTTGTGGCTGAGGGTCCTATTTTTTTGAAATCATTCTTAAGAAAAACACTTCTTTGTGTTAGTTGTTATCATTAATGGGTTATGGTTGTGAATTATGTCCTTATTGAAAATATTAAAGATATCTCTATTGTGGTTGCTTGTGGTAGTGTATTTTATTATTTTTCCATTATGACTATACCTGGTGGATATCCATTTTGTGTTTTCATGTGTATGAAATGAAGTTAAATTGTGAGATTTAGGGTGGACATGGCCATAAACATATTATAGCCGATAGGCTATTTGTGTAAACTTTTTTTCCAAAAATTAAAATATTGATGGAAAATTTGCAAGTTGGTCGGGAAAGTGGTCAGTTTTGCCAGAAAATTGAAAATCCTTCCTGTTAATTATTTACCAACCATTTTTTCAATCTCCCCCCACTTTTAACTTTCTTTTTATAATATTTATTAGTTCTTATCGCCACTTTTAACTATTTTTTTCTTTTTCTATTTATTAGTTGTGATCTATTCATTTAACTTTTGATTTTTAAAATTGATTTAGATTTTAGTTTTTAAATTATTTAAATTTTTTTAATATTAGTTTAATTTTTTCTTTAAATATTATTTTTTAGTTTCTATAATTTATTTAGTCAATAGAATATTTGTTAGACATATTATATTTTTGTATTTCTCTTATTAATTTTTCATAATGAAATTTTTGATGGTTTTTTAAAATGATATTTGATAAATTTAATTTAAATAAATAATATTAATTAGTCTATTTAAATTATTTTAGTAAATATTATGTTATTTAAATTAAAAATTATTAATAATCTAATTTGTTCACATAAGATTATATTTTAAATATCCACTTTTAACTACTATTTTTCTTTTCTTATTTATTTAAAAAATAATTACTTATGATCTCGACATTAGATTATGTTGTGATCCCTATTTATTAAAATTTTGATTTTTTAAATTGATTTAGATTTTAGTTTTTAAATTACTTTAAATTATGATTTTTATATTAGTTTAATTTTTAGTTTGAATATTATTTTTTTAGTTTCTATAATTTATTTAGTTAATAGATTATTTTTTAGAGATGTTGCTATTTTTCATATTATTATTTTTTATTTCTTCATAATAATTTTTTTGATGGTTTTCTTTTAAAATGATTTTTTTTTTCATATTTGATAAATTGAATTTAATTGTAAAATCTTGAAATTATGAACACGTTTCTCAAACAATATTCAAATTTTCTAAATATTGTAAATTTTATATCTATGTTTTAATCTTCAACTTTTTTATTTTTATATTTTCATTTTTTAAAAAGCTTATATTTATATTGTTTAATGTTCATTCTACATTTTTCTCTTAAATCTCATTGCCTATCAATGCACTCGTTGCATATACCAAAACATGCGACTATTAGTATATTTAAAATTTGGACATGGATGTATTTAGTATTCATAATTCCATTACTTCCCTTAGTTTTGCTTAGTTAGACTTCCTCATTGTCGGGCTGGGTATCTTTCATGTCAAGAAAGATTCTAGGAAAGCTTAACAACTTCGTGATAGGGTGGTAAATCACTCCTATAATATTCTCACCCTTGTGTTCTTGGATAAGTTAGATATGGTGTCTCTATCAACTTGGAAGACATGTTTGAGTCATATTGGTATTTTGGTAACTGGTCATGGTTTCTTTTAGAACTTTTGCTTGATCTTTTATCTTCACACTTGTACATGTATATGTATATATTTTAAATTTAATTGTAGTTAAAATTTAATGTTGACTAACTAGTGTGAATAATTACCTTGACTCTTGTTGACTTTTCCTTCTTCGTTTATTTTTATTTTTATGGATATTTCTATATGGCTCCTATTTTCTATTTTGCAAGATGCAAAGAGGAATACGGTCACAAAATCTTTGGTTTTGGGTGTTGACATAATTTAGTTGCAGATCAAGGGGGCGAGGAAGGAGATTCTGAAGTGAAAACAATTTCACCATCGTAGTAATTGTCATTTCTCCTGAAGCTAAATTCCCCTTCCAGCCGTCAAGCTTAGAGAAGTTTATGAAGTCTTAATGGAAACCTAATAATATTGTATAGGTGTGTGAATACACATTTGAGGCAAATGGCTATGGTGAATTCCAACTTGTTGCGTGTCCATCTTGTCTAGTGCCAACATAGCTTGCCACGCCATGTGGGGCGATGATCTTCTTCATTACTCTGTAAATGTCACCACCATTCTCTTTTTGTCGTACTAAATGGCAGTGGAAAAATGGCATAGCAGTTGCATAGTTCTAAGAGAGACAACTCATTTTGTTTTTTCGAAAAGTTATGCACTTGTTGTATAACACGATGTTTTATATTTGTTTAGTAGCAAATCATTTTTATGAACAGTTAAACACTTTCTGCACGACAGGATGTTTTATTTTTGTTTTTCATTATCCGTATTTGATCTGCGATCGTGGTGAAGCAACATAATTTTGGAGTTTATTTCTGTCCAAGAACCCTCTTTTACTATGTGATAGTGTCTTTCTTACGAGCAATGTTTTGTTTTTGTTTTTCATTATTATTATTAGATCCTATATTAGATCCTACAATAGTACAATAGTGACGAAATAACATAATTTTAGAGTTTATTTCAGTGCAAGAGCCCTCTTTTGCTATGCATTAGTGTCGAGTTTCTTACGAATGAACGATTAATCTCTATGCGCTTTCATCCATTCCTATGCACTTTCTACACAAAAAGCCTAAAATCTTAATGATTGCAACTATAAGAACTATTATAAAGCAGATAATTTACGTTCATAACACTGATTACTATCGCATGAAAGGGTGATAATTGCATAGCGTCTACTTGTGGGTATTAGGACAAAAGTAGGTTGAATTTTGGAGAAAATTTTATGATCAAGCACACTAGTAGTAAATTGGGATGGGTGGTCTCTCGAGAAGTCTTGGTTCTTTGCCTCTATAAACATTACCTCAGTGCTAAGTGTTACATTTATTCTCACTATTGGTTTTGTGAGCTAGTAACTCATAAAACATGGGTCAATGACTTTGACTCAAAGACTATAGACTTGAATCTTGATAGCAATACCACAAGTTGATTCATATTTATTATTTGGGATGATATTTATGGCTATGGATTTAAATCAAATATTTTTTGGATATGGGAGATTTAAATTTTGTAAGCTGAAGTTAAATTAAATGTCGTTCCCTTCTTTTAAATTGTTTTTGTGATTAAATTTATTATATATTTATTGATTTATGTGTAAATTTGTTTTTGATTGATTCAAAATGTAAAAATTCCAAATCTTAGAGAAATAACATGTGGTTAGCAAGAATGGCATAACAACTAGCATTAAATAATGAGAACCAACCAAAACCTCTTACTAACTAGAAAAACAACATTTAATAAAAAACATAGAGTTGTGAGGCCCATCCATTAAATATAAACTCATAGACCCACAAATAGTCTTATTGAAACCAACCATTGAATACTTACCAATAATCAAACCAAGTCTAGTGTTGCAAGCTTATAACAATTATATTTATAAACAATAGTTTTCACATGCATCAAGGCCATCAAGTCCATGTATATTGATAGCAAATCAAGTAAATATTGAACTTAACAAAATCAAAACCTAGATAAACATACATTAACACTAATGAGAGGGATTATAAGAAGGAGATTATCATTTATGAGGAGAGTGTGGAGGAAAAATGGAAGAAGAGTAAGGGAACAAATATTGTCAAGGGGATAATTCGTAGTAGAATAAGCATCATAAATAAAAAGATAAAAGCTGAGGCATAAGAAACTCCTCAGATGATGATCCCCTAACTCAAAAGAATGAGAAGGACATGAGAGGTAAGCAGAATATGGCTCATGTGGAGGCTGAGGATAAAGATAATTATGATGCTGATGTAAAGAAAGATAATTTGAATTTGGATGAGGATAATTAGAATTAGAGTTCTATCCTAGATAACCATCAGTATATGAAGGGTGTCTTTGGAAACCCTAGTGAGATGAGGAAGGCCATTAACAATATGAAAGAGAAAATGTAGGATCTTAGAAGGGAGTTTGATCAATTGAGAAAAACCAACATGGGTAAGAGGAATTTAGGCCAGCATCTGGGTAGGCTCATGGATCTAATTGGGACTACTAACGATGTTACTAATATCATGAAGAAAGTCCCCCCTCTTGAAGGTAAAACTAGAGCTATGGATCAAATGGTGAAGGACATGAAGAAAAAGATTGATCTTTTGAACAGAGGTGAGGGCACTAAGAATGTTTTAAAGAAGATTGTTGATCAAAGCTACTCCATTTTGAAAGGTATTGTCAATAATATCAAGGTTGTGTTGGATAAGCTAGAGTAGGGGAGAAAGAACTAGGGCACAAAGGAAATGAAGGAGGATCATGACCTTAGCAAACACAAAATGGAAAATTTGAAGAAGATTGAGGTCATGGATGATACAGAGATTGATGAGATGAGGGCTTCTGCTATGAACATGAACATTCTGGTTGATCAAACTACTAACTTGTTGAACACCTTATAGCTATCTTGTTGTTGTCTTTCTATTGTTTGTTTGCTGTGTTTATCTTTTGACTATTGTTTTAGGGCTTTTGTTATGGCTTGTTCATCTTTTTGGTGTTGATGCATAGTTTCTCTTAGTCTTTTCTCATTTCAATGTAAAAGTTTTGGGGCCTTTTAACACCTATTTTTACTTAATCAAAACATACTTTTTAGATAACTTTGCAAAATATAAATAACTAAAAATGAGAAAAACCAAAAAAGACCAAAAGTAGTCCAATGCAACTTGAACCACCCCATCATTGACTAGTAAGAACCTCCTAGTTCATTGAGCCATTGCAAGTGCCCCTTCTAGTCAAAACAAGATAAGTTTTGATTTGACCTTGCATCCCCTTATTGAAGGTTCTTTCTCTACTAGTTTTTAGCTCATTTTATCATTTTAGTTTGTCCAAACTTTAGGGCGATGATAAATTTTGTCCTAATACTATCCATTATTATACATTGAAAACTAATGACAAGCTCACTTAGCTACAATTTTTCTATTCCTAAAGGGATAATCTTCTCTTTTAAGACTTTAACCTAGTGTACAAATCAACTATATGAGGTTTTAATTCTATAATTCTCTTAATATTACTTTCTTGGTGCCCACCAAAGATTTCTTTCCTAAGTCATCCTCATCTAAAGTGACAAGAGAATGGGATCTATGTTACAATATAATCCTCAAACTCATTCAGGTCAACTGGACCTCTACCTTCCTCATCTAGATCAATCTACTTTGCAAAAAACTCCTTATCCTCTAAATCAGCTAAGAAAGCCTCTGTTTCCTAGCAGAATTCTTCATCACTTTGAGTGAAAATTCCTCATCGCTCTTCGGGAAAATCTAATCCCTTGCATTTCTCACCAACATATTTTAAGTATCAAATTGGTATCTTATGTAAATGCAGTGTTATGGTTGGATATTGCAAGAAATTTTATAATTACATATTTTATGCAAGATCTCATCTTGTTTCATATTGATGAAAACATATATAATTCCAAAAACATAACTTTGAATGTCATAAACAATAACTTTCTTTGCAACAGATACTTTTGTAGTGAATTATATCTACTTAGGCACCCATTTTTCATCAAATGTTTGAGATATTTTTAAATTTAATTTGGTCTTTCCATGCACAATTATCCTACTAGACCTCAATATTCTATGAGTATATAGATGATGTGTAAATATATAGTAGATTATATTTGTCCTATAGATCAATGTGAAGGTCATGTGTATGATATATGTTATAAAAATAGGTGAGCATAAAATAATATATTTATTTATGATTATTTAAATTATAAGCATAAAATATTATGTTTTTGTAACAATCCACACTATAGGCAAAAATTCAAGAATATTTACATATGAAATATCATGTATATATTATTAGCATGAATTTTGACATTGCATTTATAATTATAAATATATTGTAACTATTTGGAATAAGATGTCGTAATCTTTAAAAATACTACCATTGATTTTTCATTAATATGTTATATTTATTCATTTTTCTAATTAATTAGTGCCAAGGAATGTTTGATCATTTAGTGGGACCTATAGGCTTGTTGAAATCCTAGTTAGCATTGACTATATGATAGATATGCCACACATGTGAAACTTGCAATCCAACTTTCAAGATCTTGACAAACGTCAGCCTATGATATATTCTATCATAAATTGGACAACTAGAAAAATATATTTTTTAGATGGAGAAGGTTGGTGCTCAAGTTGTGTTATGATGAGTTGTAAGAGAATGTGTTGTGCATAGTAAGACTAAGAGAGATTCTTTTGTACTTGTAGGTTACAATTTTTTTTATTATGGATTCCTAAGATAGTTCTAAGATATGTAAGAGCATCTTTCATATATGAAATAGTAATTTTTTGAGCGTAGGGGGTTTGAATAGGGAGTCATTTTTATACCTGTTATTTGGATTCTTTGTGGTGGTTTAAAAATGATGGTAATTGTTATGCTTGATCCATTCTTGTATTTTCACCTAAAAGTTCCTATGTGAGCCATATTTCTGTATAAAAAATAGTCTTTGAGAATATGAGTTTTTTCAAGTTTGTATGTGAAATGTTAGTTTTCTAAGATTGATTCAAACTATTGGGTTATTAATTAAATACTCTTGTTGAAGAAATAGTGTATTTCTATCATATTAACAACCGTTATTTTTTTAACACAAAGTAGTGTGATTGTGGAGTCTGGGTTTTTTTGTTGAAATGGTTTCTCAATGATAAATCATGTGTTGTAGGGTATAATCCTTATGCTTGTCATTATCCCCTTCTTAAGGTTTTTCTAATTCTATAATAATTAAATATTGTAAAGAAAACATCAATATCTCTCATGCTAGATCAATGTTATAATTTTTTCTACACCTATGTTTCATTTCAAAAAGAACGTATAATTTTTTTAATGAATATATATCATGAATATACTGGAATCCACATTAAATCAATTTGCAATTATATAATTTATACATAAAATTTATAAAATCACTATATTAAAATGCTAAATGTTGTAAAATGACAAAAAATAATCTCCATCATAAACAAAAAATGTTATATGTCGACTTTTATTTAATTAATCTTTCCCACAAGATGTTAGTTTTCATTTCATATTACAATATTCCTAGAAAAAGTTAATCTCTAAAATCTATGATGTTCAGTCTATATAATAATGTTAACAGCATACTTATATCAATTTTTTTTTTTTGTAAAATATTGGAAAGGAGACATCATTAGAGTAGTTTATATAAATAGAATACATACAGAAAAAGAGAAGATTAGTTTCTAAAAAAATAAAACAATTAAGTATTTGAAACACATAATGGTATAAATAGTATAAAGAGTTGAATTGAAAGGAACCCCAAAATATTAAAATTGAAGTTGAAGAGCTCGTTTAAAACAATCAATTAAAAAGGAAAGGGAAAAGCCATTAAGAAAAAGTGACAGAGAAAAACTTTCAAATTAATACTAATGTGGTAGACTAGTGGTAGTCCTCTTTTTTCTTTTTAAATGCGTCAGTCTTCTTTTTGTTTTTAAACCTCCACACAAATAGTTAAAACTCTTGCAACGCGAGCCATGATATTTTACCAGAGGTCTCAAAATGAGATTGCATTGGAACTTGGAAGAAATTTGAACCGGCTGTCAGATTTTCGCCACCATGACAATGGAAAACATGAAGCTACCCATGCAAATAAATAAATGCATAATAAATTCCTTGAAACAAAGCACACCAGATGATTTTGCATGCTCGAAAGATGTCAGAAAGGATCGAGCGCAATAAAATGGTAAATTTCGCTTGAAATTGTAGAATCGTATAAGTCAATCGTAAAGAAAACCTCAAATGGCAAAATCTATGAGAGGAAATTAAGGGCTTTTTAAAACAAAAGTGTCTTTGTGTTCACCGATCAAGTGTAGAAGTACCTAGAGTTGACTACACCAATTAGTGGAACCATTTATTGTTCTATTTCAATAAAAATATCAAGACTTAAATATTTTTACAGTTTTAATAAATCTTTTGTTATTGTCTGAAGTCTATTCATGTTGTTTAATCATTACATACCAAGACTTATTTTATTAAATAGTCAAAGTTGACTTTTTTTACAAGCTTCATTTCTTCTTAATATGTGATACTTACGAAAAAAGCTATTAAAATGACCCTTACCATAAAATATAAAAAAAAGTTAATTCATTTCTAAAACCATCTAAAAACAACAAGGCACTTTAAAATAAGTAGGAGTGGAAAGTTTGCAAGCACAAGATAGCACAAACCGGTAAAATAAAACAAAATAAAGTAATAATAGAGCTCGGTGATAACTAACAATATCTTATCTTTTAGTGTGTTAATAAACACAAAACAATGTGTCCACTTTATAGCTTAAAAACCTTTAGTGATGGATGGCCAGTTGTATTAATTTGCTTAACCTTAATGCTGATAATCCATTTGTAATTGGCATGTAATGCAATGATTTGTTTATAAGTATGTTATATGATCTAGCAGAAAATTCATCAAGATATAAATACTGGGCATGAAGAAGCTACTCTAAAACAAAGATGTAGGAGTTATAAATCTCAACAATTTTCTGTTATACATTTGCAACAAGAATATCCATTCGATCTTAAGGCCAAGGTTTTACTCAGAAATAAAGGAATACGATAAAATTCTATTCTCCAAGATGCAAGGAGGAGTATGATTTCACAATCTTTGGCTTTTTGTCGGGTGCCATAATTTTGGTGCAGAAATGGGCAAGGAAGGAGATTTTGAGGTAGAACTATGAACCCCAAGATTGTTTTGCTTCAAATTTAACCACTCTATGCTTGATCAAGCTTGTACAATAATAATAATAATGAATGATCTTCTGTTAACTTTTGTAACCAGATTTTCCATTAAACCTCTCGCCTATCTGTTATACTCTGAAATGTGTTAGAGATAGTCAAAACAAAAATCACACCTACGATGAAGCAGTCAATTTCTATTATAAGCGCACTATAGGTGTGCAACCATATTTCCTTTAACTTTGGTAACAGATATGGATGCTGTCCTCTAGAATAGGTCATACAGCTTTATCTCCTTATCCTCTAGAAACATCTTTTATTAATGCCCTCATCTCATAGGCTCTTTATATATAGAGGCCATTGCATAGGTTGTAAGCAATCAATTTTATGAATAAAATATGTTCTTAGTTCAGTGTTTATTTCTGATTTTCATTGCCTAGTATATTAGATCTCTTATTTTTATCATGGTATCAGAGCAAGGTTTAGCCAAGTTCAGCTGGAGATTTATTTAGAAATTCAGCTAGAAATATTGCTAGAGGGTTTTGCTACAGGCAAATAGTTTGCTAAAAATGGTTTGTTTGCAAGGCTGATTTTTTTTTGGAGTGATATTTGGTTGAAGGGTTGTTATGTTGCTGGAGTATTGCTAGATTTGTTTGAACTTGATCTTTTTGCTAAGATGGGTTCTTCAAATGAAGTTTTGCCTATATTTGATGGAAGTGGTTTTGCAGATTGGAAGATTGCAGTCAAGAATGCTCTAAGAGAGAAGGCTTTATGGAGGATAGTAAATAAAGAAATTGGGGAACCTCAACAAACTGATAAAGAAAAGGAGATAAAGCTGTATGACCTATTCTAGAGGAAAACATACATATCTGTTACCAAAGTTAAAGGAAATATGGTTGCACACCTATAGTGCGGTTATAACAGAAATTGACTGCTTCATCGTAGTTGTGATTTTTGTTTTGACTCTTTCTAACATCCTCTAACATTTTTGTTTTGATTATTGCTCAGACTGGTTATATGTCTCAACTTTGGCATGCTAGACTTGGACATTTAAATTATAGAAAATTACAAGATATGGTTAGAATGGATATGGTTAGAGGATTAACAAAAAATTCAGCTTGTGAAGGTGTGTGTGAAGGATGTGTGCTAAGAAAACATCATCGAGATCCTTTTGATTCAGGTAAAGCATGGAGAGCTAATCATCCATTGCAACTTATTCATAGTGATTTATGTGAACTAGGATATCCTTCACTTTCAGGTGCTAGGTACCTTCTCACTTTTATTGATGATTATAGCAAGAGAGTATGGGTTTATTTTCTAACATCGTAGAATTCAGATCAAGAAATTTCTATTGGCAATAAAATGAAACTTCTAGTTTTAGAAACAGAAATTGTTAATATAACACATGGGTCTTTGAAAAATGTTTTATTGGTTAAAGGATTGGGGGTGAATCTTATTTCAGTATACAAAATAGTTCAAGCTAGATATGAGTTTTTTGTCAATGCTGATCAAGTTATTGTTAGAGATAGAAAAGACCCAAACAATATAATTGCTATTGGTAGAGTTGATCATGAAGAGAATCTATTTAAATTTGTGGGCTTTCTTGATGATAAATATACACTCTCTCATGCTTTTATTGCTTAGACTAATTATATGTCTCAACTTTGGCATGCTAGACTTGGACATTTAAATTATAGAAAATTACAAGATATGGTTAGAATGGATACATATGGTTAGAGGATTAACAAAAATTTTAGCTTGTGAAGGTGTGTGTGAAGGATGTGTGTTAGGAAAACATCATCGAGATCCTTTTGATTCAGGTAAAGCATTGAGAGCTAATCATCCATTGCAACTTATTCATAGTGATTTATGTGAACTAGGATATCCTTCACTTTCAGGTGCTAGGTACCTTCTCACTTTTATTGATGATTATAGCAAGAGAGTATGGGTTTATTTTCTTGAAAGGAAAAAAGAATTGTTTGAAGTATTTCAAAAGTTTAAGGCATTAGTTGAAAATCAAAGTGGCAAAACAATTAAATTTTTAAAGACAGATAATGGGGGTGAATATTGCAATTATGCTTTTGAGTCATTTTGTGAAAATTATGGTATTAAGGTGCAAAGAACAGTTCCTTATACTCCTCAACAAAATGGGGTGGCTGAATGAATGAATAGAACTTTTTTAGAAATGGCTCGTTGTATGTTGCATTTTAAAAGTTTGCATAATAAATTTTGGGGTTTGGCTATTTCTTGTGCTGCACATATTATAAATAGAATCCCCACCAAAGCTCTCACAAATATCAGCCCTGAAGAAGCATGGAGTGGTAAGAAACCTCACATTGGATATTTTAAAGTATTTGGGTGTATTGCTTGGGCACACATTCCTGATGCACAAAGGGAAAAGTTAGAACCAAAAAGTCATAAATGTTTGTTTATGGGTTATAGTGAAAAATTAAAGGCTTATAGGTTATATGATTTGACAACAAACAAGGTCTTTGTTAGTAGAGATGTGAAGTTTGATGAGAATTCACAACTTATAGCCACTCTTTCTCACTCTACAGAAACAAATGCTTCTCATTTTTCAGATATTTTAGGAGGAAATGGAGACTACGTTGATGAGAATGAGTTGTGCACTTCTACAAATGATGAAAATACTAATGAAAACAACACAACTAATTCTTGTAATCAAACATTTTTTTCAGGTAGTAATGATGGAGAAGATAACTTTTCAGCTAGCCAAAAGACAAGGAGTGTTGAAGAAATATATAGGCAAGGCTCAAAGATCAAAAGGAGGAATGGTAGTGCTCTCATGGCCAAAGTATTATACGTAAATGACCCAAGATCATATGAGGAAGCTAGAGGGAAGAAAGAATGGGAGCAAGCTATGGAAGAAGAATATGATGCTTTGGTGAAAAATAAAACTTGGGAACTTGTACAACTTCCCAAAGGTAAGAATGTCATTGGTTGCAAATGGGTTTATAAAAAAAAATTTAAATCAGATGGTGCTATAGAAAAATTTAAAGCTAGATTGGTTGCTAAGAGATTTAATCAAAAAGAGGGTGTTGATTATGAAGAAACTTTTGCTCCTGTCATTAAAATGAATATAGTTAGAATTATTCTTTCTTTGGCTACAAGTCTTGGGTGGCATATTCATCAAATGGATGTAAAAAATGCTTTCTTAAATGGAGATTTATATGAAGAAATATATATGAATCAACCACCAGGTTTTGTAGATCAGCAACATCCTAATCTTCTTTGTAGATTAAAGAAGTCACTTTATGGGCTTAAACAAGCACCAAGAGCATGTAATGAGAAGATTGATAGGTATTTTCAGCTTCATGGGTTTCAAAAATGCAAATTAGATCCAAATCTTTATGTGAAGAGAGTGCAAAATGAAATTATTCTTGTTGCAATTTATGCGGATGATTTACTCATAGCTCGACCAAATATTGGGTTAATTAGTGATTTCAAATTAGATCTTAAAGGGGCATTTCATATGAGTGATTTGGGTGAGCTGAATTATTTTCTTGGCTTGCAAATTAGTAGACTTCATGATGGGTTATTTATCTCTCAAGAAAAATATGCTTTGGATCTTTTAGATAAATTTAACATGCTTGAATGTAAGCTAGCCCCTACTCCTTTTCAATCTGGAATTAAGCTTACTAAAGAATGTATTTCCAAGAAGGTGGATGCTACTTTATATAGACAGCTTGTTGGTAGCTTGGTTTATCTAACACAGTCTAGACTAGACATTTGTTTTGCAGTAAATTTGGTATCTAGATTTATGAAAGAACCAAAAGAAACTCATTGGTTGGCTACCAAAAGAATTTTACGATACATTCGTGGCACCATTTACTATGGCATTCATTATAGTTACAAGACTTTAATTTCTTTGACTGGCTTCACAGATTCAGACTGGGGAGGTGACATAGATGATAGGAAATCTACTGGTGGTTATATTTTTCAGCTCGGGTCAGGTCCAATTCCATGGAGCAGCAAAAAACAAACTACTACATCATTGTCCTCATGTGAAGTAGAATATAGAGCAACAAAAGAAGCTGGAAAGGAAGTAGTTTGGATTCACAACCTTTTATTTGAGCTTAGTTTTGCACAAAGTTCAGCTACTCCTTTGTATTGTGATAATCAAAGTGCTATTCAAGTTGTAAATAATCTTGTTTTTCATGCTAAACAAAACACATTGAGATTGATGTTCACTATATTCGGGATCTTGTTCAAGCAAATTTTGTTAATCTTCTCTTTTGTCCAAGTGAAGACCAAGCAGCAGACATATTTACTAAAAGTATGCTTGAGGCCAAATTTCTAAAACTACGGGGCATGCTAGGCATGATTGAGGTCAACATTAAGGGGGGATAGTCATATAATGTTCCCCTCTTTCTTTTTATGTTGTAAATAGGTACCTAACAAGGCTCAAAGCCGGGACCTATCCTATCTAAATTTTTTATTGTAATTTCTCCCACACATTATCATTAGTGGTAGAAATTAAGGGAGGATGTTAGAAATAGTCAAATAAAAAATCACACCTACGATGAAGCAGTCAATTTCTGTTATAACCGCACTATAGGTGTGGAACCATATTTCCTTTAACTTTGGTAACAGATATGGATGTTGTCCTCTAGAATAGGTCATACAGCTTTATCTCCTTATCCTCTAGAAACATCTTTTATTAATGCCCTCATCTCATAGGTTCTCTATATATAGAGGCCATTGCATAGGTTGTAAGCAATCAGTTTTATGAATAAAATATGTTCTTAGTTCAGTGTTTATTTCTGATTTTCATTGCCTAGTATATTAGATCTCTTATTTTTATCAAAATGCAGAAAGAACAAGAAAAACTTTATCTTTGAAGATGCAAAAAGGAATAAGATTTCACAATCTTTGGCTCTGGGGGATGGCATGATTTTGTTGCAGAAGTGGGCGAGGAAAGAGATTCTGAAGTAGAATTATGAAAACTCAGATTGTTTTCGCTCCAATCCCTTCGCAATTGAAACCCAATGCTACGCTTGATCGCCCTTGAACACTGATAATAATGGTGGGTCTTGCTTTCAAGAGAATGAAGACCACATTTACAGTAACGATGGTACTGAAAAAACAAACAGAGAGAATAAAACAGCAGAAAGCTCAGGAAATGAGCGCTGAAAACTCCAGGCCCAGCAGGTCTATTTATAGCTGAATGAGTAATAAATTTACAGAGCATTCCAGAGATAAATTTGGTTGTATATTTAATGAGAGTAGTTGGAGGGATGGCCGCATATGTCTCCAGAAACATCTTGGTCGGTGCCGACCAGACCTTGCAATGTAATTAATTTACGTTGACAGGTACGGCTTTTTCCATGAATGCTCGTCTTCCATATTGAACTGCAGCGCAACCTCTACAAATGAACAAGATTTCTCCATCAAAGAAATCATCTTTCCTCTAAATTACTAGCTATTGCCCTATCCCTAGGGCTTAATTTGTGTTGCCACCCGCAAGCCTAGAAAGTTTAATGAAATCCTATTGGAAACTTAATTTAAAGGTAGGTGAGTACACATTCGAGACAAATGGCTATGGCGAATTCGACGCATGGCACTATCTATACAAACAAGGCCGGAAATTGATTAATGGTGTCTCTTTGGACTTTGTAAGTGCGCGTTACTTTGTTCAAAGTGCCAACATTGCTGAACACGCCATGTGGGGCGATGTCTCTGTTTGTTAATCTTGTGTTTTCACCCATATTTTGACTCGTCGTACTAAATGGCAGTGGGAGACTTCGCATAGCTCTGACATAGTTCTCAATGCTCATGGCTCTAAGAGTTTTAAATTTTACACTAGTTTTATTATTATTGTTTATTGTTTATTATTATTATTATTCCATTTTGCGGTCGTGACGAAGCCGCATATAATTTTGGAGTTGATTTCCATGCAAAAGCCTTGGTTAACTATGTTTTTATGCCGGAGTTCATTCATCTCTATGCACGTCTGATAGAAAACTATGATAGCGAGGATCACCAAGTAATGTTCATTTTTACATTGGTATATTACGTGCAGGATAGACTTATTACGAGGAAGGGTGAAAATTAAATTTTAATTCCACTGCAATAAGTAAGTGGTTTATGGTGGGGAAGTTTCATTCACTATATTATATTTCATAATTATTATTTTTAACTTTTTTTTTTTATAGGTTTGTTCACATGGATTTGATTCAAATAAAATAATTTGGAAGTTATAAATATCATTTTGATTTGTGATCAAACATATTGATGCAAAATTTCGAAACAAAATTATGAAAGAAAAAACCTATGCAATGGATGTTGCATTAGAGAAAGAGATAAGAAGTTGAGGGCACTACTTCTTTGATGCATGTTGAGGGATGCTTCAATCTATAATTTTCTTTCTTGATGGTTGAATCCTTTTCTTGGCCTTTCAACAAGGTAAAGTTAAATCCATGGAGAAGATTGTTTCGAAAACAATTTGAAATGCATGAATATTGTTTGTGAATTTCACAGGAGAGCACTTCAAGTCATGATCACAATTACCAAAATGAGGAGAGAGAGGCCACATCCATGCCTCAAATATTTTGGGAGTTAAAGCTTAAGAGGGCCAACCAAAGATTCAAAAATCCCACCAAATTATAAAGATGAGCCTTTGATTCAAATTTTAGCACTTGGGTTATAGGCCACCTAGTCACCCTATACCTATCTACTAATGGTCAAATTTACACTAAGCATACTAGATAACTAGGAGATACCATATTATGAGGTATAGTTAATTTCAAAGTATTGGGCCAGAAAGTCTACCAATGGTAATTTAAGGTCCATGTAATATAAAAAATGATTGAAGTGGAGAAATAATAAAAGAGCATAATTTTGATGAAATTGAAATAACATAGTGCCCATATGAAATATTAGGTGTCCATTGTTATATGAAATTATATTATGCATGTTGAAATGGAAATACAATAAGGTGATTTCTAAACAACCATGAAATTGAACACATCTATAGGGTGCTTACAATTTACAATGAATTACATGTGTATATATATTTAATATAAAACTATACTATTACATTTACTATAAATATATACTAATTACTTGCTAAAATATTTGAATATATATCAAAAACATGATAGAATCACAAATGTATGCAAATGTAATTAAATAGATATGTCTATGTGAAAATGCTAAGTACTTTAAAAAATAGAAAAAAATCCATATGAGAAAAATATTGGATGTTCACGTCAATATGTTTTATTAGCATTTTCAATATAATCATGATTTCTATTTAACACTAGAATGCAATTAGAAAATTTGGATCTCTAAAACCATCTAAATGACAAAGAGATTCATACAATAAGAAATAATAGAAATCTTGCATACATAAAATATATTTGTTGGTGTAATTAATTATTCACTAATTACACTTACTTAAGCTTACTTAGGATAATGCATTGCATAGTAGTTTGTGATTGAGACACTTGGGAGTTTACACCTCAATTAAACACATGTTGTAGGAGAATTCTACTCTAGGTGGTCATAGTTATTATCTCATTCCACATTTAGTGCACTTATTACATTATCATCCTCATCATTGCATAATGGAGGATGGTCCACCTTTGCTGGACATCTGATTCCATCTTGTGCGAGTGATAGCTTATCTTCTCCTTATCATTGTCTCTTATTGCCTCTCCTATATAAGGAGGCCTATTATGTACATTTCAAAGAAATCCATTGGATATCAATCAATTCGATTATCAATAATAGCATTCTTTCATCTTCATGCAATTGTCTTGTCATTCTCTTGTGGAAGTTATCCTAGTCTTTCATTTGATCCTGGGGCTATTGTAGAGTCACCTAAAACTCTAACATGGTATCAAAGCTCTCATGGTGTGAAGACTTCTCAATAAATGCAATCTTGGGTTGACTCATTTTTGGTGTAGCATTTGGCAATTTGGACATCACATCATATGGCATCTTCTATGGATATGCTTTCTTCTATTGAGCCTTGTAATTCTCCACCTATATTGATGGGTAATAATACATAAATGAAGGTTTGTGGGAAAGGTTCTATTCCTATGGGAGAGGGAAAATTTAATGATGTTTTTTGTGTACCATCCTTGACTACTAATCTCCTTTCCATTTACCAAATTACTAATGGGGCACAAGGTAAAATTGTTGAGTTCACTGCTAGTTATCTCTATATTAGGGATATGGAGACTAGAGATGTCATAGCTATGGGAGTTGTTGATCATACATCACACTTGTATTCTTTTACATATTTTATTGATAATGATGATGATATTCATGATGTACCTAACCCTTTATCAAGGGTGAATAATTCATGTGAGAAGAACATTGGACACTTGAATCATTTTGTTCTTGAGACAAGTGTTGGACTTCCTACTCCTCCACCTCTTGCTTCTTTAGACATGAGCTCTAGTACTTAGTAGGATGATCTTTATGCTTCAGATCTTGTAGTTTGGGATGAATTCTTGGATGCTCTTTTAGATGAGTCTCATAATACAGATTTGGTTAATACATCTGAGGAGGTTTCTCTTCGAGATACTTCTTCACCTTCTTTGGAGATTGGATTTCCCAACTCTTCATGTTCTCTTTATTTTTCACATCTCATAGGTCAACTTGATGGTGTGATAGAATCTTTGAGCTTGGAGATACCTATTTTGTCTTCAGAGATGCATACATGGAGAACTTCTTCCTCCTTCCTCACTTTTTACATGGAGTGGCTTCTTCATCTTTTGATGTGTTTATCTCTTCCTAAGGAGACACATGTTTCTTGTAGCCATTGGATTATGTTTTTCTTCTAGGTACTCTTCATCTACATTGGAGCTTCTTCATTATGGGGGGGATATCATATATCCTTACTTCCTTCTTATGGGGGGATCATTCTTTGTATATACATGATGTATGCAAATTTTGGGGGGTCTTGAGTAGTCCATCCATCCATCCATCTTGGTTTCATCTCTCTTTTTGGAGGAGGGTTTTTCCCATGATGTTTTCTCTCTTTCTCCACTTTATGAGAGATTACATTTCATGTATTGCTTTGCATATTGTACATGGGTACCTAAAATAGCCTAGTAGTTGAGACCCATCTTGCATTGTGAGTTTAAGTGCATTCCCCTAAGTTGCACTTAAGGTGGATGTTGGTGTAATTAAATATTCACTAATTACACTTACTTAAGCTTACTTAGGATAATGCATTGCATAGTAGTTTGTGATTGAGACACTTGGGAGTTTGCACCTCAATTAAACACATGGTGTAGGAGAATTTCACTCTAGGTGGTTATAGTTGTTATCTCATTCCACCTTTAATGCACTTATCACATTATCATCCTCATTATTGTACATAATTTCTTGCATAATGGAGGATGGTCCACCTTTAGTGGACATGTGATTCCACCTTGTGTGGGTGATAGCTTATCTTCTCCTTATCATTGTCTCTTATCGCCTCTCCTATATAAGGAGGCCTATTATGTATATTTCAAATCAATCCATTGGATGTCAATCAAGTCCATTATCAATATTAACATTCTTGCATCTTCATGCAACTGTCTTTCCATTCTATTGTGGAAGTTATTTTGTTTCTTCATTTGATCTTGGGGTTGTTGTAGAGTCACCTAAAACTCTAACAACATCAAATCATTAGTATATCTACATTATTTTCACTTAGGTATATCATGAAGTGAGTGATAATATTTATTAGCTTTCAAAACTAGAATATTCATGAGATAACACACTATGGTGAACCCATAATATTGGGTTACACCTTTTTTGGAGGAAAAAAATCCTCTAGAAAAGCACACACACAAATTTTTAGTGGCATGTTACTTTTGATCGAAAGTGGCGAATTACTTTCAATCGAAAGTAGAAGTGGCATATTTTTCTAATCAAAAGAAGTAAACTACTTTCGATCGAAAGTATCTTGACTCATGTGGGATTTAAAAACCCTCAACAATGAGTTGGCTCATATTTTCACAGTACTAATCTAGAGAGTTTTGATTGGAACTAGAGAACAACAAGGCATTTGACTCACCAGCAATCAAATTGGGTAAGAAATTTCACTTCTTGCATATTACATAATGTCCATAATTACATTTTATATATTTTTAAATAATTTTTATTGTATGTATGTGTGTATATATATATATATATATATATATATATATATATTGTGTGTGTGTGTGTATGTATTTGTTACCCCTAATTTTTGAGTCTCTTTTATTAATTATCTATTTTTCTCCTCACTTGCTAGAATCCACTCTTAGAGTATGCATTGATCCTTTCAAGGTATTACATTGAATTAGACACATAGAATTGAACCCTATTGTGAAATTCTCGTGGACAAGCCTTTTGAACCTCTTTGAACCATGGTTCAAAGAAGTTTAAATCAGTTCAATCAAAGGTTTTGGATTAAATTTTGTTTTGCAGGTGAGACCTACCAAATACATCGATGGATTACCTCCAAACCACTTTGAACCACTTTGTATTAAGGCTCAAAGAGGTTTAAAGAAGTTCTAACACTAAAAAATTAGTACCAGACGGTATACTCAATATTTAATCTAAGAAAATTGTCTCAAAGGCATGAAAGGTGTCATCATAATGATGATGTAAATACCTCCTTGAAATTATTGTACCCCCTACTACAGATGACAAGTTGGTGGCATAAGTGGGAAAGCTAAATCTTTTATCAAAGGCTACATCGGGTTTGTCAGAAATATATTAATGATGGTTATGACACATTCCTCAAAAAAAAATTTAATAAAATGACATCATGACTTCTTGAAGCATGTGTACTAGCCTACAATAATATCCTTATTAAGGCCTAATCATTTAGTGATATTTTCCCTTGATATACAAGTTTTTCTTAAACTAGGACTGGGCTTATTTTCATTCTATTCTATAAAAAAACACTAGCAAAGTAGTAGGAGAGGAAAGCTAAAAGTATTTTGAGTTTTCAATGGTTTACAGGCGAGGGTTGAAAAATTTTCCTTTTTGCTTCTTTAAGGTCATTTTTCTTTCATAGGAAAATGAAGTCTATTATGCACTTTTTTGGAAATACCTCTACTCTTGAATGCTAAAGGCCAGTAATCTCTAATACAAATTAAAATGGGAGTTAAGGTTGAAAAGTTACAAGAGAATATTTTAGAACAAGTAGAGTTTAATGAATGTCTTAAGGTTCTAACACCTGGTATCCTTGAAGCAACTACTTTCCCTTCTACATTGCTAAGCCTAGAATTACTCCAATACTATCATTATCATTATGATGTCAAAGCTAAGAGCATACTAAATAAAAATGGTGAACCCTTGGTTTCTATTACTAGTGAACCGTTTTTGTCTATTACTAGGGAGACCATCTCATCTGTTCTAAGATTACCAAAGTGTTCCTTCAATAGCTTTAGCCCCACTCAGTCCATGGTCTGATTTCGAGAAGAGCATTAAAAATACCATAATTAAATAGCTAGGAAGTGCATAGAAACCTTTTATAGAGGAGGTTCAATACTACCTAAAGTGCTCACTAAGGATCACATGAAACACCATACACATGACTTGATAGTTTTGCTTGATAGGGATAGAGGGTTAGTTGATGTTATTTTTTATGAAGAATTGACATTGTTTTTACTGGTAAATAATTCTTGATTGGGCCAAGTTAATAGCCAGCTAGTTAAGGAGCCAACTCAAGCATGCACAAGCCTTTAGGAAAGAATTTTACTTGTCTTCCTATTTGACTTACTACCTTGCGTGTGTGTGTGATCTTACTGAAATTCCTCAAAAACCTTAGAGTGAAGACATAATGTCATATCAATATTTCTCTTTGCCGAGGAAAGACTAAGGATTGGAGGATTTTATGAAATTACATGATATCTTTCAAGGAAATTCTCATATCAACCTTGCTAAAGCCCTAATACAGAGGATGTCCCTATAACCCCAAGTGTTAGTTTAAAACTATGGAGGTTTTGACATTTAATTTCCTAGATTCACCTACTTGTGAACAGGTGGTTTTGAGGAAGAACCAATCAAATTACCAATGTATGCTCTACATTGTTTCATTCTTGCTAAAATATGTAGGCAAACATTTTATGTGGTTAAAGAAAAGCTCCCTAAAGAAAATGAGAATCGATATTCCCCATTAAACTTGGTTCCCTGGCTTGCAATACAATGATCAATGCTTTAGCAATTAGGAGTGATTTATTGAACTTTGATTTAGGATTCTATCATGAAGGAAGGGGTTTTGATAATAAGAACTTTTCAAAACTTGCCCTTGGTTTAGGAGACCAGATTGAGCGAGTGTCTCACCTTAAAAACTTATGGGAGGATTGCAACAATGAATAAGAGGTCGTCAAAAGAGACCACTCAAGGCTAATGTTTTATCAAATAACCTCACTAAAGTTAAAATTCAAGCTAAAAGGGCTTGTTGAGGATGGTTTAGAAGTCATTGAACCAAGTTACAAAGAAATGATTAAGCAGGTTCATCCTAAGATCAATTGGAATAGAGATGAGGAAGAGGACATAAACCTTAGGTCTAGGTCCATACTAGAATGCACAAAAAATTCGTTATGAGAGAAAAGAATCTTGAGTCACCTAGTGCAATGCAAATTGAAACACTTGAAAAGGTTATTTCTTTCTCTAAATCTTTTCCTTATGACATTTTCCTTTCATCTAATGATGCAGGTTGTGTTTCTAAAATTAATAAGAAGAAAGGAGTGACACCACCAAATGATCTGATAGCTCCTAGAACAAGGTCCAAAACTAGGTCTATGATTCTAGTTTAGACAATAGTTCAAGAGCTTGATCTTATGGATTTAGAGTAGGATAAAGAGGACAACCTTATACTATCAAAAAATCAAGAGATGGACACAAAATTGGTTTGGGCACTACGAATATGATTCAATTTAGTTTCATGACTCCCACTAAAACAAATGAAGGGGTGGCAGTCCCAAGCACCATACCTCCTTGGTTATCCAATTCAGTGAACAATAAATATAGCCTGAAGCTTGTGTCCATGCTAGTTAAAAATGTAGTCACCATATATGTCACTCGTACTCCTAAGAATAAGAAGGTGAAAAATGATGCTCGCCTAACCAAGGATCCTACCATAGGGAAAGTGACTATAGGGGTAGCTACCTATAGGTATAAAGAAGGCATACATGAAGTGGAAGCCAAAGATTTTAAGATCACAACCATGGACTTGGGAGTCCTCACTAGGGATACTGAGAATAACATCTTTAAATTCTTGGTCGATCACCTGTTGAATCAATCAGAAAAAGATAGCAAGGAGAAGAGAGAACTAAAGCAGATGGTCATTATTATGGCCCAATACAATGACTCTCTGATGAACATTGGCAAACTTCCCTTAATCCAAGTTCCTCAGTCGTTTGACTCCAATTATTTTGATAGCCAAAAATTGGTTAGTAAAATGCAAAAAGGAAAGCTCTTTTTAGAAGCAATGAATAGTTGAATCATGTCTTCATTCTAAATTTTACCACTACATACAAAAAAGGGGAGATGCTACTTGGAGAAATTTAAACCCTTATTCGTATGTGAGAAGAAGATCAAGGCCAAGGTTGAGTGATAGTTTTCCAAGTGCAAGAGTTTGAAAACTATGTTACAATAAAATTCCTCTTTGAAAAATCCCTTGAAAATTGTGGATCCTTCCATCAGGAACCCAAATGAACCACTTGGCAGAAGAAATTTGTCTTCTAGATGGGATTATGTTGGCTAGAAACTTAAAACCTAAAGGAATATGGATTGAAGAAGATTCCCTTAATGTTCTAAACTGTATATATCCAAAGGTGTTTCCTCTTCATAGACTATATAAAATATCATTAAGAGAGTCAAAGCCCTTCATAGTAATTTTGAGAAAGTCTATACGTCCCATTTTTTCAAAGAGGCAAACAAAATTGGTGGCTCAATTTCTAACATGGTGGTAACTAAGGAGACCTCTTCTTTTTGGAACCACAAGGATTTTTTTAATCATAAGAATAAGGAGCTCATTAACTATGACAAGATAATTATCAAAAGAAGAAACATTTTATGTAATCTTGTACATTGGTATGTGCAGGATCATGGTCAACAAAACTATGGCCTTAAGTGGTAGTGAAAAATCAGCAAATCAGGGTTATGTCAACTTGACACATAATTTTATAGTGCTTCTAGACTTTATATCAAAAATTTGTAAGAAAATAATTTGTAGGAAATTGAATGTAGTTTCTAAACTACTAGGCCTTATCTCGAGAAAAAAAATAGATTGGTCAAAAGTTTGAATTTTAATGTAGTACTAAAAAAATTTTAGGGAAAAAATAAAAAGTACGTGTATGACACATCACATTAAGAAAAAAATAATAATAATATTTTTAAAATATAATTATAGATATAAAAAGTAGACTCATGCTTGGATGTGATGCATATTTTTGGGTATTTTTATTCCAAATAAATAATTAAATATGAATTTTCTAGTAAAAAAAATTTCGAAAAAAAATCCCCCATCTGACCACCTTAACTAATGGATAACTTTACCAAATTTAATTTTTTAAAATTTTTTTCTGATACTATGCAAAGCATAGAATGTGATGCAACTTTTGGATTTAAAAAATGTTATACCGTTTGAAAGTTATAGCTATTTTTCAATCAGTATGTCAATCAGCACTTTATAATTATCTTCATTTAAAATTAACTAATAAATACTTATCAAACTCAAAATTTGAAAGATATTATACTAATGGAATCTCGAGAGTGTTATAAAAAAACCCTTTTCATCTCACTCAATTTCAATGAAAATAACATTGTCAGATGGCTACCCGAAGTATGAGTATCAGTGAAACCCTTCTCAAACACATTTTTTGGGTTGACCAATGGGATTGGTAAATACCGAGCCTTATCGAATACCCAAAATAAAATTAGGTATCCGATTTGAAATTGGATACCCAATATGAAATCGGGTATTCGATTAGGCTCGTGATTTCTTAATTAAAATTTTGGAGGGAAATTTGAGAGGAAAGATATTCCAATTGTAATTTTGGAGGGAGGCTTATTTGAGAGGGAAACTTTAGAGTATTTTAAAGGGTAATTTATTTGGGGGAAGTGTGGACATTGATATTATTATTATATATGATTATAATTATTATTATATTATAGTAATATGTATGATTATTATTATTATTAAATATATAGTAATATTACATGACTATTATTATATATAATAATATATATGGTTATTATTATTATTAAATCTATAATCTAATAACATATAAGATTATTATAGTTATATAATCTAATACTATATTATTATTAGATTAAAATATACAATATTATATTATTATTAAATATAATATTGTTATAAAATGCACGAAAAGTGGTCATAGGTTAATCTATGACCCCTTTGAACATATTGCATGACAACATATGTCCCTAAGGCCCCTCCTGACTCCTTTCAACCCATTCCTAATGGGTCCATAAGGGCCCTAGCAGTCATAGGGACATAAATTGTTATGAAATGTGTCGAGAGGAGTAATAGGTTAACCAATGATCCCTCTCGATGCATTGGAACAAACCAAATGCATCCCTAGGGGTCCTAGAACCCCTAGGGACATAGGTTGTGATGAAATGTGTAGAGAGGGCTCATCGGTCATCCTATGGCCCCTTTCAACCCATATAAATGATTATAATATGTCCTTAGGGATCCTAGGGCCCCTAGAGAAATTGTCATCATGGAGTGCGTCGAAATAGGTCATAGGTCATCCTATGGCCCCTTTCGGCCCATATAAATGATTCTACTATGTCCCTAGGGGTTCTAGCACCCCTAGCGACATATGTTTTAATAAAATCTGTTGAAAGGGGTCATAGGTCATCCTATGGCCCCTTTCCACCCATATAAATGATTATAATATGTCTTTAGGGGTCCTAGGATGCCTAGAGGCATATTTTGTCATGGAATGTGTCGAAAGGGGTCATAGGTCATCCTATGGCCTCTTTTGACCTATATAAATGATTCTAATATGTACCTAGGGGTCCTAGAGTCCCTAGAGACATATGCTATAATAAAATGTGTTGAAAGAGGTAATAGGTCATTTCTATGGCCCATTTCAACCCATATAAAAAATTAGAATATGTCCCTAGGGCTACTAGGGCTCCTAGAGACATATTTTATAATAAACTTTGTTGAAAGGGGTCATAGGTCATCCTATGGCCACTTTCAACCTATATAAATGATTCTAATATGTCCCTAGGGGCCTTAGGACCCATAGACAAATATGTCATCATGAAATGTGTCGAAAGAGGTCATATGTCATCCAATGGCCCTTTTCAACCCATATAAATAATTCTAATATGTTCCTAGAGGTCCGATGAACCCTAGTGATATATGTCATCATGAAATGTGTCGAAATGAGTCATAGGTCATCCTATGACCCCTTGCGACCAATATAAATGATTATAATATATCCCTAGGGGTCCTAAAACTCCTAACGACATATGTCATCATGGAATGTGTCGAAACGGTTCATAGGTCATCTGATGGACCCTTTTGACCCATATAAATGATTCTAATATGTCCCTAGGGGTCCTAGGACCCCTAAACACATATGTCATCATGGAATCTATAAAAAGTGGTTATAGGTCATCCAATGGCCCCTTTTGACCCATATAAATGATTATAATATGTCCATAGGGGTCTTAGGACCCGTAGCGACATAGGTCTTCACACAATATTTTGAAAGCGGTCATAGGTCATCCTATGGCCCCTTTTGACCTATATAAATGATTGCAATACATCCATAGGGGTCTTAGGACCCCTAGAGACATACATCATCATGAAATGTGTCGAAAAGGGTCATACGTCATTGTATGGCCCCTTTCGACTCATATAAACAATTATAATATGTCGTTAGGAGTCCTATGACCCCTAGAGACATATCTTGTAATAAAATCTGTCGAAAGGGGTCATAGGTCATCCTATGGCCCCTTTCGACGCATATAAAAAATTGTAATAATACCCTAGGGTTCCTAGGACCCCTAGCTACATATGTCATCATAGAGTGTGTCAAAAGATGTCATAGGTCATCCTATGGAACCTTTCAACCCATATAAATGATTCTAATATGTCCCTAGGGGTCTTAGAAACCCTAGAGACATATGTCATGATGGAATGTGTCAAAAGTGGTCATATTTGATCCTATGACCCCTTTCGACACATATAAATGATTATAATATGTCCCTAGGGGTCCTGGGACCCCTAGTGACATATTTCATCATGGAATATGTCAAAAGGGGTCATAAGTCATCCTATGTCCCCTTTCCACCCATATAAATGATTCTAGTATGTCCCTAGTGTTCTTAGGACCCCTAGAGAAATATGTTGTCATGAAATGTGTCAAAAGGGTTCATATGTCATCCTATTTCCCCTTTTGACACATATAAACAATTATAATATGTCCCTAGGGGTTCTAGGACCACTAGCGACATATGTCATCATGGAATGTGTTGAAAGGTGTCATAGGTCAGCCTATGATCCCCTTCGACCCGAATAAACGATTATAATATATCCTTAGGGGTCCTACGACCCCTAGCAACATATGTCATCATGGAATGTGTCGAAAGAGGTTATAGATCATCCCATGACCCCTTATGTCCCATATAAATGATTGTAATATGTCCATAGGGGTCCTAGGACTGCTAGCGACATATGTCATCATGGAATGTGTCGAAAGGGGTCATGGGATATCCTATGGGCCCTTTCGACCCATATAAATGATTATAATGTGTCTAGGGGTCCTAGGGCCCCTAGAGACATATGTCATCATAGAATGTGTCAAAAGTGATCATAGGTCATCCTATGGCCCCTTTCAACCCATATAAATGATTCCAATATATCCCTAGGGGTCCTAGGGTCCCTAGTGACATATGTTGTAATAAAATGTGTCGAAAGGGGTTATCGGTCATCTTATGGCCCCTTTCGAATGATATAAACAATTCTAATATGTCCCTAGGCATCCTAGGACACCTAGAGACATATTTCATCATGGAATGTGTCGAAAGGGGTCATAGGTCATCCTATGGACCTTTTCAACCTATATAAATGATTCTAATATGTCTTTAGTAGTCCTATGGCCCCTTGCGACATATGTTGTAATAAAATATGTTAAAAGGGGTCATAGGTCATCCTATGGCCCCTTTCGACCCATATAAATGATTGTAATATGTCCTAAGGATTCTTAAGACCCCTAAAGACATATGTCATCATGAAATGTGTTGAAAGGTGTCATAGGTTATCCTATGAAATCTTTCAACCCGTATAAATGATTTTAATATGTCTCTAGGGGTCCTAGGACCCCTAAACAATTGTAATATGTCCCTAGGGGTCTTAGGACCCCTAGCGACATATGTCATCATGGAATGTGTGAAAAGGGTCCATAGGTTGTCCTATGACCCATTTGGACCCATATAAATGATTTTAATATATTCTTAGGGGTACTACAACCCCTAGCAAAATATGTCAGATCATCCTATGACCCCTTTCAACTCATATAAATGATTCTAATAGCTCCTTAGAGGTGCTAGGACCCCTAGCAACATATGTCATCATGGAATGTATCGAAATGGGTCATGTGTTATCTTATGGGCCCTCTTGACCCATATAAATGATTGTCATATGTTCCTAGGGGTCCTAAGGACCATAGAGACATATGTCATCATGGAATGTGTCGAAAGGGGTCATAGGTCATCCTATGACCTTGTTTGGGCCATATAAATGATTCTAATATATCCCTAGGAATCTTAGGGTCCCTAGTGACATATTTTGTAATAAAATGTGTCAAAAGGGGTCATAGGTCATCTTATGGCCCTTTTTGATTGATATAAATGATTCTAATATGTCCCTAGGGGTCCTATGACAACTAACGACATATATCATCATGGAATGTGTTGAAAGGGGTCATAGGTCATCCTATGGCCCCTTTTGACCAATATAAATGATTCGAATATGTCGTTAGGTATCCTAGGACCCTTAGCGACATATGTTGTCATGGAATGTGCTGAATGGAGTCATAGGTCATCTTATGGCCGTTTTTGACCCATATAAATGATTCTAATGTCCCTAGGGGTCCTATGACCCTTAGAGACATATGTCATCATGGAATGTGTCGAAAGTGGTCATAGGTCATCCTATGACACCTTTCGACCTATATTAACGATTGTAATATTTAGGACCCCTAGAGACATATGTCATCATGAAATGTGTTGAAAGGGGTCATAGGTCATCCTATTGCCCCTTTCGACTCATATAAATGATTGTAATATGTCCCTAGGGGTCCTAGGACACCTAGAAACATGTCATTATGAAATGTGTAAAATTTTTGAGTCATATAAATAAATGTAATATGTTTGTAGGGGTCCTAGGGCCCCTAGAGACATTTGTGGACATGGAATGTGTCGAAAGTGATCATAGGTCATCCTATGGCCCTTTTCAACTCATATAAATGGTTCTAATATCTCCCTAGTGGTCCTATGGCCCATTACAACATATGTTGTAACAAAATGTGTCGAAAGGGGTCATAGGTCATCCGATGGCCCCTTTCAACTCATATAAATGATTCTAATATGTCCTTAGGCATCCTAGGACCCCTAGAGACATATGTCATCATAGAATGTGTCGAAACAGGTCATAGGTCATCCTATGGCCCCAATTGACCTATATAAACAATTCTAATATGTCCCTAGGTGTCCTAAGACCCCTAAAGACATATGTCATAATGGAATGTGTCAAAAGGGGTCATAGGCTGTCCTATTGTCCCTTTTGAACCATATAAATGATTGTAATATGTCCCTAGCAGTCTTGTGACCCTTAGAGACATATGTCATCGTAGAATGTGTCAAAAAGGGTCATAGGTCATCCTATGACCCATTTTGACCCATTAAATGATTTTAATATGTCCCTAGGTGTCCTATGACTCATAGAGAAATGTGTTTTCATGAAATGTGTCGAAAGGGATCATAGGTCATCCTATGGCCCCTTTCAATTTATATAAATGATTGTAATATGTCCCTAGGGTCCTAGGACTCCTAAAGACATGTCGTTATGAAATGTGTCGAAAGGGGTCATAGGTCATCCTATGGCCACTTTCGACCCATATAAACGATTGTAATATGTCCTTGGGGTCCTAGGGCCCATAGAGACATATCCTATCATGGAATATGTCGAAAGGGGTCATAGATCTTCTTATAGCCACTTTCAACCCATATAAACAATTATAATATGTCCCTTGGGGTTATCCTATAGCCCCTTTCGACAGATATATATGATTGTAATATGTCTGTAGGGGTCCTAGGACCCCTAGAGACATATGTCATCATGGAATTTGTCAAAAGGGGTCATAGGTCATCCTATGGCCCCTTTCGACCCATATAAATGATTATGATGTCCCTAGGGGTCCTAGGAGCCCTAGAGACATATGTCATCATGGAATTGGTCGAAAGGGGTCATAGGTAATCCTATTGCCCCTTTCGACCTATATAAATGATTATAATATGTCCCTAGAGGTCCTAACACTCCTAACGACATATGTCATTATGGAATGTGTTGAAAGGGGTCATAGGTCATCCTAGGGCCCCTTTCAACCCATATAAATAATTATAATATGTCTCTAGTGGTCCTATGACCCCTAGAGACATATGTTGTAATAAAATGTGTTGAAAGGGGTCATCAATCATCCTATGGCCCCTTTCAACACATATAAATGATTGTAAGATGTCCCTAGGGGTCCTAGGATGCCTGAAGACATATCTCACCATGGAATGTGTTGAAAAGTGTCATCGGTCATCCTATGGCCCTTTTCGACCCATATAAATGATTATAATATGTTTGTAGGTGTCCTAGGACATGTAGAGACATATGTCATCATCAAATGTCTCGAAAGTGGTTGTAGGTCATCCTATGGCCCCTTTCAACCCATATAGACTATTATAATATGTCCCTAGGGGTCCTAGGTCAACTAGAGACATATGTCATCATGGAATGAGTCAAAAGGGGTCATAGGTCATCCGATGACCCCTTTCAACCCATATAAATGATTATAATATGTCACTAGGGGTCCTAAGACCCCTAGCGACATATGTCATCATGGAATGTGTCGAAAGGGGTCATAGGTCATCCTATGGCCCCTTTTGACCCACATAAACGATTGTAATATTTCCGTAGTAGTCCTAAGACTGTTAGAGACATATGTCATCATGGAATGTATCGAAAGGACCTATGGCCCCTTTCGATCTATATAAATGGTTCTAATATGTCCTTAGGGGTCGTAGGACCCCTAGAGACATATTTCATCATGAAATGTATCGAAAGGGGTCATAGGTCATCCTATGGCCTCTTTCGACCCATATAAATGATTAAATAATGTCCCTAGGGGTCATAGGACCCATGGAGATATTCGTCATCATGGAATGTGTCGGAAGGGGTCATAGGTCATCCTATGGCCCCTTTTCCCTTTCGACCCATATAAATGATTATAATATGTCCCTATGGGTCCTAGGACCCCTAGCGACATATGTCATCATGGAATGTGTCGAAAGGGATCATAGGTCATCCTATGGCCCCTTTCGACCCATATAAACGATTGTAATATTTCCCTGGGGGTCTTAGGACCCCTAGAGACATATGTCATCATGGGATGTGTCGAAAGGGGCCATAGGTTGTCCTATGGCTCTTTTTGACCCATATAAATGATTCTTATAATAATAACAATATTATATGTTTTTATAGTAACAAATAAAAATAATATAGTTAAAATATAATAATATAGTAAAAATAACAACATAATATAACAATGATATATATATATATATATATATATATATATATATATAGATTATAATAGTAAGAATAACATAATATATTAATATATATTAATAACATAGGTCATAATAATAATAATTATATATAATACTAATAATATATATTATAGATTATAATTTATAGATGATGATAATAATAACATATATAAGATATTTATGTTATTATATTTAATAATAATATAGTAAAAATAAAAATTATATAATATAATGATTTCATATATATTAATATATAATATATTTATAGATAATAATAATAATAATACAATATAAAAATTTCATATATATATATATATACACACATATAATAATAATAATAATAACATATATTATTATATTTAATAATAGTATAATATAATAATACATTATAAGGTAATACATAACTCATAACTCATATATTTTTGTAATTAATAGCTCATTAATCACTAATAATTAATAGTAATTTGTTTTTCCCTCCAATATTTTGGTGGCAATATCAGATATCCGATTTGAAATTGGATATCCAATCTAAAATTTCATACCCGATATTTGTTGGCATTATTTTATGAAAATATTCTTTGTCACTGCACACCCGACAAAATATACTATTATCTTATATTATATTATATTATATACTATTATATTATATTATATTATATTATAATTTATACTATTATATTATATTATATTATACTATTATCTTATATTATACTATACTACACTATTATAATATAATATTATATTATACTCATATTAATATTTGTGAATGATTTTCAAAATATAAAAATATTAATCTTCATAAATAATATAATATATATTTATTATTTCATAATTATATAATTTAATAACTAATTTAGTATTTCATATTATATATTTTTAATTTTTGTTATCGGGTATTCGATATTATATCAGATATCCGATATAATATCGGGTGTCCGATGTCAAATTGGATATCTGATAAGGGTTAGGCCTTACTTTCTAGGTTTAGCACCTGGATAGGTGAGAAAAAGTCAGAGCGAATTTTGAAATGCTTTTAGACATTTTCAAACTCTATTTTTTTCACATCACCACTTTTTTTGCACACCATGATCCTACACATAGCCACATGACAAAAGATTTTTTGGAAATGAAGTGTAATTATTTTGAATTAAGCTTGACGTTGAATAGTGTGGTTATTATTAATTCACACATTTTATGGGTCTTTTTTTTGCATTATCATCTTGCTGAAGCCTTTCATATTTTCTTTTTCTCTATGAGTATCTCTACGTGTTCAACTCTATAAATTGAGAGAATTGGTAGAAAAGTGAGAAAGATAGAACCTAGTTATCATGAAAAGTAGAGAAAAGAAGAAAGAGGTGTAGGATAAATTGGTTAAAGGAAAATTTATGTTCTATATATAATGTCTGAAACTTGTGAAACCTAAAGTGGTGGAAGCTTTCATTAATGGTTGGAACAACAGAGAGGTTAACCTTGGGGAAAGGAAACTGAAGCTCGATATTACAATGGTGGCCAAAATTACTAGGCTTAGTGCTCAAGGTAAGTGTTTCTTCTAGGAGCTTAAGTATTCAAAATTGGCAATTAGTAATTTCCCCAAGGAAAATGATGGTAAGCTTAACAAAGGGGAGGGGGTATTTTTGTGCAATCTTCTATTAAGCTACTATGATTTTGGGTGTTCATAGTAGTAATGGAGTGTATGACTTTAGATGGGAGGTATGACAAGGCCCATACTTACCATTTTGTCTTACTCAACGATTTTTGTATTAAGAAAAGGAGTGTTTCTCTTTTTATTTGCTTTGTTCGTTGTCTTCAAGCATAAATTCCCTAAGTTGTAATCCTAATAAACCCATTATGCACAAGGGTTTGATGAGATTGATTCATTCCTATGTGGAAAAGTTTGTCCCAAATCCAATCTTGAAGAAAATAGGGAAAAATAGGTGTTCAAAATTTGGAGTCTAAGGAGGAAAAAGGGAAGGGAAACTTTTTTTCGGGGATATTTGGATTCATATTTCTGGCATAAAAAAGAAGAAATCTAAGGTGAAAGTAGAACTTTTATTGGAGAATGAGTCTAGGACAATGATAATGATGCTAGAAAAGATCAAGCATTGTAAAATGGTAAATGTTGCTTGAAATTGCAGAAATGTTAGGTCAATCATAAAGAAACATTCAGATGACAAAATCCATGAGAGGAAATTATGGGTTGTTTTAAACAAAAGTGCCTTGTGTCCACCAATCAAGAGTGAAAGTATCTAAAGTGACTACACCAATAAGTGGAACAACTTTGTGTTCTATTTTAAAAGAAACATCAAGTACAAGAAATATTTTTATAGTTTTTATAATTTTTTCGTTATTGTTTAAGTCTGTTATGTAATCATTATACATACCAAGGCTTCATTTTTATATTAAAAGTATTAAATAGACAAAGTTGACTTATTTTCCAAGCTTAATTTCTTTATTAATATGTAATGTTTAAGAGTACCCCTATTAAGATTCATTTCTAGAACTACCTAAAACAACATGAGAGTTTGCAAACATAAGATAATACAAACTAGTAAAATACAACAAAATAAATTAATAGAACTCTGTGATAACTAAAAATATATTTTAATATGTTAATATAACCAAAACGATGTGTCCACTTTATAGCTTAAAAACCTTTATTGATGGACAGCCAGTCGTACTAATTTGCTTAATCTTAATGTTTGATAATCCATTTGCAATTGGACAAGTTGAGCAATCATAAAAAATCAAAAACATCTAGGAAAAAAAATGTTTGACTTTGTTTTGTCTATAGTACATTTTGTCTGGTTTGACATGTAATGCCATGCATTTCTCATTTCTCTTTAACTTGTTTAAAACTATGTTATATGGTCTAGCAAAAAATTCATCTAAGATATAAATATTGCGCATGAAGAAACTAATCTAAATCAAAGATGTAGGAGTTATAAATCTCAACAATTTTCTGTTATACATTTGCAACAAGAATAGCCATTAGATCTTATGGCCAAGGTTTTACTCGGAAATACAGGAATACGATAAAATTCTATTCTGTAAGATGCCAGGAGGAATATGATATCACAATCTTTGGCTTTGGCGGGTGCCATAATTTTGGTGCAGAAATGGGAAGGAAAGAGATTCTGAAGATTGTTTCGCTCCAAATTCTTCCACTCTATGTTTGATCAAGCTTGTACAATTATAATAATAATAATGAATAATCTTCTGTTAAACATTTGTAACCAGATTTGCTATCTGTTATACTCTGATATGCAGGAAGAACGAAAAAACTCTATCCTGCAAGATGCAAAGAGGAATAAGATTTCACAATCTTTAGTTTTGGGGGATGGCATGATTTAGTTGCAGAAATGGGCGAGGAAAGAGATTCTAAAGTAGAATTACGAATACTCAGATTGTTTTCGCTCCAATCCCTTCGCAATTGAAACCCAATGCTACGCTTGATCGGCCTTGAACACTGATAATAATGGTGGGTCTTGCTTTCAAGAGAATGAAGACCACATTTACAGTAACGATGGTATGGCTTTTTCCATGAATGCTCGTCTTCCATATTGAACTGCAGCACTGCAACCTCTGCAAATGAACAAGATTTCTCCATCAAAGAAATCATGTTTCCTCTGAATTACTAGCTATTAATAGCCTTACCATTAGGGTTTAATTAATTTTCTTGCCACCCCCAAGCCTAGAAAGTTTAATGAAATCCTATTGGAAACTTAATTTAAAGGTGGCTGAGTACACATTCGAGACAAATGGCTATGGCGAATTCGATGCATGGCACTATCTATACAGACAAGGTCGGAAATTAATTAATGTTGTCTGTTTGGACTTTGTAAGTGAGCCTTGCTTTGTTCAAAGTGCCAACATTGCTGAACACGCCATGTGGAGCGATGTCTCTGTTTGTTACTCTCGTGATTTCACCAACATTTTGAGTTGTCGTACTAAATGGCAGTAGAAATCTTGGCATTATTGTGCCATCGTTCTCATAGTTCTATGAAATTGATTGACAAATAATTTTTTAGCTTCACTTTAGTTTTTTTATGGTTTATTCTTTATTTTTATTCCATGACAGCGATCAGGAGGAAGCGAGATATAATTTGGAGTTCATTTCCATGCCAGAACCCTCTTTAACTATGTATTTATGCCAAGCTGCAGACGAGGCTGTCATTCATCTCTATGAAGATTCATGTACTCCATCTCTATGCACGTTTGGCACATAGCTATAATAATGAGGATCACCAAGTTACGTTCATCATTGCATTGATAATTTAAGTGCATAACAGACTTATTATGCGGAATTGACAAAGACGAAATATTATTTAAAATTACATTGAAGTAATGGTTTATGGTGAGAGAATTTAATTCATTCTGTCATAATTTGATGTTTTGATTTTATATTGTCTATTAGATTTTAGATTTGTTGATATGGTTTTGATTAAATCATTTTCAGAGTTAGGAATTATAAATTTTTTTTTGTGTGAATGTGATCAAATATTTATTTGCAATAGTTTTCACTTAACACAAAATTATAAAAAGGCATTTAAGCTTATGTAATAAATGTTATATTTTCTACAATGCTTGATTGGATAAAGAGACAAGAAGTTATGGACTCTATTACTCTAATGAATGTGGATGGATGCTTGAATGCATAATCTTCTTCCTTGATGGTGAATTCCTTTTCTTTGACTTTCAATGAAGCAAAGCTAAATCCAAGGAGAACATTGTCTTTAAAATAACTTGAAATATCTAAAGACTGTTCATGACTTGATCAATGTTTGGATGGAGAATCGTAGGATAGCACTTGAAATCTTTATAATAGTTACCAAAATGAGGAGAGAGAGACCACATATACCTCACAATATTTTGGGGGTTACACCTCAAGAAGGGAAATCCCAACAAGTTATCAAGACAAGCCTTTGATTCAAAATTTTGCCCAAAACATAAGGTATATGTTGACTAGGGCTTATATTTACATTTTGAGTACTAGATAACTAGGAGATACTAAATCCTAAGATACAACACTAAAAATTAGATGTCCAATATAGAAATAATTATTCAAAAATATATTAACATACCCTAAACAATATGTATGCTTTAAGCTCTTTCAAAATCTCAGGAAAAGTACCAAGATGCCATTGAAAGAATCCAAAAATATTCTCTATGGTTTGATGTCAAAGAAGAAAAGACTTGTGCTTGTGGCTTTGGATCTGGTTTGTAGACCAGAAAAGAGTGAGGGATTATGACTCAAATCTATTAAAAATATGAATCTCACTCTTATGACCAAGAAAATTTGGAGGATTTATGGAGAAAGGAAAGACTGGAACAATATAATGAGAAGCAAATACTTAATTTAAGACTTCCCTATGTTGGTAAATATGTTGGGATCTATTTTTTTGAAAGGTATCCAGGAAGCTAAAGTAATAGCCAAACTTAAAGCCAAATGGAAGGTGGGTAATGGTTAGGCTATTGACTTTTGGAATGATTGATGGCTTTTAGATAAAACTCTATCCTTTTTTGTTGCCTCTAATCACATTATAGATAGATATGTTCATATGTATGGTCCAAACGTGGGTAACTACTTGAGAGGAGGAGGGTGGGTGAGAATCGGGAAATTTTCTTCTAAATTAAAGAATATCTTAACCACTCTCAATGTTTTTTTCCTTGGTCTAGCTATGGAGACATTTTAATTTGGGATGGAGTTCATTTAGGGGCATTCTTTATTTTATTTGTTGTGAAAGAAATTCAAGTCTCTAATGGAAGTCCTCCTGTTTGGGTTTTGAGTTTGGAATAAAAAACTCAATTCAATTTTTTTTTTTTAGTGGCTAGCCTTGTAGGAAAAGATTCTAACAATGGATAATCCCATCAAAAGTGGTATGTGGTTTCCTAATAGGTGTTTCCTTTGTGCATCCTAGGGTGAATTGGTGAATGGTATTTTTATCTCTTATCCATTTTCCTGAAATACTTGGATGGAGATTTTTAAAAATTTGGAACCTAAGCTAGATAATGCTTGAGAACATCAAGGATCTATTACAAATGTGGAAATACTTTAAACGTAACATTGAAAATAGTCTCTTGATGTTGGTTTTCCATCATCTTATCTAGAATCTTTGGAAGGAAAGGAATGATAGGGTTTTTAGGGATAAAGCTAAACCTTTCCCTTTAGTTACTCTTTGTATTAAGCACAATATTAGTTAAAATTACAATACTATGAAAAAAGAGAAAATGGATTTTGGATCTGACAGAAATTTAAGTAGAATGAAGGATCATGATGTTGTGGTTAAAAATAAAAGGGAAAACACATATGGGATCATCCTTCGATTGGCTGGATAAAGATGAACTTTGATAGAGATACAAAGGGAAATCTAGGTCCAAGTATTTATGGTGCTACTATCAGAGATGATAAGGGAAACATGGTCAAAGTGATGGCAGTTCTGCTTGGTACCCAAACCAGTTAGATAGCCTAAGCAATAGGTCTGCTTCTTGGGTTAAAATTGACAAGTAATATTAAAGCTAAGGGAATATGGATAGAAGGGAATTTTCTAAATATTTTAAATTTTATTTCTAAATTCTTGATTCCTTCATGGTCCATTGGTAATATTATCAAGGAAGAAATATTTCTCTTACTTAATTTGATAAAGTGTACATATCCCACTTATTTATAGAGGCAAATAAGGTAGATCACTCACTTGACAACATAGTAGTGTAGAAGGTAATCACCTCATGTTGGAATCACAAGGATTAGGTTAATTATGAAACAAGGAACTAATTAATCATGATAAGACATCAAGAAAAAATAGAGTCCTTTCATTTATTTCTATTCAGACTGAAGCACTTTGGGAAAGAAAATGTAATTTAATTTTGAGAAGTCTTGAGCTAGAATAGTGTGATAATTATTGCATCACATATTTATGGGTAGTTTTATTTTTATTTCTCCTTGGTGAAGTTTTTTGATAGATAATTTTACTGAGAGTTAGGGTCTACAACTTGTTAATATGGGTGGAAAAATGAGAAAAAAGGGAACCCAAAAACTATGAGAAATGGAGGAAGGAGAAGGAAGTGTGGGAGAAAGTAGATGAAGGAAGCCAATTCCTTATATGCAGAAGATGAAAATGGTGAAACCAAAAGTCACATATATATTGTTGAAATGCTAGAACACTAGTAAAGTTAACCTAGGAGGGAGGAAATTTCAGCTCAATGTTGTTGTTATGGTGGAAATTATAGGGCTTAGTGACAAAGGTAAGTTTTTCATTTGGGATCTTACGTATTAAGAAATGGCTAAGAAATCCACCAAAGAAATAGATGGTTAGTTGGTTAAAGGGGAGGGTGGTATTAATTTTATTGCATCTATTAAGTTACTATGGAGGCATATTCTTACTACTATTATGGAATATACTTCTATTGATGGGAGATACAATAGGACTCATACCTACCACTTTGTGCTTTTAAACCACTTTATTGTTAGAAATAGGGAATACCGAGAGGGGGGAGGGGGGTGAATCAATATTTTACAAAATTTTGTTGCCAACTGGATATTATTTATTACTTTGAACAATGCATAAGAAAGTTAAAAAGTAATGTTGAATAGTAAAAATAACCATGCATAGGTGGAATTCATAACACCATATTTTGTTAACTAGGAAACCCCTGGCCAAGGGAAAACCCTGGTGGGGAAAATACCCACTAAATGATGTATTAATATAAATGTTCCTTGCTAGAGGATGGACCCTGCTAGGAATCTATAAACTCATTCAGTACATATGAGTCCCTGTTAGGAGACTTTGAATCTCTATTATGAGATTCCAACCTTGTTAGGAATTGTGGTACAATGAGTGCAAGAAGAGATAACTACCCAAACATGCACTCTAAATTACAAGAAGAGCTCACTGTCCAAATAAGTAATTAAAGTTCCTTGAATATAGAAGTATGGATGTTGTACCTTCTTTCAGCTGAACTTTGACCTCAGCTCAATCTTGGATCTCAAAATCAGGTTATCAAATTTTGCATCTGCATATGATACAAAACTTTGCATTACACTTGTAAAAATCACTTTACAATAATATCACAAGATGTCTTTGCATAAATACCATTCCTTTTCACAAATTGTTGTTGGGTTGGCTAGGACCACAATATACATTTCAAACTTAGAGTAAACATCTAGGATGTTGGCCCTAATTGGTCAAGTAATTATTTTGGAAACAAAATAATTCCTTTACCTTTCATTTCAAGGTTGTTCTATAAATCTTACATAACTCTTTTTTGTACTATCTGTATTGATGTTAGAGGTTATATACATCACCATCAACATGTATACTATCTCCATCTAATGTCTCTTTCATAGATAACATCACAATGATACACTACTGTAAACCAGTTTCATACTTAGACGATTTTCTAAGTACCAAAAACTAAGTATCTTTATTTCTGGAGTTTTCTACAACATGTACATCATGTGTTGCCATTAATAACAACAATTACATAAATACATATAACCAATTGTAAATAATCTCCCCCTTTGGCATTGATGGCAAAAAAGTAAGTAAAATTTGCAAAGTAACAAAACCCTTATAAAAAATTACAATACTTATAATCTATTACATATACTTCATATTACAAATGCTCCCCCTTTCGATATGATTACTACATACATAACTTACTAAAATTTTCTTCTATAATTTCTCCCCCTTTGACATCAATGGCAAAAGTTAAAATGTCAAAATTTGTCAAGAAAAGTGTTGTCTGTTTTCTATAAAATATAATTTTCAAAACCTATCTAAATTTTTTTCTTGCTTCCTCAAGCCATTATCATCTTCATACAATCATCAAATTTTTCCTTCAGACTATTCATGCTTTTCTCCCATGTGTCCTTTACTTCTTCAATAGAAGTGAGCATTGCACATAAGGCATATGATGCAATCTTAACTAGATTAAGGTCAGAGTAGGTGTAATTTGAATAAGTATCCTTTTTTTTGACACATTCCTCCAACTATCTATCAATGGATGACATCTTAATAGAAACTCTCTGAATTTTGACAGTCTCTTTAGAACTTTTTCTTTTTCAAGTTGCAGTTTCTTGATGTCTATGTGAACATCGACAATTAGGCCTTCAAACTCATCAACTCTACAAGAGGGGCTTTGTATCTAACTAGTTAGAGCTTCCAACTCACTTAGCTTCCCATGAATCTTACTATCCAAATCTTTGGTCAACTTATGAGATAAAGTACATTTAATGTACAGTACCTTGCCAACTTGTTGACATCTTTGGAGTTCCTTGATACAAGTATCAAGACTCAACAAAACATTCTAAATGTTTTGACAAATGGTGCTAAAATGATTAGAATCATTTGAAATCTAAGCCTTAGACTTAGCAACATTAAATAATGTTTTTAACTCATCATCAAATTATTTTACAACTTCTTGAGCTCTTTGTTTGGGGTTTGCTTCTATATGTTTGGCTATGAGGGTGTTGTGTAATCTGCCAGTCACTTCTATTAATGCTCTCTGTAGACTCTTGACTATTCTATTCTTCTCAATTAACTTGTTCAAAGACGAGATCAAGTTAGATTGATTGTCATCATCACTTGTAAGGTTCTTTCACCTCGTCTTCCTCTTGTTTTTTCTCTTGCTACCTTTTTTCATTTTCTCTCTTCTTCTTCCTTTTCCTCTCTTTCTTTTCTTTCTTTTTCTTCTTCTTTCTTTTCTTTTTCTTCTTTTCTCCTCTTTTCTTCTTCTTTCTGCTTCTTGTCCTCTTCAAGCAATTTTAGCTTGACTTCTTCAATCTTCTACTTCTCTTCTTCTAACTATCTTTTCTCTTCTTCAATTAGTCTCAATTGATCTTGAATATCTTTGGAATGGGGCTTAGGATAATTAAAGTTTTCAAAAGGATTCTCATCAATGTTAAAAGTAACATTAGTTTGATCAATTTTCATGGTGTCACCACTTACTAACACTTCAAAAGTTTTCTCTATAGTGGTAGGAGCTACCTCAACCTCAACCATCATTTTATTGATAGCTACAATAGTTTCACTTCTAATTAAATTCTTATCACCACCCAAAAATAGAATTTCCCTCATTTTGTTCCGTATATATGGTGCTAGTTACCCATCAATTTCTTTATTTCTTCTTCATCTTTAGTCTTGTACTTAGTTTTGATCATTGATTTCCAGAGTTCATATCTTCTTCTTGAACTAGTGCCTTCTTTGCTATACGTCTGTCATAGACTTTCTGATTCACAAAACCTTTTATGTCTTTAAATTTTAAATTGTTAATAATCATATATCTCATAGTAGAGATATCAATCTATTCTTTCTCAATGTCATTGTACAAATCACAGAACTTGTTCGTTTGCACAGAGTTCCCTTTATTAACAATGGCTGTGCTAATTTTCTCTATCTTTGGTTTCTAGAGTTGTCTTTTTTTACTTGATGGCTTCTTGGAAACAATAACCTTCTCTGGCTATTTTTCTTCTTGTTCCTCTTCTTCTTCTTCATCATTGGAATCTTTAATTGTCAACAATTTCTTCTTTCTTTTCTCTAGTCTAGTAGCTTACCATGTAACTCGCTTTGAATACCTTTTATATCCACTAGGTTGCTCGGTTGATACAACAACATATGGCATGCTCTGTTCTGTAGGAGTTTCTGCAATGGATACACTAGATGCTTGGCCAACTGATAGAGGTGTTACATACATGACACCTTGTTCACTAGTTTGTTTTAATCCAGAGATTGTTTCTCTAACTTTATGTGATTCTTCTTCTAACATATTGGCCTCAAATAGTGCTTTCTTCATTATAGTTGCAACCTTCTTATGAGATGATTTCTCTAATGATGCCTGGTAAGATGATTGAGTTATCTCCTCATACATTTCAAATCTGTATGATGCTTGATCTATTTTGGATTTCAATATTAGATCAATGTAACCAATAACTACATCATCAATTAACTCATAACCTAAGGGATCAAGAAATGTTTCTTGAGGTTCTACTTCTTCAATATAAGTTAGGTATGAATCTACCATAAAATATATCTCATTTTTAAATCTATCAAAAATTGCAAGTGCAATTGAGAATCTCTATTTCATCTCATTCTAAAATATCCTCATGATTAAATTATTATTATCCAAGATTTTCTCTACAAGATGTCTTCTGCATACATATGTTATCTTATCCATGGTGCATCTTTCAGTTCTAATAATTTCTATAACTGATAAAAATGTAAATATCTTAAGTACATGAAAAAAATATGATTAATTAGAGACTAAAATCTGATTACACCATTTTAAGTTCTCTTAATCTTCTCCAAATTCTCAAAAAGTTGTACTCTTAGAATCTCACTAAAATCTACTTGTTTCTTCTCAACATAGATTTTGTAGGTTGCATAGATAAAGCCTTCTAACAACTCATCACTCTTAGAACCTGCACAAATAGAATATTCAATGATTTTGCTCAAGAATCAAATATCTCATTGTCTAATGGTGCTAATCATTATTACCTTACCATTTTAACTTGCCTTACTGTTAATTTCCACCTTCTTCTTAACAAATTTCTCCCCAATGGGTACACTACCTTTTTTTCTAAGACAACTAACCTCATGATTAAGGTTGGCAAAAATGTCAACTACATATTCTTCCATCCAAATCTTTCCATTATGAGTTTTTCTTAATATAATTTGAGTCCACTCTTTGGTATCAAGCTCATAGTAAAAGTAATATCTAACTAAGTCTAAATCCTTTAGATGCTCATATCTGTACTTTACAATCATATCATTATTGAAAACAATTTCCATATCTTTGTTCATGAATTCTCCTCCAATAGTTTCAAATTTACTAGACAAGTAACTTCCTACATCTTCCAAATATACTATGTTGTTCGAGGTAATACATAAAGCCAAATTAGGGTTTTCCTCTAAGGTAAACATCTTTAACTTGGGTCTCTCGACATTCTCAACATTTTGAACTATAGACATGTCCACGATTACACCAAATACAATTTTATCAAAGAATTTATGTACAAAAATGATAAAATACCTTTATTCAAAGTAAGGTTTTTCTCGAAATTGCCTTGTCAAATTTCTTCTGAGTTATCTAAGCTTCTAATAAAATTGCAATGTGGAAATAATCAAGTTTGTACTCCATTTATTCAGAAAGAACTTGCATTAATTGCATACTTTTCCAAATCAAAAAAGCTATTTATTTCTCTTCTGAAATCAAATATCTACTCAAGATCATCTGTCCAATCTTTTGATGCTATTTGAGGTTAATAATAGCTTCCTTTCATGATGAAAATGCTCCACAAAACTTTGCTCCACAAAATTTGTTGCAAAAACATAGATTTCATCTTTTATCATAGAATAAACTTTCTCTACTATAATAACAACTCTTATTTCCTTTGTAACTTGTTTCAATAAGCTCCAAATTGCAAGAAAGCTTAGCTACAATCTCAACTCTTCTAGATACATCTTCTCTCAACCTTGCTACTCATAGTTCAATCTCTAAATGAAGTTTCAAATTTTGGTGCTATGAACAAGCTTAATTCAACTTGGTTGAATCAAACTCAATTCTTGACTTCAATCTTCATGTCTCTACGTCATCTAACTTTTCCTTAGAAATATTTAATCCCTTTAAAAATGTCTCATCAAGTTCTTCTCAAAGTTCACTGACTAAATTTGTTTGATCTTCATTTTCATTCTTAGTTCCGGAGTTACTTTCATGATTCCTTCTGTCATTTCTAAATTTTCTTCAATTGTTGCTTTTGGTCCTAAAGTTTCTTTCATGATTCCTTCTGTCATTTGCAAAAAAATTTGCATTGTTTCTTTTGTCCATTCTATAATACTTTGTTGTATGTTCGAATTTGTTACATAATTGACATACTGGGGTTTTTCTTTTAGGATTATGTTGATCAATAGGTTCAGTACAATTCCAGGCTATATGTCCAAAGTTGTTACACTTATAATATATGATCTTGTTTATTTCATCAAAAGGTCTTCTTTCTCTTGATGTTCTCTCATTAGATCTTCTTCTAATTGTAGGATTGGTATTTCCAAACATTCTACTATTTATTTTATCATTATCATACTTAGGTTTCCTACAATCAATTACTTTATGGCACATACCATGACAATTATGACAATAAAAATTTGTAATGTGATTAAATGACTTATTTGTACAATTTATTTTCATATGACCTATTTGGGCATATGCACCTAGTTGTGGTGTCAAAAAGGTGACAAGTTTTTTTTTTTTTTTTTTCATATTTTCAATAGTGCGTACGCCCTATAGCACGTACGTGCTATGGTTTGGGTAACCCGAGCCATAAAGCATTACATGTTATTATAAAAATCAAATTTTTATATATGATGGGCTGCACACCCATAGCCCATCATTTTCATTTGAGGTTTTTACTATTCCTGTAGAGCAGCATGCACACAGGTTGAAAAATCCAACATTTTCACCATCCCTTTCCATTATACCTCCTCACCGGCAAAATTCAAAATCACAAGCACACCCATGCCGATGTCATACGTGATCTAAACTTAACTTTGCATTGTTTGATATGTTTTTCATATTATTTTGTAGGGTTTTTACAATTTTTATTTAGATTTGTTTATTTATTTGGATTTCAATTGATTTTTTATCAGGAAATGTCCATAATCAACTGACAAATCCATAAAACCCTCAAGAACCTCAAAACCAAAATCGTCAAGAACCTCAAAACCAAAACCCTCCTCAAGAAGAACAACAAATTCCACAACCCGAACCAATTGCAAGACCTCTGCTAGGCATACAAGAAAATATAATAAATGAAATAGAGAGAGGCAAAACTGAATTATAAGGACTCATTGCTCGGTTGAAAGAATCTGGACAAACCAATCCAATAAGGGCTCAATTGGCATCATCCCTCGAATCCATTAAGACCCAGATAGCCTCAGTTAGTGGTTAGTTAGATATTTGGCGGGTTAAGAGGGATGAATAAAAAAGATTTTATGCAAATAAATTGTCATATGAAGATGTTAAAAGAAAAGAAATACCAAAAGGTAGAATATGTACATTATTTAGAAAACCCGGTGAGCAAAATTCTATTAGAGAGGGTACTAAATGGTTCCCCATCCATTGGTGCATACACGATGCTATTAGAAATAATTTTTGGAATAGATGGTGGATGGTTTTTGATGCCCCTCCTTGTAACAATCACTAGGTCCCCATGTATTTTTTGAAGAAATTATCTTGTGTGTTTTTCCTTGGGGAGATCCCCAATTATTTTGATATATTAGACTCCCAGGGTAGAGGTGGGGGGTGATCATTTGAGATGCTGGGAGCACGTCGTGACCCTAATGTAGTTAGGGAACCTATGGTAAAGCCACAACACGAGTTGTGAAGGAACATGTAGAGGCCAGTGCTCTAGGGACCATTAATGCTTTGACACAAACCCTAATGAATTCCATGAGCCCATTAGTTGAGGGGGAGCCTTTTGTGCATCGTGGTCATATGTGCACCTCATGCAAATCCCTATGCACATTTGGTACTCATGTTGGAGATGGTGCGAATGATGGGCTCACCACTGATCAGTTCATAAATGACACATTTGGCATTGACACATAGGCAAATTACAATTATAATTTACTAATTTGATCACATTTCATATGTATAGTGAATGATTAATTAATTAGCATCTATTGACATTGTTCAAAATTCAGGGTCAGAGTGTTGTTTGGCCTAGCAGCGATCCTCCAAGCCCATTTTTTGTCCCTCCATGAGTCTAGAGGTATGTATCGATTTAATCATTTTAATTAATACATATATTTACTAAGTAATCATATTAAGGATTGACAAAAGAATTATGCACGTGCATCAGTTCTCCATAGGACCCTCAACCTTTACTATAGACTCGAAGCATAGACATCGTATGAGCTTCATACAAGTACAGTTGTTTCATGTTAATTTAATTCATTTGATTATATTTTTTTCATGTTTCATGTTACATGTAACGTGTATTTTATGACATGCAGCTCATGATGTCGGACACACCTCCTCATCTTCAATAGTCTGTTGATTGTGGAGTGGTCGTAGCTATGGCTAGCTCACAACCATTGACTAAGGTATGAAAGAATTTTCTTCATTTTATTTATTGTTTATAATAGTTAGTCTCAAAATATCTAATTTTATTTATAAGTTATTATATTTATTGAATTTTTGTAAGGTCTCATCACGCCTGATCATCCACGAGCCTTCAAGGTAGACTTACAGAGTGACTATTTGATGGCGGTAAGAAAATAATTGATTTTTTGTGTACATATATTTGATTTCAATGTATAATAAATATTGATTCATATCTACTTTGTTTGTATCAGCTTGAGTTGGAGAAGAGCCTCAACAAAAGGATGAGCGAGCGTGTCAGGAGGACCCTGTCATCTCCACCATCTCCCTCCACACGATGATAGAAGACGTCAAGAGATTTTTTTTCCTTCCCCTCGTGGGAAGGAAAATATATAGTTGATCTAGACATGTATATATATAGGCATTAGTGGACATATTCGATACACATTTGATGTATATGACATTTAATTTTTGATGTATGACATTTATTTGATGTATGACATTATTTGACTTATGACATTATTGGTTAATATATGATATGTTTGTTCATATACAACATTATTTGTTATCATTTTATATTATATGTTTTTTCATGTATGACATTAAATTAGATATGTTTGTGTATGACATTAAATTAGATATGTGCATGTATGACATTAAATTAGATATGTTTATGTATGACATTAAGTTCAATACCTAATCTATTTGAAACTTTGATAGAATATTGATTAACAATAAAATTTATCACTGTTTAAGCATAAGTTAATCATTTGCAATATGTCATCGTCATATGATTTATGATCTTGTTCATGTTTAAAGTTTTCCTTCTCTATCATTTGTTTATCAAGTTTAATTCAATACCTAATTAGTTTGAATTTTTGATACAATATTGATTAGCAATAAACTTTATTAGTCAAGATCGATTAGGACCTCCTGGCAATTGGTCACCTAAATAAGAACCTTGAGATTTATTAGGAACTCCATGAAAGAAATCAGTAGCTTGAGAAGCTCTCCATTTGTTAAGCTTCAATACATAACCACCATTCTTTATCACCAATTAAAAAATGTCAGAGATACTAGAGAAAAGATGGATTATTTGCAAAAAAAGTCATTTTAAAAATCATAAATGTAACATAATCACTGATAGTTTTATGTGTTTTCATACATTTATGATTGTCACATAATCACCAACTGATTGGAATGTGTTGTTATTATTCTATAGTAACTAGATTAAGGTAAAAATAAAAGTTTAATAAATAGTTGTAATGTAGAGGAAAGAGAGATATCTCACATGAGAGGGGGATGAATCTAAGATGACACATAAAATACTTGTAAGAGGGAGCTATACTTGTTAACGAATTTACAATGCATGTCATGGAAAATCATAGAGCATCTTTAATAGGAAATTAAAGAATATGACAAGTGGAAGGAACATGTTGTTTTGTAGACTCGTATTCAAATTTGGGTGTCAATTTTCTAATGAAGGATTCAAGCACTGCAATTTGGTAGTTTTGGCTCATGTTATCCTTGTATCTCACTCTATCCTTGTATCTCACTCTCTCTTATTCCCCCCCTCTTTATATTTCTATTTTTTTCGTATCTATTTTTTTTCCATATCTATGTAGCCATCTATCCTCTTTATCTCCCCCTCACTAATGTGAAGATATTGAACAAAAGTGAGGTTTAAGCACTTTCTTCTTCCTAATCTACCAAACTAAACTTGTGGCCTTCCTAATATCTTACTCCTTTAGGATATCATTTTTTGTGGCCTATCCAAAGTGATAGGGTCATTTGTGAACTCCTCCGAGGTGAGTACTTCTCCAATCAAGATCTTGCACCTTTTTATTTTAGAGACACTAGCCCTATTCCAAGCCAATAACTATAACTTTTCACCAATGGCTTCACCAACCTCAAGTTTCTATTGGGACACCTTCCTTATGTTCAAATGATTGAGAATCAACTCTTGGTTTAACCCTCCAATTGTCATACAATACAAAATGTTGACTATCATAGAATTCCTTGTAGGTCTCCTACTCTATTTTTCTAGACTTAAATTCCTCTTAGGTTGAAATCTAACTATTCTATGGGTAGATTTAGACACCCTTTTGGAATTTATTTAAGACTCCAAAGCCTAGATTCCCAATTCCATTCCTATAGCACCTAACCCATGTAAAGTACATAGACCTAATAAGATCACACTAGGTTTGGTTTTCAAAGTAAATACTAGATAATTGGTTCATGGCCTCATACCTCCTCTACTAACCAAAAATAACTCAAATCCACCACTAACCTACCCATCAATTCTATTCAACATTTTTAAATCTTTTTTCTCTCAATCCTACCTGAATACACTAAGCTATTCAACTTAGGGACTAATGTAAACATGGTTTTTCCATCGAGACACTTCCTGAGCTCTAGGAATCTATAATTATACCTTCCTTACTTGAATTTTCTAGAATCTTAGAGAGTTACACTAGTTCAAATACAAGTTAGGACTTCATTTGTGGAATGAGCTCTTAACAAGCCTTTTCCTAGATTGTTTCTAGAAAACTTTCCTTAAACACTTTAAATCAAAACTAAACTATCTCAAACCAATTTAAAATATCACAATAACACAACTTAGGATCTTCAAAAAATCAACTTAGTTTGTAAGAATCACCACAGATATGATCACACAACTAAAACCATACTCCCTAAGACACTTCTCTAACATGTACCATGATTATTAACCTTGTAATGAGCATTTAATCTGAAGAATTGGTGGCCACTAAGCAAGAAAGTTGTGAAAGCAAGGGTTAAAGTTTAGGGGATAGAACTATAGCAGGAGATTGGTCTTAATAAGGATAGTGTTTGAGTTTGGGAACATGCTTGTGATGAAAAAATATTGATGTTTGCATCTTTAATTGGTCAGAAAAGTGTCGGCACGTGTGAGATTGACCAAGCCCTAGGAACAAGGGTTCTGAAAGGGTGAATTGGGGCTTCTGAGGTTACAAAACTCTTAGATTGAAATTGACTGTGGAATATCCTAATTGAAGACATTTTACAAGATTGTGCAAAATTTGGAAGCTAGATCTTAAGTCTTCCTATCAATTGCTTTGTAATTGCATCATTCTTACATTGTTGGAAATAGGGGCAATGTGAAGGATCTCTGATATTTTCCCAATGAAGGGTATCTAAGTTTTATATATGTTTTGTGCAAGGATAAAGGGTATCCAAAACATTTATTTCTTCAAGGAGTATTTTGGGAAAAACAAAAGTTATTGTTCAATTTGTCTTGCTGCTATCACCGAATTGAAAAAACTTGCACTGACAACATTTGGGTACATTGAGCATTTTGGCTTAGAAGGTATTGAAACTGAAAGTTATTGATTGGAACATGTTATATATGACAAAAAAAACCTATTTAATATGTTACTGATATTTATAACATTGAAATAAAGTTATTGTTTGTCAATGACTATTTTAGCAATTACCTAGTGTGATCTCATCAATCGTAACTTACTCAATTATTCATAATAAGAGGTACTATCATAAACATAGAATCCTTATACATAGAATAATCAAACTATAGGATTCAAACTCCTACAACATTATACAATGCATACTTTATTCAATCAATATCTAGTAACATGCTAAAAACACTAAGTAAAATATTGAATGTTAATGACAACAAAAAAATGGATTCACATATTATCAAATCTATACCAATATTCATCAATAAATAAAGTATCAATGTTGCATAATTTATGCCTACAATCTCCCCCTTTCAAATTAATGACAACAATTACATATCATAACACTACAACATGACAATACTCACATATCCTCTTGACTTATTCATGGATGAGTACACTCATATTCTTCAATACTCACCAATATTTATCATCTTCAAATTATGATGAAACAAAATAATGTTTCCACTTTTTTCTATTATATATTCCCTCTTATGAAAATACTCATAGAACTAGATTGCAACACTTCTCTACTTCATGTCTCTGCTTGACTCATATCTTAACTATAACATTTCTCTCCTGGAGTAGCATTCGCCAATAGTTCATTTCTCCCCCTTTGACTCATATCTTCTATTTTTATATCACTATCTTTGATATAAGTCCATTCAATATTTTATCTTTATCTCCATATAAATAATCTCCCTATAACCAATCTCCTCCACTTTGACAAAAATTCCAAAGGTAACAAATCATTCATAATATATGCCCTTTTACTTTTTATTATTCTTGATTATAAATTTCTCTCTCTTTATTTATCTTAGCATTACAATATCACACTAAGAATTCTCCTGTAGTCATGCTAAGAATTCTCTCTAAGTCATGCTAAGACTTCTCCCTCAATGGATTATACCACTACATCAATTCATACATATGATATTCTTCGTAAGTACATATGGAGTGATACAATCAACATATTCCTTTAGTTAACTTTAGATAGGAGAATGGCCCCAAATCTACCTTTGATATGAACATAATAGATCTTAAGTCTTCCTATCAGTTGCTTTGTAATTGCATCATTCTTACATTGTTGGAAATAGGGGCAGCATGAAGGATCTCTAATATTTTCCAAAGGAAGGGTATCTAAGTTTTATATATGTTTTGTGCAAGGATAAAGGGTATCCATCTATTTCTTCAAAGATTCTTTTGGGAAAAACAAAAGTTATTGATCAATTTGTCTTCCTGCTGCCACAAAATTGGAAAAACTTGCATTGACAACATTTTGGTACATTGAGCATTTTGGCTTAGAAGGTATTGAAACTGAAAGATATTGATTGGAACAAGTTAGATATTCCAAAATAAACCTATTGATGCCTTGAAACCTCCTAGAGTTGACTATTTGTAGATTTTTCCCATCAAGACCTAGAAGGGTCTCTTGGAACACTTCTACACTTTTGCTCATTTTGGGTTGTCTAAAGGGATCATCATACTTTTGTCTGCATTAGAAGGGGATAGGATGAGGTTGGGGATAAGGTTTAATTGGCCACCCAGAGCTAATAGAGCAAAAAATTTGATCCCATGATGAAAAATGAGAGAGATTTGGTAGTCGGCAACTTTGTACTGGCCAACACTGCAAGTTTCAACATCACCTGAGATGGTATCATAAAATGAAAATGGAGTGTGATCTCCAAAAAGAGAGAGAGGTTATTATAGGTCTCCACAACATGGTCTTGTAGGAACTAGAATTGCATCCATACCTTGTATGAGCTCCGAGATATGCCCCATCAAAGATCACAGCCCTATGGCATTTAATGACCCTTAGGGAGATTCTGGTTTGGCATGCCTAAGAAAATTTGAGGACTAAAGGGGATAGGATGAGGTGGGAATAGGGTTTACCTAGCCAAATAGAGCTAATGGAGTAGACAGTTTGATCCCACGATAAAAGGTGAGAGAGATTTGGTAGTTGGAAACTTTGTACTAGCCAACACTACAAGTTTCAGCATCACTTGAGATGGCATTGTAAAAAAAAAAAAGAGTGTGATCTCCAAAAAGTGAGAGAGGTTATTTTAGGTCTCCACAACATAGTCCTATAGGAACTAGAATTGTATCCATACCTCAGACGAGCTCCAAAATATGCCCCATCAAAGATCACAATCCTATGGCATGTAGTGACCCTTAGGGACATTTTAGTTTTATGTGCCTGAGAACATTCAAGCTTTGAAGGGGATAGGACAAGGTTGGGGATAAGGTCTACCTATCCACCCAGAGCTAATGGATCAAATAGTTTGATCCCATGATGAAAGGTGAGAGAGATTTGGCAGTTGGCAATTTTGTACTGGCCAACACTACAAGTTTTAGCATCGCCCGAGATCGCATCGTAAAATGAAAATAGAGTGTGATCTCCGAAAAGTGAGAGAGATTATTGTAGGTCTCTACAACATGGTCTTGTAGGAACTAGAATTACATCCATACCTCTTACGAGCTCTAAGATATGCCTCGTCAAAGATCACAACCCTATGGCATTTAGTGACCCTTAGGGATGTTTTGGTTCGGTGTGCCTGAGAACATTTGAGAACTAAAGGGGATAAGAAAAGGTTTGGGATAGGGTTTATCCAGCCACCTAGAGCTAATGGAGTAGAAAATTTGATCCCATGATGAAAGGTGAGAGAGATTTGGCAGTTGGCAACTTTGTACTAGCCAACACTGCAAGTTTCAGCATCACCCGAGAAATGAAAATAGAGTGTGATCTCCAAAAAGTGAGAAAGGTTATTATAGGTCTCTACAACATGATCCTGTAGGAACTATAATTGCATCCATAACTTGCACAAGCTCCGCGATATGCCCTGTCAAACATCGTAGCCCTATGGCATTTAGTGACCCTTAGGGATGTTCTGGTTTGACGTGCCTGAGAACATTCGAGCACTGAAGGGGATAGGATGAGGTTGGGGATAGGGTGTACCTAGCCATTTGGAGCTAATAGAGTGTATAGTTAGATGCCATGATGAAAGGTGAGAGAGATTTGGCAATTGCCAACTTTGTATTGGCCAACACTGCAAGTTTTAGCATCAGTCGAGATGGCATCGTAAAATAGAAAAGGAGTGTGATCTCCAAAAAGTGAGAGAGGTTATTGTAGGTCTCCACAACATGGTCCTATACGAATTGGAATTACATCCATACCTCACACGAGCTCCAAGATATGCCCCATCAAAGATCACAGCCCTATGGCATTTAGTGACCCATACGGACATTTCGGTTCGGTGTGCCTGAGAATGTTCAAGCACTGAAGGGGGTAGGATGAGGTTGGAGATAGTGTTTACCTAGCCACCTAGAGCTAATGGAGTAGACTGTTCAATCTCATGACCCTTTGTCTGCTAAGTTGGAAATTTGAGCAACTTTTACAACTTTCAACAATGCAACTTTGCACAAAAAGTGCAATTTTAATATTTTTCACTTGATTCCAATTCTATGACTTAGAAAAGGTTTGGCAACAATAAAACCTCAAAGGAATATAGGAATATAGATAGTTTTATGGTTATTTCTAAAAAGTTGCTAAATTGTTGCAAAAGTTGCTAATGCAACTTTGCAATTTTTGCACTTTTTGGAATTTCAACTAACCACCAATCTAAATGAATCCTAATCATTCCACATGATTATTATAGAACACAAAATCACCAAACCAACCTAAAAAAGTGCAAAATATTGCAAAATGAAAAAAGTTGCTAAAGAGCAATTTTTGCAAATAATAGTTATCAAACTGGAAATGAGGTTGTATGGTGTTCCAACCATCCAAATGGAAGTTATAACTATTTTAAGGCATGTAATTAAGATCCCCACACATGGGAAAGGCCATTGTATGGATGGTGGACAACATTGGTGAATAAAAAACTCAAATTTAATGTCTTTTTTACTAATTTTTCAATTATGCATAGAATGTACGGATTGGTGGTGGTACATGCCTTATATGGTTGGATAGAGGGTTGAGTCAAGATTCCATTTCAATTTTTTTGAGTTCTTTATCTTGTATACAAAAAAAGTTATATCAGTTTTAGTGTATGTAGGTTAGATTTACTCCAAATTTGAGAGTTTCAGGAAGATAGAATCCTAACTTGAAAACCCACTGTGGGATTTCAATGATACTTTTTGGAATACAATTTAGGAGAGGGTTCTTTCATATTGCAAAGATTGAGGGTGGTAGGAGCATGGCATCTATTTTTACCAGCAAGCCCTAGACTGAACATAATCTTATGTATAGTCTAGATTTGAAGGAAAAAGAAGGATCAGACTCCCAAACTGATTAATCTAACCCAAGTATAGGGTGTAGAAGGACAAGTTTGATATATATTAGAGATCCAAGGGGTTGAACCAAGTTTTTGAACCCATTTTTTAATGTTTTCCTTGTACCCTAGCCTAAATTGGCCATTTAGGACTGTGACACAAAGTGGGCATAACTTGATGCTAGAGCTGAGTTGGTGGTTAATCTTTTGGAATCTCTTAGGGGATGTTGAAGAGTATTTAAAAATACAAAAATAGTGGGGGGTCCTTTGTATGGTTTGGGAGTTTGATCGTTAAAACTAGAAATTGTCCTCATAGGAAGTGTTGGTAACAATTTTGAAATTTGATTGCTGAGTGTTGAGAAACCTCAAGTTTGGGATTTTTCTTGTTGGTTTGAGTCCATAATAACCATTTCCATCTAAAAGTTGAGTGTTGAAACCATTTAAGAACTATTTTCCTTTGTAGGCCTATTGGTGGTAGGGAGTTCCTAAGTGTTGAGTGAGGGTTGGGCTTGTGAAGTGGAGTCCACTTGCAGGGTAGAGTCTCCCTATATTAGAAGTCCATTGGATCCTTAGTCCTTGGTGTCTTCAATGAATGTATCTTCATAGAATGACCTTGGTGCCCCTACACCATTATGCGATGATGATGAACATGATTAAAATTATAAGATTTATGCCTACATGTTACAATGAAAAAGTCATATCTATTTTTGAAATTAGGAACTATAAAACAAGTTTCAACAGAAGCTTAGGCTGGAAGACTTTTTCTCTATGAGATGACTACTCTTGGTAATAAGCTACCAAATATTGAACCTAAACTAAAATCTAATATTTATAAGGATAAGGAAGAACTTTTGAAAGATATTAGCTATGCTATTGTAATAATTTGCTGAAGGAAAAAAATGAAAATGACAAGATCTAGTAGCTCAATCGATAACACAAATTTTCCGATTGTTGGCCAACACTGGTGCAGGAGAACCAAGGTCACAAGTAGGAGGCAAGATGAGAAATATTTAGGTGTATTGGAAGAAAAATGGCTTTCTAAGGTCATTAAAACTTGTAATGATTTTAATCATGGACTTGTGATCTTGTTTTGATCATAGATTGATCATATTGTAATCAAAGCTTTAATGTAAGCCTTAATGGCATTATTGAGCCTACAAGGTACCTAAGGGTCACTAGGAATGGATTTGGATTGATCCTAAGTTAGGGGTGGATAGAAAAGACATATAAAGGTCTTGAATAATGTAATAATGCTACCAAAGCCTCTAAATTATGTAAAAGGCACTAAAAGTGCAATATTTTGTAAAATTGCCAACATTGGCAATATAAGCCAAAATGGGCTTAATCGAGTCATGTAAGGGGTCCAAAGGGTAGATATGATTTTTATTTTATTTTTTGTGTTTAATAAGGTCTCAAATGACCATATTAATGTAATGGGATAGTCATGTAGCAAGGAATATCAAAAACTTGTCAATTGACAACTAAAAGTGTCAATTTGACAACTAAAAGTGTCAATTTGACAACAAAATAAGGTGATTAATGCACATAGGTGGTTAGAGGGGTAGTTAGGGAGGTTTCATTTGGTTTTGAGAGTCTAAATGAGTTTGAAACCTCATTCCCACATGTGAGATACAATTTTGGATGGTCAAAATTGATTGATAATGTAAGAGTTTTGAAGTTTGAACAATGAATGCATAGTTTTCCCTAAAATTTGAGTGCATAAAAAGGGATATGTGATTGCTCCCAAGGTGGATTTAGTGTTTTCTCCAAACAAGAGTTGAATTTTATGTTGAAACTAATCTAATATAACCAAAGTGAAGGTGTTTGAACCATTTCGGGGTTCTAGAGACATTGCAAAGTAAGAGTTCTAGAAAGCCCTAGGGTAAAGGGGCTAGAAAGGAGGGTTTTGTAAAAACCATTGTAAAGTTGATCATGAGACCAAAAAAATAGAATAATCCTTGCATTTGAGTCATGTATTAAGACTATTTTGGGTCATGGGAGTTCCAAAAGTCAAGGGATTATGAGTTGCTTTGTAAATGGCCTCAAACTAGGCCTAGTTGGCAGACTAAAATAGCCAGTTTTGAGTGATATTTTACAAAAAAAGTGTAGGCGGTTTTGGAGTATATTTTATAGTGAGGAAAAGGGTATTTTAATGACCCAATATTTTAGGAAATTCTATGGAAATTTTTGGAGAAAACAAAAAATTAGTGACTGGACCTCCTCTTGAACCCTAGTAGAGTCTAATTCCTTGGGTAGATTCCAAGAATACAAGAGAATCCCAGAGTTGAGTTGTGGTTCCTAGGGGAATATAGGAGGGCTTTGAATCAAACACACACACTTTTTGTATAGTCATGGATATTGTGATCATTCATGAACTTGAAAAACTAACACCATGTTCAAAATAGTGTTGTGAAAAAGGACTACAAAATAGAGGGAAATGGCCATCAAATATGCATGATTTAAATAGCTACATTAAATGACCCTTTACTTCATAAATCACTTCAACTTAATCATTACATTGTATAGACAACCTCATCATATGTCACTTGAATAAACCTATCATGTACAAAATGAGGGAAAAATCCACAAAATTATATCTTAAAATGTTACAATAGTAAAAACCTCATGGAACACACATGGGATGAATATACATAATCAAGTATTAACCCTTTCTAACATTCGAACTTTATGATAATAATGAGTCAAAGTCCAAAAAATTGGAATGCAATAATTGCAAGTATTCTTGGGTATCTATTACAAGTAACCATGGTTTGGAAGAAAATTAAGAGTAAATTAGTCTTGTAGCTAGGAAAATGAGCTTAATAAGCACTTTTGAGATGGTCATATCATGATGATCATGGATAAATCATTCAAAGCATACATTGAACCTACCCAATATATACCTATATCACTTAAATCACATTAAATACTGGAACAAAATCAATAAATATAGTTGAAGTTGTTAATATAAGAACCATTTTATGGAAGACTAAATTGATTGTCTATATACTTTTAATTCTTGTCAAATCCATCAATATACATTTGTATCCTAAAATATCAAAAGTTCAATTTCTTTTTAGTAGACCTAAATAGTATTTTGGTTCTCTCAACCTATAGATTGGCTGATCAACATTATCCTTAGAGAGAACTATATCTATAACTACCCCATTATCATCAAATTGAGACCTATTTTCCTTCTTACTTTTTGATAATTGTGATTATCTACAATTCTAGGCATAAGATGATTAACATTCAATGACACTTGAACAAAGAACAATAATAAATATTGAGGATGTGAATTGATAATACCATTTCATAGATGATTTTGGCATCTCACCCTTTATCACTTGTTGTTAGACTTTATTAGCCCTCTTCGTTGGTGACTTGCAAATGAAGAATTAGCACAGTAAAAAATTTAAGATAAGATTAATCCACTAAAATTAGAGAATGAAAAAAATTAAATTTGGCTTGTCATTAAGAATTATCCATTCATAGAAATCCTTGCTTCCTAAGTTATATGATAACCCTTGCTTGATGAGTATTCAAAACTTCTCCCATTGTATCCTTGCTTTCACCAGTTTGAAGTTTTTGGTTACATGCACACAATCATGACTTTACATCACAAAGCATTCACATTCTAACAATTTTCATGTTCTTTCATTACATTTTGATCTAAAAAAAAAATTATAAACTTTCACTTATTCAAATGACTAATCTAAAAATGAGTCCTATTAAAGAATCTAATATAAACTCAAATAATGTATCTAGATTCTAAACAAATCAAAACATAAAATCTATGATTTAAACTAAATCTCATCACTTACACATCATAACAATACAATCCACCTGAGTCATGTGGATTATCTTGGGGAAGAGGTTGTAACATTGTATTTGGATCCAATCGATCACTCTTTCCCTCTCTCCCTCTCTCCCTATTCAATCTAATGAGCCAACTAGATCTGCTCGACATTTTAGTGTCTCAAGTATTGCCTCATGGTATGACTCGCGAACTTTCCAAAGAATCTTATTATGTGGTCCACCATATTTTATGAAGTGAACATTTGATGCGACAACAAGATTTGAATAATAAGGAATCTTCTTCTCTGTTTTCCGATCCTCAAATAACCACAAGTTAGGGTTCTTCATAGAATATTGTCTAAGCCATGTGCCTGTAACAACCACCGCAACGGCATGGTACTCTAAACCTTCACCATCTATAAATGAGTGATGCAATTTTTGTTTAGCTTCAACACAATGACACAAATAATAATAATCTGTCCCTTCTTCATTGTCTTCAGGTGCAATAACAGAAAAAATATGGCCTATAGTGACAAAATGTACAAGATGTAGTCATTAATTCAAAAAATACTTGGGTAAAAGTTATAAAGTTACATATTGAAATTACAAATATATATAAATATATATATTACTAGGTTGCACTAGATATGACAAGTGGTCAAAGTCCATAGACGAATCCATCTCTACCACTTCTAGTGCTTGTGGGGGATGATAGGTGTCAATTGGGTCCAAAACTCGTATATCCCATTTGTCCACCCATTCGGTTGACTCACAGTCATCCTAATTTTCCTCTACACATGATGGACAATAGCATGCCTTTTTTTGTGTGTGGATACTCCATGAACCTACATCAGAGCTTCTAAAAGAGTGGAACTCACTAGATCCTATTAGTGTGCAACAATCCTGATATGGTGCAATGTTAGTATTATCTATCAACCAAAAAAATCTACGAACCATAGACTCACCTTCCTTACCTGGATCCATTGTAGCGTTACACCATTGACAATGGATTTTACATCTATCAATATTGCTCCATCTTTATACTTTAGTTCTTCATGAGCCAAGGCTCTTTTAATGCATGCATCTTCACCATCGTGCTCTCCCTTACCATGACCAACCTCTGTGAAATTCCACATGTATTGAATTCTACACAACCTATGCATCCTACTCAACCAATAGAACATCCATGCATTCTTGAATTAAGATGCGCAATTGCCTAACCAAATAATGTGCTAATAATATGTTATGCCCCTATTAGCCAAATCTCCATAAAATAGTTGAAAACAACCATGTACGAACTCTATAGAATATGATTGATCATCGCTGATGTAAAAATGGTATTCCTTCAAAATTTTCCTATCATCCTCTGTACTTGTCGGTGAATGCATGAATGTTATGTGAACAAATATGGAAACTTGTTGAGAAGTATAATACTTTTCTTACACCTCATTTTGTGGTTGTAGTGTGTAGTTCTCTGTGAAATCTACAATCAAAACAATGGTATCTAGTGGAAATATATCTCTTCAAAACTTGAATTGCAAATCTAGCCATCGAGCTCTATGGGTATGCCACCAAAAATCTTCATGAACTCATACACTAGAATCTTTTCAATGACTAAATCACATCTTTTACCATATTTCCCATCTTTTAGAGCATATGTCACTATCTTAAATTTTTCATAATCTACTATTTTATTTCCAATTGCATGTGTAGTATCCATATGTTGACAAGTTGATAAAAGTTGCAAAGAACCACAAAATAAGCACATACCATCCAAGCATGATGTCTTGTAAAATTGTTGGCATCCCCTATTTCACATAAAATTTTGGATATGAATTCCCTTGAAGATCTTGGTGGCTCATTTATGTCACAATCTTACAAAACAAACTGAGAATGCAAAACTACGCATATATGCCTAAAACCATCAAAATGGTTAGAAAATTCAATATGTATCTTACAACAACAAGTTGTGTGTGTGTGATTTATCTTCACATAAAAATGTTTACCCATCTCAATTTTTTTTTGACTTATTCAAATTTGAGGATACATACCAATAAATTTTGCAAAAAATTGTGTCTAAGTTGAGTCCAAAAAATGTTTCACATGTGGGTCGCGATTTTGGCTACCAATCCTCCTTCTTAAAACATCTCTTTGACTAGGGGAAACATGTGTGTTATTTTTTCAAAAATCTTTGATCAATAATTTCAAGGCTTCACTAATTTCTTTATCCTTTCATGGTAGTCTACCGCTAAATGTCCATAACTCATTTTTTATTGGATCTTCCAATCTCTCACACCTTAGCATGGCTCTTCTTAGAATACCTCTACCAATTTTTAATGTTTTGCTTGTCTTTCTCATGAATCGAGCTTTCTTCATTTGGCTACTTACCATTGTTGATGTAAGTACTCATCTTGTGATATTACTATTTTTGGTGCATGATTTAAAACCCACTTTGTCATAAGCACTTATTAGATTCTTTAGAATATTTTTTTTATTTGAATTGTCCATCATTCTTAGCCCAAAAATCTTCATGATAGGCCTAAATTTCAAATTCCTCATCATTTCAACAAATGATTGGCATTGACCTGTAATATTTAATTTTTCAAAACATAATCTCCACATATGGTTAACTTTTCTTTGACAAGTATGCTTGCTAATCTTGTCAGGCATTGATTTCAAAATGTTAGTATCAATATCAATAAAATATTCTGGCCTTCTAAAATGAATTCTAGAAGGTGTTATAATCTCTTCCATTCCCTCAATATTTTGAACATCAACATAAGGTCAAGTGTATTGGGTACCTTGAACCGAAGATAATGTGCCTTGAGAATAAGATGCAAAAGATGGAATATCACCTACTTGATGTGTTGATGTTGTGCCTTCAACATAACATGATGGAGTGTGTATATTGTCAGATCTACAAATTAGTGTCTCTTCAAAATGAGAGGACGATATGACTTCAACATTGGAAGATGGTATTGTGGGCAATATGACTCCAACATTGAAAGATGGTGTAGCAGACAATATGACTCCAACATTGAAAGATGGTCTAGCAGACAATATGACTCCAACATTGGAAGATGGTTTAGCGGATGATATGACTCCAACATTGGAAGATGGTGTAGCTTCACAATTCAATTTTCTTCTTGAGCGTAACAATCTCATTCATTCTCTTTGTCTTTCCAATTCTTCCTCTTTGTTTCTTTGTACCGGTGGTTCTTGATCCTCTTCGAAAGTGAATTCTTCATTATTGCTTTGCAATTTTCTTTGCTCACATAGTAATTTCATTTTATCTCTTTTAATTGCCAAATCTCTCTCCCTATCTTAATTTTTTTGAGTTTTTAGTTTCTTCCTTGGCATGATGATGATTTCTATATGTCAAATTATTCAAACATCTGAATTATTTAAAATGTGTAAATTAAAAATTGTTCAAATACATATTAAAATTATAATTATTTGAATGAATACACAATATATATCAAATGACTTGTCAAATTTTTAACCATTTCGAAATAACATTTCATTCAAACATACAAATTTCAATGAATTCACTATATATTAAACAACATGTCAAACTATAATCAAATTTGTATCTATATATCAACAAACAATATTTAAAATAGATTGCACTAACCTTTTCTATACAAGGAATATTAAAAAAGTCTTCAAATCACATATCCAATGATTGGATTTGGTGTTTGCTAGCTTCCAAAAGTGTTGAAATAGTGTTTGTTATTTTGAAACCCATGATTTCTATCAGAATAATAGAGTGCATAATAGATGAAAAGTAGAGAATGGATGAAATGGGCCCCAAAGTTTCTTTTTGACCATTTTTAGGTGATTTCACATAGTGCGTATGTGCTATAGCACGTATGCACTATGTGAAAACACATTACTCTCCATCCTCCCTACTCTCTATCCTCCCTATTCTCTCTCACATCCCCTACCCTCTCTCTCTTCCTACTCTCTCTCCCCTCTCCCATCCATTACTTTGTCTCTCACTCTCCCTCTACCACTACCTACTCTCTCTACCTCTCTCACCGGCTCTCCTCTCACATCCCCTACTCTTTAGATCTCTCACACACACTTTTATCCCCCCACTCTCTTCTCTCCCATCCCCTACTCTCTACATCTATCACACACACTCCCATCCCCCCATCTCTTTCCCTCTCCCTCTCCCACTCCCTCTCCTACTGCCTACTATCTCTCTCTCATGAGTTCTCTCTCTCCCTCTCTCTCTCTCTCTCTCTCTCTCTCTCTCTCTCTCTCTCTCTCTCTCTCTCTCTCCTCCCATCCCCTACTTTAACTCTCTCTCCCATCCCCTACTCTCTCTCACAGTCTCCCATGCCCTAATCTCACTCTCTCTCTCCCATCCCGTATGAGCTCTCTCTACCACCACCTACTCACTCTCACACTCTCTCCCATCCCCTACTCTATCTCTCTTAGACACACACTCCCATCTCCCCCTCTCTCTCCCTCTCCTACTCCCTCTCCCACCCCTTACTTTCTCTCCCCCATCCCCTACTCTCTCTCTCTCCTCTCCCATCCCCTACTCTCTCACACTTTCACACTCTTTCCCATCCCCTACTTTGTCTCTCTTACAAACATTCCCATTCCCCCCCTCTCTCCCCCTCTCCTACGACCTACTTTCTCTCCCCCATTGCCGTACTCTCTCTCTGCCAACCCCTACTCTCTCTCACACTCTCACACTCTCCAACATCCCCTACTCTCTCTCTTTCATAGAAACACACACTCTCATCCCCCCTATCTCTCTCCCTCTCCCTCTCCCTCTCCCTATCCTATTGCCTACTCTTTCTCTCTCTCTCAAGTTCTCTCTCTCCCTCTCTACTCTCTCTCTCTCCCATCCCGTATGAGCTCTCTGCCACAACCTACTCACTCTCACACTCTCTCCCATATTCTACTCTATATCTCTTACACACACACACTCCCATCCCCCCTCTCTCTCTCCCTCTCCCACTCCCTCTCCCACCACCTACTTTCTCTCCCCCATCCCCCACTCTCTCTCTCCTCTCCCATCCCCTACTCTCTCACACTCTCTGCCATCCCCTACTCTATCTCTCTTACACACACACTCCCATCCCCTCCTCTCTCTCCCTCTCCCACCACCTACTTTCTCTCCTCCATTGTTTTACTCTCTCTTTTCCACCCCCTACTCTCTCTCACACTCTCACACTCTCTCCCATCCCCTATTATCTCTCTTTCATAGACACACACACTCTTATCCCCCCACTTTTCTTCTCTCCCATTCCCTACTCTCTACATTTTTCACACACACTCCCATCCCCCTATCTCTCTCTCTCTCCCTCTCCCACTCTCTCTCTCCTACTGCCTACTATCTCTCTCTCAAGTTCTCTCTCTCCCATCCCTTACTCTCACTCTCTCTCCCATCCCCTACTCTCTCTCACACTCTCCCATCCCCTAATCTCATTCTCTCTCTCTCTCTCTCTCTCTCTCTCTCTCTCTCATCCCATATGAGCTCTCTTTGCCACCTACTCTCTCTCACACTCTCACACTCCCTCATCCCCTACTTTATCTCTCTTACACACACACTCCCATCCCCCCCTCTCTCTCTCTCCTCTCCCATTCCCTACTCTAGATTTTTCACACACTCCCATCACCCCTCTCTCTCCCTCTCCCACTCCCTCTTGCACTACCTACTATCTCTCTTTCTCTCTCTCTCTCTCAAGTACTCTCTCTCCCTCTCTACTTTCTCTCTCCAATCCCCTACTCTCACTCTCTCTCTCTTCCATCCCCTACTCTCTCTCACACTCTCTCCCATCCCATACTCTCTCTCTCTCTCTCACCCCCATCTTGTATGAGCCCTCTCTACCACCTCCTCCTCTCTCTCAAACTCTCACACTCTCTCCCATCCCCTACTTTATCTCTCTTATAGATAAATACACATTCCCATTCCCCCCCTCTCTCTCTCTCTCATAGTCCCTCTCCTACTGCCTACTCTCTCCCATCCCCTACTCTATCTCTCTTACACACTTCCATTCCACCTCTCTCTCCCTCCCACTCCATCTCCCACTGCTTACTATTTCTCTCTCTCACTCTCACTCTCTCCCTCTCTCTCCCATCCCTCTACCATTGCCTACTCTCTCTATCTCTCTCCCCTCTCTCATTCCCTACTCTCTCTCTCTTACACACACACCCATCCCCCCTCTCTCCTCTCCCATCACTTTCTCTCCCTCTCTCTCTCTCTCTCTCTCTCTCTCTCTCTCTCTCTCTCTCCCTCTCTACTACCCCCTACTCTCTCTTACATTTTCACACTCTCTCCTATCCCCTAATCTCTCTCTCATTCTCTCTTACACACATTTCTATCCCCACTCTCTCTCCCTCTCCCATTGCCTACTCTCTCTTCCATCACCCACTCTGTCTCGAGATACTCTCTCTTCCCCCTCTCCCATTCCATACTCCCTCTTTCACACACATGTACTCCCATCCTCCTCTCTCTCTCTCTTTCTCTCCCACTCTGTCTCCCACCGCCTACTCTCTCTATCTCTTTGTCTCTCTCTCACACACACATAGCCATTCCCTTGCCCCCCTCCCCCCCACCCAGCTCTCTTTTGGTCTTGGTTTGCAATTTAGGCCTCAATAGTGCATGCACCCTATAGTGTGCATGCGCTACTGAGAATTCAATGCTTTCAATAGTGCCTACGGGCTATTGAAAGCTTTGCATTAAACCCAAGCCTAAGGCTTGGTTTTTCCTTGGAGATCCAACCCAAAGGTTTGGAATTTATAAATAGGTCTAAGACATGTTTTCCAGCAAACATACCAAAAATGATTAATTTTTCTTGTGTGCTCCCCTTCAAGATTCCTCATGGTTGGGCATCAATAAGATCAGGTTACATAACATTATAGGTCTCTATGTTAGCTATCTAGCCATATAATTTATTTTTAATTTGAACTATTTCAAGCCTTTCATCTATAATTTCTTTTGAATGTATGTTCATTTTTTTTCAAAAACCACCATGTACTAATTGGGCTATAGATTTTAGCTCATTCATTGAATTTTGCAACAACATAGTTTTTTAGAAACTAGACTCCGTTCTACACACTTTGAAAAAAAGAAGTTTTGATTTTAGATTAGTTTTCGATTATTTCTAGGGGGAGCACATAGATATTTCATATTTTTGGGACGTGTCTAGTTAAAAAATTCATTAAAAAAAAAACATGTTATAAAATTACTTGAAAAATTTGGGATAAACTACATAGTGTTAAGTAACTTTTGACCAGAGTGTTTAAAGAATTTTTTAAAAAAATTTAAAATTTTAGGGGGGCCACACTTTGTACGGTGTTATATTTTTTTGGAATAAATAGTACTACTTTTTGTGGCCCCCTTTTTTGAGGACCTAAAACTAAACCATTTTGAAAAAAAATCAGGAGTTTTGAAAATAGATTCAAAGGACTATGACTTTTGTTTTTGTCATATCTTAAAATTTTGAGCATAACTATCTTCAAATTCTTGTTGACGTTGAAAATTTATAGATTTCAGGAAAAAGGTGTCCACTTATCCCCCCTTTTGGAACCACAACTTGGTGCACTTACCCATTTCATTACATGAAAAAACTTACCTCTAAATTCATACTTGGTTTCCTTAGGAGAACCCACTTGCTCAGGTTCATCCAGTTTTATCATTTTCTTCTCTTGTCCAACTTCTTTGGATTTATCAGAAGATTGACTAGATTCATTCTTATCATCAGATTTATCTTTTTCTTTATAATCTAATCCACTTTTAGGTTTCTTCATAGACATGTTAAATAGGTAACCAAGACCAGTTGTATCATAGGTAGGTCTTTGTATTGGTATTGACTCATCAAGCTTTTCTCTACTAGAATAAAGCTTTTCAAGTTGTAGCTTGCACTGGGTAAGTTCAACTTTAACAATAGTGTTGTACTTATGAAGTTCTTTATGATCTTATTTTAATGTTTGAAATTTAGATGTCCTCTTTGCTAGATTTGCCCCTAGATCTAAATTTTCAATCTTCAAATTAGATTCAACTTTCTCCATACTCAACTTTAGATTGGTAATCTTTAATTCATACTTCAAGATCTTGTACTCTATCTTCAATTTTTAATAATCATCATCACTAATTTTAAATATAGTAGATCCAAACTTGGATTTTAGGTGATCAATCTTATTCTCTTATTGTCCAATGTATACTTTGGAGTCTTTGTATCTATCTTTCAGCTTATCTCTTTCTTCAGTAAGGAGATAAATTTGTTGAAGTGCCTCTTCAAGGTTCTTCATCAACTATTCCATATCCATAGAGATCTCACTCAAGCTATTAAACCTCTTCTAAGTAACTTGGCTCTGATACCAATTGTTAGAAATAGGGAATACTGAGAGGGGTGGGGTGAATCAGTATTCTACAAACTTTTGTCACCAACTAGATATTATTTATTGCTTTGAATCATGCACAAGAAAGTAAACAAGAAATGTTGAATATTAAAAGTAACCATGCATAGATAGAACTCATAGCACCATATTTTGTTAACTAGGGAAACCCTGGCCAAGACCCTAGTGGGGATGATACCCACTAGATGATGTACTAATATAAATATTCCTTGTTAGAGGATGGACCTTTTTAGGAGTCTATAAACTCATTCAATACATATGAGTCCCTACTACAAGACTCTAAATCCCTATTAGGAGATTCCAACCTTGTTAGGAGTTGTGGTACAATGAGTGGAAGAAGAGCTCACTTCCTAAACACGCACTTTCAATTACAAGAAAAGCTCACTTCCAAAAAAAAAATTAAAGTTCCTTGAATATAGAAGTATGGATGTTGTACCTTCTTTCAGATAAACTCTAACCTTAGCTCAATTTGAGATTTCAAAATTAGGTTATCAAAATTTGCTTTTGCATATGATACAAAACTTCACATTACACTTGTAAAAATCACTTTACAATAATCTTGCAAGATGTCCTTGAATAAATACCATGCCTTTTAACAAATTATTGCTGGGTTGGCTAGGACCAAAATATACTTTTCCAACTTAGGGTAAACATCTAGGATGTCAACTCTAATTGGTAAAGTGATTATTTTGTAAACAAAATAATTCCTTTACCTTTCATTTTTTTCTTCTGTAAATCTTACATAACTCTTTTTTGTACTATTTGTACTAATGTTTGAGGTTATTCACATCATCATAAAAATGTATAATATCCTCATCTAACATCTCTTTCATAGATAAGATTATATAAACAAGTTATACATCAAAATGATACATTGTTGTAAACTAGTTTCATACTTGGAGAATTTTCTAAGTACCATTTAAACTAAGTATCTTTATTTTTGAGGTTTTCTACAACATGTACATCATGTGTTGCCATTAATGAAAATAATTACATCACTACATATATCCAATTGTCAAAATTTATATATACACAAAGGGTTGGTTTTCCTTTCTATCTATTGTATTATTTGTCTCATAGTATAATGCTTTGAGGTCTAATCTAAACAAACCCATTGTGTATTAGGGTTTAATGAAAATGAAAAACATATATGTTTAAAAAGAATTCCTAGCCTAGTTCTAATGAAAATGGTTGAACACCGTGGTAAAAAGTGGGAGAGGTAAAAGGATTTTAAGGGAACTAGGGTTGGACTCTCTTGCTAACAAAATGAAGAAGGCTAAGGTAAATTATGCAGATCTTATCTTTCAAAATGAAGAAGATAGTGAGTATGAAGAAGAGAAAGAAGAAATTGAAGGGAAAGAGAAAGAGAATATGGAAACATTTAACTTGTAAGAATTTGAAAATTTTGAGTTTGTGGAAAGACAGTCTGAAGGTGGATAGGTCTTAGGTTCCCCTTCCTCTCTAGGGTTGGCTCAATATGGTATTTAACTTCTCATGTGGTAAAAGATTAAGATATTTAGGTTATCTAGGATGAGATGAGTACCCCAATGGATACTAATATAAAATAAAAATTTTCCCCTTAGAATAGTGCAGATAATGAGGAACCTAGAGAAGTGATCAGGCTTATTGATTATGATGAGTTGATTGATCATGATGTATTTATCTCTTCGAGATATATGGAAAGGAAAGAGACCAAAGGCTTCTCACCTAGCATGAAATAGTTTGAGAAAAGGAATAATACATTTTGGGAGGAAAAAGAGAAGAAGAAGGTGAGAATTCCTATGCTGCAAGTGATTGAAGATGAGGAGTTCAACATAAAGTTGACTAACGATGACATTAATGATCTAGTCATCAGTCCTCCTCATGGTATTTTAAAAATATTTAAAATGATTTCTCTTTACTCTCTAAGATTGGATAAATGGACTTTTCACTCCCTCAAAATGTTGAACTTAAAATATATAGCATTAGAAGGAAAAATTGATGAAATTTAGAGAAAAATGGAAGAGAAAGGGAAGAAGGAGATCACAATCAAGAAGAAGGGGAATGTAGAGATAATAGAAGAAATGAGGAACAAGATTGTAAAAATGGAAAATGTGACTAAAAATACAGTAATTAGATCCCAATATTTTTTGGAAACTACAGTTGAGTGTATGAATAGGGTGCTAAATCACTTAGACTAGGATATGGAAGTGAAGCTGGTGCTCAACTTAAAGGATTCTTAGAAGGAAGACATTGAGGCTAGACATGGAAAAAATACATGCTCCAACACTAAGAATAACAACAAGAGGAGATCCAGATCGACTAGAAATGTCCATCTAATAGGTCATAGAGAAGATAAAATACATTTACCAAGAGCTAAAAGAGAAGGTGAAAGGATTATCCCAGGTTCTTCCACGTTAATATTGTCATTTTTAAATTTTTTTTGTAGTTAGGTTGTTCATGTTTTAGTGTTGTTGGTTTTGGTGCTGGTGTTTGCTAGGTTCTACTTGTTGTGGCTGTGGGTGTGTCTACTAGTCAGAACACTATTTCATTTTTGAACTTTTATGTTTATATCTTTTTGTGAAATAATTGGGGTTTCAAGTCCACTATAAAAATCCTATTTTAGCCTTAATAAAAAATAATATCTCCACTATTAGGCTTTACAAACTATAATAAAGGATGCATAATTGTCTAAATTTTCTCAATAGAGATCTAAATAATTTATTTATGATTCGCATGTAATGTCATGCATGTCTAATTCATTTAATAAAACACACATTGTATGTAGTAGAAAATAAGTCTTTAGGATACAAGTATTGTTCTTAGAGTGGATTATCCTCCATTGAGTATAGGAGTTTGTGTGATGATGAGAGGATAAGTTTACATAGGTGTATCTCATAAAGAGATGTTGTAGACACCATGTGCTCAAGTAAGTTACTAACTCTTGTGTTGTCAACAAGACAACTCATATGTCTATGCATATTCATAAGTCTCTACATGAAAAATAATATAAAAATGCATTTTCCTAATGAATCTTAAGTAAAGTGTAATCATAATTTATTTTTTACACTAACATCCCTCTTAAGTGCAACTTAGGGGAATGCACTTAAACTCACAAAGCTAAATGCAAGATGCAATGTGGGTCCCAGCTATTAGGCCATGTTAGGTATCCATGTACAAATTTAATGCTCTACATACAATGTGATGCAATGCAATCTCTCTAAAAATGGAGAACAAGGGAAAACCACATGGGAAAAGCCTCCTCCAAAAAGAAATATCAAGAAATACAAGATGCATGCAAGGATGGAGTAATCAAGACCCCCTTAGTATGACACACATCATACATGTACAAGCATATATCCCACATAAGAAAAAATACATGATGGTATCCCTCGATATTGAATAATCTCCTACAAGGATGTCATGAAGATAAAAAAGTATCCAATGCCTACAAATGACATTTCTCCCTTTAGGAAGAAGCTACACCAAGTATAGGTGCAAGTATAATTCTCAATGTGGATATGAAGATGGATGAAAAATCCATATGTAGTATGCTATGGATATTGCCTCTAAAGTTTTCCCATATGTTGACAAGTCCTTGATGGATGTAGATGCCATAAGCCAATCTAGTGGATCTCCAAAAGAAGGTGGAAAATAAGGTAACATGTCCATGTATGAAAGTGAATCAAACTCCAAAGGAAAGGAATCATCCTTATAGGAAGATATGGGAAGAGAAGCAATGTAGCCTCCCCTCAATGATGAATGCACACCCATGAAAGAAGCTCCTTGATGACTGAAGAAGCTGCACCATGAAAACTAAATGATGTTCCTCCTTGTAGGAAGAAGTGGTGCCATATGTGTAGTAGAGAATATGTCCCAACTAGTAGGAATAATCCTCAAAAGATATGATGTGTAAGGAAACTAGAATATAATCCCCAAAGACTGATATGTCTCCTTTGAAGTAAAAGAGTCCTCCTGCAACTGTTGAAAAGAAGTGTCCATAATCATGTCAGTCTCAAAAGAAAGATCAAGTGGTTGAGGGTCAAAGTGTTCCCTCACAACAATTGAAGAAGAATTATCCTCAATAAAGAGAAGATGGATGTCATCAATAATGTCTCCCACATCTTCATTGTAAGACTCCATAAACAACACTATAATGCCTAGAAGGAAGTCATCCCATGAAGCTAATGTAGGAAGACATGGTATTTCCTACTGCACTAAAATAGGAGCATCTATGTCTACAATTGGATTAGTAGAAGCAACAATAGCATCAATTGTAGGTACCACAACTGGAGTGACTAGAGGTGGAATGTCCTTTGGTAATGGAGGGACTCGTGGATCTACATATGCTTCCCAAAGACACATCCAAACATCATGAGGACTACTTGCCTTACTAAGAGGAGAAAAAGATTCCTTACTCATACTATTATACATAAAGTGAAGAAGAAGAGAAAGATGTACCCAATTAGTATTTGGTGGAAATATCTTCAGATATAGATAAGGAAACACTTCCTTATGTTCTCTTAGATGATCAGTCATCAAAGCACTTCATTTTTGATAGTTTCTTTTTGTCAATTTGAATCTTAAACCAAAGTGACACTTTTGACATGATTCCATGATATCAAATAATGTATGCACCCCCAAAATGCTAAAAAACAAAGAAACCCCCCCTAATGCATGATTTGACACTTTATATTTAGTGTGATTGCAATGGCCACTTGCCAATTTAGGGCATAAGTGGACTTTTGATTTTGATGGTTATAATAAAAAATATGAAGCTATATCAGACTCAACAAGATAAGACACAAGACTTCTCAAGGATTTAATTAATTACAAGTGCCAATAGGCCAAAATGAGACCAAAATTTGAAAGTACTATGTCTACCCAAAATTACTCAAAACTGATACCAAATTTGGAAAGTAGACAAAAAATTATGCACTCTAAAAAAATTAAGCACCTAAATATGTGTCTAAATGAGCTCGAACTAAGCTTTTGAAATTGCAAAAATTAGGATTTATGATTTGCAGAAAAAATTCAAGAAGAAAGAACTCAAACATCCTGCAAAAATGTGTAGATCACGAGATTCTATCCCAAAACAAAAAACATTTTCTTGAAAAAAGGAGTCCATATGAGGGAGATATCATTTTTTGAAAATCATCTCTACAATTATTTTTCCTAAATTGCTATTGTTGCACCTCCAAAAATCAAATGACTCTAGATCTCACCTTAGATGTCTAATTTTGATGAAGTAAAAGTCGATTTGAGGGTTTTTGATCTTCTAAATGTGATACAAATATCTAATTTGCACCAGCAAGCTCCAAGCTCGACTTACAAAAAAATTCTCTCCAATGGCTATGCAATGGAACTCCTATGGCTTTGATATCATGTAAGAATTTTCCTAAGGCAATAATTCAACATCAAGGTCAAGAAGCTCAATAGATAGCATAAGAGAGACTAATGATGATCAAATGAGAATGGATATTAGATCATTGGATATGAGATATGCTATGAATACACACTAGAAGTGCCTATATATAAAGGCATCTAGAATGACTAGGAGTTAGCAAAGAGATAAACATCACAAATAAGCACATGTCCACCAAGAGTGGATTATCCTCCATTGAGCACATGAGTTTGTGTGATGATGAGAGGATTAGTTTACATAGGTATATCTCATAAAGAGATGTTGTAGACACCATGTACTCAAATAATTTGCTAACTCCTATGTTGTCAATTAGACAACTCATATGTCTATACAGATTCCTAAGTGTCTACATGACAACTAATATAAAAATGCATTATCCTAAGTAAACTTAAGTAAAGTACAATAATAATTAATTATTTACACTAACATCAATTATACTAGAAATAACATTTTTATTTGTAGAATCCATTATTTCATATTTATACGATGCTATTGATTGCATATATTTCTCCTTGACGAGGGTGATTCTTTTTTAACTTTTGCACTAGAAAATGTGGACACTTTTCTTCATTCCTCTATATTATTATTTTTAATAGTTAGATATACATGTGGATAATATTCCATAATATTTAAATTGATCTACTTTCATTTTGAGTACATACAAGAGTATTTTGAATGCGTTCCATATTATTTTCTATAATATTCAATATTTTTACCTTATAAATGATACCCAATTTGATTATGAAATACTTCAACATAAACATGGAGACTATTGAGTATAACTCAAACATACAATTTAGTTTGAGTTTTCTTCCTACATGTCCCTTTTGATAGAAATAAGATATATTTGATACATATATTTGGGTTTTATTTTAGTCCTAAGGCAATTCATTTTATTTCAAGGTTGGTGGAAATCACATTCTATGAACATAAAGTGAAGAAAAAAAGCTAGAAGGGTGGAAGCCTACCTGTAGCTGGTTGAAAGGATCAAAATTAGTTGGGTTTGGAGTTTGGATCATTTATTGTTTCAAGGATTAATCAAGATCATGTATGAATAGTATGTAGGATATATATTATAATAAATTTCTAATCAAAACTCTTTTCTAGAATGCTTAGGGCACTTATGTGGCCCCGAATTGAACATTTACTATTATCAGTACATTTTATAATTTATAGATAGTAGGGTTTTCTTTCATTAAGTTAACCAAGGTGTATTATGATTAAGAAAAAAAATCTTATTGAGATAATTACACCATAATTTATTTGAAGTTCTTGTTACCTATAGTGATTCCTTTTGTATAAATCATTCAATTTTTTTTCCATATTTTACAATGTGTTTTGTTCAATTTAATTCTTTGTGACTCTATTTTTATATATTTTATATATGTATACAATTCATTTTCATTTTCTAAATATTTCATGTTCTTTACACCTATACTTGTAAAAATTCACATTGCACATGAACACATGGTTGATAAGAAGGAGAGAATATTTTATTTTACAAGTACTAAGGAGATGGAGAATACAAAAGAATGAAATTTTTATCCTCTACAAATATGACATCATGTGCACATATAAAATAGAAGCATAACATTCAATTTCAACTCATGAGTAGATCCTTGTATTGGATAGTAATGATGACAAAGGATGAAAAGAATTATGTAGCTAAAAGTTTCAAAATCCCAATTTCATGGATGAGGCTTCTGGTCTTATATGCTTCTCTATGTCTCCAATCATTTTTTAATGATGAATTATGTGCAAATTGAAACCAAGTTTGGACAATGTTTGAGTCTCTTTTTGGGAAGAAAGATGAGATGTAGGTCCTTTTCATATGGGTGTTTCCTTTATGTTCTCCTAAGTTAACACTATTCTAGTGGACCTATCAAACTCATCCTTTATCAATATTACTTTGGGGTTTCTAACATTTGTGCCAATGCATACTTTGTTCCATAGTTTATTAATTATTTAGGTTGTTTTCACTTGTATTTACATCTAGCACTTTTGTTCTTACATGATTAACATCATTAGGGTCACTTTCATAGGTTCATATGTCATCTACATCTTCAAATGATAGAATTATTTTTTATTTTAACTTTTTATCTTCTCATTATTCTTATAGTGTCATTAGGAATACTCATGCAGATTGTTGGTTTTATGTATAGTCAACTATAGAGATTTTCCTTTTCTTTCCATATACTATTTTTTTGTAATTTGTGTCTTAAGGGGAACTCATGTAGATAAATACCTATGATTATCTTAGTTTCTAAGGAATTTCTTAATTGAACACTATGGTTCTTATCATTTAACAATTATCCACACTTTTCTCAAGTGTCTTAGAGGGTGTTATTCTCCAAATTTATAAAATTGCATCTCCCATTTTCCCATTATTTACAATGGACTACATGAAGCAAAATTTTTTTCATCCATAATTTTATGGTGGAGTAATGCTATTTAAGTTATAAAATCTTAGTTGCGTGTTGTGAATCTTTAGTTTCATGTGTTTTTTTTTTCATAAGCTAACTAAGGAGGATTAGGCATTTACTCTTTATGCCTCCTCATATTTACCTTTGTGTCATTTATAATTTCAGTTGTTAAGGTTGTTTATTCAATTTATATTATTTATTTTTTATAGTTATAAAATCTAATATTAATTCTAAGTAGCTTTGTCCATTTTTCTCTTATTTTTCTTCCACATTCTAGTTCTTTTTCTAGCTAGACCTATTATTTATTTTGTAGGATTAGATACAAAATTTTCAAATACAGTAATATTTTTATTTATTCTTTGGAAATTAAACCTCTATTCATTTACTTTTGTATCAATAGGGAATTGAAAAATTTGGCATGGTAGGGTAAAAGCACAAACCTGTGTGACCCTTTTGTAAAGGAAAAGGCTAACAAAAGTAAAACTATTCGCCTTCAATGACATAAAATTGGTATTATTATTTTGAATTTGAAAATGAAATAAACTAATGAGATGTGTCGAAATAGATGAAGTGTAGGATTATAATTTTTAATAATTATTTGGAATAAGAATTGATATATTTTCCTAATTTTTATAGATAATTTTTTAGCTGTTGAAAAATGCTAAAAATTAGGGGTCTAGTTCCCACCACAAAACTATATGGAAATAAACTTATTTCCCTTTTATCTTAGACTATGTTATAGATAACATATATATCTAGAACAATCAAAAAAAAAAATTGGCTTTAGATCTATATTTTCTCTTTTATACTGATTCAAATTTCAAGTCACCTAAAATCGATAGTTTTCATCTTCCACCACATTTTTCAAAACAAATCTATTCTAACCAGGAGAAAAATTATACACTCTTGAAGATAATTCTCTCCTCTAGAATGTCATATAAATTTTAATTTTTTTTAATATGATTTAATATTTTTTTTTTCTCAAAATTGACATCTTTTTAAGTGTTAAAATACATGTTTGTAGAATTTTTTAATTACAATATACAATATCTAATTAAAACACTATAATCTTTATATGAGAATATTATTGACTCTAAGTTCTACAAAATTGTGTTTATATGTTATTAAGAAAAATCATAAAAAATAATAAGGGTTGTTAAATAGTCACTTTTCTGAAATAATTTTATTTCTTTAGTAATTGGATACAAACTAGTACAAAACATGCATTTAGTAGACATTTCCAATTGGAAATGTGTGAGACCATATATAACTTATCTAGAATGAATTTATATGGATTATATGTTTGAACAAAATTGATTTTTAGATAGAACTACTCAAATCCAGTCATTTTGATAAGTCAGCCTAAAAGGTGACACAACTTTGTACTTTTATCTGGTAGTGATATACGACAAAGAGATGGAAGACATAAAATTTAATGGGTAGAATTAAGTTATTTTATTTTTTGATTTCTTTTATTGGATTTTTTATATGCCGTGTGAACTAAAAAATTTGAAATGGTTCATTTTAATGAAATATACTTCCACAACTATAAAGTTTTTATCTATCCAATATAGTAGTAGTGATGCCAGTTTTTTCTTATCTCTTATAATTTTGGAGCATTGCACCTAACATAACTAGTTCTTTGTGGGCTCTTTAAACAACTCATATCTCCACTAGAAATGAAGGGCCAATATATATTTTTGAATTTTATATTATATGTTTTATTTGAATTATCTTTAGAGATATTTTCTATATTATTTTTGGGCAGATTGTGTGACAATTTTTGTATCAACGTTTCAGATCACTCTATGTGATCCATCATTATGATGAAAGAGCTAAAGGATAAATAATACAACAAATATTTCTAATGGATTTCTCTTTTATCTCTTTCATCCTGATGATGTATTATAGAGTGTGATCCAAAATGTTGATACAAAAATTGTCACACAATTTGCCTAGAAATAATACAAAAAAGACTTCTAATGGATTGTGGAAAACTAATATCTACAATTATCTTTAGAGTTTAAGATTTAATTTTTTTGGTCAAACTCTTTTTCTTTTTAAATTGAAAAATAATTTAATATAATATTTTTATTTGGTTACATTTTTGTAATTAGAATGTTGTTAACTATTGGAATACTTTAGAATAACTGGAGGTAGGGGTGGAGGGGGTGTGAATCATTTATCCAAGGTCCAGATGTATAAATAAAACTTTTCACAATTTAGTGAACCCATCAAGCATTATTCATCATACATGCATCCATAAGATTATGCAATCACTTAAAACTTGTAGGTTACCATCAAATCAACTTGCAAAAATGTAAAGCATGAAACATAACAAATTCATAAACATACTTGACACAATGATTTATGTGGTAACCCAATTTAGGAAAAACCACCAGTAACATGCTACTCTTTTCACTCTTCTGAAGTGATGCTCTGTAAAAGGCCAACCCTATTAAAGGTTACAATACACACTATTCAATGTGACCCTATTAAAGGATTTCAATCGCCCTATTAGGAGTGAGCCTTGTTTGAGGACTTTGGACCACTCACTAGGAATATCAATCAATTAAAGGATTTACAAATGATTGTTAGGTCAACCTTAATCCAAAAGATTCACCCTAGACTGATACAATTGTTAGAGAGTAACAGTAAGGCTTCATTTGATATAACTTAAAACTTCATTTGTAGATTAAAGATCTCTATTTAGTCCTCAATTATACGTGGCCTTCATAATTACAACTCTGATAGCCTCTTCACCCTTCAATCATTCATATCCTTAAGCCTTCTTGCTTAACATGCTAATGCAGTCTTCTCTCTTAGGTCACTTAATGAAGCAAAACCCTTGTCTCCTTTTCTCTCTTAGGTTCTCACACATGAAAACCTTGCTTCATGACCAACCATTCCTATAAATAAGAAATTAAGATATTTTGCTGCTCATTCTCCATTGTCCAAATTAGGATTAGGATGGACTATGTAGGATACGATGTATCTACCCCACATTCCATATCTCTTCTAGAAACTTCTCGTAGAATCCACATTGAATTCACCTAAAAATCATTTACCTTGAAGTCTATGCCACTAGCTCATCAACCTTATCTTCCTCCTAGTTCACATAATCCAAGAAAAAAAACTTGTCAGCTTAAATTCATTGAATTCACAATCTTTTAAATAATGCAGTAGCTTGACATTATCTAGCTTCTAATACTCAACATATACTGCATTTTTCGACATCCACTGTGAAATTACTTGACATGAACTAAAGTTTACTGGTGCTCAACATCAACTAAACTTTACTCAACATCCACTGTTCTACACAACATGCATTAGAATGAATTTTTACATGGCTCCAACTAATTTTTCACTCGGTTAGCACTATCTTTGCTCAGCATCTACTATGGACTCAGTCAAGTTGGCAAACAAACTTTGTGTAACTTGGTCTTCTAAACTTTTTTAGTGTAACCGACCTCTATAACCTTAAGTAGATTATCAATACATCATGTCATCACTATCTTAAATGATTATTGTACTTCACTACATAATCATAAATCAACCTTTCCTCTAGGTGCTATTGTTACATCTTTTGATCAAATCCTCTTCATCAATCATCTAGGTGTTAGTACTTAAATCATATGAGTAGTTATCTTAACAAAAAATAGTAGGTTTGACATCAGTGAAAAAACAATGATTAAAATACATAGTCTTCTTCAACAATCTCCTTCCTTCAATCTTAGTTTTAAAAATCTCCCTCAAAAATGATCTTTTGAATTAGATCTCAATAATCTCCCTCTTTAGCATTGATGGAAAACCAAACTAATGAAAAAAATCAACAAAATGGTGAACTCCTTGTTCAACCAAACTGACTAGGTTAAAATAGTAAGAAAATATCAAAAATAAAATAATTCCTTGTATTCAAATCTCTCCCTCTATCAGAAACTTCTATCTTCTGAATAAATTACAAAACTCTTTTTTATAACTCACTCTGAGTTTCCTCTTATATCTCCCTCTTACTAGATAGATTAGGATTTCTCCCTTTTTTCTTTCTTACATTTTACTTTCTCCCTCTGATCATTAAATCTCTCCTTGCTATTACCTATCTTGATTAGTAATCTATCCTTCACTATGATTAGTGAATCTCTCCCTCTTTGACAACAATGTCAAAGACTTGTCATCTTAAGCATGCAGATATTAGCTTTTGAGTTTGTTTAGTTTCTCCCTCTGTCACCTTGGTTGTGACTAATTTGAGGTTTCAACTCTTTGATTACTTTAGGTAGCCCCTAAAGTAAGATCCTTTGCATCAATTTGTAACATATGTGTTGGCATTATGTTGTATTTGTCATTAGTGACAACACTTATTCGATTCTAAATGGTTATTGAGCTCATCACTCAGCATACAATTTATACCAAGCATTCAATGGTTACCTAGTAAGTTCAATAGTTAAGCAGTTTACACCAAACATTCATGTAGCTACCGAGTGAGTGTGCAGTTCAGCAGTATATACCAAGCTTACAATGTTCACTGAACAGATAGTGGTCACTGAGCTTCACAGTGTCTACCGAGTCATCAATTTGCATGATGTGAAGCCAGTGTCTACTAAGTGATGGATGTGCAGTGTTTATCAAGTGATAGCAAGGTAAATAAAGGATTCAATATCTACCAAGTGACACTATATCTACCGAGTCTCCAATGGTTACCAAGTTCAAAGCTACATTGTGTGATCAGTATTGATTGAGCTTCTACTTCTACCGAGTGCATGATGATGTTGGAATGTCTTAATGGAAAGAGATCTTCTAAGAGGAGGGGGTGAATTAGAAGTACTTGCTTCTTTATCACTTTTAAACTCTTAATAACAAATAACTGAAATTAACATGCATTCATATAAACATTAAACAATCATAAGAGACAAACATGCATCACCACATAACACTTGAGATTTTGGTGACCCAGAAACCCTTTAGGAATAAGAAGGTAAAATTAGGGTGGAGATGATAGCCACAAAATTACTGCACTAATTGATTTCAACCACTTTTGATGGTTTGCTCTATTAAAGGCTTGCTCTGTTAAAGGTTACAACACACTGTTAATATGTGACCTTGTTAAAGGATTTCTACACCTTATTAGGAGTGTGCCTTGTTAGAGGACTTAAGAACATTCAACTTAGAATGCCACCATGTTAAAGGATTTATATAGGGTTGTTAAACCTACCTAACTCAATAGGATTTCCTAATTCCTCATACAATTGCGAGAGAGTATTAGAATAATACACCTGAACTAATGCAATCTCTAATGCTGATCTTAGGCTCTTGATCTACTCATCTATTCCTGATCTCTACTAGATCTGATCTACTGATTGTGCTCCTTTTTCTATTTTGATCAACTAGATGTGTAAATGTTGTCCTTTCCACTAAATCTTTGACACCAATGCTATGTAATGACCTAATACAAGGCTTTGTTTTTCCTTCTTCTCTCCAACTCTCATTCAATGGCATCAAGACTCCCTTATAAAGATTAGTGGATCGTTATACATCCTTGGATAAAATGTTCAAACCCTAGAAATTCATCCATTGGTTGCATGTAATTCAAATTTTTTGATTGGCTACATGAAGATCGCATAGGTAAATGGAAGGATTTGATCTTATCTCCTTATCCTATCATGAGTCATGCATAACTATTTTGCATCTTGGTTTGTATTGGCACAAACTCTTATGCTAATCCTGTGTTGCTCGGCTCATAAAGTAATATTGATGCTCAACACCATCTATTCTAGATTGCTAGGCATCCATTGTGTTTCTACATTACTTAGCTCCTATAGAATTCCTACATTGCTTAGCATTTACTAATTCCTAAAATACTCAGCTCCTATTAACTTCGCAATGCTTAGCACACACAGTCTTCTGATCTACTTGGTACATGTTGAATTTTGTATAGCTCGGCATATACTGTAATGTGTTCAGCATCAACTGTAGTTTTCTTAACACTATCTGTGACTCAGCTTATAAATAAATTCTAGCTCAACTTCCATTGTGTACTTGGCATGTATAGTAAAAATGGTTAAGTGTGTTGACACTCATTTGTCAATCTTATTTATTTGATCAACAATCTCCCCCTGTGACATGAGTGTCAAAAATACTTAACTGATCATTCATGAACTAAATCTTATTTGTACATTCTTCACTTTCAAAATTTCAAAAAAATTATTGTAAACAACAATATACCTTATGACTCCCCTTGAGTTGATTATGCCTTGTCATATCATGAATTTTGTTGTCTTGTGCCATTGTGTCTAATGCATTGTATTTTATTTTCTCCTTTAATATATCTCTCCCCTTATGATATTATATCCCCCTTTTTGATACTGATGTCAAAGGGTCCTAAATGGTAATGTCATGCTTGGCCAAAAATGTCTTATTTACCTCAAGGAGTATCTTGAGTGTTGCATCCCAGTTATTCAATGCAATATCCAATGACTTGTTTTGGATTGCAAGCTCTGCTGCTAGATCACCAAGTCCTTCATGAGTAGAAATATTTGGATCTTTCTTTAGGACTATTTCTACATACATTTGCTCCTTATGTAATATTTCCAAGTGAGGAGTGATAGAGGCTTGTATTTGCATCAACTTTTCTTTAATAGTGGCCTCTTCTGCTAATAATGCAACTAATTCCCTCTGAGTGTGAAGTGTTTGGGCAAATTTCTTTTCACTCTGTGTAGGATTTGAGGGTAGTTGCATGCTGGAGAGCTTAAGTTTGCTTTCAAGGTTCAAAACTTTTGGATTGATTTCTTGTGTGAACTTGGAAAAATCACACAATTTTCTATAAAGGGAAAAGATATTCCCTAACACAATCTTTACATTATCCAATTTCTTAGCTAGATCAACTTATCCCAAAATTATGTTATTAGCTAGCTTCTAGTTGGCCTTGCCTTCAAACTTCTTTTTTGACCATTCCATAAGTTTTGCATTTGTATCATGGTCTTCATTATTCACTTGATCAACTATATCAGATAGTTGCTCAAGGATTGGCCTGTTTGAATTTGGAGGTTGTAGGCTAAAGGCATCCATGAATATATCTATGATCTCATTCATTGCCCGCTTGTATTTGTGGTCTTTCCTCATTGCCTCTTGCCTCCTTCTCTTATCTAATGCACTTTGTATCTCATTCATCTTTTCTTTAGTTAAAGTGCTTAAATCATAATAGGCTATTTTAATTTCTTCATCAAGCTTAGGAATGCCATAATGAATGGTCCTAGCTACCCTAGTAGAACTTGAGCTTGGTGTACTAAGATGTAAGGTCATCATTTCAGTACTTAGCTTCTGAATGGGTTTGGTAGGAGTGCCTATTTTTGGCAATTCAACCAAAGTTTGTATTGCTGACTCCTCCTTATCTTGTGTTTCTTCTTTATGCTCTTCTTCTTGCTTGGCTTCTTCTTCTTGTGTCACTGCTACTTGAGGTGTACTTGCTATCTGTATTGTTATACCTATGACTTCCTCTACTATTCCACTCATCTCCTGATGAGCTTGTATAACTATTCTTGGTGGTGATGGAGGTGGTAGAAATGAAAGTCCAGTAGTTTGAGTGATTTGAGGTGGTTCTTGTGGTGACACCTTGGCTTCTTTGAGTTTATCTACTAACTTTTGGAGATCATCTACACTGACCAATATGGGACTTGTACAAAATTGTGCTTGAAGAGTTGTTTGGTAAAGGATCTTAGTGAGATCCTCCATAGTTAATGGATTGATGTTTTGACACAAGGTGTCAACAACATCCTTAATCTTTATGATTTCTGCAGGCGTGGTAGTAGAGTGAGGAGGACTAGGAGGTGGAAGTTGTGTGTCTTGCACACTTTGCTGCTCATCAGTACCATTGTCTTCATCTTTTCCTTGCTTCTCTCTTTCTTCCTTGTTTTCCTCTTCTTCAACCTTTTTCTCTACTTTTTTCTTCTCTTCTCTCCTCTTCCTTCTTTCCTCTGGTTTAGCAATAGCTTCTTCTTTGTACTTCTCTTCAAGGACATCTTCAATTTTCTTATACAAGTTCATCCATGCTCTTGTGGTTCTCTATACAACTTCTTCAATTTTGTTTTGGAGAATGGAGAATTCCCTATACTTAGGTGTAAACCTAGTGTTATGCCTTTTGACTACTTGAATTACCTATTCCTTTGTCAAATTAGGCAGTATGCTTGCTAGTGTTGATTCCCTCATCTCCTTCTCCATCATTAGACATAAATGCCATCTATCTTCTACAATTTTAGACAATTCCTTTGGCAATTATCCATCTAGTTCAAGAGGTGTGTACTTGAACTGTGCCATTAATGCATAGAGTAATTCTTCTATGCTATTCTATTCCTCTTTACTAAACTTATTGAAATCAATCTTTTTCATTTCACTTAAGTCTCCATTCCTAATATTTTCACATAATATATAAACTAAAGACTTAGGAGGATGACTTTCCTTTTTAGTCTGATCTTCCTCATTAGTATCAGGTTGAGCCACATATCTTTTTCTTTTCCTTGGCTCTTCCTGTGTCTTCTTGAATGTCTTCTTCTTCTTTGTAGCTTCCACTTTGGCCTTTTCTGTAGAGGCTCTTGTTGTAGCTCTGGTTGTTTGCTTTTTGGACATTTGCATGGTAGCTTTCTTTAGTGAGGGTTGAGAATCAAGAGGTGTCTTTTCCTTCCTTCTGATGACTTTTCCTTTGATGGGTGCTTCCTTGGTTTCTGCTTCCTCGGAACTCTCATCTTTACCTTCACCTTGGCCTTCTGACAATTCAAGTGGCCCTTGTTTTGGTTCATCCTCATAATTGTCATCATCACCTTCTTCTTCTCCTTCACTAATCTCCTCTGCTTCGCCTACTGCACTTGTTTCTCCAACACCAAACTTCTTCTCTATTTTCTTTAATAAGTTTTCCTTTTTCTTTACTACTATGGCTATCTTGAGTTTAGCAGCCACTCTTGATTTGATAGTATCATACATCCCAAATGCCTTTGCAAATTTGTCCATTTCCTTTGCAAGCAATGTTGTGATGGCTGCAGAAGCTTGGTCAACATCAAGCTCATATCCCAATGGTCTAAGTCATCTTACTCTTGGAAGGACTACTTGAATGTAAGTATAATCAATGTCAACCAGAAAACATATGTCATTTAATGCTTTTCTACTAGTGAGATTGGCATTGTCATTCTTTTCTTCATTGCAATCTTGAAATCATTAAAATAGATAGACATTTGATCATCAAAGCTATCTCCCATTTGTGCAATGAAATCATTTATTTGATCAACAATAGTTTTATTTTGACTCCAGTTCACTTTACCAAATGAAGGGAATTCCTTCATCACATAGAATAACATATAAACTAGCACTGGCCCAAATTTACATTGTGCACACTTGGACTTTCTTATAGCTCCAAGATTTTCATTAATCTGCTGCAACATGAGCTCCGCAAGGTCATATGTGTGGTCTTTCTTTTCAAGCTTATATGCCACATCCACTGCTATGTAGGGTACACTATTCAACCTATTGGATTGATAAAATTTATGTGATATGATCCTCACAGAAAAGTCTAGAAGGGGATCTTTTACTGTGTCAATTGTCATTTCCCTGTTACTCCATTTTGCACCTATGTTCTTCTCTATTATTTCCTTCTTTTCACTTCTCAATGTCTTGGGCTGATCTAGGGTTGGAAATCCTGTAACCATATGAACCATCTTCTTGGTAATCTTTATTGGTCCTTGTTCTAGCTAGAATGATCCATCATGGATTCTGCTAAGTATTATGCGTATCCACTCAGTTTAGAATACGATTAGCAAAATTAGGGCTTTGGTTAAACCCTTCTTCTCTATGATAGAAAACTCATCTTTCAATATACAATTATCACAAAGTTTTTCAAAGGAATTAAAGATTTCCAAGTCTCCTATGGCTCCTATTTTGTAGTTATAACATTTTCACACATCCTAAACCATAACAGCTTTTTCAGGGGTGGCGGCTACGGCACCAGCGGGATCATTTTTATATGCAACTTCTAGTATGGGCCTAAACTTAGGTTGCTTAGCCTCGTTGCTGACAAGTTGAATCTCATGGCTCTCCTTCCCTTGGGTCATCTTTGAACTAGATGCCATTTTTAACTAAAGTAGGGTTTGATGATTAAAGAAAACTTCACAAACTGTAAAACTTGGCACTTGAAGGAAATACCTGGCTAAATTCTTAGATCACTTGGGTAGATGTTGAATCATTGTAGATCACTGGATAAAGGCTTGAAAATTTCTCATTCGTGCTCTTGGTAATCGCTCTTCATTTAAATGGCTAAAAAATGAATCAATTTTCACCTTTAAGTGACTCAAAAACCTTGTTTTAATGCATTTTTGTACCTTTAGTTGTCACTCAACTTTGAAAGGTTTTTCAATTCAGAATCCACTTGGTAGTTGTTCTCACTTGGCAACTACTAACTTTGTTAATAACTCGGCCACCACTACAGTTTCACTCGGCACTTGTAGTCACTCGACACTTGATCTTCACTCGGCAGTTAAAGATTGCTTGGCATCTTGTCTCATGCAGATTTATACTTTGCATTGCTTCTTCATGGTTTAGGGCTAATGTATGATACTTCTTTATATGTATCAGCCTCGTAGGCTCATCTTGGGATTAATTGGATGTGAAATGATCACTTGACCTTGTGGGTGAAGTGACCCTTCCATTGGATGTACTTGATTCATCCTTTTTCTACCATGTCTTCTTCATATCTATTCTAATGTGTTCCACATCAATCTTTTCTTTGTTCTTATTTACTTTAGTCTTGGGTGCCTTGGCCTTTATTGGACAACTCCTGCTGACGTGTCCAATTTTCAAGCAACTAAAGCAAGCAGTTTGGTTCAACCATCTTTTATAGTTTCCATTGAAATGTGTTCTTATATAGTTCTAGGGTATATGTCCATACTCTTGATAGTAGTGACAACTTTTCCTTGTATTGTAGTCCCAATTGTAATGGTGTTCATAGTTGTCCCTTCTTACATGCTGATTTGGTGTCCACATAGGCTTTGATTTGCATTCAAAGGATCTATGTCCATACTTCTTGCAATTAAGGCAATGTCCATCAAATCTTTGTGTCCTTGTCACTTTAGACTTGTAGTCTTGTGTCATATGTCCTTGCATGTTGCACTTGTGATAGTAACCCTTACTTTTGGGTGTGTTTGGCTAATTGTTCCTTCTACTCTTGCAAACATTAGCAGTATGTCCCTTTTTATTATAGTAATGACAAGTGGGTTTAGAATCCTTACCTTTTTCACTCCTTTGCTTAGAACTCTTTGATGATTCACCAACTTCAGTGCTGGAGTATCCAAGTCCTAATGTATCATGGGCTAAACTTGGGGATTTCAGCAACTATTCAAAGTATTTGATAGCTTCACTTGACTTGTTGAGATTTTTTCTTGTTTCTTTTTCTCTGTTCAATTCATTTTGTAGTTGTTCATCATTTGGGCAAGTGTATCCATTTGCATGTTTGAGATCCTTGTTAATTCAATACATTTTTCTTCAAGTATTTTGCAAGATTTACTTTGTCATATTCTATCATGACTCTATCCTCAACTACACTTTTCTTTTGTTCAGTGATTTCACAAAGCATCATGGTCTATGATTCATGCTCTATTTTAAGAGTTCTTATCTCTTCTGCTTGAGCTCTATTTTTCTCCATTAGTTTTTCTATTGCTGCATCAAATTCTTTGGAATCTCCTTTGGAAAATACATGTGTGGTGTCAATCTCCTTGTATTGAATTTCATTTTTGGCTATAGCTATTTCCTTCCTTATTTTTAAGGATTTTCTTAATTCCTCTCTAGCTTCCTCTACCTTTTGTAGAGCAAGATGCACATCTATCACCTGGTTCTCAATGATCTTCCAAAGTTTGAAGACTTCCATCTTTAGATATTTTCCTCCAAGCTATTAAGCTTCTTCTTGAGAGAAGATGGATCTGATACCAATTGTTGTAATGTCTTAATGGGAAGAGATCTTCTGAGAGGGGGGTGAATCAGAAGTACTAGCTTCTTTATCACTTTTAAACCCTTAAATAAAATATAACTAAAATTAACATGCATGCATATAAACATTAAATGATCATAAGAGACAAAAATGCACCACCACATAACACTTGAGATTTTGGTGACCCAGAAACCCTCCAAGAATAAGAAGGTAAAACTAGGGTGGGGATGATACCCACAAAGTTACTATAGCAATTGATTTTGACCACTTCTGATGGTTTGCTCTGTTAAATGCCTACCCTATTAAAGGCTACAACATACTGCTAATATGTGACCCTCTTAAAGGATTTCTACACCTTGTTAGGAGTGTGCCTTGTTAGAGGACTTAAGAACATTCAATTTAGAATGCCACCATGTTAAAGGATTTACATAAGGCTGTTAAACCTACCTAAACCAATAGGATTTCTAAATTCATAATACAATTGCGAGAGAGTATTAGAATAATACACATGAACTAATGCATTCTCTAATGCTGATATTAGGCTCTTGATCTGCTCATCTATTCTTGATCTCTGCTAGATCCGATCTGCTAATTGTGTTCCTTGTTCTGTTCTACTCAACTATATGTGTAAATGATGTCCTTTCCACTAAATCTTTGACACCAATGCTCTACAATGACCTCAATACAAGTCCTTCTTCTCTCCAACTCTCATTCAATGGCATTAGGACTCCCTTATAAAGATTAGTGGATCTTTATACATCCTTGGATAAAATGTTCCCACTCAAACCCTAGAAATTCACCCATTGGCTACATGCAATTCCAATTTTTTGATTGGCTACATGAGAATCGCATAGGTAAATTGAAGGTTTTGATCATATCTCCTTATCCTATCATGAGTCATGCATAACCCTTTTACATCTTGGTTTGTATTGGCACAAACTCTTATGCTAATCCTATGTTGCTCGGCTCATAAAGTAATACTAATGCTCGACACCATCTATTTTGGATTGCTCGGCATCTGCTATGTTTTAATGTAAGCATTCAAATAGACATGGATCAATTGAATCAGCAAAGTGAGAAAAATCTCTATAGCAAAAAGGTAAATTAGGACTTGGATATAAAGAAGAAGGTGAATCTTCTAAACAAGGTGCCCAAAGCAATCAAAGACCTACTTGTAATCACTGTGGCAAGTTAGGTCATACATCAAATAAGTGTTGGAGCAATGGGAAGAAAAAATTCAATGGAAAATGCTACAATTGCAGTAAACATGGTCATAAAGCTAATGAATGCAAGGAGAAACCAAAATTTGAAGGCAAATGTCACAAATGTAGGAAACAAGGTCACAAGGCTTTTGAATGTAGATCCAAATCATTCAATCTAGATGAAAAAATTGTCAAAGAAATATTTGGTTGGGATTGTAACACTTGGTGTAGATGTCAACATAGTGGAGAATATGGACACATTGGCATAGATTGTACAAGACATCACTTGAGAAAGAGGGACTCAATAGTGAGATATTATACATGCACTAAAATTGGTCATATAGCTAAAAACTAAATGAATATAGGAAGAATTTAAGATAAGAAGAGAGATAAAGTTGATAGCATCAAGAAGAAAATGAGACAAAAGTGAATTCCTAAATCTACCAGCAGAACGGTTCAAAGAATGGCCATGTCACTCAAGAAGTGGGTGACTCTACCATTTCCAATTAGATACATGCAGGAGGAATTGAAATTGTATCTTCAAGTCAAATCTTGAATAGTTTCAAATGGAAGAAAGTAGAAGATCTAAATTAGTATTTCAAATACAAAGGGATCACATTAGATCATGCCTTACTGAGCAAGGTCGGGAGTAATACAAGTTTGTTCAATCACTGAGTCACAAGTTTCTACCGAGCTAGTGAGTGGATGATAGTTTATCATGTACTATGTCATTATGCTACCTAGCATTAATGGTTAATTTTTATCAAAAAGGGCAGAATTTGACTTTATTTTTCACTATGACTTCAGTATACATAGAGCTAAGCAATTCTAGGTGCATCGAGGCAATTTTGAGCAAAGAATTTGTTCAAAAAATTTCTATCATTTACGAGTAGCAATGGCATTTGGAAGCACCAGCAGTAGCAAGGTGAAAAAAGGTTAAGAAATGTTGGTAAAAGGCATGGAGTGGAAAGCACTAAACTTCAAGCTAGTTCCAATAGTTGTGTAGTCACTCAACCCAATTGGAGCTCAATCTCAATTTCCTCCCAAGGTACTTCTAATCAATGAATTTTGCACTCAGTTTAAGTGTTCTATTCAGGAAATTGGAACCCTAGAGATGGATAATACCTTAGAAGAGATGTGTGTTGATGGTTCACTTAAACCTGAGCATAAGCATCTAGAAACTAAAGGGTTGACCCATATCACACACCTACCAAGGAGCTTTTAGATTAAGTGGATTAGATACATTCTTAGTCATGTGCATAATGGACAACTATGGTTAGAGTAGCTAGTATTAATCACCAAGAAAATGATTCATAAGATTATAGGTCTCCCCATGATAAACAAATCAAAATCTACCAAAACCCTAAGTCAGGATGAACTCCAAAAGAAAACCCTAGCTGAGTGGGATAGTAGAGGTCTAAAGATCAGCACTATTTCTGATGTTGAATTGAGAATAAGATTTACAGCTCTAGTCATTTGAATAGTGTGGCATGTGAGGTATTGGATTTAGCATTTAATGTTGTGAAGAAAAATATAGAATTTGACGTGTCAGAATTACTGTTGAAATAATTGAACAAGAATATGGATAGTATTAGGACATTAAAGAATAATCCTTGCAAATTTGGTTCTTTGTTGATATTCCTTTTCTTCTATGTACAAAAGTTTTTCAAATAGAAATGTTCTATAGTATGGAGAAAAGATGTTCCTATTTTGTATCAGATAAATGAATTTATTATAGAAATGGGTATAAATTTTGATAGCATTATGGATAATTATTTTGAAGATTTCAAGGAAAGGATGAACAATAGGTTCAAGATTCCTCCTAAACTTGTTGAGGATTATAAAGATGATGTGTGTTTCATGGTTGACTATGATAAAGTGTATATTTAGGCAGTTAGGCCCCAAGTCACATGGGTAAAACCACTCCCTTATGAGGTAAATATTGATGAAACTAGAGATATTATTGAAGCCTTGGTGATTGAACCTATAGATCCAAAGCTACCAATTTTTGGTACATATGATGAGGCAAAAGCCAAAATTGAACTTGAAATCAAGTTACCCTAGGAAATCAACAAAGGAAAGAGGAAGATAGCCAAGATGAAAGATACCATTGGCCCTCTTATGCTTATAGAAGGTAAAGGAGAGGATGAAGAAGAAGAAGAAGAAGAAGAAGGAGGAGGAGGAGAAGAATACAAATCTGAGAAGGAGGTAGAGCAAGGAAAGAAGAAAGGAAGGATAATCATTACCAAACCTCCTGAGGCCTCCACAACTATTTTCACTAGAAGACCAAAAGGAAAAGGAAAAGGTGAAGTTGTGCTTAGCAAGCCCCCACTTACCTTCCAGGAAAGATTAAAATAGATTGAAGAAGGAGTAGGCATCACAAAATTTAAGGCCCTAAAGTTTGAGACAAGGATTGATGTTGAGAAGATGTAAATTGAAGAGTTGGTACTCACCAAAATGAGAAAATGGAAGTATTCCCTAGATCAAATTGCTCCTCAAATTTTGAAAGAATTGTTGGCAAGATTGCCTCCAAGGTGGGAATAAACTATGCAGATAGCAAAAGATATATATGAACTATCTTTGAGAAAGTTAATACCAAATCTTTTAGATGTAGAAGTAAAGGTAGGCATGAAAGAAATGAAGGTAAAATGATGATTAGATTCCATACATGTTTAGTTTTGATTAAAGACATTGAGCATGTGGTTAGAGATGAAACAAAGATGTGGAAGAACATCTATCATCTGCATAAGCCCAATAATGATCCAATGGAAATTAAGGATGATGATGATAGTGATGATGAGGAAGAAGATAACACTCCATGTGTTATTTTTGATGTTCAAGACTATTAGGCATTAAAGGTTGATGATGAAGAGAAAGAGGAAGAAACTAAAGAGGAAGAAGATGAAGAAAGTGATCCAATGAGAATAGGAGTAGAAGTCATTGCTTCTCTTCCTCATTCTCCACCTAAAACTGCTAAATCATCAGGGTTGGAGATAGCTTTAGCAGGTATGATTGCAACCACCTCAAATATATCATCCACACAATCATTAGTTGCTACCTCATAGATCAAAGTATCTATAATGGAAGTGTCAACCACTTCAACTACCAAGATACAACCCTCTTTATCAGCTCCCAAGTCAGTAGTATGCATAGCTACCAATTCTTCAATTGTGTCAACTTCTATAGTAGCATGTACAGTAAGTGCCCCATCATGTTCTATAGTTTTGTCTACTAAAGCTTTGATAGCACCTTTTGTTCCAATCAGTTATTTAGTTGTAAGTACCCCATTTTGTGCTCCACCTATTGTCACTTCATTTTTAGATAGTAGATCAGTTTTGGATATAGTTAGCACTTCTTTTAATTTTTCTTTAGTTAAACCTATTCAAGTTTTCACTGTAAGTCCAACAATTTCTACAGTTGTTTCCATTTCTAAGATCAAGGAAGTAAGCTCATAAGTAAAACCAAAGACTCCTCTAAAACTTTTACTTACTGGCAAAGAAATTGATGAAGACTTTGACTTGGAGAAGGAAATTGTTATTCCCAAGCTAGATTTGGACACTGCCATAGTGGATGAAATGATACTGGTTAGTCAGCTTTTGGAGCAAAAGGCAAGGCAAAAGCAACTTAGAGATTAAAGAGATAGAGAGTTTACTATAATTGAGAAAGCTAAATATATAATAATTGAGGCTATAGGTGTTGATGTGGACTCATCACAACAAATTTTGTTGCAATTGGAAGAAGCTATAAATAAGTTCAATGAAGATACTTCTAGTCAAGAGAAGTTAATAGAGAAGGTAGAGAAGAAGTTTGGTAATAAGGTGCTTGAGCACATTGCTCAACACATTGTCATAAACTAGGTAGAGCTATCTATAGTTTTGAGCAATCGTGAACAATCCTTTACCAATGTAACATCAATTTTTGGCAAGATTTGTGATGTTACCAAGTTCACCAAGGTTATAAAGGAGAAATTGAGTAAGATTTATGTAGCTATGAAGGAAATTTCTCAAAGGCTATAGCTTGACCCTAGTTCAAGCTCAACACATCACATCAAGGTGAGATTTTTGTTAGAAATGCAAGAAAAATTGCTAAGAGAGGAAGCCAAGATCAGATCCACATTGATTGATATACAAAATATGATCCTTCCAATTATGAACTCAATGCAGAAACATGTTACATATTCAAAAACATTGGTCTAGGATAAATTTTTTTCCATAGAATATCATATGATTAAACTTTCTACAGAAGTTCAAGTGGCACTCTCCACCTGCAAAATTTTGCAAGACAATTGGGATAAGACATTGGCTCTTATTCTCAAGGTACACTCCAAATTTCTCTCACCTTTTGGTGTCTCTATTTGAATATTTTCCATATCTCTTTGGCATTATTGTCAAAAAGGGGGAGTGAGAGATAGTAAGAGACATGGTAGTAAGAGATGATAAGAGACTTGTGGAGATAATAAGGGAGAAAATAGATTGATTTATGTACAAAATAAAAAGGATGAAAGGCTATGTATATATTATGCCATATGTATGAGGGAGATATTTAAGATATGTATATACAACAACTTTACAAAGATCAATTTCGAAAATTAAAAAATCAGTATGTCAGTGTACATAAGGCTCCTGAGTGTTTTTGTCACTAATGCCAAAGTAGGAGATTGTTGGCATTATGTTGTATTTTTCATTAGTGACAAAAATTATTCAATTCTAAATGGTTATTGAGCTCATCACTTAGTCTATAGTTTATACTAAGCATTCACTGGTTACCTAGTAAGTTTAGTAGTTAAGCAGTTTACATTGAGCATTCCTGAAGCTATTGAGTGAGTGTGGAGTTCAGTAGTGTATACTGAGCTTACAATGTTCACCAAATAGATAGTGGTCACCAAGCTTTATAGTGTCTACCGAGTCATCAGTTTGTGTGATGTGAAGCCAATGTCTACCGAGTGATGGATGTGTAGTGTTTACCATGTAACAACAAGGTAAATAAAGGATTCAATATCTACTGAGTGACACTATATCTACTGATTCTCCAATAGTTACTAAGTTTGAAGCCACATTGTGTGATCAGTATGGGCCTAGCTTCTACTTCTACCAAGTGCATGACAATGTCGAGTAATCCAGTGGACATCATGTATCAAAAGTTCACCAAGTCAGCTTGAAGAACCCAAGTTTTCTACTATTTGGCTGACTCAATAATGTTTTGTTTACTTGTGTTTTAGCTGACCTTGTATTTGTAAATATTGGAATGGTATATATATAATGTACTATATCATTTGCAATATATGGATGACAATATCAATGAATGATATGTAATGTTTCGAAAAGAGTGAATGTGGTGGACTATTTAGTAGTTAAGTAGTTTACATCGAGCATTCCTTAAGCTATTGAGTGAGTATGGAGTTCAGTAGTGTATACCAAGCTTACAATGGTCAACAAATAGATAGTGGTCATGAAGCTTTATAGTGTCTATCAAGTCATCAATTTATATGATGTAAAGCTAGTGTCTATTGAATGATGGATGTGTAGTGTTTATCGAGTGACAACAAGGTAAATGAAGGATTCAGTATCTACTGAGTGACACTATATCTACTGAGTCTCCAATGGTTACCAAGTTTGAAGCCACATTATGTGATCAGTATGGACCAAGCTTCTACTTCTACCAAGTGCATGACAACGCTGAGTAATGCAGTGGACATCATGTATTAGAAGTTCACCAAGTCAGCTTGAAGAACCTGAGTTTGCTACTATTTGGCCGACTCAGTAATGTTTTGTTTACCTGTGTTTTAGCTGACCTTGTATTTATAAATATTGGAATGGTATATATGTAATGTACCTTATCATTTGCAATATATGGATGAGAATATCAATGAATGATATGTAATGTTTTGAGAAGAGTGACTGCAAATCAGTAATAGAGAAGAGTATTCAACAAAGTCTACAAAGAGCAACAAAGACATATCAATCACAAGAGGTGATCTGTACTTCAAGGATCTAATCAGCAATCAAGTTGTAAGTTAGATCTACTATTTCATCCTAACAGGTTAATCATTTTTCCAAATCCTTTAATAGGGTAGACTTAACAGTCTTTTTATAAATCTCTTACCAGGGTGCATACTTCATTGCATGTTTGTAAAATCTCTAACAAGGTGGATCTAGCAGTCCAAATTGCTCTTAACATGGTAGATCATCAAAAGTGGTCAATGTAAGCCCTAACCTGCCAATTTTATACTACAATAGTGAAGTTTTGTGGGTATCATCCCCACCCCAATTTTACTTTCTATTTGGAAGGTTTTTGGGTCACCAAAATATTGTGCTCATGTGTTATGAATGCTTATCTTTCTCATGCATGAAATAGATTAGATAAATGTATGGTGAATGATTTATATTGTTAAGTGCTGAATTGATTTAAAGTTTTTGAGGTTACTAATTCACCCATCCCCTCTTAGTAAGCTAGCTAGTTTTGATTATTGCCAACAATGTGAACACCAACTTATTTGATGTAGGACAGTCTTGTTACTCAGATAGCCTTTGATAGGGGTATCACCTCAGTTTACCTCTTAGATACTCATGACCATCCTTTTTCCATCTTCACCTCTTTATCTTGAACTAACTTTCTCAAGTAATGATACTTTATTGTAATGTGCTTAGTCTTTGTGTACATCACTAGATTCTTTTATATATTGATAACACTTGTATTATCACAATAAAGTATCACTCATTCTATGATTTCTTCCTTTATTCCTTTAAGTAGTTGTTTGATCCATTCAATGTTTGTATAATTTATAGCAGCAACAACATATTCAGCTTCATCTATAGATTGTGAGGTACAATTTTGTTTCTTGCTAGTCCATGTAACTAGCCTCTTGCCTAATAAAAATACCCCTCCACTGGTGCTCTTCCTATCATCAATGTTTCTAGTCCAATTAGCATCAGTGTAGGCTCTCAATTCAAATTTCTCATTTGTCTTGTAGTATAGACCAAATTCTTCTATTCCTTTTAGATATCTCATTATTCTCTTTACGAACATCAAATGATTCTCCTTAGGATTATCAAAGAACCTTGCAACTATCCCTATAGATAATGCAATGTTAGGTTTTCTATGTAATACATATTTAAATTTTCCAATTATAGAACTATACAATGTTTGATTCACCTCAGCTGAATCATCATTCTTTAAAAACTTGTGTTCTATCACCATAGGCGTACTTACTGAATTGGAAAACTCCAATCCAAAAGTTTTAAATATTTCCTTGACATACTTTGACTGAGTGATGTATATACCATATTTCATCTAATATACTTGCAAACTCACAAAAAAATTGATCTCTCCAAACATAGACATCACAAATTCTTGCTTCATTTGATTTACAAAATCCTTACATAAAAAATCTTGACCTTACATACCTTTTCCTTTTTTGTCTTCATGTAAAAAGTGTTGTTATCATTAGTCCTCTCAAATCCAATCTTCACAAAGTAATTATGAATTCTCTCATACCATGCTCTTGGTGCTTGTTTCAAACTATATAGAGTTTTGTGTAGTCTACATACCATGTTCTTATTGTTAACATCAACAAAACCTTTTGTCTTTTCTATGTAAACTTATTTTTCCAATATGCTATTTATAAATGTAGATTTAACATCCATTTGATAAACTTTGAAACCTTTTTATGCAAAATAAGCAAGTAGAGTTCTTACTCCTTCCAATCTAGCAACAGGGAAAAATGTCTCTCCATAGTCAATTCCTTCTTTTCATGCATATCCCTTGCAAACTAATCTTTCCTTGTTCCTTGTGACTTCACCATTTTCATCTAGCTTATTTTTGAATACCCATTTGGTCCCACACACATTTTTTCCTTCTAGTCTAGGAACTAGACTCCATGTTTTGTTCTTCTCTATTTGTTCAATCTCTTCTTCCATGGCTTTACTCTCGTCAACATCTAATGCAACTCTCATAGATTCAGGTTCCTTCATACTCAACAAACATGTATCACTTCTCAATCTATTTCTTTTCATTAGTCTAGCATCTTTATCTCCAATGATTCGAGTAGCTGGATGATGTCTTTTGACATATTTGGACAATCTTGGTTCATCTCTTATTCCTTCATTTGATCTTTCAATCTTGGAATCACTATGTGCATCATTTTCAAGTAACTCAACATCTCCACCTGTCTTAGAATAAAAATATGCACTAACTTCATTCTATAACTTGATATCTAAATGTAGTTTGATTCTTGAATGCAACTTGGCATTCATGGTGTGTGACTTGATAATCACTAAAACTTGTTGTTGGTTTTTGGCTTTATTTGTAGCATCTTCTTTAGTAGGAATACCTTCATAATAGTATACAAATGATTTTTATTCTTCTAGTTCTTTCATAGGTTCAACCTCATGTACTTTTGTATATTTGTCAAAGTTCACATTTGTACTTTTCAAAACTTTTTTACTGTTAGTATTTAAACACTTATAAGCTTTTGGGTATGTGCAGGATCATGATTAACCAAACTATGCTCTTAACTGACAATAAAAAATTAAAAAATTAGGGTTATGTCAACTTGACATGCAATTTTCTACTTGTTATTAATTTTATATAAAAAAGTTGAGAGAAAAGAATCTCTAGAAAATTGAATCTAGTTTCTAAACTACTAGGACTTATCTCAAAAAAAAAAAATTGATTGGTCAAAATTATGAATTTTAATGCAATATTACAAAAATTTTAGAACAAAAATAAGAAGTGGATGTATGTCTAACCACCTTAATCAAAATCAAATGATAATATTTTTTAATAATATTCTAGGTATAAGTACTAGACTCATGCCTGGATGTGACACATATTTTTTGGGTATTTTTATTCTAAATAAATAATAAATAATTAATTTTTGACTTTAGTATTTTTGGAATTAAAAACTCTTATGTCTGACCACCTTAACTAATTCAAAACTTTATAAAATTCAATTTTTTATTTATTTTTCCTTATAGTAGAAGAAACATAGAATGCTATGCATATTTTTTATTTAAAAAATGTTGTACCATTTGAAAGTTATAGTTGTTTTTCAAGTAGTGTGTCAATCAACACTTTATATGTAACTCCATTAGAAAATAAGTAACAATTACTTACTAAACTCATATTTTGACAAACCTTTCATTTATGGAAAGATAAGAACATTATTAAGAAACCCTTTTCATTTCATCAAATTTTTGTGAAACAAAAGTAGTTAGCTACATGTTTGAAGTAAAAACCACATAAAATAGGCAAAAAGCACATTTTTAGGATCTTTTTAAAGTTGACTATATAGGTTTGGTATAAAAAAATATAGTAGAACATATAAAGATATTAATTGTTTTCATTTAGTAGTAGGGTAGGTGGGAAAAAATTTGGAGTAGATTTTGAAATGGTTTGAAATATTTTAGAACTATAGATTTTTTAGATTGCCACTTTTTGACACACCATTATCCTGCACATACCATTTTCTTCTTGTGGAATAACTTAAGAATATACCTTCTTCACTTTTTGCATGAAGTTTACCATTCTTAAAATCTTTAAGAATGTAACATTTGCTTCCAAATACCCTAAAATATTTTACATTGGGTGAATATCCATACCATAGTTCAAAAGGTGTTAAATGAGTACCTTTCTTGACTTGTACATGGTTCACGTTATAGACATCTATACTTACAGCTTCTCTCCAGTATTTCAAAGCAACATTCTTCTCCATCACGAGTGCTCTATCATAGTCCATTATAGATCTATTCCTCCTTCCAACAAATTTATTTTGTGAAGGTGTTCTAGGAGAAGATGTCTATCTTTTGATTCCTCTATCATTACAAAACATCTCAAACTCATTTGATGTGAATTCTCCTCCTTTGCCAGATCTCAAACACTTCAAACTTTTACTTGTTTCTTTCTCAACTCTTGTTAAGTACCACTTAAACATTTGGAAAGCATCATATTTTTGTTTCAGAAACATAACTATCATCATCCTAGAATAATCATCAACAAACAACATTATGTACTTATCTCCTTTGTAACTTTTCACATCAATTGATTCACACAAGATAGTATGAACAATCTCTAGTATTCCTTTAGAGGTATACATTTTACTCTTAAAACTTGACTTTGTCATTTTGCCTAACTGGCATTGTTTACACATTACATTATCAGGCTTCTTCAACTTAGGCAAACTTCTAACTTTCTTCATGTTACTGATACTAACCAAGTTATCAAAATTAACATGATAGAACCTCTTGTGCCATAGCCATACATCATCAAATTTTAAAAGACAAGTAGCATTCTCTATATCATGATGGAATAGATTACTTCTAATCTAATCACCCTATCCAATCAATTTCTCATCAGTTTCATATATCTTAACTATCTTGTTTTCAAACTCAACCTTGCATCCCAAATTATTTAGTTGTGACACACTTAACAAATTATAGTTAAGTCCTTCAACATAGTAAGAAATGTCACATAAAATCAATTCTGTGAGCTTGAAAGAACCTTTTCCTTTTATCAAACATGGTGCATCATTACCAAATCTTACACTATTTCCATCATAACAATTTAGGGTAATGAACTTACTCTTGTCTCCAGTCATAAGATGTGAACACCCACTATCAATGATCCATCTATCTTTCTTGTTCACACAAGTTACAAGTCCAATTTCCTCATCTTCATTGCAACATACACCACTTCATCATTATGTTCATCAGATTCATCCTTTGTTTTCTCTTTAGCAATATAGCAAGACTTTTGCCTTTATCTTTGTAGTCCTTGCTGTCTTCATCTCTTCTACTTTTGTACTTGTGACCACCTCTATAGTTCTTCTTCTATAGACATCTAGCAACAATCTGACCAACCTCATTACAATTTAAACAAATGATAGGTAGTTTACCTTTAAATTTTCCTTTAGCTTTGTGGAATCTTCTTGCTAGTAGTGGTTCAAAATTTTCAACATCGTCCTCATCTAAATCACTGTCACTAGAAACACACTTCTTCTTTTTCTTTTTCTTCTTCTCTTTAGGTTCCTTCAATGACACTTTAGCTTTGAAAGTAGATTCAATACTCTCATGTTTGTAATTATCAAAGGTAGATAGCTCAAAAGTAGTGAATTTACCTACTAGACCTTCAAGTGATAGTTTATTCCCTAGAATACATCTCAGTTCTTGAATTGTAGAAACCCTAATAGCATATATAGGTAATAATGTTCTCAAAATTTTTCTTAGTATAGTATTATCATGTATACTACTAGTAGCTCCTATTATTGCATTAACAACTTCTTTCATCCTTTCAACATATTGAGCAATATTCTCATCTTCTTCCATTCTCATATCATCAAATTTACCTCTGAGACTTTTAGCTTTAGCTCTTAGAACATTTGCATCTCCTCCATAGATAGTGTTTAGAGCATCCCACATTTTCTTTGCACTATTAGGACCATTGATATAATCAAATTCAACATAGCTTAGGACAGAGGAAATCTCCAACATTGCCTGATTGTGTTCTTTCTTCTTCTTCATATCCTTAGTAGTTGGATCACCAAAAAAATCAACACGTTGCACAAAAATGGTAGATCGTGCATGATCTCCAAGTCCTCCAAGGTATAGCTTCATCAAACTTTGCCATGTAGGAAATTTATCTCTATTAAGCTTGGATACTCCTCTTTTTGACATCTTGATATTTGTGCTTCTAGTACCTTTAAACTAGTTCTTTTAAGTAGATGGCTCTAATATCAATTGTTGGAATACTTTAGAATAACTGGGGGAAAGGGGGTGAATCAGTTATTCAAGGTCCAAATGTATAAATAAAAATTTTCAGGGTAAAAGTACAAAGCTATGTCACCTTTTAGGCTGACTTATCAAATTGACCAAATTTGAGTATTTCTATCCAAAAATTATTTTTGTTCAAATATATGATCTAGATAAATTCATTCTAGCTAAGTTATATATGGTCTCACACTTTACCAATTAAAAATGTCTATTAAATGCATGTTTTCTAGTAGTTTATATCCAAATACTAAAGAAATAAAGTTATTTTAGAAAATTGACATTTCAATAACAATTACTATTGTTAATGATTTTTTTTAGTAACATATACACACCATTTTCTAGAGCTGAAAGTCAAAAATATTCTCATATAGAGTTTATAGTATTTAAATTAGATATACTATATTTTTATTAAAAAATTCTACAAGCACGTATTTAACACTTGAGAAAATGTCAATTTTTAGAAAGAAAAAAATATTTAATCATATTAAAAAAAAATATAAATTATATGATGTTCTAAAGGAGAGAGTCATTTCCAGACAATATATTTTTTCTTCTAGTTAGAATAGATTTATTTTGAAAAATGTGGTGGCAGATGAAAACTATCAATTTCACATGAGTTGAAATTTGAATCATTATAAAAGAGAAAATATAGTTCTAAAGTCAATTTTTATTTTTTATTTTTCTAGCTATATATGTTATCTATAACATAGTCTAAATTAAAATCGAAATAAGTTTATTTTCATATAGTTTTGTGGTGTGAACTAGACCCTGAATTTTTAGCATTTTTCAGAAACTAAAAAAATAATATTAAAATTAGGAAAGCATATCAATTCTTATTTCAAATAATTATTAAAAATTATAATCATAAACTTCATCCATTTCTACACATTTCATTGCTTTTCAAATTCTAAATAATAATACCAGTTTTATGTCATTGAAGATGAATAGTTATACTTGTGTTAGCCTTTTCCTTTACCCTTCACATCTTAGTGAACCCATTAAACATTATTCATCATGCATGCATCCATAATATTTTGTAATCACTTAAAACTTGTAGGTTATTATCAAATCAACTTGTAGAAATGTAAAGCATGAAACATAACAGATTCATCAACACACTTGACATAGTGATTTATGTGGAAACCCAATTTTGGAAAAACCACTAGTAATATGCTACTCTTTTCACTCTTCTAAAGTGATGCCCTATGAAAGGCCAACCCTATTAAAGGCTACAATACACACTGTTAAATGTGACCTTGTTAAAGTATTTCAATCACCCTATTAGGAGTGAGCCTTGTTAGAGGACTTTAGACCATTCACTTGGAATGTCACCGAGTTAGTTCAACCTTAATCCAAAGGATTTACCCTAGATTGATACAATTGTTAGAGAGCAATAGTAAGGTTTGATTTGGTACAACTTACAACTTTATTTGTAGATTTCAAATCTCTATTCAGTCCTCAATTCTGCTTGGCCTTCATACATTGCAGCTCTAATAGCCAATTCACCCTTTAAGCATTCATATCCTTAATCCTTTTTGCTTAATATGAAAATGTAGTCTTCTCTATTAGGTCACCTGATGAAGCAAAACCCTTGACATCTTGTCTCCCTTAGGTTCTCACACATGATAATCTTGCTTCATGACTAGCCATTCCTATAAATAGGAAATTAAGATATTTTGTTGCTCATTCTCCATCATCCAAATTAGGATTAGGATGGATTAGGTAGGATACAATGTATCTACCCCAGATTCCATATCTCTTCTAGAAACTTCTCTTAGAATCCATTTTGAATTTTTTTAGAAATAGTTCACCTTGAAGTCTATGCCACCAGCTCATCAACATTATCTTCCATCTAGTTCACATAATCCAAGAAAAAAAAATTGTTGGGTTAGATTGATTGAATTCACAATCTTTTAAATAATGCAGTAGCTCAACATTATCTAGCTTCTAATGGTTGGCACATACTATGTTGTTCAACATCCACTGTGAAAATTACTTGACACAAACTAAAGTTTACTGGTGCTCGGCATCAACTAAACTTTACTTGGCATCTATTGTTTTTCTCTACATACATTAGAATGAATTTTTACTTGGATTCAACTAGTTTTCTTCTCATCTTGCACTTTCTTTTCTTGGCACCTACTATCCACTCGATCAAGCTTGGCAGAAAAACTTTGTGTAACTTGTTCTTCTAAACTTTCTTAATGTAACTAGCCTTTGTAACCTTAAGTAAGTTATCAATAAATCATCTCATCACTATCTTAACTAATCCTTGTACTTTATTACATAATCATAACTCAACTTTTCATCTAGGGTCTATTATTACATCTTTTGATCAAATCCTCTTCATAAATCATCTAAGTGATAGTACTTAAATCAAATAAGTAGTTATCTTACTAGAAAATAGCAGACCTTGACATTAGTGACAAAACAATGATTGAAACACATGGTCTTCTTCAAAAATCTCCCTCAAAAATGATCTTTTCAATATTATCTCAGCAATTAACTATATAAAGTAAGGAACATAAAATAAGATCAATTAAACACATTCTCTACATTAGACATATTCTTGGATTCCACTCAATAGTTGTCTTTTATTCCTAACTATGATCATTAATATTTATTCACTTTATGAAGATCTAATTAGAACAATAAGAGTTTTATAGTTCATTATATTTTCTAAATTCATTTTTTGAACAATGTGAGATCTTATTCAAACTCAAACATTAAGAAATTGTAGTAAAAGAATCATAATACTCTATTTTCTACCATGTTATTCCTCTATTGATCTCCAAGTCATGTTGCATATTAGTGTCAAACACTTAGTCATTTCCTAGGGAAATATGGTTGGTCATCACTATGATTGAGCCACCCAAAGGAGGTCGAATGATTCTAGACCTATTACATTTTAGTTTAAGCTGAGCAAGTCTTACATTACTAAGCACCCCAATATATACTAACTACCAGTTTATGACAAGTATAAAAGAAGACACAAAGCTAAGTAGAGTTTGTTCATGTCGAGTCATACAGTTAGTGTCAACCATAAAAATATGAGGGACACCATCAATATTAGTTATGAGCAAGCATTATAGTATTCAAGTCTCAAGTATGTTAGAATGATTTAGAATAACTCAAAGGGGGTTGAATCAATTATCCTTACGTCCTAATATACCAATTAAACTTTTGATTACTTTAAATACCTCACATCTAAATATTTAGTTGCTCTGTCTCTACACTAGATAATCAATAATATAAACTTGTAGTCCACTGTCTTAATAGCTTAAAACTTGAAAAATGAAAAACATTAGCAATAAAACATCTCAAATGACATCCACACAAGTATGACACTAGGATTTACCATGGAAATCCAATTTGGAAAAAAGCACAAGTAACATGTCACCAATTTTTAACTCTTTTCAAGTGAGTTCTATTAAGATCCGACCCTATTAAAGGTTACAAAATACACTATTAAATGTGACCATGTTATATAATTTAATCAAAATATAAGGAGTGGCCTTGTTAGAGGGCTTAAGAATTTTTTATTAGAATGTCACCTTGATTAAAGGATTTACATATGAATATTAGTTAAACCTTCATTAGAGGATATCAAAATTGATACAATGGTTAGAAAGTAAAAATAGGTTGATCTGGCAAACACAACTCACTTTTGCAAATACATATCATAATTTTGTTCCTATGTTGATCCACTGACTAGGATCCATTGTCTAATGTGTCTTTGATTTTCTTGGAAACCCTTCAAGCAATCATACTTCACCTCTTCACAACTCTTCTCATTCTCCTACTCAAGTTCGCTAATAAATAGCATAGAAAAATACTCCAACCTTATGAAGTTAGCCCTTACACCTCCTTAAATAGGTAATCCTAATATTTTTTTCACTTAAACATTACCACAGATCTTAGGGTTTTGTCAAATTCATCAAATCCTTCTATCCTTTTTTCTCCTCTTTTATCTTCTAGAAACTACTTAAAATTTCTCCTTGAATTCTTTCATAGAAACACTCAAAGATGTTTTTCATTGAATTAAATTCATTATATCATGCATCCTTATCTTCAAAAAATATTTCATATGATACAAGAGCATCCTCGGTTGCACTACTACCCTGCATGTTTTCAATTTTTATCTTGCCATTGAAATTGTGTTTTCTAGTTTCTAGGTGCCTGTTGTAAAATGTGTAACTAATTTTCCATAATGAATGAAAGGCTCCACACTTTAGGTACAAAAGAGGTCCTAGATTTCCATCCACTATACAAGGAAAAATTTCTAACTCCTTATAGGTTGAGATTTATAGAAATTCTCTCAGAACATCAATTTCTAGCAGTTTTGTATGACATTTTTTTGTGCTCAACTTTTAGAATGGATTCACACTATTCCTTGGTGATTCAGACTTTAAACATTTAAGAGGTTGTAGAAGACCTAGATATCTACCCATAGTTTGAAGCACAAGATCTAACTCAATTAGAGCTAGGATATATCATGATTTATCTTGGACATCAATTTTAGGATAGTTAATTGCTGATGCAGGCTGACTTGTGTATTTAATGTTAGGTTTATTTTCATTTAATATTTATTGAGAGGTGACTTGTGGCTTCTCCATGTTCTAGAATGACCTATAAGTTTTTTTGGCTAGTATAAATAGAATGTTTAGGCCTAGAACTAAGATAAGTTTTAGGCAATTTTAAAACAGTTTTGGAGAGGATTGCAGAGTAAAACTGGAAAGTACAAATTTGTTGCTAATCTTTGTGTATAAATGTACTTTGTACCTAACCATAACCCAAAATTTCTTACAACTGGGCATTTATGTTGAATATTTGAAGAAACAATAAAATTATTTTACTCTTATTCCTCCTTTGGTTGATGTTCTTTGTGTTCGCTTCCATTTGTTAACTCTTGCAAGGTGGTTCAAAGAGCTAGGTGTGCCATTGGCTCTAGTTTTCCTTATCCTTCCTTGTGTTAGGTGGTATCAAAGCTTGAGGTACATCCTTGTGGAGATTGGATTATGTAGAACCATAATTTAGATTTGGTTATAGGGTTGTAGATCTACAAATTTGGCCTATAACTTGCAGAGGGTTATGATCTTGTAGGAACTTGATTTGTAAAGATGGTTCATGGTAGAGGAAATGTTGATAATGCTATATTAGATCAATTAAGAAAAAAATGCAGCCATGTTAGATTTTGTGGAGATAGCCTAGAGGAGAGGAGCACATCTTGATGATATAAGTGATGATGAAACAGTAGTACCAAACCATAATTCTAAACTTGAAGAAAATCAAGATGAGGAAGGATTGTTGAGAGTGTTGTCTAGGAAAAATTTAAAGCCTTCTGTAGAAGTTGTTCCTTGTGATGGAAAATTAGATACCAATGTTGTGTTAGATTGGATCTCAAATATGGAGAAGTTCTTTGAGTATGATAACATTCCTGATAATAAGAAGGAGAAAGATTTTAGTCACTAGGTTGAAAGGTCATGCTTCACTATGGTGGGAGCACTTGTAAACTGATAGACAAAGAAGAGTAAAAGAGAAGATCAAAACTTAGCTGAAGATGGTGAACAAGGTAAAGAAAAAATTCCTTCCTACTAATTACCAAGTTATCTTGTTGAGAAAGATGCAAAATTTGAAACAAAAGGACATGAGTATGAAAGAGTATACCAAGGAATTCTATAGATTGGACATTAGATCTGGACATGTGGATGATGATGTTGAGAAAATTGCAAGGTACATAAATGGATTGAGATCTGGAATTCAAGATGAAATAAGTTTTGTTAATTTGGAAAGTGTGGAACAATAATTTCAATATGCATTAAAAGCTGAAGAGATCTTAACAATGAAGCATGAACAAAGACAAAGAGGTAAAGGTGGTAGATTCCAGAGAGGTAGAAGTAGATCTTATGGTGAAGGTGGCAGATCTTAAATTTTTGTTTAGGATAAAGGAAAATCTGAATGGAAGAATGATGACAAAGACAAGACTGAGTGGAAAGGTGGTAGTTCTTACCAAGGAGGTATTGGATCTTACTAAGGAAGAGGTAATTCTTATCTTAGAGGTGGTTTTCATGGTAATTGTTTTAGGTGTGGTAAAGAAGGGCATAGTTCTTTTGAATATAGATCTTCTGAAATTGGGTAGAATAATAAAAAAATTCTGATTGAAGGAGACATTAAGAGTTCACCAAGTGGACCTAAGGCTAGAGAAAATCTGATGGTGAGAAGAACCTTATGTAATAAAGGAAGTGATCAGGAACCTATCCTTAGAAGAATTCTTTTCAAGACTAGATGTAAGATTGCCAGAAAATGTTGCAAGGTGATCATTAATAGTGGAAGTTCAAAAAAATTGGCATCAGAAGAGCTGGTTACAAAGTTGTAGTTGTAGAGGCTAAAACATCCCAAACCTTATCATGTTTCATGAATCAAAGATGAGTATAAGATATTGGTAAGTGAGCAATGTATTGTGAAGTTCAAAATTAGACATTACTTTGATGAAGTGTTGTGTGATATTATGCCAATGAATTTTTGTCATATTTTGTTGCATAGACCTTGGAAATATGATAGATATGATGTACTTGATGGAAGATTGAATCAATACACTCTTTGGATAAATGGGAAGAAACAAAAATTGTTTCCTTTGATTGAAAGTATAGATGAGGTCAATTGTACTACAATAAAAATTTGTATGGTTAATGGAAAGAAATTTGAAAAGGAAGTAAAAAAGAACCAAGTTTGTTTTTCTATAGTTCCTAGAGGACTGAGTGTTGGTAATAATGACCAACCAATAGAAGTTGCTAATAACAGTGTGACAATAGAAATTGTTGAATTGTTGAATGAATATAAAGATATCATTGTTGATGATATTATTGATGGTTTACTTCTAGTAAGAAGTATAGGTCATTGTATGGATCTGATTCCTAGAGCTAGGTTGCCAAAAATCATCATATAGATTGACACCTACAAAGAATGAAGAACTTAATAGACAAGTGCATGAGTTGTTGCAAAAAGGTTTGATCAAAGAAAGTTTGAGTCCATGTTTTGTACCTATTGTATTAGCACCTAAGAATAACGGAGAATGGAGAATGTGTATTGATTCTACAACTATTAACAAAATTATAGTGAAATATAGGTTTCCTATGCTAAGGATGGATGAAATAATGGATTGTTTGAGTAGAGTAAAGTATTTTACCATGATGGATTTTAAGAGTGGCTATCATCATATCAGAATTAGAGAAGGTGATAAATGGAAGACTACCTTCAAGACAAAAGATGGTTTGTATGAATGGTTGGTTATGCCTTTTGGTTTGACTAATGCACCTAGTACTCTCATGAGGTTGATGAATGAAGTTCTAAAAAGATTTTTGGGTAAGTTTGTGATTGTTTATTTCAATGATATTCTGATATTTAGTAAGACTAAGGAAGAACATCTTGAGCATATTAGATAAGTATTGCAGAGGTTGAAAGAGGAAAAGTTGCTGATTAAAATGAAAAGTGTTCTTTTATGCAAGAGGAGATTATGTATTTGGGATTTGTTATTTTAGATGATGGATTGAAGATGGATCTTAAGAAGGCTAAAGAAATTTTTGAATGGCCTACACCTAAGAATGTGTGTGAGGTAAGACCATTTCATGGTTTGGCTAGTTATTATAGAAAGCTTATAAATAATTTTAGTTCTTTTTGTAATGATATGACTAAGACAACGAGAGTAGATAAAAATGAATTCAAGTGGACACATGGAGTTGATAAGAGTTTTGAGACATTGAAACAAAAGGTTGCTGATTTACTTGTATTGGCTTTACCTAATTTCAACAAAGTATTTCACGTTGAATGTGATGCAAGTGGTAATGCAATAGGAGCTGTATTAAGTCAAGAAGGTAAACTTGTTACTTTCTTTAGTGAGAAGTTGAATGATGCTAAAAGGAAGTATTTTGTGTATGATCAAGATTTTTATGCTATTGTTCAAGCTTTGAAGAAGTGGATACATTAGTTGATTCCTAAGAAGTTTGTGTCGTATACTGATCATAAAGCTTTACAATACTTGGGAAGTCAACATAAATTGAATCAGAGACATATGAAGTGGGTTGAGTATTTGTAGAATTTTACATTTCTAATCAAGCATAAGAGTGGAGTCATTAACTAAGTTCTTGATGCATTGATTAGAAGATGTTCTTTGTTGATTGAAATGAATGTTGAAGTTCTTGGTTTTGATGAGATGAAAGAGTTGTATGCTTCTAATCCTAATTTTTCTAAGATGTGGAGAGAGTGCAAAGCACCAAATCTAATAGATCATATCAAAAAGTATGATGAGTATTTTATTCAAGAAGGTATGTTTTTAAAAGGTATCCAGTTGTGTATTCCTAGAAGTTCTATGACATTGAATCTAATTAAGAAAAAACATAGTGGTGGATTAACTGGACATTTTGGAATTGATAAGACATTGAGTTTGCTGAAAGAGAAGTATTATTAGCCAAAAATGTATAAGGATGTTCAAAAATTTGTAAAGAGTTGTGGAGTTTGTGAAATTGCAAAAGGAGTGAGTCAAAATACTAGTTTGTATACACATATTACTATTCTTGAGAAAGCTTGGAGTGATATTAGTATGGATTTTGTTCTTGGATTACCTAAGAGAGTGAAGGGGTATGATTTTATATTTGTTGTGGTGGACAGATTTTATAAGATGCCTTTTTTCATACCATGTAAGAAGACATTAGATGTTGAGCATGTTGTTGAACTTTTCTTTAAAGAGATTGTGAAATTGCATGGACTACCAATAAGCATTATTTTTGATAGAGACAGTAAGTTTGTTGGTTATTTTTGGAAGACTTTGTGGAAGAAGATTGGTATGAATTGGAGTTTAGTTATACATTTCATCTACAAGTATATGGACAAATAGAGGTTGTGAATAGAAGCTTAGGTAATTTGTTGAGATGTTTAGTTGGGAATGAGCTAAGTAATTGGGAAATGGTATTGGCACAAGCTGAATATGCATTTAATAATTATGTGAATAGGAGTACAAGGAAGACACCTTTTGAGATTATTACTGGAATGAAGCTTAGAGGAGTATCATATTTTAGAGATGTTGTTGGTGAAGAAAAGAGAAGTACTGTAGGTGAAGAATTTGCTGATTTTATGAAATCCTTACATAAGGAAGTGAAGTTGATGATAGAACAAAGTAATTAGAAGTATAAGGAGAATGTTAATCACTCTAGAAGACATCATGATTTTCAAGTTGGTGATGAGGTGATGGTTCATTTAAAGAAAGGAAGAATTCCAATTGGAACATACAGTAAGCTAAAGATGAAGAAGTTTGGACATTGTAAAATCTTGAAAAAGTTTGATAATAGAAATGCTTATGAAATTGAGTTACTTGATGACATGGATATATCTCCTATATTCATTATTGCTGATTTATACAAATATCATGAGTTAGATGATGAATTTATTGTATCAAAGGACTATCTTAAGAATTATATTGAAGAAGTTGAATAGATAATAGATCAGAGAATTGGTAAGAGAACAAGAGGGAAAGATTATTATGAATATCTAGTGAAGTGGAAGAACATACCTATAGAAGATGCTTCATGGATTTCTCAATCTGGGTTGGATTCAGCTTAGGTTGTGACATCTCAATGATTCAAGAGAATCATTTCTTCCAAACCTAGTTCTTTTTATGTAGGATCATCCTAGGTTGCACTACTATCCTGAATGTTTTCAACTTTTATCTTGCTACTAAAACTGTATTATGTTGAAACTGTGTTTTCTAGTTTTTGGGTGCCTATTAGAAAATTTGTAACTAATTTTACATAATGAATGAAAGGGTGAAAAATTCATGGGTTTAATAATGTCAATATTAATATCTATTATCCAAGGCACAAGTTCTAACTCTTTATAGGCTGGGAGTTATAGAAATTCTCCTAGAACATCAATTTCTGACAGTTCTGCACAACAATTTTCTGTGCTCAACTTTTAGAATGTATGTGCACTTTTCCTTGATGAATCAGACCTTTTAAACTTAATTAGTTGTAGAGGACCTAGATATGTATTCATAGTTTGAAGTGAAAGTTCTAACTCAATTGGAGCTAGAAGATATCATGATTTTTCTTGGACATCAATTTCAGGATAGTTAATTGTTAATGCAGGCCAACTTGTGTACTTAATGTTAGGTTTATTTTCATTAAATATTTGTTGAGAGAAAACTTGTGGATTCCCCATGTTCTAGAATGATCTATAAGACATTTTTGATAGTATAAATAGAGTGTTTATGCTTAGACCTAGGACAAGTTTTTGGCAGTTTTTAGACAATTTTGAAGAGGATTGTAGAGTAGAACTAGAAAGTGCAAATTTGTTGCTGATATTTGTGTATGAATGTATTTTGTATCTAGTTGTAACCTAGAAGGCCTTAGATCTGGGCATGTATGTTGAATATTTGAAGAATTAATTAAATTATTTTACTCTTCTTCCTTCTTTGGTTGTTGTTCTTTATGTTTGCTTTCATTATGTTAACTCTTGTAGGGTGGTTCAGAGAGCTATGTGTGCCATTGGACCTAGTTTTACCTATCCTTCCTTATGTCATCATATTTCAAGAAATTAAAATTTTTAGATAGAAATCATGATTTCCTCATAATCTATCATCACTAGATTACTCAGTCACTACTATCTATTGAACTCGACACATTTACTCACACTGAATCACTATTCATGATCAATCAACAATATATTTTCTTGGCCTATACCACCACTCAATCAACACTCAGATCATTCAACTTAATCTTCAAGTTCATTAGTCTTCTACTCTTTTCCTTACTCAAGCCTATGCATTTGGTCAATCATGAATCACTTCTTCTAGGCTTTAATATAACTGTCTTCTCCACTTGTATTATGATTCAACAATCACATTATCTTGTCAAAGTCAAATTAATCAAGTGCCCATTGTAGATTATCATAACTCAAATTTTACTCTAGGTCCTTTTCTTTTTTCCCTCTCAAATATTCTTCATCAATCATCTTGATATGGAACTCTACTCAGAGATAAAACTATCTCACCAATAAGGCTTGACATCAATGACAACATAACAATTATTGTTTATGCTTTTGGTGAGATTGTGTGCAAGTTTATCAGCATCAACATTTCAGATCAAACTACATGATCCATGTTTTTTTTCTTAGCTCTCTCATCCTGATGATGGATCATGTAGTTTGATCTGAAATGTTGATGCTAATAAACTTGCACACAATCTCACTAGAAGCATAAACAAGAATAGCATGGATTGTGGAAATCTATTACAATTTAACATAATTATTGTTCCAATTTTATTTTCCAATAATCTTCCTCTTTGGCATTGATGGCAACACCTCTAGTTACCTACAATCCAAAACATGTAAGTTCTATGAGAATCCACCTCTATGTTCAATATCACATATTCTTTAACTGATGCAGAGTTACACACCGGAAGTGTACTCTTGGTCTAGATTGCACTTAGACCCTTCAAACAAGCCAAACTTGCTTCTAGCCTTAGGAGATCCTTAAAGGACCTTCCACTCTTGGCAAATAACCTTCTCACAAGGTTTGACAACCTTCTCAAAGCAAGGAACAGGTAAGCAAAGTCTGCTCCCAACTTGTCTTTAAAAATAACATCCCTCAACTAGGCCAAAACAAGGATCTATGCTTTAGGCCTCTCAACCACTTGATCTGATGGTCAACACACCTTCACATATCCCAATGTACTCTGGATCAACAATTTTTCAGATTCCCACACTTTTGTAATACACCTAACCAATACCTACCTAGTAAATCCTAGTAGGTCAGCAAAACCTAAGTTTCAGCAATATCTTTTGATTTCCCCAAACGACTTGGAAAATAAAATAGAGTTTCAGATACCCTTTTGACTCCCCTTAAAGACCTCCAAATCTTAAAATCTCACTCCACTCCAGCATATCCCAACCTATGCAAAACACGCAGTCCTAATAGGCCTAATTAGGCTTGGTTTGTTAAGCAAGTGCAAGGAAATGGGTACACAGAAAAAGATACTAACTTGGATGGTGTTAGGGAAGGTCTAAGACTTCCAATTCAACCTTTGGTTGCACTCCAATCAACCGAACTTCACAATTCTACTTCCAAATCTGAATTCCGAGTTCAAATTCTATGCCTAACTTGAACTAGGGCATCATTGAAACTTGGACTCCCACCATGGAAACTACTCCTACTTCTAGAATCAACAAACGGTATATTTCTTCTCTCAAATTATTGGGTTTTGTACCCGTGAGGCCAATTAGGTGCACTCTAATGGCTCATTTGCACAAAACCCTGATTTTATGGAGGGTTTGGGACTGGTTTCACCCAATTTGCTCTAACTTTGTCCAAACTCCTTCAAATCACTCCAAATAAAATGCAATGAGTTAGTGGGACATAAAAATCTGCAAATCCACCATTAAACTTCTAGTCTCACATCCGTACCACACGTGCAACCTCTGAAAACAGCAAATTAAACAGAAAAAGAGGGAGTTCTTTATTCATTCAATGAAAAATCCATACAATGAAGTTCCTCTGTTCTTTTGGGAAGAGGACCAATGTATTTATAGCCTAATGACACCTAAAAACCGACCTCCAAGGCAGTTAGAGGTCGAATGCAAATAATTTGCAAAAGTTGCACAGTTTTTTCCAAAAGTTGTCAGCAACTTTTTGCAAAACTGCCGATATGAGCAGTTTTTTTATTTGAAGACTTCAAAACACATTCTAAACTTGATATTATTGAGAATCATGGCTATTTAGGCCATATGACACCCTCCTAAACACCTAAAACATATATACCCTATAGGCTACTTACATTCTTGGTTTATAGGGTCACCAAATAGGATGAAGTGCCTACACAAATGGGCTCATACTTATTCAAACCTTTCATAAAACTTCATAAAACCTCTAATTACATCCAAAGAGGTATGAGGAAGGATCTCCCATGTAAAACCAATGATTATTTCCATTACATGCTATTACATGCCAAGTTAGGCCATGTGGAACCATAACAAGTAATACCAAGAACAACCAAAATGAAACACAATCAACTGAAACTATCATTGTAACCATCATGGCCCTTGACTAGATGAAGAATGAAGACAAGATTGAGTTTTATCCATTCCTCCAATACCAAGCTTTGTGCTCTGCACCATTAACATCCTTAATTTCATTCTAATTCTCATCTTAGTGTCCAACAATCTACCTTTTTAGTTTCATTTTGATTCTCATCCATGTAGCTCTAATATGAAACACTCAAAATCCCTCTATCATATTAAATCATGAAATAAATTTACTTCATTTGTATTGTTAACAACACATTGCATATATTCTACCTCTTTGCAACATCTCTTTAAGTCTTTTTGAATATCTCTTTCTTCATATGGTAATTTTATACTATCTCCCTTACTTACATTATCTCCCTATTTAATGGTAACTAACATTCTCTCCCTCTTTGACAACAATGCCAAAGACACTTCATATTTACATACATCTTTACTATGTAGATATCTTCAAGTCATTAATTTTAAATCTCATTTATTATCTATCATCTTTAAGGCTTATGAATTTACAACATCCTATTTTTATGTCTTCATTACTTGAGGCATCTCCTAAAGTTTGACTTTTTGCATCAACTTATAAGATATTCTGATCACTTCATTTGATGCAAAGATCCCTCTTATCTTAAGAAATATTAGCTAGAGAAATCACCCCTAATTTACCTCTTAGATACTCATGTACATCCTTAGTTAAAGCCTTAGTGAAAATATTAGCTATTTTCTTCTTAGATCTTACATACTCCAATTTCACTTCTTTGTCTTGAACCGATTCTCTCAAGTAATGATACTTGATAGAAATATGCTTGGTGTTTGTATGCATCATAGGGTTCTTTGATATATTTATAGCACTTGTGTTGTTACAATAGATAACTAAAATATTAGTGATCTCTTTCTTCATACCTTTCTACAATTGCTAGATCTACACAATGTTTGAACAATTTACTATTGTTTCTACATATTCATCTTCTTTTTTTTATTGGGAAATATAGTTCTTCTTCTTGGTTTTTCAAGAAACTAATCTCTTTCCTAAATACAAAGCTCCACCACTTATACTTTTTATTCATCAATGCTGCCTTCACAATTAGTATATGTGTATACTTTAAATTCAAAATTGTTATTCTTCTTGTAATATAGACCATAGTCATCTTTTTCTTTTAGATGTCTCAATATCCTTTTTACCACCATCATGTGATTCTCCTTAGGATTTACAATTTTTTATTATAACAATCCCTACTACAAATACAATATCAGGTTAGGTGTGAACAAAATATTTTATCTTTCTAATCATTGATCTATACAATGGCTAGTTCACATTAGTTGAATCAACATTGTTACATAACTTATGTCTTGTAGCCATAGATGTGTTGATTGGTCTTGAGTCTTCCATTCCAAAAGTTTTCACTAACTCCTTGATGTATTTTGATTGAGTGATGTAGATACCTTGCTTCATTTGAAATACTTGTAAACCAAAATTGAATTTTATCTCACTAAGCATAGGCATTTCAAATTCCTTCTCCATTTCTTCTTCAAATGATTTTCATAATGCATCTTTTCCTCCAAATATGATATCATCAACAAATATTTCAGCTAATAGTATCTCTTTATCATCACAAGTCTTTAAATGAAGATTATTGTTATCATTACTTCTAGAAAATTCAATCTTTATCAAATAATTGTGCACCCTTTCATAGAATGCTCTTGGGGTTTTCTTCAATCCACGTAGAGTTTTGTGTAGTGTACACACCATGTTTTTCTTGTTGGGGTCAAAAAAAAATTCTATCTGTTCAATGTAAACCTCTTCCTCTATTATTCCATTCATAAATGTAGATTTGACATCCATTTTTTACACTTTTAATCCTTTGTAAGAAGAATATGCAAGTAGTGTTCTAACTTCTTCCAATCTTACAACTAGGGCAAATGTTTGTCCATAGTAAGCACCTTATTCTTGTGCATATCCTTTGCATACCAATCTAGCTTTGTTCCTTGTGACTTCTCTTTTCTCATTCATCTAGTTCTTGAATACCTACTTGGTTCCAATAACATTATTGTCCTTTGATCTAGGTACCCGTGTCCATGTTTTATGTTTCTTTATCGGTTCAATTTATTCATTGACTTCTTGGATCCAATCTTCATTATCTAAAATATATTTTATAGATTTAGGCTCAATCTCAAAAAGTGGACATGTATAACTTTATAATTCTTTTACTTATCATAACTCTGCAATATTTACTTCTAATAATTTTTTTAGGTGCATGATGTATTCTCACATACTTTTCTAGTGTAGATTCTTTCCTTATTTATTCTAGAATAGGTTCATCTTTAAAATAAATTTCAGGTTCATTTTGTATTTCTGCTTCTACTTGTAGTTGCTCAACATCATCTTCATGTATCTCACCATCATTTTACTGATACTCAACACCTACAGTCTGTTTCTTGATAGCTTGCTAATATGGATAAAAATTTATATTTTGTTGTTTCTCAGTAGCCTTATTGACCAGTTTAGGTAAAGTGTAGGGAACACCTTCATTAATGTATATGAATGTGTTGTAATATTTAGGTTTTTTCTTTCACTCAAGTTTATATTTTTCTACATATTCATTAACTTTTTGATGTAGGAGCATCCTAGGGTTTTTAGCAATCTTGCATGTTGGAGCTCTATTTTGGCTAAGAGTTGTGGACTCAACCATGAAATAGTGGTGCTTGATCACTGAAGGGTATATATTTGGCCAAGGACCTTAGTCATTGAAGGAGCTTAAAAGATATTGTAGTTCTCAGCATGTACTAGGAGCTCAACATATACTCGAAGCTTCGCATGTGCTAAGAGCTCGACATGCACTAGGATCTCAACAATGCTTGTGGTTTGGTTGATGCTTAACTTAGTTTCTGTGACACTCAATCTAGTATTAGTTCCTATAGGTGTTGAGTTTTATGCAAGCCAATTTTGATTATTTAACTCATGTTGTAGTTGACTTGTGGATCAACATATTTTCAATATATGAGTTTTAATGTAATTTGTAATGAAGTAGGCCAACTTGTGGCTTATTTGGGTATAAGTAGGGGGTCTTGTGGAGTCTTTGGTAATTATGAATCCATCTTGGAGAAGTGGATGTGAACTTTGAAGAACTAGTAGCTAAAACTTGAAAACTAGGAGATTTCTTGGTGGGATTACAAGCACAAGTTAAGATTTCCTTGGAGGTTTCTACCAAAGTGTGGATCTAGACTAGTTCAATTTGTATTTGTTGCTGTATTTGGGCCTAACCTGGAAGGGGTTATAGTTGGGCATATTTCATGTAAATAGTTATATTTATGAATAAAGTATTGTGATTTGGTATTAGATCTTGCATTGTTGTTGTGTTTTCTATTTGTGGTTATTTGCAGGGATCCAAATTACCTCCAATAGGGGTACCCTCATATTCTTGCTGCATCAAGTAGTATCAAAGTGAAGGTGTTCCTAAGTGCATAGACAAATTACTAACATTGAGGTACTTTTTACTGGGACTTGGTTGAAGGCTAGAAGAGAAGGTTGATCTAGTGAAGTTGATTGATCTTCTATATTTGTGGGTCTATTGCTTATGGTTTTCAAATATCTTAGAAGATTCCTTCAAGAAGATGGGACCCTAGGTCAGTTGATGATCTTAGTAATTCTATGGAGTAAAGGATCTCAAAGAAGGTCAAAGAAGATTTTAGGTCTAAAATAATGGAGTTTTAAGCCAGTTTTAAATCTGAGATGGTGTTGATGAAGAGTGAATTGAATGTTGAAATTGTGAGTCCTTTTGGTGGTGTACCTAGGCATGTGGGTACTCAAGATGATTACAAGGACATTGTTGAAGACTTTGAAATTTCTAGATCAAGTGGTGAGGATAGAACTAATCATGTGGGGAGACCTATTAGAACTAGGGCTGGTTAGTTTGCTTTAACTAGATCTTAGTTGAGGCTGAAGCATAAGATGAAGGTTTCTAATTTCTTAGGTACTTTGAATCTTGAAGACTTAATTGATTGGGTTGGTGAATTAGAAGACTACTTTGATCTTGAAGATTTTGGAGATTCACTTAGAGTAAGATTGGCACTCACTAAGTTCAAAGGACATGCTTCTCTTTGGTGGAAGGAACTGCAAAGAGATAAAGAAGAGGAAGGAGAAATGAAAATCACTAGATAGAGGCTGATGGTAACTAAGCTGAAGGCTAAGTTGTTCCTATTGATTATGAACTTGATTTGTTTAAAAGGTTTCTAAATCTAAAATAGAAGGATATGTTTCTGACATACTATACTAAGGAGTTCTACAAGGTGACTATTTGGTCTTGGCATAGATAATTGTTAAAGGAGAAGGTAGCTTGATACATTAATAGTTTGACATTCAATATTTAGGATGAGGTTGGTATGTTGAATATTTCTTCAATTGAGGATGCTTATTAGTAGGTACTAAAGGAAGAAGATAAGTTGAAGAGGAAAAATCAAGGTGGTTCTAGAGGGAAGGATAAGAAGGATAGCTTGGCAAAAGATAAACCAAGTACAGAAGGTAAACCAAAAAGTATTGATCAGAAAGGGAGGATAGGTGGAGGTGAGATTAGAGGTAATTTATTTAGATGCAAGGAAGAAGGGAATATATCATTTTAATGTCCTCATGGTAGGAAAGTTGTTGTTGTTGTGAATGAGGTTGAAGTCCAAGATATTCAACCCAGGAAAGGAGAGATTTTACTAGCTTGGTGAGAGTTTGTTAGCTAGAGGACATTGGATTTGTGTCAAAAGACTAGTTTGTTTGGGACTTGTTGTAAGTCTAATGGTAAAGTCTATAATGTGATTGTGGATGGTGGTAGTACTTATAACCTTATTGCTAAGGAGATAATTTAGAAACTTGGTTTGAAGAGAGTGAGACATCCTCATCCTTATAGGATTGGCTAGTTGCAAGGTGATCATGCTTTGAAGGTGATGGAGCAATTCCTTTTTGATTTCTAGATTGGGAAATATAAGGAAAAGGTGTTGTGTGATATTGTGGACACTATTGTGATCTCACAATGCACATTACCCATAGTAAAAAATTTGTCTCCCAAACCGTTAGTCTGAGACGTGGGTCATTTTTAGACTCCCCAAGAGTCCAAGTCAAGCCTCAATTTCTAACTAAGGAAATTTGGGGTGTCAGATCTAGAGGAAAATTGAAGATTTTAATTGTATTAGGGAAAAACTATGCACTAGTGCACTAGAACACATGCACACCTTATTCAGGTGAGCAAGTTCTTTCAGTGCACTAATGTACACTCATCTCCCTTTGGAGATATGTACATGCACACTTGCACATGCTCCCACCTTGTTAGGATATTCACCTAGAAGGGTGCACACCTATGGAGATGTGTACCTTGACCGTACGTCTATATCAACTTGTGCACCAGATCCAACACTTCATTTTTCTACTGCACTCTTAGTTAACCACACCTCTGCACCCTTGCCATTGCTCTTGCTCCACTCCTATATCACATAAAGCATAAATGATAGAAGACACAAAAAGGTGCGTATATGCACACCTCCACAAGGTGCACATGTGCACACCTTCTTTCACCTTTTAATCAACCTAACTAAGCATAAAACAAAGAACACACCTAATTAATTAAAAGATGTGCACATGTGCACCTCTTCAATGTGTGCATGTGTACACCTTTTAATCTAAAACTATCAAAGAAATCTAAAAAAAATGGTGCCAATTACACCTTAAGGTGTGCACATGCACAATATTTTGAGCTTTCAAAAAGTCAAGAACACAATAGGGTGCACATATGCACACCCCATCAAGGTGCTCATGTGCATATTCTTTGTGCACAAAACAAGCAAAAAACTAAGTCCCCCCAATATGAACACTTGTCACTATGCATGTGCTCATGTGTGCAACTACACTCTAAATGGTCAAATATGGACTATTTAGCAGACCTAGAACACCTACAATGGTGTGCTAGGTGTGCTAATCTACATAACAAGGCTTTTAGGGTGGAATCCACTATTTTTTATTGTTTTGGGTGGTTTTAGGGAACTTTTTCTTTTATTTAGGTTCAGCTAGGCTTATCTTTGGGTCTTCCTTTTACCTTTATGGACTAATATCTACTTTCTTGTGTAGATAAAATGGTATCACCATCATCCTCAATGACAAAAAACATAGCTCCTAAACTAGTTTTTTCCAAATACCAAGGTACACCAAGAAAATATCACTTTCAGGATAGACATGCCAAAATTAGAGATGTCAAGTGAGACCACATTGAATAGAATGCATTTCCTACTATCTACAACAAGCTAAAAGAATGATCCATAATGGTGTCAACACTTATATGATCAAGCTTAGTCAATGCAACATCACATATAACTTTAGAACAATCATCAGAGTTGATTATGATCTTGGCATAACAGTACATATTTGAAGAAAGGTTGTCAAGACTATGACAAGGGAGCTAGTCCTAGATCTCTAACCTAGGAATATTGAGAAAGTGTTCCATCTAACAAGAGTTTATCAATATATGAAGATAACCTATGACTAGGAAAAATGATGGTATCCAAAGAATGAAAAGGAAGCCAAAGAGATTATTCAATCATACTTCCTAATAGATAGAACACCAATAGGGCACAAATTTGACAAAGTGGATATGACATGAGGGTATATGAAGGATGATATTGGATACACAATTGTGCTTTTGAGAAAAGAAATGGGACTCCCTACTACTCAACATCTTCACACATGGATAGTCCATTTTATTGATACCATTAGGATGGAAAAAATACCAATAGACTAGGCTACTATCTTCAGTGATAATCTTCATGAGTAGCTCATAGCCAAGAAAGCTGATCCAAGATTCTATATGACATCATCATGGTGTACTTGGTGGTAGAAAGGAGAACACACTACCCAAGACTTTACAAAAAGGGGAGCATGAAAGATGCTAATGCTTAGCCCTATGTCAGTGTATCTAAAATTGGTGAAGAAGATGTTCTTAGAGTAGAGTGTGGAATATAGGGTAGTGAATGATGGTTTCATATTTACAATCATTTGATTTATAGAGGGTAATTATGCCAAAATGATGTTAGTGGAAGTAGTGGTTAGAATCATAGAGATTGATATGTACTACATCCAGTTCAAAATATTCACCTACCTAAGGGTAGATAGTACATTGGAGAATCTAAAGAAACTATTGAGGTATTCATTGGATAAGCTCATTTTGCTAGAGATTTCTAGGAAACTCACATCTACATACAATAGAGTAAGAAAAAAACACAAAAAGACCAGAGTTTGGCCCATGACCATTAGTGTATTTGAAGTCAAAAAAATGCAAGATATTTTCATGCTTGGTTCAAAATGGGATTAGTATCCCTTAGAAGAATACAGCTCCCCTCACCACATGCTTTGATAGCATAGGGATGGTGCAACATATGGTAGGGAAGTAGTTTCTACATGAAGATGCATTGGAAGATCATTGAATGAATGTAGTATATGACTATGAAATCCATATAAGGGATCATTGTAGGATGACTCTAAGACAAAGATCCCTTTGGAGATTTCCCAGAAACACAAAAAATACATCTTGGATCCTCTATACAATACAGACATGATTTATGATAGGCCTATTTGAATGCAGAGATAAGAAGAGATGAAAACACTGACACTAATAATAGAGCTAGGTATGAAATTCAACTAAAAAAGTATTGGATCAAGAAACCTTTCAAAGTTTATCTAGTTCCTTAGGTTATTCCTCTTCAAGCCACTACATGGACGATAAAGGGTAAAGGTACAAAAGTTATAGTACCAACCTTTTCCTTCTCAATCCCTTGTGAGGCCAGAAACTATACATTAACATAAGATAAAGGTTGAGTAATTTAGGGTAGATAAAGGAAAGAATAAAATGATGAAGGTGTCTACCAAAGAACAAGCTAAGCCTAAAGCTCAAGAACCTTAAGCACAAGAGTCTAAATCACAAGAGCTTTAACAAGAAACTGACCAAGAACCACAAGTGCCCCCATAAGAATAATAGGCACAAGAAGGATAGGTGTAGGGTGAATAGGTAGAAGGAGGTCAGAGGATGCCACTAGTAGGTATAGAGGAAGAAGCCTCCCCCATAGTTCCTAAAAGGCTAGGAATGAGCCCATTATGGCAGGGACACAAAGGAGAATATTGAATATGAAAAACATTCCACTCCCATAGGTTCTTGAGACAATCAAAAAAGATGAGGTGGAAGAAGAAGGGGAGGAGATCTAATATGTCCCCTTGAGTCAAATTACTCATGCTAATAGGGACACATAAGAAGAGAGGAGAATAGGTTCAACTATCACACTGCCTTCTACTTCAAAAGAGCCTATTCAAGTGTCTACACCAGATGATGAACAACAATAATGTATTGGTGATATGAAGGGGCAAGAAATAGATGTATTTGACCTCTCTAATTTTTATTTCATGCTAGTAGGCACTAAGATGGTGGGTGAGAAGATAAGAGACACTCCCATGAATGAATCTCTAGGAGAGGTCTGGAATCAAATGCTACCTATACCTCAAGCACCTCTAGGAATACTACTACCATGATCTCTAGAGTTGAATTTCTTTGATAAAGACTCAGTAACACTAATTCATCTCACTATAGAAACATAAGAATAAGCATCAAAGGAAGTAGAGCCCCAAAAAGTGCAAGTTGGTGAAGTATTGGAGGAGGCACAAATACCTGAAGAGCCTTAACAAACTCCACATGATACAAAGGCTAGGAACTTAGCCTAAGAAGATATAGAGACTCCAATTGTTTACCTATCTTAAAAGGAGAAGAATCTAGAGGGGACTGATAAGGGAAAGAGGCTTATAGTAGAAACTACCTCTTTAGTCAAATACATGTCTCCAATGGGCAACACATCAACATGGCTAAAGAGGGAGGTTTTGTTTTGGCCAAAGAAGAAGGTGGATCTAACTATCAATGAGGGAATGAGATAGATAACTATCAAGAAGTTTGAGCCACCTATGGGTGATGCATAACCATTAGGCTTCATTATGAAGAATGAAGATTAGGACTTGCTTGCACCCATAGCTATCCCTCTTCCACATGCTGACATAGAGGAAATGAATCCTAAGGATACAAGATTAAGGAGGTCATGATAGGAAGGCCAATGGTAGATACTAAAAAACTAATGATTACTAAGAGTATGAAGGAATTGTTTAGGAACATGGATTGAGATTAGTTTGATCTATTTATGCTGGGGAAATAAAATGAGCTTCTAAGAGGCTATTTGCATGGAGCTTCTAATAGGCTATTTGCATGGAGTCCAGAATTGATGGAAGCAAGAAGATCATGATCCATCATCTCCATTTCAAAAAGCTTTAAGATCTTTAGATAGTGAACCAAAGTTCTTAGAACTCAATCATTTTTGTAAGCCTTGCAGTAACAAAGGACTACCAAAAATTCTACCACTTCCATTCTGAATTTCATCAACTCTAGTTTCACCTCTAAACCAATCTTCACTCATCATTCCACCAAATCCTCCACTAGTGACCTTCTTTGCTAATCTAGTGGGTTCACCAAATAACTCTTAAGGTGCATTTAATGACCTTCCCAAGAATCTTAAGAAATTATGCCCAAGATTCATCTACAAAGAAACACAAACACCGAAGAACCATATCAAAGTCATTAAAAAAATATGCAATCGAAAGAAAGTTCAATAGGAGAATATGGTCCTCCATTTATTCCCATACTCATTGGGAGAAGTTTTCATTTAATTGGTACATAAATTTTCCCCCAAGATGTACACAAAATTGGGTCACCTTTGAAAATTCATTCCTCAAACAATTCAAAATATTTGTCAAGCCAACTATGATACATAATTAGTTCAAATCTATCAAAATGGATCTAATAGAGACCATTTCACATTTCAATCATAATTTTTGTATGGCTTTCTAAAAATTGGAAACACCCTCAAACTTGACAAGATAGAAGTAAAAGTTATTGGTGTATTGAAATATGTGAGAATATAGTTAACTGGAGACCCCCAAATTCAAGACATTATAGACATACATGTGGTTGGAATCCCTACAACATATAGATTATTGCTAAGTAAATGGAAAAAGTGCTTAAGAGGATGGTTCCCAACTAATCTTACTCAATTATGAATACCTTGGAAGGGACTAAATAATCAGATGAGGATTGATGTTGAGCCAAAGTTGAAGACAATGATCACAGAATATAATGCACCAAATGACGTAGTATTTTTCCAAGCTGAGCTAGGCTCCTACAAAGTGACATCTCTTGACATAAATGTCATGAAGGGACCCAACCATCTGAATCAAGAATCTATTATCCCTACCCCAAAAGAATAACTCATCACTCAGTTTGTAGACAATATGGTTGCAAACTTACAATGCTTAGGCAAGGAAGAAGACCTAAATATCTTGCTTCTTTTGGGATTTTTTAGGTTACACAAAGCCATTCATTTAGAATTTGATTTCTTAGATTGTCAAGAAGTAGTTTCTAGGGTACTCACTCAGATAATGTAATAAAAAAATGAGAAAATTCTAAATGAGTTACAAAAGGAAAGTTCAAGTTCCAAATGCATATCAAAATCTGTGAGGGTTGATTGAGAAGAAAAAGATGATTCCAATGCATCATATAATAAAATTTATTTTGATGGAAGGGGTTTATGAAATCCTCTATCTAGGATGATCAAATTTTAGAGGAGAAGACATTTGTAAAATTACAAGGTTGGACCTCAGTGGTTGTTCATCGAAAACCCCAAATTGATAAGATCACTAAATTAATTGGGGATATTCAAAGTCAACAAGGCAAAAAAATGACTCTTGTATCAAACATAAATTGTGGCAACTCACCAAGTCCACCACATGAATTATTGCAATGGCTCCCAAAGAAAAAATATTTTAAAACTCAAATGAAAGAAAATCTACATACAAATAAGAACAAGACTAGCAATCCCAAAGAATAGTTAATTTGGACACTCAGGTTTGACAGTTCTAAATGCAAATTAGGAGTTGGTGTAGGTATTGAATTAATTAATCCCAAAGGTAGTTATTTTGATGTAGCATATCGCTTACAATTTAGGTTCACTAACAATTTTGCAGAGCATGATGCCTTGATTTGTGAACTTCTCTTTGCATTGGAGAAAGATGTCAAAGCTCTCATAATTGAAGGAGACTCTCAATTTGTCATTTGATAGGTGAAATCAATCTACTCTTGCAATGATACGATACTACCTACATACTAGAAAAGAGTTTGGGACTTTTTGGAATATTTTAAGGCCTTGAATATAAGGTCCATTCCAAGGAAGAAGAACATGGTATCCGATGCCTTTGAAATTTCAACCAGTGTGTTATAGCCCATTGAAAGAAAAAATTTAAAAAGATTTTCAGTTGAATTGGTTATTACCCCATCTATTTAAGACAATATACAAAACTTCCAAGTCTTCCAAGATGACCAACATATTCTCGAGTTTATTATGTGTAATGGAATTTTTAAAGGACAAGAGATTGATGATACTCTTGATGATTAGCCTAAAGAAGATGAGCTAGAGAATAAAGATGGGATTACAAATTTGAAGATCAATACTACTTCTAAGGGGGTAGGAGAGTTAGAATGCATCTTTGATCAAGACAAATCTACATGTAGTAAAAGGAATGTTGAAGAAAAAGGGATTGAAGAATGTGATTCATATAATTTAGGCACATAAGAAGATCTAAAGATGGTGAGGATTGGAAAGGCATGTAACCCTCAAGAATGATAAGGTATGCTTCAATTTCTTATAGAAGACAAAGAGGCAATAGCATGCAGTTATGAAGAACTCAAGATGTATGATCCTTAGATCATCACTTGTGATATTCCTTTGAAGCTTGATGCCAAACCCTTTCATGAAAGACAAAGACTAGTGAGTCCCATAATTGAGCCTTTGATAATGAACGAAGTACAAAAGTTACTCGATGCTAAAATTATCTATCCAATATAACATTCTAAATGGGTTGCTAAGTTGGTCCCACTAAGGAAAAATACTGGAAAAATTCACCTTTGTGTAGATTTTCGCAATTTGAACTTGGCTTCCTAGAAGGATAATTACCCTTATCCCTCACTTGATGAAGTGTTACAAATTGTGAATGGGTCTAAAATGATGTCTTTTCTAGGTAGATATTTGAGATACAACCAAGTGATGGTAGATGAAGAAGAAAGGTTGAAGTCTACATTTACAACAAAATAGGGAACCTTTGCATACCAAAGGATTCTTTTTGGATTGACCAATGTGGGAGCCACATTCCAAAGAGTAATGGATGAAGCATTGAAAGGGATGATAAACAAGTGTATAGTTATCTACATGGATGACCTCATTGCCTTTTCTAAAGATAGGAGTACACATATTGTAGACTTGAAACAAGTTTTCAACCAATGTTGAAGGTATGGCATATCACTAAATCCTAAAAAGTTTTCATTTGGGGTCACAAAAGGAAAACTTCTTAGTCAAATTATTTATGAAGTTGGGATATGCATTTATCCTAAAAGGATAAAAGTCATTCTTAATCTATCACCTCCTCATAGTTATAAAGAGCTGAAATCTTTCTTTGGAAAAATTAATTTTGTACATAAGTTCATTAGCATATTTTCTAAGATAGTACACCCTCTTAATAACCTGATCAAGAAAGGAGAAAAAACTAAATGGGTTCTTGAAATAAAGAAATCTTTTAAAGAAATCAAAGTAGCAATCTCTACAGCCCTTGTTCTTGTAAGTCAAAATTATGATTTACATTTCAAAAACTATTCATTTTCTTTAGAACATTCATGTGCCATGATTCTTACTCAAAAGAAAGACAAAGAGGATGAGAGACCTATCTCATTCATGAGTTTTCCTCTCAAGAATGATGAGTTGAACTATTCTAATCTTCACAACTAGTATTTTGCATTGATTAAGGAAATTAAGAAATTTTTCCATGATATACTTAGGAGAAAGGTATATGCAATTTTGTGTGATCCTATGGTTAAAACATTGCTAATGCAGAATGAATTAGGTCATAGATGAGGAAAATGGATGGCTATATTGCGAGAGTTTGATTTGGAGATTTAACCAATGAAGTTGGTAAGAGCAAAAGGATTGACTAAGATGATAGCTAATAATGATATAGGTAATGATAATGAAATCAAGTTTAATGACAAAATCAACACTAATAATCAACAAAAGATCATAGTGTCTCAAGTGGATATTGATCAAGGAATAATCATTGATGTTTGGTATCAAGATATTGTTTACAATATTTTTTAAAATCAATACCCCAACTAGATGAATAGTTCCCTGCATAGAGGACTCAAGATGAAATATGAATCCTATATGCTACAAGATAGAAAACTTTAAAAAAGAAACTATGAGAGAATTTATTTGAAATTCTTGAGATGTGAAGAAGTGAAAGAAGTTTTGGAATAGTTTCATGATAGGTATGGCATGGGACATGGTTTAGCAGAAGCTACATATCATATCTTTTTGAGATCAGGTTATTTTTGGCCTACCATCTTTTAGGATACATTTGAACATGTACATTCTTGCCACATTTGTTAGACAAGTGCCAGTAGAGAGAGGCATCCATCTATGCCACTAGAACCAGTGTTCAAGGTATAACCTTATGCTAAGTGTGGGTTGGAATTTATTAGTACAGTAAAAAAACCATCATCTATAGGAAATATGTTCATCCTCATAGCTAGAGACTATTTCACACACTGGAAAGAAGTTGAAATTTTTTTAAATTGCACAGAAATAGTGGTTAAAAATTTCTTGGAAGAACACACTTTCACAAGGTTTGGCATGCCATTCTTCCTTGTATGTGATAATGGGTCATCTTTTGTGTCAATATTCCCTACTCAAAGGGAATTTGACAATCAGGTCATAATCAATCTTTCCTTTAATTACTATCCCCAAGGGAATAGTGTGGTCGAGTCCACCAATAAGAAATTGATTACAGTGATAAATAAATTGCTATAGGAAAATAATAAACATTGGCACACTCAACTAAAATATGCATTATGGATGGATGGAGTCAGGATAAATATGTTTTGGGGACATCTCTATATTTACTCATTTATGAATAAGAACTAGTCTTCCCACCTAACGTCAAGATTCTAGTATTGAAATTTGTGAAGGGATACGTTAAGGACATTGATAGAATTTTGATCAGATTAACGAGTCTCTTATAATTTTATGAGAATAGAACAATACCTTTGGAGCATATGCTAAAACATCAAGACATCATCAAATGATGGTTCAATAGGTGGGCCATAATCAAATCTTTCAGAATATCCAATCTTGTTCTCCTATGCGACAAGAAAAATAAAAGTTGGGCAGTCACACTATGTTTCAACACTTGTGGATTGGCCCTTCTCAAATTGTAGAGGTTTTGGGAGAAAATAATTTTAGACTAAGTTCCTTAAAATTAGAATTGGTCCCATTTCTAGTCAATGACTAGTTTTTGAAACACTATTTTTAGGCTTAAAAGTGGAAAACATTTCAGAAAATAAAAAATAAAAAATCTTTGTTCAAGTATGTTTATTTCTACAAGTGTGCTTGCTTTCAATTGTGTGTTTACTTTTAGTTGTGTGTTTTCTTTCAAAGTCATGTCTATCTTTTCTTGTTAGTCCGGGGGTAGGTGCAATCAAGATTCTCTCTTGATGCATTTCATATATCATTTACTGTGGTTTCAACTTTTAGAAAGAGATATTTCTTTGTCAAAGTATTCAAATGATTTTGTTTATTGTACCAACTGAAAATGGATGTTACCTATAGGAATAAAAGACTTTTATTCTTGAGATCAAAATTGCAGATTGATAGTTCTCAATAGTTTACAAATTTAAAGATTGACTATCTTAGTGTTTTCAAATAAAGGTTGACAGTAGAAAAGTGATAATTCAAACTTACTGGTTCAAACAAAAGGTCTTCCTCAAAGAACTACTAAGGTCATTGTTTGGTGTGAGAATTTCCAAATGTTCATAAAAGAGGAACACAAAGGTTATCAAACTAAAGAAAGGATCTAAGAAATGAAACCAATTCCTTGGCCACATAATCTAAGTGTGGTCAAGGTACAAAAAGAGGAAAAAATAAAAAAGATAGTGTTAAGAAAGATAGATTCCAAAAGGTTTGAAAAGGATAATATGGAAATAGGGATATACACTCCAAAATGGCTATCAACTATCTATACAAATAGTTTCATGGAAAAATCAAATGGAAACATGTGAGCTCCATGAAGCAAAATCAAAAGAGATTACTAAGGACCTAAAATGCATAATTGATAACCCATTAAGAGCCCTAATGGAGGATTCTCTCATCTAGTCAGATAATGATTAATACATAGGTTTTATAAGGATTCTTGATGAGTGGTCTGGTGAAGTGAAAGATTATCTTTGAGTTGCTAGAAGCTCATGATCAACTACACTTTGAAATGTCAAAGGAAATGAATATATTGTGCACACATTGAGCTTAAAGATTCAAGATTTTGAATTTTTTTGACTATCAAGGAACTTAAAATGTATCTTAATTGTGTAAAATTTAGTTGTCATTTGGAAAATGTTAGAGGAATGCTTACGAATGAAGAAATGGCTTTGTGATTTCTTCCCTTTTGTTGGGGATAATTGTTGTGGTCTCACAACACACGACCCATTTCTCCTAGAAATAGGGGCCCCCTAGTAAAATTATTTTCTCTAAGACCCTTAGTCCTAGGCCTAGCTCATTTTTGGACTCCCCATGAGTCTTGGTCAAGCCTCAAATTCTGACTAAGGAAATCTAGTGTGTCATATTTGGAAGAAATTTAAAGATTTTTAGCAAAAATACACACCTTATTCAGGTGCATAGGTGTGCTCAATGCACCAATGCACACTCATCTCCTTTTGTAGATGCACACTACAAGGGTGCACACCTACGAAGGTGTCCATCCTAGCCTTGGGCCTATATAAACCTAGACCCCCTCTCCAACACTTCACTTGTCTTCTACACTCTCAGCTAACCACACCTCTGCATGCTTGCCACTGTGCTCTTTTTGCTCTTACATCACACAAAGTACAAAGGTTAGAAGACAGTAAAAGGTGCACACATGTGTACTTCCTCAAGGTGAACATGTGTGCACCTTCTTTCATTGTTTGATCAACCTAACTAAGCCTCAAAAAAAGAAAACACCTAAGTAACTAAAAGTTACACACATGCACACCTCTTCAAGGTTCACATGTGCAAACCTTTTAACCTAAAACTATAAAAGCAATCTAAGCTTTTTGTGCTTTCTAACACTCAAGAAAGTAATAAGATGCACACATGCACACCCTTTGGGCACAAAAAAAGCAAAACAATAAGTTCCCCCACTATGAACACTTGTCACTATGCACCTATGCATGTACACACCTCACATAGCTGTAAATGTGTGCAACTACACTCTAAATGGTCAAATATTGACTATTTAGCACATCTAGTGCACCTATAAGGGTTCCCTAGGTGCACTTATCTACATAATAGGGCTTGTGGGGGGAAATTGATTATTTTTTATTATTTTAGATGGTTTTAAGGTAATTTTTCTTCTATTTAGGGTCAATTAGGGTTTTTTTTGTGTCTAACTTTTACCTTTCTAGACTAATGTCTACTTTATTGTGTAGATAAAATGGAATCATCATCATCCTCAATGGTAGAAAAGATATCACCTAAGCTGATTGTTTTCAAATACCAAGTTGTACTGAGAAAATCCCAATTTCAAGATGGACATACCAAAATTAGAGACACTGAGATGGGCCACATTGATTGGAATGTCTTTCTTATTATCTATAACAAGCCAAAAGAATAATCTACAATGGTGTCAATGCTTATGCAATCAGTCTTAATTGACATAGCATCACATGCACCTTTAGTACAATCATTAGAGCTGATTATTACCTTGGAAGAACATTACATATCTAAAGAAAAGGTTGTCAAGAGTGTCACATGAGAGATAGTCTTGGACCTCTATCCTAAGAATATTGAGAATGTGTTCCATTTCCCAAGATTTGATCAATAACGAAGATAACCTATGACCAAGTAGAAAGATGGTATCAAGAGAATGAAAATGAAGCCAAATAGATGATTCAATCATCCTTCCTAATAGATAGAACACCAGTAGGCCATTGAGTTAGAAAAGTGGACATGACATGAGGGTATATGAAGGATGATATTGGCTATATAATTATTCTTTTGAGAAAATCAATGGGGCTCCCTATGATTCGACATATTCACACATGGATGGTCCATTTTATTGATACCATTAGGAGAAAAAAATGGCAATAGACTGGGCCACTATCCTCTGCGACAATCTACATGAGAAGCTCATAGCCATTAAAGCTGATCCAATATTCTATGTGAAATCATACATGGTGTACTTAGTAGCAACAAGGAACAAAAACTACTTAGGACTTTATAAAAAGTGGAGCATGCAAGATGATAATGCTTTGCCCTATGTGGTGTATCCACAACTAGTGAAGAAGAAGCTCTCATAGTAGAGTGTGGAATATAGGGTGATGAATGATGGTTTCAATTTTACAATCATTCAATTCATAGAGGGTGATAATGCCAAAAGAATGTGAGTAGAAGTAGTGGCTAGAATCATAGAGTTTCACACATACTACAACTAGTTCAAAATATTCACCTACCTAAGGGTAGCTGGTACATTGGAGAATCTGAAGAAACTCTAGAGATATCCATTAGATAGGCTCATTTTGTTGGAGATTTCTAGGAAAATCACATTTACATACAAAAGAGTGAGAAATTAGCACAAAAAGACCTAGGTATGGCCCATGACCATCGATGCTTTTGAAGTCAAACAAAAGCAAGATATTGCCACACTTGATTCAGAATGGGACTAATATCCCTTAGAATAGTACAAATCCCCTTGCTCCTAATTTGTTAATATAGGGATGGTGTAACATCTAGTAGGGAAGTAGTTCATACATGAAGATACATTGGAAGACCATTAGATGGATGTCATATATGACTATGAAATTCATATTATGAATAATTGTAGGATGACTTTAAATTTGTTAGTTAAGGTGATGAAGATGAAGATCCTATTCAAGGCTATCGAGAAAGATACATAAGACATCCTGGATTCTCTATAAAATATGGACAAGATTTATGATAGGCCTATTATGAATGTAGATATAGGAAGAGATGAAAATTTAGACACTAATCATAGAGTCAGACATGGAATTCACCTAATGAAGGAGTGGATCAAGAAACCTTTCAAACTTGATCCAGTTTCTCAAGTTGTTCCTCTTTAAGCCACTCCATGTTTGGTGAAGTGTAAAGGTGAAAAATTTATAGTACCAACCTTCCCTTCTCAATCTCCTATGAGGCAAAAAATGGTACATCAACATGAGAGGGAGGTTGAGTACATTAAGGCAGATAAAGGAAAGAATAAAAGAAGAGGGTGTCTACCAAAGAACAAGTTGAGCATAAAGCTCAAATGCTAGAAGCATAAGAGCCTAAATAGGAAACTAGCCAAGAACAACAACTGCCCCCATAAGAAAAACAAGGCTTTGGATTTACTAGAGGCTACCCAGATGCTCGAAATTCATTTTTGAAGCTTGGGAAAAATTTTCATTTTTGGGACCTGTCATCAAGGTGCATAGTTGTGCTAATCTCAAAGGTGCACCAACAATTTTGAAGAAGAAGTAGTGTGCCAAAAATTAACTATTAGTTGTTGTTTTGGTGTAAAGGGGAAGTAAACACAAATACTGGAAATTCATTTTTGGCAATTGCAAAAATTTTGCATTTTTGGAACCTGTCATCAAGGTGTGTAGGTGCACTAGTCTCAGAGGTGCATCGACAATTTTGAAGAAGTAGTAGTGCACCAATAGTTGACTACTAGTTGCTATTTTAAGAGCATTCCATGCACTAGAAATACATTTTGATGATAGTTCAACTCCTAGAAATATTTAGAGAAGGTTGAGTTTCCATTTTTAGATCTTCTAGTGTCTCTTAGATCCTCTTGTAGACTCCTCCTTCTTTTCTTCTCATTCTTTTATTTTTTTAAGTCGTGTAAAGGTGCATGCACCCATTAATTGATAGAAACAAAGGTGGAACCCTAATTAGCACCATTTAAAGAGTAATTTTGTATATAATTATATTTTTTTGATTAGTTTTTAGTATAAGTTTGAATTTTAAGAACTCTCTCTCCTAGCAAAAAGGGAGGAGATTATTTCTTATAAATACATTGATGTAGTATTTACTCTAGACCATTATTTTGATACAATAATATATGCTATTGGTTCTCTCATTTTGAGTGTAGTTATTCTTGCCAAACTGTGTTATTTTTATGAATGCATGTTCATGAATAATAATGGAGCCAATGGTTTAATTATGTTGTAATAGTTGTGTGACCTTTTAGTTCTAGTGTTTTCGTCATATTAATGAATTTCACCAATGTACCAAGTTGGAGAAAATACCACCCATTATTCCTACATAGCTTCTTGTCTTGCATGAGTGCACTTTTCATGGCCTTGTGATTTGATGAGAAGTGAAACGTATTTTGGTTATTATTGAGTTCCCATCGAAAATTGCATCAGTAGATTTGAGGAAGTGTTGCTCCTATTTTCATTGCTTTCCTACCCAATTTTTTTGATGATTTAACTTATAGACATGTTGTTATCACGGTTTATGTCTATTAGGAATTTACATTTCAAGTTATTTTCTTTAATCTCTCATTACCTTATCTTTGTTATTTTATTTTCTAACACTTGCTTAAAATAGTAATTCATATAGTTTGATTGATAAATTGCATTTATAATAAAATAAGAAATACCAACTATATATCACTTTTGTGGTTAATATTCAAAATAATAGATCAAACATCTTATCTGAAATTGATGAAACTAGAAATGTCCTCCCCATGGACACACACATTTATCTTCAATTGAGAAAATTTTAGTAGGTTACAAGATCACCTAAAACCTTGTAGTAGATCCTAGATTGGATTTTCAAGAGAGGGGTTCGAAAGGATTCCTATCATTAAGCATCATGCAAAATAATAGCTCAACATACATGAACAATTGTCATTTGTTATACATTGGTAGTATGATTGTAGGGCTATGCATGATTGTGTCAAGAATGTGTTTACTATTGTGGAAGGTGGTAGGAAGAATTCACTAATTCCTTTGTAGAATGAAAAGCTTAGTAGGAGGACCATTAGTATTAGCAGTCAAGTTGAATTGAAGAGTTTTTAAAGGGTTGGAAATCAATATGGAAAATAGACCTATGGAACACCAAGGATGGATGTGAAGAAGTAGAAGAAGAACAAGGGAAAGAGTGTACAAGTTGAAGACTTGGAGGATATGTATGTGAAGAACCAGTTTGGGATTTATCTATTGAATCCTAGAAGATGTTCTTCTAGCTACTTAGAACATCCTTTTGAACCTGGGTTGTTTGATGTAGGAGCATTCTAGGTCTTTTAGAAATCCTATATGTTGGAGTTATTTTGGCTAATAGAGTGGAATTAGTCACCAAATAGTGGTGTCCAGTCACTGAAGGGTATAGTTTTGGCCAAGAAACTCGATCATTAAAGGATCTTGACATATACTATAGTGCTTGGCATGCACCAAGAGCTCAACATCTACTGGGATCTCAACATGCATTGGGAGCTTGGGATGCACTAGGAGCTCAAAAATACTTGTGGTTTTGTTGATGCTTGACTTGGTTTCTCTAGCACTCAATTTGGTATTGGTTCCTGTAGGTGTTGAGTTGTTTGTGAACTAGCTTTAGGTATTTAATTTGTGTTGTAGTTGTCTTATGGCTCAACATATATTTAATAGATAGATATTAATTTAATTTTTAATGAACTAGGGAAACCTATGGCTTAGGTGGGTATAAGTAGAGGGTCTTGTGGAGTCTTTAGTCATTATGGATCCATCTTAGAGAAGATGATGTAAACTTTGAAGATCTAGTAACTATGGCTTGAAAACTAGGAGTTTCCTTGGTGGGCTTGTGAGCACAAGTTAAGATTTCCTTGGAGGTTTCTACTAGACTGTAGATTTAGACTAGCTATGATTAGGATTGCAAGTTGGATAATGTGGGATATTGGAGAACTATTTTGTAATTGCTATTTTATTTGGCCCTAAACTAGAAGACCTTATAGTTGGGCATATTGCATGTAAACAATTATATCGATTAATAAAGTATTGTAATTTTATTTTAGAACTTACATTTTTTTTTCTTTCACTATGTGGTTATTTATAGGGATCAAATTACCTCTAATAGGGGTACCCTCATATTCTCATTGCGTCACTTTCACATTCGTACTTTCAAAAAAATTGTCAATTTTAGAATTCAAAGACTTATAAGCTTTTCTCTTAGTAGAATATCCTAAGAATATGCCTTCATCAATTTTAGCATAAAGTTTTCCATTTCTAATTTCCTTTAGTATATAAAACTTTCTTCAAAAAACTTTAAAATATTTTACATTAGGTACATGCCCATACCATAACTCAAAGGGTGTAACATTTGTACCTTTCTTGACTTGCACTCAGTTGAAAGTGTAGATTATTTTACTTATAACTTCTCTCTATTATTTTTGTGACTTATTCTTCTCCATCATTATTGTTCTAGCACAATCCATGATTGATGTGTTTCTCCTTTCAGCTATTCCATTTTGTAGAGGGGTCCTAGATGCTGACATTTTCCTCTTGATTCCTCTATCATTTTAGAACATGTTGAATTATTTAGAGATAAACTCTTCTGCTCTATTAGCTCTCAAGAACTTCAGACTCTTACATGTTTCATTTTCAACTTTTTCTAAATACCACTTAAACAATTAAAAAGCACTAGATTTTTCATAAAGAAACATCATAGTCATCAGTCTAGAACACTCATAACTAGCCAAAATGAAATATTTATCACCACAATATATATTCTCTCCAATGGGCCCATAAAGTTTAGCATGAACCAATTCCAAAATACCATTAGATGAGTATGTATTACTCTTGCAACTAGACTTAGTCATTTTTCCTAATTGACATTGTTTACACATAGCATTATCAAGTTTCTTTAATTTTGACAATCCTCCTACTCATTTCATCTTACTAATTCTCACCAAATTATCAAAGTTCACATGACACAAGCTCTTATGCCATAACCAAATATCTTTATTTTGTGCAAAAATACATGTCTCAATAGATAAATCTAGATAAAACAAGTTACCTCATTTCTAATCATGATTTCCAATTAAATCACCAGTAGCATTACATATCTTGGTAATCTTATGATGTAACTAAACTTTATATCTTGATTTGTTCAATTATGAAACACTCAATTAATTATAGTTAAGTTCTTCAACCCAATAAACATTGTCACATTTGATCTCTTTAGCTAGTTATATTAATCCTTTACATTTCACAAGACATGGTGCATCATTACCAAACTTTACACAACTACCTTTATATTTTTTCATGCACTACTACAAAAACAACAATATATTACTATATAAACTACTAAATATTGTAGATATATGACTAATTCTGATCATGTGACCAATGGTAGTTTATTGCCATACATTTATCTCACAAATAAATTTATAATTAAACCATTTTAATCATTTATTTGGTCATTGACTTAGTTGTTTATTGTTGTTACATGGTAGTTTATTTGGTAGCTTATACGATAAAATTGGTAGTATATTTGGTATAATATTTGATAATTTATTTGGTAGTTGATTTTCTAGTTGATTTGGTAGTTTATTTGGTAGTATATGTTGTGATGTGGAGCCTAATCAAATTTGGAGGTTTATTCAGCATAGTTTTCTCTCCATATCCATAGGGAAATGCCCCCAAACATGACCTTATATTGTAAAAGGAGTCGGCTACTATTTTCCTATTGGACAACTTATTTAGCCCTAATTGTGTAAGCAATAAAAATATTGCATAAAATGGCTTAGGGTTAGGGATTTTCATTATGTGTGATGCAAAAATTGTTTATTGTGGTGGTATTAAGCTATCAAGGATTACAAATTGTAATTAGGTTGTAATCACTCAATAATAATAATATTGGACATTTTGTTGGTGGATGTAGCCTGGGGATTGGTTGAACCACGTTAAATCTTGGTGTCTTGTGTTCTTTTATGTGTCATCTATTATTTTCTGATATTGGTTATATTTGCATGTAACTATTATTTCTGTCTGAGGTTAATCCTAATAGTATATTTGGTAATGTATTTGTTAGTTTATTTGGTAGTTTATTTAATCATTAATTTAATCATATTAAGGCACGATAAAATTGAACAACCATCCTCCTACTTGTAAAAGAGGTGCTCTTCCATTGAGCTAGTACCCTTTAAAGAATAGTGACATTATTAAATGCATAATATAAAGATTAAGATAATATTTTCATTATCAAATTCATTACATGTGGCTTGTTCTACTTATAATAAAATTATGGAATAAAAAAATGAAGACCTTTATTTGTGCAAACAAGGAAGAAAACAAAGGTCTAATTTTGGATGAAAATTTATTATTGTTCCAAGTTCTTAATTTTTATTTTGCTTAGAGTTATTTATGGGCAGCTTCATAAAATGTATAAAATTAATGTACCCACCTCTACAAGAGAAAAACATATCTGACTATATAACAATAAGTATCTTAAACAACTTTATTATAGTGCTTTGAATATGCATTGTTTGATTAATTCCCACTTTTTCTAATTAATTTTAGTTACCAAAATAAATCAAAAACTTCATTGAAAGGTTAGATAAATTATTTTAATAATTCTCTCATAAGTACCTTAATCTATCAAACTAAATATATTAGATACCACACAACTTGATCTGGCAAGAGCTTACATTGAACATCCTTAAAAATTATAACTTAAATTAATTTACACAAATTACTAAGTAGAATAGATAGACTTGACACATATTTTATGGAGAAAATGATAGGGTGTATAAGAACCTGTGCAAATTATAACAAAATATGTTAATCATTTTCAAAAAAATCATCAAGGTCAAACCAACAAATAATAAATTGACAAGATAATTTGATGCATAAAGAAACATTATTTAGTTTTTTCCTCTCAACTAAAGTGGGGGTTATCCTTGGTTTTGGAAAACTTTAAGTCATTTTTGTTAACATCTTTGAAAAAAAATTATAAAATAATTTTTTTTTAGATTATAATAAATTTAAGGAAATTTATACAAATAAAAAATTGAATCAAACTATTTCAGTTTCCTTTATAGACTACCACCTTCCTTATACCTTGGTATTCTAGATCTTTTGAAGGTATTGGAGAATCAACATTGGTTTTGTTAATTTCTTTGTTTCTAACTACAATTCAATAGAAGAATTGAAATTCCCAAATAACTAAGAGGGTAAAATAAAACCCTAACCTTAGCATGCTTCTATAGATATGGTGTGGTTATATTCACTACGGGCTGGATGGTCTTGAGAACCTAATCAAGGAATTCCATTCAAAACCCCATATGCTATTAATGCTAACCCTTCAACTTGTTTGTATGTCTCCTCCACGTAAAAAATACATAATTTTATACTTCAAAGTTTCAAGTTAGGAAAGAAATCATTCTAGCAATATGTATTACTATTAAAAATTGGAAACATGTTTGAATAAAGAACCATGGTCACAAGAAAAAGATATATCACTCAACTTTGAATAATTTGGGCTTATATCCCTAGTAGTTCATTATGAAAACTATGCTTACAAATGACTTGAACAAACACATCCTTTTATTGAAAATAATTAAGAAGATATATACATTAGCACTATAACTAACTAACACTAGTACTAGACCTTCCTAAATAAGGTTATTGAAAAGAAGAGTTTAATGTCTATCTATAATCTTAAGACATAATTATCAAAATATCATTGAATAAAAACTTAATCTAGATTCTAATATTTGAAGAGGAAACTAACTTGAGTAATTTTATTGCATTTAGAAATAGTCATTACTAGTTTAAATGTTTTTTCTACTACTATGACAATGTGTGGAGTTTCATATACTTTTGATACTTTCATACTTCATGAATTCTTTTGTGCATAAAAAATTACTTACTTGAAAAGAGCACATACAACAATAAATTACAGTCCTACTTTTTCTCTATTGAATGAAGGTTAAATATGAAACATAAATACTGATACCATTGAAGAAAAAAATTCATAATACTTGGAAAATGTGATAAATCGTAAAAACATTATTTTGAGACTATGTTCTACATCATTCTCTCTTCACTTGAATGTCATAATAAATTTTTTTTATTTATATGTGAGTGGAAAATTTCTAATTTCTATAAAAGAAGTGGAGAATTTTAATACTCAATGTCCACCATGTGAGAAGTTTGGCCATCCTTCTATTAGGCATAGATAACATTCTTTGCAAGGTTTGTGGCATTGATATGGATACTAAATCTATGCTTATATGTGATGTCTATAAGGCATCATATCATATATATTGCCTCTCACTACCTTTAGATGAAATTCCCAGTGAGAGCTAGTACTCTCACTCTCTTTAGATGAGATTCCCAATGAGGTTGGTATTGTTCATCTTGTTATCTAGGTGGAAAGGAATCACAAGAAGTTGACTTATTTCATGATAGAAAGAAAATCATGCTTATGAAGGAAGGTAAGGATATTGTTTTTTATCACTATGTTGTTTGTGAATACCTTAGCAAGATGCAAAATTTTCAGCCCAACCAACAAGCTTAATCTCAAGCTTCCTCATCATCACTCTGATGATGATTCAAACTACTTTGATCTAATGATCTAACTCATATTTTTTTCAAATCAATGGTTAAATTTTTGGACTCTTTCCATTCATATTTCAATTCTGATCATATTTAACATGGGAATCAAAATAGTTACACACTTTAGTTGACTGAACTTTATTTGAAAAAGAATAATAGTATACACCCAAGTGTTTTGCATACACTCAATATATAGTTCAACTTTTTCTGTTAGACTTTCTCTTGCTTCCATTGTCTACTCTATTTAGGAGGAAAGAAATATCATTTTCAATTTATTTTCCTCTCCCATCATTCCATACATAACTTCTAGTCCAGGTTTGATTATTTTGCATCACCATATTTATTTTTTATATTTTCTACTTCATATTCAATCACATATGATTCAAGTTGTGTTCCAAGAAAATCATCATGAGCTTTGTAAGTGACATTGTTTGAGATGTTTTAATTCTCATCTCCATTTTCATGACTTTCCCAAACTCCCTTAGGAAGCCAGGAGGTTTTGCATGGGGGATTTTCTTGAAATCAAGAAACTAAAGGATATTCTTGTGAAATTTCATTCATATATTTAAAATTAAAATAATATTAAATTATTTTTCCATTTTTCCAGATGCCTTCCTATTGTTTTCTATATTTACGACAACTTTATAGGCATCCCTTAAATTTTTGGGATCCTTATCCCTCAATTGATAAGCCATTTTGCTATCAAAAGCATTGAAATATGTTGTGAGACAAACATCCTCATTCAACCTGATAACTTGAAACAGTTTGTACATACCTTTCTAGAATCTCACATTGAAGTCGAATGTGGACTCATTAGGATTCTTCTTGATATTATTGAATTCATTTAACATGAATCCAGCATTAGTGCTATCTCCAAATTATTCTTTGAATAACTTCTCCAAATCACTCCATGAGCAAATATTGTCATTAGGTAGCCTTCTGAACCAATCCCTTGCATCCTCAGTTAGTGAATGAACAAACAACTTCATGACCACATCTTCATGTTCAACTTCATAATCATTTAACATATCTCTGAAAATTTTCAAATTTTCTTCACTAGTAACAACATTATTCCCATAAAACTTAACCACTTTGCCTCTTAAATCAAATGATGTGGGATGTGGAGCACCAAGAATACTAGCAACTGATATTTGTCTATAATTTTCTAGGTATACAAGTTTCTTCTAGAAACTAGTAACATTTGAGGTACTTTCTATGTAAGCTTGGTTTAGAGGAGCAACTTGGGATTGTTGAGGTTGGACAATAGGGACTTGAGTATAAGTGGTGGATGATGAGGTAGGAGCAGACTAAGATATTCCTTGCATTGAAACTATTGGTCTAGAGGGAGGTATAGAAGTTGAAGTTGGGAGGGATAAATTTGGCCATGAGGCTAATGCAAAATTAGTCTTAATAAACTAATTTTTTCTCCTAGTTTCTACAGCTTGAGCTTCATTCTCCACCTTCTCAAGCTCTTTCACAAGATCTTCCTTCTCTTTTCTAGCCTTTTCCAAGTCTAAATCTAACTTTGACATAGAAGGTTTTGTGGGAAAAATTTGAGGTTCATTTATCTGCACTCCTATAGCTTTACCCTTTCCTTTGTCTGCAACTTTCACAATGGGTTCTATAGGATTTACTTGGACAAGTTTATAATTTTGGACTTGAACAATAATTGGTTCTTGCTTTTGATTTAGGAATTTTTCTTGTTCTTGAACTTTAGCTCTCAAACTGTCTACATCTCCAAATATATCAATGTGGAGAGTTGTGGTATTCTCTTCTAACTTTTTGTTCTATTCTTTTAAGGTAGCCATCCTTCTTATTAAATCATCTCTTTCTATTATGGCATCCAAGGTGGCTTGCTCCTTCTCTTTTTCAAGATGAATGTGCTTAGCTCTTCTTTAGCAACCCATTTTTTTAGAAATCCTATCTCTGACTGTACCTCTGTAGGATCTATAGAAGTAGCTTCTGAATCAAAAGGGTCATCCAGATCTATAAGATTTGGTTCTTTATATGGGAATATTTTAGGATGAGAGGGATCTCCAAAAGAACTTATGAGTCCTAACCTATGATTCATTTCAGCTATGAGATCTAGTCTAGGAGATATATTCCCTGCTGGTGACATATCTTTATCTTCATATGCTCTTTCATCTAGTACTGGGGTAGTAAATATCCCTCCTAAGAGTCTTATGGTTTCTGATTTGAAGCTGAGTGAAGAGGAATCTCTCCCTATCACTGGTTGATACTAGGAATTGATGGATACACTACCTCTAGGTTTCTAGGTAGGATTTGGATCTATCCTTTTCTTATTTAGGTTCTTCCTACCACCTTTTGGTAAATTAGTATACATTAGTTCATTAGGATGAGCTCTTGTGTAAGCTCTTGTGTGTTTTTCTTTTGTCAGCCATTTTATTAAATAAGCACTAGCTTTAAACCCTTGACTAAGTCGCCACCCTTCTTTTATGAAAATACACAATTATAATTACTTCTAACTTTGAGGAAAAACACAAGTAGAGATACAAATATTTGATAGACATGGACCAATCACTAATATTGTATGAATGCAACTCTTTCTTATTAGATAAGATACCTAGAGAAACTGGATATGTCAGTGTGTCATTGTGGTATTTTGGCTATTCTTTCTTTAAATTCTCAAGTTTTTTCACTAAAATAACCCCTTATAACCATAGGTAAAACATAGATAATCTAACACACACATACACAACAGAACCAAAGAAGCTGCAGTACATTTCATAGATGTGTTGGACAACTCCCTAGTAGAGTTGCCATTTTGTTAGTATTTTAAACCTACTAAACAACAAAATTCTCAACACTAAAATGATATTACTCACAAAACCTAAGGATTAGCCAATTCCTATTAAAAATTATATGTGCAACCCATTTGGACCTAACTTCAAAAAAACCAAGCGTGGTTTCCTACTCTTTAGGCTCTACAAAACTAGGGTGGGTATACCCAGGGATGATTCAAGACTGGAAAACATTGTATGAGAATTACTTTAGTTTGATTTTGATTCTCATCTCAAAACCTCAAATACATGCATAATTCTGACATTTTGATCAACACATCCCATATAACAAATTTGCCCAAAATTTTTCTATAGATTTGCATGTGTTCTTAGCAATAGTGGCTAACTAAAGCTAAAACATTCCATGCAAACAAGTATTGACCAACTTTGAAGATATTTAGGAAATAAAAGTAAATTTGATTATAATTCTACATTTGAGAACTATTTATGACATACTTCTCTTCCAGCTGAATCAACTTGACCAATGCCGAATCCATTAGAGTTCAAAGTCTACTAAAAATTCATAGATCTAATTTTTTGCCTTACAACAAATCTTATCAACAATTCTTATCAGAATTTATCATTCTAAGCATCCTTCCTATTACTATAGCAACCTTATCAAATTCATCAAAGCTTTTACTTAATCCATTGCACTAATAGTAGTGATGAAAAGATATACAACCTAAATAGATTGCATTCAATTGCACAAGCTTTTACTCATACAATATCAAGATAACTAAGTAACCAACAAGAGACAAAATTCAGAAAGAATTGATATGGGGACAACTCATAATTTGTATTCATTTTCTTTGAAAATTGTATACACTTGCAGTAAACTTAGAATGACCTTAAGAAGAAACACATAGATCATTCTATATTAATGTATTCTTAGGAACTAATCGAGAAAATACATCATAAACTTGCACAAAAATTGGACTGAAAAAAAACTAAGTATATCACCAAGAGCATTAGAAATTGGACCCTTCTCTAGCCTTGGAATCTCACTTATATAATGTAAGATGCAACAAGCTACAGGCTAAGAGAAATTGATAGGTTTCCTTTACAAGAGATAATTACATACACCTATCATAAAATGACAAAAATGTGGGTAACAAAAGATGTCTAGATCAAACATTCCTTTTGGTGGGTCCACTTCTATCACATCCTCTATTGTTGTTGATTTGGCTACTATTCTGATCCCTCTTTGTATGCAACCGCCAAACTAGCCAACGATGAAGTTTGTTTTGATGATTGCAAGTTAGTCTCCACTTGTGGGTTTTCACCATCTTTATATTGTATGGTGGGAATAACTTCTACTTTTCCCTCTTCTTTGGTTGTATGAGTGTCCTGTGGGCCCTAGTCTGCAACTGAAAGTGACTAATCATTCTTGTCTTCTTTTCCCTGTTGGCCTTTACGTAGTGATGATGTCAATGATTTGGACCTCATCACCCTGCACCTCATCACTATTAGTCTCTACTTCCTCAAATTATTCATCAGGAGCTATTTCTACCATCCACTTGTCAAATAGTGTGTCATCTAGCCAATTGAATTGCAAAATATCACTCTACCTTTTAAGCACATACTTAGCCTCATTATCAATAGTAACAAAAATTTGTTTCAAAGAATCAAAGAATATTTAGGCTTTCACTATTTCTTTAGTTGTTGTGGCCCACCATGCATGCCCTGTTTCATTGATAACATGATTCATTCTTTAAAAAAAAAATCAGCAAGCTCCTTAGCCCATTCATCTTTGCTTTTCAAATTATTTTTCTTATCTAGGGAACAAGGAAATAAACTAAACTTTTGGCTCTTGTACTTATCTAACTAGCCAACTATTATTCTTTGCAAATGAATTCTCTTATTATCAAAGTCAGTAAGATCAAAAAAAATATCGAAAGTTTTCTCAATTTGATCACAAGAAACTTTTATAATAGAATAACACAAAAATGTCACCTCTTTTCTCCTTCTTACCCACTTATTTACAATAGGCTTCAAAGCCTCATCACTTGCTTTCATTTCATCCCAAATACTAATTACCCTAGCCAACTGATCATAAACTAGTGGACATTCAATTTTATTCCCCAAATATGTAAGAGCCTTTCTTAATTTTTTTTCATATTTCACATTCAACTCCACATGTAAAGCCCATAGTTTATTATTTTCTTCTTCAAAGTCCTCAATAGTATAATATTCTGGCATTTTGGGTGTATCTAGTACTTCTCTAAAGGGAGTGGATTTAAAAGGTTTAATTGGGGGGCGGAGGTATGTTATTCTTAGTCTTCTGGACCTCCCCATTAGCTTGTTCTCAAGCTCAATTCTCCTCTTTATTGTAGGAATCCACAATTAGCTCATACTTGCTCTGCAACTCAATCATTTCATTTTCCTCCCTCTCTACAATAGCCAAGGCAAATTGAGAGTAATCTACATTCATGTGGGCTGCCTGTACATGTGAGGTATCAGCAACTCTCCTCACAATGATATTCCCTGTTAGTCCTGATTCATCAAGCTGTGATGGAGCAGCCCTAGATCCTCTTCTAAATGACCACATGACAAGAGCAGCTTGGTCATTACTAAATGCAGTTCCCAAGAACTCTTTTTTATTTGGATCTTGCAATCCCAAGTTATTTGACAAAGAATTGAAAATGAAGGCATCAGTAATGTCCCAATTGGGAAATAATAAAATATTTGTAGCCTTTACCATCTATCTCCCTTCTTTAGGGGTTATATTCTGGAACTCTTGAATCATTTTTTCCTTTATTTGATTTTGAATGGAGGCTTTATCCATTTTTGGATGCTCTACTTTCACATTCTTACATCTTTCCTCAAAATTGTACATGTTTGGCCTCCAAGAAAATTGATGGAAAGCCCTAGACTTTATAAAACTGTCATGAGAAAAAAATTGCTGACTAGCTTGTTCCAAAATAGGATCCAATTCCCTTCCCCTAAAATCTGCTACAGTCAACTCAAAACTTGGCATAGGAGGCTCTTGGGGGTTCCCTTCATCAATCTCTACTTGGGTAATAAAACTCCCCCTTGTGATCCAATTTGTTCAATCTTCTCATCAGTGAGCCACTCCTCCTTAATTCTCATAGGGGTTTGGGAAGGTGAGTAACCCTAATCTTGAGGTTCCTCTTCCCTTATTATCTTTCTCCTCTTAGGAGAAGGTTTAGGAGGCCTTTCTTCAAAAACAACACTAGTAGATTCAACTATCTATTTTCCTTTATCCACCATGGGCCTTTGATTATGAATGACATTATATCTTGGCTTCCTTTGAACAATTAATGGATCTATCTCTATATTTGGAGTGAAGCCCAATCTCCTCATTATTTCCTTGGCCTTATTTGGAAAAGAATTAATGAAATATTTCTTTTTCTCATTCACTACCTCCATTATTTTATGGAATGTATTCATAAGCTTATTAACTTTATCTATAGTAGTTACAACATTACTTAAAGTAATATAATATTCATCAAAACAATTAAAAAAATTCAAAACTTTTGAATAGACTCTTCATTTTTCTTTCTTGGTCTCTTGCTCTTGCAAAGAGTACTAATTCCTTATTACATCTTTAGGGAAATAAAATTCATGCTCAACTACACAAAGCTTGATCCTATGGCTAAGAGTCAAATTAAAGAAACCATCTACATCAAAAAAATGAGGGTGAGATACGACCATCTTATATTTATCCAAAAATTTGTAAAGGGAAACCCATCCTTCCTTGGTTATCACAAATTGGTGGGCTACTGTGCAAGTGGGAAAAATTGATCCCATCCCCCTTTTATGCAAAAAAGCTTCTTCTACTCCTCCCAATTGGCACAAGAATTTAGCTACTCCTACATTTAGGGGAACTTGGTAAGGTAGTACATGAGGTGTCCCTTTGAATCCATAAATTTTTGTAATAGTTAAAACTAAATATGGGATGATATCTCCCCAATTATGTGAAACCTTCAAATTATGGGGTTTATCCATAGGCCTAACAAGGTTCATTAGTGCCTTAGGGATCTTGGGATTGTCACTCAATATGAGGCACCCCAGTTTGGAGGTGAAGTACCTATTAAATCTAACAAAACTAGTATTTTCTACTTTCCTAGTCATATCTACACTCCATAATTGAACTAGCAATGCTTCCTCTTCTTGTTCTCTATTTAAAACCATTTCTTTACCAAAGTATGTAACCCCATTAAATAGAAACATGTGCATCAGTAGAGAGTGTTGGCCCCAAGCCTTCTCCACTTTGCCCTTAGCAATCCCAACCAATCTACTATGAATCTCATTGGCCAAGTAAAAAGCAAAATAAAAAATTATTTCCACGTCAAAAGAGGAGATTTTAGTAATCATATACATGAAACTCACAGGGATAAAATCTTATTGACCCTCTCCAAAAACTCTACATAGGGTCCTGTATATCTCTACTACCCTGGCATTGAAGCATGTTTTATTGAAAGGTTTTTTAGAGGATGATGTTATTGCTGGTAGGGTTCCAATTCTACCAATGTGGGCCTTCAGTGCACCTTGTCTAACTATATCCTTTTTAGACATATATTCTTTTTCTAAATTTGTCAAATTAATTGGCACATGATACCTAGTGATTAGAATTTCACCATCTACTCTTCTCACTACCCTAGTGGCTTGATCATAATTCTCTGCCACAGCCTCAAGGAGATCATAATCCATAAAAACACTAGGGACCACTAGCTTTCCTAGGTCAAGATTCCATATATTGGCATGTGGAGCAAACAGTTTCCTCTCTGCAAACCATTTCTTAAAAAAATTTAAACCAATTTGTGAGGTATGAGCATTCCAGACCCAATTACCCTTATCAAACAATCCATCTGCTATCCCCAACCTAGGGTTTAATGAGACCAACATATTAACTTGTATTGTTTCAATAGTAGACTCAAGAAGTAACTCAAGAAAATCATCATGTACATTTCTATCCAAATAATTTTCCTGACTTAAAAATCCCTTCTTTGGAGGCATCTTGGATTATGCTTTGTAGAACTGAAAAAACTTACAAAGATAATAGTGTAACTACTTACTTGAATTCCACTCTCATTCTCTTTGTATTTCTACAATTTCTACCTGAACCAGTTCTTTCACAATCTTGCCAAATTTAGCATGATCTTCTTAGTAATTACTTCTGCTCAGAAAGGCTCAAAATCTTTGTTCATGTAAGGTGGAAATGAGAAAATCTTCTATATTATACTCTATTTTTTGTCACACGTGAAGTTTTCATGTCTAATTATTACACAAAGTGGCACCACCTTTTGCATTTAAATGTGTGGTGTCGATCTTTAAAAATCCTATGATCAAGGGATGTAGAAAAGGACAACTTGGCATTCCACTTGACAAGTTGGCTAGTCAATCCAATGAAAATTGACCACGTACATAGCTGCCTCCTTGATGGCATTTCTATCTGGACCCACTAGCAACTGAGGACACATGTCGATAGGTCATTACTTCACTATACATAAAGAATGAGCATGTTGCCACAACAAAGTAGCAACAACCATTGATTCAATCTTGATCTTGTGGATCACACATTACTGCATTGCTTAGAAGAATAGTGGTGGGCCCTTATTCGCTAACTCACTATACATATCCTCTAAGCAACTCTTTATGGAGAGATAGTGATGGTCAATCATCTAAGATCAAATCAAAGGTAAAGAAACTACACAAAGTACCCTGAAGAGTGGTGGGTCCCATACTCACTATGTCGCATAGAGTAAGTAACTTGCAACATTCCATAGCAAGATAGTGAGGATTGTTGATTCAAGTTTGATCTAATGATCCAAATCCATTATATGCTTTATGAATGGGGCATGGGTCTAGGGAATTGATGATGTACCAAATTTAGCAGTGCTAGCAACAAGCCACACCTTTCTTTAATCTTAGTCACCTTTCCACATTGCTTAAGGTCACACTGTGTGTTCATTTCATGGTGTCTCGCTATGTCGCTAATGGTGAGATGCCAAAATTTTTTGATAGCGATGTAGCGAGCTCTAGTGATTTTAACAAAACTCGACACCAGAAGAATAAAAATCAATCAAATCACCATTGCCTTTATTAACTTCTTTTGACAATAACAATTATTACTCACCATGCCACTTAGACAAATTACGGTGATTGAGAAACTTGAAGGACATTGTGCTTTTTGATTTACCGACTACTTGCTACTTCACTAATGATGAAATGCTTATTTTTTTTGATAGCGAGGTAGAAAGGCATTAGAAAAAACCTTTGTTCCAACATTTTTTTTTGGCTACTTTTTACTGGGTCCCTTTTCTTACCTAACGATACTAACATGGTGCATGTGACTAAAAATTTGGCCATAACAAAAATCCTTGACTGCCATCCCTTCATAAAAATTTTGGTGCTCACTACTTCGCTATGCATAAAAAGTGCACATCTTTTTATAGTGAGATAGGGATAACTATAGATCTTTCCAAATCAGACGATGAGGACCATGAGAAAAAAGGCTACCCAGGGGCATGCAAAAAATAAAAAAGAAAATAGAATATTCGCCCAAGTTCCTTTTTCAAAAGATTTTGAGCCAAAATTTTTTAAAAGGAATGAGACATAGCGTTTTAACAAAAAATTTCAACAACTAACAAATGGATGATTAAACTAGAAGCCCTATTCACCATTAATGGATTCCAATCTAATTTTTATACCTAGACAAAGGAAATTTTGTCATGCAAAAAATGATACCAACACAAGGAAAGATTAATATTTCTAATAGGAAAAACCATTGGAACTACATTTAGTGGCACTAGAAGAGGATATACCTATGATAGAGAAACTAGAAAGTTTTACTTGGATTGTAATATGAATGATGGCAAGGAATCTATAAATTGATATACTATAGCCAAAGAGGTGGTTTAAATTGACCAAGGCATTTCAAGCATACCTAACACTATATGTGTAGGTGAATTTTTTAAAAAATGGAGTAGCAAGGACACATGCATTCCCATAATTAGTAAATTGGGATGAAGATGACGAAGAGTACATTTTTTTCAAACTAGTGCTAGAGCATGTATCTACTATGAACACAATATATTTCTCTACAAATAATGAATCTAGTAAAGAATCTTTTGGTGTTCCAAACATCTCAATTTCCAAACTATTTTCCAAAGTAAACTTCCACTTGAGAATTCAAAAATGTCCATGACTAGAAAGAAGTACTCACTAAGTGATAGCATGGGCTTAAACCATGATGCAAATTATGGTTCAATAGTTACTAAGATTGGTTGTACAATGTCCAACCCTATGCATTCATTGGTTTGTACAAGTATTTCTTTAGTTTTTCCTAGACCTAGAAATGTTAGTTTAGTGTGCAAAGGAGAAATACAGCTGAAGAAAAAGCTTTGGAGTTCCATTTTATACTCTTCCTAACCTCACACTATGTAGCTAGGGCATCTAGAATCATGATGTCATACCAAAGGGTGGATTGGGAAATTCAAAAATTAATTCTTTAGGTATTATAGGACAATAAAATATTACTAATATGAGTTTTTCATATTAGAATAGAAAGATAGTTGTGTCATCCCTTTTTGGACTATCAGACCTCTCTAAAAATTACTTAGTATCATCTCAGACAACTTGTGAAAAATATGGCATGACATCAATTTTTAGAGGACTTCATTCACAGAATGAAAAAAACCAAAATAGTGGTATCCCTTATAATTTTTTTGCAAATCTCCTTTTTAGTTGTGAGACAACATCCATCGGCTCCTTTGCTAAGAAAAAAATATTAATAGTTCTAATGATATTTCAATTGGTCACAACACATAAACCAATCAAGAAATTTCAATGTAGATGCCAAAGGTATAAATTCTATATTTATAATGCAATTCAAGTCCACAGATGTTGAAAATTATTCTTTAAAGAAATTTATTCCTAGATTTTAGTAGGCTAGGACCTTATGCCATTGATCCATGATCTGATTAGGATCTAGGACTATTACAGAGGAATGCTTAACATTATTTCATAAAGTAAAATTTCAAAGCTTTAATTAGCAAATTAACACAACTTAAATGCTGAAATGAACAAAGCATAAAAAGGTAATGACTGAAAGAAAGAGAGTAGAGAGACATAAGACAAAACACAATTGATAACGGAGTTCATCCGTGGGTCAGATTACATCTCTGGGTCCTGCTCCAATAGAGGGACCGATCCAATTTGCTCCAAAATCAATTACAAGTGTTCAAGATCTTCCCTTCAAGCACAATTACAGCATTACTCTCCAATGTGCAAGAATAATCATCAAGTCTCCAAGATCATAATCTCCTTCTCATCACCTGGATGCCTTTCCAAAGCCTATTACCCCCATTTTATACGTCAAATTTAGCCAAAAATGGGCTAAAACAATTAACCAACATAATCCCCCATTTTGGTTGCATATTTCGAATTTACCCCTTTTACCAATATTTTGTTATGATCTCACACCAAAATTAAGGGTTTGTTTTCAACAAATACCCTTATTTAGATAAGATTGGGCGGATTTGTTATGGATAGATAACAACTCTTCCCTTAATAATCTATATACCATAAATAGCCCATTGGTTGGCCTTAATTTTAGGAGGCCAATGGTTAGGAGTTCAACTCCCATTATCTAATTCTTTTAATTCGAATTAAATAGCTAGATTTTAATTCGAATTTGAATGTTTTCCCTCTCTTTATGATTTTGTGATGTCATGTTGACATCATCAAAATCCATACTTTTGCTTGAATTTGAAACCATCATAACTTTTATATCCAATATCCGTTCTTGATGAAACGAACGCCATTGGAAAGCTTTTGACGAGCTCTTCCATTTGAAATCCATTGTCAAATACTTTTGAGATGATTATTTTTTTCACCCTTTTATGGCCTTTGGTCCCAATTTGACCAAACTTTGACCAGTCATACTTTTTGCACCTGAACTCCAAGTTTGCTCGTTCAAGTTATGTTGGACTCAAAATTGTGAACACTTTGTAATGATGTTGACTCTTGGAGCATTGGGACATTTTACTTTTCAATAATTTTTTATCCCCTGGATCAATCCACCCCCTAGTTTTGATTTTATCTAATTCATGTCTAAGCAGAGTGATATAGATACTGAAGGTCCTACTCTAGTTGTTGATTATGTATGACTTGATGGTTACACATCTAGAATGCTTGGTAAGAATAGTGAAAGATATGGAAATTGGGGCCTTCCTATGTATTCATCAGATAATAGTATATGGATATCAAGTGATAAATTATCTATCTTGCCAAATACAATAGGCTTTCTAGTTCTAGGAATGGGCTTGTTTGTATTTGTCTATGCTAATGAACAACAACAATAAGAGCACTCAATTTTTAGATTTATGAGAAATTTTTGCATGAGTAGTAGAATAAATTTTTTGATTATGGCACAAAGTCAAGGCCCTTGTAATTTGGAACCCTATAATTAGTCTATGAAGCCCAATAGCAAATTGAGTCTCAAAAATACTTACTTTTATATAACCAGATATATAACTAGGGTTGCACATTGAATATCTTTTAATGAAAAAAAATTGTTGAGCTTTGGAGTCCATATTATAGAGACAAAAATATGTCATACATCTATATTTCTAAAATTACATGTCCATATTACATATTTTAACCATAAACAACTTAAAATAAAAATAAATCTTAAAAACTCTATTATATTTTTCTTTTTGTTGTGGTGGATATTGTGGTTGGGTATTTGAAAAGGGCTTCGACCCTTTGACACTAGGAAGAGCCACCAACCACCATGACCTGGTGCCCACATACTTCCTCTACACCTTGGCCTTCTTTCTACTACACTAGCCTTGTGCATAAATTTATTTAAGAAAAAAACTAAGAAATTTTTCCTTAGTACTTTAATCTTATAAGATTGAGCAACATAATTTGGGACACAAATCTTTTTAGGATGACTTCCTTCAAATGCTCATTGTAGCCTTGGACTATATATACTACATGCCTATCCCACGACATTCATATTTTCATTTAGTATATCTCCCAACGTTGAAGCACACACCATGTAAAATACACATGCATAATTTTATTTTTATTTTTAAATGCCAATCAATTTGAACAGAAAAAGCATCTTCTATAGCTATGCAAACATTTACCCAAGGGTGCCATGGGGGGGGGGGGGGGGGGGGTGCTTAGGCTCTATATTTAAAGAGCTATAGGTCCCATGATAAAATTTTTTTTTTTGGGGGGGGGGGGGGTTAGGCTAAAGCTTAATTTGGAATCTTTTCCTATTCACTAGGAGCCCCTATTTTTTAGTTGAGCGGATGCAAAAGGGGGGGGGGGGGGGGGGGAGGCGCACGATTTAGGGAAGAATTTTTCCACTTGGCAAGAACTTACCCTTCATTTTCCCTCCAAATTGAAATCATCCTACCAAAAATTCTAAAAACAACAATTTAGATTTCTAATATTTCCTTCAATTTAGGAGCTAATTTTTTAAAGAAAATTTATATGTAATGCCCATAGGACTCCTCCCCTTTAAATGTTCCTAAAAAGGCTTTGCGACACCCACTGTATTTTTAAGCAAGTGGGTGGCCATGGGACCCCAGCCTTAGGGGAAAAGAAGGTTTAGGAAAAAAATAAAAAATAAAGAAATATATGTTTTTTCTAAAAATGAAATTTGAGTAGCACCTAGTAATCAGATGAATAAAAATTTCCTTGATAAAAAACAATACTCACATAAGGGTTAAAAAAATAGACAAGCAAAGAAGACATGAACCAAGAAAAAATACAAAGTAAAGGGAAAAAAATATTGAGGTTAGAAACTATGCCTAACTCTAATTTGAAATTAGGATTAGGGCATGAAATAGAGGAGAAAAAAAGACTTTTATCTTTAAAAAGAGAGGAAATGTTTGCAAAATTTAGAAGGAACCTAATTATTGGTGGGTATTTGAAAAAAAAGAGAGTAAAGATGTTGGAAATCTGATTGAAAAGCTCATTATTGTGAAAGAATTTTTTCAATCATTGTTTTTCCATTGATGTCAAACCTACTATTTGTAGGGATGATATATGCTTATAAGATTCATGCACTACCACTTAGTTGATTCATTAAGAGGATTTGATCAACAAGATGTAACAAGATTAGTGCACTATCACTTAGTTGATTGATGAAGAGGATTTGATCAACAAGATGTAACAAGAGAACCTAAGGGAAAGGTTGAGTTATGATTTAGTAATAAAGTACAAAGATTAGCTAAGACAATGGTTAAATAATGTATTGATGACATACTCAAAGATATAGAGGTTGGTCACACTTAGATAAATTGGAGGAAGAAGTTGTAACAAGGTTGACTACAAAGCTTTAACTAAAGATCATTAGTGGGTGTCAAGCAAGTTAGTTGAAGCTGAGAAAATTCTTAGAAGAAATCAAGTAACAGATATTTCCAGTGTGTGTCGAGTGATCTTCAAGTGCTGAGTAAAGATTAGGTGTTGAGTATCAAACAAAAATCAGTATGTGTCGAGTGATCTCAGGTGCTGAGCATCGGGAAAAACATAGTTGATGCTGACTAACATAGTATGTGCTGAGTAATAGTATTTCAATAGTGCCAAGCTACTGCATTGTTTCAAATAATGAAGATTTGCCAAATCCAAGCTGACTTAGTGGTTACATTGAATTTTGTGGACAAGTTGGAGTACAAGGATGATGATTTTTTGGCACAGAATTCTATGTAAACCATTTTTGACCAAATTCTAATGGATTATTCAAGAAGTTTCTAGAGGAAACAAAATATGGGTTAGATGCAATGAATCCTACCTAATCCACACAAATTTAAATTGAGGAAAATATGAATTGAGTGGGAAAAGGAACTCCAAGACTTCTATTTAAGAAGTCATAAACCAAGAAGAAGAGAGCTACTAATACTATTGCTACAGAAGTGCCAAAATCTATGAAGTGATTGAAAGGGTGTCAAGAAGGAGACATGTAGGTGAAGGAAGAGCATAGAGGCTCTACTTCTAAGAGTGGTCATGAAGAGATGATTGCACTAGTACATTGAGTATGGAGACTCGAGAAGAAAAATCTTGAAAGATAAGGAAAGTAGTAAGAATTGTAGAATAGAAGGCGAGGCAAGGGTATGAGCTAAGAAGTGATATGAAATCGGCAAGATAAGTTGTATGTTGTAGTCTGGTCAAGATTTTCTAATACTCTCTAGCAATTGTATTAGATGTGAAAATCCTATGGACTTAGGTTGTCCTAATAGCCATTTTAAAATCCTTTAATAGGGTGGCATTCCAAGTGAATGTTCTAAAGTCCTTTTACCAGGCCCACTTCTAACAAGGTGGTTAAATCCTCTAACGAGGTCACATTTAACAATTTGTGTTATAAGCCTTTAACATGGCAAGCCTTTCATAGGGCATCACTTCAAAATGGTGAGAATTGAGTGGCATGTTATTGGTGGTTTTTCTCAAATTAGGTTTCTACGTAAATCACTGTGTTATGTGTTGATTTATTTTGTGTCATACTTGCATGTTTATTTATAGTAACTTGCTAACTAAACAAGTTAAAATTTGGAAGAATGAATGATAGAATTAGTTCACTGTATTTGGAGAAAAGTTTGAATAGTACATTTGGACCTTGAATAACTGATTCACCCCACCTCTCTTAGTTATTCTAAAGCAATTCTAACAATTGGTATTAGAGCCTTCTACTAATTTAGTTTCAAGGTACTAGAAGCAGGAAGATCAAGATGTCGAAGAGAGAAGTTCCCAAGCTTAACAAGGAAAACTTTGTTGCATGGTAGAGTTTGATGAAACTACACCTTGGATCAATAGGTGACTATGCACAAACTTCAATTGGAATAGAGCATGTAACTCCAATAGGAGCCCTTACTGTAGATGACTTAAACAAAAAGAAGGAGCATAACCAAGCAATGTTGGAGATTTCCTTTGTAGTTAGCTATGCCTAATATGATGATGTCAAAGAATATGACACTACATTTAAGATGTGGAAAACCCTATCAGATATCTATGGAGGTGATCAGAATGTCCAAAGGGGAAAGAGAGAAAGCCTAAGAGGGAAGTTTGATGATATGAAGATGGAGGAAGGTGAAAATGCTACTTAGTATGCTACAAGAATAAAAGAAGCGGTGAGTACAATAAGAAGTCTAGGTGGTCAACTAGATGAAGAAATATTCATTAGCAAATACTTGAGAACTCTACTCCCTATCTATGCTATAAGAGTTTTAGGCATTCAAGAGCTGAGGTGTGTACAAGGAAACACACTAACTTTTGAAGGAATAGTTGGAAGACTTACTACATTTGAGCTATCCAATTTTAACAACTATAGACCTGAGAACCTTGAATATACTTTCAAGGCCAAAATGAAAATAAAAGATACTAAGGTAGATACATCAAGCGAAAGAAGAAGAAAAGGGAAACATGCATCCAATGATAGTAGCACAGACAAGGAAGATGTGGAATAGTTAGAAGCACTACTGGCTAGGAGATTCCATAGAAGTAAAGGACAATTAAAAGGTAAGCTTCCTATCATATGTTTCAATTGTAATGAAGTAGGTCATATAGCTACAAGATGCCCACAAAAGAAAAACTTTAAAGAAGGAAGCAAGTTCAGGAACAAAAGAGAAGATGATAGCAAAGATTACAAGGAGAAAGCTAAGAGATACTACATTGTTGAAGAAGACTTGGATGAAAATGATGATGAAGTAGTCTATGTAGCCATGAATGATGAATCAAACAAAGATGAAGATGAAGCCATAGCACTGGTTACCTATGTGAACAAGAATGACAAGTGGATCATAGATAATGGATGCTCACATCACATGATAGGAGATAAAAGTAAGTTCATTACCTTTACTCAATATGATGGAAATAGCATTAGATTTGGTAATGATGCCCCATGTCAAATCAAAGGAAAAGGCTCTATTAATCTTACAAAGGAAATTTCATGTGATAATGCATACTATGTTGAAGGATTGAACTACAACTTGTTGAGTGTATCTCAATTAGGCAATGTAGGTTGGAAAGTGAAATTTGGAAACAAAATTACCAAGATCTATGATATTGATGGAAATCTAATAGGAAAAGGTGAACAAACTAGGAGTAATTTATTTTACATAGGTATGGAAGAACCAACATGTCTTTTTGTTAGACTTGATGATGTGTGGTTGTGGCATAAAAGGTTGTGTCATGTTAATTGTGATAATCTGATTAGCATTAGCAAAAAGATCAAAGTTAGAGGATTGCCCAAGTTAAAGAAACCTAAAAACACAATGTGTAAACAATTTCAGCTAGGGAAGATGACTAAATATAGTTTCAAAAGAAAAGCATACACCTCCAATGAAGTTCTAGAGTGAGTTCATACAGATTTATGTGGCCCAATAGAAGTACAAAGCTACCTAGGAGACATATACATAATGCTATTTGTAGATGATAATTCTATAATGATGAATCCTATGTTCTTAAAAAAAAATCTAATGCATTTCAAATGTTCAAGTGGTATTTGGCTAGAGTTGAGAAGGAAATAGGAAAGAACCTAAAATGCCTAAGGTCAGACAGAGGAGGAGAATTTACATCAAGAGAGGTTGAAACATTCTACAATGATAAAGGTATCAAAAGGCAAACATCAGCACCTAGAACTCCACCATAGAATGGTATTGTTGAAAGGAGAAATAGGTCAATGATTGACTATGCTAGAATCTTGATGATGGAGAAAAATGTTGCACTTAAGTACTGGAGGGAAGCTATAAGTACTACAGTCTACACACTAAATAGAGTTCAACTCAAGAGAGGTACAAATGCAATACCCTTTGAATTATTGTATGGTCATTCACCTAATGTTAAACATTTCAAAGTGTTTGATTGTAAATACTATATTCTAAAAGACACTAGAAATGGAAAGTTTGATGCAAAAAGTGATGAAGGTATATTTCTTGGATACTCCACTAGAAGTAAGGCATATAAGTGTTTGAATACTAACACTAAGAAAGTTGTGGAGAGTGAAAATGTAAATTTTGATGAGCATGCAAAAGCTTAGATTGATGAGTCAAAGAAAATAGACAATTATAGATCCTTTGTATACTTCTATGAAGGAATGACAGTTGAAGACAATGCTACAAATCAAGTTGGGAATCAACAACAAACTTTAGTATTTTTCGAGTCTCAACGAATGAATGCCTAGTTGCATTTAGAAGCTAAGCTGTAGAATATGGAACATGCACACTTTGATTCTAAAAATAATATACATGGAAGGAATGATGAATTACCTAATGAAGAAGAATGAAATGACTCTGAATTTGAAGGATCAAAAGTGGAAAGGACTAAACCTAGATTAGTTAAGTATGTAAGAAGACAACACCCTGTAGATCAAATCATTGGTGATAAGGTTGCTAGACCAATGACAAAGAATAGAATCAGGAATGAATCATGTCTACTGAGAAAGGTTGAACCCAAAATAGTCAAAGATGCACTTCAAGATGATGATTGGTATAAGGCCATGAAAGAAGAGATAGATCAGATTGATAAGAAAAAAACTTGGTCTTTAGTTCCTAGACCAGCTGATAAGAATGTGATTGGTACCAAATGGGTGTTCAGAAATAAACTTGATGAGAATGGTGAAATAACAAGAAACAAAGCTAGATTAGTTTGCAAAGACTATGCACAAGAAGAAGGATTGGATTATGGAGAAACAATTGCCCCTATTGCAAGAATGGAAGGAGTAAGAACATTACTTGCATATGTTGCATTAAAAGGTTTCAAAGTCTACCAAATGGACGTGAAGTCAGCTTTTCTAAATGGTATACTAGAGGATGAAGTATATATAGAACAACTAGAGGGATTTTTGATGAAAAGAACAAGGACATGGTTTTCAAGCTACATAAAGCACTTTATGGATTGAAGCAAGCACCTAGAGCATGGTATGAAAGGTTGCACAAATATCTTTTGAATATAGGATTTGAAAGAACAGATGACAACAACAACTTGTACATCAAAGGTGAGGAAGGTAAAGACATTTTGATTCTAGAAATATTTGTTGATGACATAATATTTGGAGGAAAAGATGTTTTATGCAAAGATTTTGCTGATCAAATGAAGCATGAGTTTGAGATGTCAATGTTTGGGGAAATCAAATTCTTTGTTGGATTACAAGTACATTAGTTGAAGCATGGAATATTTGTGACCCAATCTAAATACATCAAGGGAGTCCTCAAAACATTTGGGCTAGAAGACACAAAACCAGTTAGCACATGAATTGCAACAGGTCATAAACTATGAAAGAATGATGAATCTGCTAAAGTAAATCAGACATTATACAAGTCAATGAATGGAAAATTGCAATATGTTGTACATAGTATACTAGGAATTGCATTAGCTATTGGAATAGTAGAAATATTTTATGCCAATCCAAGAGAAAATCATTTAAGGGAAGTAAAGAGAATATTAAGATACCTAAAAGGAATTGATGACTTTGGTTTATACTACAAGAGGAATGAGAAGTTTGAACTGAAAGATTACACTAATGTAGATTGGGGAGGTAACATTGATGATAGAAAAAGCACCAACGAAGGAGCACTTTTCTTAGGAAAGAGGTTGATCACATGGACAAGAAAAAATAAAAACTACACCTCACAATCTACTACTGAAGTTGAATATGTGGTAGTTGCTATAAACTGCACTAATATTGTGTGGATCAAACACTTGTTGCAAGGTATAAAGGAAGAGGTAATTGAGCTAGTGACACTTTATTGTGATAATACAAGTGCTATCAAAATATCAAAGAACCTAGTTATGCATGCTAAAACTAAACACATTTCAATCAATTATCATTATGTAAGAGAACTAGTGGAAGACAAACAAGTGAAGATCGAATATGTCAGCTCAAAGGAACAGATTGCTAATATCTTCACAAAAGCACTACCTAAATATGGTTTTGATTATCTTAGAGGTAAGTTAGGGGTGATACCCCTAGCTAAGCCTACTTGAACCAAAAAGCAAGTATGTCCTGCATCAAATAAGTAGAATGTTGAAGATTTTACACATTGATGCAGAGGATGTTAACTTTGGGATCCATGCCTAAAGTAATAGAAGTGTCAAAAACTTCAAATCAGTCACCAATAGGGTGATAGAGGGAGAGATTAACTAAATATAAAAAAGCTACATCTACATATTAAAGATGCTGATATGTCTTTGGCATTTTTGTCAAAGAGGGAGAAGTGAACAATTCTTCAAAAACTATTGAAGATAAAGGATCAAAGAAATACAAGATGTATTTTAGAGGTTGATCAAAATAGCAGGAGAGGCATAATATAGAGGGAGAAAGATAAATATAAAGGATACAACAACAAAGATGGAGAAGTGTAATAAGATAATCAAAATAGTAGTAGGAAATGTGATGTTACAATTTACTTTTTGGCATTAGATTTACTAGCTTCTGGTGGAATAATTTAGTCTAATGGTTGATCAATTTGGTTTGCCATCAATGCCAAAGAGGGAGATTTTTGGAAATCTAATTGAAAATCTCATTGTTGTGAAAGATTATTTTCAATCATTTTTTTTTCCATTGATGTCAAACTTGCTATTTGTAGGGATGATATTTTCTTATAAGATTCATGCACTATCACTTAGTTGAATGATGAAGAGGATTTGATCAACAAGATGTAACAAGAGCACCTAAGGGAAAGGTTGAGTTATGAAGTAGTAATGAAGTGCAAGGATTAGTTAAGACAATGGTTAAATAATGTATTGATGACATATTCAAAGATATAGAGGTTGGTCAGACTTAGATAAATTGGAGGAAGTTGTAACAAGGTTGACTACAAATTTTTAACAAAAGATCTTTAGTGGGTGCCAAGCAAGTCAGTTGAAGCCAAGAAAATTCTTAGTAGAAGTTGAGTAATAGATATTTCTAGTGTGTATTGAGTGATCTTCAAGTGCTGAGTAAAGATCAAGTGCCAAGCATCGAAAAATTTTCAATATGTGTTGAGTGATCTTCAGGTGCTGAGTATCAGGAAAAATATAGTTGATGCCAAGTAACCCAGTATGTGCCAAGCACCAATATTTCAATAGTGCCAAGCTACTGAATTATTTCAAATAAAAAAGATTTTCCAAATCCAAGATGACTTAGTGGTTACATTGAATTTTGTGAACAAGTTGGAGGATAAGGATGATGAGTTGTTGGCACAGAATCCTATGTAAACAATTTTTGGGTGAATTCTAATGGATTATTGAAGAAGTTTCTAGAGAAAAAAAATATGGGTTAGATGTAATGAATCCTACCTAATCCATGTGAATTGAAATTGAGGAAAGATCAATTGAGTCGGAAAAGGAACTCCAAGACTTCTATTTAAGAAGTCATAAACAAAGAAGAAGAGAGCTTCTGATATTGTTGCTATTGAAGTGCCAAAATCTGCGAAGTGATTGAAAGGGTGTCAAGAAGGAGACATCTAGGTGAAGGAAGCACAAAAAGGCTCTACTTCCAAGAGTTTTCATGAAGAGATGATTGCACTGGTACATTGAGTATGGAGACTTAAGAAGATAAAGCTTGAAAGATAAGGCAACCAGTTAAGAGTTGCAAAGATAGAAGGTGAGGCAAGGGGATGAGCTGAGAAGTGATCTTAAATCTACAAGATAAGTTGTATGTTGTGGTCAGGTCAAGATTTTATAATACTCTCTAGCAATTGTATTAGATATGAAAATCCTATAGACTTAGGTTGGCCTAACAACCATTTGTAAATCCTTTAACAGGGTGGCATTCCAAGTGAATTTTGGTTAAATACTCTAATGAGGTCGCATTTAATAGTGTGTGTTGTAAGCCTTTAATAGGGTAGGTCTTTCATAGGGCATCACTTCAGAAGGGTGAGAATTGAGTAGCATGTTACTGGTAGTTTTTTGCAAATTGGGTTTCCATGTAAATCACTATGTTATGTGTTGATTTCTTGTGTGTCATACTTGCATGTTGATTTACAATAACTTTCTAATTAGACAAGTTAAAATTTGGAAGAATGAATGATAGAATTAGTTCACTGTATTTGGAGAAAAGTTTGAATAGAACATCTGGACCTTGAATAACTGATTCACCCCCTCCCCCCCTCTTAGCTATTCTAAAGCAAGTCTAACAAAAGAATATAATAATGGTTATATGGTAGTGACTTTTTTTTAAAGGTTTTTAGTGAGCCTTATTTGAGAAGTGACTTTTTTTTAATGGTATTTTTCCTTTTCCTTTTGAATATTAAATAGATTAATTGATTTTAGCAAGATTTGTCTTGAAAAAGAACTAGATTTTTAAGGGCTAGTTTTAACAAGGGAATTTTGATTTAAGTGGATTTTTAACTTTAAGAAGGGAATTTCTATTTAAGTGAATTTTTAATTTTAAAAATAGAATTTCTATTTAAGTAAATTCTTATCATTAAGTTAATAATATTGTATTGAATGAATATATTATATAGTGTAAGTCATTAATGCCTTTACTTTTAAGATTTAATATTAAAATTATTGATAACTTTACTTTAGTTAAGTTATTTATTTTTGTAGTAATGATTTAAATACTTTTATTTTCATAAAGTAATTTGCCAATTTTAAAAGTGCATTAGATTATTAGTAGTTAGATAAATCTACTTTACATATAAAGTTACAATACAATTATTTAATAATGATAGAATCAAATTTTAATAGAAATATTATTAATTATATATTAGAAAAATAAATGATATGGTGTTGTGTATATATCTTAATGTGTTTGCATTAAGATTTTATTAATTTTTTCACAAGATTATAGTAATATTTATAAATTGTCTTAATTTTTGGTTTAAATTTTACTAATGGGAAATTATAACATTTATGTTCCAAGAATATGAATGATCTCTAAATTAAATTTTTTTATTATAAAATTATAGTAAATAATATTATAATATAATTATGACTTTTAATTTAAGTAAGTAATGAGTTACAATTTTACTATGATAAAATTCAGGTGCATGATGTCGATTCACAAATTTCGCTAACAGATGCTCTTTTCTTATTTGTTCTTCAATGGGTACATCTTGAAAAATAATTTCAAGCTCATTTTCTCTCACTTGTTCAAGTTTCTGTTTAGATTTTGCTCACTCAACATTTCCTTCCTATTGTTCAACTTCCTCTAATAGTGACTTGACATCATTTAACTATTTCTTGGCACCCATACTCTGTTGGTTGATAGCTAGTTGTTGCAACTTGACATTCATAGTTTGCAAAGGATCTGCATCTTTGATTTCTTGTTCATGTAGAGTACCTAGAGCACTATCATTCACATATATTAGAGTAAGATAAGATAATTTTATTGTTGAAAATTAAATATATATTCATATTTACAAGATATCAATCTAAAGAACTAACATAAAATATTGTTATTACCTAAAAGTTGTAATTAAGAAATTATAATGTACTATACATAAAGTTGCATGCTTGAGAATTATAGGTTAATTAGTGTCTCTTAAGTGTTTATATATTTTATTACATTTATTTTTTACTATAAATCATGAAAAGTGCTATGATCAACCTAGTCTTTCTTTGACATACATAAGCCTTAGGAAAGGTATTCATTTTTTGTATATAAATTATTATAAAAATCTTATTTTTACATGTAATCAAGGAGAATGCAACATATTTTAGATGAATTATGAATATTCTATGATCATAGAAAGAAAATTTTTAGGAATAAAGTAATAAGGACCCATTATTGTGTGTGTGTGTGTGTGTGTGTGTGTGTGTGTGTGTGTGTGAGAGAGAGAGAGAGAGAGAGAGAGAGAGAGAGAGAGAGAGAGAGAGAGAGAGAGAGAGAGAGAGAGAGAGAGAGAGAGAGAGAGAGAGAGAGATATTATAAAATATCCTTTCATTATATTTTGATAGAATCCATACCCTAATATAATAAGCTCTTATTCTGGTAAAATCAAGCAGAAAGTGGGAAATCTTTTTGACACAAATTGTGCATATCTTATCAAATTCTTTAATGATAGAAATGTACCAATAATTTTATGGTAAGATGAAATGTTCTATTATAACTAAACAATTCTCACCTAAAATGTTAATGTTTAAATATATTTTAAAGATTTCATAGACAGATTCTGAGGAGATCTTTGTAGATTTTGAGGAGTTGAACTGTAGATTGGGGTGATTTTAAATTTATTTCTAGTTCAATATCAATTGAGAGGATATTTGAGGAAGTTATCTAATAATGAAGTATTGATAGGCCAAAAACTCCATTGGTGAGCAATAAAGTTATAACAAAGATAAATAATATATTAATATGATAAAATAATCATTTATCATTCATTTACTCAATTGTTTGGGTGACTAATTATTATTGACCAATTGTGTAGTCAATTATTTGATCATTTATTTAATCACTTATCTCTGTCTAACATCATGATTTTACTTGATGACCAAATTAGTCATTTATTTAGTTACTCATACTTATAAATTATGAAAATTTGTTTGAATTTGATTACTTTTAGTTATGCGACTAAATGTTTTAGTCATGTAGTCATTTATTTGCCAAAATTCTACTAGTGATGGTTTCAAACTTAATTTTATCACTAGTCATTGATGTGAACAACCACTATCAATTATCCATCTATCACCTTTACTTACATATGAAATTAATGCAGTTTTTTCATTTGCATTAGAATCTTGTTTCATAGAAATGTAGATGACTTATTCATCATTACTATCAGACTGATTATAAAAATTTTCTTCAATAATATAACAAGATATCTTACCTTTATCTTTGTAGTCTTTGTTTCTTCTATTGTCTATGTAATCTCTTTTGCCTTTGTACCTTCTTTCCCTTTTCTCATCCTTGTTGTCTCTGTTAGGACAACTTATAGCAATATGACCAAATTTTTTATATTAAAAATAAACTATAGGAAGTTTATATTTATATTTTCCTCTTCCTCTTAGAATTTTTCTTGTCTCAAATGCTTCAAGCTCATCAAGATCATCATTAGAAACATTATGACCACTATTCACACACTTTCCTTTTCCTTTCTTACTAACAACCAATTGAGACATAAAAGGAGATTCAATAGTGTTAGGAGTAAAATTATCAAAATTTGACAATTCAAAACTAAGGCTACCAAATACACCTTCCAAGTTAGGGTATTACCAAGGGCACATCTCAGTTCTTGTATTGAAGAAACTCTAGTAGCATAGATAGTAAGTAGATTTCTCAATACATTTCTAATCAAAATATCATCATCAATATTTCCATTTTATTATCTTATAACATTCACCACCTCTTTGATTCTTCCACTTTATTGCACAATATTTTTTCCTTCTATCATTCTCATTTCATCAAATTTACCTCTCAAGCTTTCTAATTTTGATCTCAAAACATTTGTATCCCCTCCAAAGATCATTTTTAGTATATCCCACATTTTCTCAATGGTAGTTTACTCCTTTATGTCATCAAACTCATCATAGCTTAGGTAAAATGCTATCTCCAGTAGTTCTTGATTGTGTTCTTGCTTCTCTTTTAGTTATTGTCTTGTCAAGGTTTTAGGTATCTCCACATATGAATTCTCGACATAGTGTATTTCTCCTTCTCCAATTCCTTCCAAATAGAACTTTATTAAACTCTTTCATCTAGAGAAGTTCTCTTTGTTCAAAATTGACACCTCCTTTTTGTACATCTTGATCTTTAACTTCAAGTACCTTCAAACTTTCTTGTATAACCACCAAGAGCTTTGATACCAATTATTAGAATGATTCAGAATAAATAAGAGGGGGTGAATTAGTTATCCTTAGGTCTAGATGTACTAATTAAACTTTTAAATACTCTAAATAGCCCAGATCTAAACATTTAGTAGCTCAGTCTCTATAGAAGATAATTAGTAATATAAACTTGTAGTCCACTATCCTAATAGTAACAAATTGGTAGAATGTAAAACATTAATAGTAAAACATCTCAAATGAAACCTAGACAAGTATGACACTAGTATTTAATGTGGAAACTCAATTTGAAAAAATCACTAGTAATATGTCACCAATTTTTCACTCTTCTGGAGTGACCTCTATTAGGAACCAGCCCTATTGTAGGTTACAAAAAACAAAATTAAATCTGACTTTGTTAAAGGATTTAATCACCTTGTTAGGAGTGGTTGTGTTTGAGGTCTTAATAACATTCCATTAGAATTCTACCTTGATTAAAGTATTTATGTATGACTATTAGATCAATGATGATTAAAGGATTTAAAAATTGACACAATGGTTAGAAAGTAATAGTAGGATGATCTGACAAATAAATCACTTTTGTAAATAAAAATCACAATTCAACTCATATGCTAATCTCCTAATTGACCTCCATTATAATCTTTGTTTTTGATCTTCTTGGAAACCCTTCAAGCAATCATATTTCACCTGTTCACAATTGTTCTTAGCCTCTTGCTCAAGTTTGTCAATCAATAGAAACACCAATTGCTCCAACCTTATTAGGTTAGCCCTTACACCTCCTTAAGTAGGTAATTTTGATCTTTTTGTACTTAAACATCACTATAGATCTTAGGGTTTGGTTAGATCCATTGATCCTTTCATCATTTTGTCTCCTCTTTTGTCTTCTAGAAACTTCTTCAAACTTCTCCTTGAATTCTTGCATAGAAAAACTCAAACATAGTTTCCCTTGAATTAAATATTCCTAGTCATCCATCCTTATCTTCAACATACTTTTTATATTTCAAGAAATTAACTATACCAACAAGAAATCATGATTTCCTCATAATATATCAAATTTTGTCCCTCAGCCAACACTGTGTTCTAACATTTGGTCATCATTGGATTACTTGGTCACTACTATCTGTTCTTCTTAGTACATTTTACTAATGCTCAAAAAATAGTGATGCTCGGTCAACAATATATTTTCTCATCTTATACTAAGGTAAAAGAACAAACCCATGCCACCCTTTTATGAATGAAATGGCTAACAAAAGTATAACTATTCAACTTCAATGATATAAAATTTGTATTGTTATTTACAATTTGAAAATAAAGTAAACTAATGAAATGTGTAGAAATGGATGAAGTTTAAAATTATTATTTTTAATGATTATTTGGAATAATAATTGGTATATTTTCCTAATTTTGAAGGATTATTTTTTAGATGATAAAAAATGCTAAAAATTTGGGATCTATTTCCCACCATAAAATAATATGGAAAAAAACTTTTTCCCTTTGATCTCAAGTTATATTATAGATCACATATATAGCTAGATCAATCAAAAATATAAATTTTCTTTTGACCTATATTTTCTCTTTTATAACAATTCAAATTTTAATTCACCTAAAATTAATAATTTTCATCTCCCACCACATTTATCAAAATAAATCTATTAAAATGAAAAGAAAAATTGTACATTCTAGAAGAAGATTCTTTCCTATAGAACATCGTGTGTTTTTTAATTTTATTTGATATGATTTAATAATTTTTCTTTCTCAAAAAATACATCTTCTTGATTGTGAAAATGCATAATTATAGTAATTTTTAGTTAGAATATACTATAATTAAAATACTATAAACTCTATATGAGGATATTCTTGACTTTGAGCTCTCTATAATGGTGTTTATATGCTATTAAAAATATGTCATAAAAAGAGTAAGAATTAATGAAATGTTAACTTTCTGAAATAATTTTACTTCTTTAGTAATAGGAAACAATCTAATATAAATTATGCAATTGATAGACATTTCCAATTGGAAAAGTATGAGAACACATTTAACTTAGCTCAAATGAATTTATCAAGATCATATGTTTTAACAAAAAATATTTTTAGATAGAAATGCTCAAATTCAATCATTCTAATAAGTCATCCTAAAAGGTGACATGCCTTAGTACTTTTACCCATAGTTAGCACTCGATCAACACTAGCATCACTTGGCTTAAACTGCAAGTTCCTTAGTCTTCTAATCTTTTGCTTAGTCATGCCTATGCATTTGGTCAATCTTTGATCAGTTCTTGTATGCTTCAGTGCAACTATCTTCTCCACTTGTATTATGATTAAACAATCACATTATCTTGTTACAGTCTAATTGATCAAGTGCCCATTGTTGTTCCTCATATCTCAACCTTTCCTCTAAGTCTTTTTCTTTGTCCTTTCAAATCTTCTTAATCAATCATCTTGGTATGATTCTCTACTCAAGTAGGAAAAAGTCTCACTAATAAGGTCTAACATCAATGAGAACATACTACTTGTTCGAATTATAGTTTTGAATAGAGTAAACCAATTTTTGTATATGTATTTATAATCACACAAACACTTATGTAAACCATTTTGGCCAACTTCTACACATGATTTAATGATTGTATGGAGAACTAAGGAGCTTTTATGCATTTTTTTAGCAGTCATCAATCCCTATGAAGGTAATGTAACCAATTAGAAAAATGGAAGGACTAAGGGCAAAAAGGGAGAAATTTGGATCATTGATATTGATCTAGAACCTTCTCTAGATGGTTATTTAAGGAGGGTCCAAACCCTAAAATAATGTGTTTGCGTGAGAAATGAAGGAGAGAAAAGATACAAGTGTATGAGTGAAGGAAATCTATGTTTGATTATTAGATGTAGAGATTAAACAGAGAAAACCTAGCAATGAAGGAGAGAAGAGAGTTTATCAGATAAGAAGATAAATATGGAATTGGAAAGAGGAGACCTATAATCTAGTATCAAAATGCTAACCAAATGATTAGGTACTAATACATTCTAGTAAGTTAATTAGGGTAAATGTCTTAATAGAGTGGTCCTAACATGCCATTTCAAATCTCCTAACATAGTGCATCCTTACTTGTAAGTTTAAATCCTATAATCAAGGTAGATTGAATAAGTCTTGCGAGCTCTTAGTAAGGTATACCCCCTCATAGAATAGATCACTAGAAGTGACTAAAAATTGTAGCCTTAACATTCACAATTTATTTCTATACTAGTGAAGATTACTAGTTGTCATCCCCACCCCAGTTTTAACTTCACCTTGGAGGATTTATGGGTAACCAAATCATTATATTTTGTGTTTACATTTAATTTCATGTTTATGCATATGATGGATAGTTAGATCTATATTAGTTTATGGTTATATGGTTCATGATGCTTATATGACATGGGTTAATGGTGAATGCATTTGTTTTTTCTCAAGTAGAGAATTTTTTTTATAGATCCTAATTCAAACCCCCTCTTAGTATCTTACTTTCCCAATAGACTTCCAAAAATTGGTATAAGAGAATTGTTCTATTAGCACAAGTCTAACAGTTTGAGATTTAAGATCTTGGAGATGGAGGCTTATAAGTTGGGAAAGATCATTGTGAATTAGAAGCTTAACATGTAAAGTGTACTACAACAACTTGAAGTAGAAAGAGAGGAGTTAAATAAATCTTTCAAGAAAAGAGAGGACTTGGTTACCCAACAAAATGACACCCTATATCAAGAAGAAGACACTAAAATACTACTCAACAATGGAAAATTGAGAGAAAGTTATGTAGTAATAACAGACCTATTAGAGAGAAACAACACACTAAATGAAGAAGTAAGATCACTAAAGAGAGAACATGAAATCCAGTCAATAAGATTGTGTGAAGTGACTCAATAGAAAAAGAAATATGAAGAGGATAAAGATCATATATCTACAAGACTTGATGATAAGAACAACAAAGTTCAAGGGATTGCTCAAAATTAGCTTGATATGCCAAGCAGACTACTCCTTACAACTCAAGAGTTCAATAGAAAGGATGTAGAGATTCCTAATCTAAAATATGAGAGTGAACATCTAAAGAATGAACTAAAATATGAAAAATAATTCACTAAAAGGTTAAGTAAACCTAAACTAGTTATAATATATTAGGAAGAGCTTATTAGATTACAAAGAAGACATAATGGCACATTTGGTCTAGGCTATACCAATGATGCAAAGTGTTAGCAAAAAAATATGATTTTGCCCAAAATTGGGATGTTACACAAATGTTTGAAGAAATTTCTTGATATTCCAAAGGTGTAAATAAAAGTGTTTATAAGGTCCAACTCCTTTTCTACACTAAGAATGGATCACCCTTTACAAGATCTTGCAATAACTTTCCTTCACTTATCTCTAAATTGTGAAATTTAGCAAATTTCTCTTTTAGGCCTAAAGCCAAATTAGCCCTCCTAACTTGATGTTTGAAAAATAACTTAATATTTCTCCAAAATACTTGGCAAACAAATTAGGGATTATAATAACCTTTTGGAAGTTCTTAGAGACTATAATGTTACAAACTCCAACCCTAATCCAACATTCTAAAATGGTCTTAAGACTCATAAACTCAATAGACCTAATTGGATGTGGTCTCTTAAGGAGATACTCTAGAATGGGTACATGGGATTGGATCACTAACATTAATAGATTATTTGACCCCAAATTATATTGGTTTCATAATTCCTTTTCCATATCAATACTTCTTATTCATCTAATCCTTCAAATTCAATTTCTAGTTGCTAAATACATTGGGATATTTAGCCTAGGGCAAGGAAGAAAAAATAGAAAACATTACTTCCTTGGTTTGTGGTTTTGGAATTTCTTTGGACATCATCCTAACTTGGTCACCCAAAGTTCCTATGCAAATGCATTAGTGGGAAGTCAAGTTAGGGTTGTATCTTTGACGAATACCCTAGATTTAAGGGTTTAATAGACCAAATTTGCAAGGATGAATGTACCTTCTACTCTACTTAATTAAATGAATTAAAATAAACTTCTATAGCATGTTAACTCCTTCCTCTATCCAACCATATCATTTTCAAACTTTGAAAAACTCCATACAGAACTGTACCAACAATGAATATAGTGGATTTTTACAAAAAATAGAGTTTATTTTATTGATATCAGTAAATCCTTCTGTATAATGGTGTTCTCTAACTAGAGAGAGATGAAAAAACCTTAAATATCCTTTTTTAAATTGATACAACCACATTTTGGGGTATTCGAGGTAGTTTTTTCAAGTTTTGCAACTTCTTGGCTAAGAGTCGCTAATTAGCAACTTTTGCAAAAAGTACAATTTTTCCTTATAAATAGTAAAACAGATTCCTACACTTCCTATAAGCTTAATATAAGAAGAAAAAATAAATAAAACTTAGTTTATAGACCATGATGGCCTTATTTAATCCAAAACTAACAAAGACTCCTAACCAAGGGTCATAAAGGACTAGTGCAATAAGGATTTATAAAACATCCTAAAGCAATGCCCTTTACAAGTGTCCAAGACCAATATGTAACATGTTTAAGCATGATCAAAATCATGGTTCTTATCATCTTGGTTGGTTGATGTAGAACCTTTCTCCTTGTCCTTACATGGGTGTCGTGCACCATACTCCTTTGGCCAATGGAACTCAAGTCCCTTGAGTTGGAATGGTGGAAAAATTTGGTCAAGTCTTTTCAATTTAAGTTTTTATCAGCCAAGTGGCCTCCTCTAAGGCTTTTTCCTACCATTTTACCAAGCATTCATAATACTCATGCCTCCTTGTTTATTTTCTTACCCTTTTATCAATGATGCATTCAATGCTTTATGGGATATGGATTGATAGATCCTTGAGAGTTTATTGAGTTTCAACTTCACCTTGTCCTACATCAAAATCATCAGTATTGATGTATTTATAAGCATAAATATTAGAAATGTTAAAAATGGTTGAGAGAGCATATCATATGGAAGATCTATTTTATATGCATTTGGTATACATTGTTTTAGAATCTTGAAAGATCCTATCTTCTTCATGTGTAGCTTTGTGTATCTACCCTTAGGAAGCCTTTCCTTCTTCAAATGTATCATTACTAAGTCTCCCACCTTGAATTACACATGTATCATTTTCACATCTATTGCTTGCTTATATTTCATAGTGGTCTATTGTAGTCTTTCTTTAACTTGATGATGTATCTCCTTCATGAATTCAAAAAAGTCATCAGCCAATGCACTCTTTTATTTGATGTTCTACACTTCAATAAGTTCAAGGACTCCTCTAGTCTTTGTCCCATAGAAAAATTGAAAAGGACTACAACCAATACTCTATTTATTGAATCATTATAAGAGAATTCTTCCTGAGGTGGTATAATATCTCATGATGTTCCATATTCCTTGGTTAGGCATGTAAGAAAGTTTCCAAGTGATATGTTTGTGACCTCAGTCTGACCATCATATTGTGGATGGTATGTTGAAGACATTGCAAGACTAGTTCCCAACCTTTTCCACAAAGTCCTCCAGAAGTGTCCATTGAATTTAGAGTCCCTATCTAACACATTTGTTAAAGGTAACCCATGATGTCTCACAATCTCCTTGAAGAACAATCCTACAATACTAAAGGCATCATTAGTTGTTTTACGTGGAAAAAAGTGTGCCATTTTAGAAAACCTATTTAAAACAACAAAAATCTTGTTAGACCCATTCTTGGTCTTGGGAAAGCCTAGGACAAAGTCCATGCTCACAGAGTCCCAATGTTTAGAGGGCATTGGTAGAGGTGTATACATTCATACATTAGAGGTCACTCCTTCAGCCCTTTGGCATACCATACAACTCTCCACAATTTTCCTAACAAATGTCTACACTTTAGGCCAATAATAAGGTCTCCTAACTAATTCAAGAGTCTTATCTAGGCCAAAATGACTTGATAGACTCTAACAATTTTTTTATTTTATTATATTCTCCCTCATGGAGCATTTAGGAATACATAGTTGAATGCCTTTAAAGAGAAGACCTTCTTGAATGAGAAAATCAAAATATTCATTGTGATACCTATCTCCAAGTTCTAAACAAACCTCATATGTAGTCTGGAAGTCTTCATCCTCTTGATACATTACCTTAAGTGCTGAAATGAAAACACTCTCCAACTGGACCTCCTGAATGGTAAGATTTCTCCTACTTAAGAAATTTTCTACTTTGTTAGCCACCCCTTTCTTATGCTTGATGGTGAAAGTAAATACTTGCAAGTATTCTACACATTTTAGATTCTTGTGATTCAACTTTTCCTACTTTTTTAAGAAGCTTAAAGTATGGTTATCAGTATGGTCAACAAATTCTTTTTGTAGTAGGTAGTTCCTGCATTTCTTAAGTGATTGGAGCATGGCATACATCTCTAAGTCACAAGTTGAGTAGTTTTACTTAGCCTCATTTAATTTTTCACTGAAACAGTCCACATGCTTTCCTTCCTAACTTAAAACACCACCTATATTTTTGTTACTTGCATCACACTCAATGGTGAACACTTTGTGAAAATCTACCAATGCTAGTATCAGTTGTTAGGCCACCTTTGTTTTAAGGTATTAAAAGACCTATCTACTTCATCTATCCATACAAACTGAAATTTTCTCCCCCCTTTAGTAGTATTTATCATTGGGGCACAAACTCCACTAAAATCCCTTAGAAATTTCCTATTAAAGCTTGCTAGCACATGAAAACATTTGACCTCACCTATAGCTCTTGCAGTGGGCTAATTTAGAATAGCCACAACCTTTGAGGGATCCATCTTCAAGTGTCCCTTAGAGATTAAAAAACCAAGAAATACTAGTTCCTCCTACAAAAGCATGCATTTTCCAAAATTTATCTTTAGATGCTCTTCATGAAATCTATTCAATATCATGTCTAGGTGGATTAAATGTTCACTCCTACCCCTGCTGAAGATTATGACATCATCCAAGCAAACTACTACAAAGAGTTTTATAAAGGTTTTGAGGAGTTCATTTGTTAGCCTCATAAAGGTACTAGGTGAATTTGAGAGGCCAAAAGCCATGACTAACCATTCAAATAAGCCTTCATTAGCCTTAAAGGTTGTCTTTCATTCATCCCCTTCCCTTATTCTTATCTTATGGTAACCACTTTTTAGGTCAATTTTAGAGAAATAACTCTCTCCATTGAGTCAATCCACGAGGTTCTCTATTCTAGGCACAGTGAACCTCTATCTTATTATTATCCTATTGATGGCCCAAAAATTTATACACAGTCTTCATGTACCATCCTTCTTAGGGGCCAACACTATAGGAACCACACAAGGACTTATACTTTTTTCTAATGAATCCTTTTTCTAGTAACACCTGAATGTTTTTGCAATCTCTGTGCTCTTTTCTAGAGTTAGTTTGTAGGAAACTTGATTTGGTAATGTGGCACCTATGATTAGGTCTATACAATGGCGTATGTCCCTCTTGGGTGGCAATGAATCTGATTTCTTATTTGCTACTATTCTTTTTTATTGTTGCAACAATTCTTGCACTTCTTTAGGTCCTACCTTCCTCAAAGGTTCTTGGCTTAATCTTTAACTTAGGCTTTATTTTTGTTTTTACCACAATGGTAAAACATGGTGTATCCTTCTCTTTAAGGATCTTTAAGAATTCCTTCTCTTTGATCAAGAGAACATCACCTTTTAAGACTCAAGACTCTTTCCATCTCACTATAAGGTAGCAGCTTCATTATATAAATGACTCCATCTTTGGTTAAGGTGTAGACATTTCTCTTCCCCCCATGTTGGGCATCCAAATAAAACTACCAAGGTCTCCATGAAGGAGATGACATGCATCCATACCTACAAATTCAAACAAAATTTTGTCTATAATCTCTTATTTAGAATTCAACCCAACATTGTTCATCTACCATAGTTTGCTACTCTTTGTTTAACCAAGATACTTTATAGGGTGTGAGGTGAGGAATTTTTTTGAGTCCAATTTTCTTAATCATTTCAATGGATGCTAGGTTTTTTAGTAGACCCATTGTCTATGATAACTTTACATACTTTCCCATTCACCCTACAGCTAGTCTTGAAAAAAGACTTCATTTTTTGTGGTTTCTTAATTGGTTCTTTCAACAAAGTCCTATTAAAAATCATGCACCCACCTTATTTTGGATCAACAAAACTTGATTTTGTGTTGTGGTAGGAGGTTGTACTTTGGAAATCATTTTCTTATGCCTCATGTGTTAATTGGATCCTCCTATCACCCCTCTAATTATTTCCACCAACATATGCCTTGTTGGGACACATAAAGGATTGGTGACCAACTTGATTGTAGGAGAAGCCCTTCCTTATGAGGACATCTTGTCCTCTGCCTCCAAATCTTCCCCTATTATTACCTCTACCACCTCTAGAGTTACTTCTTAGTGAGTTGTACCTCTTATTGTCTAGATTTCTTGACTCTCCTTGAGTTTTGTTAAAATTTATATTCTAAAACCTGCCTCTTCCTCTGAAATTGCCTCCTCTTTCTCCTTTTTTATTTTGATCTCCCTTCCTTTTTTGTTTATCCTCAAGTTTCAAAGCCAATGGAAAAAATTTATGAATAGGCTCCATGGACACTAGATTGATTTCATCTTGAATACTATACTTAAGACCATTTATGTACCTAGCAAAATTTTGTTTCTCACTCTCATACATTCATGCCTTCAAAGATAAAGAATGGAGTTCTTGGCAATATGTACTTACATCTAGGTCATGTTGCTTTAGGTTTTGTAGCTTCTTGTGAACCATGATCTCATAGTCCTCTAGGATGAAATACTTCTTGATCTCCTCCTTCATCCTCTTCAAAGTTGATATGAGAACCTTCTCTTCCTCTGCCCTCTTATTTTGTAGGAAGTTCCACTGACTAAGGGTTGTTCCCTTCAATGTTCTAGTTTGCAGGTATGTCATCACATTCAAAGTGATTTTCAAGGGCCTCCAACTAGTCCATGCACTCCTTTGGTTCCAACTTATCATGGAAAATAGGTAGGTCTCCCTAATCCTTCTTCCCTACCCTCTCCAAGACTATAAGCATAGCCCTTTTATCTTCTGGAATGCCTGTTGGTCTAGGTGGATCTTCTTCCTCCGGCTCTAACTTTTCATTGTCTCCTCTCCTTACTTTCCCTTTCAACTTATCCAATTCTCTTCTCATGGCTCTATTCTCAACCTTGACTACTCTACTTTTTGACATTTTCTCCTTTACTATCTTGTCCAACTGCATGTTGGTCACTCTCAAAGGGATCTCCCTATCCCATTCATCACCTTTGGATATATTGTCTTGTATAGACTCCAAGATAAAAATCTAAGTAGCACTGATACCACTTGATGTAGAGTGTTAGCAGCCAAAGATGGTTTTTCCCAAAGTTGGGATGTTGCACAAATATTTGAAGAAATTACTTGATATTCTAAGGGTGTAAATGAAAATGTTTATAATGTCCAAAACCTTTTCTATACTAACAATGGATCACCCTTGAAAAGATCCTACAATAAATTTCCTTCACCAATCTCCAAATTATGAAATTCAACTAATTGCTATTTTGGTCCTAAAGCATAATTAGCCCTCATAACTCAATGTTTCACAAATAACTTTGTATCTCTCCAAAAGAATTGGTAAATAAATTAATGATTCTAATATCCTTTTGGAATTTCTTAGAGTCTACAAAGTTACAAACTCCAACCCTACTCTAGTATTGCAAAAGATCTTAAGACTCACAAACCCAATAGGCCTAATTGGATGTGGTTTCTTAAGGAGCTTCTCTAGAATTGGTTCATCGGATTGGATCACTAACATTAATGGATTCTCTGACCCAAAACTAGATGGGTTTTATCATTCCTTTTCCAAATCAATACTTCTTATTCATCTAATCCATCAAATTCAATTTTGAGTTGCTCAATACATACGAATATCTAGCCTAGAGAAATGAAGGAAAAATAGAAAACATTACTTCCCTAGTCTATGCTTTGGAATTTGTTTAGACATCATCTTAACTTGATCCCCCCGAGTGGTTGTACAAATCCACAAGTGGGAAGTGAAGTTAGGTCTTTTAAGGGTTTAACTGACCAATTTTGCAAGGATGAATGTAACTTCAAATAAACTTCTATAGCATATTAACTCCTTCCTCTATCCAACCATGTCATTTTAAAACTTCAAAAAACTCCATACAAAATTGTACCAACAGTGAATATTGTGGGATTTTGCACAAAAAAAAGTTTATTTTATTGATATTAGTAAATCCTTCCATAAAATGGTGCTCTCTGACTAGAGAGTCATGACACAACCTTAAATCCTCCTTCCAACACATACAACCACATTTTGGGATGTTGGAGGTGATTTTTTCAAGTTTTTCAACTTCTTGGCTAAAAGTTGCTAGTTAACAACCGACACCTACACTTCCTATAAGCCTAATATAAGAAGAAAACATAACTAAAACATAGTTTTTAGAACATGGTGGCCTTATTTAATCCAAAACTAACAAAGAATTCTAACTAAGGGTCATATAGTACTAAAGGAATCAGGATTTATAAACCATCTTAAAGCAATGCCCTTTACAAGTGACAAAGACCAATATCTAACATGTCTAAGCATGATCAAAATCATGGTTATTATCATCTTGGTTGGTTATGTATACCCTTGTTCCTTGTCCTTGAATGGGAACCCTGTACAACCTGAGAACCTATCTAAAGAAGGAGAATCATCAAAGAGTGGAGAGAAAAAAATGCAAAGTCAAAGGAAAAACATACATGCTGTAATTGTGGTAAGTGGGGACATGCAACAAAAATTTTCAGTAGCAAGATTAGTAAGAAAAACCAAGCCCAAATTCATTAGTAATTGTTTTAATTGTAAGAAGAAAGGAAATCAAACACATGAATATAGGTCAAAGGATAGTAATATACATGTTGCACCTAGATTTGACGGTCATTTCTATGTTTTTCAGAATCATGGACATAAAGGTCAAGAATGCAGGTCCAAGGCAAGTCCTAGTTGGACAACCAAGAATCAAGGAAAGAAATCCAAATAAGGTAACTACCACATTTGGGATTATAAAATAAGATGTAGTTTTCATTATTATGGTGAATATGGTTACATTGCAAAAAAATGAATCAGGACACATTTTAGAGGCAAATCCAAGAGTTGGATGAATTGAAGGTTAGTTTTCTATAGTTTTCACAAGATTGGACATGTGAAAAAAACCTACAGAACCCGAGCACCAATACCTAGTAATGAATTAAAAAAAGAAAAAGGAAAATATGATGTAGAAAAATTAAGGAATGAGATGTATCAAACTTGGAGAAAGAAGGAACAAGTAGGCAATAGTGGAACCAGTGAAGCTGAGGTCACCCAATCCAATTGATTAGGTCATTACACTACTTCTAAATAAGAAAAAAAAGTATGTGAGGAACCATAAATTTGGATGCTACATTATATACCATTTTATAAAATTAAAATTATATATCTACATAAATCAAGATGAATTAGGATAGATTTGAGGAAACAGCTAAGAAAAAAGCTCATATGCATAACTAATGTTGAGAATCAACCTTAATGTCTATAGTGAGTGACTATCTCTATGTGAACTGAGGTCCTTGATAGAACGAGTTGATATGTTGACCAAGATAAGTGGGGAAATGGTAATGATGAGAAAGTAGTGGTCTTGACCCAGCAATGGAAGGAAGGTATTGTGTTAACCAACTTTTATGTTGAAACTAAGCAAAATGTATTACACTTACCATTGCGAGAAGAATTTATTGGAAACCTAGTTCAAGCATTTAAAACTATATATCAAATTTTGAAGATCATTTTTACTTACCAGAAGATCAAAGAACCTATCGAGCTTTTAAAAGGTGACTGAAAAAGAAATTTGTGTGAAAATATGTGTGATTCTACAACATGTTATCAGTAATTGCAAGAACAAGTAAGTAAAGGCTATGAACCAAGTTCAATTGTGTTCATGAAATTTTTATATTATTTAAAAACCCTTTTTAAAAATGGCATCACATGTATCTAGAAGTGGAAAGGAAGATTTGAAAGAAAGAAATGTACTGATTATGAGGAATGATGCATTCCCCCCACCAAAACTTAAGGCATATCTAGAAGTTACAATGATTAGAGACATATCTAATGCATTACCATCCATACCTCCTCAATTCATCATGGTGCATGCCATTTGTTCATGCTATATGTGTAAGATTAGAGAAATCAATAATTTTGAAATGAGGAACACTTATGAGAAGCTATAAGAGAATGGAGAAATGAAAGTGGAAAACAAGGTTATTGTTGAGAAAGGGCTTACCAGTGCCTTAGAAAAGAAAAACTAAGGCTAAATAGAATGGAAGAGGAATGTCTATTTATAGTATTATAGATCCTATCACTAATTTCATAGTACATGTGATTTCACACATGTTCTATTAGTCTAGAAGATTGAATAGTGTACAATATGCTATAGTAGACTTAGGTTACAATTTTTTGAAGAAGGATCACACATACAATCTTGTGGAGCTATAGTTGATCTAGCTAGAAAATAATATTGGAGCCATCAAGAAGGCTAAGAATACATCATGTAAGTTTGGTTCACTACTAATGTGCATATTCTTTTATGTACAAAATTCATTTCCAACCATAGGTGATACTATGTGGGATAAATCTATACTAGTAACCAAAAATAATAATGGTCCAATAGAGTAATTATGAGAGAAAATTGAACCATTCTAGATGGATGTTTTGATGAATTATAAGGAAAAATGAAGAAGAGAATAAAGATACCAAATTTAGTTGTTGATCATTATTATGATGACATTTTTTTCATGGTGGATACTGACTACAACTTTCGCACAAGCTATTTTACCAAGGTTTGCATGACTAAGGCCTATATAGTATTAAGTGAATGTTGATGAGATATTTAAAGAAGTGACAACCTTGCTAGCAAAGGAAATTGATCAGAATGTCATGCCACTCAAGGCATATGAGACAACAAATATCAAGATTCTAATGCAAACAAAATTTCCCAAGATGGATAAAAGAAGGAAAAAAATCATTACAGATCTTGAATTAAAACTTTGAGGACCCTTGAAAATTACAAAAGGTAAAGGGGAAGATGAGAAAATTGATGAAGAAGAAGAAGATGAGTCAAAAGGTAAAGAGTTGGTGATTTTTGAGCCTTAGGAACCTAAAGAAAAGAAAATACTGATCATAGATCCTAAGGTAGAGAGGAATCTAAAGAAAGGTGTTACACCTCCCACCTTATCACCTCAAAGAAGAGTAACAAGGAAAGTATCTAAAAAAATAGCTCATGTAGTTTTCAAGATAAAGAAAGGGACAACAAAAATCATTAAGCTAGTTAAGGGAAAGTCTCCATCAAAGATTAAACCAATAGGTAAAGAGACTGAGAAAGGTCTAAAGAAGAAGCCGAGGAGGCAACTTTTAGTGATTCCTAATGATGAAGAGGATGAAGGAGAGATAACTAAATTAGATGACATGAGAAAATTGTAGATTGTTCCTAAGAAACCTCCTCAAGATATTGACCAAGTATGTGACAATATCCTAAATTCTTTAGTAGTTTCAAGATTCAAAGATGTTAAGTATGGTTCTTTAGAGAGAATTGATAAATAAAAGGTTGAGAAAGAAGTATTAGACATGATGATAAAAAAAGACGCACCTACATTGTTAGGCAAGGCAATCCCTAAAGAATTATATGATAAAAATAGATACAAAATGTAAGTGGTCATTGTCTACTAAAAGGAAAATAAGAGAAATGACATTAGCCATGACTATGCTAGATTTGGGGAAGATACATATGTCTATAGGCCTAAATTATTTTTATAATAAGTTTGTGCCCAAGAAAAGGGCCTATAAAAAAAATTGAAAAATAAAATTGAAGATGTAGTGTAAGAAAATATATTAGTTTAGAAGAAGGCATTTGGGTTGCTAGTTTCAACAGTAGAAGAAGAAAATGAGGTAGAAGAAGTTGAGTTGGACAATAAAGAATATTATAGTGAGATAGATAATCTAGAGGAAAAAATATGAAGAAAGGTAGAGGAGAATGAACAATAATATGTTGTCACTATAGAAGACATCCCCAAGGAAACACAAACAACTATTAATGTCTTGACTGAGGAAGAACTAAAGAACGAACAATTCATTAATGCAACCTCAAATACTCCTCTGACATGCATTAGTCCACTATTGATACAAATTCAAGATTATACAAGGATTAAGAATGCATCAATTATGGATTCAACACATGTTCATTCAATAGTCATAGTTGAATCAAAGAGTCAGCAATATGTAACTATCAACGAATGAGACAAGGCAATGATTACACTTTTTTGTCCAATGGCAATGAATAATCTTGTTATTAACAAAGAAGAAGGAGAAGCAAAAGAGAAAGCGAAAGAGAAAGAGAAAGAGAAAGAAGATAAATGTGAAAATGATGCCTCAGGACCTCATATTAAGGGAATCAAGGTGGTTCTGCAACTAAGGACCAAAGAAGAAAATGAACCAAAAGAGCAAGTGGTACTTTAGGAATTGGTTCAACTATCAAATGTAGTTCCCTCTACACTATCTAGAATAGAAAGAATTTCTACACTTGATCAATAGGTGATATTTACTCAAAAGGATATTTCTTCTATAGGCCAAGAGATGCCAAGGCCTAGTGCTAAAGTGATACCATTGTAGATCACATTTTTGAGGGCTAACACACCAAGAGAAAAGGAAATGAATAAAAAGGTTAAGTCACCTAGGAAGCTAGTGATAGTAGATAAGGTAATTGTTATTCCTAAGTTTGATCCTAATAATATGACTCTGGATCAAATGAAAATTTTACAAGATGTATTAGCAAGGAAGAAAAAATAAGAAAAGATGAAAATTGAATGTCAAGAAAGGAGAGTATTATATCAAATTAAATATATCTTTGTCAAAGTATTTGATATAAATGGTATAAATGAGAAAGCACCTCTTATAGACTAGTTAGTTTACATTGTTGAGAAGGTTGATAATGATGACATTGTGGCGAATGAGAAGTTGTTGCATTGGTCTGAGAAGAAATTTGAGATACAATTTTTGGAGAAAGTGTCAATCGAGATTTCTATACGAAAAGTTCAAATTTCTCACCTTGTAAATAACATAGATGAATTTGTAAATAATATTAAAAATTTTCATAAAACATTTGTGATGTGTTGAGGTTTACACAAGATATTCAAGATCAGATTGAGAAATTGCACCTAGATTTGAAGTCAATAGGAAATTCATTTAGCATGGACATAAGTTCAAGCTCTACTCATTTTAATATATTAATTTTTGCCCAAGGGAGATTGGCTGAATTACAAGCCATGGATGGAAAAATGAGAGCTAAATTGGTTTCTATTCAATCTATATTTATATCTCATTCAAAGGTAATACAAAGAGAGCTAGCATTAGCTAAGGAGATGATAGACCAAGACCCTCATCTCTCTTTTACAGATAGTCTAGTTCAATTAGTCACTTTACTAGAAATTAAAATCTTAGTTTTGGAATCTATTAGAACTAGTTGGGATAAAGCACTTTCTATGGTTATGTAGATTCACAAACCATTTTTGGACAAATATGTTTTGACCCCTTCACCCCAACAAACATAAGTCACAAAAATAATGGGGGAAATAGAGAAATTATATAATATATATAATATATATATATGTATGTGTGTGTGTGTGTGTGTCTCTCTCTCTCTCTCTCTATATATATATATATGTTGTCACTTAGGTTTGCACCCTTGTCCAAAGCCTATGTGTGAGGACAACCTAGTGAAACATAGAAACAACCTCCAAGCTATGGGACTTGAACTACGAGGTTGAGTCTCCAGAGAAGGTCAGCTTCCTCTTACTATCAGGATGCACCTAACTACTCTTGGAGAGGAAAAGGGAGAAGGAGAGCATGAAAGAAAATCTACCTAATCTAATCTAAAGAGGTGATGCACCAAAATAGAGCGTTCAGACCAATCTCTGCCCATATATGCACTATGGAACTAGAATGAAACTAAGGATATACACATTCAGACTTGCTTTAATCAAATAATCACATGTAGATCAGAAAACCAAGATGAATGACACAAGGAAGAGAGATTCACTTATATTATCATTTATAGGCCAAGGAGATACAGTCATGCAGATTATAGATCTCTACAAAACACCAGTAAGAGGCAAAGAGTTCTTGCACTTCAAACCGATGGCTGAAAGAGATAAGGCAAAAATCATACAGTTTAGAGGCCAAGGGAATTTTACACTGAAATTGTAGAGCAATAGCAGAGAATAACAAAGAATGATTCGACCTAAACAAAATCTACAAAAATTTCCTTTATAGTTCAAGAATAATTGAGATTTTCCCTCCAAAACTATCTTGCAACCACTGACATTAAGTCCTGCAGAGAACAATCATGGGGATTTGCAAAAATCTATTTTTTGTTTCAAATAATGCCTTGAGAAGACAGAAATAGCCCCATAACTATCCTAATTAGGTAGATGGATCAATTGGGGGCAGTGGAGTGTTCTTCCTTGTCTCACATTCATTCTAGGTTGGTTGGGATTGATTATGGAGATCAAATCATGTGGTAAAACTTGATTTCTTATCATTTTTTGGTGTATGGATTAGCAGAGTTAGCAAGTCAACCTATCTTGGGACCGGGATGAACCATGTGGACCAATAGTCTTTTATCTTTTTGCCACCCTACAAAGTCTTCCTGAGTTGACCATCTCTTTCTTTACTAACTACCAGCCGCTAATCATCAATGACTTAACCAGATCTATTGAGACGCGTGTCACCTAGGTACTATGTCACTATGGGTATATATCATGCAACTTCCCATAGTGAGATAGTGCTCGCTATGGATCTTCCTTAGATTTGATGATCATGAAGACTTGCCATGATACTGTGCTCTCTCCTTAAGACTTCTGGGCCCACAAAAAAACTCAGCACACCTGGCATTGGGCTCAACCCAAACTGGTACCATCCCCACAACCTTATAACACTCAGCCCCCCTGATCCACAGAAAAGGGTGCTATGTTGCTATGCATAAAATTCTCGCAGCTTTCCATAGCAAGATAGTGCCCACCATTGATCTGTGCTTGTCTTTATAAAAATTTTGATCCATGAATCCACTTGGCAACCACCTGGTACAACCTGACATCCAACTGGCAACCCATAGAGAAACTAGTCCCACAAAAACACGTTGTGGCTACCTACTTTCTCACATTTTTAAAATTCCTTGCATCTTGATAATGCGGGAAAGCGCCAGCCCTTGATCTGACTGCATCAGATGGTGAACATAACTTGTACTTTTTGAACCTCTGAGAACATTTTCCATGAAATCACCTAGGATACGTGTTGCCAAACCACTTCCCTACAATATCTAATTTTCTTGCATCTAGATAATGTTGGGAAGTGGCAGCCCTCAATCCTTGAATATCTAATAGTGATCAAAATCTGGGCAGGACTGCATACCTAGTCAATTGGATGGGCCAATAAGTTCTACCTTCATACTCTAACCTAGTTGACAACTACCACGAAAGACAAGCCACCTATTGATACCTTCTGAGAAAGTGGGCCCATGACGTCAATTGTGCCATGCATCGTCAAGGCATTATGTTGCTATGGGTATATATTGTGCAACTTCTCATAGCATGATAACGCCTACTGTAGATGTTCCTTAATCTAGCAGTGAGAAAGATGGGTATGTCATGTTAGTGTATCAACCAATAAGAACTGGCCATGTGCCAACTATCTAACAAATCTTTATTTGTGGTCCACCAAGGGAAGTAGGACCCACACCTACTTGATGTCACTGTAGTATTATTTTTCGACTAGGCGATATGTTGCTATCGGCAAGGGGCATGGATTTTTGATAGTGCCATGGTGTCCTTTGGGGACTTATCAAAATTTGGTGCCAGAAAACAATCAAGGAAGGAGGGACTCACTATATTCGGCTAGGCGCTATGTCACTAACGATGAGAAGAACCAATTTCTTGATAGTGCCATAGTGTCCTCTAGTGCTGTAACTTTGCCACAAAATCAAATTTTTGACTATTTTGTGAAATGCAGGCCCATCTACCACACATCCAAAAGGGGCTTTCCTGCATTATTTAAAGATTGTGCATTTGGAAAATGTGGGGAAGTGATGAACCGTAGATCATGGAAGATCTAATGGCAAGGAAAGCTGCACGTCGATGGTAATAAAACATAAGGTTTTTTCATTCATTTTTGTGATATTTCTAGGCCATTAAAATAATATTAAATTTGGGAGGTGACCATTGGATAGGTTGGGCATTTGAATTCAAATCTTTGGTGGGGCGGGGTGGGGGGGGGGAATGGGTAGCATTTTTGGCGACTCACAGGGGATGCAAGCCTGCTATGCATATGACCAGTGGCCTAAAGCATCCATTGGGTTACAGAGTCATAAAAAACATGTATATTTTGAGCATTGTGAAACCCTAACCCTACCTCTATAGCAACAACAAAATATTGAAGAAACTCTATTTCTACAACTGGAAACATAAATCAAACATCTCTACAATCTTCAAACTTCAAAACTGGCTATCTAATAGAGAGACATCCTATGCTCATGCACTTCTTGAAAAATAGGGAAAAAACAAAGAATAGAACTACACTAATATGTACAAAGAATCTCAAAACCTGTCAAAAACATGGCTTAAGATAAATCCCATTGACTAGGATAGGCAGAATCTCACCATCGAGCTTGATTAACTGGAAAGCATTGGCTTATTTGCAATTGATAATTAGATAGGGGCCACTCCATAATGCATCAAACTTTGAGTGTCTTCCTAGTTTTGCCCTATCTACATCCCATTTCAGAACCAAATCTTCCTCTCTAAAAGTTTTGACCCTAGCTTTCCTATCAAAGCTCTTTTTGACCTGTTGTTGGTGTGTCTCTAGGGTTTGCATGGCCTGATTCCTTTTGTCTTCCAGCTCCATCAGTTCTGCCACTCTCATAGTGATGGCATCATCTTCAATTAGTTCCAACTAATGAGCTAACTCTAGGGCTGGGAACTCCAATGAAATTAGAAGCCTTGCTTCTTTTCCATAAACCAACATGAATGGTGAGCTCCCTATTGACCTTTTGGGTGTTATCCTGTCAGCCCACAGTGTGATCTTTAATTTTTTTATGCCAATGCCTCTGATTATCTTGTATTGTCCTTTTCATGATCTTGATTAGGTTCTTGTTGGAGGACTCAGTCAAACCATTACCCTAGGGGTAATAATTTGAGGATGTACTCAAATAGATATTATGGTCCATTGCCCATGCACAAATCTGAGCTCTAACAAAAGATTTTGCATTATTTGAAATAATAGTTGAAAGGGCACCAAACTTGGTCACAATTCCATCAAGGAACTCCATAACTAAAGATTATGTGGCATCCTTCAATGAAACTACCTCTGTCCATCTAGTGAAGTAATCTGTAGTAGCTAAAATCCATTTGTGTCCTGAACTAGAAGGAGGATTGATACGGCCTATGAAATACAATCCACACTGGGAAAAAGGTTGATCCACCTGGATAGGATGAAGGGGAAGAGCTGCAAGCCTTTTCTTGCCAAAGAAGAAGGCACATTTTTCACACTGACATACCTATGACAATAATGAAATAGAGATGGCCTGTAATAACCAGTCCTAATGATCTTCATTACAGTTGTCCTTGCTGAGAAGTGGCCACCATCAGGACCATCATGAAGCTCTTTCATCATTCTTTCAACCTAGTCTATATCAAGGCATCTTAATATGGCTCCATTAAAATATTTTGTAAAGAGGACACCATCAATTATGACATAAGGAATTGACTGTAATCTATACTATCTCCTTTTAGTTCTATCTAATCCTTGAGGGTATCAATTCCCTAATAAGAAGTTCATCATATCATCCATCCAACTCTTTGGGTCACTATTTCTTGCCTCTTGTTGCTCTATTAATATCATAGTAGATTCCTCATCAGGTTCCTGATATGATAACATCTATTTACACAACCCCCTCCCTCTTACTAGCTTGGTAATCTAAATGTCAACATCATATTCCATTACCTTAGTAATCCAGCCAACTCTTTTCTCACTAACATCTTTATTCAAAAGGAAATCCTTCACACTGGCATGGGGTACTAACAAATGAATCTTATTATGAGACAGGAGGTGTCTAAATTTCTTTACAGCTTTGATGACTGCAAGGGCTTGCTCTTCATTCTTGTCATTTGTTTGATTCAAGATAGCAGAGATACTTGACTCACCACCTAAGCTATAGAGGATGAAATCTTTCTCAAAATTTGGATTCATGAGAGTAGGGGTTGAGGCTATGGCTATCTTGATTTCTTCAAAATTTTCCTTCCCTTCCTTGGTCCATGCAAAGACCATACCTTTCTTGAGCATAGTTGTAAGAGGTTTCACCATGGTAGCAAGATTAGGGATAAATCTTCTCACAAAATTTATCCTACCTAAGAAACTTTGCAGCCCTTTCTTGTGTTTAGGAAGAGGGAGGGCAAGTATTGCTTTTTTTCTCTCTTGATCAATGGTTAAGCCATCCTTAGATACAATATGTCCTAATAATTTTCCTTTGTTAGTAGCAAAGACACACTTGCTTGGGTTAAGGGAAACCCCAAACTCTCTACATCTTAGGAATACTTGTCTTAGATGATCAAAATGATCTTCTACATCCTTTGAATACACTGTAATATCATCAAGGTAAACTAAGACAAACCTTTCAATCATATTCTTGAAAGCCATCTACATTGCATTCTAAAATGTAGCACCTACATTGGTTAGCCCAAATGGCATCTTGTACTCCATTTAGTGGTAAATATTGTCTTGTACCTATCAGATTCTTTAACCAGCACTTGATTGTAGCCAGAAAATTTGTCAAAAAATGAAAATCTCTTTGAACCACTGATCTTGGACAAAATTTGCTCCATAGAAGGGAGAGGATGGTGGTCTTTAAGGGAACCTTGGTTAAGGTCCCTAAAGTCCACACACAATCTAATTTCTCCATTCTTCTTCCTAATAGGGACAAGGTTTGCTACCCATGATGAGTGTTTCATGGGAAAAATTATATTCAATCAACTTGGATAGCTCTTTTCTCATTAGGGGTTCAATCTTAGGATTCACTCGTCTCTATTTTTGTCTTACTGGTTTTACATTATCAACTAGATCCATAGTATGTTGAAATAACCTTGGGTCAAAACCCTTTAAATCATCGTATGTCCAAGAAAAAACATCATTAAATTCTTGACACAGATGAGTAAATTTTTCTTGCTCAATTTCAGAACATACCTTCCCCATGTTTAAGGACTTTCCATCAGCAACCATGACTGGAGTGAAGTCACCTTCATCAGTAGCTAGGTTCATGCCTCTACCTCTTGCTTGATCATTAGGGTTAAAAACACTTTCTAAGGTAATGAGACCCTTAGGCAACTTTTTAGAATTGAGATGAATGATCTGATCACCATACTGATCCTCCAGTCTCAACTGGTTCCTACCTGAAAACTCTGCCTCATTCTGCAAGAATTTGACAATTTACTCATCAGATTCAAACACTTTCCAATAGATGTTGTTATCAGGGATGGTAGGCCTTACTATCACTTTGATTTGTTTCTCCTCCTCCTCCTCAAGATTCCCTGGCACATCATAAGATGCAACTATTGCTACAAGTCTATCAGCATGTCTATTTTCTTTTCTAGGGATGCTTTGAATACTAATTTCATTGAAACCTTAAAGAAAATCCCACACCCTATATTTATAAGACTTGAGCAAACCATTTTTGGTGATATTTTGATATCTCACTTGATTAACCACTAACTCACTATCTCAATACACCCTTAAGGCTTGGATTCATCTTTTTTGAACAAGTAGGAGACCTTGAATCAAAGATTCATACTTGGCTACATTGTTAGTGCAACTGAATTGGAGCCTAAATGAGAAGTAGTACCTTGTGTAGGAGAAATTAAAATCACACTAGCTCCTAACCCATTTTTATTCCTTGATCCATCAAAGTACATACTTCATATCCCACTCACATCTTCTTTAGTACCCACAAGATTGGAAACTAGAGCATCTTTCTCCAATATACAATATGTACTGAGACCTATCTCAAAGATTTCTGATGTAGAATCAAATTGATATGCATCATCCCATTCATCCAAGAAAAAATCAAGTATCTCGACTAGGGAAGTGGTGGGCTCATTCACTATGTCATTCTCATCCACCTCTAGGATAGGGCAATTCATGTTGATGGGGTTGGGGGTGTAAGATTTAGTATGATGGAGGGCTTGATGCTCTACTCTAATTGAAGCATTGGCTCCATATCTCATCTTGAAGGACATATATGACCAATCAGAAGATATAAAACCACCTATTTGGGTAGTAAAGTCCCTTGACAGACATATGGCAAAATATGGCTTGACCTCAACAACAAAGATATCTTGGGTTACAGTACAACCCGGGTATGCATGTAAGGCCATCTCCACATTTCTAAAGATATCTATAGTATTGATAGTGCTGCCATCCAACTGTAATACATCCCTAACAATGGGCTCATATTTCATTCCTAAAGCATCAACAATACACCTAGACATCATTGAACTGCTAGCCCCTGAATCAATCATGCAATTATGGACTAGCTTTCCCCCTATAATTAGAGAAACATAGAATCAAGGAGGTCTAACCTTTTTGCTTGTTTCTACTTCCCTTGATGGTTGTACTAGGCTTGTGGCACTTTCCATGCTGAGTGTTTGATCCATTGATTCAATTCTTTCCAATTCTTGCTGCAACAACCTCTTTTGCATGGGTATAGTAGAAACAACATCCCACATGGAGATATTCACATTTGTCTTCTTCATTTGCTCAACCACATTGAATGGCATAGTAGGTGTTTTGGTATAAGCTTTGGGAGCTACAATTATATGAGGTTGGGATGGAATAACCTAAGGATCACTTGCATCTTTTTTGCCATGGTTTTGCCTTTGTTGCTGAAGGGTACTTGATTGATTATTTTCTTCTTGCTCATGAGATATTAGATTTGAGGTTGAGGCCTAACTAGGAGGAGGAAGAACAACATCTTCCATAGCTCTTCTTTTGCTTCTAGTGTTATGAGCAATGGAATCCTGGTTTACATTACAATGCTCCTCTATTTGATGATTCATAAAAGAGTAATCACCCTGTCCTTGTATATCCGAGGCATCTTTAAATTGGTCCTCCTTGTATGATTGTTTTGCTATAGGTTCTTGGACTATGAAAGCCAAATAAGATTCAGCCTTCTGACACATACAATAGGCATATTAGTAGTTACAGGAGGGACATAAACCTTGATCTTGAGCCATATTATTTTGAGGGACTATGGCCCTACTTTGATTTACATTTGAGGTTGAAGCATGGCCACCCTGCCTACTCTGATCAAAACAATTGTTCCAATGATTAGGATTTGGAGGCCTACCACTACTTGGGGTTTGATATTGCAATTGATGAGACTTACTACCTTGAGCTTGCTGTCTTTCTAAAGTTACCACTTTGTTGCTCATTTTCTACATCACAGAGAAATTATCCTCTAGCCTCTTTCCTTGATCTTCTAACTTCTTCCCTTGATCTTGCAACTTCTTCCCTTGATCTTGCAAACTTTTCTCTAGGTTCTTTTCTCTTTTATCCATGTTCTGCATTAGAGATTGCATCATCTCTTTGATTTCATCTATCCGATTTGAATACATGGAAGCTTGGGGGACTGGGACAAGGGATTGAGATGTAGAATTTGTGGGACGGGGAGCCATTGCTGGTTGATAATTTGGAACATCAGGAAAGAAGGGCATAGGAGGCTTTGGAGCTAAATTACCTCCTTATATTAGGATGTTCTCTAATTTTATTGCTATGTCATAAGCATTAGGCAAGATATCTCCTTCCACAGTTTGGATTGTAGTGTAAATATCACTGTTAAGTTCTCTAAGGTAATGCAAGAAGGCATTACCAAGGTTAGGCTTCACTGAAGTAGGTATTCTATCCCATGTCTTTTGAAATCTATAGTTAAAATCAGTCATACATTCATGGGGGGCTCTTTTTATAGTAGTCAACTTCTCTAAAAGTGACAAATAGTCACTTTTCCTTTCAAGGATGAGGCTAGGAGCCTAACTACAACATCATCCTCTATAATACCATGGAGATTGTAGAAATTCACAACCTCTTGAATGTGTTATGAGGGAGAGATAGAAGTTTCACTAGTAAACTCTAGTATACTTATGAGTGCAGCTATTGGTATGTCATTGTCTTTTGGCTAATAAGAGAGGGCTCCCACCATTAAAGGTGGAAAAATTATGAGCTCTAGGAAACACCATATAGACAAGTGATCTATTGATATGTATTGATGGTAGTCTAAGCTGAGATCTAACAGCAGGAGGAGTAGAGTTAGATCTTGTAGGTGTATTTGTTACTATTGCACTCCTAACTGGTGATAAAGATATTCTAGTCCTCCTTCTTCTAGGGTTTGAAAATGAAAGCTCTTAGTAATGAAACTTACCTCAAGAAGATGCCCTTGTTTCAGCTCTGGACATGAATCACTGCAACTTTGGTCTGGAACTAGATATGTATTTGAAGCTTAGAGTCGCCAAGTACTTTGAAGAATGAACCTCTTGAAGGCTTAAACACTAAAGCCAGTACTATCTCCTCGGTATTGATCTTGAAATCTTCCTTTTTGACACCAGTAAGCTTGAAATTTTCTAAAAGTTTGTCCCATTGGGCGTGCCAAAAACTATTGTCACTTAGTTTTGCACCCTTTTCCAAAGCCTATGTGTGAGGACAACCTAGTGAAACATGGAAACAACCTCCAAGCTATGGGACTTGAACCATGAAGTTGAGTCTTCAGAGAAGGATGACTTCCTCTTATTATCAAGATTCACCTAACTACTCTTAGAGATGAAAAGGGAGAAGGAGAGCATGAAAGAAAATATACCTAATCTAATCTAAAGAGGTGATGCACCAAAATAGAGTGTTTAGACCAATCTCTGCCCATATATGCACTATGGAACCAAAATGAAACTAAGGATATACACATTCAGACTTTCTTTAATCAAATAATCACATGCAGATCAGAAAACCAAGATGAATGACACAAGGAAGAGAGATTCACTTATATTATCATTCATAGGCCAAGGAGATACAGTCATGTAGATCATAGATCTCTATAAAACACCAATAAGAGGCAAAGAGTTCTTGCACTTCACACCGATGGCTGGAAGAGATAAGGCAGAAATCATATAGTGTAGAGGCACAAGGGAATTTTACACTAAAATTGTAGAGCAACAGTAGAGAACAATAGAGAATGATCTGACCCGAACAAAATCTACCAAAATTGCCTTTATTGTTCAGGCATAACTGATATTTTGCCTCCAAAACTATCCTACAACCACTGCCATTAAGTCCTGTAGAGAACAATCATGGAGATCTGAAGAAATCTAATTTTTTTGTGTCAAATAATGTGTTGAGAAGACAAAAATGGTGCCATAACTATCCTGATCAGGTAGATGTATCAACTAGGGGTGGTGGAGTTTTCTTCCTTGTCTAGCATTCATTCTGGGTTTGTTGGGATTGATTATGGAGATCAAATCGTGCAAAAAAACCTAATTTCTTATCATTTTTTAGTGTATGATCAATAGAGTTAGCAAGTCAACCTATCTTGGCACTAGGATGAGCCACATGGACTAATAATCTTTTATCTTTTTGCCACCCTGCAAAGTCTTCCCGAGTTGATCATCTCTTTCTTTACTAACTGTGCCAACTTGCAAACCCTAACTGTGATAGTCACAATAACTGCTAGCTGCTAACCATTAATGCCTTAATTAGACCCACTGGGACACGTGTCACCTAGGAACTATGTCACTATGTGTATATATCATGCAACTTCCAATAGCAAGATAGTGCCTGTCATGGATCTTCCTTAGATCTGACGATTGTGAAGACTCACCATGATACTACACTATCTTCTTAAGACTTATGGGCCCACGAAACAACTTAGCATAGCTGGCATCTGACTTAGCCTAAACTGGTACCATCCCTACAACTTTACAACACTCAACTCCACTAGTGCACATGGTGAAAGGGTGCTATATCGCTATGCATAAAATCCTCATAGCTTTCCATAGCGAGATAGTGCCCACTATTGATTTCTACGAGATCAACGATCGCGGAAGATCTGCTCTTGTCTTCTTAAAATTTCTAATCCATGAATCCACTTGGCAACCATTAGCACAACCTAGCATCAAACTGGTGACCCATAGAGAAACTGGTCTCGCAAAAACACGTGGTAGCTACCTACTTTCTCATGTTTTTAAATTTTCTCACATGTTTATAATGTGAGAAAGTGCTAGCCCTTGATCTGCCTACATCAGATGATGAACATAACTTGTACTTTCTAAACCTCTAAGAACATCCATCGTGACATCACTTGGCACATGTGTTTCCAAACCACTTCCCCACAATATTTAATTTCCTCGCATCTTGATAATGCGGGGAAGCACTAGCCCTTGATCCTTGAAGATCTGACAGTGATCAAAATCTATGTAGGACTGCATACCTGGTCAATTGGATGGGCCAATAAGATTCACCTTCTTACTCTAACTTGCTTGAGAGTTGCCATAGAAGACAAGCCACCTATTGATACCTTCTAAGAAAGTGGGCCCATGACGTCAACTGTGCCATGCGTTGCCATGTCATTATGTTGCTATGGGTATATATCGTGCAACTTGCCATAGCACAATAACACCTACTGTAGATGTTCCTTAATCTAGCAATGAGCAAGATGGGTCTATCCTATCAGTGTATCAACCAATAAGAACTGGCCATGTGCCAACTGTCTAACAAATCTTTGTTTGTGGTTCGTCGAGGGAAGTAGGATCCACACCTGCCTGATGTCACCATAGTATCATTTTTTGACTGGGCACTATGTTGATATCGATGAGGGGAATGGATTTATGATAGTGCCATGGCACCCTCTGAGGACTTATAAAAATTTGGTTCTAGAAAAAAATCGAGGAAGAAGGAGGGACCCACTATATTCAGTCAGGCGTTATGTTGCTAACAATGGGAAGAACCAATTTCTCAATAGCGCCATAGCGCCCTTCAGTTCTGTAACCTTACTGCAGAATCAACTTTTTGACTATCTTGTGAAATGCAGGGCCATTTGCCATGTGACCAAAAGGGGCTTTCCCACATTATTTAAAGATCGTGCATTTGGAAAATGCGGGGAAGCAAGGAACCATAGATCATGGACGATCTAATGGCAAGCAAAGCTGCACATCGACGGTAATAAAACATAAGGTTTTTTCATTCATTTTTGCGATATTTCTAGGCCATTAAAATAATATTAAATCTGGGAGGTGACCGTTGCACAGGTTGGGCATTTGAATTCAAATCTTTGGCGGGGGGGGGAGGTAAAATGGGTAACAATATATATATATATGTATATATATATATATGTATATATATGTATATATATATATATATATGTATGTATGTATGTATGTATGTATGTATGTATATAAGGCAAAATTAGGTCATGATATGACATAGAAGAAAATGAGCTCAAGATGAAAGGTATGATACATTTTTTAAGACATGTAAATATTATGTATATAGTAGATTCCTTATGAGAATTGCATCTTAGTCTGGGGTGTGTTATTTTGTAATTGAATGATCAGTCATGTAAAAATGTTTTTGCCACCAATGTCAAAGTAGGAGATTATTGATCTCCAAGTCATGTTTCCTATTAGTGTCAAACACTTCATCATTTTCTAGGAAGAGTTGGTTAGTCATCACTCCAACCAAGACACCAAATGAAGGCTGAATGATTATGGACTTGTTTACATTTCAATTTGAACCAAGAAAGTCTCAAGTTGTCAAGCACCTTGGTATAAACTAGGTACCAATTTATGTTGAGTAAGAAAGAAGATGCTAAGATAAGTAGAGTCAATTCATGTTAAGTCACTTATTTAGTGTTGATTGAGTATATAAAAGCTAAGGGAAATCATGAATATTGATTGTGACCAAGTTTCAAGGTATTCAAGTGCCATGTAAACCAATTTTGGTATATGTGTTTGTAATGGCACAAACACTTATGTAAATTTTTTTGGCCAATTTCTATGCATTATTTAATGATTTTGGAGATAACTAACAATTTTTGAAGCATTTTTATGAATGTAGTTTAACCAATAAAAAAAAAAGAAAGACTAATCAATAGAAGGGAGAAATCTAGATCATTGATTATGATCTATGGTGCAGGAGCACCAAGGGGTAAGGTCAACCCCTAAAGGAATTTTGGTTTCTAAATGGTCTAAACAAACATGGAAACAATAAGGACAACTTAGAGAGTCCCAAGGTGAGTGTAGGAAAGTTAATTTGGTTGATTTAAGTCTAGGAGTTAAAAGTTATCAAGTAGGTCCGAGGAAGAAAAAAGTTGCTCAAAGTGCTTAAACTAGAAAAATAATGTGAAAAGACTTAACAAGTAGTTAAAGTAGGTTAAAAGAGGTCAATTGATTATATGAATCCATGTGGAAAGGTTTGGGACCAAACTAGTCAAGGTTGGAGTTTTGGTTTATAACAATTGCAAAATATGTCAAAAAGTTGCTCATTAACAACTTTTCAATTTTGCAAAGTTGCATAGCAACTTTTCAGATAGTTTTTGGAAATGAAACACTTGGAGTAGTTATGGATAGGTTCAATGGCTAATAGGGAGGGAGTATAATATTTAAACATCTCTCAATATGGTTTCTACCTACTAAATCAAGTGGGTTAGTGTAGATGGTGACCAATGTAGAGTTGGCCAAAGAGGTGGATAAGCAGAAGAATCTCTTGGTCTTAGATGAAGCTCTATAGGAGGTCAAAAAAAATTTGAAAGAGATAGAGGATACAACCCAAGATAAGGAATATGGAGACTACGAAAAGAGTAAAGAGAAAGAAAGTTTGGAAGATGAAGTTCTTGAACCAGGTCCTCCACTTGGTGAGCATGAGCCATTCCTAAAATCCATCAAAGAATTTAGAGGGAAAAGTCTACAAAATGTGTCTCTATTCCATGGAAAAATGGATGTAGACTATAGAATTAGTCTTGGAGTGGTTAGAAAGTGTTGAGAACTACTTTTATTATGAAGGGACAATAGAGGCCCAAAAGGTGAGGTTTGCAAAGTCTAGGTTGAAAGGTCAAGCCTTGACATGGTGGAAAATTATGTAAGAAGAAAGAGAAAGTGAGGGGAAGAAGCCTATATAAAATTAGAAGGAAATGGTGGCAAAGATAAAATAGAAATATCTCCTATAGGACTATGAGATTTAGATCCATAAGTAGAGGAAAAATCTCACATAGAAGGAACTTGATGTGGTTATCTACACTAAGGAGTTTTAAAAGTTAGCACTAAAGGTCAAGGGTGTAAGAAGAAGAGGGTATCAAGATGACAAGGTACTTAAATGGTCCATTCAAGATGAATTGAGTTTTCTAAGCCTCACCACACTTCAGAGTTGTTTTCAAATGGCTAGGAAGGTTGGGGAAAAACTACGGAAGAAAGGGGACTTCAGTTCTAAGAATAGGGGCAAAGGTAAGGACTTTAGAGGTAGTACAAGGGGTGGCTCCAGTGGAAAGAGTACTAAACAAAAAAGTTATGGATACTCTTAGTGAAGTGATTAGTCTAGTGAGACCAATGAGAGGGGAGGATCTGGAAGAGGCAAAGGATCCAAAAATGGTGGGAGGGGTAGATATAGTAATAGAAGAGGATCCCATTTTAGCAATATGAAATGTTATAGTTGCAAAAAGGTAGGGAATTCAGCCTATAGATGTCCTAATAAGCCATCAAAGTCCTATGGAGAAAAGAATATAGCCTATGTGCAAGAGGAAGCTAATTAGAAACAAGGTGAAGTGGATCTTGACTTGGAAAAGGGTGAAAACCTCATGCTAAGGAGGGTTGTGGTGAATAGCCAATAAAGGAATAACAAAAGAAGAGAAGGGCACTATTTAGAACTACTTGCAAGATAATGGACAAGGTATATAAGGTAATCATAGGCTCAATGTCTACTGAAAATGTTATATTATAGGAGGTAGTGCAAAATCTTGGATTGACAAAAATACCACATGTATGTCCATATAGGGTGACTTGGTTGAACAAAGGACATAACATCCTAGTTAATGAACAAATTTGGGTAGACATCACCATTGGAAAATACCATGACAGGGTCCTATGTGATGTAATCACTATGGATGCTTGCCACTTTCTACTAAGGAGACCTTGGAAATTTTACAAAGAAGTAGTACATCATGGGAAAGTGAATAAATATTCTTTTAAGAAATATGGGGTCACCTATTGGATACAATCCATGGTAGAGGAGGAAAAAATAGAGAATCCTACTTCTACGACCTCGTTGATGAGTGGCAAGGAGTTTCTCAAGGACTTGAAGGAGAATGAAGGAGTAGGGTATGTCATTATGGTGAAACCTAAAGAGGAGGAGACATCTTCACCAACACCTATCACTGCCAAGGTACAAAATTTGTTAGATGAGTTTAAGGACATAAGTTGTGATGTGGTACCTCCTACTATACAACCTAAGAGGGCCATTAGTCATCAAATCAACTTCATACTAGGGACATAATTTCCTAATAATGCTACTTACAAGATGGCACCAAAGTAGAACAAATAGATAGTAAGACAAGTGCAAGAATTGTGTGATCATAGACTTATCAAGAAGAGCATCAATCCTTGTGCCATACCAGTAGTCCTAGCACCCAAAAAGGGAGGTAACAAGAGAATGTGCACTAGTTCTATAAAAATCAATAGAATCACAATTAGATATAGATTCCCTATTCCTAGCATAGAGTACCTAATGTATTGTTTGGGCATGGCTAGGTACTTTTCTAAAATTGATCTCAAAAGTGGCTATTATCAAATTAGGATGAAAAAGGGGGATGAATGGAAGTTTACATTTAAGACTACTAAGGGCCTTTATGAGTGGTTGGTTATGTCATTTGGCCTTACCAATGCACCTAGTACCTTAATCAGGGTCATAAATGAGGTAATGAAGAAGTACATTGGAGTCTTGATTGTAGTATACCTAGATGACATCCTCATCTTTATAAAAACAAAGGAGGGGGATATGAAGAACCTTGAATTGGTGTTGGAGAAGCTAGAAGAAGAGAAGATGATAGTGAACTTGGACAAGAGTGAATTTATGAAGGAATAAATTGTATACTTGGGGTTTGTAGTGTCCCAAGGAAACCTAAAGATGGAAAAAAGTAAGGTGGAGGCAATCTTGACTTGACCTACACCTAGATCTACTACTGAGGTCAGGAGTTTTCATGGCCTAGCTGAATTTTATAGGAAGTCTATAAGAAGGTTTAATTAAATATGTGCACCACTAAATGACACTATCAAAGGGGGCATGAAGACCAAGTTCACCTAGACCAAAGCAATACACGAAAGCTTTGAGAAGCTGAAAAAGGAAGTGGAAACATGACCTATATTGGTTTTCCCTAGTTTTGAGGAAAAAATTGTGGCAAAATGTGATGCTAGTAACATAAAAGTCGGGGAAGTCTTGGGCCAAGAGGGTAGACTAGTAGCATTTTTTAGTGAGAGGCTTAATGGGGCCAAGACAAGGTACTCTTCATATGATCTAGAACTTTATGCAATTGTCCAAGCCCTTAAAAATTGGAAATACCACCTATTTCCAAAGGAGTTTTTGGTCTTCATAGAAAACCAAGCACTAAGTATTATTAACTCACAAGAAAAGCTAAGTCTAAGATAGATAAAGTGGACAAAGTTCCTATAATATTATACATTCATAATAAAAAATTAGAAGGGAACAAACAAAAAAGTAGTTCATGCCTTGAGTAGGAGATTGTTAATAGTCCAAGAGGTCAAGTTGCAAAGAATATGTTTGGAGGGATTCAAGGCCCTATATGAGGTGGACACTAATTTCTTAGAAGCCTACAAGGTATGTAAAGACTTTGCTAACCATTTTCATAGTACATTCTTTGAATATACCTTGCAAAATGGTTTACTATTTAAGGGGCCATAGTTGTGCATGCCAAGGGGATCAATGAGAGAGAATCCCATACAAGAAAAAAATAATGGAAGCATGGGAAGACATTTTGGTTTGAATAAAACCTTGGACCTTGTGGAGAGGTTCTACTACTAGCACAAAATGTAGAGAGCCATAAGGATATATGTGGAGAAATGCAACATATGTAAAAAACCCACTCGGACTTCATCAAATGTGAGACTCTACCAAACTCTACCCATTCCAACTAGGTATTAGCAGTGTATTAGTATGCATTTTATACACTAATACATTAGGGGTCAATTTGCAATGTCAATTTGCGATGGCAAGAAAATGTAATGTGTTTTTGGCTTTTTAAAAAAAAATTTAGCTCGATGACGTCACAATTGCGATGCTATCTCCAATACATATTGAGTGGAATTGCAACATCAGAAAATGTTATGTCATTTTTGGCCCCTTTTTTTCAATTATAACTCAAAAACATCACAATTGTGACGCTAACGGGATATAAGAGAAAACAAAAACCAAAAAATGTTGCTCATTTGAAATCAACACAGGGACCAACATTCATTCTATCTTGGTTCTTTGGAAAGGAAAGGTGGGAGAATTTAGCAATGAGTTGACTCAATTCAAAAGCCTAATCACCATCTACCAGAATTCTCATTCTAGCCATCTATCTCCCTCAACTCAAGGCATTGAGAGGGGCAGAGAACCGCATCTACTAACTGCTTGCTTGCCCTACTATTCTATGGGGATCTCTGCGGTGAAAGGGCCAAGGGTAACATTTAGAGGAGGACGATGGCAAGGTGTAAAACAAAAAAAACCATTACTCTTAGAATCCTTTTTTCTCCAATCATTATTATTATTATTTTGTGATCAATGAAATCCATGCCCCACATCTCCAGACATTCGCAGTTTTAAGGGCTTTTGCAAATCAAATGGAATCATTTATTTTTACGAAAGATCTTTGGCTTAGAAGCTGGCGAATTTTTCTGCCACGTAGGACATCAATGTGAGAAGAGTTTAAAGCCATATAGCTTATTGGAGTTAAGGTCAGAAGACATTCATGCTCATCAAACCAATGTAATAGAGATGTTTCTAGAAAAACTACTTGGTATGCATCGATACAGGGTGGTGTAGGGAAAATCAAAATCTTCCTTGGCAGATAAGACATATTTGTTCAACTAAACCTAGAAAATATGATTATATCAAGGGCAATATGAATATGAAGATTGAATCAAAAGTTAAAGTTGATTGCATATATAGATATGCTTTCGAAAAATAGTGCCATTTCAATACAAAAGGTGCCTCATTATGAATCCATATGCAATAGTGATGGCTACCAAAAGAACAATATTAAATGATCAGCAGAAGTGGCTAACCTACATTTACCCCATGGAAAATTTGCATTCACCATAGGTTATTTGCAAATGGTAAAGTGGGAAAGATATAACTAAGCAGTCAAAGAGTCAGAAACTGGATCACCAACCAATTTTCTTCCTTTTTCTTGGAAATTGATCTTTTGTCTTCTAACATTGTGAATCAAGGAGCTATTATAAACTTCTCCATCCTTGTGAGATTGCTAGATAATACTAAAAATTGATGCTTGGGCATTGGTCTCTTGGCATTATCTGGCACAAAAAAATCCAAGATAGAAACTATTGCTGGTATTAATTTGGTACAGTCAATATTTAGGATAAAGTGATGATTTTGAGAATGATTGTACAATCAGAAACACCCCTCGGTGACCATTTGAAGAGAAAAGTAATAATAGCTAAGCAAAGACCATAAATCATGTCCTTCAGAATCAATTTTTCTAGATAAAAATCACAGAATGGAAATTCGAAAGCCCCTTCATACCCTTGATATTTGACAGGGCAGATATATACACTAACTATAGTATTTATTCGTATCATCATGCTTAAAGTAGACACGTACATTGTTTTCCATTTGAGGCTATATCTAAATTATGTGAGGCAAAATATTAGTATCTGAATGGGGAGATTAGAAAGCTGACCAAAATTTGTCAATCTATTTGCAATTTATCTTAATTTTGTAACACTGTTCAAGAATTATTTTATTTTCTTGCAATTTCAGGTATGGATTTTACAATGAATGTCTAAGAAAATATGGAAATGCAAATGTATGGAAGTATTTTATAGATCTCTTTGATTACTTGCCACTGATAGCCCTTATTGAAAGCCAGGTAAGGAAAAAGATATTATACACTATTTTTTTGTCACCCTATGCAACACAACAAATTTGTTCTTACCATAAGAATTTTTTCTTTTCTTTTGTTTCATTGTAGATCTCCTGCTTGCACAGAGGCCTCTCCCCATCATTGGACACAATTGATAACATACAAGCTTTGGATTGCATACAGGAAGTGTGTCTATACACATAAGTATAATTTTTTGTGCTGCATAGATTTGAAAAGAAGATCACAAACATAACATTCAGTTCTATGCATGACAGTGTCTTAGATCTAGTTCTATGTAGTGTTCTCTATTAGAAGAATTTTTTGTCCTGGTTACTAAATAGTTTCTATTTGAAAGTATTTTGGTTGTACTAGCTATGTAGTGCCCCACCAAGGAACCCTTGGAACTAAGCGTAAAACATGCAAGGGATTTTTTTAAAGCAATTGCATCATTACACACTTAAATTAGGACAACAATTCTAACAACGTGAACAAAAATGAACAAAAAATCACTATCACTTTGTGCTTGTGCACAAGTAGAAGTCTTGACACACTTCCAAGGATCACATGACACTCTACTAAACAATTGTAATGAAATTCCCACATTCCATTATTTTGTCTGACACAAATGGCCTATTATTAGACCAGTAGGGATGAAGGTGCCAATTACCAGTTGGAGACACTAATTAATGTATGTGTTGAAATATTGGTGGAGACATTAATCTAGCAAATTTGCCCACAAGCTAAGTTAATATTCACCCAAGACTGTGCTAACTCCAACATATGGCTAAATACGTAACATTCTCTTCAGTTAGGGTCCAATAACATGATTTTCAAGGCCAAATCACTTGAGTATAACAACATACATTTGCATCAATTTGCTACATTACAATATCCATGAATACATATATGACTCTTACTAAAATTGGAAGAGAGGGAGAGAGAGAGAGAGAGAGAGAGAGAGGTGCATAAGGAACTCATGTAGGTGCCACTAAATTTGATTTAATACTTGTACACCGGTCCCCAACAATGCCTTGTCACACCACTCAATCATGTGGTACTCTCAGGTCCGCCTCACTATGCTTGTGGAGATAATCACATAGCCCAAACAAGAACACAAGGCATACAAGGAGGTATAAGCATACTCACACCAATCAATGTATATAGAGTGTAAATAAATCATAGGCTTATTTAAGAGAAAACATGGAGCAACAAAACATGAAGCAATGGCCACAATGCAATATCTAAACACACTGAATCAACCAATACCCAAGAGGTGCTATTCATACTACTAGGAATTTGGTGGTTGAGTACAGTGCATAGGGAATGTCATCACATGCCCATAAATGTGTCAACTATCCTCACGAGTCACCCATTGCCTTGAGGAAGTGGTCATGGTATTATTCTTGTGGATTTAATTGTGAAACTACCCTCACAAGTCACCCATTGCCTTGAGGCACCACTCTTGGTATTCTTGGGGATTTAATTGTGAAACTACCCTCACAATTCAGCCATAGCCTTGAGAAACTCCTTATGGTGTGCTCCGAGATTCTATTATGTATACTACCCTCAGAAATCATCCATATCCTTGTAAAAGTATGTATGGCATGCTTGGGGATTCTATTATGCGTATTGTCCTCACAAGTCAGCCACAACCTAGAGAAACTGCCCACAGCATGATTGTAGATTCAATCATATAGCTAGCCTCACAAATCATCATAGCCTTGTAAAAGTGCTAACGTGCTCATGGATTCTATTATTTTATTTTCCATACCTAGTCAAAGCACCTAATCCTATGGCTTAAACTTTTCAAAGAAGGTAACAATATAAACTCAAAAGACTTGATTGGTCTTCACCAAGAGTGCATGTCCCAAGATGATCACACAATATAATAACATGACTCCATTGGCCAACATGCCAAGAGGGTGGATCTCAATAAGATCTCACATTACTAAGAAATATTCCAATATATTAATATACCAAATCACAATATCCACAACATCACATAGATCCACTTTTACAAGCAAAGGCAATGTGCAACAAGCATACTTAGTTGGCATCTCAGGCAAGAGTATGAATCCCTAAGTGATCCAAAGTACATTTCACATCACATAGCCATATAATAGCACATGTACAGTTTAAGTGTATTGCCACAAAGAATATAGCCTCAAAATGACAAATGTCCAATCATGCACATATGCACACTCAATCGACCTCTATACCAAGAGCTCAGATCCCAATGCACCTGAAATGAAAATTCCACAACAATTATACCCAATCCTCCACATGGGGCTAACATATCACAATGCAAAAAATCCAATGGTAATACAATGCCATTCATGGCCTAAAACTAGTTTTAGAAATTAATAAAACTGATCTGGACTTTACCTATATACAGTAATCAGAGGTGCAATTAGTTAAACAAAGATACGTTGACCCAAATAGAAACAATAATAGCTATAGATTATGAAGGGACAATGTGACTATCTCCTCTAACCACTGTCAGGGATATAGACACAAGTAGACCTATGAAGTTAGCTAGAGTTGATGTCAGGTACTTGCCATCACTACAACACACATTAACTGTAGTTGCTCACCAATTAAACAATTTTTAACCAATGATAAAGTGTGATGCTGATATCTTGGACTGGTGACTAATATCTGACTCAACTTTTAACTGCTGAGAATATAGCCTCAACTTCCCAAGGAGAATCCTTAGTTCATTTATTTTAAAGTCAACGATGGTCTTCCCAAATAAACTTGCTATGGAAAATCTATAAGGCTTAACAAAAAAAGTGAGCTCTATGCTCAAATGAGGAATCGATGTGATCTATATATATTGCAAGGATAGACTAAAATTGGGGGAAAACGTGTGTCCCTAACTCAGTATATTGCCATCACATATCCTATTTGACATTGGCATTAATGTTCCTCCTTTCCTTCTCAATCCCTTCTTCATGAGAATAATGCAAGGCATGCATCCAAGGACCATCCAAATTGAAGACCCACCTTGAGAACACTCAAGAGAGTGCATAGGAAATTTGATCTAAGGATCTATGGCTAATTGTGGATGTCTTTCTCAACTTTATGCTTTATAAACAAGGCTCTGAATCAATGAAGAAAGAAAATAAACCTAGAAATGAAATCAAGATGACGAGATTGACAACTAGATCTAGTATTGATAAGAACTCTGAGAGACTGTCCATTTACAATAGGTCATGAATTTGGAGTACCAAAGGATGAGCTATAATTAAGTTTCTAATTTAGTATAAATAGTGGGAGACACCTTTCTGGACCTATGAGGAAATCAGCTAGAAGAATGGCTACCCTACATATCCACATTTAATCAATCTTTGAGCTCCATGAAATCTGCAGACTTGATATTTTAACTAAAACTCCAAACTTACAATGTTATTCTTGTGCTTTTGCTTGCAAAATTTTGTTTTCGATGTAGATCAAGGATACTGCAAGTTGAAGCCTATACCAAAATGCCCATTGCAATATTAGTGAACACTCAGCAACATGTTACTTCTAGACTTTTGATCATTAATCTTGAGGGGACACTCTCAATATAAAAGTCAAATAAAAAACCAAGATCTTGCATGCTCTATCAATAAACTGAGCAATGTAAATCTATAATTTGTCTTCCAGAAAATGCAAGCTATAGCACTAAATAGTCTAGAACATAAGAGATGAGATTTAAATACTCATTATTATCCAATCAGAATTTGGTTAGATCTATCTTAAGAATTTGAAATGGAGGCAATAATTCTAAGAACTCCAGATTCTCAACTAAGACTTAATGAATGGAAAAATGCCTTCACACTACCCATTGCCTTTCAACATGACAATTCGGAAGCATGTTGAAGAATGGAATTAATAATTGAAAAATCTTCCTAAAATTAATTATGCCAAATTCTAATAATTAAAATTTGAAAATACAGTCTCCTATTTTTTCAAATATTATTGAAAAGATCATTTACATCAGTCCAAGATATCAGCACCACCCTTTACATAACAATAAAGGGGCATTTGGATGGCGTAATCATTCTTATATATTGAAATGTTAGGACATTGACCCTTTCATATCTGAGCACCATTTAAACCATCATAATAATAATGTAATTAAATATACACATTTAAATAGCATTTAAACAGCAACAATGATTATATATCAAATCTCTGAACCAGATAATAACAAAGCATTATCAACAACAATATGTCAACAAATCAATAACCAGATAATTTATGTTCTTTTTCATGACTATGTTTGACTTATATAATTGTGATCTCTCTAGCACTATGATGTTGTTTAATATGTCTTGCTAAAGCTTGTAAATTTTGTTCCTTTTGCCATGTCATGTAATATGTCTTTCCTTGTAGCTTATATGTTTTGAAATTATTGTTAGGCCTTGTAGCTTGTATAATTTGATTTCTAGAGAGCTTCTACAGCTAGGCAAGAAGGTTGTTGCACGAGTTATAGCCATGCACTCGAGTATGAAAATTGTATATTTTTTAATCTAATGTATATTTTAACTAGACTTTTAGCTTATATGTTTTGAAATTTATTTTAGTGGCTTAATGTTGTAAGGTCTCTTGAAATAAGACCTTCAGGCAGTTGGTCAAAGTTTGACAAATAATCTTATCCACAAAATTTCCTAGAGCAATTGACTTAATATTATAAAAGGTGATTGGGTTAAATGTCTTAGGAATAAAATCAATTAAGAAAGTAGTTTTAAAATATTAAAGTATTTATCTAGGTCTAAGAAGATTTTTGTACTTTCAACAGTTTTTCTTAGTTTGTGGAAGTTGTAGAACGAAGTTTTCATAGCCCAATTTTTGCTTCTTGCGAAGAACGATCATGTCAGATAATATAAGTGAAGAACAAAATAGGGAGACAATCAATAGATTGTGGTCTAACTTGAAAAGAAAAGGTGATGGAAAATGTTATTGTCCTTGCAAAATTTGGAAGGGCTTAAACCGTAGAAGACTGCTAATCAGAATAGTTAAGAGACATTGTAGGGAGAATGGTCACATTGAAGGGGGGCATGACTATCATCCACTGGTAAGTTGTTCATTATATCATTTTAACAATTTATATACATATGAAATCACTTGATGATTAGTTGATGATCATGGTTTATTTATGTTAATACATTTTATATAGGTTGATCTCCATAGGGAAGTACATGATATAAACCACAACAATCCAAAGAATATGGTTTACAAAGTGGAGGAGCATGGAGGTGCGAATATCCAAGGTGAAGTTAATGATCCCATGAAAGATTATGATCATGCGCCAGAAAACACAATTGAAGATAATAGTATAGATACATTGATCCATGAGACATTTAGTCCAAGCATATTTGATCACGATGATGATGATAGTGTTGGAATATTCAAATATGGAAAGAGTACTTATGAGAGGGGGGGTGAATCATAAGTATCACACTTTAGCCAATAAAACTTTTAACTGAAAGTAAACTGCATGCATGTAAATACATCAAATAATTATGAAACTAGACACATGTATCAACAACACATAACACTGGAATTTGGTAACCCAGAAACCCTCCAGGAATAAGAAGGTAAAACTAGGGTGGGGATGATACCCACAAAAATTACTACAGCAATATTGTTCAACCACTTCTAATGGTCTACCTTGTTAAAGGCCTTCCCTGTTAAAGGCTTTACACTGTGTCAATAGTGACCTGGTTAAAGGATTTCAAACACTTAACATGAAGTGTCACCTTGTTAAAGGATTTAATCACCTAATTAAAGGATCTATGAAATAGTTGTTAAGCTAACCTATCACCATAGAATTTTCATTCTAATACAATTGCTAGAAAGTATTAGGTATACTGAACCTGATAGATTACAATCCTTAATTGCTGAATGCAGACACCTGTTCTGCTTTCTCTGATCTTGATCCTTTTGTGATCTGATAATCCCCGCTTCTAAAAATAGATTTCCTTGTGCACCCTTGTATGTCCACTCATATATTTTTACAATGAAATTTAGTCTTCCTTAAAAAGACATTTGAAGAATTAAGGTTAGATATGGATCTACGATCCATATTGAATCTCAATTTCCCACTCAATATTTGTCTTTTGCTGATTGGTTGCATGCCTTTCCATTTTTCTAATTGGTTGCATGTAGATTGCATAGGAAAGATAAAAGATTCGATCTCATCATTAAATCCTTCGAGATTTTCCTTATGTCAGCTGCAAAAACTATTTGCATCATAGTTTGTGTAATTACAAACTCTTATGTTGATATTCTGAGTTACTCGGCTCTTGAAGCATTGCTGATGCTCGGCACATGCTGGTTCCTGGATAGCTTGGTACCTAAGCAAAATTGTATCACTCGACACCTATTACTCGACACTTGTTAACACTCAGCACCTACTATTACTCGACACTTGCTACTACTCGACACTTGTTAACACTCGATACCTACTATTACTGCTCGGCACTTGATATAGCTTGATACTTCATATTACTCAAAACCTAATCTTTGTTCGGCATTGTTTAGTGGAAAAATGGTTAAGTGTATTGACACTCAGTTGTCAAGATTATTCTTTAAAATAACAATCTCCCCCTTTGACATGAGTGGAAAAAATACTTAACTAAGATCCTTATGACTCCTTGTTAATTGATCCTGTATGTACACTCAGTGATTTCTGTCCTATTTTTGCATTCTGACTAATCAAAATTTGCTATCTCAAAATTTTCTATCTCCCCCTTTTATCATACTTATCATTTCATTCCTGTACTTAACTCCCCCATACATAATCTCTTCTTATCACTCCCCCATACTTATTCTCCCCCTTTTTGACACTTATGTCAAGGGTCTTACAAGGAAATGCCATACTTGGCCAAAAATGTACTATTTACTTCAAGGAGTACCTTCAGAGCTGCATCCCAATTTGCTAGTGTGCCATCCAATGACTTATGCTGGATTGCAATCTCTGCTGCTAGGTGTACAAGTCCATTAGATGAAGAAAGATTGGGGTCTTTCTTGAGGATTGTCTCTGCATTTATCTACTCCTTGTGAAGTAGTTCCAAATGAGGAGTTATTGATGATTGAATTTGCATCAATTTAGCTTTTCTGGTTGCCTCCTCTATTGCTAAGATAGCTAACTCTCTTTGTGTGTGAAGCGATTGGGCAAAATGCTTCTCACTCTGAGCTGGATTTGTGGGGAGTTGCATGCTAGAAATCTTTAGATTGTTCTCCAAGTTCAGTATTTTTTGGCTAGTGTCTTGTGTGAATGTGGAAAAATCACACAACTTGTTGTATAGGGAAAAGATGTTTCCTTGCATAGTTTTAACTATTTTAATTTTCTTTTCCAGTTCTTCTTGTGACAGTGCTATATCATTGGATATTTCATTATTTACGTTGCCTTGGAACTTCCTTTCTGACCATTTGAGCAATCTGGTGTTTGTTTCTTGGTCTTCACTAGTCACTTGGTCAACTATATTACATAGTTTCTCTATAATTGGTCTTGACTCATTTGGAGACTATAAGCGGAAATCTTCTATAAATATGTCTTTGATTTCATTCAAGGTAAGCTTATGCTTGCGTTCTTTTCTTAGTGCTTCTTGTCTCCTTCTTCTATCCAATGCACTCTGAATTTCATTGATCTTCTCTTCAGTGAGAGTGCTAGATTCATAATATGGGATCTTTATTTCTTCATCAAGCTTAGGAACTCCATAGTGAAGTTTCCTGACTGCCTTTGATGAGCTCGAGCCTAGTGTCCTGATTTGTAGCTATAACCCATCAGTGCTCGACTGGTGAAGAGTTTGTGTTGGAGTACTAGATTTTGGTAATGCAACTAGTGTTTGTATTGCAGACTCCTCCTTCTTCTTTGTCTCATCTTTTTCTTCAGCTTGAGTATCCCTTTTATGATCTCTAGGTGGGGTTGAACTTGTTGGTTGTTCAGATGTTTCTTTTATTTCCCATGTTTCTATACTCGGCATTTGAAGTGTATAAGTGACTACACTTGGTGGAGGTGGTGGTGGAAGAAATAGAATACTAGTAGTTTGTATGGTCGAGGGTGGCACTTGTGCTTTTACCTTGACTATCTTTCTTTTAACTTCTAGATTCTGTAATTCATCAACACTAACCAATACAGGATTTGAACTTAATTTTGCTACTAGTGATGATTGGTCAAGGATTTCTAAATCCTCTGCAGTTAATGGATTGATGTTTGGATTTGAAGTGTCTGTAACATCTTTTATTTTTATAATATCTGTAGGTGTGATGGTGGCATGAGGAGGAATAGGAGGAGATACCTGAGTGTCTTGCATACTTTGATCTTGTGGCTCAGCTATATCTTTCTCTTCCTCTTTCTCCTCTATGTGTGCCTTTTCTTCCTTTTCTTCTACACTCTTCTTCTCCACTCTTCTTCTCCACTTGTTTCTTCTCTTTTTCCTTGGTTCCTAACATCTTCTTTTCTCTTATCTTGGCACTTGGCTCTGCCTTAAATTCTTCATTATACACATCTTCTATTTTCTTGTAAACTATTTTCCACAATCTTGTGGATTTTGTAACTACCTCTTCAATTTTATTCTTTAATATGTTGAATGCTCTATGCTTGGGAGTGAATCTATTATTATGCCTTTTTACTGCATTTTTTACTTGATCTCTAGACAAATTAGGCAACAATCTAGCTAATTTTGACTCCCTTATCTCCTTTTTCATTTGTAAAAAAAAATGTCATTTATCCTCTACAATTTTATACAATTCTTTTGGCATTGATTCATCTAATTCTAGAGGTGTGTGCTTATATTTAGCCATCATAGCATACATAGATTTCTCTAATTTATTTTTCTCTTCTTTGGTGAGCTTAGAAAAATTCAAGTTCTTTAAACCTTTCAAATCATCATTCCTAATTTTTGAACATAATTTATCAACAACAGTTTGAGGTTTGTGTCTTACCACTTGAAATCGACTTTTGTCCTTTGACTCTGTCTTCTCCTCATCTATTTCAGGCTGGGAAATAAATTTTCTTTTCTTAGACTTGGCAGTAGTCTTCTTTGAGTCTTTCTTCTTTCCTTTTGCCTCCTCTTGGGTTTTTTGTGCTGCAGCCCTTGTGGTAGGTCTCTTTGGTGCAGAAGCAGCTACTTTCTTTCCCTTGGATTGAGTAGCAGGAGGAGTTGTGGCTTTTCTTTTGACTTTTGCTTCCTTGGCTTCTTCTTCCTTAGCACTTTCTACTTTATCTTCTCCTAACCCTTGAGTTAGATCTTGAGGTTTTTCTCCCTCTTCTTCAATGTCTTCTCCTTCCTCTTCTGCTATTCCTTCTTCTTCAACACCAAATTTTCTCTTGATTTGTCTCACCATTTTTTCTTTCTTCTTTACTGTAGAAGTAGTCTTCAAATCTATTATCACCCTTGATTTAACAATGTCATAGGTTCCAAAAGCTTTTGCATTTTTATCAGCTTCTTCTGCAAGGAGAGATGTTATCACTGTAGAAGCTTGATCAATATCAAGTTCATAACCTAGTGGCCTAAGCCATCTTACTCTAGGTATAACTGCTTGTATATAGGTATAATTTATATCTACAAGAAAACAAATGTCCTTTTCATATTTCTCAGTCAATGAGATTGGAATCCTCATTCTCTGTTTCATGGACTTTTTGAAGTCCTCAAAGTAACTAGTCATTTAGGCATCAAAATTTTTACCCATCTGTTCAATGTATCCATTGATTTGTTCAACAATTTTTTTTTTGGACTCCATCTTACCTTACCCACGAAAGGGAATTCTTTCATCAGATAGAAAAATATGTACACCAAAATTGATCCAAATTTGCACTAAGATCCCTTGCTTTTCCTTATAGCTCCCAGATTTTCATTAATCTGTTGAAACATGAGCTCTGCTAAATCATAAGTGTGATCCTTTTTAATTATCTTGTATGCAACATCAACTGCTATACAAGGTACACTGTTTAACCTGCTTGATTGATAGAATTTGTGTGAAATGATTCTCATAGCAAAATCTAGTAAGGGATCTATGACTGTGTTAATAGTCATTCCTCTATTATTCCATTTAGCACCTGTGTTTTTCTCTATTACTTCCCTTTTGTCACTTCGCAGGGTCTTTGGTCGATCTAGGGTTGAAATACCAGTAACCCTATGAATAGTTTTCTTGGTGAATTTTATTGGCCCTAACTCTAACCAAAAAGCTCCATCGTGTATTTTGCTCAAAAGTATCTGTACCCATTCAGTTTTGAAAACAATAAAAAATTCTAGGGTTTTGGTTAATCCTTTTCTTTCTATTATTGAGAACTCATCTTTCAGTCTTTTGTTCTTACATAGCTTGTCATATGCATTGTAGATCTCTAAATCTCCTATGGCTCCAATTTTGTAGTTATAACATCTGTGAACATGTTGGACCATAACAACTTTATTCAAAATAACTAACAATGCACCTGCGGGATCATTCTTGTATGCTACTTTTGGAATGGGCTTGAATTCAGGTTGTTTAACTTCATTGCTGACCAGCTATATCTCATGACTCTCTCTACCCTTAGTGGTTCCTGACCTAGATTCCATTGTTTTCCAAACTAGGGTTTATGATTTAAACAAGTTTATAAATTCTATGTAGCTTGGCACTTAAGTAAAATACCTCAAATCGATGAAACTTGTCCTAAATCGCTGCTAAAATCTTCACAAATGGCTTCTGAGATGACCTTGATCTTCTTCGCTCTTCTCATCTTTGCTTCTCATTTAAATGGTGGGAAAATGATCAAAAATCAAATTTATGTACCCTTCAAAATAGATTAATTAATGCTTATTGCGCTACAAACTGTCTACTCGGCACCTGCAGGGTTTCAACATAACTCAGCACCCATTGTGTTTCACTTTGCTCAGCTCCTATTGATATTTTATAGCTCGGCATCATCTATCAACTCGATCATTGTTAGCAACTCAGCACCTGAAGACAACTTTGACAGATTTTGCAAAATTCTTAATTCTGACTTGGCATCTTTGCTTATGTTGATTTCTTCTTTGTAGTTCTTCTATGTCTTGGGACTAATGTATGATGTAATCTTGGTTTATCAATCCCACACACTTATTTTTGCTTAATTTGATGAAGTGTGATCACTTGACCTATTAGGTGAAGTGATCTCTGCACTTGATGTGCTATACTCATCTTTCTTCTTCCATGTCTTATTCATTTCACTTCTAATATGTCCAACATCTATCTTTGCCTTTCCATTGCTAAACTCAGAACTTGATGCCTTTGACCTTGTTGGGCAATTCCTTTTGACATGACCAGTTTTTAAGCAACTAAAACATGTAGTTTGATTCAACCATCTTTTGTAGTTTCCTCTTAAATGTGTTCTTATACAATTCTAGGGTGTATGTCCATATTCTTGACAATAGTGACAATTGTACCTAGTGTTATAATCCCAAAATTCATAGTTTGATGTCTTTGCTAGTTGATTTAATGTCGACATAGGCTTTGATCTACATTCAAAAGCTTTATGTCCATACTTTTTGCAATTATAACAATGTCCATCAAATCTTGATGTCTTAGTAGTTTTGGTTTTGTATTCATATGGTTGATGACCTTGCTTCTTGCATTTATGACAATGGTTTATACTTTTAGGTTTATCATGCTTATGGGCATTCTTGCTTCTACATACATTAGATGTATGTCCTTTCTTTCCACAGAAATGACATGTAGGTTTAACATCTTTACCTTTATCGCTTATTTGTTCTGTACTCTTTGATGATTCTCCAACTTCAGTGCTGTTGTATCCAAGTCTTGATGTATCATGGGTTGATCTTGGGGATTTTAGTACTTGCTCAAAATATTTGATGGCTTCACTTGACTTTTTGAGATTCTCTACCACCTCTTTTTCTCTATTCAATTCATTCTGCATTTGTTCATTTTGCATCTTCAAAGTAGAGATCTCAATATCTCTCACATTGAGTTCATGATGAGGGTTCATCATTTGGGCAAGTGTATCCATCTGCATGTTTGAGATCCTTGTCAATTCAGTACATTTTTCTTCAAGTTTGTTTGCAAGATTTCTTTTGTCATTTTCCATCATGACCTTATCATCAACTACTCTTTTCTTTTGTTCAGTAATTTCACATATCATTATGGTCTATCATTCATGTTCCATCTTGAGAGATCTTATCTCCTCTGTTTGAGCTTTGTTTTTCTCCATCAGTTTTGCTATTGCTGCATCAAACTTTTTAGTGTCTCCATTGGAAAATATGTTGGTAGTATCAATCTCCTTGTAGTTTATCTCATTTTCAGGTATGGCTAGATCCTTCCTTTCTTTTAATGAATTTTTCAACTTGTTTCTAAATTCCTCCAAGCTATGCAGAGCAAGTTGCACATCTATCACCTGATTTTCAATGATCTTTCCAAGTTTGAAAGCTTCCATCTTTAGATCTTTTCCTCCAAGCTGTTAGGCTTTTCCTTGTGAGAACTTGGATTAGCTCTGATACCCATTGTTGGAATATTCAAATATGGAAAGAGTACTTATGAGAGGGGGGGGGGGAGGGGGGGGGGGCGGGGGGGGTGAATAATAAGTATCACACTTTAGCCAATAACACTTTTAACTAAAAGTAAATTGCATGCATGTAAATACATCAAATAACTATGAAACTAAACACATGAATCAACAACACATAACACTGGAATTTGGTAACCCAGAAACCCTCTAGGAATAAGAAGGTAAAATTGGGGTGGGGATGATACTCACAAAAATTACTGCAGCAATATTGTTCAACCACTTCTGATGGTCTGCCCTGTTAAAGGCTTGCCTTGTTAAAGGCTTTACACTATGTCAATAGTGACTTGGTTAAAGGATTTCAAACACTTAACATGAAGTGTCACCTTGTTAAAGGATTTAATCACCTAATTAAAGGATCTATGAAATAGCTGTTAAGCTAACCTATCACCATAGGATTTTCATTCTAATACAATTGCTAGAAAGTATTAGGTATAATAAACTTGATAGATTATAATCCTTGATTGCTGAATGTAGGCACCTATTTCGCTTTCTCTGATCTTGATCCTTTTGTGATCTGATAATCCTCGCTTCTGAAAATAGATTTCGTTGTGCACCCTTGTATGTCCACTCATAAATTTTTACAATGAAATTTCATCTTCCTTAAAAAGACATTTGAAGACTTAGGGTTAGATATGGATCTACGATCCATATTGAATCTCAATTTCCCACTCGATATTTTTCTTTTGCTGATTGGTTCCATGCCTTTCCATTTTTCTTATTGGCTACATGTAGATTGCATAAGAAAGATAAAAGATTCGATCTCATCATTAAATCCTTCGAGATTTTCCTTATGTCAACTAAAAAAACTATTTGCATCATAGTTTGTGCAATTACAAACTCTTATGCTGATATTCTGAGTTACACAGCTCCTAAAGCATTACTAATGCTCAGCGCATGTTGGTTCCTAGATAGCTCGGCACCTAAGAAAAACTATATCACTTGGCACCTATTAATTGACACTTGTTAACACTCGACACTTGTTAACACTTGGCACCTACTGTTACTCGGCACTTGCTGTTACTCGGCACTTGTTAACACTCGGTACTTACTCTTACTGCTCGGCACTTGATATAGCTCAGTACTTCATATTACTCGACACCTACTCTTTGTTCGGCATTGTTTAGTGGAAAAATGGTTAAGTGTATTGACACTCAGTTGTCAAAATTATTCTTTAAACTAACAGATAGCCTCAATGTACCTCTATTTGAGAAGGCATACGAGCCCCTATACAAAGACTCCCAAACAACTCTTCTCTCTACTCTATTGTTTTTGTTGAACTTGAGGGTTATGAATGGTTTATCCAACATAACAATGTCACGTATGTTAAGGTATGTCATATATGTCTTTATAGTTAACAAAGGGTGAATAATGTACCACTAATATTGTTTATATTAACAACTTATATTTTTTGTTGTAGATTGATAGGCAAGTTTTTGTTACCATTATCAAATATTCTACCTCGCTCATATTGAGAATTATCTTCTATTATGAAAGATATTGGAATGGACTATGAAGCAATACATGCTTGTCCCAATGATCATATTATATATTATAAAGAACATGAATTTGCAACACAATGCCCTGTATGTCATATGAATAGATATCGAATACATCGACTAACAAAAAAGGTGCCTCAAAAGGTTCTTCATTACATCCCCATTATTCCATAGATGCGACAATTATTTAGGTGTAGTAGCTTGCCTCAATTTATGGATTATCATGCACAAAATAGAAGTTGAGATGACATTATTCAAATCTTTGCTGATGGTTCAGCATTTATGCACATAGAGGAAAAGTGGCAACACTTCAAAGCAGAACCTCGTAATCTAAGGCTTTCATTGGTAGCGGACAGTGTCAATCCATTTGGAGAGATGAGATCTATTTACTTAGTGTGGCCTATTTTTGTTATCAACAATAATATTCCTCCATGGATGTCAATAAAGAGGGAGCACATTATGTTGGTAATGATTGTTCCAGGTATCTTATCATTTGATACTTATTAATTTACATATACTTAAAAATCTTGTAGTAAAATGGTCACAATAATTATGTAATGTTACTGTTCATTCAAGTAGGTAAATATCAAGTTAAATATATGAATGTATATGTTGAGCCTCTTATCAACAAGTTGGTAGAATTATGGAATGGTGTCACTATGTGTGATGTGTCTAGACCAATAGGACAAAGACAATTTCAATTCCATGCAATACTTTCATGGACAATACATGATGCCCCATGGCTAACACATTTTTTTGGTATGTTATAGTGAATTCAAGTTGCACATGATAATTCTAATTATAAAAATCAACATATTTAATAATCCAATTATATCATTATCTTGTAGGTCTTCAAACAAAGGGAAAATTTGCACGTCCATTTTGTGGTCCAAAGATGAAATCTCATCATTCAAAAAGTTTAGGAAAGAATGTGTTTGATGAATGTAGACACTTCCTCCATAGGAATCATAAGTATCGAAGTACGAAAAAACATCTTTTCAATGGGAAAGAAGAGACTACATCAAAGCCACAAAGAATGACACCTCGCTTATGAAAGTTGGAATATAATAGAATTAATCATTGAGGTAATGTCATTCCACCTAATGGTTTATGTTTGTAATTTATATATTTCTATTGTGATTTTTGTTTACTAATTGTGTAATTGATGATCATGAAGGTCTTCAAGGCAGTACTGGCAACCTTCCAAAAGGGACTAAAAAGCTATCCCAAACAGTTTAGCAGGTTGCCCTACTATGAGCACTTATAAATTGTGCATTTGTTTGATACTATGCATATTAGAAAGAATATAATAGAGACATTATGGAAAATATTGGATGGAAGGTGTGACAAAGAAAAAATTGTCAAAATTTGTAATGACATTCATGAATCCAATCATGCATTGCAGAATTTTATTCACTCAAATAGCAATAGAGATCAGATTAATATAAGTGCCCTTCCTTGCTTATTAACAGAGCAGCAAAGTGATGCCATAAAAGAAGTCATATGAAAAATTTGATTTCCCATAGGATTTTCTGCGAACATAAACAATCTCATATAAAAAAAAAGTGAATTTGGGCCAGGGCTCAAAACACATGATTGGCATACTTTCATCAAGGTAATTTATGTTCTTCTGTATTTACAATATATTTATAAACTACGTGTACTATTCGTTATGTTATGTTAGAAAACAATGAAATGATTGGTTTATAATTACTACAGTATAGGCTTCATCTATCTCTCCCAGAGCCCTTCAACAATAACATCAAACAAGTGATATACGATCTTGGAAAATGCATGAGGTAAGTAGTAATATCTATTCAATTTGTTGTATATATTTATTATATTCATGATTTGTTTTTCTTGCTATGTAATCTATTGTATATGCCCACTTACAAGATTCATATGCCACCCAGGTGATAGAAAACATGCATTCTTTCCAAATGACAACAATCTCTTTTAGTGTTGCAGGTGTAAACAAGATACCCCAATAGGTAGAAAATTTGTCAAATGCCAATTTCATTTTAGAAAGTCTAGAAAAGAACACAAGTTCTGGCTAGTCATGTAGTAAATCTAGATCATCAGTAGATCATGATTCTACATTACAGATGGTGCCTCCAAGAACCAATGATGTTCAAACAAATAATATCTTCTAGTCAAGTCATACCATAAGTAATGGATGCACATCGAATGGGTCTAGTAATAATGTTAAGAAGTAGGAATCTAAAATAAAGGGAACTGATTCTATGGGTAATTTTAATGATATGGTTGTTAGACATTCTCGGAACTGTGATGTGAGCAACAATAATGAGAACTATATTGGTAGAAATTCTGAAGCTTATTCAAAAATTAATGGTAATAGATCATGAGAATGTCAAACATTCTACAAATGTTTTGACAGGTATTATTACTCAGCATCATGCTACTAAACTTCCAAAAAATGATTCAAATGGTAAACTTGTATCTGGTGAGAATCTAGAGAATGGTAGTGTGGTCCACAATTCTATAGATAATGAGAGTGAGGCTGCTAAGCTCCTATCCTTGGAAGATGGTTCCTTATTTCAAGTGCTTGTTTTTTGTATTAATACTGCAACGTATATGTTTGTTTTTGAGAAAATTGCTTTTAGTCCTAATGAAAATTTATATGTTCCTTTTGGTAGTGAGGCAAAAATGGTACTTTTCTCTGTAAGGGAAGGGAAATGAATGGTTCATGTCTAAAAGCTATGCATCCACATAGGTTGCAAAAATATAGTCAATAAACTAAATGTATTTCCAGCCAAAAGTACCAAAAACACCATGAGGACAACCACTACATTGTTAGTAGAAACAAATTGAAGCTTATGAAGGATCTTCCATGTCCTTTGTTTTTACAAGCATTGTCTTTTAGGGAGCATTTTCTTCTAAGAGAAATACATATTTTGAAGAAGAAATGATCCAATGAAAGGAAGAAATGCACGATGTTATAGCTTAAGAAGGCTGACATTTTTCTTAAGAAGAAACACTCTACAAAAATGCCTTTTGGAAAAGAGTAGCTAGCTACAAAATTTTTTGCATGTATAGTTGCATCTAAGTATCCACAACAATCCCATGGAAAGGGTCTATCAAACAAAATAAATGGTTGTGTTTCTATGTAGCAAACCAAGACATCTAAAATTATAGCTGGTGTGGTTCAGAATGGGTGTAACATTGCTAAATTTTGTGATACTCTGATGCCTCTTGTAAATAGGCAGCTTTCTAGTGGAAATGTTAGTAAGCTAAAGAAACAAAGAGAAGTTCTTGGAAAACTTGGTTTAAGTAAAGCTAGACAATATTCTGATGTTGAGGAAGACTAAAATTAGCACAGAGAAAAACTTGTCTACTCTTTGGTTTCTGTGTAGCAAACTGAGACATCATAAATTACAGTTAGTGTGGTTCAGAATGGGTGTAACATTGCAAAATTTTGTGATACTCCGATGCCCCTTGTAAAAAGGAAACTTTCTAGTGGAAATGGTATTAAGCTAAAGAAACAAAGAGAAGTTCCTGGTGGACTTGTTTAAGTAAAGCTAGACAATATTTTGATGTTGAGCAAGACTCTAAAATTAGCATGGAGAAAAACTTGTTTGCTCCCTGTCAGTCAAATAATAGCTTTATAGATAGAGGAGAAACATGCCAACAAGATGGGGCTCCCTTTATAAATAATAGCATAACAGTCTATTTGTGCATAAAGTGTTTCTATGGAAAATAATCAATTACCTATGTCTATGCTATTGTGTTTCCATATTCTTGTGTGGTTTATGCAGGGATGAAGAATATGACCATGGTAGAAGGAAAAAGGTTAAACAAGTAAAGGATGAAGATGGCATAGATGACTCTTATGGAAAATATTCCAATCGACAAAGCAATCCTTTTCAATCACTTTCAAATAGAAAAGCCAAGATTGCTAGTAAAGGGAATTCATTCACAAGAACAATTCAAGAGAAACTGCAGCACAATGCAAGATAGAGTTTTTTGTCAACCTCAATGCCAAACCAATGTTGGGGAAAAACCTATAAAACAGAGGGAAAATCACATTGTTGGCAACCATTCAAAAAACATGGCAAACACTGCAGAAAGTTGATAATGAAGTCAGAATATCATGAAAAGATGCATTACTTCAAAAATTTTCAATGATTCAATGTTAGATCCCTACAACCAATATTTCCTTATACTTCCAAAATTCATCAAATAAATGTGAGCAATGGAGATATATTTCTACTTGTCAAACTTGCAAATATGTTTGTGGCTGAAGCAACAGGCTGAATATGCTTGCAGCGAGGTCACTATGGTGGCGATGACAATTGGCGTTGCTGCCATAGTGGCCCTATCGCAATGGTTGTGACGAATGTTGCAATTGCAATGTCTTCCCCAACCGTTGCAATGGCCATTGGTATTTTTGCCATAGTGGCCCCATCATAATGCTTGCCATGGATATTGCAATTGCAACATCCATGGAAAGCATTGTGATGGCCGTCAGCGTTGCCGCAATAGTGACCCTGTCGCCAAATGCCGTTGCGATGACATCGCAATGCTTGGGGCAGACATCACAATTGTGACATATTCCACAAGCATTATGACAGGGTTTGTATCATAATAAAGTGGTTTCATAGTTATGGATAGGCATCATAATTGCAACGACATAGGATAGACGTCATAATTTGCAACTAAAAAAAAATGATGTCTATTACTATCATAGTGGCGACACATTGCAATCATAATTACAACATCTAGCCATCACAAATCGATGCCAAATGTATTGGAGATAGTAGGGTTTCCAAGAACAAAGACATGAATAGATAGTGTATTTGTGGTGGTAGATAGGTTTAGCAAGATGAGTCATTTCATTCCATGCAAAACAACACATGATGCAAATAACATTTCTAATCTATTTTTCAAGGAGGTGGTGAGAATTCATGGCTTACCAAGAATCATAGTGGTAGATAGGGATGTGGAGTTTATAGGGCACTTTTGGAAGACCCTATGGAAGAGAATTTGAAAAAACCTAGTACATAGCTCTACCTATCATCCCCAAATAGATGGTCAAACAAAGACCTTATAAGTAGGGTCCTAGGAAACCTTTTGAGATGCCTAACTAAAGAGTATGGGAAAAGTTGGTATTAGGTGATACCTAAAGTAGAATTTTCTTATAATGATAGAAAAATAGAACTGCAGGGTTACGCCATTTTCAAGTTGTGTATGACATACACCCTAGGGGTATCATGGAGTTAAAGGGACTTACCTTCACATGAAAACATTAGTGGTCATGCTGATGATTTTGTCTAATCTATGTGTTAGTTTAATTTTTACGAAACAAAGTTTTCCTAACTGTTCTAGGTATAAAATTAGAGTTATTTTTATGTCTTGCCTACTAGGGTTTCCATTTTTAGTTGCAATTTCAAAATTTTAAAACCTTATAAGAAATCCTATTAAACCCTAAGCTTTATGCCAAGGTCTTGTGCTTTTTAAATTTTAATGGGGCACAAAGCTATTTTGAATTTTGAATATTCTTTTGGGACACACTTAAATTACCACTTTTCTAGTGCTTGTCATCAAAATTGTTTGCACCATTTAATCTTCATAAGATCTGCAGTAGTCATTATGTCATAGAGAAAATGTGAGGGTTTTAACCCATGTGACATAACAACTATTATGAATTGGAATGGTGGTGTTAGAAAGTGGAAAGTGGGCACCATAATCTTGATTGATTCCAGTTTTCTATGATGTGATTGATGTTAGAGTTGTCAATGTCAGAGAAGGGACTAGTTGCAAAAAGTTGAATTTACATCACTAGAGTTTGGTTTTTCCTAGTGGGTCACTATGTTGTGATTGGAAAAAGAATACTCCTTGCCAGTAGCAACATAGCACCTTACTAGAGAATAGAAAGGATGGTAGGTTTTTGAAAAAAGACAAGGACCATAAAGTTCTCAGATGTAATGAGGTTGTGCACTTTTAATACATTGTCAGAGGCATTGATTATAGTAATCATGATGGAAATGTGGAGATCTTCCTAACATCAGACTTTCAATACTATTACGGAGGTCACTATGTCACAATTGAGAAAATAAGGAATCTCGCTGGTAATGACATAGCTCCTTGGTGGAAAGTAGGATTGTGGCAGCAATTTATAAGGTGGGTCCCAAAAATCCTTTCATCAAAAATAAGCCATGTAATAACCTTGACACATTGGCATCTAGCAAAGAAACATGTATGCACCATAATTTTCAAGAACATGAGAGGTTGCTATATTGCATCCAAAATGTCCTTTCTTTTTGCTAGTAGTGACATAGTGCCTCACCTGAAAATATGAAATATGGTGGAGCCCAATCTTATGATGTCACAAAAAGAATTAAAATAGTGAATTATTTTCTAGCTTGTCAAGATATTTCCAAGTTAGATAGTCACATGGATCCACACCCAAATGGAAAGAGTAGATAAAAACTTTGATCATTGGATTAAAGATGGATCAATGATCATTGTTAAGTCCCTATCAAGAATTGTACACAATTTACTCAACGTGACATGGTGACTAAAGGAAAGAATGTGGGGACCCACCATAGTTAATACAATATTAATGCAGATTTTTCACCATCAAATCAAGTTCAGATCAATGGCAGTCATTACATCGCTATGGGGAGTCACTCATTCTTTAAGGGTAGTGACATGGTGACCACAACAAGAAAAGGAGGGACCCACCACAATTGTATTGAACCATGAATCAAATGCACATTGTCAAATTGAAATGAAATAAAAGGTTGTCGCTATGTCGCACAGGAAAAATGCTCACTTTTTATGCATAGTGATGTAGCAACTTGGTAACACATGTACTCAAGAGTGGGTCTATTTTATATCACCAGTAGTGAAGGAAAAGCACATGTGGGGAAATTTCATTGGGTTGACTTCCAACCTAGTGAGAGGAAAATGAGTCATTCTTACTTTCACTCCTAGATCATCAAATTTTTTGAGGTCACTGGTGTAAATTTGAAATAAGAAGGTGGTGCCACCCTATTTACCTTATAGTTCATTTATGAGGAATGAAAGCTCCTCATTCAAGAAAAAAATAGAGCATATTGCAGAAAAATTTTCCATTTCATCCCACATGAATAAGGTTTCAAGCTTCCAAACAAAAGATCTATTCAGAATTCATGTTGGATGTGATCAAATGTGAAAGAATTTCCCTTTGTTCACAAAAAATATTGCAGAATTGTAGAGCAAGATAAGCACAAAATCAAGTAAGTTCCCATGCACCATACTTATTGAAGTAATCTAGTTTTCTACAAATTGTATTCACTATGCCTCCAAAGAAGGGTTTCTCAGGTCAAGAAGACTATTTGGCTAGGAATATCCATGATGATCTTCTTGAATTCCTACCTAAATCCACAAATGAAACTGTTAAAGTTAAAAAGTTAACCTTATTAAACTCTAGACTCAAAATTGGGGGAATTGGGTTAAGGATGCCAAAACATCTCAAACTAGGCTTTCTTTTTTCAAAAAAAGATTTTTGAAAAGGAATTTATTTGCCCCTCATGCAAATATCTGGAACTTTGATTTGGGAAAGCTAGTGGTTCCTAGTGTTTTTATGGATTATGACCTCTTAGAGGATTTTGCAAAAAAATATGATTCAGCAATGAGATTAGTGAGAAGAATTGATGGTGAGATTCTAATCATAGTTAGCTCTAAGTAAATTTGAGAGTTATTTGGCCTAGGGCCACTAATAGATTATCATGTACCCATTGACCTACAAGAGTTAGAAAAATAATATTTATCGAAGAAAGATGCAACTAGGAAAAGTGCATTGAGGGCACATATAGGGAAAATTGGAAATTTGCTAGTGATCATGGCTTCCTCTAGGGAACCTTTTCAAAAGGGGTATTTCAACACCTAAGCTATGGAGGCATACAAGACTCTGTGTAGAGTTTTTGGTGAAGATGAAGAGAATGTTATGCCCATTAGTTTTATGTATATGATCATTTAGATTTATTTTTCCTCCTATTTAGTAGAAGAAATTCACACAGGCCTGTTTGGGATTGCAAGAGGCAAGGTAGATAAAACTTTTGGTCACTAGTCTTTGCTGATGTATATGTTTTTGGTCATAGGAGTAACATATTTTGGTAAGGAAATGAAGTTGAACAAAGAACAAGATGGAGTGCAGATATGACATGAGATGTGAAAAAAGCTAGTTTTTTCAGATTTGATAGGTTCTTTGCTTCAAAATTGAGGTGCCTTTTAATAAGTGACAATCCTAGAGTGCTTAAGGAACTAGTAAGTCTTATCAAGCCCATGGTTAATTGTATTGGTTTGAAAGTATCACATAACTGGGGAGACATTATCCCATACTCTGTTTCAAGTATTTTTAGGTTTTATGGTTTCAAAGGAACTCCTCATGTACTATCCCACAAGGTGCCATTAAATGTACGAGTAGCTATTTTTTTTATGGCAACTAGTAGGATTGGAAGAATTTTTTTTGGTGAAAATGGGAAGAGGGTCAATTTTCCCAACTTGCACTAGCGCTCACAAATTTGTGATTACAAAAGGTGGTTGGCTATCTCTTTACAAAATATTAGACCAGCATAAGATGATTGTGTCTAATTCCCATTTTTGTGACCATGAGGGATTCTATGACTTGGCTTTTAGGCATAGAGATAAGCTTGGTAAAATAAAACATGAGCCATATTACCCTGAGGACATAATAAGAAATGAGTTCTCCTTGTAGGAGCAAGAAACCAAGAAAGAAAAATGGAGGGTTTTGTCAAGGGTTTTTGAGTTTATCCATTGTTTTGATGGAGATTATAATCCTCTAGATAATGCTAGCATAGAGGTAGATAGAATCAATAAACTCATGATTACTTTTCCTAAAATAATGGAAACTATGAATGAGAAAAAATAAAATTTACTAATACTTATCTAGATGAGGCCAAAGAGGTTATGAGGAGATTGGCATTCACTCCCAATGTAGGGGTAGGACATCTGATTGTCGAAAAGAAGTTAGGGTATACTTTGATACAAAATAAGAAGGCCAATGTGGATAAGGGTAAAAAAATTGAAGGATCCGCCAGTGTTGTATTAGAATAGAGACATGATGATCCCTCCCCTAAGAGGCAAAAAATAATAAAAGATCAAGGTCCTCACATTGAGGAATGTTCACCTACACAATCCCCTTTATGGATTAGAGACAAACAACTCACTGGAGAGAAAATTAAATAGGTGGGATCACAAGGAGGAGTTTTTATAACCTAGGTAGAATTAGATGAGAGAAACCCCTAGTAGCCTCCTATGCCAAACCTAGATTTGACAGTGATAATTCATAAAGGAAGGGAACTAGACCCTATGATAGAGAAAGCTAGTCATCAATTTTTGTTAGATGATAGTTTTGTTAAGTCCAGAGACTTCCACTAGTTTGCATGGAGAAAAAACATAGGAAAGTATGAGGGAAAATGTAACAAATTAAGACTAGAGCATCTAGAACTAGAGGAGGCAGCCTTGCAAAATCAAGTAAAAGAAGAGATGATGTAGAATTCTAAAGCATAACACTTGATGAGTGGAGGCAGATGGTGAAAGCATCAAATATTTTACTCCTACCCAATTGGGATATAATAGATGCTCTAATTTTTAATTCTTTTTCAAATAAGTTGGACTTATAGGACCAAAAAAAGAAGGAATTCCAAGGTACTACATTTAGTGAGGACCAAGCCACCTTAGTTATTTGGTCATTAAGGAAAGGATCAAGGGCTATTTCATCATAGCTAGATGACTCTAGATTAATGGGAAATATCATTGTTAAAAGAGTAGCAGATACCACCCATGTAGAGGCAGCACATATGAATGTTAGAACATCTCACTTCATTCTGGCTACTAAAGAGAAATAAGAGAAGGCAATGTTTGAAATGTAGAGTAAATATGAAAAGGTTTTAGAAGCCTCTAATAAATAAATTCAGAAGAGAATTGAACTTGAGACTAAGGTGTTGGGAAGGTCTACTAGGCCTAGGATCACATACCCTCACCCAACACTAGAACCTTTTAAATCCACTCCTCTCATAGAAATGTTAGATACTCCATAAAGGCCACAATATTACATAGCTAAATATTTTGAAGAAGAAAAGAGAAAACTATGGGTACTACATGTAATGCTAAATGTGCAATATGAAGACAAACTAAGAAATGCTCTCATGTATTTCGTTGATAAATATGAATGGCCATTGTTTTATGATCAATTAGCAAAGGTAATAGACATGTGGGATGAAATAAAAGCAAGTGATGAGTCCTTGAAACCTATTGTTAATAAGTGGAGTAAGAGGAGAAAGAAAACCATATTCTTGTGCTACTCTATCATAAGGTCTTCACATGATCACATTGAAATAACTTATGATGTTTCTCATTATCTTCATCAATTTGATGATAAGAGAGTTGACATACAAAGAAGAAATGTTAGCTATTTGGATAAGTACAATAGTAAGAAAATTTATTTATTCCCACTTGCTTTTGATAAGAAAAATAAATTGAAAATTAAACATGAATGGCCTAAAGAATTAGATTATTTATTTTGTTTAAGAATGAATGAAGTCATAAATGAAAAGGGACATGCATGGTGGGCAGCCACAATAGAGGAAATAGTGAAGGCCATTTATTCTTTGATTTTTTAAAGAAAGACTTTGTTAGTATTGATAAAGAGGTAGAATATGTGATCATAAAGCAAAGAGATATTCTGCAGTTTAATTGGCCAGATGACACCCTCTTTGACAAGTGAATGGTTGATGTTACTTCTAATGAGTAATGGTAAGAGGTTGAGAGTGATGATGATGAGATGAATCTAGATGAAATAAAAAATCATTGATACACCTTCAAAGGGTCAGAAGAGATAAGAAGACAAAGAAGGGCAATGATCTCATGTGGAAAGTACCTTGGGTGAGATAGATGATGTGGCACAAATGAAACCAAATATAACTATGACCTTGGTAGTACATGATGATGCAAGTGAAAATGCTAGAGTAGAGGTGAATTTGCAAGAATCAGAGCCTGAAACATCATTGGCGAACTTGATAGCTACATATGCTGAGGACTTAGAATAACTAAAGGCCAATCATGGGATTTCTAGCATTAGAAAATGTAACAAAAGATGGTCTTACCAAAGGAATAATCTGATATACAAGTATTTATGTTACACAAAATTTTTGTCTTTTTGTGACAAATAAATATAAATATATTTTGTCTAGTTGACATCTGTTAGTTCTCTATGCCTAAAGCTTGTCGCATCTCACTCTATTTAAGTGAGATTCCAAGGCTAGAGAAGGGTTCAATTTCATTATTAATTTTGGTCTATACTAAATATGGTCTAATCCAGTTTATTAGTGCAAAACTTATGATGTATTTTCTTTGCAAATAATTTGAATATATTGGTGTTAAAGGGGTCTAATGTTTTTTCTAGAGTCATTCTGAGTTTTATTATAATTGTATACAATTTTCAAAGAAAATTAATACAAAGTTGAATTGTCTCCATATTTTTTCTTGCTGAATTTTGTCTCCATTCTTATTACCTGGTCATTCTAATGTTGTGTGAGAAAAACTTGTCTAATTGAATTCAATTCACTTAGATCGTATGTTAATTCATTATTGCTATTGATTAAATGAATTAAGCAAATGCTCTAATGAATTTGATAGGGTTTCTAAGGTAATAGGAAGGATTTCTATAAGAATGAAGTCCAATAAGAATTGTTGATAGTATTGGTTGTAATGCAATCAATTAGATCTATAAATTGAAGTAAACTCTAAATCCCAATGTATTAAGCACTGATCTACTTAATCCAGTCTGCAGAAAGAAAGATCATGAATAAGCACCAATTATTAAATAAAAATCAAATTTATTTAACCATTTGAAGAGTTTCATAGAGGGTCAACACTCATTTACATCATATTTTTGAGTTTCAAATAGCTACTATTTTCAAAAATATTTGTAAACCTCAAGAGAATTGTAACCAAATTTGCTTATAAGGGATGTATATCATCTGAAAATGTCAAGGAATGGATAAACTATGTATATGTTAGAGATAGGAGATGAGAATTAGAATGAAACTAAAAGGATTCTCACACAACAACATTCATTTGAATCATCACCTAGGTATACCCACCTTAGTTCTGTAGAGCCTATTGAGTAGAAAACTAGTCTTGATTTTGTTGAAGTTGGATCCAAATAATATGCATACATAATTGTTAATGTGAAGTAGCTAGTCCTTAGATTTGTGAGTATTATTATCTTGGTATTGAGATTTCATTGTTTAGTAGTTGAAAAAACACCAACAAAATGGTGACTCTGCTAAGGAGTTGTTCAACACATGTGTGAGAAGTACTGCAATTTCTTTGGTCATGTTGTGTACATGTTTTTTAGATCATTTCAATATTGTTTGTGGTTATGGTGGACTTGTTTTAGTGACAAACCTTGAGAATTTAAAAAGAAAAGAAAACCCAAATGACATATTGTAATGACCCCTTTTTTCAATATATCTTAAATCGCTCTTAATTTCCAATTTTTTTGATATATATGCGTATATATAATGATAAATTGTATATAAGAAAATATATTTGAAGTTGAGAATCTCTCCTATATATATATATATATATATATATATATATATATATATATATATATATATCTATATATATATATATATATATCAACTTACAACTTATCTCTTAACAACCTTAATCTCCTTTATAAATTAGACCCCTAAATTATTGTGATATACTTATTGACAAAGTTTATTATATCATTGTGAATATGTTTAGGGTCTTGTATATGTTTAGCATATATCCACAATACCTGAGATGCCCTTTTGACCTTTATTCCATGTACTACTTATGCTAAGGTGAGTTGGGGATGATGTGCCTATATTCTAATTTTCACACCTCTTATATTGTGTAAGATTTGATATGCATCCCTTCGCTTTTAACGTGCAGTTCCCAATGTCCTCCACGCAACCGTCCTTCTTTCCACGTTCTAGCCACACAGGGGATAGCTTATGTGCTTATATTTTACTGCTGAACCACGGGTCTTCTTGGTCTTCGATTTTCAAACTACTAACTTGCACAAAGACATAGGCAAACGTGGTGCATCTAGGTGAATCTACAATGGTTCCTATCCAATGTCTTGAAGAAATAATATTGCATGTAGTGTGCGAAGGAGGAATTGAGCTCCACGTGGTTACAGATGCCTAATGCTCCTATGTGCTTTGACGTTGCTTGAATGTTGTACTCTTGATCTACCTCCTTCCATTTTTGTTCTTTATCCTTTTATATTTCTTCCTCCAATCTGATGTGACGCGTCCCTCTTTGCGTGAGCAGTGTTCACCTTTCAGTTGATTAGGTTTATTTGTTTGTGAATCGTTGATTATATTAGCAATCAACAATATAGTATATTTTGTTTTATATATAATATTTAAGTAATATGTTATTTGTTTATTTATTTATATTTGTATTATATCATAATATTAATCTTGAGTATGTTCATCTCATTATGAAATTGTTATTTGATATTACCTATAATTATTAATATATATTCTTATAGATTATTTTATTATCATATTATATTAAATATATCAAAATATACATAGTTATATCAAATATTTATCTATCTTATAATATATATTATAAAATTATTATCTATTTGATATTATTTATAATTAATATATTTGTAATTATTATATGCTATTATAACACATTAAATATGTGTTATGTAAATATAATATCATATTGTGTTATCATTTAAATTAATTCTTGTATTTTTATTTATATATATAATATTATATTGATTATTTTATATATATTCAAATGCGATAAGTAAAATCTTCATTGGTTTATAATGTAATTATAATATTTATTATTATTCTTAATTATTATCATTATATAATATGTTATTCAAATATGCATATATCCTTGAATCTGGGGTCATGACAAGTCCGCCCCTCTCGAATTTGCTTGTCCTCAAGCAATAATCATTTTCATATTTGTTTTCACCTTATATAACAAAATTGACTACTAGATCCCATTCAAAAAATTTTACTTATAAGATTACTTCATTCTATTCTATAAAGAGTCACACATGTAGTATGCATTTGAATGCAAAGTATACATATGAATGTATGAAGAAATGAAGAAAACACGAAGCATACACATTGATGAATGAAGACACGAAGTAGACACAATGTAGACACATCATACATAACCTTGATTAGATCCTAAAAATAATGCACAATGACTAAACTTCTTCATTAGGCTTATAAACCCTGCAACCACAACATAAGCATTAGTACATGCATATATATAAACTTCAAATAAATTTGAATGATAATAAGTTAATCTAAGAAAAATCCATGCTAAGCCCAAGAGCGGAATTTTAGCCCCCCTTGGCCCCGATGGTCGGTGTTAGGCATCCACACGAGGTGGTCTATTTAGTGGATTTCTTGTTTGGCTAGAAAGGTTTTTGTGAAAAGGAGTCATCACTATCTTTCCCTTAACTAGCACTACAATAGGGTGTCCTAACCACTCTCCCTTGATTGCAAACTCCATAGGAAAGTTGATAGAGTGCCCTTACTATCTTCCCCTTAACTAGTACTACAATAGGGTGTTCTCCCCTAATTGCAGACTCCATAGGAAAGTGGTGGGATTCCCTTACTATCTTCCCCTTAACTAGTAATGCAATAGGGTATCATAACAACTCTTCCCTGATTCTAGACTCCATAGGAAGGATAGATGTCCTTATAGTCTTTCCCTTAACTGATACTACAATAAGGTGCCTTAACAGACCTCCCTTAATTGGAGACCCCATAGGAAAGTTAAATATGGCCTTTCCCTTAATTGATACTACAATAAGGTGTCTTAACAGACCTCCCTTAATTGCAGACCCCATAGGAAAGTTAAATATGGTCTTTCCCTTAACTGATACTACAATAAGGTGTCTTAACAGACCTCCCTTAATTGCAGACCCCATAGGAAAGTTAAATATGGCCTTTCCCTTAACTGATACTACAATAAGGTGTCTTAACAGACCTCCCTTAATTGCAGACCCCATAGGAAAGTTAAATATGGCCTTTCCCTTAACTGATACTACAATAAGGTGTCTTAATAGACCTCCCTTAATTGCAGACCCCATAGGAAAGTTAAGTATAGTAGGGTTTCTATATAGTCTTTCCCTTAACTAGTACTACAATAAGGCGTCTTATAGACCTTCCTTGATTGTAGACTCCATAGGAAAGCTACTTGAAATCCCTAAATTATTTTTTAAATAATCATCTTTACATCATTAATTAAGAAAATTTACAATTTCATAATTTTAACTATGGTTGAACTTCCCTGAAGCTCCATCTGTTCCCTTGATCATATCTCATCTTCTTCGATGATGTCCCTTCTAATTCTGGGTCGAGTATTTCCCCTATTCTATGAACTTGGCTTTTCTTCTTGCATTTATGTCCTGGTTCCCATGATTCCTTGCATTTGAAGCATAAATTCTTCCTTCTTAAGTCTTCTCATTGTTTTTGATCTTTCTCATCTTGGCATAGGTGACCCTTTTCAAAGTCCTCACCACAGTGAAAAAATTTTCTTTTTGGGGGTTCTTGCTTGTGCTTTTCATTTGTACCATGGAATGGTTTGCTATGGTTGTTTGAAGGTCTACAACTTGATGATGAAACTTCTAATCTCAAAGCTGTTTCAATGGCATCATCTAAAGATGTTGGTTTAAGAGCACTAACCAACCCTCTTAGTGAATATTTTAATCCTTCCATAAACAAGTAAGTGAGTCTGTCATTATCTACAGATGTAACTCTGACTGAGAGTTTTTGGAATTCAGTTATATAACCTTCGACTGATCCTTGTTGCTTGATTTGAGTTAGCTTTCTAAAGTCTTCTTCAGGGTGCTTCCTATCAAACCTTTTAATGAGTTTTTGAGAGAATTCTTCATAAGAAGTAATATTTTGGTGTCCTTGAGTAACAAGGCCATGATGCCACCAATCATCTATCATGCCTTTTAAGTGAAGGATCGCAAATTGAAGTGCATCCTCTTCTGTCATCGGGCTAAGGGTAAGATAAGTGTTCAATTTTTGTAGCCAAGTGCGTGCAGTGGTCTTTTCTGATCCATCAAAATTTGGAAGTGTTACTTTATTTACTTTTCTTTTAAGGTCTTGATTTTGCGGTCTTCTTCCTCTCCTGGGAGTTTCTTTTCTATTGGCTTCATAGAATTCTCTAAATGTTACTAGCTCTCTGATTTCTGGTTCAAGACTGGCATAAGCTCTTGCATTCTCAATACCATTATTGGTTTTTCGTCCCTCTCCTTCCATCGATGGGTCTTCCTAAGGTAAGAAAGGGGGTTTAGGCACCTGAGATGATGAAGCTCCATTATTTTTAGAGTGATTTGAACTTATGTCTCTTCCACTAGCATTGTTGTTTCTTAGATTGTTTATGGAATTTCCCATGTTTTGCAATGCTTGAAGGAGTGCTTGGTTTGATTTCTCCATCTACTCTGCTAGAGTTTTATTTGTTTGTTCCATAATGTTCCTAAGTTTTTAGGATATTTGTTCATTCATCTTTGCTCCTCTTGTCATTTACTATATTTTTAGGATGGCAGGATTAGGCTCTAATACCAATTGTAATGACCCCTTTTTTCAATATATCTTAAATCGCTCTTAACTTCCAATTTTTTTGATATATATGTGTATATATAATGATAACTTGTATATAAGAAAATATATTTGAAATTGAGAATCTCTCCTATATATATATATCAACTTACAACTTATCTCTTAACACCCTTAATCTCCTTTATAAACTAGACCCCTAAATTATTGTGATATACTTATTGACAAAGTTTATTATATCATTGTGAATATGTTTGGGGTCTTGTATATGTTTAGCTTATATCCACAATACCTGAGATGCCCTTTTGACCTTTATTCCATGTACTACTTATGCTAAGGTGAGTTGGGGATGATGTGCCTATATTCTAATTTTCACACTTCTTATATTGTGCAAGATTTGATATGCATCCCTTCACTTTTAACGTGTGGTTCCCGGTGTCCTCCACGCAACCCTCCTTCTTTCCACGTTCTAGCCATGCAGGGAATGGCTTACGTGCTTATATTTTACTGCTGAACCACAGGTCTTCTTGGTCTTCGGTTTTCAAACTACTAACTTGCACAGAGACGCAGGCAGATGTGGTGCATCTACGTGAATATGTAGTGGTTCCTATCCAATGTCTTGGAGCAATAATATTGTATGTAGTGTACGAAGGAGGAATGGAGCTCCGTGTGGTTACAGATGCCTAATGCTCCTATGTGCTTTGACGCTACTTGAATGCTGTACTCCTGATCTGCCTCCTTCCATTTTTGTTCTTTATCCTTTTATATTTCTTCCTCCAATCTAATGTGACGCATCCCTCTTTGCGTGAGCGATGGTCACCTTTCAGTTGATTAGGTTTATTTGTTTGTGAATCGTTGATTATATTAGCAATCAACAATATAGTATATTTTGTTTTATATATAATATTTAAGTAATATGTTATTTGTTTATTTATTTATATTTGTATTATATCATAATATTAATCTCGAGTATGTTCATCTCATTATCAAATTGTTATTTGATATTACCTATAATTATTAATATATATTCTTATAGATTATTTTATTATCATATTATATTAAATATATCAAAATATACGTAGTTATATCATATATTTATCTATCTTATAATATATATTATAAAATTAGTATCTATTTGATATTATTTATAATTAATATCTTTGTAATTATTATATGCTATTATAACACATTAAATATGTGTTATGTAAATATAATATCATATTGTGTTATCATTTAAATTAATTCTTGTATTTTTATTTATATATATAATATTATATTGATTAGTTTATATATATTCAAATGCGATAAGTAAAATCTTCATTGGTTTATAATGTAATTATAATATTTATTATTATTCTTAATTATTATCATTATATAATATGTTATTCAAATATGCATATATCCTTGAATGTGAGGTCATGACACATATGTGTACACTAACATATATATCCCTTTTAAGTTTCTTATCTATCAAGCTAGAGTTGTAATCTTATAATTTTTGTGATTGGTTCCTCTATGCATCATATATGAATATATTATCTTGTGTCCTTTCCCTAAAGTTGGGAGTTATTTTTTTGTTACTTTTCCCTAAGAATGGGGTGGTGACTTAGTCAAGGCTTTGAAGGTTGTGCTTATGTGATAAATAGTTAATATGACTGACAAAAGGAAAAACACAAGAGCTTACACAAGTGCCAATCTTGATGTACCAATGTATATTGACTTACCTCAAGGTTGTAGGAAGAACCTAAATAAGAAGAAGCAAACCCAAACCCCACTTGGAAACCAAGAGGTAGTGTATCAGTTAATTCTCAATACCAACCATTGGTAGAGAGAGAGTCTTCTTCATTTAGCTCTAAATCAGGAACCACAAGACTCTTAGGCGGAATATTTAGTACCCCATTACTAGATGAAAGAATCTACTAGGACAAGAATATGTCACTAGTAGGGAATGCGTCCCCTAGGCAAAATCTTATAGCTGAGATGAATCATAGGCTAGGATTTAGGAGTGCATTTGAAGATCCTTTTAATCCTAGAGTAGTCCCATACATGGAAACTAATCTTATAGATCTAGATGATCCTGCTAATTTAGAAGCCACTTCTGCAAATCCTAAAGAAGTACAATCAGAGATAGGAGTTTTGAAGAAATGGGTTGTTGAGGAAGAAGCTAAACATGTTCGTCTAGAAAAGGAAAGAGAGTAAACCACCCTAGGTGCCATTGTTGAAAGAGATAATTTTCTTAGAAGGATGGCTGCCTTAAAAGAACAAAACAAGAAGTTAGAAGAAAGAACTTCAATCCTCCATGCTGATGTTTTTGGAGATGTAGATAGTTTGAGAACCATAGTTTAGGAATAAGAAAATCTTCTAAGTGAAAGACAAGAACCTATTATTTTCCAAATTCAACCCTACAAGCTTGTCCAAAATAACCAGGTAGAACCTACTATCAAATAGATAGATAAAGGAAAAGCCAAAGCTATAGGAATCTAGATAAATGATCCTCAAGTAGTAGCAAGTAAATCTATAAACCCCCTTATGTCAATTGAAGATCTAGATCTAGAAAAGGCTAGGAAAGAGAAAGAAGATCTTGCAAAGGAACTTAAAAAGGTTGAGAATGAATCACAGGCTGTAGAAACTAGGAGAAAAATTTAGTTCATAAAGTCTAATTTTTCATTTGCTTCATTGCCAAACTTGTCTACCCTAGCTATAACTTATGTACCTGCTTGTGGACTAGTAATTTCAAATCATGGAATATCTCAATCTGCCCCTACCTCATCATCCACCATTAATACTCAAGTCCCTATCATCTAACCTCAACAATCTCAAAGTGTTGTTCTCAACCAAGACAATGTAACAAGCACCTCAAATGTTGTTGGTTTTTAGAAGAAGCCCATCTACATGGAAAAATATAGACAAATGTAATTTTTTTGTATTCTTGGTTCTCCACACCCTATATCTTTTGATTTAAGAGATAAAGCTATCAAGTTCTCCTGAAATAATGTTGTTACTAGTAAAGAGCATATGAGAATTTTCATAGATATGCTAAATGAGTTTAAAGTTGAACATGAGGATGTGCTAATGAAGTTATTTGTTCATTCACTAACCGAAGATGCAAGGGATTGGTTTAAAAGATTACCTAATGACAACATTAGTTCATGGAGTAATTTGGAAAAATTGTTTAAAGAACAATATGGAGATAATACTAATGTTGGTTTTATGTTTAATAATTTCAATAACATGAAGAAGAACCCTAATGAGTCTACATTTCATTTCAATGTGAAATTCCAAAAAGGGATGTACAAAATGTTCTAGGTTATGAGGTTGAATGATGATGTTTGCCTTATAACCTATTTTAATGCTTTTGATAGCAAGATGGCTTACCAGTTGAGGGATAAAGATCCTAAAACTTTGAGAAATGCTTATAAAATTGTAATAAATATTGAAAACAATAGGAAATCATCTGGCAAGTTTAGTAGGAGAGATGACCCAATGTTGTTCAATCCCAAGAATAATAATAAGAAGGAAGTTGATAAAACTCTTGCAGGTAAGAAACCTGGAGAACCCACAATAGGCTAGCTATTGGACTTGTTGAAAAACATGAAACCAACTATTTTCAATACACATAAGTCTAATATTGGTGAGAAAGCCCTAGTGAACAACAACAATCTCAACAGATAACCTAGAATGCAGAACTATCCTTATACCACTCAATGGAAGGATAAGGGTACAACGGATCCTTTGCAAAGAAGTTCTATTAAGATGAATGATGATGTGCCATAGTGCATCATATGTCAATAACCTCACTCTTTAAAGTATTGTTCAGTTGCTGAAACATGTGCTTTAGGATAAAATGCACAAAATGAGGAGGAAGAAGGAAAAATCCACGATGATGTAAGCTGTAATATTGTCAACATGTGTGATGATTGTATGGATTCTGATTTGGAAGAAACTAAAAGCACTTTTGCAAATAAGAGAGTTTCCTATTAGTTACATCATCAACAAGTGTTTTCAGATGATGAAGGTTGTGATGAAGATTAGTTATGTGTTACATCTTTTGAAGTTGGCCATGTAAACTTGAGAATGCCCTCTGTTGGCTTGGTTTTTTGTATGTGCCTTATGATTTCCCATAACAAATAACACCAAGGTCCTATATGTTGATCTAGTAGTCTTAAATCAAAACCCTAGTTCAAATTCCTAAAGGGTAGGTTAGAACCCTTATTTTGTGCCCTAGTTTTCAAAAGGGTCAGTATTTTCAAATAGGTGTGGGAATGCATTATATCCAAAGTTTTTCTTTTTTCATAAAAGATAACATTATTTTTATTTCACATTCTAAACCCTTTATTTTCTAAGCAATCTTGGCTAGGGTCATATTCCCTGTGTTTCAAAGGATGGTCTTTGTCAGCCATTGATCTTGGCAAGATCAACGAATACCACCTACCTACATTAAGAAAATGCACGATAGTTAAAAAAATTTGGGAAGTGCCAACAAAACACATAGCACATAGTGATGTCATGGACCCATCTTGTCAGAAGGCAGTAATGACATTTTTCGTGGAAATTGTTAGATGAGCTAGACCATAAAGAAAGTATTTCATTGGTCAACATGGTTGATTGGATCCTAATGGGCAAAGATTTTATTTCACAATTTCTATTATCAAGATCAAAGGAGAGTACTTACCTGCATTAAAAAAATGATCGAACTTCAAATAATGTAGGCAAGTGCAAATGTGCTGCATGTAATAGTGGGACTAAACTTTGGGAAGGCTGCTAAGTCACACCAAGTTGTAAAGCCTTGATAAATTGGAACACATTCATTTGTGGAACATGACATGTATATGCCAAGTTGGAAATGATGTCATGGGCACATAAATTCTTAGAATTAATAGTCTTTTCCATTGTCAGACTTGTTAGTGCATGTTGGTTTGAAAGGTGATAGCCGACTAGGTGATATAAGGATACAAGTTTTTGTGATCATTGATTTGTGCAAGATTAAAGGTTAGTGCTTACTCGCATTATCAAGATGCTTGAACTTTAAATAATGTAGGGAAGTGCTTGTTTAACACATGGCCAGGGGTTTTAAAACTTTAAAGCACTTTGTTTTTTCAAAGTAAAGTTATCTGATGTTGTATGATCAACGGGTGAAGTTCAAACTTGAAGCATGACACAAAATTAAAAGCTAAAGGGAATTAATGTGCTTCAAAACTCCTTCATGTGATTTCAATTCCCTGGTATAATTCACAATTTCACCATTATTGAATCACATAATCGTAATGGGGTATAAGAGTGCAAGGATTTTCAAGAGCTAGGGCACAAAATTTTTACCAGGTGTTCAATGAATTATAGTAATTTTCAGTAGAGAAAGAGACACAATTTAGCGGGTAACTGATCTACAACTTATGAAAATTAAGAAATTCATGTTGTGAAGTTTAAAGTTTTCAAAAAATGCCTCCATGAAAGGAATTCTCTAGACACATTGACTATCTAAAGAGGTCTATCCATGAAAATTTTCTTGATCAATTTCCCCCATCTATACATGAAATAACAACTAGTAGAGATTTTATTCCAAAGAATCCTAGTTTGGTAGTTACAAAGGGTTTCTATGATAAGGAAAATAATTTGAGAGATGCTCAGATTGCCATGGGAGGGCTAGAACTATTCAAGAAATGGTTTGTTGAATGAAACATAGGTACCCCTTTAAGTAATGTCTACGAGTTTGACATTGAAAAATTAGTAGTTCCTGGGGTTTTCTTTGACAATGATTTACTAGTCGACCTGGCTAAAAAATATGACAAAATTACTAGGTTTTCAACCTCAACACTAACCATGCTATGCAAAAAAATTATTGACATGTATGACCTTCAAGCAAGGTATGATGCGTAGAGAGTGTACCTAAGAGTAGGGCCTCTGTAACAACATTTCATGAGGATAGGGAACTTATGTTTAGTTACACCCTCTACCCTAGAGCCATTGATGAGGAAGTTTTTTAATCCTAGGGCTCAAGCTTTATATTTTTTCCTCTACCAAATGTTTAGTATGGATGAAGGAGAGCACATCCTAGGTCTATTGTCCTTATCCTGGCTCAAACATTATAGTTTGGAATGAGTAGCATCTTGGATTTTGCCTCTTTCCTAGTAGAAGAAATTCATAATGGTTTGGTGGGGATATCAGAAGGAAAGGTAAATAGACCCTTTTGTTGGTACTCCTTGCTCATGCATGTGTGTCTTTTCAAGGGAGTTACCTTTTACTCTAAAGGTATGGAACTAGAATTGGTAAGGGATGGTCAAAAGCTAATAATCCAATTATGGAGTGTTGATATGACTAGGGAGGCTAGAAATGTTAGTTTTGTAAGGTTTGGTAGGTATTTTGCATCTAGGCTTAGATTTATTTTGAGAGGGGATAGCCCTAGAATTCCACAATCACTGTTAGAATTGGTTAGACCCAAGGACCATGTGAAGGGGATTTTGGTTAGTCACAACTTGGGGGATAAAATCCCATATAATGTTTCTATAGTGATCAAAGTATATGGTTTTTTGGGGAAGCATAATGTTCTACCTTTCCATGTGGCATTGAAGGTAGGAATAGCAGAATTGTTGTGGAAGATTGGAACCATTGAGGAGATAGACATGATTGGTAAGGGTAAAGGCACTTTCTTCCCAATTGTTACTCTAGCACATGATTTTGGTTTTGTGAGCAAAGGATGGATACGTCTCAATTTATTTTTGAATAAGTACAACATGGCAGAATCACATGCAAGGTACATTGACCCAGAGGGATTCTTTGATCTTCTAAGAGAAAGCATGAAAGCCACCCACATCATACAACAAGTGTACTTCCCTGAGGATGTTATCAAGAATATCTTCTCATTATAGGAACAAGAGGTGAGGGAAGAAAAATGGATAGTATTTAGCAATTTTTTGGAATTCATTAATGCATTTGACTTTGATTATGATCCTTTGAAAGATAAAAAGTATTGGGGAGAAAAATGCATGTGTTGATGAATAAATTTTCTGTAATAATGAAAACCATGAATAGGAAGAAGGCCAAACATGTCAAATCCTATCTTGATAGAGCTGTAGAGTTGTAGAGAAGAATAAATAGTAGAATGATAGTTTCTCTTGGAAAATATATACTACAGAAGAGGGTTGAGTATGTGATAGTTCAAAACATACAACAAGTTCCCCCTCACAGAAGACCAAGGACAGAGAGTCCACCAGAAGTTAGTGCTCCAAAGAGGCAAAAAATGGAACCAAGGTCCTCTTCTTGTGTAGAAGAGTATTCTCCAAGTCAAACCTTGATCAAAATAGATGATGAAGAATCCTTGAGGGAGCAATTGAGATAGATTGGTTGAGAAGGGGATGTAATTGTTACCACTAGAGACATGGAAAGAGGAGTGCCTCAAGAGCCTCTTGTACCCTCCTTAGACCTTACAGTTCTTTATTATCAAGGTAAAGAGATAGATCCAATAATTGCTCATGATTCTGAAAAGTTTATAAATGATGAAAATTTGGTTAAGTCTAGGGCTTTTGCACAATTTTTGTGGAGAAGGAATATAGGAAATTTTGAGAAAGTGTGCAAGAAAATAAAGGTAGAGCAACCCAACAAACCTAATTTTGTCATTGAACATGAGGTAAAGTCTAAGTTTTTGAGTGATTTTTCCTAGTTAACACCTAAGGCCAAGAGGCAATTAGTTAAGGATTCAGGGGTATTAGTTTTGGCTGATTGGGGCATAGCTAATGCTATGATCTTTGACTCAATTAGAAAAGAGAAGAATGTATAGTATAAAACAGAGGAGGAAATACTACAGGCACATTGGGAAATTAGATTCAATGATGAACACCAAGCCGTGGTAATTTGGTCAATTGAAAAAAGAGATAAAACTAGAATGCAAGAAATTTCTAATGCAGAGCATACTAGTGCTCTTATAGTATATAGGGCTAGTCAAGTAAGTAGCCAATAGATTTTTGGAATGACTGTAGAAATGTTAGAGTTTGGAAATGTGGTGTCTGGGAAAGAAAAAGATAAGTTCATAGAACTTAACGCTAAATTGGAAGAAGTTTTGAAGGCTTATGAGGATAGGGGAAAGAAAATACAATTATTGGAGAATAAGGTCTCTCAAATGGACAAGTGACTTGCAAAGAGAATGTTGAGGGAATCCGGTAGGCCAAGAATTGTATACCCCCAGCCACCAATTGAATCATTTAGGTCAACCCCAATTGTTGAAATCCTAGACACCCCACAAAGGCCTGAGTTCTATACTACAGAGAAGTATGAAGAGGAAATGGATAAATTAAGGGAGATGCATATAGAACTAAATAACCAATATGAAGAAAAATTTAGGCAACCTATTATGTACTTGGTGGACAGAATTCAATGGAAAGCATTTTATGATCAGTTTGCTAGTATTGTATTTATTTGGGATGAACTAAAAGGGGATGAAGATAATTTGAGACCCATTGTACAAAAGTGGAGTGAAAGGAATAATGACATCACTTCTATGTGCATATCTATCATCTAGCTACCATATCATCAAATAGAAAAGATTTTTGATTTGCTTAATAGGCTAGAGGATTTTGATAGTAAAAGAATTTCTATTCAGTAGAGAATAACCATTTTTCTCTCCAAGTATATAGCTAAGAAGTTTGACTTTTTTCCTAGTGCTCTCAAAAGGGTTGATAAAATAAAAGAAAAAGAAAATTGAAAAAGGGAGTTAGATGAAATATTGTGCCAGAAAGTGAGTAATGTTATAAATGAGAAAGGGCATATACTATGTGCAATGACCAATGAAGAGTTGGTTAAAGTGTGGTTATTTTATAAAGCCATCAAAAAGGAACTTTTTTAGATAGAAGAAGTTGGAAATTCTATAATAAAGGTACAAAAAGAAATCCTAAACTTTAATTGGCCTGATGACACTACTTTCAATGAGTGGAAAGAGCATTTTTTGTCTGCAGAATAGATTGCAAAAAGTAATGGGGTAGAGGAAGATGTAGAGGTAACTGATACTTTAATAGTTCATGATAAAGATAGTGAGAACCCCCAAGTTGAGGTGAGCTTATAGGTACCAGAATAGGACACATCACTTTCAAGCCTAATAGCCACATACTTTAAAGAATCATATTAATAAAGGATTAAATCAGGGAGTTTATAGTATTCGAAAAGATGTAATAGAAAAGGGGCCTACCAAAAGAATATTATAATGTATAAGTTTTTTTGTTACACACAATTTTGTCTTTTTGTGATAGATACATGTAAATATATTTTGTTTAGTTGACAATTGTTAGTTCTATATGCCTGAAGCTTGTTGCATCTCACATTATATAAGTGAGATTCCAAGGCTAGAGAAGGGTCCAATTTCTAATGCAATTTTAGTTTACATTGAATATTGGTCAGTCCAATTATTGTGGAAAACTTTATGATGTATCTTCTCTGCAAATTTTTTGAGAATACATTGATGTTACATGATCCTTGTGTCTTTTTGTAAGAGTCATTCTGAGTTTTTTTATAACTATATACAATTTTCAAGGAAAATTAATACAAATTTGAACTGTCCTCATATATTTTCTTACTAAAGTTTGTCTCCATTGTTGTTACCTAGTTATTCTGATATTGTGTGAGCAAAGCTTGTCCACTTGAATGCAATGAACTTAGGTAAATACTTTGATGAATTAAGTAAATACGTTGATAAATTTGATGAGATTGCTATGGTAATAGAAAGGATGTATTTAATAATGAATTCTAGTAAGAATTGCTGATAATATTTGTTGCAATGCAGCAAGTCAGATCTATAAATTGCAGTATACTCTTAATCCCAATGGAATGGGAATTAAGCTAATTACTCTAGCCTGCAGATAGGTTGATCATGGATAAGCATCAATTTTTAAATTAAAAGCAAGTGTATTTTACTATTTGAAGAGTTTCAAGGATGGTTAGCACTTTTTTGCATGTAACCTTTAAGCTTTAGTTAGCTACTATTGCTAGAAGCACTTGCAAATCTAAGAAGAATTGTGACCAAGTCTGTTTATAAGGGATGTATATCACTTGAAAGTGTCAAAGAATGGATAAGCTATATATATGTCAGAGATAGAAGATGAGAATTAGAATGAAACTAATGAAATTATCATATAGTTGCATTCATTTTGAATTATCCCTTAGGTATACCCACCTTGGTTCTGCAGAGCCTGAAGAGTAGAAATCCAATCCTAGTTTTGTTGAAGTTGGTCCCAAATAATATCCAAACATAATTGTTAATGGGAAGTAGATAGTCCTTAGATTTTTTAGTATTATTATCTTGGTATTGAGCTTTTTTTGTTCAATAGTTGAAATACACCAACAAAATGGTGACTCTGCTAGGGGTTTGTCCAACACATGTGTAAGAAGTACTATAGTTTCTTTGGTCTTGTTGTGTATGTGTTTGTTAGATCTTTTAGTGTTGCTCATGTTCATAGTGGACATGTTTCAATGAACAACCTTGAGAATTTAAAAAAGGAAAAAGAAAACCAAATGCCATAGATGTGCACTGATGTACATAGTCCTTAGAGTCTTATTTGCCAAAGAAAGAGTTGCAATCTTATGATCTTAGTGATTGGTTCATCTGTGTGTTAGATATTTCTATACTATCTTGTGTCTTTTTCGTAAAGTTGGGAGTAATTCTAATTGTTATATTTTCCCTAGAATAGGGTGGCGACTCAGTCAAGGTTTTGATGCAAGTACTTATTTCATAAATAGTAAGATGGCTGACAAAAGAAAAAACACAAGAGCTTAGACAAGAGACAATCCTAATGTACCAATGTATACTGACTTACCTCAAGGTGGTAGAAAGAACCTAAATGAGAAAAAGGCATACCCAAACCCCACCTAGAAACCAAGAGGTAGTGTATCAGTTAGTTCTAAATATCAACTAGTGGTAGGGAGAGAGTCCTCTTCACTTAGCTCTGAATCAGAAACCATGAGACTCTTAGGATGAATATTTAATACCCCATTACTAGGATAAAGAACCTATCAAGAGAAGAATATGTCACCAGTAGGGAATGCAACCTTTAGACCAGATCTGATACTAAGATGAATCATAGGCTAGGACTTAGGAGTTCATTTGGAGATCTTTTTAATCCTAGAGCTATCCCATACATGAAACCTAATCTTATAGACCTGGATGACCCTAATGATTTAGAAGCTACTTTTGTAGATCTTAAAGAAGTACAATGAAAAAAAAATGTTGAAGAAAAGAGTTTCTGAGGAAGAAGCTAAGCATATTCTTCTAGAAAAGGAAAGAGAGCAAGCCACCCTAGATGCTATAGTGGAAAGAGATAATCTTCTTAGAAGGATGGCTGCCTTGAAAGAACAAAACAAGAAGTTAGAAGAAAGAAATTCAATCCTTCATGTTAATGTCTTTGGAGATATAGATAGTCTAAGAACTAAACTTTAGGAACAAGAAAAACTCCTAAGCCAAAAACAAGAACCTGTTATTTCCCAAGTTCAACCCTACATGCCTATCTAGAGTAACCAGGTAGAACCTACTATCAAGTAGATAGATAAAGGAAAAGGAAAAGCTATAGGGATCTAGATAAATGAGCCTCAAGTAGCAGCAAGTAAATCTCCAAACCCCCCTATGTCAAAATTAGATCTAGATCTGGGAAAGGCTAGGAAAGAGAAATAAGATCTTGCAAAAGAACTTGAAAAGGTTGAGAATGAAGCCCAAGCTATAGAAACTAGGAGAAAAATCTAGTTCATAAAGTCTAATTCTACATTGTCTTCGTGGCCAAACTCGTCTACCCTAGTTGCAACTTCTATACCTACTTGTGGGCCAATAATTTCAAGTCAAGGAATATCTCAATCTGCCCCTACCTCATCATCCAACATTAGTACTCAAGTCCCTATTGTCCAACCTCAACTATCTTAGAGTGTTATTCTCAACCAAGCCAATGTAGCAAGCACCTCAAATGTTTTTGGTTTTCAAAAGAAGCCCATCTACATGGAAAAGTATAAAAAAATGTCATTTGTAGTTATTTCTAGTGCTACACACCCTATATCTTTTGATTTAAGAGATAAAGTTGTCAAGTTCTCTAGAAATAATGTTGTTACTAGTGAAGAGCACTTGATAATTTTCATAGCTATGCTAACTCACTTTGAAGTTGAACATGAGGATGTGGTGATAAAGTTATTTGTTCATTCATTGACTAAAGATTCAAGAGATTGGTTTAGAATATTACCTGATGATAGCATTAGTTCTTGTAGTGATTTGGAATATATGTTCAAAGAACAATATGGAGATAATACTAATGTTGGGTTTATGTTGAATGATTTCAATAACATAAAGAAGAACCCTAATGAGTCTACATTTAATTTTAGTGTAAGATTCCAAAAAGCTTTGTACAAATTGTTCTAGGTTATTAGGCTAAATGAGGATGTTTGTCTTACAACATATTTTAATGCTTTTGATAGCAAAATGGCTTACTAGTTGAGCGATAAAGATTATAAAACTTTAAGGGATGCTTATAAGGTTGCAATAAATATTGAGAATAATAGGAAATCATCTGGCAAGCTTGGTAGGAGAGATGATCCAAAATTGTTCAATCCCAAGAATAACAACAAAAGTGAAGTTGATAAAACCCCTACAGGAAAGAAGCCAAAAGAACCCACAATAGGTCAGGTGTTGGATTTGCTAAAAAAGATGAATCCTACCACTTTTAATACACATAAGCCAAATGTTGGTGAAAAATCCCTAGTGAAGAATAGTAATTTCAATATACAATCCCTAGCCAATTTCAATACGTGTAAGCCAATCCCTAGCTAAACCCAGAATATAAAAGATAAGGGTACACCAGATCCTCTGCAAAGGAGTTTTGTTAATATGAATGACAATGTGCCATGGTGTATCATTTGTCAGTCATCTAACTCTTCACAATATTGTGTAGTTTCTCAGTCATTTTTTTCAGATCATAGTGCACAAAATGAAAATGAAGAAGAAGAAAAAAGCCATGATGATGTAAGTTGTATTATGGTGAGCATGTGAAATGATTGTGGGGATTCTAGTTTGGAAGAAACTGAAAGTGATCTTGAAAATAAGAAAATTGCCTATTAGTTACATCATCAACAAGTATTTTTAGAGAATGAAGGGTATGATGAAGATCAGGTACGTGCTACATCTTCTAAAGTTGGTTATGTAAACTTGACAATGGCCTCTAAAGAGGAAATTGATAGGATCAGTGCAAAGATGATCTCCCAAGTACATAGAAATTACAATTTGAGAAGAAAGACAGTTAATAATGTTTTTGGGAAGCCTTTTGATATTTTCATCAAGGATATTACACATAAGATGAAGGATTAAAATAAGGAGGCTAATGTAGAGATAGTTAAGGTTAAAGATGTTAAAACCAAGAAGTGGGAACCCAAGAAGAAAGTTCAATTCCAAACAAATGAGGCAAAAAAAGAAATTGTACAAGAAAAGGGATAAAGATCTGATACTGTCAAGCAAATAATAGTGCATGTTGTTCAAAAGGTTCATACTCCAGGTATGATTGTGAAACCCACTATATCTTATCTCATTCACATGATGTCCATGTTATCACAAATTACTTTTAAAGTACCATTGTCTAAACTATTTAGAATTGAAGAGCATAAAAGTAAAGCCTTATCATGGTTTTGAGGGATAAGAACTCACAACAATATTGTAAAATAGGATATCATCCAAAAAACCCCATTGGTAGTAGAAGATAGTGCTATCATATCTCAAATTCCCCAAATTTTTTTGGATAATTTATTAGTAGCATATATAGAAGATATTGACCCATTCCTTCTCAACCTGATTATAAAAAGAAAGATCAAAAAAAAATTCATGATAGATTTAGGAGCCTTTAATACAATCATGCCCTTCAAAGTAATGGAAGCCCTAGGGTTGAAAGTAGATACTAAGCAAGGTAGATGTAGCAGTATGGATGCTACAGAAGTCTTAGCTATAGGTACTATTAATGCTTTACCTTTTAACCTATCCACATAACCTGAGGTAGAGCTGACCATGTCAGTCCTTGTAGTTGATATTCCTCCACATTATAGAATGTTTCTCTCTAGAAAGTGGAGTGCTGCTATGGGAGGTAGCCTACAGTGTGACCTAACTTATGCCACTTTTCACATAGGAGATAAGGTTGTTAAAGTAGATAGAGGGCCAAGGGTCAATCATATTTTTAGGGACGAATTTGACAAAGATGCTACTTGTTTTCTAGATATGGGTGTGAATGCATTTAGAGCTGAATTAATTATCCAAGAAGTTGATACATTGCCTAATATGATTGAGCATGAAGTTGAGTGTTGTTTGCATTCACCAGTATTATGGACCATGTTCTTTAATGGGGCCAGCTCTAAAGAAGGTTTAGGGGTAGGGGTAGTTTTTGTTTCTCCTAAGAAGAGTACTTTTAGACACTCCTTCACCCTAAATTTTTCATGCACCAACAATATAGCTAAATATGAAGCCCATCTGTTAGGATTGATGGTTGCTACCCATCATGGAATTACGATTTTGCATGTCATAGGTGATTTTGAATTGATTATCTCATAGATAAGGGAAACATATGCCTCTAAAAATAAAAGATTGAAATAGTGTAGAAATGTTGTCTAGGATTAGATAGAATTCTTTGATGCATTTTGTATTTCATCGAGAGATAGAACTCAGAATAAGATGGCTGACTTATTAGAAAATGTAGCAATTAAACCATAGGAGGTATCATTTAGGAGTTTCATAGATTGAGGTCCAAAATAGACGCTCGATACTTGATAATATTGAACATTGGCAAGTATTTGAAGATGACAAAGGCATTGTGAATTTCTTGTTCAATGAAGATAAATACCATGGTCAAGAGTTGGAATGTAGTAATTTGGTTGAAACCATAGATAGGAAGGAAACAATTTTTGGTCAAGAGGTCATAAAATTAAAGACTAATAAAGTATCTAAAGGTTTGGTTTTTTTAGAGAACATGTTTGATAACCAAGATAGAGTAAGGCCTAGGGCTAAAGATTGTAAACCTCAAGAGCTAGAAGAGATAAATCTGGGTACTAATCAGGCCCCTAACAAAGTTTATATTGGTTAGAATTTGTAAGCTAAAATTAGAAAGCCTTTGATTGACCTACTAAGAAAATATAGGCATGTTTTTTCATGGTCATATGATGACCTAAAGGCTTATAGAGAATATCATTTCCAACATGTCATACCATTGAAGGATATTGTTAAACCTTTTAGGTAGAAATAAAGACCGGTCAATCCCACTTTAGCCCCTAAAATGCAAGAAGAATTGATGAAATTAAGGGATGGAGGGATAATTAAATGTGTTACACATTCCACTTGGGTCCCAAATCTAGTACTTGTTAGGAAAAAGAATGTAGATATTAGATTGTGTGTGGATTTCAAAAATCTAAACATTGCTTCCCTAAAAGATAACTATGGGTTTCCAAACATGGAAGCTATGTTGTAGTAAGTAACTTGTTCTGAGCTGATGTCCATGATGGATGGGTTCTTAGGGTATAACCAAGTCATAGTGAAAGAAGAAGAGTAGTTTAAGATAGCATTCACAACTCCATGGAAAACCTATGTGTATGTGATCATGCCTTTTGGATTGATTAATGTTGGTGCCACTTTTCAAATAGCTATGGATGTAGCTTTCCATGAGTATATCAATAAGTTCATGGTTGTATACCAAGATGACCTTACAACTTATTCCAAAAAGGATGAAGACCACTGTGGACATTTGGAGAAGATTTTTATTAAAGCATTGGAATATGGAGTGTCATTAAAACTTAAGCATTTGGGGTAACTAAAGGCAAACTATTGGAACACATAGTATCAAAAGATGGAGTAAAGATAGATCCTAAAAGAGTGGTAGTTATTGATAAGGTACTTAGACCAAAAAATTTTAAAGGGATACAATATTTCTTTGGGCAAGTAAACTTCCTAACGAGATTTGTCCCAAATTTTGTTGAGATCAATAGGCCTATTTCAAAAATACTTAAGAAAGGAGCTACTATTAAATGGGATGGTGAACCTTCATAGGCATTTCAAGACATTAAGATTGCTATAAAAAATTCTCTAGTCCTTAGGACCCATGACTACAGAAAGCCTATGCAAATATTTTCTTCTGCATCTTTCCATACTATATTTGTAGTTCTGTTACAGAGGAATGAGCAAGGGTATGAACAACCTATTGGTTTCTTTAGTAAGTCACTACAACGTACTAAACAAAAACATGAAATAAATGAGAAACAAGCTTATGCCTTGGTAAAAGCTATTAAGGCATTTAGATGCTACTTGATAGGTGCCATTGTCATTGCATTTGTACCTAGTGCTGCTGTAACAGACATATTTTCTCAATAGTAAGTTTCAGGTAGAAGGTGTAGATGGATTAACAGGATCCAAGAGTTTAATATTGAAATATAGATAACAAAACTAGTGAGAGGCTAGGGATTAGCTAAGCTTATGGATCAACTAACTTAGATGCTAATTAGATTAATATAGTAATAGATGATTTAAAGTCAAGCTTATGTGATATGGACCAGTGTGAATGGTACACCAATGTCATCCATTATCTACAACATATGGAAGCCCCTCCTCATTTGAATGAGAATGAAAAAAGAAATACAAAGTTACAAGCTATTAGGTATATTGTTGTCCAGAATGATTTATGGTGGAGAAATTTTGAAGGAGTTCTACTAAAATGTGTTGATCAAGAAAAATCAAAAGAGATATTGAATGAAATGCATTCTAGAGATTGTGAAGGACATTATATGGCTAAGACTACTGTCCACAAAGTAATGAGAGTTGGTTTCTATTGGCCTTCTCTTTTTAAAGATGTTGGGGTGATGGTTAGAAAATGTGATGCCTATAAAAGATTTGCAGGTAAGTTGAAATTATTAGGAAACACTCCATTGAAGTCAGTAGAGGTTCAAGCACCATTTCAACAATGAGGAATGGATTTCATAGGAGAAATTTCTTCTAAGTCCAATACTAGATATTCATGGATACTAGTTGCCACTGATTATTTCACAAAGTGGGTGGAGGCAGTGCCTACAAGAAATGCAACTAGAAAAGTTGTCAATAATTTCTTGCTAAAAAACATCATTTCCAGATTTGGTTGTCTTTAGAAAATTGTAACAAATAATGCAATGTGTTTTAGGTCTAAGGAAATCATTAAATTTTGTAACAAGTATGGAATTACAAGATCAACTTCTTCCCCTTATCATCCACAAGGGAATGGATAAACTGAGTCCAAAAATAAGAGTTTGTTAAAAATAATAAAAAGGACACAAGATGATAACAAGAAGGCATGGGATTCCAAGTTGCAATTAGCAATATGGGTTGACAAGGTAATTGTGAAAAAGGCCATTGGTGTAGCACCTTTTGACATTGTATATGGAATCTAGGCAACGATGCCTCATAATAACCTAGTGAGTTTGTATAACTATATTCAAATGTATGTTGAAGATATATTGATGGTATGCAAGAAAGGTTAGATGAGCTTGTACGACTAGCAAAAACTAGATGAGAGGTATGAGTCAAAAACTAGAAGTTGCACCTATAGTTCAAAGCACTCTATGATAAAAGGACAATGAGCAAGAAATTTGAAAATGGAGATTTAGTCCTCATGTGGAATCCCAAGATTGAGGATAAAGGAAAACATGGTAAGTTTGATCCTATATGGTTAGGACCTTATCTAATTGAAACTACATGGGGAGAGGACTCTTATATTCTCAAGGATTTATCAGGTAACATTCTTGAACTGCCATTTCATGGATAGTTCTTGCAAAAGTATTTTTCTTGAAAAATAATTGTTTCTTCCATGAACAACAATCTAGGCTCTCTTTGTACATTTTGTAAAATCTTTGTGTCTTCTATATAGCTCTTGTATATTTTTATATTCTGTGTTTTTTCTCTCTTAAGGTTGTTAGAAGTAAAATGGTCAAGCTTGTGGTCTACTTCCCCCAGGGTTTCTGAACCCTCAATTTTAATCCAATGTTTCCAATGTCTCTAGATAGAGCCACTATTGGCTTGGTTTTTTGTATGTGCATTATGATTTCCCATTCAAAAAAACCAAAGCCCTATATGTTGATTTGGTAGTCTTAAACCAAAACCCTAGTTCAATTTCCTAAAGGATAGGTTAGAACTGTTAGAAATATTCAAGATATAATAGGTTACTGAGAGGGGAGGGGTGAATCAGTAACAATAAAACTTTTAAGTCAATTTAGAATAACCATATACAACATTCACTCATCTAGTCTATTGCATAAAAGAACTATTAAACATTTAAACCATATATGCACAGAGATTTGGTGACCCAGAAACCTTCCAAAATAGAAAGTAAAACTGGGGTGGGGATGATACCCACAAAGCTTCACTACTGCAGTATGAAGTTGGTTGGTTAAGGCTTACAATGATCACTTCTGGTGATCTTCCCTATTAGGAGGACAAAGGATTGCTAGATCCACCTTGTTAGAGGATTTACAAATATACTTTACAAGTATGCACTCTGTTAGCATATTTGAATAAAGATGGTTAAGTATACCTTGTTAAAGGATTTACAAGAATGATTCACCTATTAGGATGAACCAACAAATCAACTTACAACTTGATTGGATTCTTTATTGTAGATCACCTTCTGTGATTGATGAAATCATTTCTGCTCATTGTAGACCTTGCTGAGTGTTCTTTACTACTGATGAATTCGCATATCATATCTTATGTCCCTCTTTTGCAATATTCTATCTCTTGTGTATTCTTGAATGTGTTAATTGAAATATAATACATTATATATATATACCATTCCAATAATTATTCATGCAAGGTCGGCCAAACACAAGTAAACAAAATATAACTGAGTCGGCCAAATAGTAGAATAAACTCGGGTTCTTCAGATAGACTTGACGACCTTCTGATATGCAGCATCCACTACGTTACTCAGCATCATCATGCACTCGGTAGAGGTAGGGGCTTGGTTCATACTAGTCATACAACGTTGCTTGGAACTCGGTAACCATTGGTGACTAGGTAGATATAGTGTCACTCGGTAGAAACTAACTTCTTCGTTAACCTCCTAAGCTCGGTTATGACTGAGTGCTTCCTCACTCGGTTAATGCTAAGTGCATCTTCACTCGGTTAACACTAAGTGCATCTTCACTTGGTTAATACTAAGTGTATCTTCACTCAATTAACACTAAGTGCTTCTTCACTTGGTTTGAGCTGTATCACTCGATGCTCGGTTAGAACTGTGTTGCCATCACTTAGTCTGAACTGTATTACTCGATGCTCGGTTAGAACTATGAGGTGAGTGTTGTCACTAATGGAAAATAACTTTATGCCAACAATCTCCCCCTTTGGCATTAGTGACAAAAAAAATTATGATTCATAGTTTATGTGCAAAAATTGACATACAGTTCTAAATTTTCAAAATTGCTCTTTACATATCTTTCTTACATGTATCTCCCCCATACAATATGCACAGTATTTACAAGTCATTACACATATTTCTTGCACAATTATCTCTTGGAGTGTGCTATCTCTCCCTTTTTGACGATAATGCCAAATTAAACAATATATATTTACAAAGAGATTCCAAAATGAGAGATAAACTCATAATGTACCTTGAGAATAAGAGCCAATGTCTTATCCCAATTTTCTTGCAAAAGTTTGCTGGTGGAGAGTGCTATTTGAACTTCTGCAGAGAGTTCAATCATATGATCTGCAATTGAGAAGTTTGTGTCATGAATCAATGTTTTGGAATGGGCAATATGCTTCTGCATTGTGTCCATGATAGGAAGGATCATATTTTGGATGTCAATCAGAGTACACCTGATCCTTGCTTCCTCTCTCAACAATTCTGCCTGTTTCTCTGACAAAAATCTTATTCTGAGATGATGGGATGAACTCGAACTGTGGTCAAGCTACAACATTTTTGCACTGACCTTCATATCCTCATCAATTTTATTCAACTTTTCTTTGATTTCCTTAGTATACTCGGTAACATCACAAAGTTTTCCAAAAAGTGAAGTTACATTATTAAAAGAATGTTCAAAATTACTCAAAATTGTAGACAATTCTACCTGTTTTAATGCAATATCCTGAGCAATGTGCTCAAGCACCTTATTGTCAAATTTCTTCTCTACCTTTTCAATCAATTTTTCTTGGCCGGAGGTATCCTCATTGAATTTATATACAACCTCTTCTAACTGAATTAAAATGTGTTGAGTAGAATCTACTTCAACACTAATAGCTTCTGTTAGAATATTCTTAGCACTTTCAATAATACTATATTCCTGGTCTCTCTCGTGCCTCAGTTGTTTTTGCCTTGCCTTCTAATCTAATAGTGGATTGATCAATCTCATTTCATTGATTGATGCATTATCCATATCTATCTCAGGAATGACAATGTCCTTATCTAGGTCTATTTCCTCATTCACTGCCTTGTTGGAAATCATGTATCTCTTTGCCTTTCCTGTAGTGACTTCACCTTTTCCCTTTGAATCTAAAACAATAGTTGATGAGGCTGGACGGGCTGACAAAACTGGAATAGGACTACCTAGAGGAAAACTGAGAGAAGTGCTAACAGTATCAAAAATTGATGTTCTCCCCAAGATTGATGTATAGGTTGGAATGGGAGAATGAACAGATGCAAAAATTGGAGCAAATGAAATTTTCAAAAATGAAGTACAAGTGGGTATATTTACTGTACACTCTACAGTAGACGTTGATATGATTGATGAACTTACTGCTATAGCTGATGATGCCTCAGTCAATGAAGATGGTTGCAGCTCAGTTGATCAAGTGGTAGACACTTGCATAGATGGTGCTCGGAGCTGAGAGGAGACAGGTGAAGATTGAGCAATTGATGAAGCTATTGTGCACACAATCTCACCAGTAGAGTCTATCTCCATAGTTGATGTGGCTGCTTTAGGTGGAGAGTGAGGAAGAGATGCAATGACTTTCACTGCAATTTTTATAGGATCATCTTCCTCCTTAGCTTGTTCAGCTTCTTCTTCCTCCATTTCATCTTCCTTGTCTTCTTCCTCCATTTCATCTTCCTTGAATTCTTCCTCAACATTTATCATCATTGAATACAGATCCCCTGGAATATCTTTAATTTCATCATCATCACTACTATCATTGTCCTTGATTTCAACAATATCCTCACTGGATTTATGTAGATGATAGATATGTTTCCACATGTTTGTTGCATCATTTACAACATGCTCAATTTCTTTGATTAGTATCAAACAAATGTGGAATCTAATCATCATATTTCCTTCATGATCTTTCAGTGATTTCTTCACTTCTGCATCAGTGAGACTCGACAGGAGATTTTTCAGGGTTTGTTCAAAGATATCCTTGATAGTTTTGATTGCAATTTCCCATCTTGGCTGCAACCTTTCCAATAGCTCTTTAGCGATCTGAGAGGCAATCTCATCAGGAGAGTATTTCCATCTTCCCATTTTATTCAATACCAATTCTTCAATCTGCATTTTCTCCTGTTTTGTTCTTGTTTCAAACTTCAATGCTTTGAAGTTTGTGAAGCTAGTACCTTCTTCTAATTGCTTCAACCTTGCCTCAAATGTGAGTGGAGGCTTGACAAGTACAGGTTCCTGCTTCCCCTGTCTTTTTCTCCTGGAGAAGACTACAGTGGTTTTCTTTTTAGGTTTGGTGATAATCACCTTACCTTTCTTCCGTTGAGGCTCCTCTGCCTTTTCTAACTCAGTTTCCTCTTCTTCTTCATCATCTTCTCCTTTCCCTTTAGTAATCATCAAAGGACCAAGTTTTGTTTTTAGCTTTGCAATCTTCCTCTTTCCTTTGCTAATGACCTGAGGGATTTTGATTGAAAGCTCAATTCTAGCCTTAGCTTCATCATAAGTTCCAAAGACTAGTTTCTTTGGGTCTACTAGTTAATTCACCAGTGCTTCTATGATATCTCTAGTTTCATCAATATTAACCTCATAAGGAAGAGGTTTCACCCATGCAACTCGGGGCCTGACTGCTTGTATGTATACTTTGTCACAATCTACCATAAAGCATACGTCTTCTTTGTATTCCTCAACCAGTTTAGGTGGAATCCGGAACCTATTGTTCATTCTTTCCTTAAAATCTTCAAAGTAATTATCCAAAACACTATCAAAATTATCACCTAACTCTGCAATGAACTCATTTATTTGGTAAAGAATGGGAATATCTTTTCTCCATACTACTTATCCTTTAGGTGATGTCTTGCACAATTTATGCTAGTATGTCCATATTCTCCACAATAGTGACATCTGCACCAGGTGTTGTAGTCCCATCCAAATATGGCTTTGACAAGTTGTTCAACTGGATTGAATGATTTGGATCTACATTGGAATGCCTTGTGACCATGTTTTTCGCATTTGTGAAAGTTGCCTTCAAATTTTGATTTTTCTTTGCACTCATTTGCTTTGTGACCATGCTAATTGCAATTGAAGCATTTACCATTGAATTTTGCTTTTCCATTGCTCCAACATTTGTTTGATGTATGACCTAACTTGCCACAGTGATTACAAGTGGGTTTTTGATTCCTTTGTTCACCTTGTTTGGAGGATTCACCTTCTTCCTTGTAACCAAGACCAGCTTTACCTTTATGTCTATAAAGATTTTCCTCATTTTGTTGATTTAATTGATTCATATCTGCTTGGGATTTCATCATTCTTTCATTGACTTGCCTTTTAGAGATTAGATCATTTTCCAAGCTTTCATTGATTTGTCTCTCAGTTCTTAAATCATTCTGTAGACTTTCATTTTGTACTATGAGAATCCTGATTTCTTCATTTGCATTAGAGAGTTGGTCTATAATTTCTTCATGCTGATGGGATTGATTATCTTCCAATGCTTCTTGTGCTTTGTTTCTTTTTTCCAAAACCGCACATAGCATAATTGACTATATTTCTTGCTCTCTTTTAAGCTTTCTTACCTCTTCTTGCAGAGATCCATTCTTTTCTAGAAGTTCTTTGATTGCCTTGTCAGCTTCTTCTGAACTACTTGATGGTAACAAATCTTCAATCTTTTCTTCAACATAGTGATGGTCATTCATTTGTCTTGCAAGTTCCTTCCTTCTTTTTAGGGATTGAGAGAGATGCTCCTTTGCTTCTTTGAGTTGAACCATGGCCATTTCTAGATCTAGTTTTTTATTTTTAATAAATTTCTCAAGTCTAAATATCTCCATAATCTTAGATCTTTGCTCAAGCTGTCAAACTTTGTCCTGAGAACCAAAAAGCTCGGATACCAATTGTTGGAAATATTCAAGATATAATAGGTTACTAAGAGGGGAGGGGTGAATTAGTAACAATAAAACTTTTAAGTCAATTTAAAATAACCATATACAACATTCACTCATCTAGTCTGCTGCATAAAAAAACTATTAAACATTTAAACCATATATGCATAGAGATTTGGTGACCCAGAAACCTTCCAAAATAGAAAGTAAAACTGGGGTGGGGATGATACCCACAAAGCTTTGTTACTGCAGTATGAAGTTGGCCAGCTAAGGCTTGCAATGATCACTTCTGGTGATCTACCCTATTAGGAGCACAAAGGATTGCTAGATCCACCTTGTTAGAGGATTTACAAACATACTTTACAAGTATGCACTCTGTTAGGAGATTTGAATAAAGACGGTTAAGTCTACTGTGTTAAAGGATTTACAAGAATGATTCACCTATTAGGATGAACCAATAGATCAACTTACAACTTGACTAGATTCTTTATTGTAGATCAACTTGTGTGATTGATGAAATCATTTTTGCTCCTTGTAGACCTTGCTAAGTGTTCTTTACTGCTGATGAATTCGCATATCATATCTTATGTCCGTCTTTCGCAATATTCTATCTCTTCTGTATTCTTGAATGTGTCAATTGAATGATATAATAAATTATATATATACCATTCCAATAATTATTCATGCCAGGTTGGCCAAACACAAGTAAATAAAATATAACTGAGTTGGCCAAATAGTAGAATAAACTCGAGTTCTTCAAACAGACTTGATGACCTTCTGATACGTGGCATCCACTATGTTACTCGGCATCATCATGCACTTGGTAGAGGTAGGGGCTCAGTTCATACTAGTCATACAATGTTGCCTGGAACTCGATAACCATTGGTGACTCGGTAGATATAGTGTCACTCGGTAGAAACTAACTTCTTCATTAACCTCTTGAGCTCGGTTATCACTGAGTGCTTCCTCACTGGGTTAATGCTAAGTGCATCTTCACTCGATTAACACTAAGTGCATCTTCACTCGGTTAATACTAAGTGTATCTTCACTTGGTTAACACTAAGTGCTTCTTCACTCGGTTTGGACTGTATCAATCGATGCTCAATTAGAACTGTGTTGCCATCACTTGGTCTGAACTATATTACTCGATGCTCAGTTAGAACTATGAGATGAGTGTTGTCACTAATGGCAAATAACTTTATGCTAACAAGAACCCTTATTTTGTGCCCTATTTTTCAAAAGGGTTATTGTTTTCAAATTGGCATAGGAGTGCATTATATCCTAAGTTTTTATTTTTTTCATAAAAGATAACATTATTTTTATTTTCTGTCTTTTAAACCCTTTATTTTCTAAGCAATCATTGGCTAGGGTTATATTTCTTGTGTTTGAAAGGATGGTCTTTGTTAGCCATTGATTGTGGCAAGATCAATTAATAGAACTTGCCTTCATTACGGAGATACAAGAGACTTAAGTAAAGTAAGGAAGCATTTTTGAGACACATGTCCCTAAATGATCACGCCACAATGTTTTGACATCTTCTACTTTTATGCTTTGACCTTGGTTATATTCTGCAATGTGGGTAATTCTTTTCATAGTTCTATGTGATCGTCGATTTGTGTTAGATCAATGATCAATGCTTACCCACATTAAGAATATGAAAGAACTTTAAGTAAAGTAGGAAAGTTCCTTTCCAACACATAGCCCATGTTGACATTGGAACCTCATTGCAGTGCAAAGTTTGTAGACTATTAGATTTGTTAAACACTTTTTGTATATTTGTTAGTACCTATCAACACACGTTCAATTTTCCTACAAAGACTGCTTACCCACATTAAGAAAATGCATGATAGTTACACAAAGTGGAGAGGCACTAACAAAACATGTAGAACATAGTGATGTTATGGACTCACCTTGTCAGAAGGTAGTAATGACATTTTTTGTGGCAATTTTCAGATGAGCTAGAGCATAAAGAAAGTATTTCATTTGTTGAATTGGTTGATTGGATCCTAATGGGAAAATATTTTATTCCACCATTGATCTTAGCAAGATTGATAGAGATCACTTACCTAAATTAAGAAAATGATCAAACTTTAATGTGAGCAAGTGCCAATGCACCCCATGGCATAGTGAGACCAAACTTTGGGAAGGTTGCTAAGTCACACCAGGTTGGAAAGCCTTGATGAATTGAAATGCATTCATTGGTGGAACATGACATGTATATGCCAAGTTGGAAATGATTTCATGGGCATGAAAATTCTCAAAATTAATATTGTAGTCTGTGCCATTGTTAGACTTGTCAGAGCACATTGGTTTGAAAGGTGATATCCTATTAGTCAAGATAGCTAACTAGGTGATATAAGGGTACAAGATTTTGTGATCATTGATTTGTACAAGATCAAAGGCTAACACTTACCCACATTATCGAGATGCTCAAACTTTAAATAATGTTGGGAAGTGCTTGTTTGACACATGGCCAAGGGTTTTAAAACTTTAAAGCACATTGTTTATTCAAAAGTAAAGTTGTTCATTGTCGTATGATCAACGGATGAAATTCAAACTTGAAGCTTGACTTGAAATTAATGGCTAATGGGAATTAATGTGCTTCATAACTCCTTCATGTGATTTCAATGCCCTAGTATAATTCATGATTTCACCACTATTGAATCACATAATCATAATAGGCTATCAGAGCACAAGGATTTTCCAAAGCTAGGTCACAAAATTTTTATGAGGTGTTCAGTGAATTACAATGATTTTCAATAGAGAAAGAGGCACAATTCAGCGGGTGAGTGATCTACAACTTGTGAAAATTAAGAAATTTGTGTTGTGAAGTTTAAAGTTTTCAAAAAGTGCCTCAACTCCAGGTATTCTTCTAAAACCCACTATATCTAAACCTATTGATATGAAATCTATGTTGTCCCAAATAATGCTAAAGGTACCTTTATCTAAACTATGTAGAACTAAAGAGCATAAAAGAAAAGCCTTGTCATTGTTGGAAGGGATAGGAAATAATGACAATATTGTAGAACAAAATGTAATTCAACAAACCCCATTGGTAGTAGAAGATAGTGGTATTATGTATTGAATTCCCCAAATTTTCTTGGATGATTTATCAGTAGCATATATGGAACATATTGACCCCTTCTTTCTTAGTCTGATTATAACGGGAATAACCCTAAAAAAGTGCATGATAGATTCAAGAGCCTCTAACACCATCATGCCCTTAAAAGTAATGGAATCACTAGGGTTGAAATTAGACACTAAGCAAGGAAGATGTAGAGGTATGCATGCTAAAGAAGTTCTAGTTATAGGTACTATCAATGCTCTACCATTTAAGCTAATTGCATACCTTGAGGTAGAATTGAATATGTCAGCCCTTGTAGGTGATATTCCTCCACACTATGAAATGTTGCTCTCTAGAAAATGGAGTGTTGCTATGGGAGATAGCCTAAAATGTGACCTAACCTTTGCAAATTTTCACATAGGAGATAAGGCTATTAAATTAGATAGAGAGCCAAGGGTTAGTCATATTTTGGGGGAAGAAATTGACATAGATTCTACTTGTTTCTTAGGACACATATGTGAATGCATTCAAAGCTGAGTTAATTATCCAAGAAGTTGAGAAGTTTCCTACTATGATTAAGCATGAAGTTGAGTGTTGTATGGATTCACCAGTATTATGGATCATGTATTTTAATGGGGCTAGCTCTAAGGAAGGTTCAAGGGTAGGGGTGGTTTTTTGTTTCTCCTAAAAATAATACTTTTAGATACTCCTTCACCCTAAATTTTTTATGCACCAACAATATAGCTGAATATGAAGCTCTGTTTTTAGGATTGAACGTTACTACCCACCATGGAATTAAAATTTTGCATGCTATAGGTGATTTTTAATTGGTTATCTCAAAGATAAGGGAAACATATGTCTCTAAAAATAAAAGATTAAAATAATATAGAAATGTTATCTGGGATTAGATAGAATTCTTTGATGCATTTGGTATTTCATAGAGAGAGAAAACTAAGAATAAGATGGCCAACCTATTAGAAAATGTAGAAATTAAACCAAAGGATGTATCATTGGTAAGAATTTCACAGATTGAGGTCTAGAATAAACCCTCAATACTTGAAAAATATTGAACATTGGCAAGTATTTGAAGATGACAAAGACATTGTAAATTTCTTGTTGAATGAAGATAAATACCATGGTCAAGAATTGGATTGTGGTGATTTGGTTGAAACAATAGATGGTAAGGAAACATTTTTTGGTCAAGAGGTCATACAATTAAAGACTAATAAAATACCTAAGTATCTGGTTGTTTTAGAGAACAAGTTTTGACTTCTAAGATAGGGTAAGACCTAGGGTGATAGATTATAAACCTCAAGGGCTAGAAGAAATAAATCTTGGAACTAATGAGGCCCCCAAGAAAATTTATATTGGTAAAAATTTATAAACTAAAATCATAAAGCCTTTGACTAACCTATTGAAAAAATATAGACATCTTTTTGCATGGTCATATGAGGATCTTAAGGCCTATAGAGAAGACCTTTTCCAACATGTTGTACCATTGAAAGAAAATGTGAAACCTTTTAGGTAGAAGTAGAGACCAATAAATCCCACCCTAGCACCCAAAATGCAAGAAGAATTGATGAAATTAAGGGATGGAGGGATAATTAAACCTATTAAAAATTCCACTTGGGTCTCAAATCTAGTACCTATCAAGAAAAAGAATGGAGACATTAGAACATGCATGGATTTAAAAAATCTAAACATTGCTTCCCTGAAAGATAATTATGGGTTACCAAAAATGGAGGCTATGTTGTAGCGAGTAAGTAGTTTTGAACTTATGTCCATGATGGATGGGTTCTTGGGGTATAATAGGTCTTGGTGAAAGAAGAAGAGTAGTTTAAGACATCATTTACGACTCCATGGGGAACTTATGTCTATGTGAGAATTCCATTTAGATTGATTAATGCTATTTCCACTTTTCAAAAGGCTATGGATGTAGCTTTCCATGAGTACATTAGTAAGTTTATGGTTTTATACCAAGATGACCTACAATTTATTCCAAAAGGGATGAAGACCATTGTAGACATTTGGAGAATATTTTTATCAAAGCCTTGGAATATGGAGTGTCATTAAACCCAAAGAAATGTACATTTGGGGTGACAAAAGCTAGGTTACTAAGACACATAGTATCAAAAGATGGTGTACAAATAGATCTTGGGAGAGTGGTAGCCATTGATAAGGTTCCTTAACCAAAGAATGTGAAGGGATTACAATATTTCTTTTGGCAAGCTAACTTTTTGAGGAGGTTTGTTACTAAATTTGCTGAGATTAGTAGATCTATTTCAAAAATACTTAAGAAAGGAGCTACTATCAACTAGAATGGTGAACCTTCACAGGCATTTTAGGATATTAAAACTACCATAAAGAATTTTCTAGCCCTTAGGACTCCAAATTACAAAAAACTAATGCACATATTCTCTTTTGCATCTTTCCATACTATAGTTGTAGTCTTGTTGCAGAAGAATGAGGAAAGATATGAATAGCCAATTGCATTCTTCAACATATCATTATAGCCTACTAAATTGAAATATGAGATTAATGAGAAATAGGCTTATGCCTTGGTAAAAGTTGTTAAGGATTTTAGATGCTACTTGATAGGTTCCATTGCCATTGCATTTGTACCTGGTGCTGCTATAAAAGACATATTTTCTCAACAAGAAGTATTAGGTAGAAGATGCAAATGGATCAACAGGATCCAAGAGTTTAACATTGAAATAAAGATTAAAAAATTGGTGAAAGTCTAGGGATTAGCTAAACTTATGGCTTAGTCCAATTTGGATACTAATCAAATAAAGTTGGCGACATATGACTTAGAGTTAGGTTTGTGTGATATGGACCACTATGAATAGTATATTAATGTTATCCATTATCTATAACACATGGAAGCTCCTCCTCATCCGATTGAAAATGAAAAGAGAAGCATCAAGTTACAAGCCATAAGATATATTATTGTTTAGAATAACTTATGGTGGAGAAATTTTGAACGAATACTGCTAAAGTGTGTTGATCAGAAGAAATCAACAGACATATTGAATGAGATGCATACTGGAGTTTGTGGAGGACATAATATGGCCAAGACAACTATACATCAAGTGATGAGAGCTAGATTTTAGTGGCATTCTCTTTTTAAGGATGCTCAAGTAATGATTAGAAAATGTGATACTTGCTAGAGATTTGCAGGTAAGCTAAAAAATTTAGGAAACACCCCATTAAAACTAGTGGAAGTTCAAGCACCATTCCAACAATGGGGAATGTATTTTATAGGTGAGATTTCTCCCAAGTCTAGTACTAGTTATTCCTAGATATTAGTTGCTACTAATTACTTTACAAAATAGGTGGAGGCAATCCCTAAAAAAAATGCAACTAGAAAAATTGTCAATAATTGTTGTTTAGTGTGGAGCCTAATCAATCCCCAAGTGGGAGATTGTTAGATTATGGTGACTAATCAGGAAAGTACTGTACATATTTTTTTGGGCTGTGGCTGACATGGTAGCTGACATATTATGGCTAACATATGGCCAAAATGTTATAACCCTAAAGTGGTTTAATACTTGTATAAAAGGGTTTAGGGTTGGGTATTTTTCATTATGTTGTGATGCAAAATTGGTTCTTACGGTGGTATTGAGCTGTAAGGGATTACTGATTGTAATCAAGTTGTAATCACTAGATTGTAATAAGATCAGACTTGTTGTTTGGTGGACGTAGCCCAGGGATTGGGTGAACCAAGTTAAATATTGGTGCCTTGTGTTCTTTTCTGTGTGATCTATTATTTTCTGTTATTGGTTATATTTGCATGTAGTTTTTTTTTTTTTTTCCATGGTTTATCTTAACAAGTGGTATCAGAGCTTGGTTTCGGCCTGGTCATGGGTTCAAATCTCCTCAGTGCCTTCCTGACTCATGTAAGAACCTGGTATGTGCATCGAGGGGGAGATTTTTGGGTGATGCGATGCACTCCCCTGCCCACAAGTGGTTAATTATGTGGTGTTCCATGTTCACTAACAGTCCTAGCTTTTGGTGCAACAGAAAATGGGCCCTACAATTGGTATCAGAGTGAGGTTGTCTTTCAGTTATCCTTTGCAGGAAAGTCTCACGGTTGAGTGGGAGTTATGGAAAATAAGGGTAAGCTGAGGGTTGATAGGTTTAATGGGCAAAACTTCCAGTTACGGAAGATGCAAATGGAAGACTATCTATATCAAAAAGATTTATGAAAGTTGTTGGAAGGCAAACCCAAGAATCAGGGAACTATGTCAGAGGCTAAATGGGATCTTTTGGACAGAAAGACACTTACAAGCATTCAGTTATGCTTGGCACCATCGGTGCCATTTAATATTATAAAAGCAAAGATGATATATGATTTGATGAAAACCCTAGCGATACTGTATGAAAAGCCCTCTGCTTCAAACAAGGTATTTCTCATGAAGCATTTATTTAATATGAAAATGGTAGAAGGTGGATCTGTTGTAGATTATTTAAATGAATTTAATACTATTACTAGTTAGTTATCTTCTGTGGGTATCATTTTTGATGAAGAAATTAGGGCTCTCTTGATTTTGTGTTCTTTGTCTGAAAGCTGGAATGATGTGGTAATGACAGTGAGTAATTTTGTTCCTGGATCTAGTACCCTAAAATATGATGATGTGATCAGTGTTGTTTTGAGTGAGGAAACTCATAGGAAATCCTCAAGTGGATCTACATCAGGAAGTTCTTTGAATGCACAAAGCAAGGGAAAAATAACTGAAACAGGAAGTAACTCTGGAAATCGTGGGAAATCAAGAGGAAAGTCAAAGGGGAGGAGGTCTCAATCGAGAGGACCAAATGATTGCTGGTATTGTGGGAAACCAGGGCACAAAGAGAAAGATTGCCGGAATCAAAAGAAAAATGAAGGAGATAAATCAGATGGAGACAAGGAGGTAAATGTGGTAAGTAAAAAATCCGAAGAGGATGCTTTGCTTCTGTCTTTAGAGAGTGTTGATGATTCATGGATTTTAGATTCTGGTGCTTCATTTCATGCTAAACCTCATAGAGGTTATTTCATTGATTATGTCCAAGGTGATTTTGGGCTTGTTTATTTGGGGGATAATGAACCCTTTCAGATTGTTGGAAAGGGAAAAATTAAGATTAAGTTGCAGAATGGGAATCATTGGCTACTACATGAGGTAAGACATGTTCCAAGGTTGAGTAGAAATTTAATTTCAGCTAGGCAACTCAGTGATAAGGGTTGTGTAGTTACTTTTAATGATAAAAATTGGAAGGTTTCAAAAGGTTCCCTTGTAGTAGAAAAAGGTGTGAAAGTAGGCACCTTATATCGTTGTACAGGTCATATTGTTCCTACTACTTTGATTGTTTCAGAGAAAAATGAATGTTCAGGAACAATTGTTGCAGTTGAGCAGGAAGAACAAATAGTTGTTGTAGATTCTTATAAAGCGCTGTGGCACAATAGACTTGGGAACATGAGTGAGAAAGGTATGAAAGTACTTCATTCAAAGAAAGTTTTACAAGGTCTGAAATGTGTTAATATGGATTTTTGGGAAAGTTGTGTGTATGGAAAACAAAAGAGAGCGAGTTTTGTAAAGATTGGGAAGGAAAACAAAAAGGAGAAATTAGAGCTTGTGCATACAAATGTATGGGGACCAGCTCAGGTATCTTCCTTTGGTGGCTCTCATTATTATGTTACATTTATTGATGATGCAACTAGAAAAGTATGGGTTTATTTCCTTAGACAAAAATTTGATGTATTTCAAACTTTTAAGAAATGGAAATGCTTGGTTGAAAATGAGACTAGTAAGAAATTAAAATGTCTCAGATCTGATAATGGTGGTGAGTATTGCAGTCATGAATTTGAAAATTATTGCTCCACTAATGGTATTCATAGACAAAAAACTATTCCAAGGACTCCACAGGAAAATGGAGTGGCTGAACGCATGAACAGGATTATAATGGAGCGCGCAAGGAGCATGAGGTTGCATAATGGGTTTCCCTTACACATGTGGGTGGAGGCTATCAATACTACAGTATATTTGATTAATAGAGGTCCCTCTACTCCTTTGGGCTATGGTATTCTAGAGGAAGCATGGACTGGTAAGAAGGTGAGTTATTCTTTTCTCAAGACCTTCGGTTGCGAAGCTTTTGCTCATATAGACTCTAAAAATAGAACCAAGCTAGAAGCTAAATCAAAGAAATGTGTCTTTTTTGGATATGGCATTAATGAATTTGGTTATAGGCTTTGCAATTTTGAAAATCTTAAAATTGTTAGAAGTTGAGATATCATATTCAATGAGAAAGTGTTGTACAAAGATCTGTTGCAGCAACATGAGAAGAAAGAAGATGATTATGTAGTGTTGGATGATACTCTAAAAGTTGATGTTCCAACCATTCCTCATGATGTGCAACAACTACAACAACAAATACCACACGCACCAGTGAATGTTAGATGGTCAATGAGGCAAATTAGGCCTCCACAAAGATTTTCTCCCTCTTTGTATTCTATTTTACTTACTGATACTGGTGAACCTGAAAGTTATGATGAAGCTATACAAGTGGATACTAAGATTTAATGGGAGTTTGCAATGAAAGATGAAATGGACTCTTTGCTACAGAATAAGACATGGGATCAATGCAAGTTGCCTACAGGTAAAAAGGCTTTACAGAATAAGTGGGTTTACAGGTTGAAAGAAGAGGAAGGAGGTAAGAAAAGATTTAAGGCCAGGTTAGTTGTAAAAGGATTTATATAGAAAAAGGGAATTGATTTTGATAAGATATTTTCTCTTGTTGTTAAAATGACTTCTATCCATACTGTTTTAAGTCTTGTGGCTACTGAATATTTGCATTTAGAGTAGTTGGATGTTAAAACAACCTTTCTTCATGGTGATTTGGATGAAGAAATATATATGGCCCAACCACAAGGATTTGAGGTCAAAGGTAAGGAGAACTTAGTATGCAAATTGAAGAAAAGTTTATATGGCTTGAAGCAAGCACCTCAGCAATGGTATCTGAAATTTGACAGGTTTATGGATGAGCATGGCTATAACAGGTGTCATTCATATTATTGTGTTTATTTTAAGAGGTTGGATGATGATAGCTACATTATTTTATGTCTATATGTTGATTTTATGTCTATATGTTGATGATATGCCAGCTAGCACATGCATTTTCTATGAAGGATTTGGGAGTAGCAAAAAAAATCCTTGGTATGAATATTTGCAGAGATAGGAAGAATAGAACATTGACGCTATCTCAAGCTGATTATGTTGAGAAGCTATTGCAACATTTCTCTATGGAGAATGCTAAAGCTGTCAGCACACCTTTACCTGGTCATTTGAAATTGACTAAGGAGATGTGTCCCAAGACACAGGAAGAGGAGGATAAGATGTTTAAGGTACCCTATGCTTCAGCTATAGGAAGCTTGATGTATGCTATGGTATGCACTAGGCTAGATATTGCACATGCAGTGGGAGTCATTAGCAGGTATATGAGTCATCCAGGATTTGAGCATTGGAATGCTGTCAAGTGGATTCTTAGATATTTGAGAGGAACATCCAATAAGTGTTTACACTTTGGGGGCTCTAATACTAATTTACAAGGCTATGTTGACTCAAATTTGGCTGGGGATATTGATAGTAGGCGGAGTACCATAGGTTATGTCTTTACTATTGGTGGGATAGCCGTGAGCTGGGATTCTAGGTTACAGAAGATTAATGCTCTATCCACTATAGAGGCAGAGTATGTTGCTGCTACAGAGGCAGCTAAGGAGATGATATGGCCTCAGTTCTTCTTGGAAAAATTGGGACATCCTTAGAAGGATAATTATTTTTTCACAGATAGTCAAAGTGCCATTCATCTTGCTAAGGATTTAGCTCTACATTCTAAGACCAAACACATATAGGTGCAGTACCATTTCATTCGGTCAATTTTGGAGGATGGACAGTTAAAGCTAGAGAAGATACATACTAATGACAATCCAACAGATATGTTGACAAAGGTTGTAACAAGGGAGAAGCTAAACTCCTCTTTAGCTTTGGTTGGTATTTTAGACTGAACATGAATAAAAGAACAACAGAGTCCAAGGTGGTTTAATCTAGTGGGCACCCCATGTGGTAGTGGTATTGGTACAGGATCAGTCTTCGAGTGGGAGATTGTTGTTTAGTGTGGAGCCTAATCAGTCCCCAAGTGGGAGATTGCTAGATTATGGTGACTGATCAGGAAAGTACTGTACATACTTCATAAATAGTGGGGTTCGAGGCATTGCCTCAAAATTTTTTTTGGCCTGTGGCCGACATATTATGGCCGACATATGGCCGACATGTTATAACCCTAAAGTGATTTAATACTTGTATAAAAGGGTTTAGGGTTGGGTTTTTTTAATATGTTGTGATACGAAATTGGTTCTTACGGTGGTATTGAGCTGTAAGGGATTACGGATTGTAATCAGGTTGTAACCACTAGATTGTAATAAGATCAGACTTGCTGTTTGGTGGACGTAGCCTAGGGATTGGGTGAACCACATTAAATATTGGTGCCTTGTGTTCTTTTCTGTGTGATCTATTTTTTTTTTTTATTGGTTATATTTGCATGTAGTTTTTCTTTCTATCCGTGGTTTATCCTAACAATAATTTCTTGCTAAATAACATTATTTCCATATTTGGTTGTCCTCAAAAAATTGAAATAGATAATGCAATGTGCTTTAGGTCTGAGGAGTTCATGAAATTTTGTAACGAATATAGAATTACACAATCAACTCCTTCTCCTTACCATCCATAAGGAAATGGATAGGCTAAATCCACAAATAAGAGCTTACTAAAGGTAATAAAAAGGACATTAGATGATAATAAAAAAGCTTAGGATTCTAAACTCCAATTAGCAATATGGGTTGATAGGGTGACCGTGAAGAAAGCCATTGGTGTAGCACCTTTTGATATTGTGTATGGAATTTAGGTAAGAATGCCTTAGAATAACCTGGTAGGGCTCTATAATTGCATCTAGTTGTATGATGAAGATATTATTGATGATATGCAAGAAAGGTTGGATGAACTTGTAGGACTAGTAGAAACCAAGAGAGAAGCATATCTCAAAAACCAAAAGTTGCAACTACAGGTCAAGATATTATATGATAGAAGAACAATGAATAAGAAGTTTAAATTTGGAGATTTGTTCCTCATGTGAAATGAAAGAATTGAAGAGAAAGGAAAACATGACAAATTTGACCCTATATGGTTGGGTCCCTATCTACTTGAAGCTTCATGGGGAGATGATTCTTATTCGTTGAGGGATTTATTAGGTAACATTCTTGAATTGCTAGTTCATGGACAGTTCTTGAAGAGGTATTTTTGCTGAAATACTTGTTTGATCCATCAATAGTAGTTTTATTTTTTCTATACATTTGTATATCCTTTGAACTTTGTATAGTTTTAATGTGCATAGTCTTGTCCCTATTGTTGTTCCTCTCTAAGAGTTATCAGGTTTAAAGGAATGTCAAGTTTGTGGTTTTCTTTTCCTAGGGATTCTAAGCTCTTATTTGAATCTAGTGTTTCAAGGTCCCCAGATAGAGCCACTATTGGTCTAATTTTTACAAAATAAAATTTTCCTATTCTAGGTATAAAATAAGAGTAATTTTTATGTCTTGCCTGCTAGGGTTTTGATTTTTTGTTGTTCCAATTTTAAAATTTTAAAACCTTATGAGAAACTCTATTAAACCCTAAGCTTTATGCCTAGGTCTTGTTCTTTTTAAATTTTAATGGGGTGCGAAGCTATTTTGAATTTCAAATGTTCTTTTGGGAACCACTTAAATTACCACTTTTCTAGTGCTTGTCATCAAAATTGTTTCCACCATCCAATCTTTATAAGATCTATGGCAGTAGTTATGTCACATAGAGAAAATGTGAGGTAATTGGAATAGTAGTGTTAGAAAGTGGAAAGTGGGTGCTAGAATCTTGATTGATTCCACTTTTCTGTGATGTGATTGATGTCAAGGTTGTTAGTACTAAAGAAGGGACTAGTTGGAACAAGTTGAAATCGACATAACCAAAGTTTGGGTTTTCCTATTGAGTCGCTATGTCATGACCAGAAAAAGAATGTGCCTTGCCAGTAGCGACATAGCACCTTATCAAAGAATAGAAAGGATGGCAGGGTTTTGAAAAGAGATGAGCACCGTAAAGTTCTTAGTTGTAATGAGGTCATGTACTTTCAATACACTGTCAGAGGAATTGATTATAGTAATCATGATGGAAACATGGAGATCTTCCCAACATCAGAATTTCAATAGTATTATGGAGGTTGCTATGTCACGATTGAGAAAATAAGGAATCCCGCTAGTAGTAACATAGCACCTTGATAGAAATTCAGTTTGTGATAGCAATTTAAAAGGTGGGTCCCAACAATCCTTTCATCAAAATAAGCCATGTAATCACCTTGACACATTGGCATCTTGCAAAGAAACGTGTATGCTTCAAAATTTTAAAGAACATGGGAGGTCACTATGTTGCAATCGAAAAGTCCTTGCTTTCTGCCAGTAGTGACATAGCGCCTTGCCTAAAAATATGAAACATGATGAGCCCAGTCTATGATGTCACAAAAATAATTAAAATAGTGAATTATTTACCAGCTTGTCAAGATATTTCCAAGTTAGACAGTGACATGGACCCACACACAAATGGAAAGAGTAGATAAAAACTGTGATCGTTAGATTAAACATGGATCAACAATCGTCACCAAGTCACTATCGAGAATTGCACACTATTTACTTAATGAGACATGGAAACTAAAGGAAAGAATGTGGGGAGCCACCATAGTTAATACAATATCAATGTAGATTTTTCACCATTAGATCAAGTTTAGATCAATGTCACTCACTTCGTCGCTATGGGGAGTTGCTTTTTCTTTAAGGGTAGCAACATGGTGACCAAAGGAATAAAAGAAGGGACCCACCATATTTTTATTGAACCATGAATCAAATGCATATCATCAAATTCAAATGAAATCAATGGTTGTCATTATGTTGCATAAACAACATGCTCACTTTTTATGCATATTGATGTAGCGACTTGGTGACATGTGTCCTCGAGAATTAGTGGGTCTAGTTTATATCACCAGTAGTGAAGGAAAAGCACATGTGGAGAAATTTCATTGGATTTACTTCTAGTATGGTGAGAGAAAAATGAGTCATTCCTATTTTAGCTCCCGGATCATCAAATTTTTTGAGATCAATGGTGTAAATTTGAAAATAGAAGGTGATGCCACCCTATTTGCCTTACAGTTCATTTATGAGGAATGAAAGCTCCTCATGTGAGTATAAAATGGAGTATATTGCAAAAAAAATTTCCATTTCCATCCCACGCAAACAAGATTTCAAGCTTCCAAACAAAAGAGTTATTGAGAGTTGATGTTGGATGTGATCAAACGTGAAAGAATTTCCCTTTGTTCACAAAAAATATCGTAGAATTATAGAGCAAGATAAGCAAAGAATCAAGTAAGTTCTTGTGCACCATACTTATTGAAGTAATCTAGTTTTCTACAAATTGTTTTCACTATGCCTCCAAAGAAGGTTCTCTCAAGTTAGAGATAATATTTGGCTAGGAATATCCATGATGATCTTCTTGAATTACTACCTAAATCCACAAATGAAACTATTAAAGTTAAAATGTTAACCTCATTAAACCCTGGACTCAAAATTATAGATGGATTATATGATAGGGGAAATTGGGTTAGGGATGCCAAAACTTCTCAAACTAGGCTTTCTTTGTTCAAAAAATGGTTTTTCAAAAGGAATTTATTTTCCCATCATGCAAATATCTGGAACTTTGATTTGGGAAAGCTAGTGGTTCCTAGTGTTTTTATGGATTATGACCTCTTAGAGGCTGTTGCAAAAAATTATGATTTAGCAATTAGAGTAGTGAGAAGAATTCATAGTGAGATTCTGATCACAATCAACCTTGAGGAGATTTGAGAGGTATTTGACCTATGGCCATTGATAAAATATCATGTACCTATTGACCTACAAGAGTCAGAAAAAGAATATTTATCAAAGAAGGATGCAATTAGGTAGGGTGCATTGAGGGCACATATAGGCACAATCAAAAATTCACCAGCAATCACAATATCCTCTAGGGAACCTTTCAAAAAGGGGTATTTCAATACCCAGTCACTCTTCTTTGTTGATGGATATGTTGGTAAGGAAATGAAGTTGAATAGAGAACAAGATGGAGAAGCATTGCCAATCTAGTTATGGAGTGCATATATGACATGGGATGTAGAAAAAGCTAGTTTTGTCAAATTTTATAAGTACTTTGCTTCAAAATTAAGGTTCCTTTTATTAACTGACAATCCCAGAGTGCCTAAGGCATTGGTAAGTCTTATCAAGCCCATGGATAATCGTATTGGTTTAAAAGTATCACATAATTGGGGAGACATTATCCCATACTATGTTTCAACTATTTTTAGGATTTATGGTTCCAAAGGAGCTCCTAATGTATTACCCTACCATGTGCCATTAAAAGTAGGGGTAGCTGAGATTTTGTGGCAGGTAGTAGGATTGGAGGAAAATTATTTGATGAAAAGGGAAATAGGGTCAATTTCCCCAACTTGCATTGCAGCTCACCAATTTGTGATTACAAAAGGTGGTTGGCTATCCCTTTACAAAATATTAGACCAGTATAAGATGGTTGTGTCTCATTCCCCTTTTTGTGACACTGGGAGATTCTATGACTTGGCTTTTAGGCATAGAGCTAAGCTTAGTAAAAATAAAACATTAGCCATATTACCCTGAGGACATAATAAGAAATGAGTTCTCATTGTAGGAGCAAGAAACCAAGAAAGAAAAATGAAGGCTTTTCTCAAGGGTTTGGTAGTTTATCCATTGTTTTGATGGAGATTATAATCCTCTGGATAATGCTAGTATAATGGTACATAGAATCAAAAAACCCATGATTAGTTTTCCTAAAATAATGGAAACTATGAATGGAAAAAACCAATTTTTTATTAATACTTAGCCAGATAAGGCCAAAGAGGTTATGAGGAGCTTGGCATTCACTCAAAATGTAGGGGTAGGACATTTGTTTGTCAAAAAGAGGTCAGGTTATACTCTGATACAAAATAAGAAGGCCACTATGAATAAGGGTAAACAAATAGAAGGATCCACTAGTGTTGTCTAGGAAGAGAGACCTGATGAGCCCTTCCCTAAGAGGTGAAAAATAATAAAAGATCAAGGCCCTCACATTGATGAATATTAACCTAAACAATCCCCTTTGCAGATTGGAGAGGAACAACTCACTCGAGAGAAAATTGAAAAGTTGGGGTCACAAGAAGGATCTTTTATTACTCGAGTAGAATTAGATGAGGGAAACCCCTAGGAGCCTCTTATGCCAAGCCTAGATTTGATAGTGGTAGATTATAAAGGAAGGGAACTAGACCCTGTGATAGAGCAAGCTAGTCATCAATTTTTGTCAGATGATAGTTTTGTTAAGTCTAGAGTCTTCCATCAGTTTGCATGGAGAACAAACATAGGAAAGTATGAGGAAAAATGTAACAAGTTAAGAATAGAGTATCCAGAACTAGATGAGGAAGCCTTGCAAAATCAAGTAAAAGAAGAGATGATGCATGAATTCCTAAGTATAAACCCGAAAGAGGGGAGGTAGATGGTGAAAGCATCAAATATTTTATTGCTACCCAATTGGGATATAGAAAATGCTCTAATTTTTAATTTCGTTTCAAATAAATTGGACCTATAGGATTAAAACAAGAAAGAATTCCAAGGTACTACATTTAGTGATGACTAGGCCACCTTAGTTATTTTGTCATTAAGGAAAGGATCAAGGGCTATTTCATCATAGCCAAATGACTCTGGATTAACGGTAATATCATTGTAAAAAGAGTAGCAGATACCACCCATGTAGAGGCAACACATATGAATGTTGGAACATCTCAGTTCATTCTAGCTACTACAGAGAAAGAAGAGAAGGAAATGTTTGAATTGTAGAGTAAATATGAAAATATTTTAGAAGCCTATAATAAAAAAGTTCAAAAGAGAATTGAACTTGAGCTTAAGGTGTTGGGATAGTCTACTAGGCCTAGGATCACATAGTCTTGCCCACTAGTAGAACCTTTTAAATCCACTCCTCTCATAGAAATGCCAGATATTCCAAAAAGGCCACAATATTACACATATTAAGATTTTGAAGAAGAAAAGAGAAAACTATGGGCACAACATGTAGAGCTAAATGTGCAATATGAAGACAAACTGAGAAAGGCTCTCATGTATCTGGTTAATAAAATTGAAAGGCCATTGTTTTATGATCAATTAGCAAAGGTAATTAACATGTGGGATGAAATAAAAGCAAGTGATGAGGCCTTGAAACCTATTGTTTATAAGTGGAGTAAGAGGAGAAAGGTAATCACATTCTTGTGCTACTCTGTCATAAGGTCTTCACATGATCACATTAAAATAACTTTTGGTCTTTCTCATGATCTCCCAGAATTTGATGATAAGAGAGTTGAGCTACAAAGAAGTATTGTTAGCTATTTGGACAAGTACAAGAGTAAGAAAATTGATTTATTCCCACTTGCTTTGGTTAAGAAAAATAAATTGAAAAATAAAGATGAATGGGCTAAAGAATTAGATGATCTATTTTGTTTAAGAATGAAAGAAGTCATAAATGAAAAAGGAGATGCATGGTGAGTAGCCATGATAGAGGAAATAGTGAAGGCCTAGTTATTCTTTGATTCTTTAAAGAAAAATTGTGTTAGTATTGATAAAGAGGTAGAATATGTGATCAAAAAGCTAAGTGATATTATACAGTTTAATTAGCTAGATGAAACCCTCTTAGACAAGTGGATGATTGATGTTTCTTTTGATGAGAAGTGGGAAGAGGTTAAGAGTGATGAGGATGAGATGAATCCAAATAAAATACGTATCATTGATACACCTTCAAAAGATCAAAAGAGAGAAGAAGACAAAGAAGGGAAAGCATCTCATGTGGAAAGTACCTTGGGTGAGATGGATGATGTGGCAAAAATGAAACAAAATATAAATGTCACTTTGGTAGTACAAATGATGCAAGTGGAAATGCTAGAGTAGAGGTTAATTTGTAGGAATTAGAGCCTAACTGATGAAGACAAAACCCAAGAACAGAATGGACACAACAGAAAAGGGAAATTGTATTAACTAAGAAAATAAGCTAGTACAACAGTACAGGAAAATAAACTTCAAAACATGCCCTAAGGGCTTACAATAGCATAAATCTGGAGATAATTTCTCCTTTCAGTACCTCCTCTCAATCTCCACTCCGAACTGCCTTTTACAATGCCAAAAATCTCCTTAAATAGACCCCGGAGGGTTAAGGACTAGGAGTACATTCTAGAAAGTGCTAGTAGGAATCCACCGACCAAATAGAAGGTTCCAGAAGCTGCATTAGAAGTTGGTGCAAATCTAGAAGAATCTAGAAATGGTAACAGAACTTCTGGGAGGCATAACTTTTGAACCGTAGCTCCGATTGAGGAACTGTTTACATTTTTGAAAAGCTCTTGAAGCTCTCTATAGCCCTATGAACAAGCTTCACTCAGCCCCCATTTTTGGCCCTTTTTGAGGTCATTTAATGCCCCTAACCTGACTTTGAAGCATTCTTAGGAGGTCTCCAAAACTCGAAAAACTGCAATAACTTTCAAACCATGTTGCCTTTTGACCTGATTCTTTTTCTGGAATGCTCTAAATTACAATTACATTCATCTAGCCAATTCACACCTTCTAGTTCACCAAAATGATGGCCCAATTATATGCTCCTATTTTTTCAAGATTTTCTAGCACACTGATAGTTGAACTGTGAGAGTTGGAACCTTTATTTGACCCAAATGGGTATCCAAAAATGAAAACACATGAAACAAAAACTAAGTCTAAGTACATTTTTTTGGGTGACACAGGATTTCCCTTATACCTCTGGATGCTCCTACATCACTAGCACATCATTGGAGAACTTGATAGCTACATATGTTGAGGACTTAGAAAAACTAGAGGCCAATCATGGGATTTTTAGCATTTGAAAATGTAATAGAGGAGGGGCCTAACAAAGGAATAATTTTATATACAAGTATTTATGTTACACATTTTTTTGTCTTTTTGTGTCAGATAAATGTAAATATATTTTTTCTAGTTGACATCTATTAGGTCTCTATGCTTGAAGCTTGTTGCATCTCACTCAATTTAAGTGAGATTCCTAGGCTCGAGAAGGGTCTGATTTCATTGTTAATTTTGGTCTATACTAAATATGGTTTGGTCTAGATTATTAGTGCAAAACTTATGATGTATTTTCTTTGCAAATACTTGGGAATATATTGATGTTACAAGGGTCTAATGTTTTTTCTAGAGTCATTATGAGTTTTATTATAATTGTATACAATTTGCAAAGAAGATTAATACAAAGTTGAACTGTCCCCATATTTTTTCTTGCTGAATTTTGTCTCCATTGTTATTACTTGGTCATTCTGATGTTGTGTGAGCAAAATTTGTCCAATTGAATGCAATTCACTTAGATTATATGCCAATTCATTATTCCTATTGATTCAATGAATTAAGTAAATGCTCTAGTGAATTTTATAGGGTTTCTAAGGTAATAGGAAGGATGTCTATAAGAATGAAGTCCAGTAAGAATTGCCAATAGTATTGGTTGTATGCAATCAATTAGATCTATAAATTTAGAGTCTGAATCCCAATGGATAAAGCACTAATCTAGTTAATCTAGTCTACAGAAAGAAAGATCATGAATAAGCACTAATTCTTAAATCAAAATCAATTTTTTTTTACCATTTGAAGAGTTTTAAAAAGGGTCGGCACTCTTTTACATCAAATTTTTGAGTTTTAGATAGGTACTATTTTCAAAAATATTTGTAAACCTCAGGAGAATTATGACCAAATCTGCTTATAAGGGATGTATATCATCTAAAAATGTCAAGGAATGGATAAAAAATGTCAAGGAATGGATAAACTATGTACATGTTAGAGATTTGAGATGAGAATCAAAATGAAACCAAAAGGATTCTCATACATCAACATTCATTTGAATCATCCCCTAGGTATACCCACCTTGGTTCTATAGAGCCTAGAAAGTAGAAAACCATTCTTGGTTTTGTTGAAGTTTGATCCAAGTAATATGCATACATAATTGTTAATGGGAAGTAGCTAGTACTTAGATTTGTGAGTATTATTATCTTGGTATTGAGCTTTCATTGTTAGTAGTTGAAAAAACACCAACACTATGAAAGAGGTGCACGTTCAGGTTAAACAAACCTTAATGGAAGAAAATATGAATTTGGAAAAAAATAAGGATGAGGGGAGAAGGGAGCTATAATTCCAAGTGGGAGAACTAGTAATGGTTTACTTAAACAAGGCTAGACTACCAAAGGGAATACCGAGTGAGTTGTAGATGAGAAGGATTGGAACATGCAAGATACTTGAGAAGTATGAACCCAATGCCTATAAGATAGACCTACCAAAGGACATGGATATCTCTCCCATCTTTAATGTGAAATATAGTTTACCATATAAGGGGTCGAAGGTGGATGAATGATAGGACTAGGAGGAATTGGACACGGATGTTATAGACTTGAAAGTACCAAAAAGGTTGCCACCACAAGTGGAAAAGATCTTGGACTCCAGAGTGAAGAAAAGTAAAAGAAACAAGGTGTATAAGGACCACTTAGTAAAACTAAAGGATAAACCTAAAGTTGAAGCTACTTGGATTGTAGAGAGTGATTTCAAGGTGTAGGGCATCAACAAGGATCTAATCAATCTAAAGGTACCTTGAGCTCTTGTTGACAGTGGGAGAATGGAGTAGGAGCCCCTAGGGGTAAGGTCAAACCCTAAAGGCATTTTGGTTTGTAAATGGTCTAAATAACCATGAAAAAAATAACCCAAGGCAATTTTAGGAAATCTAATTTGGTTGATTTGAGTATAGGAGTTAAAAGTTGTGAAGTAGGTCCTAGGAAGCAAAAAGTTCCTCAAAGTGCTTAAACCAGAAAAATAATGTGAAGAGACTCAATGAGTGGTTAAAGTAGGTGAAAATAGTTCATTTTTTGATATGAATCCATGTGGAAAGGTTTGGGACCAAAGTGGTCAAGGTTGGAGTCTTGGTTTGCAACAATTACAAAAGTTGTTATAAAGTTGCTCATTGGTAAGTTTTCAATTTTGCAAAGTTGCTTAGTAACTTTTGAGGTAGTTTTTGGAAAAAAACTGTGGAGTAGTTATGGATCACTTAAATGTCCAATAATGAGGGAGTAGACTATTTAAACATCCCTCAATATAGTTCCAAGGTTCAGATACTTGGATGTATGAATAACACCTATTAGTGCAATACTATATGAGCATTGGAGCAATTTTTGTGAACTATTGAATTAGAGGAGTTGATTGTGTTACTATTTTCATTGATTTGGCTTCCTTGGGTCATTTTTTGAAACTATGTATAGCTACTTATATTCAAGTGTTTCATTTCTTTAGGTTTAGAAAACCATTTTCTTTATGTGATACTGGTGTCTAGTTTTGAGTTGCTAGCATAGAAATGGATATGGCTTGAGCTTCCATGTCAAACTCTCATGAAATTTGGAAATTAGGAAATAGCCTTTGTATAGGTTGTAAATATGGAAGGTGAAGTTCATGAAAGGTAGTTGGCCATGTTTACAAGTGAACCCTAGGCAAGTTGTCAGAGCTTGGCAAGGTGTAATGTATGCTTGTAAAGAAGTTCAGTAGTGAATAGGGGATTGGTATGAGTCAATCTTTATAAGGTGTGGCAAGAGTAGGGTACTAAGGATGTTGGATTCAGAGAAGGAGGTAGGAAGTGAATAGGAACACCATAGAAGAAGAGAAACCTTGCTTTTACCATAGAAACCCTCAAAATAAGGGTTTTCAAAAATTGTACTACACGAAAAGTACTGTGACCTAAGATGACCAAAATCCTTTAGCCTATGTCCATAGGAGGAAAATATCTTTAGAGACCAACTAGCCTTGTTAATGATTCTTGGAAGGAATTGATAAACCCTTGTTTTTAGGAGGGTTAATAGGGGTTTTTAGGGCTACAAGAACAATTTGAGCAATTTGGGGTTATGGGTGTGATGGACATAAAAGAATGATGTAGAATGGTGGGGAATGTATTAAGGAACTCATTAGGAGAGCCTAAGCTTGGTTTGAACCTAGAATTCATAGTGTGATGGGATTTTCCCTTGTAGGCTTAAATGTGCATAGTGGAAAGAATGGGAAGGAGAGAAGGTAAACTTGAATTGTTGGAGAGTTTTCTTGGAGGAAGGGGACCTAGACTGTGATTCCCTAGAGTAGGTTTGAAGAAACAACCCTAGGAGACCATGGGTAGCTTTAGTGGAGCCAATGAGCTCTTTTGGAAGAAATCCCTTCATCAATCTAGAACCTTCTCCAAATGGTTATTTAAGGAGATTTGAAACCCTAAATCAATGTCTGTGCATAAGAAACAAAGGAGAGCAAAGAGACAAGTGTATAAGAAAATGAAGGTTATGTTTGATTATTAGAGGCTGAGATGAGATAAAGAAACCTAGTAGTGAATGAAAAAATAAATCTTATCTTATAAGGAGATCAAATCATAATTAGAAAGAGGTGATCCTTAATCTAACGTCAGAGTGCTAACTGAATTATCAGGTACTGATACATTTTTACAAGTGAATCTAGTTAAATATCTTAATAGAGTGGTCATTAAATTCCTATTCAAATATTCTAATAGAGTTCTTTCTTATTTGTAAGTTTAAATCCTTTAATCAAGGTAGACTGAATAATTCTTGGAAGCTCTTAGCAGGGCATACCCTTCGTAGGGTAGATCACCAGAAGTGATCAAACATTATAGCCTTAACAAGTAGACTTTATTGCTAGAGTTGTGAAGATTTATGGGTGGCATCCCCATCCTAGTTTTACCTTCACCTTGAAGGGTTTCTTGATAACCAAATCATTGTGTTATGTGTTTACATTTACCTTCATGTTTATGCATGTGATAGATAGTTAGATCTATTTTAGTTCATGGCTATATGATTCATGATGCTGATATGAGATGGTTTAATGGTTTCTACATTTAATTTGTTTCAAGTAGACAAAAGTTTTATCGATCCTTACTTCCAACAGCCTATTGGTATCACACATAGTCAAAAGACATAGTATAATATATTTGGTCTAATTATAAATTTTATTAAATGAATCACATAAAAGAATAATACAATAAAAAAATGCTATAAATGCATGATTGTAATTTTTTTATCTTATAGTGATCAATATAAAAATATATATTTAAGAATATAATATCTAAGATAAAATTGAACCACTATTGACTATGTCCTATATATGGATATCCAAAAATTAATCTTTCTACTTGACACATATTCACCAATTTGGCATATGATAAATATATTTTTGAATACTTAATTAAGTTGATTACGTAGTATAATACACACAAGTTCTCCATACATATGTCAATAAAATTAACTGATTGGGAGAATAATAGTAGTCAAACATCCAAAATGACAATACTTTTTTTATATTGAAATTTGATATAATACTTGAAGTATCATTTGTAGTTTTAAGAAAAATGATTATCTCTAGCTTATATTCCATGTTACTCTATGTTTTTCATATTTATCCTTACAACTTACTATATAAATTCATTTTCACGATGAATAAAAAATAAAATTTATAATGATATTTTATTATCACAAGTACATTTTCTCCTTTCTCTATGAATTTATAATGTTTTTGTAGTGTCTCTCATGTTTGCAGTTTGTATCTTGTTATATTTTTGTCTAAGAGATACTTTTTACTCATGTTATTTTTACATTTGAGATAATGCAATTGTCAAATGTTATACTTTGATTTCTAGTATTATAGATGTTAAATTACTATGTTGTTCAGTTGATCATATATGCATGATGATGCCTTTTTTAGATGACAATATGTTTTACGATGATATATGGTTATCCGTTATTTGGACATATCTTATGATTATGTTCATTTGTTGAACTTGTTGTTATGGTTATTTACTTCATTCTTTCTTTGTGATGCTTTATGTGAAAGTGAGTGATTTAAATGAACTATTTTAGTACAATCAAATAAATGGTTAAATTAGGTTATTTAATGCATTTATTGCTTCTTCTATGTTATTATATGAAATTGCACTTGATCATTTGTTTTAGTGTGCAAGAATTGTATCCTTGGTAATGACACACATAGTGATTTAGCTATTCATATTTAACCAATATATCCCTATATATATTTAAATTGTTGAATTAAACCCTCACATGATTTGATTGAACCTCGACTCATTTGCATTATTTTATTAGACTCATGAGTGTGCATGTGCATTTAGAGGTTATCAAGTATCATGAAAGTTATTAAAGAGATTCTATAATTTTGTTTAAGGAAATTTTAGGCTTTATTTAACTCAATTTAATTCTTGATAGTTTTGCCATAGATAAATTCTAATTATTTGTAATAGTCTATTTTCACTTGGGTTAGTTTAGCATTTAACTAGGTTATCTAATTATTTTCCATCATCATTTTTTCACTTGAAAAGTGAATAAGTATCTAAAAAGGAATTATGTTCCTCACTTCTCACATTTGAAAAATAGAATTTTAGAGTAAATTTCCAAATCCTCTTCTATAGGATTGTGTTTCTACTCATTGTAGGAGCTATGACCATGGGATCTGTGTGAGATTAGTCTCATTAGATCTAGCTTGGCAAGACCTTGGATTTTTGTGAGTTTCAGTAGCTTCTATGAGATATTTACTTTATTGTGTTGATTCTCATTCTTTCCCTTTTCACTATCAAGTAGGGCTCTCCCATTTTTAGGTCTCAGCTCTATTTCTAGTAGCTATATGTTAGGAGGTTTAGAACTAGTGTTCCCCTCCATTTTAGATTGTTGGTTCTGCCTGGTTGGTTGGGTATGAACATTTCCCTAATTTTCAAGATTGTGGTTTGGGCTTTCATATTATTATGCTAGCCATTTTTGCATATGGTGTTCTAAACTAAATTTTATTGGATTTTGTAGCTTATTTATCCTTGGGGTGAATGGGTTTTATTTTTGTCAATTTTTTAAACGTTGGGTTTTGAAGGTTTTCACCTCACTTTATGTGCCACCCAATTTTCTTGTGTTTTCTTGGCATGATGTTGGTTGTGGACTTGGATTATCCATAGGATGTCAGTGTGATCATTTTTGTACTTTTATGTTACATTGGGATGCATCTCACATCCATACTCTTGAGCTTGTATTCAGTTGAGTATTCTTTTTTCTTATGTTCTCATCCAGCCTTTGGTTTTATGATCTTCATGATGTTGGTGCATCCACACACAAGAATGTGCATGTGCATTTGTTAGTTTCTTGCAAGAATTGATATCCCAATTATTATTGGTAGATTTATGTTCACTAGGGTTGGGTTGAGAATACGCATTGCCTACGAGCACTCACCATGAGATGAGCATGGGTATGTAGGGTAGCAACTTGAAGAGGATTCCCTTGTAGCCTTTGTGACTATTTGTCAGGTTGGATTAAAGAAGTTTTAAATAAGTGATACTTAAATAAATTACTAAGTAATAAATATAAGATATTTAAAAGGTGAGCACCTAATTTAGTTTGAGGACACAATGTGATGCATTTCCTAGGGAGTTTTTGATTTCACATGATACTAGCTTGGGCTTTTTGATGCCAAGCAAATTACCCTCCATTGAGTCCCTACATAGTTGACCCATAGAGTGTCTGACCATGACCTATTGTACTTGCATTGTCTCATGATCTAGGTTTAAGTCATTTTTATTATCTGGTGTAAGTGTTAGCCATGGACATGTTTGTATTTAGATCATTATCTCTGTCAACATGGTGGGAGTCGGACTATGGGTTCCAGGTGGTTGGGAGACATAGCTACCTATACCTATTAGGGACCAATGTATAGAAGTGACCTATTTCTAGTGCAATCGATGCTTCATGTTTCACCTGGTATTTTTGGTTTCTAAAGTATGTTACCTTGTGATTTATTCTTTAATTAGAATGCTTGGCTATCATGTTTAGATTATGTTAATTTATTTCATGCATTCCTTTATTATGATGTTTAGCATATGACTAGATGATGTGATTTACTTAGTTGGAGTATCTATTTCTTTATTGGATTAGTATGTTAGATCTTCTTGTTCTCATTTTTTTATTACATTTTAGTAGTGATGCCCTTTTAATATAGCTTTGGCTATCTAGTTGGTAGTTTGGGATGTAACATGCAGGGGATGGTTAGGACCTTTGAGGTCTCATGATGTTATCATAGTTGGGATAAACTAAGCAAGAGTTTAGTTGATTTTGTGCATTGTGACATTAGTTTTAGTACATTGTCATTTATTTCTATGGTTTAGATGATAGTTGTGTTTTTTTCATGTTACTCTTGTGTTCAAGTGTCCAAGCCTTGATTTTTGGATCCAGTACTCCATGGTGTGGAGGAATTCTCTTTGCTATTTCTTTGTCGTTCATTTTTCCTTTTTGATGTTATCTTTCCTTGTGTTAGAGAAGTGTTTCCTCATGTGAGAATTTATTCTCTCATGTGAGAAATAATTCTCTCATGTGAAGTGTAGTGGAAGCTCATGTGAGATTGTACACTCTTGTGTCAGACAAGACAATTCCTCTCAGAGAATCAAGAATTCTATCATGTGAGCCTTGACAATAGAGTAGAGAGAATTGTTTGCTGGCCTATGCATTTTCTCACATGTGAGGGTAGTTCCTTGTGTAGTGTGACACAATTTCTTGCACAAAGGGGTACTTCCTCATGCAAGACTATAAGTTGCATTTCCTTGCACAAAAAATAGTGGGCATCTCCACTAGTTTTTAGAAAATGCATCTTTGTGTCTTGAGTATGCTTTAGCTTTATTCATTTTTCAAGGCTTTGATAGATCAAAGGTTTTAGGTTTTTTTTTTATCTCTTTTCTTGTTTTTAGTTTGGGCATGTCAGTTGGTAGTGACAGTTGGAGATTTTTCAATTGCTTAGATTGGTTGGTTAAGTCTTTTGTTGAGATCTTATGATCAATTGTATGTTGATGTTTAATCCCATGCTTGTAGTTTCAAAAAAATAAACATCTTGGCTTTATTTATCCTTGTTCCAAGAATCTTCATGTAGGACATTATTGTTTTTCTTCATGAAATTCATCTATTTATTATATGAAAAAAATATTTAAATTGTTGTATATTTTTATAGTTTTAGTATATAATCTTCTTCTAGAATTGTGATTGTCTTAATTTATAACTCAATAGATTCATAAATTTCATTTTATGAAACTTAACATTGATCGTTTACTTAAATAAAATAGTTTATATTTTATGCGTAATCAATAGAAATTATCAGAAACAAGTTGACTGAAGATGGTAAGGTATTAAGAAACAAAACTAGATTAGTATGCAAAGGATATGCTCAAGAAGAAGGAATAGACTATGGAGAAACTTTTGCTGCTATTGGAAGACTGGAAGGAGTTAGAACCTTACTTGCATATGCTACTTACAAAGGATTCAAAGTTTATCAGATTGATGTCAAGTCAACATTCCTCAATGGTATACTAGATGAAGAGGTTTACATTAAACAACCTGAATGTTTTGTTGATCCAGATAAAAGAAACATGGTTTGCAAATTACACAAGGCACTATATGGTCTGAAACAAGCCCCTAGAGCATGGTATGAAAGATTACATAACTATCTTATTCAAATTGGTTTTCAAAGAACTAATGATAACATTAGCTTGTATATAAAGGATGGACTAGATGATAAAATTGTCTTGGTAGAAATATTTGTAGATGATACTATTTTCATAGGAAATGATAATCTTTGCAAAGAATTTTTAGAATAAATGAGCAAGGAATTTGAAATGTCTATGTTTGGTGAGATAAAAAAATTTGTTGGTCTTCAAATTCAATAGAATAAAAATGGTATCTACATCACTCAATCAAAATACATCAAGGAGATATTGAAACAGTTTGGTATGGAAGATTGTAAACCAGTTGGAACTCCTATGTGTACTGGATTAAAACTTACTAAGGAAGATGAATCGAAAGAAGTAGATCAAACCTTGTATAGATCTATGATTGGAAAGTTGCAGTATGTAGTTCATACCAAGCCAGATATTGCCCTTGCAGTTGGGATTATAGCGATATTTTTAGCAAAACCAAGAGAAAATCACATGATGGCAATCAAAAGAATAATGAGGTATTTGAAAGGAACTGAAGATTATGGTTTATGGTAAAAATTTGGAGGTAATCTGGATTTAAAAGTGTTTACTGATGTTGATTGGGCAAGAAACCTTGATGATAAAAAAAGTACAAGTGGAGGAGCATTCTTTCTAGGAAAGAGGTTGGTTTCATGGACAAGCAAAAAATAGAATTGTACATCCCAATCTACAACAGAGGTAGAGTATGTTGCTACAGCAGTAAACTATTCTAATATTGTTTGATTTAAACAATTGTTGGAAGGCATGAAGGTGGAAATCAAAGAACTAGTTGTTATGTTCTATGATAACACAAGTGCAATCAACATATCTAAGAATCCAGTAATGCTTTCCAAAACCAAGCACGTTGTAATAAAATATCATTTTGTTAGAGAATTGGTGCAAGATAAGGAGATCAGATTGGAATATGTCCATACAAAGGACCAAATTGCTGACATATTCACAAAGCCATTAACTAAGGATGCATTCTTGTATCTAAGAGGTAAGTTAGGGGTCACTCCCCTATCCAAAGTTCCCTAAAATGATGTTTTAGTGATGCATCAATGCATACCAAGTTGAAGATCTATTAGTTGATGCAGCATAGATAGGAAACATTGCATATGAATCAGTACTAAAGGTACATTAGAATTCATTTGAGTTATGTTATTTTTGGCATGTGTTGTCAAAGATGGAGATTTTTACTATCATATCTTTCTAAAATTTGTTCGAAAGAAAGGTTTGCTAAGTAATTCCTTCACAGAGGGAGATTACTGAAAGAGGGAGTTTGCTAAAGAAAAAAATTGCCAGACTTGTTTTCAAATTTCATTCTGCTATGACATGTTGTGTTGCCATCAATGCCAAAGAGGGAGATTGTTGGATACAATTGTTAATTCAATGTTATCTTTGATGTTACACAAATGTCATATCAATCATCTGTTAGCTTCTACCAAGCTCACTCGATTAGCAAAGGAAAGTTAGCTTCTATTGAGTTCACTCAATCAGCAAAGGAAAGCTAGTGTCTACTGAGCTCACTCGGTCATTGAAAGAAATACGGCGGGAAGTTAATTTCCACTGAGTTCACTAGGACAACAAAGGAAAGTTAGTTCTCACTGAGTTCACTCGATCTCCAAAGGACTTTTGCAAGATTTTGCAATGTTTACCGAGCTTCACTTGGTTAACACTAAAAATCATTTTGAGGCAGTTTTTACTAAGTTTCACTTAGTTAACACTAGAAAACATTCTAATGTAGTGTTTACTGAGCTTCACTAGGTTAACACTAGATTATCGAGCTGAGTTGGCCAGTGAAAGATTTTATTATTTTTATTGTTTCATGGAATTAATGTAGTTGAATGATGTTTTTTTTAGTTATTGTAACTTATATTTGAGCTGACTTGATAAATCTGAAAGGTATATATATAGATATTCAAGTTGTGGAATAGTGTGTGAGTGTGAAAAAGTGAATGGAAGAGCAAACTCTGATGAAGGATTAGATATCCTAGAGTAAATGCAAAGTTGTATTCGATCAACTAGGATCTAGTAAAATTAGAATAGAGATTTGTAATGAGAAAAAGATAAGTTGCATATCATTCAGGTCACCTCATTGTTGCTTTCTAATCATTGTAATAGTGAATCTAGAATCTCTTAACAGAGTTGGTTTAACAACCATTTTGTAAATCCTCTAACAAGGTGATAGTTCAGTTGAATTGTTCTCAAGACCTCTAATTAGGCCACTCTTAATAGGGTGATTAAATCCTCTAACAAGGTCATAGCTAATAGTGTGTATTGTAACTTTTAATAGGATTGGCTCCTAACATGTCTTACTTCAAAAGAGTGAAAATTGGTGACTAGTTACTTGGTAGTTTTTTCTGTATTGGGTTTTCACATTAAATCTGGTGTCTCTTGTGTTCATTTAGTTAATCTTTGCATGCATATTAATAACTTTGAATGCTAGATGAACAGTAACTAGTTAACTTACCGAGTAAAAGTATTTTTGCACTATTTACCGAGTATCAACAGTAAATAAGCATTTGAGACATCTAAGAGATTTTTTTTTGGACTTGTTTTGTGGTAACTGATTCACCCCTCCCCTCTTAGTTACTTCATCTATATCTCCAACAATTGGTATTAGATCTATTGGTGCTTTCAAGAAAAGATTTCAAGGATCTAAGCTAAAGATCAGGATGTCTTACAAAAGAGAAATTCCTAGACTCAATAGGGGTAAGTGCACCAAGTTGTAGTGCCAAAATGGGGGTATAAGTGGACACCTTTTTCCTGAAATCAGCAATTTCTAGACTTCAACAAGAATTTGAAGATAGTTACGCTCAAAATTTTAAGATATGACAAAACCAAAAGTCATAGTCCTCTGAATCTAGTTTCTAAACTACTAATTTTTTTTCAAAATGGTTTAGTTTTAGGTCCTCAAAAAAGGGGGCCACAAAAAGTGGTTCTGGTTTTTCCAGAAAAACATAACATAGTACAAAGTGTGGTGCACCAAGTTGTAGTGCCAAAATGGGGGTATAAGTGGACACCTTTTTCCTGAAATCAGAAATTTCTGGACTTCAACAAGAATTTGAAGATAGTTACGCTCAAAATTTTAAGATATGACAAAACCAAAAGTCATAGTCCTCTGAATCTAGTTTCTAAACTACTAATTTTTTTTCAAAATGGTTTAGTTTTAGGTCCTCAAAAAAGGGGGCCACAAAAAGTGGTTCTGGTTTTTCCAGAAAAACATAACATAGTACAAAGTGTGGTCCCCCTAAAATTTTAACCTTTGTTTTGAAATTCTTTAATCGCTCCAGTCAAAAGTTACCTAACACTATGTAGTTTATCCTAGATTGTTTGGGTAATTTTATAATATGTATTTTTTTTTTTATGAATTTTTTAATTGGACACATTCGAAAAATGTGAAATATCTATGTGCTCCCCCTATAAATGATTGAAAACTAACTAAAATCAAAACTTCTTTTTTTCAAAGTGTGTAGAATGGAGTCTAGTTTCTAAAAAATTAAGTTTTTTCAAAATTTGATGAACGAGCTAAAATCTATAGCCCAATGAGTACATGTTGGTTTTTGACAAAAAATGGACATACATTCAAAAGAAATTATAGATGAAAGGCTTAAAATAGTTCAAATTAAAAATAAATTATATGGTTGTGTAGCTAACAAAGAGACCTACAATGTCATGTAACCTGATTTTATTGATGCTCAACCACGAAGAAACTAGACGGAGAGCACACAAGAAAAATCAATCATTTTTTGTATGTTTGCAGCAAAACACGTCTCACACCAGTTTATGGACTCCAAAGCTTTGGTTTGGATTCCCAAAGCAATACCAAATGTTAGGCTTGGTACTATTTAAATCTTTAAATAGCGCATACGCGCTATAGTGCATGTGCGCTATAGCGCGCATTCGCTATTTAAAGCTTGTTAAATTTACTTTCAAATAGCGCATACGCGCTTTGTAAAATTTTTTTTTTTCAAAAAATGCGCACACGCTATGGTGCGTACGCACTATAGTGCGTACGTACTATTTAAATATACTTTTAAATAGCGCGTACACACTTTGAAAAATTAATTTTTTTTTAAATAGTGCTCACGCGCTATAGTGCGTACGCACTATGGCTTGGCACACCCAAGCCATAGTGCGTGCGCACTATAGTGCACATGCACTATAGCGCGTGCACACTTATTGAAAATAGAAAGGAAAAAAAGGGTGTCATCTTTTTGGCACCACAACTCGGTGCACTTACCCATAGGAACAACTTCTTTGCATGGCAAGGACTGATGAGACTTCACCTAGCATCCATTGGTGATACAAGACTGAAGTACCTTGATGAAAATATGAAGAACCTACTGGTACACTGTCTGTCAATGATATTGTTGAAAAAAAGACTCACAACATTATGATGATAGAGATAGCATCTGCTCTGTGTTATGAAGAATTTGATGACATCAAGGATTGCAAAACTTCCTTTGAAATGTGGGACAAGCTGAAAGAAATCTATGGAAGAGATGATAATGTGAGAAGAGCCAAAGCAGAAAGTCAGAGAGGACAATTTGACCAAATGAAAATGAGAGAGGACGAAAACATTACCAAATATGTTGAAAGATTTAAAGCATGTGTCAATGCAATCAAAGCTTTTGGAGAAGATATTAGTGAAGAGACAGTTATAAGTAAAGTTCTCAGAACATTGCTACCAATATATGCAATTAGAGTCTTTGCAATTCAAGAAAGAAGATGTGAAGCAAATCATAAGATAAATCTAGAGGCCATAGTTGGAAGATTAATTGCATTTCAACTAGAAAACTTTGACAACTATGTTCTAGCTTCCAAAGACATTGAATCTACATTTGAAGCCAAGCTTTCACTCAAGGAGAAAAGCAAAAAGAAAAAGGAATCCCAGTCAAAAAGTGAAGATGAATCAGACCAAAGTTCAGACAGTGATCTTGAAGTAATAGAAGCTCTACTAGCAAGGAAATATTCTAGAGGTAGAGGAAAATATAAAGGTAAACTTCTTCTAATTTGTTTTTCATGTGAAGAAATTGGTCATATTGCTATCAGGTGGCCAAAGAAATAGAACAAAGATGAGAAGAAAAATTTCAAGTACAATGGCAAGAAAGACTTCAAATCCTTCAGAGACAAAGGTAAGAAAACATGTTTTATGGATAAAGATTTTAATGACTCTAATGATGAAGAAGATGAAACTATCTAAATTGCTGTGAAAGATGAGTCTGATAATGATGAGGAAATGGCACTCATTTCTCATATGAGTAAAAATGATGCATGGATCATAGATAGTGGTTGTTCTCATCACATGACTGGTGATAAAACTAAGTTTGAATATTTTGAAAAATATGATGGTGGCAATGTAAGACTTGGTAACAATGAACCTTTTTGTATAAAAGGAAGAGGAAGAATCTCTCTAACCAAAGAACCTATATGTGATAATGCTTATTGGGTAAAATGAATAAAGCATAATTTTTTGAGTGTGGCATAGCTACTCAATAATGGACTCAAAGTGGAATTCATGCATGGAAAAGCAAGACTATTGGATGACAAAGGAAAACTGATTGGATCAGGCACTCAAACAAAAGGTAACTTATTTTATCTTGAACTTGGTGAAGGTTCATGTTTAATTACTCAAGTTGAAGAAATTTGGTTATGGCATAAAAGGTTGTGTCATGTCAATTTTGATAATTTGGTAAAGATAAGAAAATTCAAGAAAGTAAGAGGCATTCCTAACATAAAGAAACTTGAGGTCGGTCTATGCAAGAATTGTCAGATTGGTAAAATGGAAAAGACCAGCTTTAAAAGTAAAAACTATCAGTCTAAAGATATATTAGAAATTGCGCATATTGATTTATGTGGACCCATTAGAATTGAAAGCTATACTGGAGAAAATTTCTTCATTCTTTTTGTTGATGACTACTCAAGAATGATGACTGTCATGTATCTAAGGAACAAATCAGAAGCATTTGAGAAATTCAAATGGTATTTGGCCAGAGTAGAAAAGGAAACAAGGAAAAGATTGAAATGCTTGAGGTCAGACAGAGGCGGAGAATTTATTTCGCATGAGTTCAATAACTTTTGTATTGAAAGAGGAATCAAAAGATAGGTGTCAGCTCCTAGAAGTCTTGAGCAAAATGGAATAGCTGAAAGAAAGAATAGATCTATCATGGATTGTGCAAGAACCTTAATGATTGAAAAAGGCATTGCTATCAAATAATGGAAGGAAGCTATCAGTACTGTAGTTTATACCCTGGACCGAGTACAGCTAAGAAGGGGCTCATTCAAAACTCCCTATGAGCTATGGTATGGCTATAAACCTAATGTAAGTTATCTAAAAGTGTTTGGAAGTAAATGCTACATTTTGAAAGAATCTAGAAAAGGAAAATTTGATGTGAAAAGTGATGAAGGAATATTTTTGGGATATTTTTGCAAAAGTAAAACATATAGATGTTTGAACATGTCTACTAACAAAGTCATAGAAAGTGCACATGTGAAAGTTGATGAGTTTGCAGAAAGGAGTGAAGAAGAAAGCAAAAGGGAACCATAAGATTATAGTAGGTTTGTTTTTATTGAGCCTTGTACAGTACCAATCAATCAGGAATCTTCTACTCTAAGTCATCAGTAACTGAGTTACAAGAAGTTCAAATCGAGCTACAACAACATGAGTTACACTCAGATGCTACTGAGAAAGTGTCTACCAAGTCTGAAGGACCCGAGCCAATATTTTTCGAGCCAAAATAGCCTGAACCTTAAGTTGAAATGCAAAAGGATAACAATGAAATTCATTCAAAAGGAAAAGAAACCTATTTTAGCAAAATATATCAGGAGACATCATTCAGTAGATCAGATCATTGGAGACAAATCTAAAGGAACCATGACAAGAAATAAGTTGAAAGGTGCCTGTTTACTTGCTGATTTTGAACCTAGAAATATCAAAGATTCTTTAGAAAATGATAGTTGGATTGAGGCTATGAATGAAGAAATAGAGTAAATAGAGAAAAACAAGACATGGACTCTTGTACCCAGGCCTAAAGATAAAAATGTGATTGGAACTAAATGGGTATTTAGAAACAAGTTGACTAAAGATTGTAAGGTATTAAGAAACAAAGCTAGATTAGTATGCAAAGGATATGCTCAAGAAGAAGGAATAGACTATGGAGAAACTTTTTCTCCTGTTGCAAGACTAGAAGGAGTCAGAACCTTACTTGCATATGCTGCTCACAAAGGATTCAAATTTTATCAAATGGATGTCAAGTCAACATTCCTTAATAGTATACTTGATGAAGAGGTTTACATTGAACAATCTGAAGGTTTTGTTGATCCAGATAAAAGAAACATGGTCTGCAAATTACGCAAGGCACTATATGGTCTAAAACAAGCCCCTAGCGCATGATACAAAAGATTACATAACTATCTTATTCAAATTGGTTTTCAAAGAACTAATGATAATAGTAGCTTGTATATAAAGGATGGACTATATGATAAAATTGTCTTGGCAAAAATATTTGTAGATGATATTGTTTTCACAAGAAATGATGATCTTTGCAAAAAAAATTTAGAACAAATGAACAAGGAATTTGAAATGTCTATGTTTGGTGAGATAAAATTCTTTGTTGGTCTTCAAATTGAACAGAATAAAAATGGTATCTACATCACTCAATCAAAATACATCAAGGAGATATTGAAAAAGTTTGGTATGGAAAATTGTAAACCAGTTGGAACTCCTATGTGTACTGGATTAAAACTTACCAAGGAAGATGAATCAAAAGAAGTAGATCAAACCTTGTATAGATCTATGATTGGAAAGTTGCAGTATGTAGTTCATACCAAGCGAGATATTGCCCTTGTAGTTGGGATTGTAGCAAAATTTTTAGCAAAACCAAGAGAAAATCACATGATGAAATCAAAAGAATAATGAGATATTTGAAAGGAACTGAAGATTATGGTTTATGGTAAAAATTTGGAGGTAATCTGGATTTAAAACTGTTTACTGATGTTGATTGGGAAGGAAACTTTGATGAAAGAAAAAGTACAAGTGGAGGAGCATTCTTTCTAGGAAAGAGGTTGATTTCATGGACAAGCAAAAAGCAGAATTGTACATCCCAATCTACAACAGAGGTAGAGGATGTTGCTGCAGTAGTAAACTATTCTAATATTGTTTGGTTTAAACAGTTTTTGGAAGGCATGAAGGTGGAAATCAAAGAACTAGTTGTTATTTTTTGTGATAACACAAGTGCAATCAACATATCTAAGAATCCAGTAATGCTTTCCAAAACCAAGCACATTGCAATAAAATATCATTTTGTTAGAGAATTGGTGCAAGATAAGGAGATCAGATTGGAATATGTCCATACAAAAGACCAAATTGCTGACATATTCAAAAAGCCAATACCTAAGGATGCATTCTTGTATCTAAGAGGTAAGTTAGGGGTCACTCCCCTATCTGAAGTTCACTAAAATGAAGTTTTAGTGATGCATCAACACATACTAGGTTGAAGATCTATTAGTTGATGTAGCATAGATAGGAAACATTGAATATGAATCAGTACTAAAGGTACATTAGAATTCATTTGAGTAATGTTATCTTTGGCATGTGTGGTCAAAGAGGGAGAGTTTTACTATCATATCTTTTTGAAATATATTTGAAAGAAAGGTTTGCTAAGTAATTCCTTCATACAGGGAGATTACTGAAAGAGGGAGTTTGCTAAAGAAAAGACTTGCTAGACTTATTTTCAAATTTTATTTTGTTATGACATGTTGTGTTGCCATCAATTCCAAAGAGGGAGATTGTTGGATATAATTTTTAATTGAATTTTTTCTTTGATGTTACACAAATGTCATATCAGTCATCAGTTAGCTTCTACTAAGCTCACTCGATCAGCAAAGAAAAGTTAGCTTCTACCGAGTTCACTCAATTAGCAAAGAAAAGCTAGTGTCTATCGAGCTCACTTGGTCATTGAAGAAAATATGGCAAGAAGTTAACTTCCACCGAGTTCACTAGGACATCAAAGGAAATTCACTGCTCACCGAGTTCACTCAGTCTCCAAAGGAATTTTGCAAGATTTTGCAGTGTTTATCAAGCTTCACTTGGTTAACACTAGAAAACATTCTGAAGCAGTGTTTACTGAGCTTCACTTGGTTAACACTAGAAAACATTCTGAAGCAATGTTTATCGAGCTTCACTAGGTTAACACTAGATTACTGAGCTAAGTCGGCCAGTGAAGGATTTTATTATTTTGATTGTTTCATGGAATTAATGTAGCTGAGTGATGTTGTTTTTTAGTTATTATAACTTATATTTGAGCCGACTTGATAAATCTGAAAGGTATATATATAGATATTCAAGTTGTGGAATAGTGTGTGAGTGTGAAAAAGTGAATGGAAGAGCGAACTTTGATGAAGGCTTAGATATCTTGGAGGAAATGCAAAGTTGTATTCGATTAGCTAGGATTCAGTAAAAGCAAAATATAGATCTATAATCAGCAAAAGATAAGTTGCATATCATTTAGGTCACCTCATTGTTTCTTTCTAATCATTGTAACAATGAATCTAGAATCTCTTAACAGAGTTAGTTTAACAACCATTTTATAAATTTTAACAACCATTTTATAAATCCTCTAACAAGGTGACATTTTAGTTGAATTGTTCTCAAGACCTCTAATTAGGCCACTCTTAACAGGGTCACACCTAATAGTGTGTATTGTAACCTTTAACAAGGTTGGCTCGTAATAGGGCTTACTTCAGAAGAGTGAAAATTGGGGACTAGTTACTTGGTGGTTTTTTCCATATTGGGTTTCCACATTAAATCTGGTGTCTATTGTGTTCATTTAGTTAATCTTTGCATGCATATTAATAACTTTGAATTCTAGATGAACAGTAACTAGTTAACTTATCGAGTAAAAGTATTTTTGCACTATTTACTGAGTATCAGTAGTAAATAAGCATTTGAGACATCTAAGGGATTTTTTTTTGGACTTGTTTTGTGGTAACTGATTCACCTCTCCCCTCTCAATTACTTCATCAATATTTCCAATAGTAATTAAATATCCTTGTACATTAAATATGTCGGCTCATAAATCCTTATGTATAACATGCTTTGACTAATTCAAAATTCCATATATTGTGATGTGAATATCAGGATTTAACTGTGTGATTTTTGAGTCAAACATGATGACCCATGTTTCATGAGTAGTGATTCAACATGAATCTCCTAGCTGTGGAAATCATCTCCTACTTATCAATTCCATATATGTCGACATCAAAATCAAATCTTTCTCAAACTAAAACTTTTTTTTTCACTTGACAATCATTGTGTTCTTTAGCTCAATCATCATTGTGTAGCTCATAAATAACTATATTTTCTTACTTGACATCAAAATTCTTGCTTGGACATTACTACACTTCTTCATATATTTTCTGGACAATAACTAGCATCAATTTCTACTATTTTGCTCAGATATTTTAGGATTGGGACATTTTAGATAGAAAGGCATTGGAATCATTTGATTATGCCTAGCACCATCAATGATATTTAACATTATAAAAGTGAATACAATGGAAGAGTTGATGGGAACCCTAGTGAAATTGTATGAAAATCTCTTTGATGAAAATAAGGTATTTGTCATGAAGAACTTATTTAATATCAGGATGACAGAAGGTGGATCTCTTGTAGATCATTTAAATGAGTTTAACACTATTACTATTTAGTTAACTTCTATGGGTATTAATTTTGATGAAGAAATTAGGGCTTTCTTGATTTTGTGTTCCTTTTCTGAAAGCTAGAATGTATTGGTAATGGATATGAGTAATTATGTTTCTTGATCTAATACCCTAAAATATGATGATGTGAACGGTGTTATTTTGAGTGAGAAAATTTGTAGGAAAACCTTAGGTGGATCTACATCAAGAATTTCTTTGAATGCATAAAGTAGAGGTAGAATGACTAAGAGAGGAAATAATTTCAAAAATCATGGGAAATCAAGAAGAAATTCAAAGGGGAAAAGGTCTCAATCTAGAGGATCGAGACATTGCTGGTACTATAGAAAACCATGGCATAAGAAGAAAGATTGTTGGACTCAAAAGAATAATGAAGGAGATAAACCAAAAGGTAAAAAGGAAGAAAATGTGGTAAGTAAAAAGTCCAAAGATGATGCTTTGCTTCTATCTTTAGAAAGTATTGATGATTCATGGGTTTTAAATTCTAGTACTTCATTTCAGTCTACACCTCATAGAGGTTATTTTATTGGCTATTTCTAAGGGGGTTTTGGTCTTGTTTATTTGGGGGATAATGAACCCTATCAAATTTTTAGAAATGGTAAAGTTAAGATTAAGTTGTATAATGGGAATCATTGGCTACTACATGAGGTAAGACATGTTTCAAGGCTAAATAGGAATTTAATTTTAGTAGGGCAACTTGGTGATGAGGGTTGTGTAGTTGCTTTTAATGATAAAAATTGGAAGGTTTCAAAAGGTTCCCTTGTAGTAGAAAAATGTGTGAAAGTAGGGATCTTATATCTTTTTACAAGTCATATTATAACTTCTACCTTGATTGTTTCAAAGAAAAATAAATGTTCAAGAATAGTTGTTGTAGTTGAGGAAGGAGAATAAATAGCTATTGTAGATTCTAATACACTATTGTGGTGTAATAGACTCGGGCACATGAGTGAAAAAGGTATGAAAGTAATTCATTCAAAAAGACTTTTACTAGGTCTAAAATGTGTTAATATGGATTTTTGTAAAAGTTGTGTGTTTGGAAAATAAAAGAGAGTGAGTTTCATGAAGAGTGGGAAGAAAAAGTAATGTGAGAGATTAGAGCTTGTGCATATAGATGTATGGGGACCAGCTTAGGTATCTTCCCTTGGTGGCTCTCATTATTAAATTACATTTATTGATGATGAAACTAAAAAATAATGGGTTTATTTCCTTGGATGTAAATCTGATGTATTTCAAACTTTTAAGAAATGAAAATGCTTGGTTGAAAATGAGACTAGTAAGAAATTAAAATGTCTTAGATTTGATAATGGTGGTGAGTATTGTAGTCTTGAATTTGAAGATTATTTCTCCACTAATGGTATTCATAGATAGAAAACTATTCCGAGGACTCCACATGAAAATGGAGTGTTTGAATGCATGAACAGGACAATAATGGAGTGTATAAGGAGCATGAGGTTACATGTTGGTTTGCCCTTACACATGCGGGTAGAGGCTATCAGTATTGTTGTATATTTGATTAATAGAGGTTTCTCTACTCCTTTAGGCTATGGTATTCTAGAGGAAGCATGGGCTAGTAAGAAGGTGAGTTATTCTTTTCTAAAAACTTTTGGTTTTGAAACATTTTCTCATATAGATTTTTAAAATAGAATCAAGCTAGAAACTAAGTTGAAGAAATGTGTATTTGGTGGATATAACATTAATGAATTTGGTTATAGGCTTTGGGATTTTGAAAATCATAAAATTGTAAGAAGAAGGGATGTAATATTCAATAAGAAGGTGTTGTACAAAGATCTGTTGCAGCAATATGAGAAAAAACAAGATGATTATGTAGTGCTAGATGATACTCCAAAAGATGATGTTCCATCAATTCTTCATGCTGTACAACAACCACAATAATAAATACAACACACACCAATGAATGTTAGATAGAAAATAAGGATAAGTAGACCTCGAAAAGGTATTCTCCCTCTTTGTACTCTATTTTACTCACAAATATTGGTGAACCTAAATGTTATGATGAAGTTATACATGTGGATACTAAGATTTAGTGGTAGTCTGCAATGAAATATGAAATTGACTCTTTGCTGAAAAATAAGACATGGGATTTATGCAAGTTTCTTGCAAGTAAAAGGGATTTATAGAATAAATGGGTTTATAGGTTGAAAGAAGAGGATAGAGGTAAGAAAAGGTTTAAAGCCAGGTTAGTTGTAAAAAGATTTACATAGAAAAAGGGCATTGATTTTGATGAGATATTCTCTCCTTTTGTAAAAATAACTTCTATCTGTACTATTTTAAGTATTGTGGATACTAAAGATTTACATTTGGAGTAGCTTGATGTTAAACAAACCTTCCTTCATGGTGATTTGAATGAAGAGATATATGGCATAGCCATAGGGATTTGAAGTCAAAGGTAAGGAGAACTTAGTGTATAAATTGAAGAAAAGTTTATATGGCTTGAAGCAAGTACCTTAGCAATGGTATCTAAAATTTGATATTTTTATGAATGAGCATCAATATAGTAGGTCTCATTTCGATCATTATGTTTACTTTAAGAGGTTGGATGATGATAGATACATTCATTTATGTTTATATGTTGATGATATGCTTGTAGTTGGGTCTAACATGGATCACATTAAGGGGCTGAAATGCCAATTAGCACATGTGTTTGCTATGAAAGATTTGGGGGCAGAAAAACAAATCCTTGGTAAAAATATTTTTAGAGATAGGAAGAAAAGTGAATTGGCATTGCCTTAGGTTGATTATATTGTGAAGGTGTCGCAACATTTCTCTATGGAGAATGCTAAAGCTATCAACACACCTTTACCTAGTCATTTGAAGTTGACTAAGGAGATGTATCCAAGGGCACAAGAAGAAGAAGATAAGATGTCCAAGGTACCTTATGCTTTAGGAATAGGAAGCTTTATGTATGCTATGGTATGTATAAGGCTAGATATTGCACATATAGTGGGAGTTGTTAGTAGGTATATGAGTCATCTAGGAATTGAGCATTGGAATGTAGTAAAAAAGATTCTCAGATATTTGAAGGGAACATCCAGTAAGTGTTTACACTTTAGGGTCTCTACTATTGATTTATAAGGATATTTTGACTCTAATTTGGTAGGGGATATTGATACCAAGAAGAGTATTATAGGCTATGTATTTATTATTGGTGGAGAAGCAGTGAGCTAGGTTTCTAGGTTATAGAAGGTGAATTCTTTATCCACTAATGCAGGAGCATCTTGGGTGTAAGGGAAATCTTACATCACTCAAAAAAAATTATTTTTAGTCTTTTCTATTTTAATAAGGACTAGTACACAGGCTGGTTACTATTTATGAGAACTTATTATTTTTAGTAAGTTTGTCATATGAGCTTAGAATGTTCTATAGGAAGGTTCATTTTAGAGTTGTAAGCCTACCATAAAATTCTCATTGCTTAAGCACTAGTATCAGAGAAGTTATTGTGGATTTTTAGTGGAAAAAATTGTAAAAAATCTTTAGGCTCACTGTTGAAGGCCTTAGAGTGCTCAGATGAGGTCCAAAAACTCAATGGAAGGGTACTAGCACCATTTTGTGCTTGTAGATCAGGAGTTGGTATTTCTAAGAAGTGGTTATGATAGCCAATCAGAGCAATGGTTTGTGAGTTATGGCCTTCAGAAGTTAGGCTACTGAAATTTATAAAATGATTTATCAAAAATGTATTTGGCTGAGTCTATGTGTATTGTTAGGGTCTGTTGGCCCTAGGTATTAAGTTTGAGCATCTAGATTCATCCAGAGAAGCATAAAACTACCTATTTAAGAAAGGCTTGAACATTGTCTAGGACAACTTTGGGTAATAGTCTGCAGCTTGTCTTGCAAATCATTGTACTAAAGGCACCCATGTGTGTTAGCATATTGTAATTGAGAATTCTATAATTTTCCATTTGTGGCAATAATAAGAAGTCCATATTTTTTTCTTACATTTTCTATTGCTTCTTTGTTTCTATTATGAGTTATGGTATTAAGGGGAGCACCTGCATTAAGTGGTATCAAAGCTAGACTTCTTGAGTGTGTGGACAGATCACAAACTATGAGGAAATTTGCACTAGGACCATGATTTGAACTAAGTGTGTAGACAGATTTCTCATTGTGAGGTAGTTGGCACTAGGGTTTTAGTGGAAGCACAAAAATGTCTCTACGAAGAGAGCATGGTAGAAGAGTTGTAGGTGTTACACCTAAGGGTTTCTGAGCCCTCCAAAGAAAAATGTAAGAATTGAAATAAAAAATGCAAAGAGAAATAAATCTTCCTATAAGAAATGAAAGCAAGGATGAGGACAAAGTAGAAGAAAATTTTGAAGTAGAGGCAATTCTAAATCTAGAGGAAGAGAGGCTTTTTAGGGCCATCTTCATGATTGGAGAAAGACCTAAGTTTGAGATTCCCACATTTTTGAGAAATCTTAATGCAGAGGAGCTAATCAATTAGATCAATGAACTAGATAAGTAAATTGAGTATGAAGATATTGATAATCTTAATAGGGTTAAGTTTGTGAAGGAAAAACTAAAGAGACATGAAAATATTTGGTGGGAAGAGGTTCAGTTGGAGAAAAATAGAAAAGGAAAGGACAAAATCACTAGATGGGATAGGATGAAAGATAAATTGAATTGAAAAAATTTATTCCCATGGATTATGAGCTTGATCTATTGAAGAAAATGCAAAGGTTGAAGCAAGCAGGAAAATCTATTCAAAAGTATATCGAAGATTTATACCGAGTTCTCATTAGAACCATCCATGTAGAAGCTGATAAGGAGGAAGTTGCCTATTATCTTAATGGGTTAAGGCCAAGCATTTATAATGACCTAAGTCTAGTTTTCATAAGTAGTATTAAGGAGGCATACCAATTTTCCCTAAGAGTTGAGGAGGAACTGAGCAAGAAGTTTAATAATAAGAACAGTGGAAAAGATCGTGGTGGAAGATTTGGTGAAAATCTTATGGTGGTTCTAATGATGATCAAAAGAAAAAGGATGAGGCTCGAAGTAGTACTCAAAACCAAAGGGGAAACAATTTCAATTGTTTCCATGATTAGAACAACAAAGATTAGAGAGGAAGAGGTAGAGGATAAGGATCTAAAAGAGGAGGCTTCCATGGAAAATGTTTTCACTATAGAGAAGAAGGGAATAGAGCATTTGAATGTACCCAACACCAAGGAAGAATAGATTAGAGAAAACAAGTTTAGGTGAGAGTTGCACATGTTGATGAAGATGCTAGATCCTCACATTTTGAAGATTCTAAAAGAGTTGAAGTCCTAGTCAACTAAAGAGTCCTACTGAGTGGTGAGAATGAACCTAGGCAAAGAAGGAGCTTGTTTCATGCAAGGTGTAGATGTGAAGATAAGTATTGTGATGTGATCATTGATGGTGGAAGTACTCAAAATTTGGTGTTAGAAATGATGGTCACCAAGTTGAAGCTAAAGAAGTAGAAACCTACATCCATACTATATTGCTTGGGTGTAAGATGACTACAAGGTCATGGTCAATGAATAGTGCTCAGTGAAGTTCAAGATTGGAAGCTACTAGGATGACGTATTATGTGATATCATATGTATGGACATATGTTGTTGTGTAGGTTGTGGAAATTTGATAGGTATGTTGTACATGATGGGCAAGAAAATACCTATACTCTAAGGATTGAGTGAAACATAAGTTGAAGTCATTGAAGGATAAAGAAGAAAATGTATGTAGTGTTAACAAAATATGATTTGCTGATGGAAAAGAGTTTCTTAGAGGTATGAAGCATGAGCATATGTGTTTTTCTATAATTCCTAAAGATAGTAAAGAAGAAGTAGAGGAGGTACCTGTAGAATTTGCAAATATGTTGAGAGAGTTTTCTAATATAGTATCAGATAACGTATTCGAATTATTTCTCCTAGTGAGGAAGATCAATCACCTGATGGATTTGGTTCTAGTATCTAGTTTTCTAAATAAGGTAGTGCATAGAATGACACCAACAAAAAGTGAAAAGTTGAACATGAAAGTTCATGAGTTCTTGTAGAAGGGGTTGATTCGAGATAGTTTGAGTCCATGTGTTGTACTATTAGTATTAGCACCAAAGAAGAATGGAGAATGGAGGATGTGCATAGATTCTTGCACTATCAACAAGATCACAATAAAATATAGATTTTTCATTTCCAAGGATGGATGATATTATGGACTATTTGAGTGGAGCTAAGTATTTCACAAAGATGGATCTGAAGAGTGGGCACCATAAGATTTGTATCAGAGAAGGTGATGAGTGGAAGACTACTTTTAAGACAAGGGAAAGACTATATGAGTGGTTAGTCATGACTTTTGGGCTAACCAATGCACCAAGAACTTTCATGAGGTGCATGAATGAGGTAATGAAGGAGTTTCTAGGTAGGTTTGTCATTGTTTACCTAGATGATATATTTATCTTTAGTAAGACATTGGAGGAGCATTTGATTCATATTCACAAGGTGTTTGATAAGTTGAGGGAAGAAAAGTTGCTGATAAACCTGAAGAAGTGTAGTTTTGTAAAGAAAGAGATTATGTACCTAGGATTTGTAGTCTTAGGAGAAGGTCCGAAAATGGACCTAGAGAAAGTGAAGGCTATCCTTGAATGGCATACTCCAAGGAGTGCGATAGAGGTAAGATCTTTTCATGGACTGGCTACATTTTACAAAAAGTTAATAAGAAGTTTTAGTAGTATTTTTGGACCCTTGACTAAAACAATGAGAGGGGATAAGAAAGAGTTTAAGGAGACTGTAGGAGAAGATAAGAGTTTTAATCTATTGAAATAGAAAGTTACTGAGCAACCTATTTTAGCACTTCCTAATTTTAACAAGGTGTTTCAAGTAGATTGTGATGCTAGTGGTACTGCAATAGGAGCTATTTTGAGCTAGGAAGGTAGACCTATTTCTTATTTCAATGAGAAGTTGAATGATGCAAAAAGAAAATATTATGTTTATGATTAGGAAATTTTATGCTATAGTTCAAGCATTGGAGAAGTGGAGACACTGTCTTCTTCCTAAGGATATTTTTTCGTATACTGATCATCAAGCTTTGCAATATTTGAATAGTCAAGGAAAATTAAACCAAAGGCATTTAAAGTGGGTTGAGTTTTTGCAGAGTTATAGATTTATTTTGAAACATAAGAGTGGTAAGTCTAACAAAGTTGTAGATGCTCTTAGTAGAAGACAACTTTTGTTGACAGAAATGTAGATAGAGGTGGTTGGGTTCAAGGAACTCAATACATTGTATCCAGATGATCCTAATTTTGGTGAAGCATGGACGACATGTATAGAACTTGTTATAGTTGACAGGAAAAAGTGGTTAGATGTCATGATCCAGGATATTATGTTTTTCAAAGGAAGCCAGTTGTGCATTCCCAAAAGTTCAATGAGAGAGAACCTCATCAAGAAGAAACATAGTGGAAGAATGGTTGGACATTTTAGCAGAGATAAAACTTGTCACGCCCTAAATTTATGAGGCAAAAAAAACAATTCTTTTTTTGAATATTTTCTATAGATCTTATGTATAGGTCTATACTTGTTACAAACATTCTATTAAATGGTGGGTAGTCCAGACAACAATTTATATTTCTTTGAGGGTGTTGGAAATTTATTAATTAGATAATTGAGTGTTAGGAGATGTTAGACTTAGCTGATGTAATGGAATTGGTTCCATTCAAAACCTAGGCTTCAAGTTCTCTATGAGAGGTCACTCGGTTGTCTAGCATCAATAGCAATACAAGGCTATAATAACAAAGTTACATCTTTCACCACTTAGTATATGCAAGTGAAGTTCAATCTTCATTTTAAGTAGCTCCAATGGTTATAGGGTTTGCGAATGCGATGATGTTTTATAATTGTCCTAATTATTTCAAATACAAGTTTCCCTACTGCATACATATGTACACTCCCTCATTGTGTGCCTTGCCCATTCATGTGTGTACGCCTTTAATGAGCTTCTTACATCTTACCTCTTTCCAATTTTGATCAATTTGATACATTACTAATTAAGTATTTTTAATTATTTATTTGATTATAATTCAAGGTTATATATTAATGATTCATATGATTTTATTATTATTATTACATTAATTCTTGATTTATTAATTATTTAATGGTACCAATATCCCAAAAAGAAAAGAATAAAACAATATATTTAATTAATTTGAATTTAAGATGACATGACACAAAGGACATAAAAATTAGAGTACATCATTGCTAACCTCCACAATTTATTTATCCACTTAATTTAAATCACATTCCTCAACTAATCTATAGTACCTTATTATTACTACTTATTATTTCACAAAACTTGCTAATTATTAATATAGTTTATTAATCCCTATATGAATGAAAGGACTAACTAACCATAAAAAGTTTAACTAACCTATCTTATTTATCCTCTAATATTTTTCCTTAGTCCTACTTGCTACATGCTCCCACTTTATACTAATTTTAATTGTACCAAGTGTCTACAACTGTACTAACACTTAACCCAAAAGTTAATAATAATTTCCATACTTACAAAATGATTTCCTAAGCTGAATAGGCGACCAACACCCCTTTTCAAGGTAAATCCTACCTACCACTTACACGTACCCCTTCCCACCTAAGACATTCACTACTCCCCACATAACAACTAAAATTTCTAACAAGAAAACTTACCTTTCCCCCAGACTTGGTGCTAATACAAATGTCCCATCCATAAAAAAACTTTTTCCCTTCTTCCAAGGGTGGGAATGACTTAAGGGGGTGTCTTCTGACTTATGTCAGTATGTACTACCCCATGTTGCATATTTTTGGTGGGAGTTTCCCAAGCCTTAGATGCCTAGGTGGGGCATCACCTTTGCAACTTGTTGATTTCTTTTTCTCTTTTTTTCTTTGGGTAAAGGCGCCTAGTTTATCCTTTGGCTAATGCTTTTTTTTTTTTTTAATGGCAATGGTACCTAGTTTCCAAGGGTAGGGGGACTAGGTCTTCCAGCTTTTTGAAAAGACATATCACATTGATTGTTTTTTTTTTTTTTTTCTTAAATTTTTTTTTACTATTTTGTTTTAAAAGATTGGTATGATGGTGACAAGAGGTCATGTGACTCTTATGAGTCCTTATGTGAAATATTCATAGGATAGGTATTTTTTGTATTATCGGTTTTCCCTTAGCATGAATGTTCTTCTTTTAATATTTTATGTGCTAGATTCTAAGTATATTGTTTTTAATATTTAATTGTTATATAATAGGGGAGTGGATTATTTTCACTCCCCATACATTTTCCAGAGAGGAAAAAGTGCACCTACAACACTCTTTTCTCATGGATTTTAAAGTCATATAGTATAAGGACTTATTTTCTCCTACTCACACCTTAGGAGATTGGGATTATGTGGTGTCCTTGATTTTTTTTGGATTTTCCTACTAATTCTTTAGTTTGTAAGTTGATGATTTTTATAGTTCCTACCTTATCTAAGAATCTATTAAATTTGAAGTCCCAATGAACAAATTTTTCATACATATGCAAGGAATTATCAAAACATAATAACTTTCCTTCCATTATATTGAATGCATAACATATAAATTTCCAATGCAATGTTCTATGTATTAAATTTGAGTTAACTATATAAAAAAGGATCTATCAAATATGAAAATTTCCCACTGATTGATCTATATGGAAAATGTCTCATTTACATGATTCTTCCTACTACATCAAATTAAAAAATGTGAAAACTTGAATTGAATGTTTCTTAAAAGTAACTATATACAATCTCTCAATCCTTCCTTACTCATTTCAACTTTATACAATGATAAACAACTTCTCTTACATCACAATGTAGGAACAATAGAAACTTGATATAACAACACATTTGAGATGACATGGAACATTGGGCTCTCATAACACACTTGATTTTTTTAACTTTTTCAAGGGTGTACCAGTAATATCTTCAAGCAATCCATCTTCACAAAACCTGCATACACTCACAAACTAGGAACCATGGAGGCTCACCTCCCATCCTAGGCTTCTATGAAGCCACCCTCCGAGTAGGGTAAATGAGGTCCAAATGGGATGCACACACACATCACTTTCCATTGCATGAACACAACACAAATACCTCCCATGGCTTGCACATTGATTCACCATTGGAATCATTTCACATTGGGTGAATGTGGACTCTTCAAAGAGCATATGTCATAACCAAACATAAAAATCATATTGCAATTTCATTTTCCTCTCAAGGCCATCATAAAAACCTCCTCCTTCTTACACACAAAACCACTTGTATCTCCCAAAACAACAATGGTGTATGGCTTCAATGGAGCCCATACTCCATGAAAGATAAAAACTCCTCATCATGAGGTAAATCTTGTCAACTACAATGTTGAGTGAAACTAATCCCTTCACCCAAGGCTTCTCTTCCCTCCCAAGGGTGAGTGAAGCCTTCAAACCCATGATCACATTCAACATTCAAATCCAAAAAAAAAAAAAAATCAAGAAGGAAAACCACGAAATCCAAGAACACAATACATATTCACATTGCCACAACACAATACCAAAATCCACAATGCAAAGACTCAAAATGCAATGCATACTCCATTGAAATTTTTTTCATACTTATAGATTTATTTTTCAATACTAAAAGAAAGAAAATTAAAAATTGTTTGAAACACCAACCTTGGTTCAAGCTAAAGGCAATGATAGTTGTAGTAGAGCTCCCTTAATCTCCCTCCAAAACCTAACTGTCTCTAAACTTAGATAGTGGGTGAACAACCCACTAATTTATCACCACTCTTTTAAAAAGACTCTCTTCTGACCTTTTCTAATTAGGAACATCAAGCCCCCTATTTCTTACATTGTTTCCCCTTCAAAAAATATAAAGTTTGACCAAGTGGGATTGTGAGGGTACACTCATGGGGAAACCCCAAATTTTGAATTGGTTCAAGAGTGCAAGGGGTCCCCTAAGTTAGCTAAACACTAAAATGGTTGAATTTAGGCCCCTGATATGTTATACTACCATATGGGTGGCTTATTGTCAATAAGATGAAACTTTAGGGTTACATTTAGGCCCCCTAAAATCCTTGACAAGTTTGAATTTGAAAATCAATATGATGGCAACCCATCCTAACACTCTCTCCCAAGTGGGTGTACTTAAACATTTATTGAAAGAAAAGAAAAAGACTAATTAAGTGACCTTATGACCAACACCCTAGGTGACATGTCATCAACACATGGGAAATTAAAAGTGTCAAGTCACACATTAGAATACATTACACTTCACAATGACATGTCCCTAACACATCTTTATAATTAAACATTTTCTCATACAAGAAAACTTACATTGCAAAACAAAATACTTTCACAACGAGGCTTTTGAATCTTCCAAAGATTCACCTTGGTTAAACTATGTTCACATAGGTTTGAAACTTGTTTCCCCCTAAGAATTTCCATGGTTCCACTTCTTGCACATTAAAATCGAGCATCAGTAGTCCAAGGAGATCATATAAAATGTATATCATAAATGAATAATTGAAATTATTACGAAATCCATATTAATATAATTCAAATTAAATTCTCTTTTATAACCATTCAATTAATCATTCAAGGTGTTGGAATCTCAATTCTGCACATCATATACCATCATAATAAATTTAACATCCATATTCAATTTAACATTTATCTACATATCATAAATCATCATAATCCAATTAACATTTTGTATCATAGTTTAATCTAATATTGTAATTTCATAAAACTTCATCCATATGTGTTCCATCATTTCATACAAAATAGCAGGTTCTTAGTGTGTATCATAATGTAAAACACTACTAAAGTGTCAAAATCAATCAATAAAACAATCCACTGTCCATCTAAGTCTTGAATAGCTGTCAAAAAATAACAAAGTCTCAAATATCAAAATATGACTAAAATATCTACATTGTGATGAGTCAGAAAAGTATAGCCTTGGTTGGTGAAAATTATTATTGGCTATAGTTGTAGAAAGATGTGACAAAGTTTGTACAAAGTTGCCAAGTATGTCAGATAGCAAAAGGAGTGAAGCAAAATACAGGGTTGTATCATCCATTGCCTATACCAGAGAAGTCATGGAAGGATGTCAACATAGATTTTGTTCTTGGATTATCAAGGACCCAATGTGGGCATGATTCTATTTTTGTGGTAGTTGAAAAGTTTTCAAAGATGGCACATTTTATTCCTTGCAAGAAGACTAGTGATGTTGTTCATGTAGCAGAGTTGTTTTTCAGAGAAGTGGTGAGACTACATGGTCTATGGAAGAGTATAGTTTTAGATTAAGATACCAAATTTGTTGGGTATTTTTGGTGCACATTGTGGAAGAAGTTGAAGATAGATTTATAGTTTAGTTCATCACATCATCCATAGATTGATGGCTAGAAAAAAGCTACGAATCATAGTTTGGGAAATTTGTTTAGATGCTTGGTTAGAGATAAACCAAAAGGATGGGATAAACCACCATTCTAGATTATATATGGGAGTAGTCCCAGAAATGCTTCCAAATTGAGGTAGTTGGATAAAGGAGAGATAAGTAGTACTAAAGTAGAATATTTTGCTAAATATTTGAAGAACATCCATGAGGAGGTGAGGAAACACATCATAAAGATGAATACATAGTATAAGGCTAAGGTAGATGTGAAAATGAGATATAAGGAATTTTAGATTAGAGATGAAATCATGGTTCATTTGAGAAAGAAATGTTTTCTAGTGGGTACATATAATAAGTTGAAGATGAAAAATTTGTGAATGTGCAAGATAGTGAAGAGGCATGATTCTGGCAATGCATACAAAGTGGAGTTTCCTACTGAATTGAATATTTCACTAGTATTTAATATTTCAGATTTGACAAAGTATTATGAAGGAAGTGATGGAGACAAAGTTGGATTTTCATAGTGGAGCATTCCAGTAGCTAGGTCGACTACAAAGGAGATTGAGGAGATCCTAAATAGTCATGTTAGAAAAAGTATCAAAAAAAGAACTTATGAGGAATATCTAGTCAAATGGAAAGGGAGACTAGTTGATGATTCATCATGGCTAGCAAAGGAGGAGGTCAACCATCTTAGTTTTCCTATAAACACCTAAGACATCATACATTTCTCAAATTACCCCAAGTGTCTGATGTAAGAGCATCCTAGGTTTAAGGGAAATCTTGCATCACCAAAAAAAAATTATTTTTAGCCTTTCCTATTTTAATAAAAATTAGTAGACAGGGTGGTTACTATTTATGGGAACTTACTATTTTTAGTAAGTTTATCATACGAGCTAAGAATGTTCTCATTTTCTATAGGAAGGTTCATTTTAGAGTTGTAAGCCTAACATAAAATTCTCATTGCTTAAGCATTATTATCAGAGAAGTTATTACAGATTTTTGGTGGAAAGATTTGTAGAAAAATCTTCAAGCTCATCGTTGGAGGCCTTAGAGTGCCTAGATGAGGTCTGAAAACTTGGTGGAAGGGTGCACATCCCATTTCGAGCCTGTAGATTAGGAGCTGGAATTTCTAAAAAGTTTTTATAATAGCCAATCAAAGCAACAGTTTGTGAGTATTGGGCTACCGAGATTTCTAAAATAATTTGTCAAAAATGTATTTGGCCAACTCTATGTGTATTGTTAGGGTCTGTCGACCCTAGGAATTAAGTTTGAGCATCTAGAACCTTCCCAAGTGACATAAAACTACCTATTTAAGAAAGGCCAAAACATTATCTAGGATAGCTCTAGGTGATAGTTTGCAGCATGTCTTGCAAATTATTGTACTGAAGGAAACCATGTGGGTTAGCATATTGTAATTGAAAATTCTATAATTCCACATTTGCGATGATAATAAGAAGTCCATTTTTTTTTTGCATTTGTTGTTGTTTCTTTATTTCTATTGTGAGTTATGGTATTAAGGGGAGTACACTGCATTATCTACTATAGAGGTAGAGTACATGTTTCTACTACAAAGGTAGCGAAGGAGATTATATGGCCTCAATTATTCCTAGAATAATTGGGATACCCTCAGAAGGATAATTTTTTGTTTACAGATAGTTAGAGTGTCATTCATCTTTTGTAGAATTCAGCTCTACATTTAAAGATAACACATACAGTTGTAGTACCATTTTATTTGGTCAGTTTTGGATAATGGATAGTTAAAGCTCAATAAGATACATACATATGGCAATCCAACATATATGTTTAAAAAGGTAGTGACAAGGGAGAAGCTAAACTCCTCTTACACTTTGGTTGGTCTTCTAGACTAAAAAAAAAAATGAACAACAGAGTCAAGGGTGGTTTTATCTAGTGGGAGCACCATCTGGTAGTGATATTGCTATAGGACCAGTCTCTAAGTGAGAGATTTCTTTTTGTTGTTTGGTGGACATAGCCCAGGGTTTGGGTGAACCATGTTAAATCTTGGTGTCTTGTGTTCTCTTCTATGTGATTCAATATTTTTTTTTTAAATTTATATTTGCATGTAATTTTAATTTTTGTCTATGGTTTAATCCTCACACCTTAATCATCCACTTTAAATTCCTTCATTGACCATGAAATATTGATACTTAGTAAAGTTTATCCTTATGACTTGTTTCAACTCTTAGCTTCATCTAACTATCTTCCTTATCTCATAGATTGATTAAAAAAAACATTATCTTATCAAGGACTAACTTATCAAATGCCCATTGTATTTCCATGACACTTAACTAAAGTCATCTCAACCATTCACTAGGTCATCTCATGATATCATCTTTTCAAATCCTCTTCATCAATCAAATGATATGGTACTCTACACTATTAGTAAAATGTATCTCCATTAATTTTGACACTTTGGATCTTACCAATAGGTTTGACGTCAATGACAATATAATATTTTCTCCAATTGTAGTTTCCAACATGCTTATGTATTTTATTTATAATGAGACAAATGAACACTTCCTCTTATGTTGTTGGAAACCAAATACAAAAATTAAGATGCTAAGGAGTAGGGTGGGGGGTGCTGAATTAAAATGTACCAAATTTTTATTACTTCAAACATGAATCACATAAAAATTTAATTTACCACACATCTCAACCTTAACCTTAACCATGCATCGTCATATATCAACATGTAATATCATATCTAACATATAATAACATGAATAAAATATATAAGTAATAAATCAACACATGACACTAGATATGGTAAAAGATAAACCCTCCAAGGTGAAGGTAAAATTGTGGTGGGGGTGACACCCAAAAAAATTTCTCTACTGCAGAAATAAAGTGTTCTTGTTATGGCTACAAAGTTTGATCACTTCTAATGATCTATCATTTGAGGGGTATTCCCTACTAAGAGCACATAAGGTTATTAATTCTACCTCGATTAAAGGATTTTTACATCACAATAAAATAAGCACTTTGTTAGGAGATCTACAATATGCTTATTAGGAGCAATCTATAAAGACATTCACCTGATACATTGATTAGAATCTAATTAGTAAGATGCTACTTCATTTTTCACTTTATTGCTAATGACAAATCTTCTCTTTCCTTTATGAAATCACCTCATTACAACAAATATACTATATATCCTCTCTGCACTTCTTGGTCACTTTTATCTTTCAATCTATGAGTCACCTTTAACTACAAAATCCTATCTTTTACAACTTCAATAAAATGAAATTTCACTTAATCCCTTCTTTTATTTCTAGCTGATGAAGCTTCTAGATCTTGATCAATAATTATGATTCATTCTTTTTGGCATTGAACCTATCCATTTTTCCAAATTGTTGATCACATAACATAGGGATTAATGATCTATAATACATGCATAATTAACTCCATGATTGACTCCTTGATCATATAATCATGCTTCCAACTTTGAAAAATAACTTAACTATGATTTTGTTCCATTCCAAACAAAAATAAAAAAGTTGTGTTACTCGGCTCTTATAGCTTCTAGCACTTGACTCTTCTTGTTCTATCATTTTGTCCCTTAGCATGAACTTGAATCAGCTATAAAAAAATATCTTCTTGATTTCTCAATGCACATTTCCTCCTAGTTTCAAGAAACATATCCATGATCTCATGCAATACTTATTTCTATTGATTTTCTCTCCTCATCTCCTCTTGTTTAAATCCTTCCTTGATAAAAATTCACTCAATGTCTTCATATGATCATAGACCTAGATTATTTGTGCCCCAATTGGGGATCACAATCACTTCATCTAAGGTAACATGCTTACCTTGAATTCTATTAGAGACCTTATTTTATTCTCTTCACCTTTGAGTGTGGGTTCTTAGAGCTTGACATTGTTATTTGTAGACATTAAGTTTGTAAATCTATGCTCAATATATGTGTCTCCTCAATTTGAATATGCTCCACATTTTCTATTTTATTTTCAAGTAGACTTTCAACTTTTATTTTCTACCTATTGTATGGACTCCTCTACACAAATATTAGGACAATCCTTTACTTGCACAATCATAAAATTAGGGTCCATCAATTTTTTATAAGGTGGAACCTATACTGACACCTTCTGCATGTGACCTTCACTCTTCTTTTTAGGCTCAGCTAAGACATTATTTGTGTCATCATTAATATCTTCCTTATTGTCTAGTATATATGTTCCTACTCATCACTTTCTTCCTCACCTTTTTGTGCATCATTGCATATTCATCCATATCATTTTTCTAACCTCTACAAAATTTTCCATTTTGTTTTACAATATTAGGAAATCCCTCCTCTTAGGAACAAATTGTTACAAGATAGAGTTTTCGTTACACCAAAAGATTGATCTGCTAATGCCCAATACAACCACTAGACTTATAGAACACAAGAGAAGGTTAAGCCATGTCACAAATCCTAAAGGGAAATTTTGGTGGTTAGTCCAAAAATCCCCCCTCAGCATTACTCAAGGAGATTCAAACTTGAGACCAAGCTCTAATACCACTTGTTACAAGATAGAGTCATCATTGCACAAAATGATCAAACTATTAATGCTCAGTACAACCACTAGACCTATAGAACACATGAGGTGATTAGGCCATGTCATGAATCTCAAAGGGGAATGTTGGTGGTTAGTGTAACACAAATCTATTATTGAATTATTTCATGGATTTTGATATTTGTTTCTTTTTCAACTCTAGCATCACTTGGGAAAGTGTTCCCTCTCTAATTTTTATTTCTATCATCAATGCATGCTTCTATTTCTCATCTCATCTACCATAGAGCTCATTGGGTATCAGATTTCCTAACTCCAATGGTGTGTATTTCAATTTTTCCATCATATCTAATAATGCTTCTTCTACTTTATTCTTGTCCACCTTACTCAATTTATCAAACTTAATAAAATCAAATCTAGACAATCATGCACTTCCTTAAATATTTTCAAATGCATAATTTATTATCTAGGGTTTCTTATGCACAATGAACCTAAAGTGACTTGTATCCTCACATTCTATTCTTTACTCATCATCATCTTCCTTTACAACTACAATCCTTCTCCTTAGCTTCTTTACAGGTTTGTTCTTCTCTACTCATCCTTGTCTGGAGCATCTTTCCTCTTTCTGGAACTTTTTCCTTCAGTAGGTTTGGTGACTTTCACTACTTTATTTTTTGGCTTATAAAATGTAGTAGTAGTTTCCTTGGTTATTTTTTCTAGACACTCTTTGAGTATCAAAGGTAGGCTTTGAGTCTTTCTTCTTTTCTTAACTAGTTTTTGGCTTGGCTACAACTATAACTTTACCTTTTCCTTTGGCTTCATCTTCTCCATGAACTTATTCTTCTTCATTTATTTCTTATTCATTTCCTTCTTCCTATTCATCACTTGATAGGTCTTCACCTTTAACTTCCTATAATTTCCAGAGGTGCCTCCTGCTCGACACCTTCACCTAGAACTCTCTCTAGATTATTTATCATGCATTTCCTTTTCATGTCTAGCTTAGGGAATTTAGTCTCCATCATAATTTCAAATTTTGAAGTTTAATATGTGTTGAATGGATTGACATCCTTTTCCATATACTTAACTAGCAATGTTGTGATTGTTGCAACTGCTTCATCAATGTTCACTTCATAACCATGAAATTGGCCATGAAATTATAGAAATAGTAGCATGTATGTAGGTCCTATTTGTGTCTACAAAAAATTAAATTCTCTCATAATACTTTTCAACCAATGAATTAGGTATCGGTTAATCCAAAATTGCCTCCCTCCAAAAATCAAATTCAAACAATGACCAGTTTAACGGTCACCTAGGATGCCCATGAAATGATGTAACACTAAGTTAGTTTCTCTTTTTCATGTCATGCCTCAATAGTTTAAGTTGTGACCATTTAATTCACATGGTCACAAACAATTGAGCACAAAATAAAGTTAAGGTTGTGAAAGTGTGCTCTACTTTGATTTCACCCAATCATATGGTCATGTTGATAAGCTATGATTTGAGTTGGAATGACACAACAAAGTAAGATTTATCCTACATGGTTGGATCATTTAAATCTATGGTTAGCACATGATTACTGTAGATTGAGAGGTAGCTAAGCCTTGAGTTGCGATCAAATGATTCTCTTTGTTTCAATTGGTCATAAAATTTAGAAAGTAATACTAGTACAAGGTGGTGAGGTGATGCTGACTAGAAAATCACAATTTTCCAAGTAAGAATAGTTATTCAGGAAAGGTGGTGGGGAGGATGCAACATGGATAATTGAGTGCAAGGCATAAGGATTGGGTGCTGACAAGATGACATAATGATGAGAAATGTTTGGTTCATGTAGTAGAACTTAATGATTAAATCTTAGTTCATCAATGATCATGATCAAGTTGGATGTCAGTAGCAGTGGGAGTAGTTCCTTGAATGATCTTTCCAATTCCCTGCAACCACTTTCATTGATCCCTAGGCTTGTTAAGTGCAAAGATATACTCTACCACCATTTTCTGATTCATTCATTTGTCACAAATTAAATAATCATCATTCTTGACCTCTTAGAGATTTGTTTGGTAAAGAAGTGATCCTTTCATGCATAGATTTAAGTAAATGTTAGATCTTTCTAGTTTTTGTAGTGGTTTTTTTTGGAGATTTGTTTGTAGTGGTTGAGTTTCATCTTATGAGGGAAGTCATCCAAGTCATACTAGCACTATGAAGGTAAACATTGTACTCTTTCTCAACATCATATTTTCTCCATTCCTATAGTACTACCTTGGCATGCTACTTTAAATTCCCTATTGCCTTTGAGTTATATGACTTCTTTCCTTATCTCTTTCAACTATCATTATATTATGTAAATTATTTTGCCTCTCTTTGACGTACTTCAAATATCTATAATCTACACTTTCTGTATCTTTTTGACTTGTGAATGATAAAAATTAAAGTATCTTCCTTGTGTTTCTCATGTGGTTGTTTGATGTGTGTCCACTAGTGTCAGGAATGATTCCTTATTTATGTTGAAGAAATAGTACTACCTTTGGCATAAAGCCTTAAAGAGGATTATTGGTCAAAAGTACTTGGAGACTCTAAGCTTGAAGTGCATCTTGTTTCTAGACCAAAGCTGTTGTGTTTCACTCCCAAGAGACACACAAGGGCATCTTCTAGAGGTAAGTTCTAGTATCAAGAGATTTTCTATTCTAATACAAGAAGAAAATTTAGAGTATCCTTGTCACCAATTCGGAGTGGGATAGTAGCACACACCCCTACAATATCCATTTCCACTCCTCTAGTTGTTAGATCTCAAACTAGGATATCATCCTTTCATATCAATTGAACACTTCATTATATGGCTAGAGCTCATTCTTTCACCACCTTCAATGGTGGGAGCTCCCTCTCGTTAGCCCAAAGGCATGACATACCAGTATCAGCTCTTTAAGGTATACTCAAGTTTATTGGTGAGACCTCCAGATCCCCTATCAAACATATTCAAGAAGTGTCTAATGTCTATAATATCCATGGCATCTCTGAGGATGATGTAGTGGTCAAACTCCTAGCTTCATCCTTGAAAGGAGAGGCATTTTAATGGTATAGATTTTTTTCTCACAATTCTATTACTAATTGGGATGGGTTAGGGGAAGCCCTATGTAAGCATTTTGAGGGGAAAAGTGACCATCTGTCACTTTTAGAGGAACTAACAACTATCAAGAGGGCCCCTCATGAATGTATTATTGATTTCAATTATAGATTACAAAAAACCTAGAATGGAATACCTACTATAGTGAAGCCCTCTCTCGATAATGCATTCTTGTACTACCTTAGAGCCTTCAACAGTGATATTGCTACCACCTTGCAATCTATGGGCAGGAATACCCAATCGAATGCTTATGAGGTTGCCATAATAGCTGAATAAATTTTGATATAGGGAGGGAAGTTAGCTCTAAGGCCCTTGATGCCTTTCTTGCCTAACATGCCTAACCATCAGCCCACTATAGCCCCTACTCATGTCTCCTCTGTAACTCAGCCTCTTGTTGTGCTTCCAATAGTCTCTACATCCTCTAGAAAAGTTGATGGGATCGAGGTTATGATGCAAAAATTAATGTAGAATACAGATAGAAAAATGTTAGATAAGGAAAGGAAGATGGAAGAAAATAGTGTAGTAGTGCAAAAAATTGGAAATCATTTGGTGACTATGAAGAGGCAACAAGCTCAAAATAATAAGCCCCTCCAACCCTAGAGTAAAGGTCCCATTCATGGTAGACCTCCAAACTAGAGTCATACTCCCTATAATCAGAATAGACCTATCAACCATTCTCATAATCAGAATAGATTTATTGACCACCCCTAGTCTTCGAACACCAACTTAAACAGGGCCTTACTCCCTCAAAAAAACCTTGTGCAAGATCAAGATTTCTACTAACTACTTGTAACTACTCCTATGGATATTGCATGTGTCAGAAGGTAGAAGCTTACTCGGCCTTGACTATACCTAAGCAAGAAGTTATCCATATATATGATGCTACTCAGTCTGTTGATACCTTTCAATAGGAGGATTTTTCTTTTATGAACTACCTAGTGGAAGAACATGATAATGTAAACTAGGATTCATGTGCTCACAATACTAGGAGAAAGAGAAGAGTCATGGAGGAGATGGCATCTCAACCTCCTAATTAGCCTTCCACATAAAGTATAGCACCACATATACAAGCAGTCACCCAACAACACAATGCAAATCAACCTATTATTGTTTATCTATAGAAGAGGTGGGAGGAAAGTAGAAAAGATGTGAGCAACCCATAGATTATCCCATCCCAGACTTCTACTTCTAGGGATCTTAATATAACATCTAATGCTTATTTTAGTGTGGTAAATCAAATGAGAAAGACCAATGTGAAGATTTCTATGTAGGATGCAATAACTACTATACCACCACAAAGGAGGCTACTATAGTAGGAGTTGAAAAGCATTAAACTCAGAGATCAACCACCTAGCACAAAGAATGTTGTAAGCTTAGTACAACCATCAAGGGATGTAGAAGTAAGAAAAAATGTTAGACCTCCTCCATTCTATGATTATCTTCTTATAGGAGATAAGCTAGTAGTTTAGTAATGCCCAAATGTATTGTTGATACCTTAGAAATAAAATATGGACCCATTGTTAAAGATGTGTTTCAACTTGATGGTAGCACCATCAAGACCATGGGAATCCTTGGGAATGTTTGAATGGCCTTACATGCCTATTTAGATTGTATTATAGTTCAAGATATATCAATTACTGAAGTCAAGCTACATTTTTCCTTTTGTCTATCAAGGGACTTCACTGCTTGAATAGGTGGCTACATATCTTTTGATTGGTCATATATGTTTTTAAGAACTAGATATGGAACCCAAGCTTCAATTAAAGTAGAAAAATTATCCCTCCATCATATTGAGCCCTATACTCCTAACCTCATTAATATGAATTTTACTATCCTAGAAGCAGATGAGAATGATACAACAAATAAGCTTGCCACTTCCTTATCTAATACAACTAATTTCCTCTTGGATGAATGAGCTAATGCTTATTAGTTTGATCCCATATCAAAGACCTTAGAAATTGGCTTGGGCACATATTGTATATCATAAGAGGATGCTCTCATCCCTAACTTGACAAAAGCCAAAGAAGATACAAATGGGATATGAAACATGTAATTTGATGGATCAACAAACAAGAATGGGTTAGGGGCTGGTGTAATGTTGGTTTCCCCTGCATTAGAAAATTAATATTTCTCATTTAGGTTACAATTTAGTTGTACTAGTAATGTGGTTGAATATGAGGCTTTGATTCAAGGTCTCTTAATTGCTTAGAAAAGAGGAATCTAGGCTTTGAATGTGTATGGGGAGAGTGAGTTGGTGATCAATTAGGTGAGGAATAAAAATGCTACTAAGAATAATTTTCTTAAGTGTTACAAACATAGGGTATGGGATTTGCTTGAAGATTTTAGAGCATTCAATATTCAAAGCAATCCTAGGAAAGAAAATAGACATGCCGATAGACTTGTAATAGTGCGTGCATCTCATGATGTCCCAAGAAGTCTTGAAGATGAAAAGAGATAGAGAGTTAAGATGGTAATTAGACTTGATGTCCCTAATAATGATATTGATTGGTAGGTCTTTGAATTTGATGCACAAATTGTGGGTTTCTTGTAGAATGAAGAAGAATTTTCAAATAGAAATTAGATGAGGTTGCATGATCAATATTGAGATCAAATCATTAACCTTAGCTCCAACAAATTACCTAAGGTTCTCATTACCTTAGAGATTATCTTCAACCCTAATGACCAAGCAAGGGAAAGAGGCATGAATCTTTCTGCAAACAAAGGATACCATGTACCAATCATAGTCACTAATGGAAAAATGTTAAACTAGAGAAAGGTATGTTCTAAAATTAACCAAGAAATTTTGTTCATCTATGTCAAGAATTCAATGATGCATTTTCCTGGACATACAATGATTTGAAAGGATTTATCCTAGATTGTTTCAACATACTATAGATATGGTAGATAATGTCAAGCCTGTTAGGCAAAAGTAGAGGCTAGAAAACCCCAAGATTGAGCCTCTAATGAGAAATGAGCTATCCAAATTAATTGAGGCAAATATTAATTTTCCTATCAAGCATTCCTCTTGGGTGGAAAACCTTGTCCCTATTAGAAAAAAGAATGGAGAGATTATACCATGTGTAGATTTTAGGGATCTTAATCAAGCCTCCCTTAAAGATCATCATCCCCTCCCTTCTATGGAAAAAATTATTGTCTAAGGTCAGTGGTTCATAATGATTCTCCTTCTTGGATGGCTTCTCGGGTTATAATCAAGTGTTGGTCAAAGAGATTGATATATATAAAAATTCTTTCACTACTAAATGGGGTACCTGTAAATATAGTAAAATGCCATTTGGACTAACAAATGCAAGTTCCACATTCCAAAAAGTGATGGAGATAGCCTTCAAAAATATGATTGAAAAATTTATGTTGGTCTACCTTGATGATATCATAGTATACTTAAAGAATGTAGTAGAGAATTTTGGTTACCTCAGACATGTATTTGTGAAATGTAGAGAGTACGGGGTGTCCTTGAATCCAAGCGTGTCTTCACCTCTAATCAAGGAAAGTTGTTAGGGAATTTTGTTTCTAAAGAGGGTCTGACTATCTACTCAGAAAGAACAAAGACAATACTTTCCCTTAATCTCCCTATCCACAAGAAGAGTCTACAAAGTTTCGTCAATAGGATAAATTTTGTAAGAAGATTTATTCCTAATCTAGATACCATGGTGAAACCTCTTACAACTATGCTAAAAAAAGAATCTGGCCTTCTCATGGACTAGGGTAGGGAAAGAAAATTTTGAGGAGATCAAGGCAGACATAGTTACAACTCCTACTCTCATCAATCTAAATTTTGATAAGGATTTCATCCTTTATACCTTGGGAGGTGAGTCAATTATTTATGTTGTCTTGACGCAACTAAATGAAAAAAAATGAAGAACAACCTATTGCTTTTTTATGTGAAGGAGTCAACGAATGTGAAAATAAATATAGCTGTGTGGAAAAGAAAGCTCTTGTAGTCACCTAATGAAAATTAGACACATGTTATCTCATAATAAAATCCACTTGTTGGTTCCTCATGCTAGTGTAAAAGATTTCTTGTTGAGAAAAGATATTAGTGAGAAAAGAGTTGGCTAGATCACCAAGGTAATGGAATATGACATTGATATTCAGATCACCAAGATGATAAGGGGAATGGAATTGTGTGAACTAATGATCTCATCTCATGAGATTGAAAAGGAGGTTGTCTTAGTATTAACAAAACAATAGGAGACAAGAAATGATAATCGTAAGGGTTGGATGGATGATATGAAAGCCTTATTGGTTGGGTATGGGTATCCTTAGGGGCTGGATAAAGCTTGGAGAAGACAATTTAGGCTGTAGTCTATTTCTTATGCTATAAATAATGGTGTTCTTTTTAGCAAACGCTTCAATGAAGCCCTCCTAAGATGTTTTGATATAGATCAAGTAGAGAGAATAGTCAAAGAACTTCACAATGGTCCTGATGGTGGCCATTTTTTAGCAAGGACTAAGGCCATGAAAATTTCGAGAACTAGTTACTACTAGCCCTCCCTATTCCATGATTTACACAAACATATGAGGAGGTGCAAGAAGTGTGCTTTCTTCTTAGGTAAGTAGAGACTTGTAGCTCTTCCACTTCATCCCATCCAAGTAGATCAACCTTTTTCCTAGTGCAAAATATATTTTATTGGTACCATCAATCCTCTTTCTAGCACTAGTCATAAATTGATTTTAGCCACTACAGACTATTTTACAAGATGAATAGAGTTAGCAACACCTAGAGATGTCACAGAACCTTTAGTCATTGAGTTCCTTGATGGGATTGTAACCAAGTTTCATGCTCCTTCAACTATTATTTCAGATAATGCTAAATCATTCATAGAAGCTAAATTTGTACATCAACACTTGATCATAGTTTTTACTTGAGCACATCCTCTAACTATTACCCTTAGGTTAATGGCTAAGTTGAGTCACCTAATAAGAATTTGATTAGAATCATTAAGATGATGGTGGACGATAACCAAAGGTCCTAGCATCAAAAGCTCAGGAGTGCCCTAATTTGGGCTGACAAAATCACACCCAAGAGGGCAATAGGAAATTCTCCCTTCATGTTAGTCTATGATAGGGAAGCTAGGCTTCCTGTCTCATTGGAGTTTCCTACTCTTGAGTTGGCTCATCAGTTGGAATTGATTGAAGATGATGCTATTTCTGTAAGAATGGAAAATCTAATGGAGTTAGAGGAGAAAAGAGGTCAAGCATTCTAGACCTTAGAGATACATCAGCAATAGATGAAGACGAGTTTTGATAAAAAGGCTAAGGTCAAAAATTTTAGGGAAGGCGATCTTGTGTTGAAATGGGATGCAAACAAAGAAAAAGCTAGGATACACTCAAAGTTTGATGTCTTATGGAGTGGCCCCTATTTGATCATTAGTTGTAAAAAATCTAATGCCTTTCAGTTGAGAAAGCCTAATGGAAAAGTCTTGCGCATCCCTATTAATGGGATATACCTTAAACCATGTTTCTAATGATTTTTCATTATCTCGTGTATAGTTAGAGTAGTTTCTCTTTCTTATTATTTCCTATTTTCAAGAAGTGCATGAGCACATGTTTTGTTTGGTGAAAGGAGGGTCTGGTTCTACAAGTTGTTTTGCAAGTTGTAGAGGAAAAAGATTAGTTATGACATGAAGGGAAATAGGGGTGGTAAACTAATGAGTTTATGATTTCAGAGATTCTGTAGCCCAATAAATCTTTTGAATGGTCACTAGTCATATACTAAGCGAGCTTGCATCCCCCTTGAGTTTGCAGAAATGTTAATCTAGGATTGCCTCCTACCAAAAAATAAAATTTACACTAGGATTATTTTAACAGTCACCTAGGATGCTCATGAAATGATGTAACACTAAGTCATTTTATCTATTTCATGTCATGCCTCAATATTTTAAGTAATGACCATGCAATTCACATGGTCATGGGCAATTGAGTGCTAACTAAGGTTAAGGCTGCAAAAGTGTTCTTTGCTTTGATTTCACCCAATCACATGGTCATGTTGACAAGCTATGGTTTGAGTTGTGACAATTTGAAAGAGAAATATTTTTGATGTTCAAGTTATATCCTACACCATTAGATCATTTAGATCTATGACCAACACATGATCACCATGGATTGAGAGGTAGTTAATCCTTGAGTTGTGATCAATTGATTCCCTTTGTTTTTCTTGGTCACAAAGGTCAAACAATAATACTAGTTCAAGGCAGTGAGGCGGTGATGACCAACATATTCTGGTTTTGCAATCAAGGATAGTTATTCAGGGAAGGTGGTGGTGAGGATGAAATTGTGGATAATTGAATGCAAGGCATAAGGACTGGGTGCTGACAGGATGGCATAATGATGAGAACTGTTTGGTGCACCTAGTAGAACTTAATGACTAAATCATAGTTGATCAAAGATCATGATCTGGTTGAATGTTAGTAGTAGTGGGAGCAGTTCCTTGAATGATCTTTCTAATTCCCTACAACCACTTTCATTGATCCCTAGGATTGATAACTACAAAGAAATTCTCCACATCCATTTGTTAACCCATTCATTCAATAAGAGATTAAATAACCAGCATTCCTAACCTCTTAGAGATTTTTTTGGTAAAGAAGTGATCCTTTCATGCATAGATTTATGTAAAAGTCAGATCTTTCTAGTTTTTGTAGTGATTTTTTGTCTAGAGATCTGATTGTAGTGGTTGAGTTTTGTCTTATGAGGGAAGTCATCAGAGTCATACTGGCACTATAAAGGCAAACATTGTACTCTTTCTCAATGTCATATTTTCTTTGTTTCTTTAGCATTGCCATGGCATGCTACTATAAATTCCCTGTTGTCTTTGAGTTATTTGACTTCATGCCTTATCTCATTCAACTGTAGTTGTACTATATGTACTTTAAATATCTATAATCTACACTTTCTATATCTTTTTGACCCATGAATGATAAAAAGTGAAATATCTTCCTTATGTCACTCATATGGTAGTCTGATCCATATGTAGTTCATAAATTAAAGTAGGGCTTGAATCCATATATCTTTGGACTGTCATAATAATAACACCGTGCATGTATGGGCAAAGACTGATCTGGACACCCTATTTTGGTGCATCATCTCTTTATAATAGATTAGGTAGCTACTTTTATGTATTTCTTCTCCTTTTTCTTGTCAAGAATAGTTTAGGTGCATCCTAATAGTAGAGGAAGCCAACTTTCTCTAGAGATTCAACCTCATAGTTCAATACCCACAACTTGGAGGTTATTTCCATGATTCATGAGGTTGTCCTTTGGTAAGACTTTGGGCAAGGGTACAAGATTTTGTGACAATATTATCCTTGACCTATTATTCATTTTTTGGTTGAATTCTTCAAAGTAACCATCCAGATCTGGCTCAAAATTGTCTCCCAACTGATCAATAAACTAATTAATTTGTCGAGTAACTATATATTCTTCTTAATTCAATTAACATTTCCCTTCATAGGAAAATAATTTTACACATTAAGGACTATGGAGACTTACAAGAAACCAAACTTACACATTGTATTCTTCACTTTTCTCATGGTACTTAGGTTCTCATTCAAGCATTGGAATTGTAGGTCAGCTAGGTCATAGGAATGAAATTTCTTCATAATTTGCCAAGAAACATCAACTTCAACATGAGGAATGTTTTTTGGTAAACTTGATTGATAAAACGTGTGAGCTATAAGCCTCACAACTAATTTTTTCTTAATGTCCTTAATGGAAAATTGTCATACCTCATTTATTTCACACTGTCATTGTGTTTCCTTCAATTACATATTTTATTTGGTATCAAATGGTCTTCACTTTTCTATCATAGGCTAACCAATCACTCGATGAACAATTTTTTTCTAACCTCTACTGGTCTACACTCTAGTCAAAACATCTTTTCATGCACTCAGTTAAGAACAGTCTTAATTCAATTAACTTTGAAAACCTTTGGAAAATATAGGGCATGGGTGAGTTAAGCCTTGACAATATGCTTGTGATCATCTTTAAGTTTCCCATCATTGCATAACCTTTAATATGTGGGTAGAAGAAATGAGTTGGGTCTCGATTCCATGGAAGTTTGTGAATTGAGATCACACTCTTTTAGAAACAAGTAACCATTTTAAAAAAATGGGTACCCATTTTAGGCTTGGGTACTCAATCCAAAATTTAAAAAATGGGCACCCATTTTTTATTTTCAAAAAGTGAGTACCCATTTTTGAAAACATAAAAAAATTTCATTTTTTAGAAATAGGTACCTATATTTTAAAAGTAAAGAATGGGTACCCATTTCTAAAAATTTTTAAAAAAACAATTTGGGGGGATTTTATATGTCAATTTGACTTTATTTTAAATGAGTACCTTTGTTTGAATTTCAAATAATGGGTGCCTATTTCTTACAACATTGGGCAAGATTTTTTCCTCCTACCTTAGATTTTGGTTTGGGATAGGCTTGGTGGGACCAAGCCTATGCCTTGACCTCTCGAGATTTAGCTAAGGCATTGAACTGACAAATTCATGCCTTGACCATAATTTTTAGAGGGTCTTCTCAATCAAATTTTTTAATGAAACAAAAATTCATTGGAGCTCTCACTATCTCGACTTCACAAATATAAATTTTATAGTGCTATGATTTTATTTACTATTTTTGCATTATATTTTAATGAAAGGTGGTACCTAAATGTAAAATAGTGAAGTTCACTAAAAATTCAATAAATTTTTTATTTTATAAGTTTTCTTAAATTAATTTATATGTCATCAATCTACATATAATTCTTTTGAGGTTAAAAAAAAAAAGAATTTTTGAAAAAAGTGAAATTTTTATCAAACTATGGTGTCTGTACATGAGAGGTTTTAAAATTTACCTTTATACCCAATTAATAATTAATAATAAAAAATCTATTCAATAAAAAATTAAAGAAAAATGTTGTCATCAATCTTGGGTGTATTTGGTAACTCGCTTTATAAAAATTTACAAAAAATTATTAAGTTGTGTCAAATAATGGTGTGTTTGTACACGAGTGTGGTATGCTCCTGAAACAAACATTTTGAAAAAGTGGTTTTTAAAGATCCATACCAAAAACAAAATCTATGATATGGGTACACAAATAAATTACATATTCAAAAACTAGATTCTAAACACTAAAAATTTTATTTGTCGAATTTTTTTATATTCAATCTCTAAATGCCTCAAAATTTGACATCAATTGACAAGAAATTTCAAAAATAGGGAAAAAAATTCCACTTTTTGCCCAAAAGTGAGATGCAACTTCTTGCACTTATTCATGTATTCCTAAGCTCAAAATCATCTACTTCACAAATATTGGATATTGAATATATAACATAACCTACATCATAAATCATAATAACCCTAGGTGGGATTGATGATAGGGTTGCAGACTCATAACCTTTCATTGCTATCTCTTGATACACCTTAAACTATAGGAGTTTTACAACTTCATTATAAACCAATTGCACATTGGTCACCTTTGATTCTTTTCCCTTCTATATAGTCAAGCTTGATGTCATTTTTCATTTACAGTTTCAGGAATTTGAATTCCTCTTTTATGAATGTCAACACAACCTTGAGATCACTCCCAATTACTAATGAAATGCTATAAGATCTTCACATAAATCTCTTAACTTCTCTCCACAATCCCTCTAATGCTTCTAGCTCTTGAAATCTAAAATGCAAGGAATTTTAAATGAATGAAAAAATTCATTATAAGGGTCAAAAAATTCAATTTTATGCCCTCAAAAATGTCCCACACATATAGTGGGTGCACAATAGTTGTCTCAACCTTCTCTACAAAACTCAGGAGTCACACTTCCTTAAGTCTTCAACTTGGCTAATACACTAGCTTAGTGAATACTAGAAATCTTACTCGACCACTTAACTCTCTTTCATCCTTCACTGCTAATACTTAGCAATTATTAACTTTTGAACTCAAGTTCCATGCATTACTCAGTACAAACTTTAAATCTATCCTTACGAATCTAACAATATGCTAATTTGGACTTTTGCACTTTCAATATTAGGAACTATGTATGATTTAGAAAATTTAGAATATAGTTCGACACATACCTCTTTTTTTAGTTTGAGATGGGGGAATCACCTAATCCATTGGATTGGTTGATCACAACTTCACCATTTGAACTATTTCCATCATCAATCTTCTAGGTGTTATTCATCTAACTTTGTAGTTCTTTAGAATTAAACTTTTCTTTGCCATTTTTTTCTTCATTATTGAATGTTAATGCTCAATTTATATAGTCTCTACTTAGGTGACCAACCTTTTGATAGTCAAAAAAATATTGGACCAAAATTTTTCTAGTTTCTCGATCTTCATCTAAGATATATCCTTGTAAAATTTGTTGCAAAGTGTCCATACTTACCACATAACAGACAATTGATCTAAGTATTGTAATCCCAATTTATAGTATTACCTTGCCTAGTTTCTTTGCCTTGACCTTTAGGTGTCTACCCGTGTTTTGAATTAGATCTACAATTATGTGCCTTGTCACCATACTTTTGACATGTGTAACAATAACCTTCAAATCTTGATGTAGCTTGTGTCTTACTAGTCTTTGATCTACATTCACATCCTTGATCTCCATGCTTGTTACAATTGAAACAATTACCATTGAATTTGGGCTTAGGATTTGACTTACCAATTTTGCTCCTGCAAACATTTGGTGTATGACTAGGTTTTCCAAAGTAATGGTATGTCTTATTCTTGTTCTTTAGTTTTTCATTCCTTTTATCCCCATGCTTTAATGATTCTCCTTGTTTGGTATATTATACTAATTCTGAATAACCTAATCTATTAGTATCGTGAGGACTTCTTTGTTCTTTTAGTTTTTCATCAAGTTGTCTCTTAGCCTCTCCTGATCTATCAATCCTTTTAATGATTTCATTTTTAACTCTCACCTCAAATTTCAGCAGATTGTTTTCAAATCTCATATTTGTGATCTCTTCTACCTTGCTAGTAATATCCTGATTGGAACTTAATAATTAATTGAACATGTCAAATTGATCATGAGTCAGGTTTTGCACTTCATTGGTTCTTCAATCAAGACTTGTAGTCATTTTTCATTTGTCTTCATCAACCATTATCTTTTCTTCTTCAACCTTTTTCTTTTGTTCAATAACTTCACATAGCCTTACTGATTATATTTCATGTTCTATTTTTAGTTCTCTTACTTCTTCATTTAGGATATTATCCTTCTCCAATAGATCTTCTATTGCATCAATTTCACTAGATCTTCCTTCATCACATAAGTCCTCAATGCTTTCTTCTATATACTATGTGTCATCTTTGTAGGTTTTTTTCTCCTTCCTTCTCTTCAAGGATTTCTTTAGGTCCTTCTTTGCAGCCTTGAGTTTCTCAAATGAGAGTTTTAAATCAAACTTTTTATTCTCAATAATCATTCCCAACTTGTAGGCTTCCATATCCAAGATCTTTGACTCTCACATGGTTAGAATTATTTCTTAGATAACTAGTCTTTGATACCAATTATTGGTAATATAATAGAGAAAGAAAGATGTTGAGAGGGGAGGTTGGTGGTGGGGGGGGGGGAGATGATGCATTAATTATTGATTCCAACCTTAATGCATCATCATATATCAACATGTAATATTAGATCTAACATCTAATAATATGAATACCACATATAAGCAATGGATCAACACATGACACCAGATATGGTAACATAGAAACCCTCTAAGGTGAAGGTAAATATGTGGTGGGGTTGACACCTAAAAAATATTCACTACAACAACAATAGATTGTGTATGTTAGGGATACAATGTTTTATCAGTTTTGATGATCTACCATGTGAGGGGTCTACCTTGCTAAGATCTTGCAAGACTATGAGTCTACCTTGACAAAATGAATTTTACTTCACAATAAAGTGAGCACTCTATTAGGAGATTTATAATAGGACTATTAGGATCACTCTATTTAGAGATTCACTTGGTACACTAGTTAGAATGTAATCAGTATCATGATCCTTCAATTTTCACTTAATTATTGGTGATAGATGTTCTTTTTCCTATATGAAATCACCTCAATATGATAGATATACTTTATCAACTCTTTGCACTACTTGATTGCCTTAGTCCTTCAAGCTTTGATTCACCTTCAACTTCCAATCCTCTCTTACAACTTCAACAACATGAAATCCTGGCTTAAATCTTTCTTTTATAACTATCCATTGAAGCTTCTAGATCTTGATCAATTATTAGGATGCATTCTTTCCACCACTTAACCTTCCCATTTTTCTAATTGGTTGATCACGTAACATAGGGATTAATTATCCACAACTCCATGATTGATTCCTTGATCATATAAAAATGCTTCCAACTTGGAAAAATAGTTTACCTATGAGTTTGTGTCATTCCAACCATAAATACAAAAACTTTGTTACTTAGCTCATATAGCTTCTAGAGCTTGGCTCTACTTGTTCTATCATGATGTCCCTTAGCATGCACTTGACTCAGCTATAACTGATTTTACGTTGTGGATTTCATAGTTCATGTTATTTAATAACCACTAAAATTCTTGGCAACACTTATATATAGTCAACAATTATAAATGCCTTAGCACACACTAAACATATTGACTTCACAACTTAATAGCTCATCCTATATTAATTGGTATGGGAAAATAAATTATTCGTATGAAGTATTTTATCCTTTGGATTTTCTCCTCTCCAACAAATCTATCAATTTTTTTTAGTTTGATTAGTTGTAATATGGGACTTAATTGCATGCTATGCACTTGGAACCCTTTCTTTGATGACCTTGAATGATTTCCTATCTAGACATATATGTGATATTTTATTACATAGTTATATGTGATCATGATATTTTTATTCAACATATGGTACAATAATTAATTCAAATTTAAGGCTTGCAATTTTGGTTAACTTGCACTACAAATAAAGTTTACCATGTGTTAGTTATAAAAAACAATTTTTAAGTAAGGACACCACAAGCTCCCTTTATAGATTTAAGGTGGATAATTGGTTGTAGCTACTGTTGGATAAGCTGGAAGGGAAAGATAACAACTAGGAGAGTTAGCTCTCTACCTAGTTTTAGTTTTTTGTTATGTTGGCACTCAACACCTATGAGTTAGGTTCATTGTGCTCCCTTGGACTCTCTTATATTATGGTTTATATTACTCATAGTTTTTTAATGATGGTTAGATTTTGGGACACTTTGATGCCATGGTTTTTGAAATTAAGAAGAGAGGCAGATTAAATTGTATATCTAACTTGTACTTGTTCTACAACATTTTTTATCTTTAGGTCAACACCTTTTTTGTCTAATTTTAATTTAAAAATAATCAATTTTTAAAAAAATTATAAGGGGTTTTCTTCCAAGATTAACTATTTTTAATTTGAGGGGATAACAATCTAACAAGGATCTAGGTGAAAAAATAAAATGAAAGCTATAAATTTTCTTTTCCAAATTTCAAAAGATGAAAGTGCCATAATGAAATTAGTTGAGAAATTTGAGAAAACTTAATTTTTTACACTTCATTTTTAGTCTTGGATATTTCTAGTTGATGCGAAGACCACTCAATAATTTTGAGGAGTATATAAAAGTGTTGAATCTTTTTGGAGACTTCCCAAGATGTGAGACACCTCTGTTGAGCACCTAAAACTCAACTTTAGTTTATAATTATCATGAGTTTTTAATTGAGGGTTAAAATGATTTTTTTTGCACGGGACCCGAAACCCCAAAAATTATTATAATAAAAAAGTTAAAGTTTACCATAAATAATATTTCTAGAATAACAACCAACACCCCTAGACAACTAGCTTACACAAAGAACTAGTGGAAAGACATAAAAGAAACAACACCAAAACCAAGATGGTACCTATATGAATATGAAACAAAAAGCCAAAAAACCAATGATCATAAAAAGGAAAGACAAAAACCACCATTATGTTGGCTCCAACGCCATCTCATCCTTATTTGATTTGATCTTCTTAGCAAAAAATCTTCCACCCTCCTTAATTTGTTCCTATGTCTGCTCCTTCAACTTCCTGGAAGCAAACCTAGTTCTTTTCTTACCTAGAGTCTCTTATGTGCCCTTTGCATCATCAAAATCCAAGACCATCATGTACTTTCATTGCTCCTTTCTCCTTTGCTTCCAAACTCTTAAGAAGCTTTATCCTCAGATACATCATTTGAGTCCAGCTCCATTTCCTTATAATTGACATTCTTTTTAATTCTTTTAGTTGACTCCCTTTTCACCTCTCCTAGCTCAACCATCAATATTTTACCTTTTCCTTTACTACTAGCTGAGATTTTAGGATTTTTTCTTTTTTAATAGGCATAGGCAAAGGGAGATATTCATGTTATTTCTAGGATCATTTCCGCAAATGTACTAATAATGCCATTGATTGATTATCTTCTAAATGCAGATTTGAGGACTCATAAATATGAGAGGAGGCATGTCTCACAAAGAGGCATGTCTCTATGGTTAAACATCACTAGTTAACATATTAATAGTAATATAAATAACCATAAATATTACTCATCCTAAGCATATATGTAAATTAATTTGCTAACTATGTATGTAATATATTATTCTATAATAATACATAATATTTATTATTATATTATTATATAATAATATATTATATATAATGTATAATATATATTATATATATTTTATTACATATTAAATATATATTATGTATATACAATATTTACCATCAACAAGGTATCTCAAGATAAAATCAATCTGATGGATGCTATAACCTTAACACTCCCTCTTAGCTAGGGGGATTTATAGATCACATTATGCTCTCAAGAATAAGAAAAGATATCATCTTAGTATGATATTCAATTCACTATGAGGCTAAATTTCTCACCTTTCATAACACACAATAGAAGAAATTTCTATAACTTTAAAAGCACCACCTTAAGTGTGGTCTATATGGTGTCCGGCAAGATTTGACCCAAAGAACCATAACAAGTTAGTTATCATTGCAAGGTTTATGCAGGATCATGGTTTGTCAAAAAGTGGCGATGTGAAAAAGTGGAGTTTGAAAATGTCTAAAAGCATTTAAAAATCTGCTCTGACTTCTTTTCACCCATCCTAATACTAATGCAAAAAAGTTTGGGCCAAGCTTTTTTGGGTATCTAATAATTTATCTGGTATCCAATATGAAATCAAATACCCAAAACCTACAACATAAAACTTTTTTTTAAAACTTGAGAACGATTTTTGGCATTTTGGTTTTGGGTTTGTTTGTTTGTTTGTTTGAGCTACTCCATTTTAGGTATCAGATATAGGAACAGGCATTAGATATAGGTAATGTTTTTCTTGGTATTTTTTATGATTTGAATGAATTTTTATATAAATTAGCTATTTTAAATAGGATTTTTTTTAATTATGTATTTTTTAATAGAAATTGTTGAAATTTAGGTTTTTCTTAATAGAAATTATGTTTACAATTTAATAGGTATGGCTGACCCAAATAATGACATTGAGCCAAGAGACAATGTTCCTCATAACCCTCTACCAAATGATCTAGGACCCCCTTAAAACCATCCACCAAACAATCCCCTACCCCATCAAAACCCTTCTTAAATTGAATATTTGATATTTGAAAATCTCATCAAACTGATGGTTTTGCAAACCAGATATAACAATATACCTGTGTTGACTCCCATGTTATCCATGTTAAACACCATAGTGGATAATATTCAGATACTTACCAATGAAAAAAATGTTGCTCTTCTCTGGCATGAGAAAATGCATGCCATGTTTGATGATGGGTTAGACTATGATGAGGTTGTGGCCCTAAATATAACTAAAGATGATATAGTTAACCTTTTTGTAGATCAAAAAACCAGTATACTAATAGAATGCACAAAGCTGAAATTATCAATTAAATGGCGCACAAATGAGGTAGTGCATGCAAACTTTTGTGGTCATTGGTGGATGGTTTTTGACAAATCTCCACACAAAAATTTAAAAGTGCCATTCTATTTCATTAAAAACTTATATGTCAAATTTGTGTTGAACCTCAAGGTGAAGTACTGGAGCATGAGGCCCAAAATTGGTGTAGGAGGAGGAGCTCCTTAGGATAGACCCTTTGCCCAGCAAAAGTAAGTTGGCACTTTTGTCTCCCCTACTAATGTCTCCCCCCTCCTCTAATGTAGCATCCTTATATTATTGCAGAGGCTAGCTCTTAGACTATTAGATCCATCCATAGATTGAGTAGCCTATTTATATCCTAGGCTAGGTTAGTGTTCCGTCCCCGTACCAATGATGCTGGTGTGAGTTCATCATTGGAGAGCTCATCACATGTTTTTGTTCCCCATACTTGCATAACATCCAAGGCTATTTTTCTGGGTCCCATAGGTGATCTTTCTAAGTATCAATTTGTATTTGAGTAGGAGGACACACCATACATGCTTATAAAGACTACAAACCCTAACCTAAGAGAGGAGGGGCATGCAGATCCATGGGATCCTACTGTGTCAATATGTGTATACATTCTTTTGTTATGACATATCTAATTTAAAGTTAATCTTTATAATTGAGTAATTTTAACCAATACCGACTTATACATGTATTTTTTCTTTATTCATGTTTAGTTGATGACAAAGGAGGAGCTAAGATAGGTTGATGATGTCACACTCTCAACTATTTTATTTTGCCTTAAGACATCTATGGTACATTATGTTGTGTTTTCATTGTTTTCATATTTGACATTGGAGCATATATGGTTTCTAATAATTCTTTTCTCTTGCAAGTATCACCTATTTGTGGGGGTAGAGTACGAGGCATGAGGCACAACCCATTGACAATGGAAAGACAATTAAGTGCTTTTAAAGTGATTAAATATTAATGCATTCCTATAAAATGTTTGGGGTAATGAAATTGAATTACATTATTTATTGTACAAGGCATGGCTACTTATCATGAGTCCAAGAAGATTCACTATTGCAGACCCTCTAGAATTCCCATTCGTAGTGAGAGCCCCCTTATATGTATAAGTATCATTTATTTGTTATTTTCCTTATTTTCATAAACCAATTCAAAACTTATTAATGTGATATTAACAACGAAACTTTTGTATCTCATAGGAAACACCTAGTGCATAGGATGTTGGATGTCAAAGTTATAGTTTAAGTTGTAGATCCATTTGACAAACACACTTGAACATATACGTGCCACAACCAACCAAGTTCTAGGCATCTTGACATATGAGAGCACTCCTAACTAGCATAGGAGGTCAACAAGAGAGGTATTTATGATGAAATTTTAATACTATAAACATTCATTAAAAAAAGGATCATTTTGCATTTGAGTAATTCAATGTTAGATACATAGAATCATATAAATTTAGCAATCTGACTTTGGGTTTTCATGTTTTTTTTATGTAGGAGGCATCTGATCCACCTAGTGTAGCAAAGGGGCTGCATTTTCATCATCCACCAGAACCATAGGATAGTATAGTTGTCATAGGATGCATCATGAGATACTTTGAGATGGCGTATGCCATGTTGTATATAGAAACATTGATATTATACACATTTCAATGGCATGATCAGCCACATTTTGTATAAGTATCTATGTATTTTGATATGTATTTGTGTAATTTGTCTATGGATACATATATTTTGATATATTTTTGTTATTTATGTGCACAATGATATACATATTAATTTAGTATAGTATTGTTCAATTTATTGTGGATCATGTGTATTGTTCATCTTTATGGAATATCATTCATTTTGATCTTGTTTATTATATTTGATTCAAATACAATAATTTGTGAAAACATTTTAACAACCTTTATTACTAAATTTTGATGCAATGTTTAATTTGAAATTATATCATATAGGTTTAATTTGAAATGATTTATGCAATCTCTTAATATGTCTCTATGGTTCACTCACCCAAATGCACTTAGAGCACCCTGGAGAATCTTCGATACAGGGTGGCCATGAATGTTGGAGGCTCTCTATGGATGGAACAAGAATGTCACTGTGGTTCACCCACCCATCCATAACTAATGGCACTGATGATTTGATGCCAAGATCAGTTGTTTCAAAGTTACACAGTGATGCACCAATGAACTGAGGCACACTCCAAGTTTTGGCATTGAGTGAGATCATTGTGCCGAATCCAAATAGAATGTGATTTCTCATAAATGAGATAGGTTATTGTAGGCCTCAGAATGATTGTCCTGTAGCATTTGATATCTCACCAATAGCCCCTACAAGCTGAAAGTTACGACCCTTGGAAGACCGACCTCCAAACACACTTAGAGCACCTTGGAGACTCTTCAATACAAGGTGCCCACGAATGTTGGAAGCTCTCTATGGAAAAAACAAGGGTGTCACTAGGGTTCACCCCCCAATCTAGAGCTAATGGCACTAACAATTCCATGCCAAGATTAGCAATTTCTAAGTTAGGTGCTAGTATTATTTAAAATTGTCATTTTTGAGGTCCCTCCTCATAAATTACATTAAGTAAAAACATATTTGTTTCCTACAGTAAATCAACAAGTTTATATTTATAATATCTAAATTGTTTCATCATTATTACATCAATACACAACTACCAAAAATTGTAGTGTCAATAAATAGTGTCAAAAAATGTAAAGTCAAAAATCGTAGTGTCAAGAATCATAGTGTCAAAAATCCTATGACCCCTTTTGACCCATTTGAAGAAATCAAATGGGTCCCTAGGGGTTCTAAAACCCCTAGGGACATATATTGTCATGAAATGCATTGAAAGGGGTCATAGGTTATCTTATGACCACTTTCAAACCATTCAAAAAAAACCAAATAGCTCTCTTGGGGTCCTAGAACCCCTAGGGACATATGTTCTCATGAAATGTGTCAAAAGGGGTCATAGGTTATCCTATGACCCCTTTCGACCCATTCAAACAAACCAAATAGGGCCCTTTAGGTCCTAGGCCCACTAGGGACATATGTTGTCATGAAATACATCAAAATGAGTCATAGGTTATCTTATGACCCTTTTTACCCAATTCACATAAACCAAATAGGTCCCTAGGGGCCTAGGACCCTTACAAACATATGTTGTCACAAAATGAGTTGAAGGTAACCTATGACCCTTCTCGACCCATTTGAACAAACCAAATAGTTCCCTATGGGTCCATGGACCCCTAAGGACATATTTTGTCATGAAATGCATTGAAAGGGGTCATATGTTCTCCTATGACCCATTTTGACCCATTTGAACAAATCAAATAGGTCCCTAGGGGTCCTAGGACCCCTAGGGTCATATGTAATCATGAAATATGTTGAAAGGGGTCATAGGTTATCCTATGGGCCCTTTTGACCCATTCAAACAAGCCAAGTAGGTCCCTAAGGGTCTTAGGACCTCTTGGGACATATCTTTTCATAAAATGAATCAAAAGGAATCATAGGTTATTGTATGACCCCTTTCAACCAATCCAAACTAACCAAATAGGTCCCTAGGGGTCCTAGGACCCCTATGAACATATGTTGTCATGAAATGTGTTGAAAGGGGTCATACGTTATCCTATGACCCCTTTCAACCCATTCAAACAAACCAAATAGGTCCCTAGGGGTCCTAGGACCCCTATGGATATATGTTATCATGAAATTTGTTGAAAGGGATCATAGGTTATACTATGACCCCTTTCAACCCATTTGAACAAACCAAATAATTTTCATGAAATGCATCAAAAGGGATCATAGGTTATCCTATGATCACTTTCAACCCATTCAAACAAACCAAATAGGTCATGAAATGTATTGAATAACTTATGACCCCTTTTGACCCATTTGAACAAACCAAATAGGTTTGTAGGGTCCTAGGACCCTGAGGGACGTATGTTGCCATGAAATGTGTTGAAAGGGGTCATAGTTTATCCTATGGCCCCTTTCAACCTATTTGAACAAACCAATTAGGTCCCTAGGACCCCTAGGGACATATGTTGTCATGAAATGCATCGAAAGGGGTCATAGGTCAAAAGGGGTCATAATTCTATCGAACAAACCAAATTGGTCCCTATGGGTCTGAGGACCCCTTGGGACATATGTTGTCATGAAATGTGTTGAAAGGGGTCATAGATTATCCTATGACCCCTTTCAAAGTATTTGAACAAACCAAATAGGTCCCTAAGGGTTCCAGGATCCCAAGGGGCATATGTTGTCATAAAATGCATCAAAAGGGGTCATAGGTTACCTTGTGACCCCTTTCAACCCATTAGAACAAACCAAAAAGGTCCCAAGGGGTCCTCAGACCCCTAGAGACATATGTTTTCATGAAATACTTTGAAAGGGGTCATAGTTTAACCTATGACCCTTTTCAACACATTGGACTAAATCAAATAGGTCCCTAGGGGTATAATAATGATAATAATAATATCAATAATACATTACTATGTTATATATTAATAATATATGACTATATATTAAATAAAATAATAATATATTACTAGATTATTGTAATATCCCAAAATTGGCTCATTGCCATTATACCAATTCTGGTCTACTTCTGATAATTTATAAAGTCCTATTGTAATAGGCAATTCTCATTTTGCTATTCGCTACTTGACTTAATTGTCAGATGCAAAAAACCCTAATTTGCATTCATCATATTTCTTATTTAATTCCTATAGTACGCACTCATATTAGTCGCATTAAACCTACTTGATTTAATTATAATTTAATTATTAAGTATTTATACTTTAATTAAATTATAATTATATCCTAAGGCTAATGTACTATGGAATTAAATTTATTTAATTTAATAAATACGCCGATCTTTATTAATTAAATATAATTATTTAATTAAATGGGAAAAGTATTTCTAATTAATTAAACGAAATTATTTAATTAAATCGAGTATTTACAACAAAGTTATTCAATTAAATGGGAAGCCATTCCTAATTAATTAAATGAAGTTATTTAATTAAATAAGAAAAGTGTCTCTAATTAATTAAAGATTATTTAATTAAATAGAAAAGTAATTATGAGAGCATATCTCATTTTATTAAATTAAATATCTCAACAAAATCTCTCTGCAGTTCAAAAAGGGAAATTTCCAGTTCATTATTGATTAAAAATGAGTTAAATCAGTTAGCTCCTTTTTCTACTCAAATTGAATCAGTTAACTCTTTTTTCTAGTCAAATTGAATCAGTTAACTCCTTATTTTACTCAAATTAAATCTGTTAACTCCCTTTAATTTGGGAATCTCCCTTTATGAGTGAACTTCACCTTTAATCCTGACCGTTGATTGAAATCGATCTCAACCATTGATGGATTCTAGGAAAGTCTATTTAAGAGACCCTCATCTCTTCATTTTAGGAGGATGAATTTGGAAAATTTGCATCGAATCGCTGCTGGAATTCATACTCACATTTGCTCATATTTTTACATACATCTTGCATTCTTAGTTTAGATTCATCTAGCTTAATAATTCATACATTTTTAGTTTAATGTCTTTTATTTCTAAGATTAATTGCTTGTACTTCATCTAGATTACTTGCACATTCATATAGATTAAATTGCATTCAAATCCTTCATTCTTACAGGGTCTGGTTGCTAAAACACCTCGAATCTGAGGATATCTGACAAGCAATTCCCTTTAGATAGAAGGCAATAGGTCGCTTTGCAGGCTAATTTTTGGATGAACAATCCAATGTTCATTTCGGGATAAATCTGCATACAATGACTGTGTTGAAGTGTGTGTGTTAGCAGAGGCCACATATTCACGCATACAATTATATAATAATAATAATAGTTAAAATAATAATCATATATTACTATATTATAGTTAATAATAATAATTTACTGTATTATATTTAATTATTATTATTATAGTATATTATTATATAATAATATATAATAATATACACTATTGTTGAACACTTGCCAAATTGATTTCCCTGCAAATTTTGGGCAATCAATTTTTGATAGAAAAAAAAAATTGCCGCCAAATTATGCATACCCAAATAGGCTTAGTATTTACCAAACCTCTTTGGTCAACTCAAAAAACGTGTTTGAGACATGTTTCATTGACATTCAAACTTCAAGTAGTCATTTGACAACAATTTTTTTAATCAAAATTCAATGAAAAAAAAGGATTTTTTAATAGTAATCTCAAGATTCCATCGAAATATATGCTATCAAGTTCAGAGTTCAATAAGTATTTATTAGTTAATTTTTAATGACGATGTCTGTAAACTGCAGATTGACATATTTATTGAAAAATAACAATAACTTTCAATCTATATAACATTTTTGAAATCCAAAATTTATGTCACATTCTATGCTTCGCCTTGTATACGAAAAATAAAGAAAAAAATTAATTTTCTAAAGTTTTCAATTAGTTAAGGTGGTCAGACACAAGAGTTGTTTTATTCTGAAAAAGTTATAATAGAAAATACATATTTAATTATTTATTTAGAACTAAACTACTCAAAAATATACATCACATCTAGGCATGAGTCTACTTTTTATATCTATAATTATATTAAAATATGTTATTGTTTGATTTTGATTAAGGTGATCAGACGTACACCTACTTTTTATTTTTCCCCAAAATTTTTGTAGTACTGCGTTAAAATCCAAAATTTTAAAAAATCAAATAAGTTTTTCTGTAGATAAGGCCTAGTAGTTTAGAAACTACATTTAATTTTCTATAGATTCTTTTCTTACAACTTTTTGATATAAAACCCATAACTACTTTAAAATTATGTGTCAAGTTAACATAACCTTGATTTGTTGGTTTTTCACTATCACTTAAGGCCATAGTTAGGTGACCATTATCCTACACATACCTGGTGTCTGACAAAATCTAGCCCAAAGAACCATGATGGCATGTGTACCTTTTATAAGATTGCCACCATACAATGGTTACCTTCTGTGTGTTCGTTATCATGATATCTAGCACTCTAGGACAACAATTTAATGAAGTCTTTCATGATAATAGGTCTACCATTTATAAGATCATCATCTTATAGTGGTTACCTTATGTTTATACATGTCAATGAAATATCGTCACCTTTCGTTACATATCATAACAACATCATGTAGTAACTTACATCATACCCACCATGAACCACCATGAATGACCATAGTTGCTACTAGAGGGTGGAACAAGGATTTTCACCTCAGACTTGTCTCTTATAGAGGAGGGTACATTACAAACAATTTGACTTAGAACTTTCCTCATAGAGAAGATATCGTCCACAAGGGACTGCATCTCAAAATTTCTACTTCTGAACAATGATCTTGGGAAGTCAATTGCTATAGTTTCTTCGTCGGAAACTCTCTTCACCCAAGGATGTCTATCAAACTCATTCTAAATCTTATATTAATCTTTTTATTTTCTAGTGATAAGTAAATACTTCCTCATGATGTATTCAAGAGTAGGCCCATCAAAATTATGCAGTCACACATATGTATTTTATAGACTCCTTCTAAGTATTAATCTTCTAAGGCTTTGAAGAAGCGTCATGATACTCCCTCTTAATGTAGAAGGATACTCATAATCTCAATCATTAAAGATATTCACTTCAAAATCCTCACTTTACTCGGATCATCAAATGACTAATGAATTCTCGTCTACACAATAGTTGATGGCATGTGTAAAGTACCAACCTTCTTTTTCCTCAAGAACATTCTCAGATGAGTACTTATCTGCCCATGAGGGTCATGTAACATCTCCTTACTAAAGATGGTTCAAGTGGGAATGAAACATCGGTTATTATTCTCCCCACAATGTGAAATTCTCACTCTTATATCTTGAACACTTTTGCATCACATCAAATTTGACGACTTCTTTCTAAGTTCCAACTTGCTCTTTTCATCCATTGAAGCTTCAAACATTCATTAAGCTTGATAGTAGAAGCAAACATGTCCTTCCATTTTCTTAAACTCATCCACAATTCTTAATCTCCCTCTTTTTCCTGTAAGAATATTCTCGGAAGAAAGATCAAGGCATAATAGTCCCTACAACACAATTAGACATATATTCCGTTCAAATAGATTATAAAAATAATCTTTTTGATGATAATATAGGAAAGACAGACTAATATAATTCTCAAGAATAATAATTTTCATCAATCCAATATAAGATAAATGAATATCTAATTTGAATATATATTCTTCTTAATAATATAAATTACTAATATTTATTATTCTTTGACAAAAATCTCTCTCTCACACAAATGCACATGTGTGTGCGCGCATACACACACACACACACACATATTCATCATTCATCTATGTGTGTGTGTGAGAAGAAGAGAACTTAACATAATATATCTTATTAGTGTTACCTTAATGGAATCTGGGGGGATTGGTATATTAACCATCTTAAAATACTTATACTAATATAATAAGAATAATATACATAAATTACTTTATAACATTTGGAATGAACCTTACCTCCCCTTACCTTGAAGGTGGGTCCTCCTTCTATTTCTTATGTCTTTAGTTTATTTGTATTCCCACATAAGAAAGACCAAATCATGAGTGGTAGAATTTGGATTATGCGTCTTAGTTATTTTTATGCCCTTTAACCACTTGGGAAATTGGATTGGCATTGACTGCCTAATTTATGAGAAGATCAAATTTTCATATCAATCTATCAGGTAGCAAGAATCCTAAATCCCTCATTTACATGCTTCAAGATGACATTACTTCTCCAAAATTTATCATAAATGCTATTACTTGGAGACTTGGGTGAGTTGACTGTAAAGTCATTCATAGCATAGGAGATTCGTACCAATATTTTTTCATTTACTTTCCATGGTCTTGATATAATAGGTTTTTTTTCCCTACTTTATTGTTGATTATGCTACATTTTTAAGAACAACTTCAAGGACTTGAGTTTGCTATTAGTCTTATATTGTACATGAGGGTCATGTTGCTATTCCACCCGATGCCTTGTTTGATGAGGCCTTTACTTTGGTGTTCATAAATTCACAATAAATATTTTCAAATATGCATGCCTCTTGAATAGGTTACAAAATGAATGTCTTCTCTCCTCTCGATTTGATATGAACCATGATTTATATATAATTTTAATTTTTGAAGGACGTGATGTGTAGGGTATGGGGTCTGCCTTGTTCATTCTTTTTCATGTCCTCCACATGTTACGTGGATGTTGTGTCCTTACTATATTTTGCTTCATGTGGAGGTACACTATATCCATCCTGATTTTACTATTGTTGCTTATTATGTCTGATGGTTCCTCTATTGAATAACCAAACTGATGGATAGACAGAGGAAAAAAATAAATGCACAGAAAAATATGATTTTCTGCCACACAATAAATTATGTTATATTTCTTTCCACCATGATATCAAATGAGTACACACAACCTTTTATAAGAAAGCATACAATATTCTAGAGAAATCTACTATTAGCCAAGAAGACGAAACATCTACAAACTTCTAGAAAAAATATTTCAGCCGACTCTTTGAAAAAACCCTAAACCTAAACCTAACAATCTAGAAGTATAGTTCAAATGAGAGATCTAGAACTCTAGATGAGAAGAAGCAATAAATGAAGTAGTTGGAGTAGGTAAGGGTAGGGAAGATTAAACGGACAGCTGGAAGCCAACATCACCAACACTCCCCCTTAATCTTCACTACCATGTATGTCTATAATACCAATACTTTCTCGAAGATGTTCAAAGACATTCTTTGCAAGAGGCTTTGTGAAAATGTCTGCCAGTTGTTCTTTGGACCTGCAAAACTTAAGACATATGTCACCATTGTTCACTAATTCACGAATATAATGATATCTTATATCTATATGTTTACTACGTTGATGAAAGACATGATTTTTTGATAAAGCAATTACAGAATTATTATCATAATATATTCTTGTAGGTTCTTCTTGTGGATGCTTCAAGTCTGAAAGTACTCTTCTCATCCATATTGCTTGACAAGCTGTTGATGTTGCTGCAACATATTCTGCTTCAGCTGATGATAATGTCACAATTGGTCGCTTCTTTGATGCCCAAGAAATAGCTCCTGACCCTAGGTGAAAGATATGTCCTAAAGTGCTTCTTTTATCATCAAAGCTACTTGCCCAGTCACTATCTATATAGCCAATCAGCTTGTAATGATCTGAATGTGCATATAAGATCCCAAAGTTCTTTGTTCTAGCTATATACCTCAGAATCCTCTTTCCAGCTTTCCAATGAGTTTCTTTTGGTTTATCCATGAATCTTGAAACATAAGACAACGTTGATACCTATTTGATGAAACACACAATAGATCTAATGCCAATCTGAAAGATGTAACACAGAACAACAATGTGCTTCCAGACAACAAAATATATTATATTTCCTTCTCTATTATGTCTATGTCAATTACATTACCTGTTGCTTCTATTTATAGAGGTCTTAAATTATTTCTGGAAACATCTACATTAGCTGACATAGGACAAATAAACTTTTCTAGAACTATTTATGACTTACAAAACTTTACCTAATCCTATATGACTTCCAGAACTTTACCTAACCCTATACGACTTCCAAAACTTTACCTAACCCTATTCGTAATCCTCTTGAAATTTTTAGAATCCTCTATTATTGTTTTACAATTCATTTGAGTTGAAATTACACATTCCAACACAAACTTCCCAATGTTTCCACTGCAAAGCATGACTGACTTGCAAGTTGAGTATTCTAAAAGTTAATCATTCTCTAAGCCATTGGAACCTGGCCTTCTCCTTATGTGGAATTATTTTCCTTTATTTCTTGTACTACATTTGCAACTTTCTTTAATACCATGTTATTTCTAGGATTGTTTTTTCAAATGTACTAATAATGCTGTTGATTGATTATCTTCCCAATGCAGATTTGAGGACTCATAAATATGAGAGTAGACATGTCTCTATGGTTAAACATCACTGGTTAACATATTAATAGTAATATAAATAATCATAAATATTACTCATCTTAAGCATATATGTAATATTAATATGTTAACTATGTATGTAATATATTCTTCTATCATAAAATATAATATGTATCATTAGATTATTATATGATAATATATAATGTATAATATATTTTGTATATATTATATTACATATATAATATATATTATGTATATAAGATATTTACCATCAACAAGGTATCTCAAGATGAAATCAATCGGACAGAAGCTATAACCTTAACAGTTCCCTCACATGATCCATCATGAACTCAAAAATTAACCATATTAACCCTTCATTAAGAATGGGTTTATTGGGTTTCACCTTATACTCTTTGATGCTATGAGCAAGCAAGCACAACAAATAGGAAGGGAAACAAACCCTAATTTTATTGAAAAGGTGATTAAACAAAACAAAATGATAGTTACAAGCCCTATCATACTTCCCATCACAAGTAACATACTGAGTTAAAGCTTTAAGAAAAAGTTTCCTCAATTTTTTGATAGAAAAGGTAGGCACGCCCCCTCCTTTCTCTAACTACAGTCCCATCCTTAGCCTTAAGTATTTTGCTAACCTTTTCTTCAAAAAAAAAATTGTTGTGGTAGAAATTCATAATTTTTTTGTTAAGACTCATAATAAAAACCATAATATCGATATCCAGTTTGTGGCATCGCCTAGCAAGAGTCATTGTGTCTGCCTCCTAGCCATTGATGAAACCTTTAGTAATTTATGAATCAGCATCCTTCATTCTAGTCATATACGGAGCCAGACCACCTTTGTCCATCTTCTCTGAGACTTCCCATTCTTTTTCCTAGTGATTATAGTTCATGGATCCCTTCTTTTCAAGGCTCTACCATGGTGATACTTCTACAACTGGACCACTATTTTGTTGTGCTATATTATACCACGCGAGTGCAAATTAAAAATCGCAAAGTATGTCCTTGCATATGACATGAGCATAGCTAAACGCAAATGCAATCTTAATAGTGATTGCCCCTTGTTGCCCTTGCACATTGATTCGATTGATTGCTCTGGTATCGCTCATTGAAGAAGATATGACAGCCCGGAAGAAGCCCAGTGAGATACGAAAACGAGAGAGAAACCAAAATTATCACGCCATACAACATGTTCAAGGCTCTACCATGGTGATACTTCTGCAACTATTTACAACACTAGAGAAACTAGAAATGCAAATTTCTCAAATAGAGGAAAAGTAACTATAATAAGTTAATGCAATCATAAATTATCTTTCTACACTACTTCTATAATTAAGATAATTAGGTAGAAATACTATCAACATTTAACATAATATATGTTGTCCTCTAGATGGGGGGTCTCATGGGCAACAATACTATTTGTTCTTAATTACCATTCAAGCGCTATGAGGAAATACAATGTGGCAATGGAGTACCTAGACTTACCATTTGATTGTCAACTTCAACATCTTGATTAACGGGGGAATTTCACGGGCAACAATATTGTTTGTTCTTAATTCTCATCAACGGGTTATGAGGAAATGCAATGTGGCAATGTAGTACCTAGATTTACCGTTTTATTGTCTACCTCAATATCTTGGTTTATATATGGGATTGTTGCAATAGTTTTCAAATTCATTTTTAAACCTTGATTTTGTAAATTCCGTGTCTAGTAAAGTACTAAACACATAAAGAATAGTATAATACCAAGTAGGCAATCACTATTGATTTCACCTTTGTTCTTGCAATTAGTCTATTATTTATAATTTGTAAGCATAGTTTTAAAGTTTGGTCTTTAAGAACTTTTATATAATTAATTTTTTGATGATTATTTTAACTTATTCATATTTGATTAAATTTCTTGAAATTGATCTAATATAAAGCATAGTTTCTATGTGTTGTGTTATCTCTTTGATGCCTACATATATGAAAAACATATAAATAATTGGAGTTTTATGTATAGCTAAGTCAATCTTCCAAACCTTACATTAGGCAAGGAGGTAGTGCAACCCTTGTTTAATGAGTGTGATAATGAAGGATAAATTTGATTGTCTACAAGACTAGAGTTGACTCCATTAGTAAGAGCTTATTGTTGTGAAGCAAAGTTGAAGAGTTTAGAATTCAACTTTCACCCAAGGCCATGTGATACAAGAGGACATAAAGGACATGATATCATAGCATAACAACAATAGAAGCTTAGGATATATTATCTGACGTGGCTATCCTCTAGACAAAATGCACCTTTGATCAAAATTTAAAATTTTTAAAACACACTAGATTCTGTTGAAATTTTCAGTATTTGTTCTTCATGATCTGTATGTTTCGTAATTGAACACAACCAAAAATTTGAGAACAAATCATTGTCTTTTCAAAGATTTGAAGAATTATTAGTTTTTACTTTTGGAACATTTTGTCTAGAACATAGTCAGCGCCTATATTATCAGCCATACAGCCATATTGAACATCGTGCATAAAGTAAAAAATATTATGGTGTAGCCTTGTCAAGAGCCTTTTAGAAGCCCCCTTAATGTCAAAGCCTAAGGTCAAAACCTAAAGAACTCAGTACAAAATAACAACGGACACAGCTATCTTCCTTACAAATTGTACCATTGACTAAATTTTAAAAAAACAAAAACACAATGAATTTTTAAAAAAATTTTAGCATTTGATATTCATGATCTATATATTTTGTAATGGAAAACAACAATTTTTTTGAAAAAATTTAACTGTGTTGAATCTGAAAAAAAATCATGTTCGACTCTTTTTATATCTTTGATACATATTGTCCCAAAAAAACTGGACCATTATTTTGTTGTGCTATATTATACCACGTGAGTGCAAATTAAAAATCGCAAAGTATGTCCTTGCATATAATGACATGAGCATAGCTAAACGCAAACGCAATCTTAATAGTGATTGCCCCTTGTTGCCGTTGCACATTGATTCGATTGATTGCTCTGGTATCGCTCATTGAAGAAGATATGACAGCCCGGAAGAAACCCAGTGAGATACGAAAACGAGAGAGAAACCAAAATTATCACGCCATACAACATGTTTAAGGTATGGATATACAAATCGAACACAGAGACGAGGTGTTGCAAACACTGACAAATATAGTACTAAATTTCAATAGTGTCCACAGCATCTCTCTGGACCTACTTTTAGCAATATGCAAGTTTTACAACGTTGAATCTCATTCCCGTTTTCATTCGTATTTTTTCCTCCTTTTCTTTTGTTGGGTCAGTCTTTCCTTTCAAACAGAACTGTTTAGTGACAATGCAAGTTAAACGTGAGAAATCACCCTCTGTAATAACGCGCTATACGTAATCAGTTCACACTTGTAGTCTGAACCTAATAAAGTCTTGACTTCGTTATAAATACACAAGGGAGACGATCCCTGGGCAAGGTAAACGGAGAGATGGCCCGTTCAGCGTGCGCAGCTTGTCGATCACAACGCAAAAAATGTTCAGATGAATGTTTGCTGGCTCCTCATTTTCCTCCCAATGACCTTCAAAGGTATTCGATCGTCCAGAGAGTGTACGGGTTCAACAATATTGTCAGAATGCTCAAAGTAACGTAACCTTCCCCAGTTTCTAGGTTTTTATTTGGCATTCCAATTCTTTTGCAACAACATAACCTGACTATGCCCAAATTCTAGGTTTTGCAGACATTCGATGGAATCACTTTGAATATCAGATCTATTAGATTTCAATAAATTCATGTTGATGAAATTTGAATTTGATTGTGTAGGAGTTTACTTGATGAACATTTTTTTATCATACTATATGATCTATTATCAGGACAAGATAGCAACATTTAATATTCTATTGGATCTCTTGTTTTTCTCTCTTGTATCCTGATGGTTCTCTTGCATCCTGACAATGAATCATGTAGTATGATCTAAAAGTTAATGGAAAAAAACTCTACACAATCAAATACACAAATTAAGATTTCATTCACTTTGAATATTCCAAATTCTCTGCATTTGAACTCATTTCCAATGATGCTCGACTTTAATTATATCACAAATTGTATTAATTTACCCTCCTACTGTGGACTATATCTCAATAAAAATATTTTAGTGTCAATTAATGACTAGAGGAAACTTATATACTACTTTGGAGTCAGTTTAAACATCATACAGTAAGATTTAAATCTTAAGCTAAAAATGTTAAATAATCTAAGTTAACTTATTTTTCTAGTTTTTTATTTGGCATTTCAATTCTTTTGCAACATAACATGAATATGCCCAAATTCTAGGGTTTGCAAACATCCATTGGAATCGCTTTGAATTTTTATAATTTTCTTCATCAACATTTCCGATTATGCTATATGATTTATTAATGCGATCATATTTCCACAATCCATGATAGTTATACTGAGTTTCTAAATTAGATTGTGTAAAGATTTTTTTTCCATCAATGTTTTGAATCACATTTACATTGTTTTACACCTCTTGCTCTCTCATCTTGATGATGGATCACGTAGTGTGATTCTAAACGCTGATGGAAAAAAATCTTTACACAATCTAATCTAGAAACTTAGTATAACTATATGATATATTATCAAGACGCAAGAGAGTGACATCTAATGTTATTTTGGATCTCTTGTTTTTCTCTCTTGTATCCTGATGATGGATAATATTCCTTTTGCTCTCTCGCATCTTAATAATGAATCATTATTATAATCAAAAAGTTGATGGAAAAAAACTCTACACAATCAAATCCAGAAAATAAAATTTCATTCACTTTGAATATTCTAAATTCTCTGCATTGGAACTCATTTGCAATGATACTTGACTTTAATTATATCACAAATTATATTAATTTATCCTCCTACTGTGGACTAGATCTCAGTAAAGGAATTTTAGCATGACTGCATGAAACTTATATACTACTTTGGATGCTGTCAGTTTAAACATCATACACTAAGGTTTAATTCTCCAGCTAAAAGTGTTAAATAATCCAAGTTAACTTATTTTTTCCTTTAAAGGTGTATTTTACTAAATTTATTGTATAATGATTCATGTAGAATAAAACAGTGACTATGGTAGTCTAGTTATTAATTGATTAATTGATGGAGTTCATGGTATTGATGTGTATAGGGTATTAGACCTGAGGAAAGAGGAGATGCAGTAAATAGCTTGGTGTATGAGTCAACTGCCAGGATGGAGGACCCCGTCAATGGGTGCACTAAAGCAATTCAACAAATGCAGAAGAAGATTGCAGACCTGGAATCGCAGTTGGCAGCCAAGCAAGAAGAGATCATGAATATGCATTTTGCATGGGAGAAGCTTATGTTTCCTCTCACCCATGGATCTTTCGATTCTGGACCTGATTTATATGACACGTCACAAGATACCTATTATGGCATGCGTACTGAAGAGGTTGATCCAATGTTGTAGGAACATTTATGGGCAATATAAAGAGAAGCCTGCACATTGAAATGTGCTGTATCATTCCGCACTGTTTTAAAAAATTATATAATTTAATCACAGTGAATTGCTTGACTTATTCCATGCGAATGTACCATAAAGAGCATATCCACACTTCATATATTTCGTTAAAGTATCCTTGGTTAAATTTTACTTATATTCAATAAAACATTGTCTAAGATTTGTTCTGTTGTTATGGGAATGAGTCATCGGTATTACTGTTGGTTGATAAATACATGTCTTGGTAATTCAACGATAAAAGTAGGTTTTGAAGGTCTTGAAATTCTTTATAGAAAGACTAAGAAAGATAAATTATTGATGTGTATTCACCAATATGTTACAAAAGTAGAAACACTGATAAACCAGCATTGAAACAATCACAAATAAAAAATCAACAAAACACAACCAGACAAAATTACCAATATGAATGGTAAAGGTAAGGTGGATTTTGAGGGTATTGAGTTTAAAATTGACATGAACAATAAAGACAAATAACAACATGATGATGTTGATGGTGATGGGAGAAGAATGACGGGCAGACTCAATAGAAAGACAGTGACTACGGCTCTAAAGAATCTTGAATTTAATCCTAATACGAGGGAGATTCGGGTCACTAAAGGTCTTAAGGAGCTGGTTTAGATTTGGGTTTCTCTGTTCTTTCTTGTTTGTGTGTCTTGTTACATTTTGGTTTGCTGGATGTTATGCAAGATTATTTAATTTTTCAGAATAGTTCTTCTATTGGACTTTAATGTTTATATTTTTTAATCTAATTCTTTGTGGGTTTTGGGTCCATAAAAAATTTGGTTTTACCTTAATTCAAAAAAGTACCAATAAAAAGAAGCACGTAGTTCCCAGAAGTCATTAAGCAAAGTTATGATTCTTGTAAAAAATTTGGTTTTACCTTAATTCAAAAAAGTACCAATAAAAAGAAGCACGTAGTTCCCAGAAGTCATTAAGCAAAGTTATGATTCTTGTAGAATTGAGATGGAGAGAAAAATTTAGATTAGGAAATATATATATATATATATATATAAATACAAAAGGCACAAATAAGTTTACAATGGATAGAAATTGTTTTGTAGAACTGTTATAACTAATACTATTAATTAAACAATTTAATAGAAAACAAAATATAAGTCCAACTATTGAGAAGATTGTGAATTAACATTTTCCCTTTAATGAGAAAGGGTTCAACCAACTGTTCATCTAAATTTCTCAAACTTCTTTTGCGTAGAGATTTTTGTAAGAATATTTATAGACGTTTTGGTAAGAATATTTGTAAGTTGATATGTAGTATGGCAATAACTGAAATGTGAGTACAAACTTTCACATGGTGTAAAATCAAATGAAACATATTTTTGATGTGTTTTATTCTATTGTGAGAGACTATTATCTAACCCATTATAATTACATATTGATTATCAATAAATAGTTTTGTGGATGAAACTTCTTATTTCCAAAAATCTTCAAAAGGCCTTTGAAGCCATATGATTTTTTGAGTTATCTGAGACACTACCATATATTTAGTTTTTGTAGAGAATAGGGATAGAAATTTTTTCTTCGGAAGTATTCACAAAATCAAAATCTCTATATCAAAGCAATGAAATTTTGTTGTCTTAGAATATTTGAGATCATAGTTTCGATATTTTGTTGTCTTAGAATATTTGAGATCATAGTTTTGAGTGCCTTCGAGATATTGAAGACATTGTTTGGCTGCGCGAAGTCAATGAGTTTCTCTAGGTTATTTCTTGAATCTAGAGAGAAAATTAATAGAAGAAGAAATATTTTTTATCAATAGTTACATAGCATGAATAAGACTATAAATGAGTTGTCTACATCCAATTGCATTGATGAATTCTATAGATTCGTTTGATGTGAGTGTCAATTTTTTTTTGCATGGGAAGAAAAAGTGATTTGCAATCAGCTTATCACACCTTTTTGGGATTTTCATTAGTATATTTTTGTTGAGAAATACTAATGTTATTGAACAATCTCAATGTCAAAAGAGTAAAAAAGATGCAATAAATTAGTCATGTACAATCCTTGCTTCATTTGTGATTTTACATTATAAAAAAATCTAATTATTACAATTGATAAATAAATCATCCACATAAATAAAGGATAGAAAATAGTGCTATCAACCTTTTGAACAAAAATAAATACATCATAAAATTTTAATTTATAAAATATAACTTTAAGAGATTGTTAATAAGGTTTTAATACCAAGCTCGAGGATCTATTTGAAACTAGATGCTGATTTTAGAACATTGCATGGTTGTTGTTGTTTTCCACATAACTCATAGTCTTCAGGTTAAGTTGTGTGTGTGTGTGTGTGTGTGTGTGTGTGTGTGTGTGTGTGTGTGTGTGTGTGTGTGTGTGTGTGTGTGTGTGTGTGTGTGTGTATTTATATATGTATATGTATATATATGTATGTACACACACACACACACACACACACACACTTCTTTGAGATGGTCATTTAAGAATATAATTTCACATATATTTCATTAATATTTCACTATTCTTTGTAGAAAAGGAAAACAAAGAATAAAAGGAAGAGCATTTTATTGTAGGTGTAAGAGTTTTATCATAGTGTATTTCCTTTGTTTAAGACTAACCTTTGGTCATGAGGTGGTCTTTATATTTATTAGGTAAATAATTTTATTTATATTTGTTTTTTGACATCCTCTTGTAATACATAAGTCTACAAAAGAGTGAAAGATCAAGAAAATACAATGTACCAATTTTCAAATTAGCTCCATGCTCATTTTTCTTAGCTTTTGACAACACTACAATTTCCTTAGCTTCTTAAGAATGAGTTTGTTTTGGGCCCATTGTGATTTCAACTTCACCAATAGGCCCTAAGTTTTAATTTTTATTAAGCATAACTCCTCTCTTGCTAAAACATTTTGTTTACTCATTTTAGCTATATTGTCTCATTATAAATATATGAAATTTTATTAGTCTTGTTTAATCTACATATAAAATTATTTTATTTAGATTAAATGTACTTTCATTTCTTAATTAGAAACTTCATTAGTAGATAATATCTCTAACATCCTCAACATCATAGAGAGAGGAAATACCATAATGGGAGGAGCTTTCTTCTTAAAAATCTAGAGATAGAGTGTTTTTATTTGGTATAGCCTAGGATACATTTGATTCCATGAAAGGTGATGCCATATGAAGTGGATCCAAACCAAATTAAAATAATTCTAAAGATTTTTTCTATTGAAGGAGAAGATTTGGAAAATCTATCAAGCTATTGCCATTCAATATTTTCATCACTTTTCAAGATTATCTAAATACACAATCAAATACAATAAATAGTTGCTTGTTAAAATCCTTATAAAATCTATAAGATTCTTATCATTCAAAATAATGGATTAAAATGCACTTATAACATCTAATATGCAGCTAATTTTAGTTCTATTCATGATTCACAAAAATAACAAGTGGAGCAACAAATCCAAAAATGTTTTGAACAAATAGATGATGACCCATCCAAAGATCAAATGAAGTTTCTTGGTGGATTAAAAAAGATGAAGATCTATTGTAGAGACAAACTATTATTCATTCTACTTGTTCCAAAAAATGTTTAACTTTATGCTTTTCAAGTATTATATTCCTTGAACTTATTTTACAGAGTTTTTGGTTTCTCCAAATGCTATTTTGTATGGTAATAAAAAATAATTCTCAAACCAAATTAATAAAAATTATATTCATTCATTCAACAATAATATTTTTATGAGTATTTCGGATAGTGAGATGTGTTGGAAAGAATTATCATTTACCTTGTACTTATATTCCAATTGAACATATTAGCTATATTTTCCTTTTCCTATGCTATATTAATATGTGTACCATATAGTTGTCTAGTAACTGAGTTTATCTAGTACTGAGGATTGTATTTATTTAGCCACAAGACATGTTCTAAACATTTTGTTTGTTTCACTCCCTCCTTACATTCTTGGCTAGAAATACCTTTGCATTAGAGACATTCAACAACTCTACTGAAATCAAATATTGATTCTACTTTTGTTTTGATTAGATAAATGTGAGATGGGATAAAAGCCTTAAAAGAAATAAACACCAAGTCCAATGGATAGAAATACAAGGGTACAAGAAGTGAGACCCAACTAAATAGACCATAACCAAAAAACTAAACAACTAGGCCAATAGAAATGAACCAAAAGAAAAAACCAAGAAAAAAACTAACAACCAGAACAAACAAAAAAATAGAAGCCATAGACCAACACCAACCCCTAAGATAGAAACCACACCACAACACCACACCACTACTTCCTTATCTCCTTGATTTTATCTAGGAAGGATGACTTCTTATTATGCCTAGAAGAATCCACATCCCAAAACCAACCTCTCACTTAAAAACAAACTAAAGGCCCTCCTCTTTACCATCATTTTCCTCCCTCCTTTTCCTTTTTTTTTATGTTCCTCTAACTCATCTCTAATCTTGCCAATGGCCTTTTCCACTTTGTCCCAGATAATCCTCAATTAGGTTTGCCACATCCTTGATTTAGGTTCCCAACTTAGCCTGTGACTAAGCTTTAGAGATGTCAAGATAACAAGGATCCCATAATTCTCTTCCTTTATAACCACAAGGACATGAATCTTAAAAAATTATCCACCAATATCTCACAATTATGCACTTGTCTCCAAAATATCCTTTGTTTAGTTGTGTCCTCTACCTTGTGCTTAACTTCATCAATTGCCTTCATTTTATCAATCTTTTCTTCAATATTAGTAGGTGATAGAGAAGCATCTTATGATAGCTTTTAATTTATTTTGAGGGATGTACAATTTTATCAAACATGAGGGTAAGAGCCCTGAGGTTAATATCAACATCAAAATCCCTAGGAAGTGGGGTAAGGGAAGTGAACCGAGGGATATGTGGATCCTTGGGATTAACTTAGCTTGCTTTTAGAGGAGGGCTGGGAAAGGAGGTGCAAGGCATATTAGGGAAAACATAAGGGGTGGGGTTATTTGGGGCCCAAGAACACTTTTTGAACCAAGAAGATTGAAAAACTAAATCATCTAAAATTTCCACAATGCCTTCTTGTTACTCTTGTTTTGTAACTTGAGCAATAGATTTTAGTGTCACAAAACTAGAAATTTCCTATATGGTGACCTTACCATCCCCCCAATACTCTGCAATTTTCTAAGACAAGTCTAGGTTGATTCTCTACATACCGTCATCATATTTTGACATTTTTCCTTTTCAACAATTTTCCAGACCTTGGTGTTATTCTTAAACTCCTAATACCTATATGGTTTAATTTGATAAAATGATCTTGTGATAAAATACCTTTCTAGCTTTAAAGCTATGCATACGTTTTTTGATATTAAATAATGTTGTTGTTTATTTGACAAAGTTATAAACATTCCTTTGTGTGTGGTTCTTAACAAAGATAAAAATCTTTCTGATTCATTATTTTTATGGAGCAATTTATTTTTGTATTAACAAAAAATTATATTGGCACTGTTTCACACCTACATCTCTTGGTGAGAAATACATTTTTATTTGTTGATCTCTATCATAGTTTCTGATTAAACTTATAACGATAAATGTCTTTTTTCTTGGTGTGGTTTATTTATAAAAAAAAATAGTCTTGTGATATAATTAGATCATATCTTTGTCCAAAGATACATGTATTAAAATTTATTTAGTGATATATATAATATTATTCAATTTATTGGGTGATGTTATTTTTTTTTTAGTAGATAGACTAGGTCAAATTACTAAAATTAGATCACAAAATATAAATTATCTATAGAAAAACTACATTAAGTGATGAAAATAAGATTTCATTACTAATAAAAGTTGCACCATTTATTGGAAATGTAAGAGTAACTAAGAGGGGAGAGGTGAATTAGTTACTACTAAAATAATTCCTAGATCCCTTGGATGTCAACACATAACATAAACTTCACTAAAAAAACTAGTGCTCAGTAAATACATAGGCACTCAGTTTACACTAGTAAATGTTGTAACTCAGTAAATACTAAACTAGTATTAGTAACTCAAAAAATGAAAATCTTAAGATATTATCTTTGATTAGTCTTACTTAACTTAGTTACATACACATTGAATAAATAGCATGAACACAAGTGACACAAAGATTTAACATGGAAACCCAATTTGGGAAAAAACCACCAATTGCACCTAGTTACTGATTTTCACTCTTCTAAAGTGAGCCCTATTAGGATCCAACCTTGTTAAAGGTTAAAAAACACACTGTTAGGCATGACCCTATTAGACAACTTAATCACCCTATTAGGAGTGGCCTTTTTAGAGCTCTTTAGACACTTCAATCTAGAAATGTCACCCTATTAGAGAATGTACAAATAGCCTTTAAGAAAACTCTATTAAGAGATTTAGATCACTACTACAATGGTTAGAGAGTAACAATGAGATGACCTAGTTTATGATGTAACTAAATTTCTGACTACACATCTAAATTCTAGCTTATATACTTGATCATTTCTAATTGAATGTATCTTTGCAGCTCAAGAAGGATATTTTTTTTATCTTTCTAGTTCGCTTCTTCTAAGCATCTTCAAATATTTTATTAATTGCACACATTCAATCCTCAACTTGACCTTATATTTATATCATGCACATTGTCAAGTCATATTGAATACAACTTAAAATACTTAATATCCATCTCCTCAGTCAGCTAGAGCCAACAAACAAATCAAAAGAACTAATTATGCTAAAATAAGAAAATCTTTCATTAGCTGACCTTGCTTAATAGAGACTAACTCAGAAATGATTTTCTTGTGTTAACCAAGTGAACTTGGTTAACACCATATACATTCACAAAGTTTCTTTGGTAACCAAGTGAACTTGGTTAACGCTAGTTTCATCCAACTTTTCCTTTATTAACCAAATGAGCTTGGTTAGCACTCAACTTCTACGTACATCTATTTTGTCACTTGAGTGAACTTGGTAGAAATTATCTTCTAAACTTGGCACAACTCTAGAATGCTCGGTGAACACATGAAACTATCTTCATTGCTTAAGTGAGCTTGACATACACTGTTCAGAAAAGATATGACATTTTGTGTAACATCAGAGACTACACACAATTAACTAATTATTTATAAAAATCTCCCTCTTTGGCATTGGTGGAAACACATGTCATAATACAATGAATTTTTTAGAGAAAAATAAATTAAGGAAAATATGATCCTTAGTTTCAATTTGATTCTCATCCATGAGATTCCCTCTATCAGTGTGAACTCCCTCTACCTTTAGTTTCTCCCTTTTGTCAGTAAACTCTATCTTCAACATCTTCTTCTAATAGAAAATTTTGCCTCTTTGATATTAGACCAAGCTCTTGCTCTTTGACATCTCTACAAATAATTCTTCCTTTATAAAATTTCTATGAAATATATACTCTTCCTCTTTAGAAATTTTTTGTGAGATATGACAAAATAAAATCTCCCTCTTTGACATCTCATGCCAAAGAGAATATTCAATGAATATCAGTGTACTTGATGTAGTGATTCATATGCAATATGCCCTTTTCAATACCGAATCAACTGGTTAATCTTTGACATGCTCTAGTTGATGCATCACTAAACATCATTTTAGTGAGCTTCAAATAGGGGAATGATCCCTAGCTTACCTCTTAGTTACAAAAAAACATCCTTAGGTAGTGTCCTAGTGAAAAAAAATTTTATTTTTTCTGTAGTATTCACATATTCCAATGTTATCTCTTTATCTTCTACCGATTCTCTCAAAAAATGATATTTTATAGCAATGTACTTGGTTTTGATATGCATCATAGGATTCTTTGATATATTAATTGCACTAGTGTTATCATAGCATATAACCACTGGATCCTTGATTTCTATCTTCATACCTACCAACAATTGCTTGAACCAAAAAACATTGGAACAATTAACTGTTGGTGCCATAAATTCTACCTCTAGTGTAGACTAAGAAATAAAAAAATTCTTCATGCTTGTCCAAGACACTAGTCTTTTATAAAGGAACAATGCTCCACTATTGGTGCTCTTCCTATCATCAACACTTCCTGTCAAATCAGCATCTGTGAATGCTTTCAAATCCAAATTGCCTCCTTTTTTGTACCATGGTCTATAGTCTTTAGTACCCTTCATATACCTCATTATTCTCTTGATTTCCATCATGTGATTTTGTTTGGGAATTTTTTAGAATATTGCTACCATACCAACTACTAATGCAATATTAGGCCTTATGTGCACTACATATTGTAACTTTCCAATCATTGATATTTGGTTTGATCTACCTCTTTGGAATCATCATTTTTGGAAAGATTATGTCGAGTAGACATATTTGTTCTAGCTAGTCTTGAATATTCCATTCCAAACTTTTTTAGTATCTCCTTGATATATTTGGATTGAGTAATATAGATACCATCTTTCTTTTGTTGGATTTGCAATCCAACAAAGAATTTTATCTCTTCAAACATGGACATGTAAAATTCTTTACTCGATTCTTCTAAAAATGCCTTGCATAAATCATCATTTCCTATAAATAAAGTGTCATCCACAAAGATATCAGCCAACACAATCTTTTTGTCTTATCCTTCTTTGATATACATGTTGTTATCATTTGTTCTTTGAAAACTAATCTTTATCAAGTAGTTATGAAGTCTTTCATACCAAGCTTTGGGAGCTTTTTTGAGACCATACAACACTTTGTATAATTTATAAACCATATCCCTTTTACTAGGATTCACAAAACCCTTAGGTTGTTATATGTAAACTTCCTCTTCAAGAATGCAGTCTTTACATCTGTTTGATAAAATTTAAATCCTTTATGTGTAGCATAAGAAAGTAAAGTTCTAACACCTTCTAATATAGAAACAAGAGAAAAAATTTCACCATAGTCAATACCTTATTCTTGAGAATAACCTTTGTATACTAACCTTGCTTTGTTTCTTAAAACTTCTCCATCTGCATTCAATTTATTTATGAAAACCCACTTTGTGCCAATGACATGTTTATCCTTGGGTCTAGGAACAAGAGTCCAAATTTTATTCTATCTATTCTATTCCTTCATTTATAGCTTCAATTCAACTTTCATTATCCAAATCATCTTTTACTGATCTAGGTTCAAGTTCAGCAAGTAAACATGTACCTTTTAATGTGTTTCTTGTAATTGTTCCATATGACTTATCTCCAATGATTTGATTAGATGCATGTGCCTTCTAACATATCTTGCTTACACATGTACTTTGGATTTAAAATTTTTTCCACTAACCTCATCATGATCTTTTCTATCAAGCTCGAGTCCTACTTTCCGTGACTCAGGTCCATTAGACTCAATTTACTCTAGCAACAACTAGATAGCTTTTGACTATGACTCGAGTCCTTCAAATGTGACTCAAGTTACATTGGTTACAACTCAGTAGCTATTGAAGATTTTGGGGACTTGAAAAGCAAGCTCTGTTGACTTCTAATTTGATTTGGCAATGTATCAGGTTCATAGTAGACAAACTTTCTATAATCCTCAAGTTCTTTACTACTCTCTTCTTCACTCTTTTATGCAAACTCATCAATTCTCACATGTGCATTTTCTATGATCTTATGAGTGGATAAATTCAAATATTTCTATGATTTACTTCTATTGGAATATCCTAGGAATACACCTTCATCACCTTTGACATCAAATTTGCGTTTCCTATATTCCTTTTAGATATAACATTTTCTACCAAATACTTTCAAATAATTTAAATTAGGTTAGTAGCCATACCATACTTCATATCGAGTTTGATTTGAGTCTTTCTTCGATTTTCATCTATTCAAGGTATGCACTATAATACTGATTACTTGCTTCCAATATTTGATCGCAACATTCTTTTCTATCATTAAAGTTCTTGCACAATCCATGATAAATTTATTCCTTCTTTTAGCTATACCATTCTATTGTGGTGTACTAGGAGTTGATACTTATCTCTTAATTCGTTTTTCATGTAGAAATCATTGAAATCATTGGAAATGAATTCACTACCTCTGTCCAATCTCAAACACTTCAACTTCTTTTTAGTTTCTTTCTCTACTCTTTCCAAATACCACATGAATTTTTGAAATGCTTCAAACTTTTCTTTCAGATACATTATATTCATCATTCTAGAATAATCATTAAAAAAAGAATAAAATACTTATCTCCAATGTGGCTCTCTATTCCAATAGGTCCACATAAGTCTACATGAACTAGCTCCAAGACTTCTTCATAATGCGAGTCCTCTCTTTTCAATCTTGTCTTTCCCATCTTACCAATTTGACAATTTTTTCATAGGCCCATATCAAGTTTCCTTGAAATAGGAATCCCTCTTAATCTTTTATTTTTTATTATCTTGATTAGATTATCAAAGTTCACATGACATAACCTTTTATGCCATAACTAGCTTTCTTCTACTTGAGCAATAAAACATGATCTTTCACTAGGATATAGGTAGAATAAGTTACCTTTTATTTGTTTGCCAGACCCAACCAAATTTCCTTTTCTATCTAGTAGCTTGGCATTCCTATTCATGAATTCTACCTTGAATCCAATCTTATTCAATTGTACCATACTTAGTAGATTATGCTTTAGTCCTTCAACCCAATAAGCATTATTACATCTAAGTTTATTGGTTAGTGAGATACAACCTTTTCTCTTTATGCAACATGGTTCATTGTTTCCAAATCTCATACTTCCACCATCATAATGTTCCATGGATTCAAAATTTGTTTTCCAACTAGTCATGTGATGTGAGTAGACAATATCAATAATCCATGTATCATTTTTGATAACATGAGAGATAAGTACCATTTTATCTCCTTCATCATCAGATTCATCTTTTACAACAATATATACCATTTCATAATATTCACTACTATCTAAATCCTTAGCCATAAAACAAGATTTCTTACCTTTGTCCTTGTAGTCCTTGAAGTTCTTGAAATCCTTCTTGCCTTTGCAAGGCACTTTTTGTGCTTCTTTTCATCTTTGTCTTCTCTATTTTGGAATCTTTCTAGAATGTGTCCAACTTCTTCACAACAGAAACAAATTAAAGAATTTTTGCCTTTATAGTTTCCTTTTCCTTTGGGATACCTTCTTGTAAGCAATGCTTCAATGGCTTCAAGATCACTGTCCGAATTATCTTCCTCTTCACTTTCAAATTGTTTTCCTTTAGCCTTTTTAACTTTCTTCTTGAGTGATACTTTGGATTCAAATATAGACTCAAGATTGATAGAACTAGGAGTATCATTGTCATAGTTATCAAGTTCAAATGTAGTCAATCTTTCAACTAGAGCATCCAAATTTATCATGTTATTTGGATCACATCTCATCTCTTGAATAATAGACACTCTGATTGCATAGATAGGAAGAAGGGTTATGAGTACCTTTCTCACCACTACCACATCTTCAATTTCTCCTCTAGAGGCTTTGATGGCACTGACATTAGCTTTGATTCTTTCAACATGTATTTTACAATGTTTTCATCTTCTTTCATTTTCATTTGATCAAACTAACCTCTCAAGATTTCTACCTTGGCTCTTTTCACATTATCATCACCTCCATAGATATCCTTCAATTTGGTCCACATGTCATGAGTAGTAGCACATCCTTTGACCTTATCAAATTTAGCATAGTTAAGAACTGATGCTATGTCAATCATCATGATATTATGATTTTTCTTTTCAACAATCTTTTCCATAATCAATGTTCTAGTAGGAGCCTTGTAAAAATTTTCCAAATATTTCAAACCTGAATCACTAATGGTTGCCAAGTGCAATTTCATAAGTTCTTACCATGTGTGGAAGTTATATCTATTCAAAATGGGAATTTCTCTTTTGTAAGATATCCTAATCTTTAGCTTAAGTCCTTGAAACATTCTCTACAAGCACCAAGAAGCTATGATACCAATTGTTAGAAATATAAGAGGAGTAATTGAGAGGGTAGTGGTGAATCATGTACTACTAAAATAAATCCCATATCCCTTAGATGTTAGTACATAACATAAATTTCACTAAAAATACTAATGGTCAATAAATACACAAGGACTCGGTTTACACTAGTAAATATTTTAACTCAACAAACACTAAAATAGTAATAGTAACCCAGTAAATATAATTCTTAAGATATTATTTGTGATTGACCTTACTTAACTTAGTTTTATACACATTAAATAAATAGCATGAACACAAGTGACGCAAAGATTTAACATAGAAACCTAATTTGGAAAAAATTACTGATTGCAACTAGTTACTAATTTTCACTCTTCTGAAGTGAGCTCTGTCAGGAGCCAACCTTGTTAAAGGTTACAAAACACAATATGAGGTGTGACCCTATTAGAGGATTTAATCACCCTATCAAGAGTGGTCTTGTTAGAGATCTTTTACACACTTCAATTTAAAAATGCCACCTTGTTAGAGGATTTACAAATAGTTGTTAAGACAACTCTATTAAGAGATTTAAATCACTGCTACAATGGTTAGAGACTAACAATGAGATGACTTGATTTTTAATAAAATTGAATTACTGATTATAGATCTCAATTCTAGCTTGTATATTTGATCCTTTCTGATCAAATGTATCTTTGCAGCTTAACAAGGATATTTTGTTATCCTTCTAATTCACTTCCTCTAAGAATCTTCAAATCTTCTATTACTTGCACACATTCAATCATCAACTTGACCTTATATTTATATCATATGCATTGTCAAGTCAACTTGAATACAACTTAGAATACTTAATATTCATCTCCTCAATCAAATAGAACCAACAAACAAATCAAATGAACTCAATATGCCAACACAAGAAAATCCTTCGTTAGTTAAACCTTTTTGGTAGACACTAACTCAGAAATGATTTTCTTGTGTTAACCAAGTGAACTCAGTTAACACTACATATTCACAAAGTTACTTTGGTAACTAAGTGAGCTCAGTTAACATTGGTTCCATCCAACTTTTCCTTCATTAACAGATTGAGCTTGATAAGCACTTAGCTTCTATGTAGTTCTCTTTTTGTCACCTGAGTAAACTTGGTAGACATTGTCTTCTAAACTTGGCAAAACTTTGGAATGCTTGATAGACACAATAAATTGTCTTCATCACCCGAGTGAGCTCAACATACACTATCTAGAAAAGATATGACATTTTGTGTAACATCAAAGACAATACACAATTAACCAATTATTTTCAACACCATTTTATTAAAAGTAAAATTATTTTTTCATTATTCCCTTTATAATTTAGTATCATGATCTAATTGTGCACAAATTGATCCTAATATTTTTTCTAGCTATGTTTAAAATTTTATTGATTGACTGTGTTCATTCAATGTCCATCTATGACTTTCACTATTTCTAATAGGTTCAAATTTGATTTTAGTAATTTTATAATATACTAAGTTTTCTTTAATTTTGACATCAATTGATTATGGAAAATAAATTCAAATCTACTCCCTTTCCTTAGAAATGATCTTTAGCTTCATGCTTTTGGTTGGTTGATTACTTTCTTATTTGAAGTATTAATCACTCATTTTCTTATTTTATTACTTTCTTGTCATTTTTGATGACATAATAATCACTTATTGCTCGTTCAAGATAACATATTTTTATTTTTTATAGGAAAGAGACACATAGTAAAGTGTGATCAAAAACTCACATGGCTTTAATGAATCTTCCAGGAAGAGTGCATGAAGGGGGACATTTTTTATTTTTATTCCTTGGATAGAGTTTAATTATCTTTATGGTTATCTTTTACATTTGAAATAGTAAGACTTTTTGAGAATTTTTAAATTTAATGACACCATTTTTTTCTTGGGAGCGTTAAAATTCAAGTTTCTCATGCTGCACAATTATTATGCATAAAAAGTGAGCATGTAAAACTTTATTTGGCCAAAGGCCTTGTTATTTTTTTTGAATAAAACTCAACCTAATCTCACTATAAATTTTAAAAGGTTTACACATTTAACCAAGTGCAATGAGGCGATGTGATTGATTGCAACCCGTATTTTATATTCTTTCTTCTTAATTCACCATTATACACCTCTCTCTCTCTCTCTCTCTCTCTCTCTCTCTCACACACACACACACACACACACACACACACACACACGATCTTGCCCTTATGCTCTGCATCATCTAAATGATTCCCTCTCTTTCTCTTTTCCTTAGGCTCCTCCTCTTTCCATTCTTCTTGGAGGCATTCTGTCCACACAAATCAATCCCAACCAATTTAAAACTCTTATACTAAATGATGCTAGATAGTTTTTGTCAAAAAGATTTACTAAAATCACAATACTTTATGAGACTATGAAACCAAATCAATAGCATTGGAAAGTGTAGCATTATTTAAATAATAAATAATTACATCTACCATTATACATCAACAAATAATGCTGAGAAGAAAGAACTAAACATAATTTCTTATCACAATAGAGCATCAATTGAAAGAGTTTACACTTCAACAAAGTACACATGCTGCAGAAGTATGAAAGAATATATTCTTCTTGTGTCCAATAATGATAGGTCTAGATTATAAATTCAACCAACATTTCTTGCCCTTAGTTTGAATCACTTTTTTCTATGAGTATATCTCTTGACACTACATGGTGGATATTAATGTCCTATTATTCCTTGATATATTATGGACACTTCTCAAACTCCATTCTTCCCCCTTCTTCCATTCTTTCTACCTTCTTTGTCACTAAAAAATTAAACACTAAACTACCTCAAAAACCTATTTAAGTAACATGAGCAGTTGGTTGATAATTGACCATAAACTTTTCTTCTCTTGTCAATGGCTAACAATGGTTAGTTGTTTCAACGATTGTTATTTTCTTCAACAATTACAAGGTATTAAGTTGACTTTATTATTTTGATTCCATTAGGGTCCATTTGGATCCTGGAAGATGATAGGAATTGGATTTTTCAAAATTCGGATTTGAAAATTTGTGCATTTGTTTCAAAATTTGCAAAATGGAATTATCATACGTGACTTCCAATTTTGCCTCAAAACCGGGTTCTGTGACTTCTTAAAAAAAGTAGGAATTGAAAATCAAAACCTGGTTTTGTTTTTTAAAGAGTGTAAAAACAATAGATTGGACTACTTTTTGAAATTTACCTTCAACTCCAAGCTTACGCATAAAAATGTGTCTTCACACACATCTTTCGAGTGAAACAAACAGTTTCAGTAAATTCTCAAAAATCAGAATGAAGATATACAAAACCTTGATTTGGCTAAACCAAAGTTTGTACAAATCCAGGTTTTTTAAATTCCACGAACCAAATGGACCCTTAGAATGAAAATGAAACAATATTCTAACTTAATAAACAACACAAAAGATACACAACCCATTAATTTATCATCCAAACTAAAAAAATAAAAATTCAAATAGAAATGAAAATAGAGTTATACTCTACATCATAAATTTTAATTGACCATTCTTAAAATGACTAAAACAAAATTATTTACAACTAAAATAACCCCGATGCCCCAAACTCCAAAAAATAACATGATATTATAAAACCCATCATTTCCGTAATCAAAGGACACAACAACAATAGATTATTATCAACCATACAATCTTCATGCACAAAGTGAAAGTATTTTCAAAACACAAATTACAACGTCTAACTCAAACATAAATAAGAACCTGTAGGACCCTCTATATGACAAAACCTAACCCCAAATACAAGATATAACCGTATGACTAATTTTTCGTACTAAAATATAACAGGTGATTACAAATAAAAAATCGAAGAGCTTGCTCTTGCATACATCAGCGTAGAAAAACGCAACACAAGCCAAGTATTCTTCTACCTGCAAGCTAATTTGCACGTTGATTTAAAAAGCCCTGTTGATTCCATTGATTTTAATTAAGTCAATAATAAGAATAAAAGCTACCGATTGCACTTTCACAGTTTGAACAAGATATGAGACTTGCACTTGAATAAGAATAAAAGCTACTGATTGCACTTTCATGTCTGAATGTAATGTCAGGCATTGGTTGTATTGTAGTGATTCGTTTTATATGATACATTTTTCTTTCAACTATCTCGTGTAAAACTGTTATTCTTTGTAACCTTGCTTTGTTTCAATTTTTTTTTTTAAACAGAAAGATATGACACTCTCAATGCAGCCCACATGAAAAAGAGAGAGAAACCAAAATTATCACGCAGGTAAGACATGTTTAAGATTTCGATATACAAATCGGACAGAGAGAGGACGCGCAGTCAATGGCTGTTTTATGAGGACAGCTCCACTCACAAATGTAGTACAATGAATGTATGCTAACTCTTAATAATATCCACAAGATTTAATGGTACTGTTAATAGTATACAAATTTTCTATCATATTTATGATGAATGACATTTACTTTTTGATTTCCAATTTTCTACGACCATGTATGTTTTTTCTCCTTTGCTTTCGTAGGATTAGACCTTCCTTTCAAACAGAATTATTGGTGACAATGAAAGAAAAACGTGGAAAAGCTAGTCTTCCGTCCATTTCTTATAAATACAAGAGCGAGGTGACCTTTGGGCACGGTATGTAAGGATGATCCTTTGTGTGCAAATGATGGATTAAATATTACATAGGGAAAATATCTAGTAATTGTTGATTTGATACTTATATTTATTGATTTAATATTCATATTTATTAGTTTAATGTTTAATTTTTTGACAACATGATATTGATAGCCGTGACTTTAAAATTGTAAGTACATTGGTGACTTCCAATAATAATATGAAATGTATTTTTAGTTGTTAAAAATAACTAATGCTGTAATGCCACATCAGATGTGCAAGTATAGATATCCTTTTTGCATGATCATTGGTCTCACTTTTTGTTTGGGTTGTTTTGGATATCTTGGTAGAAAGCATGTTGAGATGACTTTCCTAGTAAGCTTCTGTAAGAAATTATGAGTGATTTGAAATTTCCATATAGTATTTTGATAAGCGCAAAGTTCATATGCTCAAGTATTGTGTCATCTCCCCTATTAAATCTCTACTTCTTCACTAAAATATTAAATAGTTAAAGCTGACTGACTTTTCCCAAGTTTAATTTTTCATTAGTATGTGAAGTTTAAGGGTGCTTAATAGACAACTTATGGTCAGAGCCAAAAAATAATAATTAGATGAATGTTTGTTGACACCTTGTTTTCCTCATAATGACTTTTAAAGGTTCTTTTTGTTGTGCAAAGACTATATGATTTCAACAACATTGTTAGAATTCTTAAAGTAATGTGGCTATGCTCAAATTCTAGATTTTCATAAATATGATGGAACCACATCGAATATTCCACATTCTCTCCATTCAAGTTCATTTGCAATAATGTTTGACACTAATTATACTATAAATAGTATAAATTTATGTGAGAAGCTTGTGTCTCCTCTCATACATTAATCTTTTGATGCTAGTTCTCAATTATATTTGTTGGTTAACATTTTGTCCCTCTTGCTAACATCACTTTACATTGACTCTAGATGCCCAAAATGTGAGGAAACAAAAAGATGTTAGCGACAATGGGTCAGTGTATGTGTTATATCACTGCCCACTAAATTGTAAACTACAACTCCCCTATATGCAATATATGCAATGAGTTTTTTTTTTAATAGATCATTGGGATATGGGTATGCTCTTAACCTGAGAGCAGAAAAGGATAAACCAAGATGTTCATAACTACAAACACCCTAGGCAGGAATAGATTTGGGAAACTTATAACACCAAGTGTAATGGATATCACAAGCTACCTTGAAGTCCTTCTAACATCTACTCCTACTTTTAACTGCAGATTTACCATCTAAATGCAAAAGAGGAATGAAGAGATACGCACATGATGGAAAATGGAATTTCTTTTAGTATCAACCTTGAATGAAATGGAATACAACCAATAACTAATAGATTCATATACATTTATCTTTCATCTCCAATGAAACTATTTAACATGATATTAGATGAACAAGAGAGGAAGCGTAATCATATATGAGGAAATTAAATGGAATCACTTTCAATACAAACATCAAAATGAAATGGAATCCACCTGATTATGATAGGTTCACATACAATTGCCCTTCAACAGAGCTTTATGTAGAACTAATCTAAGAATGGGTAAAAAAACATGACCAGTAAATAGAAAGTAAGTTCCCCCCCCCCCCAATTCATTTTCAAATGAAGCTACATTTATAGGCCCCCTCTTAGGGTTTTGGCTAGTTACACATTCATCATTTACATTTACAGAGCATTTGAATTGCTCATAAACTCAATAGTCATTTAAAACTAATATGAATAAGACATGAAAAATATCTAATCTTTAGCATGATCATGCTCCCTTGGCACCTCTAAGAACACCTAGTGACCTTTTACCTTCCTGTGATTCCACAAATCCTACAGAAAATCATTGTTTTCTTCATGTTCTATCATTTCACACTAGACCCATATATTTCATATTTCAATGGTCATTGCCTTTTCAAATTTTGGCCATTAATCTTCTTAATCTAATGGTTGTGATTAAATCATTTAAAACTCTTATTGTCACTATTGTATTTCCTTTTGTGGGTCCAGTAAGTACACACATCAAATAGTCACTTTCTTGCATTGCCTAAACCTCATGCATCTTCCAAAAGTAGGAAAGCGATGTTTGTAGATCTCATAAGATCTTATGGATAGTGGAAAATATTGCATTTTTTAGTTTGTGATGTGGGTCCACATGCCAATTGTATACCTTGTGTACTTCATCGCAGACGGGTGGTAGTACGTTATTGACCAGAGAATCTGACATGGACCTTTCTACTTCGTGGTACTTCATGACTAGATTTTGACTATGCTTCGTGAAAAGTGATGGACCACTGGACATGTGTCTCATTGCCACTTCCCCACATTGTTTATTTCTTGAGCACTTCCAAAATGTGGGAAAGCATCATGTGTTAATCTTTCAAGATCTGACAGCTTGGAACATACACGAGCTTATGTTAAAGAAAGGAAGCCCAATAGACATGTAAGATTTTGAATTTTAATTGGCCAATAGCATATTTTGTTTCATTCAATCAATTTTTGAATTTGGTGATGTGGACTTGTTTTAACTCATCGATTCAATTTCCACTCAAGTCTTTACCACCTTTGACCATGTTTCTTTCACAGTTCTACATTTATCTCGTTCTCCTACATGAAAATTCAACTAATCTTGTTTCCATGATGTTTACATGATTTACATATCATCTTTTGGCCTTGTCCTCAATGTTTTTTTATCATTTTTTAAAATTATTTTTTCTGAATATGCATATGAGCTCCTCCATTCAACTTGAATTATATCTTCAATGGAACAATAGATCATAGAGTTAGAGTTTTTATAAATACATGATTGTTTCTCTCTCTCATCTAGGATACACAAAAACTTACCCTTCCAAATCCTAGATGCTTATCTTGATTGAATCCATTACATTGTTCTTTTATTCCCACCTAGGTAACTCAGAGGGAAAGATGAGAGAAGAAACCCTAATATAAACCTAGACAAAATATAGATATGAAATCTCATGTAACTTGAATCAAACCCTAGAATCTTTAAAAATATAGGGGACTGATATCATGGTGACTATTGGCTCTGACTAGAGAAATAGGCATGTTAGTGGCTAGGCAAGAACCTAGCAATTTCTAGTTTTGAAATGAGCTCAGCAAAAGCATAGCAACAAGCTACAGACATCCTTTATTATACAAAACACCAAATAGCAAAGACCAGTTTCCTAGTCCATTGGGTCATAGAGTCTTAAGTAACACAAGGAGATGCTATGCGTTTGGGTGGCGGGGAAATAGGTCAGCCAACACAAAGGAAAGAGAAACACATAGAAAGCAGGAAAGCAAGGAAAAATAACTACACTAAACACACACACACACACACACACACACACCTAGCCTAGCATATTTATAGAGGTGAGATGAATCTCAGCTTATGGAATTGGCAACAAAATATATTCAAGTGAATCCACTTGTTGATTGACTAAAGTAGGATCCTTTTCTCCACAATTGATTTTGGTCTCTAAGTAGGATCCCTACTTGTACCAGCAACAAAAGCATGGTAACTCCAACTCTTCAAGTAGTATGGAAGACTTGACTGAATGCCCTCTCAAATCCAAACAACCATGCTTCATTATATATTACCTCATTCTCCTTAGGCTCTTTGATAGTCTTTTCCAAATAATCTTCTAGAAGAAGAAACTGATCATATACCTCCTTATTAGGAGAAAAGTGATTGGCACTAGGGACTTCAATTACTTTCTAGGCTTCATTAACCAATGCAAAGAAAATCTTCTCTTGTGCAAGCTCTATTATTCGATAGGTACCTATTTTATTGCATTCAAGAACCAACTCTCCCTTAGCTATGTAGTGATATGCATTCTCTCTATTCTTTATTGTATCTTCATTATCTTCAAGGATGACATTAGTAGGAATAAATGAAAAAGGAGTAGAAAACTCAACCATTAATGACCTCTCTTCAATTTGATTTGGTCTTACACTTGGGCCATCGAGTGATTTTGCTTTGCTTGCATCTTCTAGTTTGTTATTGATTCTTTCAATAACAACCTTATTCTTTAGATTGACAATATTTGGTTCATATAGATGTGAAGGGGAAGCAAGAAACAACTCATCTTCAATAGTTAGCCTTGTCATACCTAAGTTGTTGTAAGAGATTTCTACTTTCCACTTCACTACTTCTTCAGAGGAGTAATCAATATTCAACAAGCTCTCAAATAGTACATCCACCATTGATGCTTTTTCAACAAGTCCTTCATCAAGTGAGCATTTCCCAATAGGAGAAGACCAAAAGGAAATAACTTCTCTTTCTATATCTTCTATTTCTTTTTGTCATCTAGGACTTGTTCTTCATCATCAAAGGTAAGGTCTTGATGATCAAAAATAAAATTGCCAAGTAAAGTAGTCTCATAAAAAGGCTCTTCCTCATCATTCTTCTTGATCTTCAATGAAGTCACATCTTCTTCTTTTTCATGAAGTGCATGAGTTGTTTCTTCTTTGTATTGATAGTTGGCTTGAAGACTCTTTTCTTCAATTACCTCTTTATCAAGGATAAGATTTTTACTAGTGGTTTTGAAAAGTTCCTCCTCATGCTAATACAACCATTCTTAAGGTTGAACTTCATTTCTTCTTTCTTCAACTGGAGTCAAATTTGTAGCTTTTGGTAAATCACAAGTGGAATGTTCTAGTGCAGGCATATGATCACTAAAAAATTCTTCTTTAGAGAAATATGATGGAGTATTGTCACCTTGATTTGTAACATCAAGAATAGTCTCTTGTCTACAAAAGACTACAATAATATGAGAACTAGAATTAGGAGACATTACCATGGGAGTTTCATAGTCGATGTAGATTCTGTCTTCAACTTTAACTCCTTCCTATTATCTTTTTTCTGATCCTTCAATTTGTAGAATATGTTGCAAAGGTGGTACCATATCTTTTTTTCTTTGTGATCATTTCCTTTCTTGAGACTCTCTACAATATTTAACAAGATGTTATGAAATACCTTTTCTTTAATTGTATAGAGCTATTTAAGAGTAGGTTTATGTGTTAGCTTTTCTTTCTTCAACCTCAACTCCTCTCTTTGCACGTCTTTAACCTTGTAGAATCTAGAACTCACACATTTCAAAAGGGATGCAGAAACATGGTCATCTTCAATACTAATATTATTTTGGACAACATGAGAGATACTTTCTTTACATAGAAGTACAAGCTTTTGTAGCATCTTGTTAGTACTCTCATTATGTTCTCGGCATCTTGTTAGTACAAGCTTTAGGCCTCGGCCTTCTCCCAATCCTTGAATTTGGCATAGCCATTAAGTTACAATAGACCTTCTTTGACCAAAGTGAGAAGGTCCTTCATACAAAGTCACCAGTATTTGTCCTAGGGAAGACACCTTTTGATTTTTTAGAATCAGAAACCAAACACTAGGCTTAGATTCCAATCCCTAGTAGAGTCACAAAAAACAAAAGAATGTTACCAACAAATGGGTTAGTGTATGTGTTATATCACTACCCTCTAAATTGTAAGGCACAACTCCCTTATATGAAATATATGCAATGAATTATGTTTTTAATAGATCATTGGGATATATGTATGCTCTTAACCTAGGAGAAGAAAAGGATAAACCAAGTTGTTCATAACTACAAAAACCCCAAGCAGAAATAGATTTGGGCAACTTGTAACACCTAGTGCAATGTACATCACAAGCTACCTTGAAGTCCTTCTAACATCTACTCCTACTTCTAAGTTTAGATTTACCATTTAAATGCAAAAAAGGAATGAAGAGATAACCACATGAGGGCAAATGGAATTTATTTCACTATAAACCTTGAATGAAATGGAATCCAACCAATAACTAATAGATTCATATACATTTATCTTTCATCTCCCAATGAAACTATCTAACATGATATGAAATGAACAAGATAGGAAGAAAAATCATATATGAGGAAAGTAAATGGAATCACTTTCACTAAAAACATCAAAATGAAATGGAATCCACCTAATTATCACAAGTTCACATACAATTGTCCTTCAACTCTTTTTTAAGAACTAATCTAAGAATGGCCAACAAAACATTACTAGTAAATAGAAAGTAAATGGAATTACAGACTCATTCACCATCAAGTTTTCCCCCCCATTCATTTTCAAATAAACTTACATTTATAGGCCCCCTCTTAGGCTTTTGGCTAGTTATAGATTCATCAATTACATTGATAGAGCATTTGAATCGCTTAGAAACTTAATAGTCATTCAAAACTAATATGAATAAGATATGAAAAATATCTAATCTTTAACATAATCGTGCTCACTTGGTGCCTCAAAGAACACCTAGTGACCTTTCATCTTTTTGTGATTCGAAAAATCCTATAGAGAATAATTTTTTTCTTCATGTTCCATCATTTCATGAAACACCCATATATTTCATATTCCAATGATCATTACCTTTTCAAATTTTGGTTGTCGATCTTCTCAATTTGATGGCCATGATTAAATCATTTAAAACCTTTGTTGTTGTTGTTGTATTTCCTTTAGTTGGTCCATCCAGTACTCACATGAAATAGTCACTTTACCACATTGTCTAAACCTCATTTATCTTCCAAAAATAGGAAAGTGACATCCATAGAACTTGTAAGATTTTATGGTTCACAAAAAATATTGCATTGTTTAGTTTGCAATGTGGGTCAACATTCCAACTGTATACCTTGTGTACTTCATGGTAGATAGGAAATAGTACTTTATTGAGCAGAGAATTTGACATGGACCTTTTTTCTTCGTGGCACTTCATGACTAGATACTGACTATGCTTCGTGAAAAGTGATGGACCACCAGAAACATGTCTCATTGTGATATTGCTATCAAGATTTCACTGTGTGATTTTTTAAGTCAATCTCATTGACCCATATTTCATGAGCAGTGATTCAACATGAATCCATCTCTCATGATAATGAGTGGAACACTTAGCACTCATTGGATCTAGGTGATGCTCATAGGGGTGAAACACCGAGACTTCTCGAGAGGTCACCCATCCTAGTACTACTCCAACCTTAGCGCGCTTAACTACAGAGTTTCCTCCATGGTTAAAACCAAATCTTACAACCCCATTTGAAAAACCTTCACCAAATGTTGTGCCTTATGAACCATTCATTAGAAATCCCCTTAAGCTCATCAATTGATAAGTAGGAGATAATTTCCACAGCAAGTCAAATTTTGATATTGCTATCAGGATTTCACTGTGTGATTTTTTGAGTCAAACTCATTGACCCATATTTCATGAGTAGTGATTCAACATGAATCCATTTCTCATGAGAATAAATGGAACACTTAGCACTCATTGGATCTAGGTGATGATCATAGGGGTGAAGCACCGAGACTTGCCGAGAGGTCACCCATCCCAATACTACTCCAACGAGAGCATTCACCACCATTTACAATATCTTCACCAAGTGTTGTGCCTTATGAACCATTCACATGTCTCATTGTGACTTCCCTATATTGTTTATTTCTTGAGCACTTCTAGAATGTGGGAAAGTGTCGTGCATTGATCTTTCAAGATCTGACAACTTGGAACATACACAATTATATGTTAAACAAAGGAGGCCAAACTAACATGTAAGATTTTGACTTTTAATTGGCCAATAACATGCAATGTTTCATTCGATTGACTTTTGAATTTGATGATGTGGACATCTTTTAATTCATCGATTCAATTTCTATTTAGGTATTCGCCACCTTTAACCATGTTTCTTTTGCATTTTTATAGTTACTTGATTCTCATGCATGTGAATTCAACTGGTCTTGTTTCCATTATGTTCATATGATCTATGCATCATCTTTTGGCTTCATCCTCAATGTTCTCTATCATTTTTTTTTTCTGAATATGAGTATGATCTCCTCCATTTAACCTAAATTATGTCTTCAAGGAAACACTAGATCATAGAGTTAGAGTTTTTATGAATATGAGTATTTCTCTCTCTCATCCAAGATATGCAGAAAATTACCTTCCCGAATCCTAGATGCCTAGCTTGATTGAATCCATTATGTTATTCTTTTATTCCCACCTAGGAAACTTAGAGGGAAGGATGAGAGAGGAAACCCTAATGAAAACCTAAACAAAACTTAGATATGACATCTCAAGTGACTTGACTCGAACCCTAGAATCTTGGAAAATATAGGGGACTAATATCATGGCAAAAATATGTCATATCACAAGATATTAAATATGGCAACATGCATGACGAGGTGGATTGAATGTTATGGGAACATGTGTAACTAGTATAAAGAGAAATATACACATTAAGATTTTTGATATTCATAAAGTCAATAGAATATCCATCTTGAAAGAATGTTAGATCTAAAAAAAAATTATCGGAGTTTTGGTTGAATCACCAAGTAAGATCATATGCTAAAAAAATTACTTGTGAAGGATACTCCCCTTAATATCACAAACACATAACAAAAATAGAGAAATAGCACAAAATTTTAAAAATATTAATGGACCTCTCATAGAGGTGAATTAATTCTTAATATCTCCAAAGTTAAGAAATTATAGATTTGAGAAATACAGTTTGAAAATCCTAATGAGTTTTTTTCTTACAATATTATGTGATAGAGCAATGAACAACCACCTAGAACTACCCTGGACAACCCTATGAGCCTTCCTTAGATATGCAATTTTCCATCACCTAGGAAGGTTCTAGACATTTATACCTAACCCTTGAGGCTGGCCAATCCTAAAATTATATAATTTTTCATATTTTATTACATAGAATAAACTCAAGACAATTACAAAGTATATTTTTAGGTACCCCAACTTTTGGAGGCCATAACATTTTAATCATAGACTTGATTGACTATTATAGTCACTTTTTAGAAAAGACAACTCATGTTCTACAACATCGAGTTTGTGTAATCTCTTGTTAACCAATGTTTGACCCCTTTCTAGAGCCTCTAAGGTCTTCAAAATTGAGGTCAAAGGTTTTATACAAAAAATCTATAGAAAAATCATCAATAACATCACTAATATATATGATATGTTATTGAAACTCAATTGGCATGTTAATATATCAAATATGAACCTCCACATAAGAAATTAAAATAATTTTACTTTGTATTCCTAACTCACTAAAATTAGTAAGCTTCTGCAAATAGTAACTCTACACTAAAATACCCTTATTGAAAAGATGAACATCAATTGTTTTTGGGTGATGCAAGATTTCCCTTACACCTAGGATGCTCCTACATCAATCACATAATCCTGAATGGTCCAACAAATCATGAATCCAAGTCCAACAATGTTGAGCAACTTGACAAAACAAGAAAATAAGAGGAATGAAGATTTATTTAATTTTTGAAAATATGAAGAAAGCTAGTTTATATAATAATGCACTAATGCAAATTAAATTTTAAGCTGGTAAAGTGACATTTGAGGTAGCTCACTGACATGATTTATTTCATCATTGGGATAATGCCCCATGTACAATTGGTAAAGTGTTACCAAACTCTATTTCTAGCAACAACACTCTACCTTATTGGTCTTGTTAGATGGCCTCAAATATTTTTCCCACTAGTCATTGATAGGTTATGATCCGAACCACATCACTTATTTCTCAATGTTTCTTAGAATCAGTGGATGCATTATTTAACTTCTCCATCACATTGTAGCTCTTCTATAGGGTGGTCCCACCTTGATGCTTCTCACTAAGTTCCTACTACCCTTGGTTTCCATGATGCTAGAAGTATTATACTTAGGCTTCTACCACCTCTTCATTGGGTTTCCTCACCTAGCTATGGGGGTTTTTCTTCCTAGGAAAGAGGAAAGGGAAGAATTATAAAAATGCATTCAAGAAGGGTCATGTCTTCTAGATCTAATATCTAGCACCCCTAATGTATGGGGTAAAGATGATCATTAGCATCCTCCTTGGGTGACACTTCTTGGGTCACTTGACATGGATTTCTCTAGTTTGTGCCCATGTTTTATTTATAAATATTTATATTTAATTACTTTTGGCCTAAGCTTGTGTGACTCTTGTGGGGAAATCCTCTATCCCCTAGCCTTTTTGCATAAATTTGTACTTTAATATAATAAATTAATAAGGAAGACCTATTTATCAAAAAAATTGTATCACTTCTTACTCTTAAAAAATTTATTAAATTTAAGCCACGATTAATTTCTTTCATAAATTTCTTGTGGTGTCACATGAAAATGTACCATAAAGATGATATCAACATTGTTTCAAATATTTTTTTGATAATGTCTTTGATAAAAAATTTGATAACATTATTTATACTCAATGAAATAGGTTTGTAATTTGTTCTATTGCTTTTTAACAGAGTCATATTGGTTTTAATATTGATCAATAATTTCCTATCGGTAATTCAATAATAAATGATATAACATGTTAGGGTTTAATAGAATTTTGATGGAGAAAAATATTGAAATATTTAAAATCTAGAATAGTATAATCAACCAATACATTATAACTATTAGAATCCAATAGGTTTGGAACCACTTATACACTAGAGGTTTAGAAAAGTATGTTGAAATCAATACAAAACTCACATTATAAAAGATTATGCCACAATGTATCTATAATGGAACATGATAGATGATACTATACTATTTAAAAGAGGGGCCTAAGTTGGCTAATTCACTAAGATAGTTTGGAACCTAAAATTATTTTCTGCAAACATGGTACACTTTACAAAATCTCCTAGGATGTGTTTGTGTTACAATATAGGGTATAGCCAAATCACTAGTGTATCCTAATTATTTGTTCTCTTCCATTTTAAGTATAATTTTGTCCATCATTTTCTCAATCATTTTGCAATAGGAAAATTTTCTCTTTTAGGAAAGGATATTTTCTTTCTTTTCCACATGATTTCTTTGCTCTTCTCCTTTTTGCTTTGATTATTAATTTCCAATATACTATTTAACTTCTTGGATTTTGCAACTCTAGACTTCCATGAAAGGATATTTAATCTAGAACAAACTCAATAACTATAAAATTTTCCAAAGAGAAGATTCCTTTAGCTAAAATTAATTAGGGAAACTTTAGAGTGGCCCTTTTTTTGAAAAGAGAATTAATTTTCCTTGGGTTAAAGCCTAGACCAAAGGTTGAACTCTGAGGATTGAGATTTTATTCTAGATTTTTCTATAGAATAAAATCGTAGAGATTAAAAATCTTAGAAAAAAGAGGGATGATCGTTAACAATTAGTGTTGTCTTTGTAGGAAGGATATGGAATATGTCAACCATATTTTTCTTCATTGCAATTAGCCCAAGGATATTTGGAAGGAAATCTTAAATTTCTTGGAAATTCAATGGACCTTTTAGGAGAATCTTGCTAACAATTTTTTGAGCTGGTATAGTCCTTTTAGAGATGAACTTGTTAGCTCCCTCTAGTGGTACTCTTTCCCCCATATATATTGAGGCTCATGTAAAGAAAGGAGTAACAAAATATTTAGAGATATCATCACCCCCTCCTAGCTCATAGGCAAAAAGGTTATCAAAAACTTAAAGGATAATTTTTTATCTCATTTGGTCCCTCTATAATCTCAAGATGGAGAATCCTAGTAAAAATTGCATAGTTAAAGAGAACAATTTGATGGAAAATGCCATCTAGTTATCACCCCCCATGGTTGGATTAAGGCTAATTTTGATGGCTCCTCCAAAGGGAACCCTAGCAAGGTTGGTTATGGGGAAGTCATAAGGGATATTAACTATAATATCATAAGGGTTTAGGCTATTCCCCTTGGTATAACTTCAAGTCATAATGTTAAGGTGACATGAGTCCATTACATGATCAGGATGAGCAAGGATACTGGATTTTGAGACCTTTGGTTGGAAGGTGAGTCAAGGAATATTGTCAATATCCTAAACAATAAACGAGACCTCACTTGGAATATTCTTAATCTCCTCAATGAAAGTAAATAAAACCTCAACATTTTTCATAATGTTTTCACTTCTCATAACTACTAGGGGATGAACATTTTAGCAGATTGGATAGCCAACCTAATAGTTCAAACTAATGATATTGTCATGTGGAATAACTAGCTAAGCATGGATGACATATTAATTACAAAAGGGCATTATGAGAGAAACATATCTTGAGAAGGGAAAATCAATATTTGATATGCTTGTGACCTCCACCTATCAAATTATTAATGCTTTCATTTATTATTTTTAATGGAAAAGTTTTCATGCTTGCATGTGTCTCAGTACCTCACATGGATTAAGGGTATTTTTTGGGCCTTGAAGAAGTTATATGCAAGTCTTTTCTTGGCACTTCTCAATACATTTTTTAGTCACAATATTTTTCAAGATACCCTCTCTGTGAATATGGGTGGAACTTTAGAAATAACACTACTAGAAAAAGAAGAAATAAGTATGGCATCAGCTTGAGAAAGGAAAGGTGACTAGTTTCATTGATAAAATTCATGGTTACAAACCTCATTTGATGGATAGATTCTAAAAAGCTTGGGATGGAGGCAAGGCTATCCTGTATGGTAGATAGTTCACCATTAATGCTAAGTACATTGCTGAAGTTACTAGGTTGTTGAATGAAGGAATGGAATTTTTTAAGCAGAAAAAAGCTTCCAAAGCAGTGGTCAAGCATTTTACCAAAAATGATCAGGAGGATGCCAAATTGGTTAGATTGGTAATTTTTATGACCTTGTTCAAATTAAGAATATCTAGCAAGAGGTTCTCACTTGTGTGTGGATATATTTTGTTATGGATGGTAGGGTTTCTAGAGTTCATGTCTATCACTTTGTTTTTCTAAATCATTTCCACTACAAGAAAAGAATTCCATTCCCTTTTGACTTTGTGAATTATTTCATTTCTAGACTAAAAGCCCATAAGAAAAAGGAATTTAGACCTATTATCCATGAGGGTCTCATCCTACTTTGTGATAACACCCATGATCACTCTATTTCTATTTCTAGTTACAAATGGAAGAGGAAAAAAAAGGTTTTCCATGCAAAAAGGAAACTATTGGTGATTCTTTTTTGAAAAAAAAAAGAGTAGATGTCATTGTTCACTAGCTAAGGAAATGGATTTTGAGTATAGCTTAGAAGATGTGGAGGAGGTTGAAGCTCCCTTAGATGATGAAATTTCCTAGACTATGAGTGATGGGTGCTTCTTTGAGAACAAGGATGTCACTTTAAGTCATGATGATACCTTATCTCTTTCTTCCCCAAGCACTATCTTCAAGCATGATAAGCCCTCCTCTTGTAAGGGTAAGGATATTTTTCCCTCGTCAAAGCATAAAAAATAAAAAGGTTTTTCCTTGTTTGAAGACCAAAGAGGCTACCATCAATGAGGATAGGGAACCTCTGGTAAAAATCAAGGGTATGCATGGTTCAAAGAACACCAACACTATAAGGCATTGATGAGGCCATCAACCTATATTCCCATGATCAAGAAATGAAGACTACTATGGACCCCTATCATTACTACCCTTACTCCTAATCCTATGTTTGTTGATTCTCCTTTAGCCAATAGTGACCGAGATGATATTAATCCAAGAAAATAAACTGGTGCAAGAGCATCCCCAAATCACTCAAATTAACCTACTAAGCATTGATGGGGTCTCCTGGGTGATGAAAAATAATCTAGACTCCCAGTGGTTTATTTTATTCATTAAGGTCCTGATTGTGTGAACCATTTAACAATAAGGTGACTATATAGACCTACTATCTAAAGAGGTCACAAGGACAATTACTTTAGGTAGAGTCTTAGATATAAGTATTGTGCTTTAGGCCTTAGGGTTAGTTTAGGTCCTTAGGTTTCTGTTTAGGATTTCAAGTCCTTAATTTGTAGCAAAAAGTTGTTCTGAACTAGAAAAGTTGCTATATAGCTTTTGACAATTATCGAAAACATGACATAATTTGTAGTTTTTGTTTGTAATAATCTCCCCAACAATCACAACCTTTACATTTCAGTTGGACTAGTTGGAAAAAGCCTTCATATAGACCTTATAGGTAGGTGGAAGGTATTATGATTTATTTTTGCTTCAAATTAATAAGAATAACTAATTTTTTATGCAAATTCCTAGCCTTAATTTGGTTCTAGCTTGAGATCTAGAAGCACTTGGAATCAAGAGATATTCTTGAACTAGTGTAATTTACTACTAAACCCTCACCAATTAGGGATTCAACACTTTAATGGCTATAACTCTCATTTCCACCATGGGAAAATTCTATTTTTTGGTGGAATGAGATTCATGTATATATAGTTTAGAATTTTTGAACTTTCTTGTAGAGATCAAGTGGTGGCCATATAGATGAAGCAATTTTGAGTAGGAAACTCCATATGGCAACTCTATGACAACATCAAAGATGGAGTGAGATCAAGAATTTTGGAGTTGAACCTACTCACCAAACCTTGGAATCTATGCAACTGAAGTGCAAAAACTTGGTCTAAGTCACCACTTTGGTTCTGCAACTTGTGTGGAGGGTATCTCCTTTTAAATCTAGTCCTAATTAGGATAATTAGACTTGTCCAGATTCTCCACTTTTTGAGGTTCAATGTTGAAATCAAGTCCTAACATTTGGAGTATTGACACACCTTACAAAAGGGTATCTAGAAATTCTATTAGTTTCCTCAGTCCCCTTGAAGTCTAGAAGTTAGGCCTCAAAACATTGTATCAAGGGCTACTAGGCCAAGTGCATCAGCCTAGAAGGAAATCTGCATAGTTATGGGACTAGTTGGTTTGAGTAGTTAGAAGATCTTTTAGAATTTAGGTTTCTAAGCCATGTCCAAGATGAGCCAACCCCTTACACTTGTTCACTCTTAGTCAAGAATTCACCCAAATAGATGTGATATTATGGAATTTAACATTTCCCTCATGATGGAATGCCTTTGGCAAATAAGATTGGTTTCATGTTTTAGAATCCTTCAAAGGTGTAGAGTGTTGGGAGTGTCCTCTCTCTCATAGGTAGTGAAGAAGATCTATGGGGAATCTAATTATCCTAACTATACCCATTGCACTGCATCAAGTGGTATCAGAGCTTAAGCCAAGTTTTGGGATCTAAAAGCTTTTTTTCCCACCATGTCAGAAGGAGAAGAGTTATCCTCAAGGATGAAAAACACTAAAATAGTAAAATGTATTAGGAATCGAAAAGAAAAGGAAGATGACAAAAGGAGTCAAGAAAATTTTAGAAACAATGAAATGTAGAGAATGCAAGAAGAGATTGACAAACTTAGGATAGAGCTTAGGAGGAAAAGTAATGGAAACTTTGATGAAATTGAAAAGGGGAGTGATGAAGAACCCCATGTGGAGGAAGAAGAAGAATTCCCTCTAGATCAGAGGCTACTTGTAAAGAATCTAAAATCCATGGAAAGAAGAAACCTGGATGCTAAGTTCGATCTACCTACTTATGATGGGAAAATGAACCCTAATGCTATTATGGATTGGGTAAATGCCCTAACTAGTTTCTTTGATTTTGAAAGTATTCCTAAATCTTAAAAAACAAAATTTCCAAGACAAGAATAAGGGGATCTACCCTTACATGGTGGAACTTCATCCAAGATACAAGAAAGAAGGATGAAAAGAACCAAGTGCCCGCATGGAAAAAGATGGCAGCCCTACTCAAGGAAGGCTATGTTCCTATAGATTATGAAGTACAACTCCATAATAGAAGGATGGGATTAAGACAAAAAGATATGGATGTCTCCAATTATATTAAGGAGTTCCATAATCTTGTGATAAAATTTGGTATTTTTGAACTAGAAAGTGTGAAGCTTGCAAGATACTTGCAAGGACTCAAAATGTCATTTCAAGATGAATTAAGCCTAACCACCATAACTATTGTCCAAAAATGTTTCTTACTAGCTACCAAAGTAGAGGAGAATTTTAAGACAAGGAATGAATAAGGTGGAAGAGGTAGAGGAAGAAATTATAGAGGAAGGAGCAACTCTTGGAACAAAGGGTAATCAAACAATGAAAATAAGCCCCTTGAATAGAATCAAGGATCTAAGGAGCATGGAGAATCCAGATCAAGAGGAAAATATAGGGGTAGGAGACCCTTTGGTAGAGGTAGAGGAAGATCAAATGGACCCCCAAAATGCTAAAATTGTAATCAAACTAGCCATTACACAAATAAATGCCCTGAGTAGGGAGGCAACAACCAAGAGAAAGAAGGACATAGTTAGCTCAAGAAGAGAGAGAGCTTGAAGTTGAGGAAGGAACAACAATAATGATGAGACAAAAATTTTCATAGGTCCCTCACAATAAAGAACCTCCACAAAGAATGAACTTGTTTACAAAAAAAGTCAAATTCTAGGGAAAGGTATGCAATCTTTTAATTGATTCTGGTTCAACAAAGAATTTAGTCTCTAAGGAAATGGTACAAAAAATCAAACTAAGAAAGAATCCTCATCCCTTTCCTTATCATGTCTCATGGATTAATAAAGATTATAAGACATTAGTCACTGAACAAACATTGGTAGAATTCTCTCTACGTGATTTCAGTGATAAAGTTTTGTGTAATGTAGTAGAGATGGATGCTTGCCACCTTCTACTTGGTAGACCATGGCAATATGATATAGATGCCATTTATAATTATAGAAAGAACACTTATACCATAATTAGGGATGGGAAAACTTACACCATGAAACTCCTCTTTGATCAAAAGAAAGAAAAAGAACCAGTGGTGATTGTTGTGGGTGAAAAGGAGCTGATAAAACAATAAAGGAGATTAATGAGGGATGAAGAAAAGACTAAGAAGGAACTAATTTATAAAGAGGTACAAGAACTACTTCATGAGTACCATGAGGTAGTTTCCAGTGACATACCCTCATCCCTCCCACCCATAAGAGACATTAGCCACTAAATTGACTTCATTCTAGGGGCTTCTTTTCATAATAAGGCCCCCTATAACAAGAAACCTTCACAATATGCAGAAATAGCTAAGCTTGTCAATGAGTTACTAGAAAAAGGCCTCATGCAAAAGAGCATTAGCCCTTGTGTAGTCCCATTAGTATTGGCCCCAAAGAAGGATGAAAAATGGAGACTCTGTATAGATAGCAGGGCAGTGAATGGACTCACTATCAAATATATGTTCCCAATCCCAAGGATTAAAGATCTACTAGACTAGTTAGGAACTAGATCCCATTTCTCAAAAATTGATTTCAAATCTGGCTATCACCAAATAATAATAAAGCTAGGTGATGAATAGAATACAACCTTCAAAACAATAGAATGAATTTATGAATGGCTTACCATGCCATTTGGGTTAAGAAATGCACCCTCTACATTCAAGAGGCTAATGCATGAAATTTTCCAAGAATATAATGGTAAGTTTTTGGTTATCTATCTTGATGACGTACTAATCTTTAGTTGCAGTTTGGAGGAGCACCTTAAGCACTTAAAATTGAACATCTAAATCTTTTTCATCTATAAGGATTAATCATGTGGATGATCTTGGTTATTAAATTTGAATGGCTTTTCAATCTACATATTCTTTTCATTTTTATGAAATGATTGTTAATATTTTTTAGCATTTTCTTTAAAATACTCATTGGGAAGGTTTTCCCTCAAAAGAGAAATTAATGAATATCTTTTCAAATTGGTTGCTACAACTCATAGTATTGTTAAATAATACTAAGTAGAGAATTCCTTACACATTTTAGGAATTTCAATCTATTAGTTTATCAAGAGTTTTTTCTCTTTGAGCTTTAAAATTAAAGGAAGAAAATATTTACTAACATAGTCAAAAGCCAATAACTTAGACTCATTCATAGAAGATGAGTCTTCATCTTCTCCTTCTAGCTATCATAGTTGGCTCCATCAAATCTAGGACTATCATTTCTAAATAGATCCGCCATCGATTTCACAAAATTAAGCTTATCTTTCAAGGACCTAACGCTCTAATAGAAATTGTTAGAATATATAGTTCACCAATATAACTAAGAGGTGGACGGTGAATCAACTATCCAATTAATATGAAAATTATCAACCATATTAAAATTTAACCATATTAGCAATATAATTAGAAATCACAACAAGATACTCATGCACAATAACACCAGATATGTTAACTAAGGAAACCCTTGATCATAGGGAAAACCCTAGTGGGGATGACCCATGAGATGATGTAATAATATAAATATTCCTTGTTAGTGGATGGAACCTATTAGGATTCAATAATAAAATTTAGTACATATTAGTCCCCATTAGGAGATTCCAATCTTCTTAGGAATTATGCCAACCCTATTAAAATTTGTGGAAGATAGCTAGACCCACTACCCAAATAGCTTCAAGGGAAAGATTGATGTAGTGTAAGGTAGGAGAATCCCCAAAGGAGATGTCCTTGCCCCCATCTATAAAACCACATAGTAGAAATACAACAAAAAGGAGAAACAATGCAAGATCTGATACCAAATTATAATAATATATTCATAAAATATAACTGATTACATGCAATGTGCTGGGCTGTAAGGCCTTCCCAATTATGATTGGATACAAAGAAAGTAATAGTTCTGTAAGATCCCTCAAAATCCAAACCTAAACTCTAGCTAGTCTAGATCCACACTCTAGTAGAAACCTCCAAGGAAGATCTCAACTTGAGCTCGCAAGCCCACCAAGCATTCTCCTTGTTTTCCAAGCCACAACTACTAGCCCTTCTCAAAATTCACTCTCCCTATCTCCTCCTTTTCTCCACAATCGATGATTAATGCCTAAAGACTCCCCCCCCAAACCCTACTTATACAAATCTAAACCACAAGTCTACCTAGAACATGAATTAAATTCCACAAGTTGGCCTCCTACAACAATTAAATTCAAAAAAATTGATGTCTTAGTAAAATTAGGATATCTCCTAGCTCTGAATGAATTAGAACTAGAGCTTCAAACCATAGGTAGAAATCTAGACCCTCTTCAATCTCTAAAATTTTCATCCTTTAACTCATTGTGGAAAAGTAGTTATATAGCCTAAAATAGACACAAAATTCCTAGACCATGCCAAGCAACCAAAGACCATGCTGAGCTCCCTAGACCATGCCAAGCTCCCTAGACCATGCTGACCTCCATAGACCATGCCAAGATCCCAAGACCATGTTGAGCTCCCAGAACATGCTAAGCTCCCAATACCATGTCGAGCCCTTAGTGTATGTCAAGCACTAGTATTCACCAAGCTCCATAACCCTTAACCAAAATCCCTCTCAAACATGCAGGATTGCAAGTGAACCCAAGATGCTCCTACATTAAAGATTAATGAAGCCATTGTCCAAAGGATATCTATATTATTGATTGTAAAATAATATAAATGAATAGTATTATTTCTTCCTTTTCCTATCTTATCAACTAGACTTTTGCTCCTTCTGTCTTGTAACTAGATCACAAATCTCGCATCCAATAAGCTCTAGGACCACTTACTTACATTTAGTAAAAATCTTCTCCTTTTTACACTTAACATACACATCAATATTACAAACATATCATACACAAGGAAAATATGAAGTTCTTTTATACCATATCTTCAAAAATAACCCCTTGATTCAGCTTGCATTTCCACTAATGTCATCATCAAACTGTCATAATTCACTAACTGACCGTGCATCACCATATTATATCTCTATTATAAGATATAATGGAAACATTAAAAACCACTTCTTAGGTACTTTGTCTTTGTATTGCTCTCTATAAATTAGGTACAACTTTTGTACTTCTTCAACTTAAATGTTTTGCATAGAGCCACACAATCTAGAAATAGAAAAGAACATGTCCATGAGTGCACATCACTAAACAATCAAGACATTGTCCATATAACTTGGATCTATCTTCTACTCTGTCAATCTTCATAGACTTATTTCCATGTTGACATCAATGAGAAACATGATTATGAATACAACATTTCAATAGTCTCCAATTCTTAGGATACTCCCTCAAAGGAATATCATCAACACTAATTCTAACAAGATATTCACATCAAGAAGGTATATACTATACAAATATAGTTTTTGTTGTTGCTAGGATTGAAGCAGTAAGGATTTTCTTTGATGGAAGAAAAGGAAATGATATGCAAATTGAAGAAAATATTGTATGGTATAAAGCAAGCACCTAGAACCTAGTATGCAAGATTGGACAAATATTTGGCAAAGTTAGAATTTTGTTTAAAATGTATAGCAGATAGTTATTTATATTTTTAAATAAATTGAGAATGGATTGTTAATTATTGTGATATTTGTAGATGACATGTAATATTTGGAGAAAATGATGATACTTGTGATGAATTTTCTACTTAAATGAGGAATGAACTTGAGATGAGTATGATTGGTGAGATGAAATATATCTTAGGTCTATAGATTATATAGAACAATGATGGTATTTTCCATAGTAAGTGCACCAAGTTGTGGTGGCAAAAGGGGGATATAAATGGTAACTTTTTTTTCAGAAATTAACATTTTTTGAACTTCAACAAGAATTTGAATATAGTTATACTCAAACTTTTAATATATGACAAAGAAAAAAGTAGTAGTCCTCTGAATCTAGTTTCTAAACTACTATTTCTTTTCAAAATGGTTTAGTTTTAGGTCCTCAAAAAAGGGAGCCACAAAAAGTGTTACTATTTTTTAAGAAAAAAATGTAACATAGTCCAAAGTGTGGCCACCCTAAAATTTCAACATTTTTTTGAATTTTTTTAATCACTCTAGTCAAAAGTTACCTAACACATGTAGTTTATCCCTAATTTTTTGAGTAATTTTAAATTGTGTGTATTATTTTTTTATGAATTTTGTAATTGGAAACATCCCAACAACATGAAATATATGTGTGATCCCTTAGAAATGATTGAAAACTAACCTAAAATGAAAACTTTCTTTTTTCAAAGTGTGTAGAATGGAGTCTAGTTTCTAAAAAAACAAAGTTGTTGCAAAATTCAATAAATGAGGTAAAATCTACACTCCAATTACTATATGTTGGTTTTTAATAGAAAATAGACATATATAAAAAATACACTATAGTTGAAAGGATTGAAATAGTTCAAATTAAAAATAAATTATATGGTTATATAGATAACATAGAGATCTACAATATCATGTAACCTAATTTTATCAATGCTCAACCAAGAGGCAACTTGAAAGAGAGAAGATAAGAAAAATTAATCATTTCTTATATTTTTTCTGCAAAACACATCTTAGATCAATTTAGAGAATGCAAACCTTTGAGTTAGATCCCCAAGGAAAATACCAGCCTTAGGCTTGGTAGAATCCAACTTATTAAATAGTCTATGCACTCCATAGCGCATGTGGGCTATAGTGCACATGTGCTATTTGAAGACTTTTTAAAATTAGGATTAGATAATGCATATGTGCTATAAGTACGATGAAACTTTGTAAGCCTAAATTGCAATAGAGAGGGAAGGAGAGAGGGAGATATGGTAGAGAGTGAGAGAGAGTAGAGGATGAGGAGAGAGTGGGAGATGGGAGAGAGTGGGATAGCAAGAGAGGGAGGGATAAATTGAGAGAGAGAGTAGAGGATGGGAGATGGTTGGATTGGGAGAAAGGGATAGAGAAATGGAGAGAGAGTAGGAGATTGTGGAGGGGGAGAGAGATTTAATTAGAGAAATATGGAGATAAAGATCAACATAGATAAATGTGTGTATATATATGTGTGTATATATATATATATATGCACAGAGAGAGAGAGAGCTTAGAATTCTACACACACACACACACACACACACACACACACACACATATATATATATATATATATGCACAGAGAGAGAGAGAGAGGTTGGAATTCTTTTAGAATAATTGAGAGGGGTGAGTGAATCAGTTATTCAAGGTCCAGATGTACAAATTAACAAATTTCACAATTCAATGAACCCTTAAAACTTTCTCAACCATGCATGCATTCATTGTGTGTTAACCTAAATTGATATGTTACTATAACATCAATATGCTAAAATATAAAACATAAAACATAACACATCCATCAGTACACTTGACACATCCCTTTGTATATTGCATAGACTTTGATAAGGGTATCACTCTAATTTACCTCTTAGATGCTCATAAGCATCCTAAGGTAATGCTTTGGTGAAGATATCACCAATTTACTCCTTTGTGTTAATATATTACATCTTCATCTCTTTGTCTTGAACGAACTCCCTTACATAATGATACTTTATTGCAATATATTTTGTCTTTGTATGCATTACATGATTCTTTGATATGTTTATAGCACTTGTATTATCACAATAAAGTGGCACTACTTCAGTGATTTCTTCCTTCATTCGCTTTAGTTGCTGTTTGATCCATACAATCTTTGTGCAATTGATAGTAGCAACAACATACACTACTTTAGCAGTAGATTAGGAAGTACAACTCTTATTTTTTCTTGTTCATGTAACAACTCTTCTACTTAAGAAAAATACTCCCCCACTGATGCTCTTTCTGTCATTAACATTTCTAGTCCAATCAGCATTAGTGTAGGCTTTTAGTTCAAAATTTTCATTCTTCTTATAGTATAAGCCATACTCTTGTATTCCTTTCAAGTATCTCATTATTCTTTTTAATACCATCAGGTGATTTTCTCTAGGATTAGTATAGAATCTAGCAACTATCCCTATAGCTAATGCAATATTAGGTCTTCTATGTACTACATATTGCAATTTTCCAATCATGGATCTATATAATGTTTGATTGACCTCAACTGAATCATCATTCTTTGATACCTTGAGTGCTATTACCATAGATGTACTTGTTGGTTTTGAATTCTCAAGTCCAAATGTCTTCAATATCTCCTTGACATATTTTGACTAGGTGATATATACACCAAATTTCATTTGATAGACTTGTAATCCCACAAAGAATTTAATCTCACCAAATATTGACATTTCAAACTCCTATTTCATCTGATTTGCAAAATCTTTACATAGAGCATCTTGTCCTCCAAATATTATGTCATCAATGAATATTTTAGATAATAGTATACCTTTTTCTTTGTCTATCTTCATGTACAAATTGTTGTTATCATCTATCCTTTTAAATCCAATCTTTACAAGATAAGTCTGAAGTCTGTCATACCATGCTTTTGGTGCTTGTTTCAATCCATATAGGGCTTTGTACAGTTTACATACCATGTTCTTATTGTTTTTATCCACAAATCCTTCTGGTTGTTCCGTGTTAACATTTTCTTCTAATATACCATTCAAATGTAGACTTAACATCCATCTGATAGACTTTAAAACCTTTGTATGTAGCATAAGCAAGCAAAATTCTCACTCCTTCCCTTCTTGCAATAGGGGCAAATGTTTCACCATAGTCAATTCCTTCTTCTTGTGCATTCCCTTTTCAAACTATTCTTGCTTTGTTTCTTGTCACTTCACCATTCTCATCTAGCTTATTTTTGAATACCCATTTTGTGCCAATCACATTTTTGTCTTCTAGAATAGGAACTAGGCTCCAAGTCTTATTCTTTTCTATTTGCTAAATTTTCTCTTGCATAGCCTTGTACCAATCATCATCTTCCAATGCATCTCTCACTATCTTAGGTTCCTTCATGCTTCACAAACATGCTTCACTTCTCAACCTATTTCTTTTCATTGGCCTTACATCTTTGTCTCCAATGATTTGATATGAAGGATGGTGTCTTTTGACATATTTGGATAATCTTGGCTTTGTTCTTGTGGCTATATTCTGTTTCTCAACTTTAGTATCACTATGTGCATCTACATCAGGTATCTTAGCATCTCTTTCACGTATACTAATCTTAGAGTCAGATTGTGCATTCTCATCATTTTGCAATTCGGCATCTAAGTGCAACTTGGCATTCATAGAATGTGACTCAGTACTTGTTGAAACTTGTTGTTGGTTTTCTGCATGATTTGTAGCATCTTCTTTAGTAGGCATTCCTTCATAATAGTATGCAAATGTCCTTTAATCTTCTAATTCTCTTGTATTTTTAGCCTCATGTGCTTCTGTAAACTCATCAAAATTCACATTTACACTTTATACAATTTTTTTAGTGTTAGAAATTCAACACTTGTAAGATTTACTCCTTGTGGAGTAACCAAACAATATACCTTCTTCACTCTTTGCATAACACTTTCCATTCTTAACATCTTTAAGAATATAGCATTTTCTTCCAAATACCTTGAAATATTTCACATTAGGTGGATAACCATACCGTTGTTCAAAAGGTGTTGAGTGTGCACCTTTCTTTACTTGCACATAGTTCAAGTTGTATACTATAGTACTTACAACTTCTCTCCAATATTCTAGAGCAACATTTTTCTCCATCATGACTATTCTTGCACAATCCATTATTAACCTATTTCTTCTTTTAGCAATTCCATTTTGTGGAGGGGTTCTAGCTGCGCATGTCTGTATCTTGATTCCTCTATCATTGTGAAACATCTCAAACTCATGTGAAGTGAACTCACCTCTATTTCTTTCTCAACTCTTGCCAAGTACCATTTAAACATTTTAAAAGCATCTAATTTTTTTTAGGAACATGACTAACACCATCCTAGAGTAATCATCAAAATGTAGCATTATATATCTATCTCCTTTGTAGCTTTTAACTTCAATAGGTCCACACAAGTTAGTATGAACAATTTCAAGTATTTCCTTAGAGGTATAGGCCTTAATTTTAAAGCTTGACTTTGTCATCATGCCTAGTTGACATTGTTTGTACATTATATTTTATGGCAAACCTAAAAATCTTTTCATGTTGTTGATATTAATCAAATTATCAAAGTTAACATGACATAATCTCTTGTGCAAAAGCCATACATCATCAAATTTTGCAATAAGACAAGTACTATATTATATATCCAAATAGAACAAATTACTCCTAGTTTGATCACCTTTTCCAATCAAATTTCAATTTGTATCATTTAGGTTGGCTGATTTTTTTTGAAACTTAACTTTGCACCCCAAATTATTCAATTGTGACACACTTAACGATTTATAATTCAATCGCTCAACATAGTAAGCATTGTCACATGAAATTTTATCTATGAGTTTGATGGACCCTTTCCCTTTCATTAAACATGGTGCATCACTACCAAACCTCACATTATTTCCATCATAATAGGTTAAGGTAGTCAACTTACTCTTGTCTCTAGTCATGTGATATGAGCATCCACTATCAATGATCAATTTGACATTCTTGTTCACACAAGTCATAAGTGATGTAGCTTCATCCTCATCTGATTCATCCTTCATTGCAACATACACCACTTCATTATCATTTTCATCAGAGTCATGCTCATCAGCAATGTAGCATGACCTTTTGCCTTTATCTCTGTAGTCTCTTCCATCATCTTCTCTTCTATTTTTGTGCTTGTTCCCTTCTCTAGAATTCTTCTTCTCTGTACATATTGCTACAATATGGCCAATTTCATTACAATTAAAACAAATGATAGGTAGCTTCCCTTTGAATTTACCTTTCCCTTTGTGAAATCTTCTGGCCAACAATGCTTCCAATTGTTTAATGTCTTCCTCATCTATGCTACTATCACTGGATGCATACTTTATCTTTCTTTTCTTCTTCTTTGGATTTACCTCCCCATAATCCTTTAGTAATAGTTTGGATTTGAAAGCTAATTCAATACTCTCTAGTGTATAGTTGTCAAAATTAGATAACTTAAAAGTAGTGAGTCTTCCTACTAGTCCTTCAAGGGTTAGAGCATTTCCTAGCATACATCTTAACTCTTGGATTGCAGACACTCTAATGGCATAAACAAGAAACAATGTTCTTAAGAATTTACTTAGCATTGTATCATCATCTATTTTACTAGTAGCACCTTTTATTCTACAAACAAAATCTTTTATTCTAGCAACATATTGAGCAATGTTTTCACCTTCTTCCATTCTCATGTCATCAAACTTACCTCTTAGGCTCTTTGACTTGGCTCTTTGAACATTTTTGTCTCCTTCATAGATGGTGGCTAGGGCATCCCACATCTACTTTGCACCTTTAAGGTCTTTGATATCATCAAGCTCAGCATAGCTTAGGACAGAGGCAATCTCCAACATCGCCTGATTAAGTTCTTTCTTTTTCTTCAAATCTTCAGTAGTTAGGGCTCCTATTGGATTAACATGTTCTACTATAATTCAAGTTTGTGCATAATCTCCAAATCCTCCAATTTCTAGCTTCATCAAACTTTTCCATTCAAAAAAGTTATCTTTGTTACTCTTGCATACCTCTCTATTTGACATCTTGATCTTTATGCTTTTAGTACCTTAAAACAAATCCTCCTAAGAAACTACACTCTGATAACAATTGTTGGATTTCTTTGAGAATAATTGAGGGTGGGGGGGTGAATCAGTTATTCAAGGTCTAGATGTACAAATTAAAACTTTTCATAATTCAGTGAACCCTTATAAACTTCCTCAACCATACATGCATTCACTATGTGTTGACCTAAACTAATATGTTACTATAACATCAACATGTAGAAATATAAAGCATAAAACATAATACATCCATCAATACACTTGACAAAATGTTTGAACATGGAAACCTAATTTTGGAAAAACCACCAGTAACATGCTACTCCTTTCTCATTCTTATAAAGTGATGCCCTATTAAAGGCCAACCCTTTTAAAGGTTACAACACACACTGTTAAATGTGAACCAGTTAAGAGATTTCAATCACCCTATTAAAAGTGAGCCTTGTTAGAGAACTTTAGGTCATTCACTTGAAATGCCACCCTATTAAATGATTTTCCAACAACTTTTAATTCAACCTTTCTCCAAAGGATTTACCCTAATCTGATATAATTGTTAGAGAGTAACCATAGAGCTTTGATCTGCTACAACTCACTACTTTACTTATAGATTATAGATCACTATTTAGTCCTCAAATCTACTTGGCTTGCAATCTTTGTAGCTCTGATAGCTTGTTCATCTTTGAATCATTTATCCTCCTTAAGCCTTCTTGCTTAGTTCACCATTGCAGACTTCTTCTCTTGGGTCACTTGATGAAGTAAACCCTCTTCCTTCTCCTTGTCAAATTTTTTCTTCCAAAATTCTCTAACCCCAATCAAACATTGCTTCATGACTAGACATCCCTACATATAGGAAATTAGAACTCTTTTCCCACTCATTATCCATCTCAAAAATTAGGGTTTTCAATGGATTAGCTAAGATACAATGTATATACCCTGTATCTTGTCTTCTATAGAAGATTCTCCTAGAATCCACTTGAATTTTCCTTCAAAATAGTCTATATAAGATTTTGTGCCTCTAGCTCATCAATCTTATCTTCCTCCTAATTCACAAGTTCCAATAAAACAAACTTGTCAGCTTTAATTGACAAATCTTTGATCTTTTTGCATAATGCAACAACATGGCATTATCAAGTTACTCGCCATCTACTATAAAATCTATTAGCATCAACTAGATTTTATTGGTGCTTGCCATGAACTGGAATTCACTTAGTATCTACTAACTTGCTTAACACCTATTAGTTTGCTTGGCATCCGCTAAAAATTGCTTTCACTTGGCTACAACTAAATTTTTGTTCGGCTTATACTAACTTTGCTCGGCACCTTCTATCAACTTGGTCAAGCTTAACAAATGATCTTTGTCCAACCATTTTCTTCTTAACTTTCTAAGTGTAGCCAACCATTTTGTAGCCTCACATTAGATCATTAATACATTATGCTATCACTATCTTAACTAATTCTTGCACTTCAATACACAATCATAACTCAACCTTTCTTTACATACTTTTGTTACATCTTCTTGATCAAATCCTCCTCATCGATCAATTAAGTGATAGTGCTTGAAACATATAACCAATTGTCTTACCAACATGTAGTAGGTTTGACATCAATAACAAAACAATGTTTGAAAACACTTCTTCAATATTGGTTTTTATTCAAATGATTCTTTCAATCATATATCAACAATCTTCCTCTTTGGCATTGATGAAAAACAAAACTGATCAACCAGTCAAACAAATGATGAACATCTTATTCTATCAAAATAAATAGGTTAAAATAGTAAGGCAGTAACAAAAAGAAATCTTGTGAATAACACTTCTCCCTCTATCACTAACTCCTTAGGTTATAAAATATCCTTCTTATCTGATTGTCTTCTATCATAGATCAGTAGAATATCATAATATCTCCCCTTTTTTCTACTTTCTCCCTCTTTATTCTTGTAGTCTTCTAATCTTCTAATGATGCACTCTTCTTTCTCCCTTGATTATCTACTTTGATCATCTCCCTCTTGATCAATAAGCACTTGATCAATTTATTGTACATTCTCCCTCTTTGAAAATAATGCCAAAGGTAAATACTCAACACTTGGCATCTTTATATATGTAGATATAAGCTTTTGTAGGCTCTTCAATTTTACTCCCTCTGTCACCTTGCTTGTGAGTGATTTGAGATTCTAGCTCTTGTGATTACTTTAGGCAATTTCCTCAAGTAAGATCCACTATATTAATTTGTATGAAATGAATATCAACTTGTTTGATGTAGGGTACTCCCTCTATCTTTTACATAGACTTTGATAGGGGTATCACCCCAATTTACCTCTTAGATACTCATAAGCATCCTTAGGTAATGCTTTGGTGAAGATATCAACAATTTTCTCCTTTATGTTAATATAATCCATCTTCACCAATACAAAGAAAAAAAGAGGAAGAATTGGAAAGACAAAGAGAAGGAATGAGACTCTTATGCTCAAGAAGACAAATGAATTGTGAAGCTACCCCATCTTCCAATGTTGGAGTCATATGATCATATCATGTTGAAGAGATGCTAATTTCTATATTTGACAATGTACATACTCCATCATGTCATGTCTAACACACAATATCAACATATCAAATAGGTGATATTCCATTTTTTGTAATTTATTACCAAGGCACATAATCTTTAGTTCAAGGTATGCAAAACATGCAATCTTATGTTAATATTCAAAATGTTGAGGGAATGTAAGAGATAATAACACCTTCTACAATTCATTTTAGAAGACCAAAATATTTGATTGATATTGATACTAACATTTTAAAATCAATTCCTAACAAGATTAGCAAGCATACTTGTTAAATAAGAGTTAATCGTATGTGGAGATTATTCTTTGAAGAATTAAATATTATAGTTCAATGAAAATTATTTGTTAAAATGATGAAAAATTTGAAGTTTAGGACCATCATGAAGATTATTGGGCTAAGAACAATGGATGATTAAAATAACAAAAGTAAGGCAAAGAATCTAATGAATGCATATGACAAAGTGGGTTCTAAATCATGCACCACATATAATAATATTGCAAGAATTGTAAGGAAACTTGGCAATAAAGAATATAACCATTTCCACATAGCCCATAATAGATCTAAAATAAAAATGGAATTAAAATCCACATGCAAGAGAATAAACAACATACCCACAAAATTGTGATGCAAGATATACCCTGGGAAACCCTCATTGAGGGAAAAACCCAGCCTCCAAAAGCATCCATCACCATGTATTATTCAGCAAAAAATACCATTGTCATACAACCATGGAAGCCTTCATGGCCATAGCCACAACCGAGAAAACTATGTGAACAAGCATGAATCCACACATCCCATGCCATGCTTTCAACCTTCACAAATGCTCCCTTGGCTAACCTGTCAAGCCTTGTCCCGCTCGACTCTTGCCTTTTGTCTTCTCCTTGTCACTCTTTTTTTTCTCTTTTCTACAAAAACTACCCTTGTGGCTTCTTATATAGTAGAAAGTCCCACAAAACCACTAAGTGGTATTACATAAACCATGTGCTACCTAACCCACTGACCCCACATTTAATATTGGGCATTTAATTGTTTTCCCCAATATTAAATAATTACATGAAATATTTTCACAATGTTACAATACAAATCATCAAGAATATTCTATGAGAATCTTTACATGTTGCACGTCCATCTAGGTACAACATTACATAATAAAAATAAAATAATAAAATAACAATATTATGCAATGTGTGCAACACCCATTATCTCAACAATCTCCGACTTGTTGTATACATTGCATAGGGTCAATCTGTAGCCACATAAATGAATAAGGGAACAATCCCTCCGAGCACATCCACCATCATGGATCAAAATACACCAAGTGCTCCATCCTGGTACTTGCAAAAAAATCAAAGTATCCAGCATCTCGAACATGAATGATCTCACCTCCTATTATGCCACTCCCACTGGACATACATAGAAGCCACCCAAAGAGAAAACCACCCAACCTATCGAATTAGAAGATCATAAAATCCTGTACCAACTAAAATTCCAAGCACAAATAACCTGATCCAAAAGTAATCACATGTATCTGTAGTTGTCAAAATATCTATAGCTGAAATAGCACCCACAGCAAAGTGCCAACCCATCCAACTATTCATACCTCCAAAAAGGTATAACAAGTGAATCTCATATCACTGACATATCCAATCTATAACCTGCAATCACAAGCCTCAAGAGCAATACCTGCCACATATATACCAATAAGCTCCCACTGCAAAAGATAATGTCAAATCTATAACCAATCTACTCAACACATCTCAAAGAAGTGAATCCATGTAGTATCAAGGACATCCACAATACATAAACTGATATCCTGCAAGAACAACTCTCATAACAAGTCTCCAATGCTCTCCCAAGTTCACCACAACCAATAGAGAAAAGAGATAAAGAAATAACCATGTGATCTCTCACATGAAAAACATGAGCACAAACCAGTGATCACAATCTCCAACCAATCTCAAATCTAATGTAAGCAAAACTGAACATCCAAGAAGATAACCAAGATCAGAGAAACCATGCAAATCAAACCTGTATCATGCCCTTCTACACACACCTCTAGATGTAAACTGTGCAAGTATGATCTCCTCCATAAAACCCCAACAAAAAGCCTCAACAACACCCAAACCATACCATATAACTCATCATGGATGTAAGCCTCTCACAAGAAGATCAAACTCAATAAACCATTCCTAAACCAAGGAATAACCATTCCTAATCCAAGGAATATGCCCAATATAAAACCATCACCCAAACTCAACCAGCATAACAACATATGCACATGGAGATAACCAATGCTAAAACCATCTCTCAAATGAACCCTCTAGAACTAACTCATGTACCATAGCTCAAGATCCATATCCATGAAAGACAAGCATAAATATAATGCAACTAAGAAAAATAATGGGCTATACCTCTCAAGTAGCAAATCGCCGAGTAGACCAAGAGTGGGGAATGAGAATGGTCATCAAGATACCCAAGTCTCCAACCAAGACTCATCTAAGAACAATCTCCTCTCAAGTCCATAGCAGGTGACTGCCCCTTAAACTTCCTGCTGAAACCATCAATCGTCCCAACAAATACTTCTCTAATCAAAGAGAAATCAGCGTCACCATCATCTCTAAGTATCCATGAGCACTTGTAACCAATCAATCTATGCCAACTCCAAATGCAACATAGCAATATCATGAAGTATCCAACTTATGATCAGTGTACTCAATACCAAGAAACTAAACCAAGATCAATGTCAAAGTTCCAACCATGGCCTTAGGAACATAAACATGACAACATGATCTTACCATCTCAACCAAAGAGATAACATGCTCCACATGAACATATCATAACATGTCACAACTCTAAACGCGTATCAAGAGTATACCATGACATAATAATGAAACCATCCTCATACCAAGGATAACATGCCAAATAAAAGCATAAACCACACCTTTGCCAACAACCCTGTGAGTCCTCAAGATGCAACCATCTCCACACACCATGAAGAAAATCATCTCCACATACCAGGAAGAACCATCTCCATACACCATGAAGATAACCAAGAACTCCATGAGTCCTCAAGATCTAACCATCTTCAAACACCATGAAGATAACAAGTGCACCATGCAAATGTCAAAGACGCTTCTGTAGCAACAGGATCTAAGACAAACCTCCAACATCTGCAAACACTCAATAAATATATCAATGCACCCAACTCCCACTCAACCGTGGTACCAAGTCACCTATGGTATCATAAAATCCATCCTCTCCAAACCAAGAAGATATAAACCAAACCAGGAACTAATCCTGCACTGTCACCCCATCACTGTCACAAGATCCCACTAAACCGTGTATCCAAGCTATCCATGACATAATGATAAAAAATACCATCCTCTAACCATGAGAATCAATCAAGGCATCAAACCATCAAAGAACTCAAAGTGCACATCATGTGCTCCTCAAAAGAAACCAAATAACCATGATCCTCAACCAAGAAGATATACCACCATAACTGAATTATAAATCCAAGCTAATGAACATCAAGGATGTACCTATATAACCAATCATGTCATGCCAAAATCCATGACACCATGATCACATCCATGAACCGAGCATCTGGCTCTCAAAGTGTCCAACTTGTTAGCATAGTCAACCACAATCCTCCACCATGATTGTACCTGGTAACAACATCTCATCCCTTCTACATGAAGATAAAATCAACAAATTATGTGACTTAGGGCATAGACAACCCAAATCCAAGCCACCAATCTGAATATGCATCAATAATGAAAGATCAATGGGCAAAGACAACCCATAACCAAGCTATAAATGCAACCTGTAAGTATAGACCGCTTACAACACTGCACAACTTGTAGACCCAACAAGTCATCATGCATATCCAAACCAAATACTGATAACCATATCATCATGAGACCAATCTGAAATATGAACTAAGTATACAATGACATCAAATCTTAAATCTCCAATGCCATAAACTCACAATGTTACCATAGTCAAAATATACCTATAAAATATTTAGATAAATATATCAACAAATAAATCATGCCAAACCTGCACCAAATCTAAACCAATGTGTAGAGCTCTCCAAGAGCTTTTCGTTGACTACTCGAAGTCTAAAATCCGACTCCGTATGCCCAAGTTATGCCCTAATCCGTGCTCAAAATAAATAACATCTGACTTTAGGGCTCTAAAAACCTTACAAAATTTTAAAATCATAGAACCAAACCTACACCATGTTGTAGTACTCTGAATTAGCTTTCCAACGCTTGTAAGAACTCTAAAATCCGATATTCTGAGAGAAAGTTATGGCCGTTTTACTAAGACAGTCTTTTTACCATTTTCAGTACGATTTTTCATTTTTAATTTTTTTTCAGTGACGAAAATTCCAACGAGATTAAATTTGACGGCCATCATGGGCTGAAACTGAAAAACTCTTTCATTTCCTCTGAACATGGCCAAACTAGGGCATATTATATATCAAAATTTATAGAAATGTTGACTCGGATCCAATGGTGAGGTCTGTTTTTACCCAAGAGGTCATTTTTGCAAGCTACCCCCCAAAACCCTCATTTAAATGAAACATCCGAAAAAATCCTTTTCTCCAACAATTTCACATGCCCAAATCTTTTAACATCCCATCATAACAGCAAATCCAAAACTCTCAGATCTGCAATAATTATTCATATATCTTGCCCTTTTATTTTATCCTCTCATGCATTCCCATGGATTCAATCTAGGGTTACAATAATAAAACCATAGCTCTGATACCACTTGTAAGGAAACTTGGCAATAAAGAATATAACCGTTTCCACATAGCCCATAATAGATCTAAAATAAACACGGAATTAAAATCCACATGCAAGAGAATAAACAACATACCCACAAAATTGTGACGCAAGATATACCCTGGGAAACCCTCATTGAGGGAAAAACCCAGCCTCCAAAAGCATCCATCATCATGTATTATTTAGCAAAAAATACCATTGTCATACAACCATGGAAGCCTTCATGGCCATAGCCACAACCGAGAAAACTATGTGAACAAGCATGAATCCACACATCCCATGCCATGCTTTCAACCTTCACAAATGATCCCTTGGCTAACCTGTCAAGCCTTGTCCCGCTCGACTCTTGCCTTTTGTCTTCTCCTTGTCACTCTTTTTTTTCTCTTTTCTATAACAACTACCCTTGTGGCTACTTATATAGTAGAAAGTCTCACAAAACCACTAAGTGGTATTACATAAACCATGTGCTACCTAACCCACTGACCCCACATTTAATATTGGGCATTTAATTGTTTTCCCCAATATTAAATAATTACATGAAATATTTTCACAATGTTACAATACAACTCATCAAGAATATTCCATGGGAATCTTTACATGTTACACGTCCATCTAGGTACAACATTACATAATAAAAATAAAATAATAAAATAACAATATTATGCAATGTGTGCAACACCCATTATCTCAACAAGAATCATACTTACAGTGACAATAGTAAGTACCCAAATGAAGAAAGATTGACTCCTGAGAAAGACAAGAAAACATTGAAAATTGGTAGAGGTACTCTAAGGAGAGCCATGGTAAGGTGTGGGAGATTTGAAGATCTAATAAAAAATGAGTTATTAACATTTAGTGGTACTATGGTGAAAGGATAAAAAAATTAGTGAACCTTTCAAATCATTGATTGAATATTTTGGACAAATAACACATGTGTTTCCCTTAATCAAAGAAATGTTGTAAGAAGGAGGATTGGTAGTTGAAATTGCAATCCACATACAAAACATTTTTTGGACTCAAGTTAGACACAATTTTTGGCAAATTTTTTTGGTATGTAACATCAAATTTGAATAAGTCAAACATTTTTTGAGATGGGTAAACATTTGTATGTGAATATAAATCACACACACAGAACTTCTTATTGTAGGATACATATTGAATTTTCTAACCATTTTTATGTTTTTGGGAATATATGTGTGTTTTTGCAATCAATGTTTGTTTTGCAAGGCTTTGACATGAATGAGTCACCTAGATCATAAAGGGAACTGATATCCATCATTTTATGTGAAATAGGGGATGATCAGCAATTTTACAAGACATCATGCTTATTTTTTAGTTCTTTGCATCTCTTTATCAACTTGTGAACATATGGATAGTACACATGCAACTGGAAATAAAATATTAGATTATGAAAAATATAAGATAGTGACATATGCTCTAAAAGATAGGAAATAGGGAAAAAATGTGATTTAGGAATTGAAAATATTTGAGTGTATGAGTTCATGAATATTTTTCATGAAAATATTACTTACAAGTATGCAAGGCATACACATAGAGCTCGATGGCTAGATTTACAATTCAAGTTATGAAATTATACATTTCCACTGGATACCATTATTTCAATTATAGACTATTGAAAATATAAGAGGAGTAACTAAGAGAGGAGGGGTGAATCAGTTACCACAAAAATAAATTCCAAATGCCTTAGATTTCAAAATATAAACTCTAATTAAATTGTATTGTGTTGTTACTTGGAAAACACAAGCACTCGGTTAACACTAGCAAATATTGCAACTCAATAAGCACTAAGACTAAAGTATAACTTGGAAATAACTAAATATATTGATCTTAATGTGATTAATTATGGTTAACCTTAAATTTAACTTAGTTACATACACATAAAAGAAATAGCATGAACACAAGTGACATCAATATTTAATATGGAAACCCAATTTGGGAAAAAACACCAATTGCAACTAGTTACTAATTTCACTCTTCCAAAATGAGCCATGTTAGGACCCAACCTTATTCAAGGTTACAAAACACACTATTAGGTGTCACCCTATTAGAGGATTTAATCACCCTATTAGGAGTGGCCTTGTTAGAGGTCTTCAAGACACTTCAAATAAAAATGCCACATTGTTACAGGATTTACAACTAGTTGTTAAGCCAACTCTATTAAGAGATTTAGATAACTACTACAATGGTTAAGAAGTAATAATAAGATGGCCTAATTTTTTATGCAACTAAATTGTTGATTATATATCTTAATTCTAGCTTTAATACTTTATTGATGTTTCAAAACATCACCATTTCAAATTACTTGGATGAGAATAAGATACATCTAGAGGTGGCTACTTCCCATTTTCAACATACCTTTTCAAACACCTTGCCAACTATAAGGCTAGACCCTTCTTCTACCTCAGGCTTTGCAAAACCTAGGTAGGTGGACTTGTAGATTCTTCATATTGTACCAATTGTCAAAAGTATACATAGAATCTAAACAAAGCAAATAAAATCCTTAATCTTCTAATACTTATGCAAAGATTTTAGATGCAAAATAGCTAACAACATGGCCAAAGAAATTGATAAGCTAAGTGAGGGCATTCTTTTCAATTCTTTAACATTAAAGGGAAATATATTTGATTAATGATGTCAATCTCAGCAAAAACATGATATGAACAACATAAAACCCTGATCCTATAGCTGATCAGTGCCTTATCTATTAGGCAATCCCACAAACCCCTAACATACATTCCTAAAAATTAATGATTTATCCTATACATCAAGACTTTCTGATCGATGTATTCACCTTGTGAATTAGACATTTGCATCTTCTAAATTTCATACTTGACCTATCCCTTCATGAGATCTACAATCCTATGATGATAAATCAAGCATTTGCATAACTCCTTGAGTCATAAGAAAAATAAATCAACATATACAACCAATAGATTGAAACTAAGTTCCATACTCTTTGTTTACAAAACACAACAGATCACAAAAAACATGAATGGGAGACAAAATATCATAATGAAGATTAACTTGTTGTTGCATTGCCATTCATTTCTTTGAAACAAATACAATATGATGGATCAAATTTAAATGTAAAACTACCTACTAGATCAAAACTATCTATAGTCTTATTTCTTGCTATTCTTTACAAAGAAAAATGCTAAAGAATGTGGTATCAAAGTGATGAAAACACATCAAAATTGGAACCCTTGGTCTCATAGTAAAAACTACTAACCAACATGGAATTACAATAGTGAGAAATTTTCTCCAAAACTGGAACACTTACAATGAATGAGAAAGAGAGATATATAGGAGATGAATTTAGTCCCAAATCTGATTTGGAAGTGATGTGTCCACTTGAACCTTCATTATTTGTAGTTGTAAAACATCTCTCCTCTTTCTACCCCTTGATTTTGATATGGTTTACATCATTGTTCTATAACAAACTCAAAAATATATTTTATGAATGATGAAAACCTTTTTGTCACCAAAATATTTGAAATGCATCTGCAATGCTGTTAAAACCTCCATTTAACTAACTTGAATCTAAATTTAGCTCATCACTTTGCTAAAAAAAAAAAAATTAACTTAAATATCTAAATGTGGTTGCAAATTGAGTATCTGGGAGAAAACCTAGTATAACCTAAGCAGATGGCTTCTTTTGCAAAAAAAAAAAACTCCAAAAATGGAAAGTTCATTCTCTCCCAATTCTGGTGATATATAATAGCACTATATTTTCTTATAAAAAATACCTAGAATCCCATATTTTGGAAATCTTGCCCCTATCATGGCTCTATGGTCTACACTGGCCTTTTAAATTTTATGCAAAAAATGTAAACATAACCTATAGTTTAGACTTTAGGTTATATCCTCTTGTAAACTCAAAAGATATGCATGTCAAAGTTGAAGAAAACAATAAAAATTATTACTTTATGAATTTCATTTTCCCTCCTATTATGCAATTCATGTCAACTAAGTTTGACATTTTTATGCCATATGGCAACACACCATTGGTTAGCATCTACCATTTCACCTTCCACCTAGGTGCCACGTGGCATCGTCTGACTAATCCACATGTCACTTCCATGTGTTAATATCTCATTGGCTTCCTAACTACCGCATCAATGCCATGTCACCTTTTGCCTAATGCTTGCCACCTCACCACTAACTGGGGCCTACTACCACATTTCGACTAGGTGCATTCCCACATACATAGTCACTTGCTTACTATGTATGTGAGAATGCACCCTTTCAAAATGTGTCCCACTATGACATGTCAGCATCTCATTTTCTATGCTAGGCTATAATGTCTTGCCATGCCATCCTCTATAATTCGTACTTGGGTTGCAATGTGTCCAACTTTGATTTTTGGGCTAGATCTAGTCAACATGATGTCATCTTCATTCTCACCAAGCACATTGTCCAAAACTTAAGTTTGTAGCCCCTCCGAGTGACTAGGTGGGCCCTACACATGAGCTTTCCTTGTCATTAAGCCAAGTGCTTAAGACACTTAATGGGGTACTACTCATCTATAAGAATAGATAAAAATCCTTTAATGTAATCAATGTGGGACAGACTTTACTATTTGTTTTTACAAAATTCTTGTCCACAAAACTTCTAATACATCTAGATTTCTTCTTAATAGAACCTATTTCTAGTATGTTGATGGGGTCCCTTGTCATATTCAAACACCACAATTTTTTTGCTTCACTTGTTATATCCTCATACAGTGCCAATACCAAGTTTAAGTACATAGAGCCTCACTCATCCCTCTCTTAAATGGATGGAAGCAACAACATTTCTTTACCTTGTCTACACTTCAAAAGTATAGCAGTGAGGGCATTGCATGTGTAAAGGTCCTCTACATCCTTCCTCAGCCTTGGAATGGTGTTAAGATGCATCCTACCCTCTCTTCAAGGCCTCATTATCATTTACTTTTAGTTGGCTTCCAAATTTAAATTGGACTCCTGATGTTAAAACCAAATCCTCCACATTCAATTCACCCCCTAATGTGTTTTTTGATGAGTCAAGGATGCATAATAGGGACCTTCCCACCTTGGCTTTATGGCTCCATGAATAAATGCACACTGCCTCCCTCTCATCCCTCAACCATTCTTCGAACATGGATAAAGGGAAAGAGATCACTTACATCTTCTATGCGTGGAGGGATAAAGGAAAATCCTCTTAATATGCCAATGCCAACTCAACTATGCTTTATTCAAAAATGTTCCCCTACCACTTGGGGACCTATACATCCGCTCTACTTTATTCAAATCTCAGTGGTTAACGTGGGTCTTTAATTTTGACATGTTTTTGACTGCCATTTTCCTTTTACAGATTGTTGCTGATGCAATGGAGCACTCCATAATATGTCATGTTTGATCCTAACATACTTGCTGTCATGGACTATTGCAATAGACTCTAACATTCTTCCTCAAGAGACACTCTTTTTAGTGCTTCCTTTTTTACCAACCTACATCTACTCCTTGAACAACTTCTAATGAAGAGAAAACAAAAAACTAAGATAATGCTACACCTTCTTATGACTTTGATTAGCATTCAATAGGATTCAACCCCACTCAATTTGGGTCTGCACCTTCATTTATATCGCAGGTTTATTTGTTTCTTGTTTTTTGCTCTTCCTATTTCCAACATGTTGTATACATTTTACAATGGCTCTTGTAAAACTCTAAATACATCATGTGGATATATTTTGATTCCTAGGATTTGATTTTATCTTATTTGGAAATGCAAGTCACTTGGAATAGTGTAGGCATCATTATTTTGAGAGGTCCTATCTTATTTAAATGAACAACCCACATTCTCCATGTCTTGATATAAGAAGAAAAATAATGATTTTCTCTCCATTTCAAAACTTCAAGGCATAAATCAAATTAAGAAAAACCAATTCCCATCATACCACATCAATGTAATATAATCGGTCGGGGCCCCTAAGTGGGTCTAGCTAATTTTTTCTTCTTCTTTCAAATAGTTGATATCTCAAACTAATCTGATGAACTCAACTTACTGACTAAATTCCATTTTCATCACTAATTCAATCATTAAACTCACTTTTAACCTTTTATGAAAACTATCAACATTGTGTCAGGGGGTCCTCTGACTAGCTTTAAAAACTGACCAAAACACCTAACCGAGCTATGAAATCAAACACATTGATTCTCTATTCTACATTCTTGCACACTGTTACATCTCATCTCATGCTGAATTCTCCATGACAAGATATTGAACATCAAAGTTTCCTTATCAAAACTACCTACAAGAAAACGTGTTGGAAAACAATAAATCATATTCGAGCTTAGCCTCAAAAATAGGGAAAACTAAAACTTGGGAGCATGAAAATTGGGGCATTATTTCACTATCACAAGGAGAGTATAAATATGGGATTTGGGTCATGATGTATAACTGGACAAATTTGGTGATTAGTCAAAGTGGGCTACTTAGATTTGTAGAGTTGGGAACAATGGCAGAAAAGTGGTTTTTACAAATGAAATGGACTTGGGAAAGTGTAGAGATGGATTTTTCAAGGCTTACAAATTGACACACTTAAAGATTTTTTAGAGTAGAATTCAATGATACAATCCATTTTATCTCACCTATCACTGTTTCTGAGTTATGACATCCCATATAGGTTTACTAATCAATCTACATTTTATGACACTAGCAAAACTTTACAAATTGCATTTTGAATTGTGTTTGAAAACTAATCAAACAGATTCATCATAAGCCCAAAATAGAAACATAACAATTATATGACCTCTTAAATTCAATACAAAATAAATTATCTCATTTTTGTCAACTAGATTAAATTTATAAAAAGTCAAATAGGGGCTCCTGGAATTTTGAGCAATTTGCATCAACATGACAACAATAAACAACCAACTTTGAGGGATTCAATACCTAGTCAAAACATATCAAAATGACTTGAAATATGAAACATAGGTTCTTTGATATGGATATTAAACACTTAAAAAGAACAAAGTTATGAAACATAACTAGGTGTGAGATATTCAAATGCAAACAAGGCCTCCTATCACTGTTTGAAACTTAGGCAAAAATGCAAATTTTGATATTGCTCAAAACAAAATTTCATAGAATGACTTGGAATGAAAATTTATCTTTTTGAGACACATGGATATACTGAATACAAGGTGTTAGAAGCATTAGAAAACTCTTAGGCCTCAAATAGATAGTTGGGTACACATGCATTAAAAAGAACTTAAAGGGCTTGATTTTTAGAATGGTAATCAAAATCACGGCTTCAATTTTGAGTCCCAACATACTTGATCGAACCTGAATGAATGTATGTTTGTATCTCCACAAGTATATTCTCCCTATCCTTTAAATTCTCTTCCTCTAAGAATTTTCAAATCTTCTATTACTTACTCACTTTCAATCCTCCACTTGACCTTATATTTATATCTTACACATTGTCAAGTAAGCTTGAATACAAATAAAAATACTTAATTTTCATCTCCTCAATCGGCTGGAACCAAAAAATACAAAAATTGAACTCAATATGCTGAAATAAAAAAATTCTTTGTTAGACAACCTTGCTCAGTAGACACTTACCAAAATAGATTTTCCTTTGTTACCCAATTGAGCTCACTTAGCATTGGTTTTCATGCCAACTTTCTTTGTCTCCCAAGTGAACTCCATAGACACTGCCTTCTACAAATTCTCTTTGGTAACTGAGTGAGATTGGTTAACACTCACTATCTTCTAATCTTCCTTTGTTTCTTGAGTGAACTTGGTATAGATAGGAATGCTCAACAAACAAAGGGAACTGTCTCCATTCCCCAAGTGAGCTTAATAGACACTGACAGGTAAATGTATGACATTTTTTGTAACATCAAAGACAATATACAATTGATCAATTATTTTCAACAATCTCCCTCTTTGGCATTGATGAAAACACAATATGTCATAATAGAATGAAATTTATGGAGAAACATAAAAAAAGAAAAATATGCTTAGTTTCATTTTGATTCTCATCCATGAGAACTCTTTGTTAGTGGGAACTCCTTCTATGTTCAATTTCCTCCCTCTATCAGCAAAACTCTTTTGTCTTCAACATCTTCATCTAATATAAAAATCTCCCTCTTTTATATCAGAAAAAGTTTGTCAATTATTTTTCCTCTTTTACTTTCTCTATTTTTATAGAATGCATTATGACATCAAAGCTCTCTCTTTGACATCCAATGCCAAAGATTATGAATGATGTAATATCCAATGTACATCAAGTACTTATTCATATAAAATCTTCCATTTAATTATTGCATCAACTAACTAATCTTCAACATGCTTTGGTTTTTACATTGCTAAACTTCATTAAGTGAGCTTCAACTAGGGGAATGACCCCTAGCTTACCTCATAGGTAATGGCTTGTGAATATGTATGCAAGATATTCTTTTTTATTCACATATTCCAACCTTATTTCCTTGTCTTGTACTAGTTATCTTAAGAAATTATATTTTATTGGAATGTGTTTGATCTTAGTATGCATCACTAGATTCATTGATATGTTGATTGTACTGGTGTTATTAAATCTTTGATCTCTATCTTTGTACCTACCAATAATTGCTTGAAGCAAACAATATTCAAACAATTGAATATTGTAGGGAAATATTTTTCCTTTGTTGTTGACTAGCAAATGCAATTCTATTTTTTTCTTGTCCAAGACACTAGCCTTTTAGCAAGAAAGAATGCCCCATCATTTGTGCTCTTTCTATCATCAATGCTTCCTGCCCAATTAGCATTAGTGATGGCTTGTAACTCTATGTTTCCTCCTTTATTGCACCACAAGCCATAATCTATAGTATCATTTAGATACCTCATGATTCTATTTATTTTCATCATATGATTTTTCTTTAGGATTTTCTGAGAATCTTGCCACCATACCAACTGCAAGAGAAATGACAGGCCTAGTATGTATAACATATTATAATTTTCCAATCATTGATCTATATTTAGTCTAATATACCTCATTGGAATCATAATATATAGAAAGCTTATGTCTAATAGACATAGGTGTTCCAATTGGGTTTGAATCTTCCATTCCAAGTTTCTTTAGTATCTCCTTCATATATATAAACCGAATAATGTAGTTACCATGTTTCTTATATTGAATCTACAATCCAACAAAGAATTTTATCTCTCAAAAGATAGACATCTAAATTTTTTTACTCATTTCTTTTGGAAATGCTTTGCACAAGTCATCATTTCTAGTAAACAATGTGTCATCCAAAAATATTTCTACCAATACAATCTTCTTGTTTGGTCCTTCTTTGATATATATGCTACTATTATCATTGTTCTTTGAAAACAAATCTTTATCAAGTAGTTATGAAGTCTTTCATACCACATTCTAGGAGCTTTTTTGAGACCATATAATGATTTGTGCAATTTACAAACTATATCCTTTTTCTAGGATATACAAAACCTTCTAGTTGTTCTATGTAAACTTCTTCTTTAAGAATTGCATTCAAGAATGCAAATTTCACATTAATTTGATAAAATTTGAAACCTTTATGTGCTACGTATGCTAGTAGAGTCCCACCACCTTCTAATCTTGCAATAGGAACAAATTTTTTACCATAGTCAATACCTTCTTCTTGAGAATAACCTTTACAAATTAATCTTGTTTTGCTTCTTGAAACTTTTCCATCTTCATTCAACCTATTTCTGAAGACCCACTTTGTGCAGATCATATTCTTATCCTTGGGTCTAGGAAAAGAAGTCCAAGTTTTATTTCTCTCTATCTATTCTATTCTTCATTCATATCTTTAATCCAAGATTCAATATTTCTAGGTTCAAATTCAACAAGAAAATATGTACCTTTCATTTTTTTCTTGTCATTGTTCCATCATATTTGTCTCTAATGATTTTCTCAAGTGCATGGTGCCTTAAGACATATCTTTCTAATATGGGTACTTTACATTTGGAATTTCCTCCACTAACCTCACCATGATCTTCTGTATCAAGCTTATGTCTCACTTTCTGTGACTTGGTTTCTTCTAATGACTTAGGTTGCATTGACTAAAACTTGATAGCTTCTAACTATGACTTGAGTCATTTAGACTATGACTTAGGTTGCATTGGTTGTGAATTGGGCACTTTTGGAGATTTTGGGGACTTGAGAGATGAAGCTTCCTATCTTCCATTTAGATTTGGCAATGTATCAAGTTCATAATACACAAATCTTCTATAATTCTCTAGTTCTTTGTTTGTTTCTTCTTGAATCTTTTTTGCAAACTCATCAATTCTTATATGTGCACTTTCTATGACTTTATGAGTAGTTAAATTCAAAACCATGTATGCTTTACTTCTGTAGAAGTAACCTAGGAATATGAATTCATCGCCTATGACATCAAATTCATCTTTCCTAGATTCCTTAAAGATACAAGATTTGCTACCAAATACTTTTAAGTAACCTAAATTATGTTTTTAGCCATAACATAGTTCATAAGGAGTTTGATCTGAGTCTTTCTTCAACTGTACTATATTCAAGGTATGTACTGCACTACTGATTGCTTCATTCCAATATTTGATTGCACCATTTTATTTTCTATCATTAAAGTTCTTCCACACTCATGATGGATCTATTCCTTCTTTTAGCTAGACCATTATACTATGGTGTACTAAGGATTGATACTTGTCTCTTAATTCCTCTTTCAATGCAGAACTCATTAAACTCATTTGAAATGACTTCACCAGATCTATCTGATCTCAAGCACTTCATCTTATTTCTAGTTTCTTTCTCTACTCTTCCTAGATACAACTTGAATTTTTGAAATGCTTCAAAAAAAAATTTTGATACATTATAGTCATCATTCTAGAATAATCATCAACAAAAAGAATAAAATACTTATCTCCACTATAGCTCTCTATTCCAATAGGTCCACATAATTCTATATGAACTAGCTCCAAGACTTCTTCTAAATTATAGTACTTACTTTTGAAAGTAGTCTTTCCCATCTTTTCAATTTGACAATTCTTGCATAGACCCATATTAGGTTGCCTCAAACTAGGAATACCTCTTGCTCTTCCATTTTTTCTTATCTTGATCAGATTTTCAAATTCACATGACACAACCTTTTATGACATAACTAGAACTTTCTTCAACTTGATCAATAAAACATGAACTTTCACTAAGATCTATGTAGAATAGGTTACCTTTTGTTTATTTTCTAGACCCAACTAGATTTCCTTTTCGATCCAGTGGTTTGGTCTTCCCATTCATGAATCCTACCTTGAATCCAATGTATTCAACTATGACAAACTTAGTAGATTATTCTTTAGTCCTTCAACCCAATAAGAATTATCACATCTAAGTTCATTGGTTAGTGAGATACAACATTTTCCCTTTATGCAACAAGGTTTATTATTTCCAAATCTAACAATTCTAGCATAATAGTGTTCCATATATTCAAACTTTGGTTTGTCATAGGTCATATGATGAGAGAAACCACTATCAATAATCCATGTATCATTCTTACTAAAGTGAGAAATAAGTGCCATTCTATCTGACTCATCATCTTATTCATCTTTTACAACTATATAGACCATTTCATCATTATCATTGCTATCAAAATCTTTAGCCATAAAAGAATATTTCTTACACTTTTTTTTTCAGTCCTTATACCTCTTGAATTCGTTCTTTCCTTTGAACTTACTACTTTCCTTCACCTTCTCTTTTGGGACATCATTCAGTGATGTGCCCAACTTCTTCACATAAAATATAGATTGGAGGAATCTTAGCTGTGTACATTCCTTTGCCTTTGGAATATTTCCTTGCAAATAGGGCTCCAAAAAATTCAAGATCATTGTTTGAACTTTCTTCCTCTTCTTCACTTTCTAATTGTTTGGCTTTTTATTTTCCACCTTTTTCTTGAGTGAAAGATTGGCTTCAAATGCAAACTCAATACCTTTGGAACTAGGGACATAGTTATCATAGTTATCCAACTCAAAATATTTCAATCTTCCCACTAGAGCATCTAGATTTATCCTATTATTTGGATCACATCTTATCTCTTGAATAGAAGGTACTCTAATTGCATAGATAGGAAGAAGGGTTCTGAGTACCTTGCTTACAACTATTTTTTCATGAATGTCTCATCTATATGTTTTGATTGCAGTCACACATGCTTTAATTTTACCAACATATTTTGAAATGTTTTCATCCTCTCTCATCTTCATTTGATCAAATTGGCCTCTAACACTTTATTCTTTTTCTCTCCTTACATTGTCATCACCTCCATCAATATCTTTCAGTTTAGTCTATATTTCATGAGTAGCAGTGCAAGTTTTGACCTCATCAAATTCAACATAATTAAGAGCTGATGCAGTGTCAATCATCATGATGTTATGATTTTTATGTATAGCAATCTCTTCAACTATCAATATTCTAGTAGGAGTATTGTATTTATTGTTAAGATATTTACAACTTGAATCATTGACAGTTGCAAAGTGTAACCTCATAATTTCTTACCATGCTACAAAGTTATCTTTGTTTAAGTTTTGAATGTCTCTTCTATATGGCATCCTAATCTTTATCTTAGGTCATTGAAACCTTCTCTACAATCACTAAAAGATTTGATACCAATTTTTGGATATATAAGAGTAACAAATACGGGAGGTGATAGAGAGAGATGGGTTTGCACTAATCACAAGTCCATGCTCATGGTCTACCTCTAAGACCAAAGGTGTTTTAGAAGATCACAAAGTTGACTTACAGGATCCCTCCTATGTAGAGATCCCCCACCCTTAACTCCATTCGTCTATCTTGAACAAATTTGACCTCTTTCCATCTACTAGATTCTCATCCTAGGTGAGAACACTCTAGGTTTCCAACTAAACTAGGTCTTCCTAGAAAAATTCTTGTACACAGTTGCAGGGTCATGGAGATGATGAAAATCCTTTCAAAATCCCTCTTTAAAGGCATAAAGTAACATTTTACCTTTAACTTCCTTACTGATTTCATATTTTTCCCTTAAAAAGTAGGGGTACAAGAAAGAACCCCAATCAGCCATCTTGTTCCTAGAAATATGGAATTTCTTCAAATTTCTTCACTAATTAATTAAACATGTCTTCATAGAACCCCATTCAAATTATGAGCACTAACTAATTTCAAAGGTTTTTCACCTCCACATTGCCATACTATAACTCTACTAAGATTGAAGGTTTTCAAGGGTTTTTAGGCCTTTATAAGACTAATGCCACCTTATCCTTCTTGCCAAAGGGCCTTCTCTTACTCCCATTCAATCTGAATTTCACTCTTCTAGTAATTTTCACAACTCTACTATCTTGGAGCTCTGCAATATCCAATTTCCCTAGCCGAGCACGCTTTGGCTTGCCTATTGAAAGAGCTCAAAATTGCTTCCTTGGCTTTTGAGGGCCCTTCCTTTTTCCAAGAGGAGGTACATAGAGCACACTCACTATCCCCAAGAGGTTTTACTAGTTCTATTTTGGGTTAGTGAGTTAATTTCTTTGAAAACCAACTACTTTGAATAGGACAACAAACTAGCAATAAAGAAAAGAATTTACAAACAATGAAAAAAGAAACAAACACACCTACTCTATTAAACCAAAAATTTCCTCAAAAATTATATCTATAGTTCTAAAGTGATATAGCAACCAAATAAATCTCAAAAGATTTCATCACTCTCGAATTTTCCTTCTTATAGTTAAAAACCAAAATTCTAGTATACAGTCCGTACACTAACACAACCAACAAACAACTTTAGAGTTTTAGAAGTTTAAATATATCCCCTTAGGTATTTCTCCTTTTGATTTAGGGCTTCCATCATCTTCCATCATGTTTGGAAGGATTATTATAAGGTGATCAACAACTTTTTGCAAAATTACAACTTTTCTTGCACGACAACTTTTACAATTTTTCTTGTTTACAATTTTTAACATCTCCTACTTGCTAATTTGGCCAACCCTTAGCTTTTCCATGCTACGTACCCTTTCCTAGGCTAGAGGCCTATAATTTAGGTTATTTATTTCTTTATGGAAATGAATGCCTTGATTCTAAGGACATTTTATGACTTCCCATCCCTCTAGTTAATGTTGCCCAAACACACCTATGTCCTCAGACCTTTATTCCACTTACAAAAGCTCTCTTGGAGTACATCACTTAAAAATTGAAAATGGTGAAAGACCTATGTTTCAAGTTGTCCATGCACCATACTCCATACAAAAAAGCTAAGTCTTCTCTAAAGAAAAAATGTGGAGATCTATACCTTGAAGCTTGAAGTGATTCTCAGAGTTCCATAAAGCATCTAAGTCTAGTTTTCCTTGCCACTTGACAAGGTGTTATTTGTATGTGCCATGCATGGCCTTGGCATGAACTTAAGAGTTCAATATCCTCTCTGCTTAGAGCTTGGGCTTAGGGGACAAAGCTATTTTTTGAGCATCATTCCAAGATTCCTCCACATGTTGATCCACCTTGGAAAAAGGTCCTTTATATCTAACTAAGTCTGCTACATTGAAAATAAGGGAAATGGCTAGATTATCTAGCAACCTAAACTTGTAAGCATTTTTCCCATACTTGGCCAGTATAGAACATGGTCCAAGTCTTATCATTTAAAGCTTTATTGAGGTTCCCTTTCCTCATTGGCTCCTGCTACTATTAGGGGAAGTCCATCTTCATTACTCACAAGCAATTCATCACAATTTTGTTTTGATTCTTGTACATCTAACTTGGTTACATCCAAGAATGTCCTCATCACCTCCAACATAAAATGAATCTAATATTACAAAATTACCCCTAAGAAATAATAGTTCAAGTGAAATAAACACATGAAAAATAAGAGAGAAAAAGAGAAATATATTTACCAATAGGTGTTGCCATCACATATGTGGCTATATTAGTAATTTTTATTATTTTTTCTATTGTGATTAGATCTCTTTGTTTATATACATCATACATACATACATATAAACACACACACACACACACACACACACACACACACACACACACACACACACACACACACACACACACACACACACACACACACACACACACATAGAGATCACAAGGGCACAACAATGAAATGCAACAATACCAAGTACCCTATACCAAACTATACTTCTCTCTTCTTGAGATCAACTTTGTCCTTGATCTTCTTGGTGTTGTCAATGAGGAATTGTTCTACTTGATCATGCACATCCTTCATGGATCGACTAAAATCTTTAGCATAACCACTATTAGGTACTTGACTATCTAGATTTCTCAATTCAGTTAAACCCCTATGATGTATCTCATATACAATTTCAAAGGGACTCTTACATGTAGTAATATTAGTTTTCTCATTATAAGAAAACTCTACTTGGTGAAGGACTAAATCCCATGTCAAACCATTATCCTTGATTAAGCATCTTAACAAGTTTCCAAGCATCCTATTGACCACTTTGATCTGACCATCAATTTGATGATGGTAGGCTAAACTAAAAGATAGATTGGTACCTAATATTTGCCATAAATTTTCTATCCCTATTAGATACAATGCTTTTTGGAAAATCATGAATCCTCACAACTTCCTTGAAAAATAATTATGCAATATGACTTGGATCATGGGTGATCTTGCATGGAATAAAATGACTCATTTTGCTAAATATGTCTACTACCACATAGATGCTATCAAAACCACTCTTTATTCTAGGAAAACCAGCCACAAAATCAATACTTACACATTCCCATGGCCTACTTGGTATTGGGAGAAGCTGATAAAGTCCTACATTTTTAGAAGTCCCCTTTTGTCTTTTACATATGATGCAATTTTCAACATAAGCCGTAACATTTCTTTACATTTTATTCCAATAGTACTACCTTTGAACAATTCCAAGGTCTTATTCAAGCCAAAATGGCCACTCAAACTTGGGCCATTATGTTTTTCTTGAATGACGTTCTCCCTCATGGATCCTTTTGGCACACATAACTACCCTCCTTTGAAGAGTATCCCATTCTACAATGTATATTCTGAAAACTCACCATGAAGTGATTTAGGCACTCTTCACACACTTTGTATGCTACTCCATAATCTCCATTAGTTTGGTAGGGTTCTTTGAAGATATACAACACTATTCTCCTTACTTGGATTTCTTGGACAATGAGTAGCCTTCTACTCAAAGCATCATCTACCTTATTGATCTGTACCTTCTTGTGCTTTATGGTGAAGGTATAAGAATATAAATACTCCACCCACTAGACATGTGTATGGCTTAGTTTTTTTTGGGTGTTGAGGAAACTCAAAGCTTGATTATTAATGAACACTACAAACTCCTTGGGAAAGAGATAATGCCTCCATTTTCTAAAGGATTGAACAAGTGTACAAAGATCCAAATCATAGGAAGAGTACTTTAGTTTTGTTCCATTTAGCTTTTCACTAAAGAAAGCAACTAGTCTATTTCTTTGACTTAAGACTCCTCCCACTACTATATTACTTGCATCACATTCTACAACAAAAGGTTCATTAAAAGTAGATAACCTTAGGATAGGCTTATTAGCTACCTCTTCCTCCAATGTCTCAAATCCCTTGTTTGTTTTTGGTGGCCACACAAACATGGTCTATATTCCACCCTTGATAGTATCCATCATGGGAACACATATCTCACTAAATTTCCTAATGAACTTTCTATATTATTGAGCTAGGCCATGGAAGCTCTTCACTTCACTAGCATTTTTGTGAGTTGGACAACTCAATATCATTGTAACTTTTTCTTCATCCATTTTAAGATACCCTTGAGATAGAAAAAAGTCTAAATAGACTATTTTTTGTTCTTTCAACTTAGATAATAAAATTATAACATGATCTAAGTGTTCCTCTTTACCTTTGAAGTATTTCAACACTTCATTCATGAGCCTCATGAATGTACCTGGGGCATTGGAAAGGCCAAATGGCATGACTAGCCATATATAGAGTCCCTAAGTGGTTTTAAAGGTTGTTTTCCATTCATCTCCCTCTTTTATTCTTATCTAATGATAGCAAATTTTAAGGTCCATCCATTGGAAGATCAGAGAGATTATTGGAAGATTGGTTTGATGATGATATGTTACATTCATGACTGAGTTTGTCATTTATGTCAACATAACATGTTTGATGTCTTCTATGGTATCTAATAGAAGAAAAATGGATCAATCAAGTTGATATAGATGACTAGATGAGCTTGAAAACAACCCAAGGTTATGGGAGGTATGTCTAAATATTTGGCATATGTAGTTAATGTTGGAAGAAGAAAGGATAAGTATAGAAGAAGTTATGTAAGTTTGGTAATATTTTCTTTGAGATAGATTTTACACAGGCATGTTCAAGTAAACTTGTTAAATATCTTAGTAGATTTGATACCTTGAGGGTCAATGTTGGACATGGATAAAATATGTTTAGGATGATGTGGCTAAGCTCGCTCACCATAATTTTGCATGGATGAAAAGTTATTCAAGTTTCAAGGTAGAAGATATTGTGTTATCACTAAGTGTAACGTGTTCTTAATGTGGTCTTATAACAATTAATTGTGAAGGACTAATAGTCAACTCAAGGAATTGTGTAATTGACTTTTTATAAAGGAAGGATATTTTCCTTTATCATAGTATGGATATACGCAAATTTGTGAATGTTTATAAAGTTGTAGAGAGTACAGAAGTGAAGAAAACTTAATTGCCAAGGTTTTGCTGAGTGATCCAAGATTTGGTATTCATATTTGCGATCCATGACCTAGTCTAAAAGGTCTAACCATGTGGTTTGGTTGATAGGATAGAGGAAAGAACAACAAAAGAAGAAAATAATAGTAAACTCTTTTTTTGAGCAGTGAGCTCTTCTTGTAGTTGAAATTGCATGTTTGGGTAGTGGGCTCTTATTGCATACATTGCAATACAATTCCTAATAGGGTTGGCACAATTACTAATAAGGTTGGAATATCCTAACATGGATTAAAAGTCTCCTAATAGGGACTCATTTTACTAAATGTTGTAATAGACTCCTAATAGGGTACATCATCTAACAAGGAATATTGATATTAGTGCATTATCTTGTGGGCATCATTACCACTGGGGTTTTCCCTATGATCAAGGGTTTCCCTAGTCAACATATCTAGTGTAATTGTTTATGTACATCTTTGTATGGTTTCTATTTACTTTGGTTAAATGGTTAAGTTTTTTTGAAGAATATAACTATTTTTATTTTTGGATAGCTAATTCACACCCCCCTCTTAGTTATCTTGGTGGACTATTGTTTCAAACAATTGGTATTAGAGCTTCAGGTCATTGAGGAAAAAAATTAATAGCTTTGGGAGATCCATGGAAAACATGTTAAAAAAAGATAGTCTAAATTTTGATGGAACAAATTATGATAGCTAGAAAGAAAAGATTTTTTGTGTATGGGTCTAGGATATTGGGTCTTGACAAAAACAATGAAGATAATCATTGAACAATAGGACTTGGAAATTTGCACTAAGGTAGAAAGAGATCTTTTCATGTGTGACATGAGAGTTAGAGAAGCACTATAGATTGCACTTCCTAAAATTGAGTACAGATAGGTAAATTCATTGCTACTTCACATTTGATATGGAAACCTTTGGAAAATAGTTTTCAAGGTGATGAACACTCTAAGAAGTTGAGACTAAAAAATTGGACTTTTGTGTTTGAAGATGCCAAGATGATGGAAGATGAATCTATAAGAACACATATAGCAAAGATATCAAAAATTCCTATAGGTATTAAAACTCAAGTAGGAACCAAGGATGATGATGAAGTTATATGGAAGATATTGAAGACTCTAACACCACCATTCAAGTTAGCAATTTAGATGATACAGTTGTTGATATCATGCACCAAAGACTTCACAAAGGAAACATTGCTTGGAAGACTTGAAGTAGTTGACAATGAACTTAGACAGTCCAAAGAATTGACTAGAATAGACACAACTTTCAATGCCTTAAGTATTTGACCTAACTTATAAAGGAGCACAAGTGCTAGAGGAGATTTTACTAGCAATAATAGATCTGAAGATAATAGAAACACTCATGAAGTAGTAGCCATTCTAGTAAGAAGAGAAAAAGGAGGTAAGAAAATGTTTAGATGTTGGACTTGTGATGAATATGGGAATTATGCATCTAAGTGTCCTAAAAGGGAGAAAAATTATAAGGGAAATCATAAGCCTAGAAATGATAGAGATTTTTTGTATGAAAATGAAGATTATGATTTTGACAAACAAGCATTAAGTGCTAGTGATGATGAAATTGGATTTGTTGCAATTAAAGAAGAAATTCTAGAGAAGGTATCTTTGGTATCATAGGTTGAGAAGAAATATAATTAGATAATTGATAGTGGTTTTTCACATCATATGACTAGTGACATGAATAAGTTTTTTGATTTCAAAAGTTAGGATAGAGGAATTATCAGAGTTGGAAACAATGCAGCATGCCAAGTAAAAGTTATTGGATCTATAACTCTTGATGGTAAAACTAAGACTAAGGATGTATACTTTATTGAGAGTTTAAAGCACAATATTTTGAGTGTTGGAAAACTAGTAGACAAAGATTATCAGTTGCAATTCTCAGAAAAGACATGCATGATCAGAGATAAAGATGGAAAGATAATTGGAACAAGAACCATATCTAGAGTTAATGTATTTTAGTTGAATCCTACTAAAATGAAATGCTTGGTTGCAAAAGTAAATGATAGTTGGTTATGGCATAAGAGATTCTATCATATGAACTTTGATAGCATTTTGAGGATAAGTAGAATGTTTCTATTAGATATTTTTCAAAGATTGTAAAGCCTACTAACACAATTTGTAAAGAGTGTGTTTTGGAAAAACATAACAGAACTTTTTTTCCCAGCAAAAAGTTTATGACTACAGCAAGGTTGGAGATTGTAGACATAGATTCCAATGGTCCTACAAAGACTAGAGTATTTTATGGTGAAAGGTATTTTATGATTCTAGTTGATGATTTTTCTAGAATGACGTGGCTTGTATTTCTTAAAGAAAAATCTGAGGCATTTGACAAGTTCAAGATATTCAAGAATAGAGTTGAGAATGAATATGGTATGAAGATTAAATGTTTAAAATCAGATAAAGGAAGAGAATTTAATTTTAATTAGTTTAACATGTTTTGCGATGAAAATGAAATTAAAAGACAACTATTACCTTTGAGAACTCCTAAATAGATTGGCAATACATAAAGAAGGAACAAGTCTATTATAGAAGTTGCAAGAGCTATGTTAGTAGAGAATGATGTAATGAAGACATTTTGGAGATAATTTGTGAATACAATAGTCTATATTGTGAATAGAATACAATTTAGGAAGAATGCAAACAAGACAACTTATGAACTATGGTTTGGTCACTCACCTATAGTTAAGTATTTTAGAATATCTAGAAGCAAGTGTTACATAAAAAGAGATGATTGATGCAAAGCATCTTACAAATCAACCAATAAGTGAGATACATGATGATCCATTCAATATCTATGAAATAATTTCATTATATAGAGGCATCTCATGAGGAAAAACACAACATGTTTAAACACAAAAACATCAATTCTTCACCATTTGCATAGTCTGATTTCTATTTCATAGAATATCATTCATAACTTTTGTTTCTAATATTTTCATGAAAGACCATTTTAAGGAGTCCTCAAAAACTAGAAATATTAAAATGTATCCAAATATTATTCCAATCCAATAAATAAAATACAAGTTATGATCTATGTACCAAGACCCACTTTTGCTATCATAAACTAGTAAAAAAACTTGTAAGCATGCCTAGGGCATCTGATATCTTTCTAAAAAATAAAACACCAAATAAATTTATAATTTATCCTTTTTTATTCTAGTTTCATTATCTATAATCCATTTATTTTTCCAATCTATAAATCGTTATGCCTTCACAACTCTTTGCTTGTAACTCCACTGAAGAGGGTTTAAAACTAGCCTTCATTGAAAATGTCATAAATTCCACAAATCGTCATAAAATTTAATCAAACCAAAAGGAAATGAAATATTACTCAAACATATTTCTATTGAATATAATATTAGTTCTTAACTATTCCATATGCACTTTTACCACATTTTAATATGACTATTCTTAGAAATCCTGAATCTACAAATACTAACTTCCTCCAAAGTAAATAAAAATTGATCAAACCAAAAGCATAAGAAAGAGGATTAATTATATTGTCTAACCATTATAAATATATACGGTTTATAGGCCATAAATTTCCATAAAAGCCCTAGAAAAAAAAACTGAACAATAAAACCAATCAGAATGAGAGATTCAAACTCACTTAATTGTTCCAAAATATTGTCCCCTTTCTCTATTCTCTCAAATATGATTTGCTTTGACCAATACATCACATTTATAAATATTTAGGTATTTTTAAACTAATTAATTACCCTTATGACCTTCCATCTTCTTTTTGACAACTTTTAATGCATTTTTGCATTGTTTCATGTTTTACAACTTCTATGCATGTTCACAACTTTTGTGACACTTATAAAAATGACTCCACAATTTGTATAACCACACTAGGCATGTAAAAATAAAATATTTAATACATTTTACATGATGATACATTCAAATAATAAGTTAGATTCATTATGATACATTCAATATCTATGAAATAATTTCATTATATAGAGGCATCTCATGAGGCAAAACACAACATGTTTAAACACAAAAACATCAATTCTTCACCATTTGCATAGTCTGATTTCTATTTCATAGAATATCATTCATAACTTTTGTTTCTAATATTTTCATTAAAAACCATTTTAAGGAGTCCTAAAAAACTATAAATATTAAAATGTATCCAAATATTATTCCAATCCAATAAATACAATACAAGTTATGATCTATGTACCAAGACCCACTTTCGCTATCATAAACCAGGAACAAAACTTGTAAGCATGCCTAGGGAATCTAATATCTTTCTATAGAAAAAAAACACAAAATAAATTTATAATTAATCCTTTTTTATTCTAGTTTCATGATCTATAATCCATTTATTTTTCCAATCTATAAATCATTATACCTTCACAACTCTTTGCTTGTTACTCCACTGAAGAGGGTTTAAAACTAGCCTTCATTGAAAATGTCATAAATTCCACAAATCATCATAAAATTTAATCAAACCAAAAGGAAATAAAATATTACTCAAAAATATTTCTATTGAATATAATTTGAGTTATTAAATATTCCATATTCACTTTTACCACATATTTTAATATGACTATTCTTAGAAATCCGGAATCTGCAAATATTAACTTCCACCAAAAACATCATAACTTCCTCCAAAGTAAATAAAAATTGATCAAACCAAAAGAATAAGAAAGAGGATTCATTATATTGTATAAAAATTATAAATATATATGGTTTATAGGCCATAAATTTCCATAAAATCCCTAGAAACAACAACTCAACAAAAAAACCAATCAAAATGAGAGATTCAAACTCACTTAATTGTTCTAAAATATTGTCCCCTTTCTCTATTCTCTCAAATATGATTTTGTTTGACCAATAACTCACATTTATACATATTTAGGTAGTTTTAAACCACTTAATTACCCTTATGACCTTCCATCTTCTTTTTGTCAACTTTTAATGCATTTTTGCATTGTTTCATGCTTTACAACTTTTATGCATTTTCACAACTTTTGCGACACTTATAAAAATGACTCCACAATTTGTATAAACACACTAGGCATGTAAAAATAAAATATTTAATACATTTTACATTATTTATAGCATTTTCATGGCATTTTACACAAATTTGACCTTTTGACCAATCTAGGTCTTGAATGACAACTAAATTACAACTTCACAATTTTATTGCCCTTAGGAACTATAATTTACTCCATTACATGGAATACCACATCCAAACATATGGATTTACATTAAATAATTAAAATATCCTTTGGTATCATCTTAAATATCCTAATGTTAGGGTGCTCTTGCACCATACTCCCGAGCTTTAAAATTTTCCATGTTCCATGGAAATGCTTAGGTGAGAATCTGCAACTATCTTCACCTCTTCATCATTATCACTACATCAATGCCTCCACTACTTTATCTTTCACTAATGACTCCAATAAATGGAGTTATTTTGGTCACCTTCAATGGTGTTTTTTCCATTACATAGTCCATTCATCCATGTTGCATCACAACAACCTCTATCGCTCACCTAGGAGTTCCATCATGCCTCTCTCCCCAGTCTATTGGTGACACAAAAATGACCAATCTATACAACTGGATCATATCCAATGATCCTTTGGTATAATTTCCTATCTACCCATTTGTAATTGAGTGAACTAGCACCAATATACAACCACAAACTTCATACCTAGACTCCAAAACAACCCACACTACCTGGAGTAGATTCCATCTACGCGCTCATAATCTTTTGAGCTCTAATACCAATTTGATGCAGTCACCCTCAACACAATTAAACATAATAAGATCCATCTAATCCAATCTTCATTTCATTATAAGAACAATTTATTCAAGGCATCTCACAAGATCAAACCCATCATTGATTAGATAACAAAATAATTCATTGTCAAAACTTGTTGTCCACACTACCATGTTTTATAGATCAGCACTCAAACATCTATAAATTTTTTTCTAAAACATATCATCTAAATCCCTTTAGTGAATTTTTTGAAAATTAGGATAATCACAACATATATCAAAATTATAAGGATCCAACAATTTGATAAAAGGTTATTATCCTTGTACCGAGACCTATTTTCTATCATTAAACAGAAAGTTCATTTTCCAAATCTGTCTAGGGCATCATATAATTTTCAAAATACATAACCAAATAGAATGAAAAAAATTAGAAAATAATTAATGTATCTAGTTTCCAAATTTGTAATCTATTTATTTTTCCAATCTATAAATCATTCTACAATCAGAACTCTTTGCCTGTAACTCCATTGAAAAGGGTTTAAAACTAGTCTTCATTGAAAATGTCATAAATTCCACAAATCATCATAAAACTGAACCAAACCAAAAGGAAATGAAATATTACTCAAATATATTTCCAATGAATATAATTGGAGCTCAGAAATCTTCCATATACATTTTTACCATGCATTTTAATATGACTATTCTCAGAAATCTTGAATCTGCAAATACTAACTTCCACCAAAAACCTCATAACTTCCTCCAAAGTAAATAAAAATTGATCAAACCAAAAGCATAAGAAAGAGGATTCATTATATTATCTAAAAATTATAAATATATAGGGTTTTTAGGCCATAAATTTCCATACAAGGCCTGGAAACAATAACTTAACAAAAAAACCAATCAAAATGAGAGATTCAAACTCACTTAATTGTTCCAAAATATTGTCCCCTTTCTCTATCCTCTTCAATATGATTTGGTTTGACCAATACATCATATTTATACATGTTTAGTTAGTTATAAACTACTTAACTACACTTATGACCTTTCATCTTCTTGTTGACAACTTTTAATGCATTTTTGCATTATTTCATGCTTTACAACTTTTATGCATTTTCACAACTTTTGTGAGACTTAAAAAAATGACTCCACAATTTGTATAGACACACTAGACATGTGAAAATAACATATTTAAGATCTTCTACATAATTTCTAGCATTTTTATGGCATTTAATACAAATTTGACCTTTTGACCAATCTAGGTCTTGAATGACAACTAAATGAGAACTTCACAATTTTATTGCCCTTAGGCATTAAAATTTATTCCATTACATGGAATACCACATCCAAACATATGGATTTAAATTAAATCATTAAAATATCCTTTGGGATCATCTTAAATATCCTAATTCCTAGGTGCTCCTACACTAATGATGATATTGGTAAGTTTGATGCTAGAAGTGATGAAGACATGACTCTTGGTTATTCATTGAAAAGCAAGGCTTATAGATGTTATAAATAGAGAACTAAGACTATTAGAGAAAGTGAAAATGTGAGAATTGATGAAAAGTTCAAAATACAAGAGTGAATAGTTGATTACAATTTAGATGATGATGTTGTTACTAAGCCAAGTAGTGATGAGATATTTTTTGAAACTAACAATGATTTGTAGAATGAAGGAGAACCAAGGTAGGAACAAAGCTCAGAACCTTTAGTAGAACTAAGAGTTAAGATAGCAACTTCTACTTTAGGAAAGAACATGATAAAGAATCATCCATCTAAACAAATCATTCAAAGTAAATACAAAGGTGTGATGACAAGAAGCAAAGTAAATGAATAACTATGCTTGATATCTCAAGTTGAACCAAAAAATATAGATGAAGCATGCAAAGGTGATTACTGGAAAGAATCTATGAAAGAGGAATTGGATCAAATAGAAAAGAATGGAACATGGGAATTTTTCTCTAGACCAGCAAACAAGAATGTGATAGGAGCCAAATGGGTATTTAGGAACAAGAAAAATTTGTAAGAAACAAAGAAATATTGGTATGTAAAGGTTACTTATAGCAATAAGGAATAGATTATGAGGAGACTTATGCTCCAGTGGCTAGAATAGAAGTAGTAACACTATTTTTAGCCTATGCAGCATAGAAGAAATTCAAAGTATATCATATGTATGTCAAGTCAACATTTTTGAATGGAGAACTTGAAGAAAAGGTATACATTGAGCAACCTAAAGGATATCCTTTGACAAATGACAAATATATTGTATGAAAACTGAGGACAACATTGTATGGATTGAATCAAGCACCCATAACCTAGTATGCAAGGTTGGACAAGCATTTGACAAATCTCAGATATAGAAAAGGTATGGCAGATAACAATATATATTGAAAACAAATTGATGATGGTTTGATGATTTTGGTAATATTTGTTGATGACATTATATGTGGAGGTAATGATGAAGAAAGCAAAAATTTTGCAGAAGAAATGAAGAAAGAATTTGAAATGAGTATGATAGGAGAAGTGAAATATTTCCTAGGATTGTAGATAATATAGAATAAAGAAGGAATCTTTATTTCTCAGATTAAGTACTTAAAGGATTTGTTGAAAAGGTTTGGTTTAGAAACATATAAACCTATTGGAACACATATGGTAATTAGACACAAGTTATCTACAAGGGATAATACACTTATTTTTATGTAGAAGAAGTAGAGATCTATGATTAGAGGATTGCAATATTTGACTCACACAAGGCTAGATACAGCAAATGTAGCTAGAATTGTTGCAAGATTCTAGGCTAATCCTAGAGAAGCACATTATGTAGCAATAAAAAGGATATTTAGATATCTGAAAGGAACTTCACAATTAAGGTTATGGTGTGAAAGAGATAATGACTTTACTCTAAGTCCTTATATTGGTGTAGATTGGGTAGATAGTATGGATGATAGAAAGAGCACCAGTGGAGGAGCCTTCTTTCTTGGAGGAAGATTGGTTTCTTGGTTAAGCAAGAAGAAGATTGTACATCTCAAAGTATAGTATAAGCAAAGTATGTTAATGTCGCAAATAATTGCATTCAAAATATTTAAATGAAATAGATAGTGAAGGATATAAGGATATAATGATAGAAATTAGTGAGCTTGTTGTTATACATTGTGAAACCACAAGCATGGTAAATATGCCTAAGAATCTAGTGTTGCATTCAAAGACTAAGCACATTTCTATTAAGTATCATATGTTGACAGAAAAAGTTCTAGAAAAAGAAATTAGATTGGGATATGTAAGAACAAAAGAGAAGATTGTAGATATATTCACTAAGCCTCTTCCCAAAGAAACTTTTGAGTATTTGTGAGGTATGATTAGGGTTATGCCCCTTCCTACATTAGAGTAGAAGATGCAAGAATGCATGAATCTAGGGTAATAGAGCACGATTGTTTATTTGAACTAGATGCTGATGCTTCCTATATAGGGGAGTATTTGTGATGGATAGAGTCATCTAGGACTCTTGATTGATACTATTGTAAACAATGTCTTTTGACACTCGAGCTAAATAAGTATCAATTGATTTTAAAGTTTGATGTAGAGATATTGGTTGCAAAAACCTTTGATATTAATGTCAATGGGGGAGAATTTTGGAATGAAAAACATTATGCTAAATGGGGAAAAGTATTGAAGGGAAACATTATGATGAAAAGTTTGGTATAAGAATTTGGTATAAAGCACATTCAAGTATATCAATGGGGGAGTATGATTAATGAATTTTTTTTTAAAGATGGATAGTGTTTTGTTGGTATTCTTGGAACTAGATGTTTTTCATCTATGTTTCAATAAATGCCAAAGGGGGAGATTATAGGAAGATTAGAGAGATTGATGGAAGATTGGTTTGCTAATGATATGTTACATTCATGACTAAGTTTGTCATTGATGTCAATATAGCATGTTTGATGTCTTCTGTGGTATCTGACAAAAGAATAATAGATAGATCAAATTGATATAGATGATTAGGTGAGCTTGATAACCACTCAAGGCTATGAGAGATATGTTTGAGTATGTAGCATATGTAGTTAATGTTAGAAGTAGAAAGGATAAGTCTAGAAGAAGTTATGTAAGTTTTGTTGATATCTCTTCTAATAGAGTTACAAAGACATGTTCTAGTAAACTTGTTATATCTCATAGAAGAGTTGATATCTTAAGGATTGAGGTTGAGGACATGGAGAAAACATGTTTAGGATGATGTGGCTAAGCTTTCTAATCATTATTTTGCATGTGTAGAAAGTTATTCAAGTTTAAAGGGAGAAGATTTTTGTTATTGCTAAGTGTAACATGTTCTTAATGTGGTCCTATAATAATTAATTGAGAAGGACTAACAACTAACTTAAGGAATTTTTTAATAGAATTGGTATAAAGGAAGGATATTTTGCTTTATCATGGTATGGATATATGCAAATTGTGATTGTTTAGAAAGCTCCAGAGAGTGAGGAATGCGAATTTGAGCAGAGCAGTGTGGAAGTGAAGGAAAATTTAATGTCAAGGATTTTTTGATTGATCCAAGGTTTTGTATTAGGATTCGAGGTTTGTGACTTGGTCTACAAAGTTTGGAAATGATTGGTCTAGTTGATACAACAATAGAAAGAATAAGGAAAGAAGAAAATAATAGTAAACTATTTGTTTGATTAGTGACCTCTTCTTGTAGTTGAAGTTGCATGTTTGGGTAGTGGGCTCTTCTTGCATACATTATAATACAACTTGTAATAAGGTTAGCACAACTCCTGATAGGGTTGGAATCTCCTAACAAGGATTCAAATTCTCCTAATAGGGACTCATTATACTAAATGTTGTAATAGAATCCTAATAGGGTCCATCCTCTAACAAGGAACACTACTACATTTAACATCATTTTTTGACCAAAAATTTTGACCATCAACTAAATAAATTTAGGGTGGTCAAAATGTAAAGGAAAAAATTTCATTTTTTAACATATAAGACCTCTTTTGGTCCAAATTTTGACCAACATAGGGCTTATACATTTGCAAAGTTAAAAAAACATTTTCTCTATTACATCTTTTGTGCCCGGTTTCATTTGACATTTTTGGAGCATTTTCCAATGGTTTTCTCTGAGCCCAGTTTCATTTTAGGTTTTCTCCACCCACTTGATTAATGATGCCTGCTAGCCCTGAGAATAATATGAAAGGGGGACCTACATTTGCATCAATATAGGGGGGGAAAAATAGTAGTTCAAAACTCTCAATTGTCTTTCTTTCATTGTTCCTGATGTGCTCGACTTCAAAATCTCTTCCATTCATGACCTCCAATCACACCTGCATCTCTGGTGGTCGAGGAGAGGGATTTCTCTTCGAGCATGTTTCTGTTGGTACAAGTGTATTTTTGTTGTAGGTTTTTATGATAATATTGAAGATGGAAGTGAATACTATTACTATCATTATTATTTTTTATGCCAAAGTTCAGCCATTGTTGTGTAATATAAATGGGAGAGTCTTTGATCAAGTGCTTTTTCTTAGTGATGTTTTGATGATAAGTCTTAAAAAGAGTCTAGTTGCAAAAAGAATGTAATGTACTTGTTGTTTCATTTTATTGAAAGTGTGTAGATGCAGATTTATCATTTGGAATGTTGGTCTATTGTAACAACTATTATACTTTTTGTTATAGTAATGAAAGAAAAGAAAGGAAATGTATCTGTAGAAGTTGTAGTTGTAAAAGCTTAGAAGAAATAATAATGATTTTTTTTTTGTTTTATAAATATAGTTGTGTTGGTATCATATTTTAATTTATTTTTGTTTTAATAATACATAATTATATTGTATCATTTAGACAATAGTTTCATATTCAAAAAAAGAACAAAAAGAAAAATAAATTGAGTGTGTTTCTCTCTTCAACTTAAACATCAACACATAAAGATAATAATTTGAAATCTAGTGTGTTTAGTGCTTGGAGTTGTACCCTCAATACCTAGGCCATGTGGGCTATAAAACATGATATTCATTTGATTCTATGTTAGATGATGATGATAATAATGAATAATTACCATCTACTACTAGCTCATGTAGTGATAAAAGGTCTTCAATGCACCTCTAACTACAAGTATGCCATGGAAAACTTGTGATGGAGATGACTCCTCAAACTAATAGACTATCATAGAAATTTTTTGATGAAGATGACACCTACAAATATTGGACTATCTTCAAAAACTTATGATGAAGATGACACATAAATTTACTAGACTATAATTGAATTGATGTACTTTGAATCCTTCACTAAAAGTCTTTGTCATTTTGTTAGAAGATGATTTATCTTCTTGTTCAACCAAAAGAATCTCTCTCCTATATTTCAACATTACATTTAATTGTTGCATTGCAACTAGGTCTTCCTTACAAGGGTTTCCATTTGGATGAATAACAAACTTGCTAGTGTTTTAAAACTAATAAGCAACAAAATTCTTAATACCAAGATGACAATACTCACACAGTCTAAAGACTAGCCAATTCTTATTATCAATTGTATGTGTAAACCATTTGGGCCCAACTTCTACAAAACCAAGGGTGGTTTTCTACTCTTTTGGCTCTGTAAAACCATGGTGGGTATACCCAGGGATGATACAAGACTGGGAAAATTGTATGAGAATTATCTTAGTTTCATTCTGATTCTCATCTCAAATTCTCTAATACATGTACAATTCTTGATACTTTAATAAACACATCCCATATAACAGATATGGCCAAAAATCTTTTATAGGTCTGCAGATGTTCTCAGCAATAATGGCTAACTAAAGCTAAAAAATTCTAGGCAAACAAGTAGAGGCCAACTTTGAAGATCTACAAGAAGTAAAAGTAAAGTTGATTATAATTCTACATTTTGACACTCATGTGTGACACATTTCTCTTTCAACTGGATTAAATTTGATCAGTGCCTAATCCATTGGGGTTCAGAGTCTACTACAAATCTCTAGATCTAAATTGTTGCCTTATAACAAATTTTATCAGCAATTCTTATCAGAAATCGTCATTCAAAATCCTTTCAACTACTTTAGCAACCTTATCAAATTCATCAAAGCTTTTACTTAATCCATTGAATTAACAACCATGATAAATAGATATACAACCTAATTGAACTGTATTCAATTGCACAAGCCTTTACTTATACAACATCAAGATAACCAATTAATCAAAAGGAGACAAAGTTTAGAAAGAACTGATATGGGGATAGTTCATAATTTGTATTCATTTTCCTTGAAAATTGTATACAATTTACAATAGACTTAGAATGACCTTCAGAAAGAAACATAGATCATTCTATATTCATGTATTCTCAAGATCTGACAGAGAAAATACATTACAAATTTTTTCTCAAAAATGGTGGACCAAAAATAGACTAAGTGTATCACTTAGCAAATAGAATTCAAACCTTTTCTCTTGCCCTGGAATTTCATTTATATAGTGTGAAATGCAATAAGCTTCAGGCTAAGATAAAATGATAGGTGTCTTTTACAAGGAATATTTACATACTCCAATCACAAAATGACAAAACTATGGGTAACATAAGATATTGAAATCAAATCATTCCTTTCGGTGGGTTAGCTTCTGTTACATTTTCTGATGTTGCTGAGTTGGCTATTGATCTGATTTATCTTCATATGTAACTACTAAATTAGCCAACGATGAAGCTTGTTCTGATGAGGGCACATTAACCTCCACCTATAGCCTTCCACCACCTTCACTCTTCATGGTAAGGACAACTTTTACATTTTCCTTTTCTTTAATTGCATTGGCATCTTGTGGTCCCGGTTCTGCAACTAAAAGTGATAGGTTTTTCTTGTCTTCTTCTTCTGATTGGGTTTGAGTAGTGATGGTATCAATGATTTGGATGTCCTCACCCTGCACCTCATCACTATCAGTTTCATCTACATCCAACTATTCACTAGAAGCCACTTCTACCATCCACCTATCAAATAATGTGTCATTTGGCCAATTGAATTGCAAAATATCCTTTTGTTTCTTTATTATATAATTAGCCTCATTATCAATATCAACAAATTCCTATATTAAAGAATCCTGGAATATTTTGGCTTTCACCATTTTTTCTGTTGTGGTGGCCCACTGTGCATGCCCTGTTTCATTTATGACTTGATTCATTCTTAAATAGAATAAATCATTAAGTTCCTTTGCCCATTCCTCTTTGCTTTTCAAACTATTTTTCTTATCTAGGGCATGATGAAATAAATTGAATTTTTGGCTCTTACATTTGACTAAGTAGCCTATTATTATCTTTTGTAAATGTATCCTTTTGCTATCAAAATTAGCAAGATCAGAAACAATGTCAAAGGTTTTTTCAATTTGATCATGAGAATTATTTATAATAGATAGACACAAGAAGGTTATTGCTTTCTCCCTTCTCACACATTTGTTCACAATAGGCTTTAGAGCCTCGTCATCTACTTTTAACTCCTCACATATGTTAATCACCTTGTCCAATTGATCATGGATTAGTGGCCATTCAACCTTGTCTCCTAGATATGTAAGAGCTATTCTTAGTTTATATTCATATTTAGATTCCAGCTCTACATGTAAGGCCCATAGTTTACTCTTTTCTTCTTCAAAATCCTCAGTAGTGTAATATGGCCCTTGGGGTGTGTCTGGTATTTCAATGAGGGGGGTAGATTTGAAAGGTTTAACAAGGGGGTGAGGGTATGTTATTTTAGGCCTAGTGGATTTTCCCAGTAACTTGTTTTCAAGCTCAACTCTCCTTTTTACCTTTTTATTGTAGGCATTCACAACTGCCTCATATTTACTTTGTAATTCAAAAATTTCCTTTTCCTCCCCTTTAGCAGTATCCAAGGAAAACTAAGAATAATCCACATTCATGTGGGCTGCTTGTATGTGTGAGGTATCAGCAACTCTCCTCACAATAATATTCCCTATCAGTCTTGAACCATCAAGCTGTGCTGATACAATCTTGGATCCTCTTCTTAATGACCACATAACAAGATCAGCTTGATCATCACTAAAAGTAGTCCCTACAAATTCCTTTTTATTTGGGTCTTGTAACTCCAGTCTATTAGAAACAAAGTTGAAAATCAATGCATCTGCAATATCCCAATTAGGAAACAATAGTATGTTAGAAGTTTTTACCATTTTCCTTTGCTCCTTAGGGGTAATGTTATGGAATTCTTGCATCATTTTCTCCTTTATCTATTTTTGGATGGAGGCTTCATCCATTTTTGGATGCTCTATTTTCATGTTCTTACATCTTTCCTCAAAATTGTGGATGTTTGCCCTCCAAGCAAATTGATGGAAAGCCCTAGACCTTACATAACTGTCATCTGACAAAAATTGTTGGCTGGCTTGTTTCAAAACAAGGTCCAATTCCCTTCCCTTAAAATTAGCTACAGTCAGCTTGAGGCTTGGCACAAGACGTTCCTAGGGGTTCCCTTCATCAATCTCTTCTTGAGTGACAAAAATTCCCCCTTGTGATCCAATTTGTTCAATTTTCTCAATAGTGAGCTACTCCTCCCCAATTCTCAAAGGGGTTTGCAAAGGTGAATACTCCTCAACATGAGAATCCTCCTCTCTTATTATTTTCCTCCTCTTAGGGGAGGGCTCAGTAGGTCTCTCTTCCAAAACCCTACTAGTGGACTCAATTATTTGTTTGCCTTTGTCCACTGTATTCTTTTTATTTTGAACAATAGTATATCGTGACCTTTTCTAGACAGTTAATTGACCTACCCTTATATTGGGACTAAAACCCAATCTTCCCTTTACTTCCCTGGCCTTATCCGGGTAGAACCTAATAAAGAATTGCTTCTTTTCATTCATTGCCTCTATTATTTCAAGAAAATTATTCATAAGTTTTCTCATCTTATCTACATTTTTAACTACATCATCCAAAGGACTATAATGTGGATCAAAATAATGAATGAAATTCAAAATTTTAGAAAAGACTTTCCACTTTTCTTTCCTAGTCTCTTGCTCCTGCAAGGAGTACTAATTCCTTATTAAGTCTTCAGGAAAATAAAATTCATGCTCAATTTTACCAAGCTTAATTATTTTCCTCAGAGCCAAATGATAAAATCCTTCAGAATCAAATAAATGAGGATGGGAAGTGGCCATCTTATGAGGATTCAAAATCTTGTGTAGAGAAAGCCAACCTCCTTTTGTGATTTCAAAATGATGAGCCACTGTGCAAGTAGGAAAAATTGACCCCTTTTGTCTTTTCAATAGAAGGGTTTCATGCACTCCTCCTAGCTACCACAATATCTCAACAACTCCTACCTTCAAAGGCACTTGGTAGGGTAGTACATGAGGGCTTCCTTTAAAATCATATATTATAAATATAGTAGGAACAAAATATGGAATTACATATCCCCAATTATTTGAAACTTTCAAACCACTCAGGTTGTCCATAGGCCTAATGAGATTCATTAATGCTTTGGGGATGCTAGGATTGTCCCTTAATAGGAGGCATCTCAGCTTTGAAGTGAAATACCTATCAAACCTAACAAAACTAGTATTCTCTGCATCCCAAGTCATATTTGCACTCCACAATTGAACTATTAATGATTCCCCACTCTCTTCTCTATCTAATTCCATTTCTTTACTAAAATATGTTACTCCCTTGAATAAGAACATGTGCATTAAAAAAGAATAATGGCCAAAAGTTTTTTCCACCTTACCCTTAGCAATTCCAATCAGTCCAATGTGAATCTCCTTAGCTAAGAAAGAAGCAAAATCTAAAATTATATCCACACCAAAAGAGGAAATCTGAGTAATCATATACATAAAATCCACAAGAATGAACTCTTCTTCATCTCTCCCAAAAAATTTACACAAGTCTTGACCTATATATTTCTATAGCCCTAGAATCGAAGTATGCCCTTTTGAAAGGCTCCATGGAGGATGTTGTTATTTCTGGCAGTGTTCCAGTTCTACCTATGTGTGTGCTCAATGCTCCTTGCCTAACTGCATCTCTCTTAGACATATACTCATTTTCTAACCCTTTTAAATCAATGGGCACATGATAATAAGTGATAGGCTCTAAACTGAAAACTTCCCTAATCTCCTCTATGATGATTGTGATCAAGATTTCACCATTAGTTCTCCTCACTATGCTAAGGGCTTGGTCATAATTCTTAGCTACAGCTTCCAAAAGATCATAATTCATGAAAACACTGGGAACCACCAATTTCCCTAGACCAAAATTTTAGATGTTGGCATGTGAGGCAAAAAGGTTCCTCTTTGAAAACCATTTTTTGAATAAAACAAGACCAGGTTGTGAAGTTGTTGCATCCCTAACCTAGTTTCCTTTGTCATATAGCCCATCTCCTATTTTCAGCCTAGGGCTTAATGAAGTTAGCCTCTTAACTTTACAGTTTCAAAAGTGGAAGAAGGGAGCAGTTCAAGAAAATCATCATGGACATTACTATCCAAATAGTTCTCTTGCTTGAAAAATGCTTTCTATTTTGGAGCCATTTTAATTAACTCTCAAAGGAATTGAAATAGTGTAAGAATTATAATGCAAGTGCTTACTTTGAATTTAGCTCTAGTTCTTCTCACAATCTTATCAAATCCAGCACGATCTTCTCAATAATTGTTTCTACTTAAAAATGCTCTAAATCTTTATTCAAGTATGGTGGAATTAAGAAAATCTTCTATGTTATACTCTATTTTTCTTCACACGTGAAGCTTTCATCTCTCATAAATGCACAGGGTGGCATCACCTTCTATATTTAAATTTACACTATAGATTTACAAAAAATCCTACGATCTAGGGATGCAAGCAAAGATGACTCATGTTCCTCTTGACAAGCTGATAGTCAACCCAATGAAAATTTTCCATGTGTACCTTTCGTTCATTGTTGGCACCTCTAAAATAGATCCACAGAACTCTGAGGACATGTGTCACTTAGGCGCTATCTCGTTATACATAAAGAGTGAGCACCTCGCCATAGTGAGATAGTGCCCGTCATTGATCTTGATTTGATCATGCGGATGACATTCGATGCATTTCTCAAAAGAAATATGGTGGGCCCCTTGTTGCCATGTTGCTATTCATAACCTTTGTGCAACTCACATAGCAAGATAGCCATGATCATGGATCTGAGATAGATCTGACGATCAGAGTCTTTCATATATTTTTTGAATAGGCTATGGGTCCAATCATTGATGATGCGATGAAATCCTGCCCCGCTAGCATTTAGATTCAAATTTTTGAAGACCTGGCTATATCACCATGCTACTTGGGGCCCATATTATTTTATTTCTTGGCCAGGTGCTATGTCGCTAATGGCGAGAAGAACAAGTTCTCAATAGCAACATAGGAAATCCTAGTGTCTTTGCTTTTCTCAGCATATACGTGTAGCCCATTAGATGCCAACATGTTCGAAAGCTTTACAATTGATATCTAATGGAGTACTTTCTGGGACCCACTTACTCTAAAAAGTTGTTGCAGTACTACTTTTTGTCTGCGCACTATGTTGCTAACGACGATAAACACCAATTCTTCAATAGTGACATAGTGATTTCTGGTGACTCATCAAAATTTAGGGTTAGAAAGATTAAGGCGAGTGAAGTAATAACTACCCTTGTTAATGCTCTAACACATAATAAAATAGCATGTGCACCACATAGCCTAAAAAAACTTACGATCATCGAAAAATTTAAAATTGACTACCGGCCATTATTTTTGGTGAAAGTATCATGTTGCTAATGAAAAAGTGCCCACTTTCTCTGATAGTGACAAAGTGACTAATGGGAAAAGCTAATATTTCTTTTGATGCCTTTTGTACCTCAATGTTGTAATTCCTTTTCAGGTTTTGACATGTTTGTTATAAATATGATGAAATATCTCTGAAACAATACAATCACCAGTCATCATATTTCAGCTTGACAGTACTGCTTTTCAACTTAGCGGTGGTTGCTATGTTGCTAAGAGTAAAATACTTGTATCTTTTCATAGCAAGATAGCAATTTTCATAGATCTTTTAGGGAACGGATAGTCAGAAACACAAAATAAAAGATGTGACTCAAGGCACAAAAAGTTTGAAAAGGATGGGAATCTTCACATATTTTTTATTTTCGTGCTCGAAAAATTTAAAAGAAAATAAGACCTAGGGTTTTGACAAAAAATTGCTTCAAAGACCTACAAAATATGACTTGGCTAGAAACCCTATCCACCATAGGTGGATCCCAATCTAAATTCTTCTATACCTTGGACAAAGAAATTTGATTATGCAAAAATTCAGACCAACAAAACTATCATGGAAAAATTGTGACAAAGATGCCACCTACAACTATTAGACTATCATAGAAAAATTGTGATGAAGATGACATTAAAAGCTATTGGACTATCATGTGTACAAGTTACAAAATGATTCCAACATATGAAATTAAGTGTACTACATAGGATAGTGATGACTGAATTTCCATGCCCTTCAAATTTGGTGGTTGTAACATTTATACCAATTTCATTTGTGGGATACACACTCTCGATAAGTTAGTTAGCCTTGTGACTAAGGTCGATGGGGAATGTTGACACATGCAACTTGAGCATGAGTTTGAATTTGGTATTTCCTTGGAGATATTTACTTATTTTCCAAATAGAAGGTATCATCTCCATTTTATCTGTCATGATAAGTTGTTATAGGTTTTTTGAATGAATTTATTTTCTTATGTGTATTTCTTCTCATAGAATGAACTTAGCTGAATGAAGCTGAACATGTGAATGCTTGATGACCCAGTTCAAGAATATTGTGTATATAGAGGCCTTGTACATTCTAGTATAATTTATCCCTCATATAAGGTCACTTATGGATTCAGGAAAATGCAAGATGCATTTTCAAAGAGTGTCTTTCATTGGTTTTGAGACACCAATAATTATTGAAATAAATAATTTATCCTCAGCAAGATATTACTTCAAATTATCATAATCTGTGACTTTTTTTGATAGGTTTAGACATCTCTCTCACAAGTAGATCATTGAAGCTAATTACAGATGATACCAATCTAGATAATAGACGCTCAAAGGAATTTTCTACTATTAACATTAGGAGTGGATAAGAGTAGGTAGTTATTAAAACCATTTCAAATGACATGGTGATGTATAAACTCCCATTAAATTTCTCACATAAGCATGATTAAGATGTTGAATTGAGATCTCCAATCGAACATGTTCATGGCAGTGAAGCTTGCAGCTCCAACAAGACTTGTCATACTGATAAATTAGGAGTACATCTAGAAAATCATCCTAGGTGGAAAGGGAGACATAATGAGAGTGAATCATAAGGAAATTTAATGGTGGATTCTACCAAACACATAGAGATCATAATCAACTTCTTTCTGGAGTCAGTAGTAAGACTCTTGATCATGTACATGTGAGCAAAAAAAGATCAATTTTCCCTTAAGGAGATCATGTTTTCTTAGATACTTACCCTGAATTCTTTTTTATCTTTTATTTAGGGTATTTTGAATTACAATTATTCTGATAAAATTGAATTTGTATTGGAGATGCAAGAACTAGTAAATAACGACATATTTGTTATGGTTGTTAAAAATATCAAGCAGTGGAATTCAAACTTCTTTGAGGAAAATCTTGTTTTTCTATTTCAACTAAAGAAAGTATTGAGATGTTCTCATTGATTATAATTTTTAGTATATTTGATATAAAAGGATGGTCAATTATTTCTATGTTCACAATCATGATATTTTTAGACTACTAGTTATGATATACACGTTGAGTTTCTTAAACTTGTAAGAGACATGGATTATATGGTAACTCTTAGAGTTTCATGATCTGGCATGGGTCCTTTTTCTTAAAGATATTCAAAAATTTTGAAACCTTTGAAAGAGATAATACTAGTGTTGACAAAGCTAGATTATAGTGCATCAATAAATTAGTGCATTTTGTTAATTTTTCTTGCGACTTTGCTTCAGGTATGATCTAGAATTTTAATGACACAACTATTAGTGATGTTATGACATGAAGGACTTGCTATTTTGGTGCATCATTTTCTTATTAATAAACTTGTGCTATATCAGAAATGCTATCATAGTACAACATGATTATTTTATCTCTAGCTTAACAATTTGTCTTATTTTATCACCGCATATTTCATCTCTAATAGTGGACCCTACATTTCAATCCATGTTATTTCTCAAATTACATACCATCTTATATCTATGTTGTATATTTATATTTGATTTCTTCATTGCTATGTAGAATCTTTACTCCTCTTCCATGTGAATGTGGCAAGAAGATTCCATTCACCCATATCTAATGCACCACATATTGCCTTCAATGTAAGACTTGTTTCACACATGGAGATATTTCTCTGTCATTATCATCTTTACCATAATCTTCATGTTGCAAATGTGCTTTAAACTCCATGACATTAAAGACTTCTTTTACTGCAAAATTTTAGTAGAATATAATCATATCTTTTCTGACATGCCCCCTGTAGGGCCATGTCCCTACATGGCTTCACCCACATAGCATCTTATATATACTATCAAGATCACTACCAATTGGAAAATGCAAAAAATAGTATTGAAAGTGATTTCAAGAAGATACTTATAGTTCTAGCAGTCAAACTATATATACAAAACCTGCAAGAAAAATTGATTAATCACATCGTCAAGAAGATACAAGTTAGTGGATCCATCGCATTAAGGGTATTCATATAATTTAAGAAGCTATTAAATCTGATCCTAATTTCCTTAACAAATTCAAGCCAGGGACAACACACATTGGTAATACAGGAATCTATTCATTAAGCATCTTTCCACATTGCTATATTTTCTGCTAACATTATGAACACCCACACAATGCATAAAGAAGCAAGCATTGTATTAGAGTTACACATATAATATGAGATCAAGTCTTGTAAATATCTTGGTTGGTACAACTATAGATTTCTTATTGGCTTTGTACTAGTACCCAATATTAAAATTGATGACATTAGTAGAATTCCAAGTTTTGCTCTTGCATTCCTATTAATTGTACTTGATTTTCGAATATGTTAAAGAAGAAACAAATGCTAGTTAATTTATAGACTGTAATTGACCTGAATTGCTTGATGTATTTTTTAAATGTTGAGATGCATATACTAAGAATATTTTTTTGCCACAGGCCAAGCCACAACTGACAGACAGGTCAAAGCTTCCAACTATTGTAGATCCTGTGATTAAAGAGTTTCTGAACTTGAAATATCTTCAACAAGTAAATTGCATGCAAAATATTTATTTTGAAGGGAATTGACATTATTTTTAAAAATACATTCACTTTATAAAATTTTACTCATGTTTGGGTGGATAAAAACTTAACGTTCTTCCACATTTCTTGCCCATTTTATTGCATATCTGAAATAAGACGCAATCTTGCCATTTTCCAATACCTAAATGTCTTTAACTGTGATTGGAATTTGGCATAAAATGCATTTTTAAGGTTAGATTGTCAGCTAGTTCTGGTTGATCACCATTTGAAAATTAGAGGTGCTAATCCTTTCATTGAAGATAAAATTTATAGTGCACTACATATCATCACACTTACCCAAAAAAGTTGAGCCAAACATTTGATTATCTAGATTGAAAGTCATTATCCACTTCATAATCTTAGCAAGAAGAACACCATAAGCGCTTGTGAACCAAATATTTATGATGAAGAAATAGGGAAAGAAAAATGAAAAAATGTGTTGAGTTGAGAGATAGACATTGGATAGAAAGCCATTGATTATAAAATGTATTAAGATCAAGTTTAAAAATAATGTTTTAATTGACAAGCACAAGGCAAGATCAGTAGCTAAAGAGCAACAAATTTTCCTTGTACATCCATGCACTATTTCCATGATTCCATGTTTGGTCCTTAGCCTCTTTGCAATAACCACATGATCGATGATTACCAAATAATGCCAACATACTATGTGGAAAGGCCCTTTCTAGATCATATTTCAATGCAACAATTTATCAAACAATGACGCTTTAACGGGACAATGATCATCTTCAACCGTGTGACTTTGGCTTATTGCTTCAAATTTATTAGAGGATATAGAAAATTACTTACTATAGACAACATATATGTTCTTAGAAAAAAAACCCATACTCATTGTAAATAGCAGGTATGGACTTAATGCATATTTCATGAGTTTTGGTTCATAAAAACCCATACTCATCAGCTTGAATTGTTTGTTTAATACCCAATGCATTGAGGTGATGCTTACAATTTGAATTCATAACAACCATTTTTGATCAACTTAAATTATTTGTTTAGTACCCATTGCATTGATGTGACACTTACAAGGTTGAAGTATTGAAACTTCCTAGAAGGTCTGCCTACTAAATTCCATGATGATCCAACTTTCCTTGATCCTTGGGAGAATGATGCAGGAGCATCAAGTTTAAGGTTGAAGGCATGAGAAGACATTAAGGTCTCAAGATAACCAACATGACCATGTTAGAATAGTTGATGTAATAAGACCCTCTGAAGGTCCTTTTTGATATGTTTGTAATCATTTTAGTTACATTTGAAAACATTAATTAACAAACACCATATGTGCAGATATAAAAATTAATCACAACATCTCCAATTTATTTGTAGGTATATTTTCCTATGAAGAAAGACCACGCTTGACAATATGAATACAGAAGAAAATAATGAGACAATTGTTGCATTGTGGGCTCAGTTCTAAAGAAAACCTGATAAATGTTATTGTCCTCGCAAAAATTATAAGTGTTTAAAGAATCAAAGAATTCTAATCACAACAGCCCAGAGTCATTGTAGGCAATATGGTCATGTTGAAGGGGGCCATGATTTTTCTCAATTGTTGAATGTGGATTTCCTACTGGAGGAACATGGAGGTGTGAATATCCAAGCTAAAGATAACACTCCCATGGAAGAAGATGATAATGTGTTAGAGGACATGATTGAAGAAGATGGTATTGGGGAAAGTGATGAAGAGGCTCACAATGATGGTACTAGTGAATTTGATAATAATGATGAAGATGGTCTTGATATACCTTTACTTGAGAAGGCACACGAGCCCTTATACCCAGCCTCCCAAACAACTCTACTGTCAGCTATAGTGTTGTTGGTGAACTTAAAGGTTATGAATAGTATATCCAATGTAGCAATGTCACATATGCTAAGGTATGTCATTTTTGTCATTTTGAATGTTAGCATAAAATTACTATTCATTATATTAACAATGCATATTTGTTGTTGTAGGTTGATTAGTGACTTTTTGTTACCACCATCAAACATTTTGCCTCGTTCGTACCGAGAATTATCTAACATTATGGATTAGATTGGAATGAAGTATCAGACAATACATGCATGTCCCAATGATCACATTCTATATCATAAACAACATGAATTTGCAACAGAATGTCTTGATTGTCATGTTAGTAGATATTGATCAGATCAAATAACCAAAAAAGTGTCTTACAAGGTTCTTCAGTACATTCCCATTATTCCACATCTTGAACAGTTATTTAGGTGTGCTAGCTGGGCACAATTTATGGATTACCATACATGCAATAGAAGTTAGGATGACATTATGCGAATGCCTACCAATGGTTCTGCATTTAAAGAGATAGAAGAAACATGGTCACACTTTAAAGAAGAACCTCATAATCTGAAACTTTCATTGGCGGCGGATGGTGTCAATCCATATGGAGATATGAGATCTCTTTACTCAGTATGGCGTATTTTTGTTATTAACAATAACATTCCTCCTTGGATGTCCATAAAGAGGGAGCACATAATGTTTTCAATGATTGTGCCAAGTATTTTTTATTTTATAGTTATCTAAATTTATTTATAAATAGTGCATGAAAATGGTTATAATAATTTCGTAATGTTTATGTTCATTCAATTGCTATGTAAATACCAAGTTAAAGATATAAACATGTTTATTGAGCCCCTAATTGATGAGTTGTTGAAGTTATGAAATGGCATCACTATTTATGACATCTCTAGAAGGGTAGGACATCGACAATTTCAATTCCATGCAATGCTTGTATGGACAATACATGATGCCCCTGGGCTAACTCATTTTTGTGATATTTTATATTGTTAAGATCACATACTTTTGATCTGTTATAGTGCTTACACATTACTATTGAATGCTTAAGTTGTGCATGATAATTGTACATGATCCAATTATACATGATCTTTTAGGTCTTCAGACAAAGGAAAAATTTGCATGTCTAGTTTGTGGTCCGCAAATGAAATGTTGTCATTCAAGAAGTTTAGGAAAGTAGGTGTTTGATGAGTTTAGAAACTTTTTCCAAAATAATCATAGGCATTGAATTGTCAAAAAACATCTTTTCAATGGGAAAGAAGAGACATCATCAAGGCCACAAAGAATGACACCTCATTTATGGAAGTTGGAATACAATCGACTAAATCGTCAAGGTAATGTTCAATTTGTCATCTGAAGTTTACAATTTGTATTTTGATATTGTCTTATATTTACTGATGCTGTAATTGATGCTCGTGAGGGTCATCAAGGAATCAATGACCAACTTCCTAGAGGAATGAAAAGTTATCCTGCTCAATGCAGTGGGTTACCACACTACAAGGACCTCCCAATCACACATTTGTTTGATGCTATGCATATTGGAAAGAATGTAACAATGACACTATGGAAAATGTTGGATGGTAGGCATGAAAGAGAACAAATTGCTAAAATTTGTACTTACATTCATGAATTTAATCATGCACTAAAAGTTTTCATTGAATCAAATAGGAATGGAGATCACATAAATACAAGTGCCGTTCCTTGGTTATTAACAGAGAAACAAAGTGATGCTTTAAAAGAAGTCATAAAAAAAAAAAAAATTCCAATAGGATTTGCTGCAAATATAAGAACTCTTCTATCAAAGAAAGGTGATTTTGGGCCAGGGTTGACACATGATTGACATACCTTCCTCAAGGTAAGTCTTGTTTTCTATTTACAATATATTTGTAAGATTGAATGTAGTACCAGTTGCATTATTTAATAATATATTGAAATGATTATTTTTTAATGATTGTAGTTTGTCCTACCTCTATCCCTTCCACAACAGTCTGGTAACAATATTAAAAAAGTTTTATATGATCTTGGAAAATACATGAGGTTAGAAGAGTGTTTTTTCTTAGATTTGTAGCTTTTTATCTAAAATCTATTGCATAATTTTATTTGAAATCTCCTCTATGTGTTGTTGCATGTTGAATCTCGTTTAGGTGGTTATCATCTAAATAAATTGATTAAAAAGATATAAAATATTGGAAGAGAAAAATTCCACAGCTTATGTGTGAAATGCAAAAGTGTTTACCTCCAACATTTTTCAATGCTTAAGAACACTACCTCATACATCAAGTTGAGGAGATTGAATTGTGTGAACCTGTACAAGCTAGATCAATGTGGATGGTTGAGAGGCATTTGAAATTTATGAAGGGCTTGGTTTGACAAAGAGAACGTCTTGAGGGTTCTATGATAGAGGGATATATGATATACCAGATCGCATTTGGGATCCCAACTGTAATGAAAAATTCAAAGTGGAGTACCTGATAGGGAAAGGTAGATTGAGGAGGGTGAGAGGTAATTATAAGTTCTTTTTTTTAATTTAACAATTCTTATCCATCATCAATATATATATAAGTTGTTTCTAAGTGGTGTAATTTTCTTCTTTATAGTTGGTCATGAGTGAGTTACACTACACTTGTATATTGAAAACAATCTTGATTGTATGACAGTGTGGATTGAACAGTCTAAAGAAAATGGTTGGTCATTAACATGGGATGGTGTTGCATCATTGGTTAAAGAAGCTCATTGTAATGGAGATCCCAATGTTACATCAATGGTACTTGATATAATATATGGCTTAAGAGATACAAAGGTATGCATAAGATTACTAATCATGAGACATAAGTTTAATGTCAACTCACAGATCAATGAGAAGATTCTTGACATGTTTGAATAATTGCAGGTCAAACACCACAAAGCTATGTACTACCATGGCTATAAATTCCACACAAAAAATTTAGATGAAACGAAAAAAATGTGTGATTCTGGGATAAGTGTTATCTTTGTGGTCACCAATATTTCATCTAGAACTGACATACATCCTCAACAATTTGAAAATTGATACTATGGCATTTTGGATGATATACTTGAGTGTGACTTTAATTCATTCAAAATAGTTCTATTTTTTCTCAAATGGTTTAGGTTATGAATGAATCAAAATGATCTCGATAGGACTGCTATTGAACACAATATTGGATTTACTATGATTAATACAAGGTCATTTGAGCCAGTCAAAGATGAGCCCTATGTTCTTCCAAGTCAATGCGAGCAAGTGTTTTACTTTGGTGTTCCAGACAAACTAGGTTGGTCATTTGTTGTTAGACATGACCCAAGAGGAAGGCCAATAAAGTATAATGTGATCAAAGAAAAAGATATTGAAGAAGCACAAGAGGAAGTAAATGATTATCAGGAACGACAGTTACCCAGTGATGAAGAAGAAGAAGATAGTGATGATTTTGGTCATGCTAACAATAATGGTGATAATGATGATGATGATGTTGATGGAGATCATGATCATGGTGACGAAGATGGTGATGATCATGGTGATGATGGTCATGATGATGATAGTGATCAAGAGGATGATGATGGTGATGAAGATGGTGATGGTGACGATGACAATCAAAGTGACAAGTATGATGATGGTGGTGATGATGATGATGATGATGATGATGATGATGACATGGATGATAATCATGATGAGCAATGAAATCTTTAGGTACGATCAATGTCAACTATGATGGGGTCTTGTATGACCAAATATTTCTTTCCAAATCATATGTGCACATATAAACATTAATTAGAACATGTCAAATATTTTTTAGATATAAACATTAGTTACACTAAATTTTTAACTTAAGACAAATGATTTACATATAAAATCTACTTTATTATTAATATTTTTTTGGTAAGTCTATTACTTTAATTTCATTGCTGATTTCTAAGACTTACTAATTTTTTTCACAGGGTGATATGGATGCACCATGTAAGACACCTTTAGTAGAGGTAAACATTAATTATTATAAATTTTAATGTTAATATAGAAAAAAAAGTCCTATTATTATGTTCTTCTCTTTATGTCTTTGGAGTTATTTTGATGAAAGTATACGAATATTTGATGTCACAAATGATAGGAAAAAGCTACAATGATTGTTGATCAAATGCAGTCTGAAATACGGGCGTCATATCTACATGACATTGGCCTTAGTATTGACCCTGTATTCATCACCCAACAAAGATACACTAATGAGCTTGTTCAAATTATCATCAATGGTGACAGAAGTGAGGAGAAAGAGGCACCGAGAATAGAATTGGACCGTAGAATCCAATCTTTGAAAGTAAGCAGTAATTCGACTAAAGTAGTAATAGAAGTTTAATAGATATTAATATTTTATAGTATCTTATGGATCATGATCTCTAATTTTATGTGTTCCTATATAGACATATGTGTCAGTTGTGACATCACATGCTGAACATGGTCAGGGTTGTTTCACATTACCTTTGTGTAAGTAATACTTTGTTTATTTTGATCAACATTATAACACTTACCTTTTTTTTAGTCGACATTTATCGATAGTATCCCATTTGATCTTTATCCATTGAAAATGTCTTTGCTAACAATATTCTATTCTTCAGCTCATGATGAAGTGTGGACTCCTCCTTTGGTTGGTGATCCACTATTGTTTGCTGCATTGTTGACTAAAAGGACCATGCAAAGATCATTGTCTATGCCTAGTAGAACTGGTAAAACCTTGTTTTGCTATATTTTGTAATGTCTTTCTACAATTTGATGAATAATGAAGTAGCATATTAGTGCTTAAATGATGTCTATAGAAGCTTGCATACACACAAACACATGCATATACACACCATACATACATACATACATACATACATACATACATACATACATACATACATATATACATATATATATATATATATATATATATATATATATATATATATATAGCCACACATAGAGAGACATGGAAATAGGAAGGGAGGTAGAGCAACGGAGAGCAGTACTAAAATTGTCATTTAACTGTTATGATGTTTCAGTTGTTAGAGCAATAGAGAGTAGTACTATTGAAGCTAATCCATTTCTCGGAGTAGTTCGTGTGATTAGTACTAGTTCGTATGAAGGGACATTGTTGCTGAATAAGAAAACTATGTTTCCATTAAGAGAATGTAAGCTTCCAGGTGCTTTAAAATTGATATTATTTAAAGTGTAAATTTAATTTACTTCTGCATTACTCATTTTGGACTGATAAATCCTTTATGTTTTTGTAGGTAATAATGCTTTCTTTGAACATCTTTTTCATATGACATTGAGACTATTTGGACTGACCATATGTAAAGGTACGTAGTTTCATATCATTGCTACATAAATTTTATTTTCTTCTATTTATTTTAATATATTAAAGTTATTGATCTAACAATCTATTTGTTTTTAAAAAGGTGGAATTTACAAGCTGGGGAATTAAAAAATTAGCTAATTGCATCCATTGAGGAGAAACTTGGGAAAAACATTTTTGACACTGGCCTACTTCTGAAAAGAGCAACAAAGCCTATAAAGAATGTGAGGGATCAATATAGAAGGATTCTTAAGGATAACCTAGAGTACAACTATCCTCCTATGATTCCACCGATGGAGTGGAATGAAATAATAGAAGGTGCAAAGGAGAAAAGGCTATGTGAAGATAGAGATAATGAAGTAGCACAGGGCAAAATGAGGTATGTCATTATAGTATTAAGTACATTGTAATCATGCACTAATTATTGATATTTGTAAATATATAATCTAAGATGTTTGAAATTTTTCATATATTGCAGGACACATCCATGGCTAGAAAAGCGAGAATAGAAAAGGTTGGCCAACACAAACTTGGCTCCAGAGGCTATATGAATGTGTAGTCTTGACTTGTAAGTAGAGCAATGAATTTTGTTTTTTTTTTAAAATATAATGTTGCAAATAGTTTTGTTTAATGAAACCATACATGGAAAACTGACGTTATCAAGCAAAAAACACAAGGCATAGATTTCAATGTGGAGGTCATAGATGAAGATAGAAAAATTGCCTTGAAGGAAGGCTATAAAGTTGTGGTTACACGCCTACATGAAGAATATGTAAGCCTTGCCCAAGAATCCAGTGCACCAAATGATATCCCATAGGTAAATTGGTCAGATGAAAAGTAAATGAAATTAAATAGTTGAGAAGATTTTTTTTTGGTATTAGTTTTAAATGTAAATTGACAACATAACAATGTGCATAACATTTTACTACAACCTTCATATCCTACCACAGAACCTGCTCTTGATGAAAGCCATGATGTGCATTATAGTGGTGGAGGTATTAATTTTCTATTGGAAATTAATTATGCAATTATGAATACAATTTAATATCTTCAATTGAAATTTGATGTGTATCCTTTTTTTGAATATTTTAGAGCATATTGAACATCATGCTGAAGGACTAGACCATGTTCCAAGTGTTCAACATGTTGACACGGTGGTAGATCAAAATGTTAATGTACATGATGTGGCATTTTTAGGTAAGAAAAATGCATTTTATGTTGTACTTGTACTTAATTACAAACTTGTAATAGTTAGAAAAAGAAAAAGAGTATGCCAATTTATCGCATTCACTTGTTCTTGCAATAGAGCCCCCTTTAGTGTAGCAACCTCCTGCTCCTTCAAAGAGAAGGAGCCATCATAATTTGACATTACACATGACAAAAGAGTAGGAGAATGAAGTAGATATGGATGTACCTATGAGAATTTTTCTTAAGAGAGCTCAGAAAAACAAAAAAAAGAAATGATGTTTTAAAAATCTTCTTTGATAAACCTTGTTGGATAATGAAAGAACTTTGTTTTAAGTAATTATGTATGAATGATGCGCATTAATATAGATTTTTTATTTTATGTTAATGAATATTGTTAAGTGTTAATGAACTTTGTATTAGTATTGTGTATTAATGAATTTTATATTATATTAATGCATGTTATGTGATTATATTGATTGAATGTTATAGTTCATAAATGGATGAATGAATGAATGAAGTATATAATTAGATGATAATGGGTACTTTAGATTGATGTTAGGTGGAGGGGGGTGAGGCCAAATGAGCTTCCACCCTCACGTGGTTGGCCTTGTTAAGTAGATAATATTATAGTATTCTTGAAACCAAGTGAAGCTCAAATTTGTTAAGTCTTCAAACACACATCCCAATTCTCTTTAACAAGACTAAAGTTTTTTCGCTTGTAATAGTCTCATTGCAGTCATCTTTTGGTTTCTTGAACATATAGTTCTTGCTTAGTTTAAATCCCAATTATTAGATATTTGTCCACATTGGAGTTAGTTTGGCATAGAAACCTACATATTTTATTATATATATTTAGTCAACTGAAAGCAATGTAGAAAGCATTCACATTGTTGATGTCTAACAAAAGAAGACAAGATGCATATACTATTTAGCATGGAAATCCTTGTAGGTGAATTGTGTGTGTATGTACACACACACATATATGTATGTATGTATATAACTTCAAACAAATTTGTAGGCTGAATTAACAAGAGACACCAACCCCAAATCTTGCAATGCAAAAGGAACTGACCTTTGAAATGAAAAGTGTTTATAATGTAGGTAGATTTGCCTTAGATCTCTTTCAAAGTCTTCAATAAATCTACCTTTTACTTATAATAATCCACTAAGATTTGAAATAGTGTTTTTCAATAAATGCTCTAAACTTGGAATATACCTTCATAAAATTTTTGCCTTAGATCTGCTCCTCATATTCAAAATAAGCCTTCACATGTATGTTCACTTAGGTCTAATTTAGGTCTTCCACAAATTTGGCTTAAAATTATGCTCTTGAATCTCTTAAAATCTTCTTTGTATTCAAATGATATTTAATTAATTGATTGATACAAATTTCCTCATACTTGAATCCAAATATTATTATCATTGTCAAACATAACATAGACCTAAAATCATTTTGGTTATTCACTTGTTATACAAGTTAGTCTTATCTTTTTGGTTTTCACAAGTCATGCACTTATGCATCTTTGGGATATCCACAAGCTATTAGAGATGTTTGGATGGTTCATGTTCTTTTTTTTTTTGTGTCGTTTGTAGGGTTTTTGCCATGAAGTCTAATGACAGACATGTTGGATGTTTGTGATAGACCCTAAGAAAACTATCAAATGTAGGAAAAATGCAAAGAAAAAGCAATGTTCATGACTACCGCTACACATATCTCAACCCTTAATACCCATATTCTTAGATGAATTGGCTAACATTCCTAGCCTTTTATATGTTTAGAACTCCATCTCAGAAACTCCAAAATTATATGGGCTTTGTTCAATCCTCTGATAATTTAGAGATATAAATGCTTCTTTTTCTATTTTTAAGTCCAATCCCTCTTAATACAGTCTTTGTTGTTAATCCCTCTGTATACAATGTTTGTTAAACCCTCACAGGTTGCTTCAGGACCTCCTTATTACTATCTTTAAAAATTGTTATTATGTGCAGGACATAATTTATGGGAAACATGGAATTAGTGCACAATTATGTATTATATTAAATCCTCTTTTCACAAACAACATCCAAATTTACAAGTAATTAAATAGTTATGGTCCATATAAATTTTGATACAAGATATAATATTCATATGTAGAAACTCAGAAATGAAGTGGATTCAATAGGTTTGTGCTTTTTGGAAAATTACATGGAGCAATCCAGGAGCTCTCTTTGCACTGTCCTATTTTCCCTTATGGTTAAGTATTATATGGTGACATATTGTAGGCATTATTACATCATCAATTGGCAAAATGTGTAGAAACACATGGTGATATTCATGAAATATTATCTTTGTTCAGAGTTTTCTTACAATGTCATGTTCATTGGTAGTAGGCAAGATATCACACACAAAGAGTTATTAGTTAAGAAGAGGAGTTGTTTTATCTGAAGCCTTTCAAGTTAACATCACCATTCTCAAGAGCAACACAAGATCTTGGGTATGTTCTCTTCTTCTTTCTCTATAAACACTTTTTTATTAGGGAAGCACTAGTTTTTGTCTTGTTTTCTTTCTCATTATGCATGATAATGAATTTGTTACCTCTTTGAGCTTCTTGAAGACCTTTTGGGAAATGTCACTCCCATGAGAATTTTCACTTTGTAATCATATTAGTTATGGGAGTTTTTGGTTGAGAGTAAAATCCTAACAAACCTCCTACATTAACTATTAACTATTGTTACAATGATCATGAAGTTTGATAGACGGTTTGAGAGTATACACGATAAATGTGAGTCATTCCTAAATTCTTTGATTCCAAAAAATGAAGAGAGGCACATCTATGCTGATCTGTTTGTAATCAAGCATATGGAAGGTTTGGTAAGTGAAATGAACTTGAAGGATATATACTTAGCTATACAAGAGAATGTAATAAAAAATGCAGATGATACAGTGGAATATCTTAGGGTGGATCCAAATAAGCTTGATGTGCTTAAATATTGTTTGGGTCATGCTGGGGAATCAAATATGTTGAACGAGTTGAAGTTAAGAAATTTTCTAGGAGAACATGGCAACTTTTTAGCTCTTGTTGATTCTTTGGATGGATGCCATAGTGAATCAGTAAGTGTAAAGGTGTTGCAACTTTTTGACTGATGATCCTAGTTATTTCAACATAAAGTAGGATTTGCAACAAAAAAATTTATTGATGGATTTTCCTACTTTGGCTAGATGGTTGGAGAAAAGGTTGTTAGAATATACCATTATATCATCATCAGGTATTGCATCAACACATGGAATTGCTAATTCAGTAAGGGACTTGACAATTGCTTTCATAAATGCTCTTTTGTTACCATCATCTCATTTAAAATCTAGAGAGCTTCTTGATCATTTTATGGATGCAATGCTTATTAGTCTAGAGAAAGCATTTGTGTCATTTTATATTTTGAGTGCAAAAGCCTAATTCAATTTCTTAGTTCAGCTATAAAATGGTGAGCCTACCATAAAGCATGTTGTCAAGGGTGCAATTAATATAATGGTCAAGCTCTATGCATGAAAAATTCAACTTGAAGGATTGAATTTTATTTTTGGCTTCCTGATATCTCTGTTGGTTGCATGTGGTGCTAACAAACATGTTTTGGAAAAATCCAGAGAAAAACCATGGTCAAATACTAGTTGTAGTAGTGGATCTGCTATTTGTAAGTTGAAGTCAAATGTTACTAAAAAGAAAACAGATGCACTAGTTAATCCAATCAATCAGGGAGCTCAATTTTCCGCAATGGAGTGTGATGCCACATCAGCAGATGAAGATGAAGATGATGGTACGACAGATGGTGAACTGGCTAGTATGGACAAAGAAGATGATGATGATAGTAATAGTGAGCACTCACACGCTCTACTATTGCACCTGCTATTGCATTACTAAAAAGGCTTCTATTTCCTCCTTATGAGGTAGTTCAAACATCCTGCAGGTTTTTGCTTCAATGATATTCAAATATGCTTAGTTTGTATTTTCTTTAGGGAAAACTGACTCTTTTGGGATAATTGCATTCGTAAATGCCTAAAATTCTTTATTTTTTGTTCTCTTCCAGCTTGGCCATGTCTTCGAAGTTGCTTCAGGTTCCCTTCCCAAAGTAGACAATGTTGGCAATAGATGGTGTGATAGAGGATAACAGATCTTTGCTAGTTCCTTCAAACATAAGTGTTGCCACTAGAGGCAATGGCCAGGGGATTATTGAAGAAGATACTAATACTTCATCTATTCAGTATTGCTTTGATGGTTTCTCAACTATTCCCATTCTTAGGCGGTGTTGGCATTGTAATGTTTGCCCAAATTTTGATCTATTTGAAGCTTGCTATGAGGTGATGGATTCAGACAGGCTTCCACAGCCTCGCTCGAGAGACCATACAATGTTATTTATTCCAATTGAAGTTGATTGAAATGAAATGATGAAATGAAATTCAACTATTCCATGGATGAAATGAGTGAGGAACGTTTATTGCAAGTGGCAACTGAAATCAGTTTACACAATTCACCTCCATTGGATCCTCCAATGGAAACAAATGAAAGTAGAGATTTTCTTGTTACTACAAATGATACAAAAGTAGTTCACAAGGCTTGAAATGTGGCAAAACTAAAGCTCCAAATGTTTACTTATTCATGCATCATAGTGAAAACTTAAGTAGGTAATCTGCAAAAAATGAACAATGGTAAGTAAATATAGTAGAGATTTTTAGAAGTAAAAATTATCATTTTGAATTGCTAAAGACTCTTTATAATTCTATACTTAAGATTATTTAAATAATTTGAATAGCTAAACTCCAAACTATAAATTTTAAAAATACAATTAAAACAGTTGCTCAAAAATGTTGTCAAAGAAGTTGAATGAAATTAGTACTATCAAGTTGTCAAAATTGGAGACTTCCCACATGCTAGCTTCTATGCATAGTTCTGAAAAATCAAGCCTATTAATGACCAAACACATTCCAAATTTTCCTTGTATTATCATTAGATGGGTTTACCATAATCACAATCCTATCTTTACCTTACTATCAAATCTAGACAATGACTCTATGCATAAATCTTTGTTGCAGAACTTTACTTTGCACATTTTAATATATTAAAATTCAATAGAAACTTTATAAACTTACCTTGGAGATTCCTGTACTTCTTCAATTTCATTTCCTATTCATTCTTGGAGGACCTTCACAACAACTTCTATATTGAGGAGAAACTCAACACATAGAAAATTTAAGGCAATTAAAGATAACTCATTTCTCTTGTACTTTGGCAAATAGTTTGTCACTGAGCTCCTTCATCCCATTCAAAGATACATCAATATTCATTCTCAAAAACAAATCTTTTTCATCAAACCCTCAAACAACGTCTTTCAGTTCCATGTAGAAAAATCTAACCATTATCCATTTGTTCAATCTACACAAACTCAACACTAATGATATCTAGCCCCAAAACTTGGATTATCTTTTCCAATATGGAAATCTAAGGCAATTAGTTATCTTGACCCTTGATTGAACTTTGGAGTATAATCTCCTTCAACATGCATTTTTGTTTGTAATGACACCATGATTCGACTGCATTTAGCTATGTATTTTTTGATCTTGAAATGAGATGAACATGATTGTGTATATGACTTGATTATTTATAAATTTGCTAGATTTGATAGACACTCTTTGTTGGATTGCAGGAGGAGGAAAAATGGTTTTGAGCAATCTAAGATTGGTCCAATTGAAAGTCAATTGAAGGAAGAAAAATAAACTAGACTTCCTTGTGCCATGGTAGGATCTACAGCTCAAACTCTCAGATAATTAGTTTTTATTGATTTTCTTGTCAAAGAATTCAGATTTGAAGTAGAGAATTTGTAATCTCAAACATAAATTTGAGTGTTATAAAAAATAGTTGTACTATGTACTATGATAATTATATTTTCTTATCAAGAATGTATTCATGACACTCAATTGCTTCAGCTTGGTGGGGCTGGTTGTATACTAGTTGAAACATTTAGTTGTACTGCATATAAATCTCAGTCTGTAAGTTTAAAATAGTAGATATATATTTGAATAAATTAAATTTGCATCAGTACTGTAGAATGAATTTGCATCAGTACTGCATCTGAGTAATTTCAAACAATCCCTATTCTTTCCTAAATTCTCTGGCTTGAAACCGACTGTGGGTAGCATTTATTAGAGATTATCCTTGTGATGTATCATGGTCATGATTGCTAGACTCTTATAAAGCTTTTGAATTCACCTCTATAATATCTTTTACATTGTGATTTCCTTTGATTCATAAATTTTGAATAATGACTTCCCAATTTGATAATGATTCTTCGCCATCTTTTTTTTTTCCATCCCTTTTCCTTATAAGTGCTTCAATTTTATAATAACAATGTTCTACATCTTGAAAACTTCTTATGATCATATCTAGAGAAATAGCTAATAGCTATGTGTTTTCACATCTTGTAGTTGCTTCATAGTAGAGCATACGATGCATTGTGCCAAGTAAATTTATCTGCATTCTGCACTTTTGTTGTTTCTACCTTGTAGCTATTCATAGCAAACCAAGTCTTCACAGCACCATGATTGACATCATTGGTGTGTATGGAAGACAAGCTGATGATGATATTAAGCATTATCAATTGTTGAAGTCACCACCATAGAATCATCACTACATCAAGATTAGATTCAAATTTTTCCTCTTTATATTTAATTTAAAATATAGATTAAAATAAATTGCCCTTTTTATATTTAATTCTTTTTATATTTAGGTAACCACGTGAAACTAGAGGGAGAGGACAAATGCCATTGTGAACATTAAAATGAACTTTTTCCATTACGTTGGTTGAAAAAAAATACCTTTATAATTGCAATTACTTTTTCCTCACTCCAAAACTTGATAGAAAAGAAAAAAAATGATTCTCATAATTTATAATTATCATCCTCTTATCTGAGCAAGAATTATAAGATATCCATCATCACCTCAGTGGTTGTATTTGTCACAGATAGTACACCCAGGCTTTGGATTCCTTCAATTTTTTGGACTTTTTTACAAGAGAAAGTACCCATCGATGTACTATAGAGCATGAAGCTCAGGGCATATTAAAACAGTTTGCCACAACACACTAAACATAGTCTTATCAAAAACTTCATTACTAATTATTATAGGGGCCATATCATCCTCAAAACTTTTTTAGGTCCTCTTCACATTCTCCCCATGAATTGTAACAAACCCCTCACTCACAAGGTTTCCAATTGCATTATGAATCTGAAATTGAACAACATAACTCATAATGTAATCATTTCCCCCAAGAAAATGAAGCTGGAAATAGCTTGAAATTTACCCACAACAAAGAATTACTTACATCATTCAGGTTGACTTCCTTGGATCCCAATTTGTGCATTTCCTCCATCAACTATGATTGTATTCATTCATATCTGGTTAGGTGTCATACCAACAATTTTCTCAACACTATTTAGGGCAATATAAAAAATGTTACCTCGGTAATATGGGTTGATGATCCCCCTACCTGCATCCTTTCCATGATAAGAATCCTCAGTGATGAAATAATATTGGCTCATCTCATTCTTTCACTGGCTGAGACTCCCATGTTTATGAGATCCATGTCAATGGTCCCTGTAACCATGAAACTCAAATGCATTCAGTGGCTTCCAATTAACATAGTTCTTTCACAGCTAACTAATTTTGTGATGATAATGCATTTAATATACAACTAAATGAACTGACAATCCTCATTTCCTAAGATGCACAATGGTTACCAGTTGAATGATCGGTGGCAAATTGTTGAAGTGCAACTTCAAGAAGCTAGAATGACTCTACCACATCACACATTTCAACTTGTAGAATTGGAATGTAAGATATCTTTTTATTGCCTCAATCTGGCTTTAAAATATTCAGCAATGTAATCCACTTTTGTCTACATAGGATTTTCTTACCCACTCAGAGAATTTGATGTGGGCGAAGGCTTCACTTATTCTTATTAAGCTTTCAATTTGGTGCGGAGTCATTGTGATAACCTATACAATTCATTTAGGAGAAAAAGTTAATATAACATGAGAATTGCCCTGCATCTAGATGCATTCTCCAGTAGAAGTATGAGATATACTATTACTTTTTTCACGTGTGTAACTTGTAAGCATACTATATAGAAATTGAATTTGAGAATATATTGAGCTAACCTTCTTGCTATTTCCAAGGAAGTTTCCCTTCCTACATATTTCAACATAACCACGAATCAGATCTTATGCTACCTCATCAGATATCTTAGGATGTATATGTTGTCTTGTATAAGTGATATATGAAGTGAGAGTCGGGAGGTCGAATGCATCTAGCATTTGGTCCTAGAATCATAATGTAGTTCACATAAAAAATATTAGGTCATTGGACCCCCCATTAATTACTACATAGTATTGACCAAATCAGAACTTACCTCTGGCTCATCATAATATAATGAAAGAAGATGCCTTGCAAGGCACTTGTCTGTTTGTTCATCAGCTATATCAAGCACTAGGTAGATCAAATCAAACCTGCAAGCATTTTTTTTGATTCTTTTATACTTGAGTGACAACAAATAAATTCTCGAACTTCATTTCTAAAACCAAACATACTCCACCTAGAAAGCAATGTTGGAGGAAGTTGGATATTGTCAATCATTGACAATCTAGGTTATTTGAACATGATACCAATTAATCGAACATGAATGCAAAGAAAGATACCTGGCACAAGAGCCCTTTATTTACATCTTCTAGCTCCCAAATACTCGGAGCTAAGGATCTAGTTAGCCTCTCATAGATATTGGGCATGCGAGATAGTTCTTTCAACTTCTCAATTTGGAAATTGGCAATTAAAGTTCAATTCTAGAGCTTGCAAAATTTATGTTATATACAAAAGGTAAAAAGTATGAGTTTATACCTTAGCTTCATAATCAACTGGTGAAATATCACCCTCTTGAAAAGAGGAAAAACTATCACTATTGGTATTTGTATATGAGCAATGTTAGTATGCTAATAGAAACCAAATTTAAATAAAGCTTCTACAAGCTAAAAAATATTCATAAACTTGAAGATAGACTAAGATGAGCTCTCAATTGAAAATATGATCCATTAATGGGCTCTCTCAATGAGAAGCTCTCTTGTTGAGTGGCTTTATCTAAATGGATAGGATGTATGCTCAATATGCTTCCAAAGGCTTCAATGGATGATTGTGGATTTTTGGTGTGGATAGATGGCTTTGATGTAAAATGGCTTCTTAAAATGGCATTATGACTTTACTTCATGGATTGTGTTAAAATGACTTGGGAAAGGATTCCTTAAATAGGCAAAGGGCTTGAGGGATTAAGGGCTAGGATGCAAGGATGTGAAAAAGCTTATAGAAGGCTCAGCTTGCATGAGAGGAGAGCACATGGATTGTGCTTCCTTATAGCCAATCAAGGAGTGACACATGTCACATGGTGAGAGGATGGAGGAAAGGGGAAGGATGAGTCAACAAAGGAGGCTTAAGGGATAAAATCTTCATGAAGACCCTCATAATGACTTGTAAGAGCAATAAAAGGGCTTGGAAGAGTCATTTATGGCCTAGTGGGCTTCATAAAGTTTTATGGTTGAGATATTTTGAGGGTGATGAGAGAAATTTTGACTTGGACTTGATTAGGAGGGTTTTAAGCTTGCTTAGGCTTGTGCAAATGATTAGAGGATGGATTAGGATGGTTTAGGATTAGCTTAGGGATAGGCAAGTGGATGGCATTTAATGAGGGTGGGTGAAGGAGGAGATATTTGTTAACTTTGGCTTGAGTTAGAAAGTCTTAACCCATGTTTAGGGAATGTGACAAGGTTAGGAGGGGATTAGGATTAGGGTTAAAGACATCTTCTAGAAGAGTCTAGGCCTTGGATGAGGATGAAGACTTTCTAGAAGAGTCTAGAACTTCCTAGGATAAGATTTTATGAAATAAATAAAGTTTTAATTTATTTCAAGGGTTTGGGTTGAGGAGATATTTATTAAAATATTTTTAATAAACATGAGGATTAATATTTAATCTTGATTAAATATTTTGAGTTGGGATTAGGGGTAGGAAATGATGAGATTAGCCTTTAATCGAAATTAAAGAAGGATTAGAAGATTTTGGAAGAGGTTATTGGTCTTAAGGAAATTGGCCAAGTTTTGGGAAAAAAATAAATTAATTATTTATTTTGAGATTTTTTGGTCAATTTATTAATTAAATAATTAATAAATAAGGAAATAATGTTTAAATAAGATTTAAACATTTTTGGGAGGGATTTCTTAATTAAATATTTTTAATTAAGATAAAGGGATTTAATGGCATAAAAATAAATAAATAAATTAAATAATTAATTAATTAATAAATGATGATGTCATCAGGAATTTTTTAGAAAATAAAAATACTTTATTTTCTAAAGGTTTTTTAGGTGTCTACATTTTGCCCCTCTTTGATGTGATGCCGCAAGTGGCATGACATCAAAGATAAGAAAATAAGATGCCCAAGGCTAGAGCAGAAGAGGAGAGAATGGACTGTGAGATGCCCCCTCAAGAAGGCGGTGGGGAGAGAAAGCGAGGCTCGACGACTTCTTGAAAAGTACAATAATCTGAGATGAGCAAGAAGACTCTGATTTACTTAAGAGAAGAGGTTTGGTTAGCTCAAACTCTCACTACGCGAGAATGATAAAGGGAGAATTAGAGGCACAAGAGGAAGCAAGCTTAAGATCTCAGGGATTGCAGAGGATGAAGGAGCGGAGCGCTATAAAAGGAATCTAGGATGGGGAGATGGATGAGGGGATTAAAAATGCTGATGCAACAGGATTTCAAAGAGTCAAATTGGCGGAAGATGGGTTTCGGAGATCCCTAGGACTAGGATTGTGGATCTCGAAAGATGAGGCTTGGTGGATTGATTTGGATTGGTGGATCCCTAAGACTAGGATTGTGGATCCCTAAAGCTAAAGGTGAGGAGTGATTCAAAGAGATACTGATGCATAAGCTGGGGTAGGAGAGATGGATGCTGGATATGGATGGGGGATAATGGAGATGAAGGAAAACCATTGAAGCTTTTTGAGCAGGGGGTATACTTCAAAGAGAAGTACCACCATGTAGTTGAGCACTTGATTTGCTAAAGGACTGTTGGTTAATTGCCAAGGTTACCAAGAACATTAAGGCCTTTTCACCAACTATCCAGAGGACTGACGGACTAACTCAAAACAAACACGCAAGAATTACCCCAGCATCACACATGAATCTCGAAAGAATCAGAGTGGAACTGACACTGGGTAACCCACAAGCAGAAAAGAAAAACAAATGAAAGACCTGATCAAGACCTTACACTCAAATTGCCCCATTCACAGTATACCATGATATGGAAGATCATGGCAACCTTGAGGAGGGAACAAGGAGATTGCTTGGAAAAGATACTTCAAGACCCAAAAGGGAAGATCCCAAATCAAAAGAAAGTGAAAATCCAAAAGAAAGCCGTTTGCCAACGAGTTGGGTAGGACAAGGTACTAACGGACCAAGATCAGACATGAGGAAAGCTATATCTTGCAAGGACCTATCGGAGAGCACCTAAGCTAGTGGATTTGGATGAGTGATGCGTCTGGCAAGCTGAACTACGAAAGATAACACTTTGGTGATAGGAAATCTAGCTAAAGGATGCATTGGAATAGCTAACCAAGGGTTGTGCAATGTGTGCAAGATGCTGATCAAGGAGGAACTAACACGAAAGCTGGATAGATACAATGGTACTAAGCTAAAGAGGATGTACAAGCTAACAGACCAAGATATTTACAAGTGGGCTAAAGCTCAGGATGATAGGATAGCGGAATGGTTCAATGTTGTGCAAGATGCAAAAGCTAAGGGTGGGGTGATAGCGAAAGATAAGGATTTGGTAGGATGCATCCAATGATGATGAGAGATTTTGTGACCAAGGATAGCTAGAGGAGTAGGATGAGATGGCTAGATAGGATGGTAGATAGCTAGGATTATGATGGATATAAAGAGATGACATTGGGTTTGCATGAGGATAGCCTAGAGCTAGATACCAATGACAAGGGAGGATGGACAAGACAAGATCTCCAAGGAATATAGTGCCCCCAATCAGAAGATAACATGCGGAATGAGGTCTTATGATAGATGTGATAGGATTGAAGCTAGGATGGAAAAAGCTGAAGGGGCTAGGGAGATGGATGATAGCTGAGATGATTGGTTGAAGCTGCATAAGATTAGTAGATGGTGTGAGATGGAAGCTAGAGGATGGAGGATAGGTGGATAGATTGGAAGATGGAGTTGGATGTCAAGAGATGACCAAAAGCATGAGGGTGATAGGCTAAGCTAGGGATGGCGGGATTACGCATGACGCTTGTTTTCCAAGTTTTCATCATGGTACTTGTCCAAGGCACTTGAATTGCCAAGTTTTCACCAGTGGATGCTTTATTTTTCTTTTCTTTTTTGACTTTTTGACTTTGGACTTAGCTGGAATGATTTTGGCTTTCTTCAGCTATTTTGGCTTCTTTGGTATTTTTCACTGGCTGTTGGAATGTTCAAATTTGTTGCTAGCTGTTGGTACACTGGATGTGTGATTTATGCAATAGATCGGATTAGATGGGATTGATGGTAGGAGATGGAGGGATGAAAATGCTGGAAAGGAGCATGAGATGGGGATGCTTGCAAGAGCAACATTGGCACATGTTGGAACGGGTGTGAAAAGAGCATATGGGGGATAGATGGTAGATGCGGGCATGATGGAGGATTTGTGGAAGCGTGCTTGGGGATATAGGCACCCAAGATGGAGTTAGGAGATGGGGGGCATGAGTCACTAGATGGGGGATTAGCAATGGTGGATGCCATTATGTATTGGGTTTCAAATTTTTTCTTGGGGATCCACATGGTTTTGGATTTTCTTTTCATAGGCTTTTGCATTGTTTTGCATTCTTTGATTGGATTTTTCCTTTTTGGAGTATGTCTTTTAGAATATACATATGATTGCCTAGGATATGGATTTTTAGCTTTATACATTTTGAAGTTGGCATTTACATTGTTGTGGTAAGCTTTGGGAAGATGGTTAGGAGTAGCTTTGTGAGATGGACATGATATGAAAGAGCATGTAGGGGGATGATGATGGATGATGTGCCCTGATATGTGCCTTTGTTGATCTTGCATAGAAATGGATGGAATAGGATTTTTATGATGGCTGATAGGAGGATGGAGGATGGTAGATTTTGGGACATAGGGACCCAAAATGGATTTAGCGGATGAAGGGGGGATATGGTAGGTTGTTTTGGGTTGCAAAGATGGTGGAGGGGGGATGACATAAGATTTCTTGAAGGAGTGATGGGAGGCTAGCATGGTGGGCTTGGAGATAGGCTTGGTTTGGGGGTGTGGTGTACCAACACCTTTAGATGGTGAGCCTTTGGATACATATCCAAGACCATGAAATCCTAGATTTTTTTGTGCAATAATAGGCTCTCTAATTCCTTGCTCTTGTGGTCCTAAACCTTGACCTTGATAATGCCATCGATTGAGCATTTGAACAAGCTGAGGAAACTTTTTTCTTGCAGAAAATGGTAGAAGTGATTTATTAGGTGTATTGCAATGGGGAGATATTGTTCTTAATTCTTCTGCTAAGAGAGGGCCACCGTGGATGAATGTAAGTGAACCAAGAGGGTAGATTATAGATGGTGGAATAGCTTGGATAGGTGGTAAGATGGAAGCATGGAGCAGGGGAGATGGAAGGATAGGATCTTGATGTAGCTGGTGGGATGACAAGATATCTTGTAGTGGAGGAGATATGGCTTGAGGTTTTGGAGATGGAGGAGATGGTGACCGCACTATGGATGGAAGACATGGTATGATGATATCTTCATTTATACTTTGGGGGATGTCAACATGCTTTTGGGCAGGATCTTGATAGGATTGGTTTGGAGTGGATGGTGCGATAGGAGATGAAGGGATGGATTCTTCAAAGGTAGCGGATGGATAGATGGGAGATTCAGTAGTGGAGATGGGTGAGTAGAAGATGGATGCATAAGGTTCATTACGAGAGATTTGGGAAATGCTTGGAGGCGATGTGGATAGGATTTGGAGGGATTTGACAGGTGGTGGGATTTTGATGCTTGTGGGAAGTGGAAGGATTTTAAGCAATTTGATGGATGGTATGGGGATGATAGCTATGGGAGATGGAGGTGATATTATAGATGGGGAAGCTTCATCACTGACTACTTCATATGGTTGGATTAGATGACATGGCTTATCGACTGTTGGAGGCGACTTTTCTTGTATTTCCTCTAGGAGATTCCTTCGAGACTTGTGTGTCGAAGGTGGAGGTGGATTGACAGGAATAGCTAGTGTGATGGGGGTGGAAGATTGGAAGCTTGGTTGATGGGGTGATGGAGGGGAAGCTGGAATATTGGATGGCATGACTAGATAGTTTGGAATAACTCTTGGATTTTGGGGGATGCTTGGGGGAATTTTTCTAAGGCTTTCAATATACCCATCATAGTCAACAAGATTTTCATCATCATTGGAATAGGAGGTGGCAGGAGCAAGGACAATACGACCAAACACATCATGATAGGATTGGTACTTCATGCTTTGATGATGAGTTTGATGGGGATGGGGTCTTGCATATGGATGAACATGGAAGCTCATGGTTGGATTTGGATTAAGCACATATTTTGGATTGGCTGATGGAAGATTTCCTAGGGAGAGTCAAAGTTGTATGACAGACCTAAGGAGGATTGGTTGGAGATTTTTGGCTTTCTTGTGGGTGGAAGACTTCAAGCGTATGCTATCAAAAAGTGAGAGTTTTGCTTTCCTATGTGCAGGATTCATGGTGATTGTGTCAACTTAAGGATAGACTAGTGATCCTATGGCATGACACGAGATTGACCACTTGTGGATCCCAACCTTTAGCTCAAGGTGATGAGCGATACAAGTGACAAAGCTGGATTACCCTAGACAATGCTCTGTCAAAGGGATAACCTTGGTGAGGCTAGTGGATTAGTCAGATTGATTGGATAGCAAACTCTGGTAGAGTAACAACAATTCCTTAAAGGCTTGGGTGATTTTGGATTGGGTTGCTAGCGGGCTGGGGGGATGATTTGGATGGACTTTGGATTTGGGATTTTTCTAAGGCAAAGAACTAGATAGATTCAGTTGCATCGAGGGAGCTTGGATGTTTTTTGATAAGGCAGTGACTACGCTAAGTATGCCTTGAGTTGGGAGATTTCTGCTTTTCTGGGATTTCGACCAAAATTGGCAAACATTCATTCAAAAGCTATGAACAAACAAGCAGACAAAAGTTTTGAGCAAGCATGTCAAACACACCAACATCTTAGGAAGCTTTCTACGAGGATGAAATTTGTTATAGCTAGGGAGTCCTCAATATACACAAGGTACGTGAGGCCCAAATCCGTAGATGAAACCAAAAAGATGTCACACAGCCGAGAGGAGCGGTAACCCACTTCTCCTCTTTCACTTCTCAAGGGTATAAAGTTCCTTGAGGCTTAGCCCGAGTGACAAAATTTTGATCCCAAGAGAGGTGTCTTTGGATTCACCTCCTGATCTTTATACTCTGTCAGAATGCTGGAGTTGAGGTCATCCCAAGGGGTGATGAAATCCCCAAGCAGGCCTCCTAAAAAGATAAGACAAGATTTTGGATCCTAATCTTATGCACCCAAGATGGCCTCGAAAGACGACAAGGGGAGAGAAGACTTGGATGATCTTGGGCTAAAAAACACGCTTGTTCTTTTACCAACTAATGCTTAAGTTTTCTGATCTAGACTTTGCAAGCACTCATGTTTAAGATACAATGTTTATTCCAACTTTGAAGCGTCGACAAAAATAAAATTGATCGAAGAATGCGAACAAGAAGAAGAGTTAGGGTCAACAAGAAGGTAAACCCGTGCGCCCGGAGGCCCTCCATGTCAAGTATCAATTGATTTTTCTTTAAGGCATTCAAGATTGAGTGTGAGTTTATTTTAAGGCCAAAACAAAGGTGTGTGAGATTCAATTTCAAGCACGCGCTCAGAGGCCCTCCACGTCAAGATTTGTCTAATTTTTATGCCCAAATGAAGTGTGAGCGAGATTAATGTGTATTCAAGGAATTTTCTAACTTAGAAAAACCACTAAAAACCCAAGTGAGTAGAGTTTGATTTGCGTGGAGCACTTAACACCCTCTTAGGTGGACCCATCCCCATAGATGGCACTGAGATTGCAACCAATGGTTAAATTGATGGGTGATTAAAGAGGGTGAGTCCAACGACAAACTCACTCAAAGCATTTTTATTTGTTTTTATAACTTAAAAGATTACAAAAATGTAGATTCTTTTTATGCTCCAAAAGATGATTATTTGATCTATGGCATTCAAGAGTGTGTTTAGCAACATGCATTCAAAGACAAGTGATTAAACATTCAAGTTTGTTCCTTTGAGCATTCAAGATTGAGATTTTGTGTGTTGTTTTAAGAACTTTGAAGTGCTTTTTTTTAACCTTAGATCATTCAAGATTGTTTTGGACTCAAAAGTGAAAATGACTCTTTAGACTTTGGTTTTCATTCAAGATTTTGTGTTCTAGTTAGCATATTTTAAGCCCGAAAATGATATTCCTAGATTGTTTTGATGCATGAAAAACCTAAGAAACATTCAAAATTTTGCAACAACACATTTGTTTGGAACAAATAGCAAAGCTTTTAGGAAAATTTTTGGCAACCATTTAGGACTCTTAGTTTTGATGAGATTTTTAAAAGAACTTTAAAATATTTGCAAATGAGGTTCATTTTATCCTTGATTGATGCTTTGAGTTTGATTTAGATTTTAGTGTGCACTTAGTGTTGATTTTGAACCTTTTGAAATGGAAACTTGAAGTTCTTTTTAAATTCCCAAAAATGAAGTGTTCCTAATTTTGCATGAATGAATCTAAAACCTTGATGTTGCAAGGATGCAAATGATTAGATTGGTTTAGTTTCACTTGTTAAAAGATTTTTTCTTTTTTGCAAATTTTTAATTTTTCAATGGATTTAAGTATGATTTGGGGGTTCATTTTAAGCACTAAAAAGAAGTGTGTATGATTTTGCTTCCTTAAAAAAAAAATTGGCCAAGATCTCCCACAAGAAGAAGAAGAAGAAGTAGATGGAATAAGAAGAATATAGACAAGAAGAGGAAGAAGAATTCCAAGTGCTTTGTCCACCTATAAGCTTGAAAATTCTGCAAATACTATGAGATAGACTATGAGTTCCTTTGTATTCTTCATGCTCATGTGGACCTACAAAACCAATTTATACAATCCTACCAGTCACAAAAACAAGAAAAATTAGCCAAAATCAGCAAATGACATACAAAACTTGACTAAAAAAGCTAATGAAGATGACCCATGCGGGGTCCCACCAGGCGTGCCAAAATGTATATGAGCAATGTTAGTATGCTAATAGAAACCAAATTTAAATAAAGCTTCTACAAACTAAAAAAAATTCATAAACTTCAAGATAGACTAAGATGAGCTCTCAATTGAAAATATGAGCCATTAATGGGCTCTCTCAATGAGAAGCTCTCTTGTTGAGTGGCTTTATCTAAATGGATAGGATGTATGCTCAATATGCTTCCAAAGGCTTCAATGGATGATTGTGGATTTTTTGTGTGGATAGATGGCTTTGATGTAAAATGGCTTCTTAAAATGGCATTATGACTTTACTTCATGGATTGTGTTAAAATGACTTGGGAGAGGATTCCTTAAATAGGCAAAGGGCTTGAGGGATCAAGGGCTAGGATGCAAGGATGTGAAAAAGCTTATAGAAGGCTCAGATTGCATGAGAGGAGAGCACATGGATTGTGCTTCTTTATAGCCAATCAAGGAGTGACACATGTCACATGGTGAGAGGATGGAGGAAAGGGGAAGGATGAGTCAACAAAGGAGGCTCAAGGGATAAAATCTTCATAAAGACCCTCATAATGACTTGTAAGAGCAATAAAAGGGCTTGGAAGAGTCATTTATGGCCTAGTGGGCTTCATGAAGTTTTATGGTTGAGATATTTTGAGGTGATGAGAGCAATTTCAACTTGGACTTGATTAGGAGGGTTTTAAGCTTGCTTAGGCTTATACAAATGATTAGAGGATGGATTAGGATGGTTTAGGATTAGCTTAGGGATAGGCAAGTGGATGACATTTAATGAGGGTGGGTGAAGGAGGAGATATTTGTTAACTTTGGCTTGAGTTAGCAAGTCTTAACCCATGTTTAGGGAATGTGACAAGGTTAGGAGGGGATTAGGATTAGGGTTAAAGACATCTTCTAGAATAATCTAGGCTTTGGATGAGGATGAAGACTTTCTAGAAGAGTCTAGAACTTCCTAGGATAAGATTATATGAAATAAATAAAGTTTTATTTATTTCAAGGGTTTGGGTTGAGGAGATATTTATTAAAATATTTTTAATAAACATGAGGATTAATATTTAATCTTGATTAAATATTTTGAGTTGGGATTAGGGGTAGGAAATGATGAGATTAGCCTTTAATCGAAATTAAAGAAGGATTAGAAGATTTTGGAAGAGGTTATTGGTCTTAAGGAAATTGGCCAAGTTTTGGGAAAAAAAAAAAATTATTTATTTTGGGATTTTTGGTCAATTTATTAATTAAATAATTAATAAATAAGGAAATAATGTTTAAATAAGATTTAAACATTTTTGGGAGGGATTTCTTAATTAAATATTTTTAATTAAGTTAAAGGGATTTAATGGCATAAAAATAAATTAAATAATTAAATAATTAAATAATTAATAAATGATGATGTCATCAGGAATTTTTTAGAAAATAAAAATACTTTATTTTCTAAACGTTTTTTAGGTGTCTACAGTATCATGTTCCATTGGATCTTCAGCTCGCAATCTTGTCTTGTCTGCCTTTTTCAGATGAAGGCAATCGATGTAGGTCTGCACCAGCAAATGATTTACAAATTAGAATTAGAAATCATAGAATACAGCATTAAGGTCCTCATTTCCAACTTAAATGGACTAAGATAGGCTTGAAAGCTTTGCTTTAAATAGAGATTTCACAATCCTTTGGTTTGGTCCCACTCTAATTGTCATAGCTTTGAAAATCCTAGTAACCTACAAAAACAAACCAATGTCAACCTTCAAATGCTAACACTAGGAAATAAAAATGAGTGTAGAATTTGTATATCATGTAATGTCAGACACACCTTGATTCAATCACTAGGTTTGGTTGCATCAACAAGTTTTTCGTGCATCAACAAGCTAACAGTGTGCAGGATATCCCCCTCTGGAATGGCATCAGGCATTTCTTGTAGCCTTTAAATCTACTTATCAACAAACCTAACCACAAAGTAAAAGGATATAGTTGTCTTTAGAGTCTTGAAAATGTAGCTTCAAATCATGCATAAACTAAAATCAAAAAGTTCCTACCTGCATCTATTATGCATCAATGTCAAAGAATTCATAGCAACACATTCTGGCCTTGCACAATGTGTAGGTTCATCAATCTGACCTGAGCATTTGAAGCATAAAATAGGATGTGAATACAAATCCAGCAAAAAAACTTTTAGAAAGCAAGTACCATTGTACATAGTGAAGCAAAAATATGAGATTTTTTTTTAAAAACATGAAATACATTTGACAAAATTCAATAGAAGATTCTCATGGAATATGAGAATAAAATTTGGTGTGAAAGTTCTCATATAGGGATTTTTTCACACTAAAAAAATGTTCTCTCTCATATATAGCTTTCATTAAGCAAACATCTCAATGTGAGAAGAACCTCATGTACGGTGTCCTATTAGTTCCAATTAAGGTTACAGAGAGCAGATCAATAGTGGCCATGTCACAATCTTATTTGCAAAATCCTGGAATCTAAAAGCTTCTAAGATCACTTTCATAAGCATGAATCTATTTAAAGCTATAGATTCTTCACCATAGTTTATGCAAAATAGAATTGAGAAACAAACATAACATACAATGAAGATACAATTAACTGTTATATTCAGAGTTCAATTGTAATCCAATGAATCACCTCTATCAACAGGTATTGGTGCTGGAGCATATCCACAAACAAGGCACCTAAAGAATGCTTCTTTGATTTCTGGTATAATTGAGCTGCACCGAATTATCATTCCTTTGACTGAAACCATTTTCTCAATATCTAGATTTCAAAGACAACAAAACCCCCTTATTAGATTTTTCAAATAGCATTGGACAATGAAGACATAACTTTAAAAAGCATTTCCTACTTGATGGATTTAGATCTTGCATGTTAACTGTATCTCTAAGATTGAATATTCTTGCATGAATGTAATGGCAGTTATATATAAGTCTGAGGCATATTTATGTGTATAAATAAACAAAATCTGAAACAACAAAGTCATTAAATAAAAACATACTAACTAACAAAACATAGTTTTCAAAAAATACGATTCAGTCACTTGTATGTGCTTCTCCCACAAAGGCTTGAGGTGAACAGCTACATCCATCAATACAATGTCAAAAATGGCGAGAACTTGAAGAGGATATCTAACCATCTTGCCATAAAGGTCTTCATCATATTCAAAGATGTTCATTGCATCAATATTCAGAAAATCACCTTTGACTTCCATTGTCTAAATGAGAAATCAACTAAATGAAGTGAATACAAATGCAAATGTGCTCAACCAATAATTTGAAATGAGACTAGATGGTAACCATAAGAAGCCAGCAGGGACAAATTTGAACCTGTTCCAAGAGCCTCATGTATTCCCCCTCAAGGTCTAAAGGATCATCCCTAAAATTCCTTAGAAAGTGATGAACTGCTTGATTGACATCTTGAACACTTATGTTTGTGCGCCAAACAAGCATAGGGGGTTTTCCATCAAGGTCACCCTCAGAAGACTAGGGCATCTAATTATAATAGCCAAAAGAGGTAATTAATGTGTGTTTCAATAGAACATATTATACAAATTGAAAAGAAACAATTGACTCAATTGATAGGTAGTTCTCTATCCAAAAGGTTTCTTGGTACAAGGCAATATCTTCAAAATAGGTTTCTTTAATGTAGAACGCACCAAAAGTTGGTACATAGGCATCTGCTGTGTCGATTCCCTACAGAGGTAGTTGCTTGGACAGTCAATGTGGACCACCCATTCAGGTTTGTGGAATAGAAGGGTTATCTGGTATGACCCATTTGATAGGACCCTGGGAATTTCCATGGTTGAACTGACCCAGCATATGGGTGTGTAGGCTAACATACCATTAATATAGTTTTGAATGCTTCTCACTAGCAATAAAGCATGTTTTATTAGCCCATTATTTAGTTGGTTCACCTTTATTACTTCAAACAATCTAATCCAATGTTTATAACATTAGAGTTCTATTTATTAGAATATGATACATTTTCTATTTTGATATGTCCAAGTTACATACTCCATATTCTTAATATATGGTTCAATTTTATTTTTGTACTAGTCTAGTTTTAATTGCTTTAAAAAAATTTAAATGACTATTGTTTGGAATTATCAAGTATAGATTAACCCAGACTCTGCCAAAGGCCATAAAGCATGAGGAATGGCAACTTTACACATTTGGAATTCATGACATGAATGACAACTTTACACATTTGGAATTCATGACGTGAATGACAATCTTCATCCATATAATGCTATTTTAAAATTTAGGACTTTCTCTTGTTATGTGTTGCGATATATAATTAATATTTGTCAAAATTGTAGGAAGAAGCTTGCACAGAGACTTTTTTTTTATAAAAGTGCAAATGATGATCATGAAAGAAGCATATTGACAAAGCTGAATCAACAGTGTGGTGGTCAGTTTACTTCTAAAATGGAGGGAATGGTATGCTGCATCATACATAAATAAAAAACTCACTTTGATTCTTATAAATGAAGTTAATCTAATTGTAAATTGTGTAAAAATTTGTGTTCTTGTATGTAGGTCATAGATTTAACATTAGCAAAGGAGAACCAAGGGCATTTTGACGATTATCTTAATGAAAATTCTCAAGCACATCCTGGCATAGACTTGACTGTGACAGTTTTGACAACTAGGTTTTGGCCGAGTTACAAATCATTTGATCTTAACCTACTAGCAAAAATGGTATGCCCATTTTGTATACAATATACCTTTTAAATTTTCCATTTTTTGAAGTATGTTAACATTTTGACCTTTGCTACTTAATGCAGGTAAGATGCATAGAGGTGTTCAAGTAGTTCTATCAGACAAAGACAAAGCATAGAAAGCTTACATGGATGTAATCTTTGGTTACTTGTAATATTAATGGGAATTTTTACCCTAAGCCTATGGAACTTGTTGTTACTACTTACCAAGTAATTTCCTTTTTGGTTGATTACTGGCTGATAGTTAGATTCCTTGATTCATATAAAATGGCATTATAGATCATTTTATACTAATCATTATTGGGAATTTCTTCTTCCAGTTTCTGGTTAAGAATTAGTTGGGTAGGATAAGTTCAAGCAATGGTTAATGTCATTAATTTTTAATGACCATACATTGATAATTTGATTCATTTTCTACTTATGCTATCTGTTTAAAGGAAAACTAAAATTGATGTGTTATAGAAACCATAAATATGCAAAGTGAATACATCACATTTATCAGTGTCAGTTTCCTTGATATATCTAGAATTCACTTCTTTTTTCTTGTGTAACTTACTCTGTGGTTATGATATGCAGGCATCAACATTCTTTCTATTCAATGCATCTGAAAGGCTAAGTTACTTAGAAGTGAAGACTCAATTGAATTTGACTGATGAAGATATTGTTAGATTGCTACATTCTCTTTCATGTGTGAAACATAAAATTCTCAATAAAGAGCCAAATACAAAAACTGTGGCACAAAAAGATGTCTTTGAAGTCAATTCAAAATTCACTAATAAGATGAGGAGAATCAAGGCATGAACTCTAATATAAAAAATTGTATACTATTTTGCGTATTTGTTTCTAAAAAAAAATAATGCATGTGGAGATCAAATGGGAATTGGTTTCTACCTGATTGTAGATTCCACTCCCACCAGTGGATGAGAAAAAAAAGGTGATTGAGGATGTGGATAAAGATAGACGTTATGCAATTCTAAACAATAAATTATGAGTTAGTTGAAGATCAATGCTAATATGTTTTCTCATGAATCTTTTTCCAGGGTTTGCTACTCTAACTCCTAGACCAATTTAAGTTCATTTTAAAGTACTAGCATTTACTCTTGGACTGATTTAACTTAATTTTAAAGTACTGGCTCTAAATTTGTATTGATTAGACATCATTTTAGAGTAGTAAAGTTGTAATATGGATAAAATGGTAACAAAAGATGATCAATGCCAATGGTAGTCACCTGGTGTTAAAGAAGTCAGGAACATCTTAGAGGAGACTTGGAATATTGTATTGGCTATGTCATTTGTGGTTCTTCTAATAAGGTTTTAAATTGTTGATAGAAGCAACAAAAGTACTTTGTCCCAAACAAATAGGTGTTGAAGCTCCACTTCTTGTCCTCCCAATGATCAGAGCTTTTAATATGGATAATATAGTAATCTAAGTTGATTGAATGGTATTTACCTTGCATTTAAAAAATTGGCAATATTTGAATAGGAAAATCTGGAGCATCACGAAGTAGGCTTGGTCACATCCTGGATATCATTTTGAAATTTACCACACAACATTTTTTAAGAGCATCACTATGTTTGTTCATCAGTTACCCACTATTCCTTTCTCTATTCACTCTTTATAGGAAATGAATTTGTGAATAGAGAGACATTTTTTGCTATGTGAATACTAACAATGATGATGCTTGAATACATAACATTATTCAGAATTTACAAGTGTCTGGTTGTTTTATCAAGACAAAGGAAATTGTGACGAATTTGGGTTTGGAGCCTCAAGATGAGGGCATTAATCAAGCTCCTCTCTGGCTCCATCTATAGCAGATGTGGAAACTTGACTAAGTGTCAAAAAATTCAACTTGTTCAGACCTAAAAAATGATTATGTTGGTAAGGACAGTAAGGACAGTGCCATAAAGCAACAATGGTTATGAAGGTGTGAAAAGGTCACACTGCTACTGAAGCAAAATTTCAATCAAAGAATAAAAAGTTAAAACTTAGCATCTACTAGATGTGTAATCCAATGCTTTTATTCTATTGAGGAATGTTGTGTCACTATTCACCCTATTGCAAGTAGGTGCACACGAGGATGAAATGAAAAGTAAGTTCCACCCTTGAAAAATAATTATGTTGGTAAGGATAGTGAGGACAGTGCCATGGACATTTATATGCAACCTAAAAATGGTGTTATTGAAGGTTGGTTTTGCAAGCATTTAACTTGAGGAACACAAATAAGGTTTAGAGCTTAATGTGCTTGTTTTATTAGCTTCAATGAAAATGGTTCTAATGATATTTCTGGTATTCATGTTCCCTCTTCATGAGAATGAGCTCACTTTGATGCTTGTTTATGATAACACATTACAAATGATTAAAGGAAATGACTATGCAATGAATCAAAACATGTACAGCTAAATGATATGGCAAAATATGAGTTTATTGTTTTACTGCTAAGATTGAAAAGAGAGATTATAGACCTATTATCGGTCACAAATCAAACTGTAACAATTCAATCCATATGTTTTAATGCCATATAATCAACACGTATCACATCCAAATGTTAGCTAGCTATTGTAGGCTTATGTAGACCACTTTGGGACTAGTAAATGACCACTTTAAGTTATGATATGAAGTATGATCTGCAACAGAAAGACTGATATTATCCTACACGGGTTTGATATGCGATTTCCAGCCATCATATTTAGTGCCATGAATCAAATATGCACTTTTAGCCACTATATCCCTTCAAATATGGTAAGTTTGAATGACACCAAATTTTTCTTTGCTTCAAGTGACTTGGAGGGGTGACTTGGTGAGATGACTTGGCACGGTGACATGGTGAGCAAACTTGGTGAGCGATCTTAAACAGTCAACTTGGTGAGGCAACTTGGTGAGCATACTTGAATAGTTCACTTGATGAGTCGACTTTGGGAATAGACCAAGCAAGCCAACATTGTGAGCGGCCTTAAAGAGGTGACTTGGTGGGGAAAATTGGTAAGCCTACATAGAGAGCCCCACTTGGTGAGATGAGGTGGTGAGTCGACTTGGTGAGATGACTTGGAGAGCTAACTTGGTGAGTAGACTTAAGGAGTCAATTCGTTGAGGCAACTCAACAAGGTGACTTGATGAGAAAACTCAGAGTCAACTTGGTAAGTGTATACTTGAACAATCAACTTGATGACATGACTTGGTGGGGTGACTTAGCAAGCGTACTTGAATAGTCAACTTGGTGAGCCGAACAAGTGAGCTGACATGGTGAGTGGGCTTAGAGAAGAAACTTAGTGGGGCAACTTGGCAAGCACACATAACAAGCCAACTTGCCAAGGCAACATGGTAAAACCACTAGGTGAGCCGACTTGGTGAGCTTACTTAAAGAGTCAACTTGTTGAGGTGACTGGGTTGGGGTGACTTGGTGAGCTGACTTAGGGGGCAAACTTGGTGAGTGAACATAAAGAGTCAACTTGGTGAGCATACTTGAATCGTTGGCTTGGCGAACTGACTAGGGAGTCAGCTTGGTGAGCTGACATGGTGAGTTGACTTAAAGTGGTGAGTTGGTGGGGTAAGTGGGGGTGACTTGGCTTAGGAGGCAGACTTGGTGAGCATACTTCAATTATCAGCTTGGCAAACTAACTTGGGGAGCTAGCCTAACAATCTAACATCGTGAGTGGGATTAAAGTGGTAACTTGGTGGGGCAAGTTGGTGAGCGAGCTCGATGAGAAGACCTAAAGATTGACCTTGATGTGGCACTTTAGTGGGGTGACTTGATGACCAAACTCAAAGAGTCAACTTGGCGAGCATACTTGAATAGTCGACTTAGTGAGGCAAGTTGGCGAGCCAACTTAGTGAGTCCAATCAATCAAGAGGAAATAGTTTAGAGCTTAGAGTGACACAATTTTTAGATGATCATATGAAATGAAATGGGCATGTGAGTAGAAAGAAACTAGAAAGACATTGTGTATAGATGAAGGCATGAAATGGATGGTTTTGGAGCACTCAACACAGACACTCAAAATTTAGTACATATCTTCATTTGAGATCAAATGGGTGTATGGGATTATATGCATAGTGAATAATCAAGGAAGGAATTGAACCCTCCCTGAGGCTCATAGTTGTTGAGGTCCACTTCAACAATGGCCCTTCCTATGGAATTTCCATCTAAGACCTTTCTAATGAGATAATGTGTTATGAGGTCTTCATCAGTGGGATGGAACGTGAATCCAGGAGGCAGTGGTGATGTACAACTGCCTCTTGGATTCATGTTCCATCCCACTGATGAAGACCTCATAACACATTATCTCATTAGAAAGGCCTTAGATGGAAATCTCATAGGAAGGTCCATTGCTAAAGTGGAGCTCAATAGCTATGAGCCGCAAATTTTTTTTGACCAACCATTGGTCAAAATTTTGACCGATGCCATGTAGTTTTCAACCAAGCATTGGTCAAAATTTTGACCAATGCCATGCAGTTTTCTACCAAGCATTGGTCAAAATTTTGACCAATGAACTGGTGATTTCCACCAAGCATTGGTCAAAATTTTGACCAATGAATGGCAGAAAAATGCCCTAACAATCCCAACATTTTTTGACCACCATATTGGTCAAAAATTTGACCAACCTACTCTTTGGTCAAATTTTTGACCAACAAGTTTTTGACTAGTACCCTACACTTTTCCACCAAGCATTGGTCAAAATTTTGACCAATGCCCTGTAGATTTCTACCAAGCATTGGTCGAAAGTTCGACCAATGAATGGTAGAAAATGTGGTCACAATTTCAACTTTTTTTGAGCGATGTATTGGTCAAAATTCTAACTAATTTTTTTTTTACCAATGTGTTGGTCAAATTTGGTCGAGGTTTGGTCAGAAATAGGGTCAAAATTTTGACCAATAAAGGTCAAAAAATGAGCCCAAATGTACTAGTAGAATATTCATGTTAGTACATTATCATGTGGGCATCATTCCCACCAAGGTTTTCCCTTTGATCAAGGGTTTCCATATTCAAAATATTTGGTGTAGTTTTTTATGTACATCTTTGTATGGTTACTATTTACTTCGATTAAATGGTTAAGTTTGTTTGAAGAAGATAAGTGTTTTTATTGTTGGATAACTAATTCACCCCCCACTCTCAGTTATCTTGGTGGACTATTATTTCAAACACTATATTGGTGTGATATTTTTCCCTCCTAGGGAATCCTATAAGTCCTCAATCCTTGATATGGAAAACCTATACTAGATTTTGATCTTGTTTATGGCTCTAGAGTCTGTGCATAACCTCCATGTTCCTCCTTTTTTAGGTGCCAAAATAGGAGGTACAAAACATGGGCTAATGCTCTTTCTTATCAAACCTTGATCCATCAACTCTTGTACTTACTTTGTGTATTCCCTAATATGTTTAGGTGTTAGCTTGTAAGGTACCTTGTTTGGAAGAGATGCCCCTAGAAACATGTCTATTTGATGGCTGATTGCTCTTTGAGGTGGTAGGAGTACAAGTCTTCCATCTGATATAATGCTCTTGAATTCATCAAAAATCTTCAGCAGCTGATGAGGTATGTCCTCCTTCTTATTCTCTCTTTCCTCATTGGGTTTTACTACAATATCATAACCCACTCCTTCTTCTTTGTCAAGAATTTTCATAAACTCTTTCCCCTTCAACATCAACACATTAGGTCCACTCCCTTGATTATCTTATTCAAGTAGTGATTGAATTTTATAACTCATCCCATCATTCCATAAGGTGTATGAGTTAAGCTCACCATTGTGTATGGATTTTCTATGAAACTACCATGGCCTACCTAATAATAGGTGATATCAGCCATGGGTAAAACATCACATAAAATCTTGTCTTTATATCCTCCTATGGTGAACTCAATCCATGCTTTCTCATTAACCAAACCATACTATTTCTCATTTAGCTAGGTGACCTTGTAGGGAGTGCTACGAGGTATTCAAGGAATCTTGAGTTTAGCTATAGCTTCTTCTAAAACTATGTTATTAGTAGACCTTGAGTCTATGATAACTTTGCAAACCTTCCCCATATTCTTACATCTCACCCTAAAGAGTGATCTTCTTTTCTTGGCTCTCCCTTAATTGGTGTTTAATTACAATCCTCTTTAACATTAAGTTTTTACCACTTTCAGAATCCAATTAGATATAAGGTGACTTCACACTTGAAGCATGTACATGGATGTATGCTATTTTATTTTCTCCTTGTGATGTTGATCCATTTTTAGAACATCTCTATGCAGGGTTCCCTAGTTGCTGATAGTGGTAACACTTCATTATAGCAAAGTAGGATGGCCACCTTCCTCCCAATGATCTAACTCTACCTCAACCTCTTCTTGAACCACCTCTTTGACTGGTTTCTCCACTTTATTTAGTTAGCTTGGACTCACCTTGGGACCTACTATCATTGCTTCTACCTCTATAGCTTCCCCTATGTCCTTTGCTATTTCTACCTCTTCCTTTATTCTTTGATGTATGGTCTTTCTTTCTTTTTCCTCTCTCTTCCACCTTTTGATCCATTTGGTAGCACTAATGGACTATTTTAGGAGTAAAAGGACTTGTGCCTTCTTGGATGGACCTCTTGAGCCCATTCAAATATCTTGCCAATCGAATGCTTTCATCTACCAACACCTTGGACCTTAGGCATAATTTTTGGAACTTTTCAGTGTAAGAGTAGACATCCATATCTTTTTGCCTAATATTTTTTCTTCTCCTATGTAGTTGTATTTCATAATCATCAGGAATATAAGCTTTCCTAATATTAGCCACCATTCCTTTCCAAATAGCACAAGGCCTTTCCCCTTCTTTCTCCCTCTCTATTTGAACAAACTTCTACCAGGTTAGAGCATTACCTCTTAACCTTGACATTGTCACCTTGACTTTTTGAGCATCATAGACACCATCACATTCAAAATGGTTCTCCATTCCTTCAATACATTTAATGATGAGGTTTGGATCCATCCTTCTACTAAGTAGGGAATGCCTTCCAAGGCTTTACTATTTATTACTTTTAGTGCCTTCAAGAAAGGCTCTTCTAGTTAAAAGGATTTGGTGTTGGGGCATCTTCCTCCAAATCAATCTCTTTCTCTTTGGCTTCCTACTCTTCTTTCTACTCCTCTTGTGCTTGACTTTATCTACTATGTCTTGGACTTCACTTAACAATTTTTTAGGTTGTGCCAATCTTTCTCTCAAATACTTGTTATCTTCCTCTTGCTCTTCTACCTTCTTCTCTTGTTCTTGTACCTCCTTGGTCAATTCAACATTGGTCACCATCTTGTTAGAACTATTGGATTTAGTAGGTGATATCATTCACCTTTCTTTGCACTTACTTTTCCCACACCTTTTAATAAGGCTTTGATACCACTTGACAGAGAGAGATGGGTTTGAACTAATCACAAGTCAATGCCCATGGTCTACCTCTGGTACCAAAGGTATCTTACAGGATCACCAAGTAGATCTATAGGATCCCTCCTATGTAGAGATACCCTAATCCTAACCCCAGTCATCTATCTTGAAAAAATTTCAACTCTTTTGATGCAAGGAGAGGTGAAGAACTAGGGCCAATAGCACACCCAACTCTCCAAACCATCATGCAAGAGTTAACACAAAAGGAACACACAACAAAAAGAACAACAAATCATGGAGGAGAAGAGTAACACTTATTGAACAACAACTCATCAAATGATCAACATACATGCCCAAAAATAAGGCCTTCTGGGTTATGACTAGATACAAAAATACAATTCTTAGATCCATGATCATAAATAAGTTTGCATTTCTAGGCACGCATCCTCCTTCAATAACCCTCTTAGTTGTCTCTCTAATTCTCTTGACCCTAGTCCTGAAACTCAATCCTATGCCTCATTAAGTACTTGTGTAGCCATAGGTTGACCTATCACAAAACTATACCTTATATTAAATGTATGTACAACAATAAGTCAACTCATAACAAATAATGACTACCTATACAAAAACTAAATGTGAGTAAGATCAACTCAAACTAGAACCACACATAGACCACTCAGCAAGCAAAGACTTAACAAAAACATTAGGACTTGGAAATGACACAAGCTTGACATCTAAAGAGTCACTTAATATCGACTATGAACTCAACATCCTTTAATGCTTGACAACCATGGAAAACTCAACAACCAAAGGATCACCTGTCAACCAAGTGGATCACTCAATAACCAAAGGAATCACTCAAAAATAACTAAGAACTTGGCATGAACTAAATTCTCAACAATCACAAAAGCTTGGCTATGCAAGACATCATAACTTGGCACGAAGGAAAATTGAGAAAATGTAGGATAACAGTGCAATCTAGGATGCTCCAACATCAATCGAATAGGGTTGGAAGAAATGATTCTCCTGAATCATTGAGATGTTACAACCTAAGTTGAATCCAACTTAGATTGAGAAATCCATGAAGCATCTTCAATGGGTATGTTCTTCCACTTCACTAAATATTTATAGTAATCTTTTCCTCTTGTGCTCTTACCCAATATATATTCCACTTCTTGAATCTAATTCTTAGGATAACATTTTAACACAACATCATTATCTAACTCATGATACTTATATAAATCAGCAACATTGAATATAGGAGATATATCCATGTCATTAGGTAATTTGATGCAGGAGCATCCAGAGGTATAAGGGCAATCCTGTGTCACCCAAAAAAATGTACTTAGACTTAGTTTCTATTTTATGTCTTTGCATTTTTGGATACCCATTTGGCTCAAATAAAGGTTCCAACTCTCATAGTTCAACTATCAGTGCATTTAAAAATCCTGAAAAAATAGGAGCATGCAATTTGACCATCATTTTGGTGACCTAGAAGGTGTGACTTGGCCAGATGAATGTAATCGAGATTTAGAGCATTCTAGAAAAAGAATCAGGTCAAAAGGCCCCACAGTTTGAAAGTTATTGCAGTTTTTTGGGTTTTGGAGACCCCCTAAGAATGCTTCAGAGTCAGGTTTGGGGCATTAAATGACCTCGAAAAGGGTTGAAAAATGGGGGATGAGTGAAGCTTGTCCATATGGCTATAGAGCGCTTCGAGAGCTTTCCGAAAATGTAAACGGTTCATCAATCGGAGTTACGGTTCAAAAGTTATGCCTCCCGGAAGTTCGGCTACCGTTTCTGGATTCTTCTAGAATTGCACTGACTTCTAACGCAGCTTCTGGAACCTTCTATTTTGTTGGTGGATGCCTACTAGCACTTTCTAGAATGTACTCCTAGTCCTTAACCCTCCGGGGTCTATTTAAGGAGATTTCTGGCATTGTAAAAGGCAGTTCGGATTGGAGCTTGAGAGGAGGTGCTAAAAGGAGAAATATTCTCCAGATTTATGTTATTGTAAGCCCGCAGGGCATGTTTTGAGTTTATTTTCTCTGCACTGTTTGTACTAGCTTATTTTCTCAGTTAATATATTTCCCCTTTCTATTGTGTCTATTCTAGTTGTTGGGTTGTGTCCCCATCAAGTGGTATCAGAGCAGGTTTTCCTGAGTGTGTAGACAGAGCGCCGACTGTGAGGCAGTTTGCACCAGGACTGTGTGGTTGTGGGTTCAAGTTAGAAGATGCCTCCATGAAGAGAGCATGGTGGAAGGGCTAGAGCTATTGATCCTGAGGAGGTTAGAGCCCTCCAGAGACAGGTACAAGCATTGCAAGAGGAGCTTCGTAGAGGAGCAAACATTGTCGCAGATGACAATAGTGAGGATGACAATGAAGAGGAAGTAATGGAAGTTGACGGGGAAGTTCTGAATCCTGTAGAGGAAAGGATTTTTAGGGCCATTTCTAGGTTTGGGAAAAGACCTACAATTGAAGTGGGTATATTTTCGGGAAATTTGAAACCAGATGAGTTGATCGATTGGATCAATGAACTGGACGAATACTTTGAATATGAGGATATAAGGGACCTAGATAGGGTTAAGTTTGCAAAGGCAAAACTAAAAGGCCATGCCAAAATTTGGTGGCAAGAGATTCAACTGGAAAGACTTAGAAGAGGAAAGGAGAAGATCACAAGATGGGATCGCATGGTGGACAAATTGAAGAAGCAGTTCATTCCTGTGGACTATGAGCTTGATCTGTTTAAGAAGATGCATGGGTTAAAGCAAGCAGAAAGATCAGTCCAAGAATATACAGAGGAGTTTTATCGACTCCTGATTAGAGCGGGGCATGCGGAAGCAAATAAGGAGAAGGTTTCTCGTTATATTAGTGGGTTACGACCTAGCATCCAGGAAGAACTAAGTCTGGTAAGAATGACCAGCGTTGAAGAAGCATACCAGTTTGCCCTACGAGTTGAAGAGAAGCTGAGTAAAAGGTTTGAAGGAAGACAAAGAGGGCGAGGTCAAGGAGGAAGGGGAAGTGGTAGATCATCTGGAGGCCGCAATGAAACTCAAAAGAAAAATGAAGATGAGGGTACTAGCAGGAACCAGAGGAATGAGGGTTTCAACCGCTCCCGTGATCAAGATTTTGGAAATCAAAGAGGAAGAGGTAGAGGACGTGGGCAAGGAAGAGGAGGCTTCCGTGGTACCTGTTTCCATTGCAATGAAGAAGGTCATCATGCCTTTGAATGCCCTCAACGACAAGGAAGGACAGATAGGAGAGCTGAGGGCCAAGCTAGGGTTGCTCATGTGGATGAGGATGCACAATCATCACATTCAGAGGATGCAGAAAGAGGAGAGACCTTGGTAAATGAAAGAGTCCTACTAAGTGGTGAAAATGAACCAGGACAACGGAGGAGCTTGTTCCATACCAGATGCAAGTGTGAGGATAAATGTTGTAATGTGATCATTGATGGTGGTAGCACTGATAACTTGGTATCCGAAGAGATGGTCTCTAAGCTGAAGCTCAAGAGGGAGAAACATCCCCAACCCTATCGGATTTCTTGGGTAAAAGATGATCATAAGGTCCTGGTAAGTGAACGATGTTTAGTAAAATTCAAAATTGGGAGTTACCATGATGAAGTTCTTTGTGATGTTATTTCGATGGATGTTTGCCATCTATTGTTGGGTAGACCATGGCAGTTTGATAGACATGCAATACATGATGGACATGCAAACACATACTCTCTGACAAAGGATGGAGTTCGCCACAAATTGAAGCCCATGAAAAAGGAAGGTGAAAAGGTATGTAGCAGTGCTAGGATTTGTCTTGTTGATGGAAGGAAGTTTTTAGATGGCATGAAACATCAGCGCATGTGCTATGCTTTGATTCCTAGAAAAGATAAAGAAGGTAGTAGTGAAATACCATTTGAAGTTTCAGATTTACTAGGAGAATTTGGAGATATTATCTCTGATAATGTTCCAGATGGATTGCCACCAGTAAGGCAAATCAGTCATCAAATAGATCTGATTCCAGGAGCTAGTTTGCCTAACAAGGCTGCTCACAGGATGACTCCTACTGAAACAGAGGAGCTAAATAGATAGGTTCAGGAGCTGTTGAGGAAGGGCTTGATTCGAGAGAGCCTGAGTCCATGTGCAGTACCTGCAGTACTTGCACCAAAGAAGGATGGAGAGTGGAGGATGTGTACAGATTCTCGAGCTATAAATAGGATAACCATCAAGTACCGGTTTCCTTTACCAAGGATGGATGATCTTATGGACTGCTTGAGTGGAGCTCAGTACTTCACAAAGATAGATCTGAAGAGTGGCTATCATCAGATACGGATTCGAGAAGGAGATGAGTGGAAAACAGCCTTCAAGACCAAGGAGGGTCTTTATGAGTGGTTAGTCATGCCCTTTGGATTGACAAACGCCCCAAGCACCTTCATGCGGCTCATGAATGAGGTACTTAAGAAGTTCTTGGGAAAATTTGTTATTGTCTATTTGGATGATATTTTAATTTTCAGCAAGACTTTGGAAGAACATTTACTGCATATTCGTAGTGTCTTTGAAAGGCTAAGGGAAGAGAAATTGTTAATTAATCTAAAGAAGTGTGTCTTTGCAAAAAGGGAGTTAGTCTATTTGGGATTTGTTATATCACCTGAAGGTCTCAAAATGGATCCAGAAAAGGTAAAAGCCATCTTGGAATGGCCTACTCCAAGGTCTGCTACTGAGGTAAGATCATTTCATGGTCTAGTTAGTTTTTACAGAAAGTTTATTAAGAATTTCAGTGGCATATGTGCACCTCTAACTGATACAATAAGAGGGGATAGAAAAGAGTTCAAATGGACTGCAGCAGCTGCGAGAAGTTTTGAATTGCTGAAGAAGAAGGTGACTGAACAGCCTGTGTTGGCACTTCTAGATTTCAGAAAAGTATTCCAGGTGGACTGTGATGCTAGTGGTAGCACTATTGGGGTGGTATTAAGCCAAGAAGGTAAGCCTATTGCATATTTTAGTGAAAAATTGAATGATGCAAAGAAGAAGTATTCTGTTTATGATCAAGAGTTCTATGCGATAGTTCAGGCCTTAAAGAAATGGAGGCATTATTTGTTGCCAAAGGAATTTGTTTTGTATACTGATCATCAGGCATTACAGTACCTAAATAGCCAAGGTAAATTGAATCAGAGGCATAGGAAGTGGGTAGAATTCTTGCAGAGTTATACATTTGTGTTAAAGCATAGAAGTGGAAAATCTAATAGGGTTGCAGATGCATTAAGTAGGAGACAATTGTTGCTTACAACAATGCAGGTTGAAGTAGTTGGGTTTGATGAACTCAAGAATTTGTACCCTGAGGATCCTGATTTTGCTGAAGCATGGAAAGCTTGTAAAGAACCTGTTGCTGTAGATAGAACCAAGTGGTTAGACTATTTGATTCAGGATGGCATGTTGTTCAAAGGTAGTCAATTGTGCATTCCAAGGAGTTCCATGAGGGAAAATCTGATTAAGGAGAAACACAGTGGAGGGATGGCAGGACATTTTGGTCGGGATAAGACCATTGCCATTCTTAGAGAACATTATTTTTGGCCTCAAATTACATAGGATGTGAAGAAGTTTGTACAGAGTTGCCAGGTTTGTCAAGTGGCCAAGGGGTTTAGTCAAAATACTGGCCTATATCAGCCATTGCCTGTTACATCAAGGCCATGGGAGGACATAAGTATGGATTTTGTTCTTGGATTGCCAAGGACCCAAAGGGGTAATGACTCAGTATTCGTGGTGGTTGATAGGTTCTCCAAAATGGCACATTTCATTCCATGCCACAAAACTCATGATGTTGTCCATATTGCAGACTTGTTTTTCAAAGAGGTGGTGAGACTACATGGTCTTCCAAGGAGTATAGTTTCTGACCAAGATACTAAATTTGTGGGGTATTTCTGGAGGACATTGTGGAAGAAGTTGAGAACAGACTTGAAATTCAGTTCCACGCATCACCCACAGACTGATGGCCAAACAGAAGTGGTAAATAGAAGCTTGGGCAATTTGCTGAGATGTTTAGTTGGGGATAAGCCCAAGCGATGGGATTTGATTTTACCACAGGTAGAGTTTGCTTATAATAAATCTGTAAATAGGAGTACTGGAAAATCACCATTTCAAATTGTATATGGGAATAGCCCAAGGACTACACCAGAATTGAGGAAGATAGAACAAGGGGAGAGAACAAGTGCTGAAGCTGAGGATTTTGCTGAACACATCAAGCGTCTACATGAGGAGGTCCAAGCACACATTATCAAGATGAATCAAGAGTATAAAGCTAGGGCTGATCAAAGGAGAAGACATAAGGAATTCCAAGTAGGGGATCTGTCATGGTGCACTTACGAAAAGAAAGATTTCCAGTTGGTACTTACAACAAGTTGAAAATGAAGAAATTTGGTCCTTGCAAAATTTTGAAGAAACATAACTCAGGAAATGCATATGAGGTTGAGCTGCCAGATGGTATTCACATTTCTCCCATTTTCAACATTGCAGATTTGACAGAGTATCATGATGATGGTACTGATGAGGAGCTGGTTTTAGAGCCATGTCCAATTCCTGCTTCTAAGAAGGAGGAGATAGAAGACATTCTAGATCATCGTGTGGGTAGGAGTACCAGAAACAGGCAGTATGAAGAGTATTTGGTCAAATGGAAAGGACGACCGATCAAAGACTCAACTTGGATTTCAGCAGCTGAGGTTTCCCATTTGGGATTTCCTCTACCATCCATAAAGTGACAGGGTCACTTTTCAATCTACCCTGGGTGTCTGATGCAGGAGCATCCAGAGGTATAAGGGCAATCCTGTGTCACCCAAAAAAATGTACTTAGACTTAGTTTCTATTTTATGTCTTTGCATTTTTGGATACCCATTTGGCTCAAATAAAGGTTCCAACTCTCATAGTTCAACTATCAGTGCATTTAAAAATCCTGAAAAAATAGGAGCATGCAATTTGACCATCATTTTGGTGACCTAGAAGGTGTGACTTGGCCAGATGAATGTAATTGAGATTTAGAGCATTCCAGAAAAAGAATCAGGTCAAAAGGCCCCACGGTTTGAAAGTTATTGCAGTTTTTCGGGTTTTGGAGACCCCCTAAGAATGCTTCAGAGTCAGGTTTGGGGCATTAAATGACCTCGAAAAGGGTCAAAAAATGGGGGATGAGTGAAGCTGGTCCATAGGGCTATAGAGCACTTTGAGAGCTTTCCGAAAATGTAAACGGTTCGTCAATCAGAGTTACGGTTCAAAAGTTATGCCTCCCGGAAGTTCGGCTACCATTTCTGGATTCTTCTAGAATTGCACCGACTTCTAACGCAGCTTCCGGAACCTTTTATTTTGTCGGTAGATGCCTACTAGCACTTTCTAGAATGTACTCCTAGTCCTTAACCCTCCGGGGTCTATTTAAGGAGATTTCTGGCATTGTAAAAGGCAGTTCGGATTGGAGCTTGAGAGGAGGTGCTAAAAGGAGAAATATTCTCTAGATTTATGTTATTGTAAGCCCGCAGGGCATGTTTTGAGTTTATTTTCTCTGCACTGTTTGTACCAGCTTATTTTCTCAGTTAATATATTTCCCCTTTCTATTGTGTCTATTCTGGTTGTTGGGTTGTGTCCCCATCATAATTCAACTTCATAAGCATTTCCACTGTTAAACTTCTTCAAGATCTTACAAGATCTAAACTTCTTCATCTTCAACTTACTCTATGTTCTAACATAAAATCTTCCTTTCTTCAAATAAGCCATCACCTCATCACCACCTTCAAAAACATGATTTCTTCTAGACTTATTGACATTCTCCTTATACTTCTAATTACTTTGTTCTATCCTCAACTTCACTTCTGTATGAAAAGATTCCATAAAATCAAAAAATTCTTCTCTAACAACACTTCTCTTTTCTTTACTAGCAAGATTCCTCAAATCCAATACTCCTCTAGGCTACACTCTAGTAACAATCTCAAAAGGTGTTTTTTCTGTACTCATATTCATAGAATTAATATATGCAAACTTAGCTTGTGCTAACACCACTTCCCAATTATTTGGCTTATCTCCCACTAAACATCTCAACAAATTACCCAAGCTTCTATTCACAACCTCTTTCTATCCATCTATCCATGTGTAGAATGTAGAACTAAATTTCAACTTAGTACCCATTTTCTTCCACAAAGTCTTCCAGAAAAAACCAACAAACTTACTATCTCTATCAGAAATAATACTTCTTGGTAATCCATGCAATCTCACAATCTCTTTAAAGAAAAGTTCAATAACATGCTCAACATTTGATGTCTTCTTACAAGGTATGAAATTATCCATCATATAAAATCTATCCACAACAACAAATATAGAATCATAACCCTTCACTGTCTTAGGCAATCCAAGAACAAAATCCATACTAATGTCACTCCGAGGTTTCTCACAAACAACAATAGTCATATACAAACTAGTATTCTGACTTACTCCTTTTGCAACTTGACAAACTCCATAATTCTTCACAAATGTTTGAACATGCTTATACATTTGTGACCAATAATACTTCTCTTTCAAAAAACTTAATGTCTTATCCATTCCAAAATGTCTACCCAATCCACCACTATGCTTTTCCTGATCAAATTCAACATCATAAGACTTCTAGGAATAGACAATTGAATTCTTTTAAACAACATACCTTCTTCAATGAAATGCTCATCATACTTACTTATGTGATCTATCAAAATTGGTGCTTTGGACTCTCTCCATGCCTCAAAAAAATCATGGTAAGTATCATACAACTCTTTCATTTCATTAAAACTAAGAACTTCAACCTTCATCTCAGTCAATAAAGAATGTCTTTTGCTCAATACATTAACAACTCTATTAATAACTCCACTCTTATGCTTGATCACAAATGTAAAACTCTACAAGTATCAGCCCACTTCATATGACTCTGATTCAATTTAGTTGACTTCCCAAGTATTTTAAATCTTTATTATCAATATACAACACAAACTCCTTGGGAATCAAATAATGTCTCCACTTCTTCAAGGCTTAAACAATAGAATAAAACTCTTGATCATACACAAAATACTTCCTTTTAGCATCATTCAACATTTTACTAAAGAAAGCTATACGTTTACCTACTTGACTTAATACATCTCCTATTGCACTACCACTAGCATTACATTCAACTTGAAATACCTTATTGAAACTAGGTAAAGCCCATATAGGTAACTCATCAACCTTTTTTTTTGAAGTCTCAAAACTCGTATTAGATCCATGCGTCCATTTGAATTCCTTTCTAACTCTTCCCATTTTCTCAGGCATAGTATTACAAATAGAACTAAAATTTTTTATGAACTTTTTGTAAAAACTAGCCAAACCATTAAATGATCTTACCTCACCCACATTCTTAGGTGTAGGCCATTCTAAAATTTCTTTTACCTTCTTAGGATCCATCTTCAAACCGTTAGCTAAAATCACAAATCCCAAATACACAATCTCCTTTTGCATAAAAGAACAATTCCTCAGATTAAGCATCAACTTGTCCTCTTTCAATCTCTACAATACTTCTCTAACATGATCAATATATTCTCCCTTAGTCTTACTAAATATCAAAATGTCATCCAAATAAACAATAAAAAACTTACAATGAATCTTTTCAAAACTTCATTCATCAACCTAATGAAAGTAATAGGTGCATTAGTCAAACCAAAATGCATAACCAACAATTCATGCATACCATCTTTTGTCTTGAAAGAAGTCTTACATTCATCACCTTTTTTGATTTTGATGTAATGATAGCAACTCTTTAAATCAATCTTGGTAAAATATTTTGCTCCACTCAAACAATCCACTATGCCATCCATCCTTAACATAGGACACCTATATTTCACTGTGATCTTGTTAATAGCTTTGGAATCAATACACATTCTCCTATCTTTTTAGGTGTCAATATAGTAGGTACAATAGATGGACTCAAATTTTCTCTAATTGAACCTTTCTCCAACAACTCATACATTTATCTATTAGGTTCTTCATTCTCTATAGGTGTCAATCTTTATGATGCTTTTTAAAGAAAACTAGCTCTAGCAATTAGATCCGTACAATGGCTTATACTTCTCATTGGAGGTAAACCACCAGGAATATCCTTTGCAACAATTTATTTTTAATCATTCAAAAATTCAACAATTTCTTCTAGTACTTGGTCAATACTATCATATGTCACTCGGTCCTTACTATCAAAACTTGGTCCTCTAGGAATTATAGCAAAACAAACTTGGTTCCTTGTCATTTCCTTTTCAAATTGTTTCCCATTAACCATCCAAACTTTTATTGTAATAAAATTAACCTGATCTAGAATTTCAATCAATGGCAACAATATTTGTTTCTTCTCCTTAACCTGAAGAGTGTATTGATTCAATCTTCCATCATATATAGCATATCTATCATATTGTCAAGGTCTACCTAATAGAATATTACAATAATCCATAGGCATAATATCACACAAATTCATCAAAGTAATGTCCAATCTTGAACTTCACAAGGAATTTAGGGTACTTAAGCCTCTACAACTACAACTTTGTAACTAACTCTTTTGATGCCAAATTTGTAGAGCTTCCACTGTCAATGATTACCTTGCAACATTTTTTGGCCATCTTACATCTGGTTTTGAAAAGACTTCTCCTAAGGATAGGTTCCTCATCACTTCCCTTATTACATAATGTTCTTCTCACCATTAGATTTTATCTAGCCTTGGGTCCACTTGGTGAACACCTAGTGTTTCCTTAAATCAAAACATTTATGTTAGCTTTCTCACTTTTAGAAGATTTACATTCAAAAGATCTATGCCCTTTTTTACCACATCTGAAACAATTACCATGAAAACCACATCTAGGATAAGAATTAACTCTTCCTTGATAAGTATTAGTACCTCCTTAGTAAGAATTACCACCTTTCCATTTGGTCTTGTTGTTTTCATCACTCTTCCATTCATATTTTCCCTTGTCTTGCACAAAATTGTCAAATCTACCACCTTCTCCATAGGATCTACCTCTACCTCTTTGTCTTTTTTCATGCTTCTTGGTTAAGACCTCCTCATCTTTCAAGGCATATTGATATGCTTTCTCCACACTTACCAACTTTAAAATAATTTTTTCATCTTCAATTGCAGACCTCAATCCATTTATGTACCTTGCAATTTTCTCAACATCATCATCCATATGTCCAGATCTAATTTTCAAACTATAGAATTTCTTAGTATACTCTTTCACACTCATGGTTTGCATCTTTATCAACAAGCTAACTTGGTAATTAGCAGGGAGAAATTTTTTCTTCACTTTTTTAACCATCTTCACCCAAGTTTTGATTATTTCCTTTCCTCTCCTTTTTCTATTAGTTTTAAAATGCTCCCACCATAGTGAGGCATGCCCTTTTGGCCTAGTAACTATAATCTTCATCTTCCTAGTAACTTCTCCATTTTAGATATCTAATGTACAACACAACATTGGTATACAATTTTCCTTCATAAGGAACTGGGCTTTGAAATTTCCAAAGACAACACTCTCAACAATTTTGCTTCATCTTGATCTTCTTTAGGTTCTAGATTAGGGTTTGGTGCTACTACTTCATGATCACTTACATCATCAAGATGTGCTACTCTCCACTGGGTTGTCTCCATAGCATCTAATCTAGTTGCAATTTATTTGAATGTATCTAATATTACATTATTTTCATTTCCTCTACCTCGACCATATTAAAAAATAGGTTCCTACAAGATTATAACCTCCTAAAAGTTGTAGGTCAAATCCTTAGATCTACTACCCCACAAAAAAATTCAATTAAGGTTCTACATAATCATATCTCCACAAGGATACACGTTAGGCTCTGATACCACCTAATGCAAGGAGGGGTGAAGAACTAGGGCCAACAAAACACCCATCTCTCCAAACCACCATGAAAGAGTTAACACAATAGGAACACAGAACACAAAGAAAAACAACTCATGGTGGAGAATCTATAAACACTTATTGATTCATCAAATGATCAACATACATGCCCAATAGTAAGGCCTTCTTGGTTACAACTAGATACAAAAATACAATTATCAGATCCATGATCATACATAAGTTCACATTTCTAGGCACATATCCTCCTTCAATAACCCTCTGAGTTCTCTCTCTAAGTCTCTTGCCCCTCCTTCTCCAAAAACTCAATCCTAGGCCTCCTTAAGTACTTGTGCAGTCACAAGTTAGCCTATCAAAAAATTGAACCTTACATTAAATGTATGTAAAGCCATAAGTTGGCTCACAATAAATATTAAATACCTATACCAAAATTAAATATGAGCAAGGTTAGCCCAAACTAGAACAAGACACAGACCACTCAGCAAATGAAGATTTTACAAAAACACTTACACTTGGCAACCACATGAGCTTGGCATCCAAATAGTCACTCCGCAACAACAATAAACTTGACATCCTTAAAGATTGAGTAACCATAGAGAAATTTACAATGAAAGGATCACTTGGAAACCAAAGGAATCACTCAACAACAAAAGGAATCACTCGACAACAACTAAGAACTTGGCATTAACTAAACTATTGGCAATCACAAAAACTCAATAATGCAAGACATTGCAACTTGATAGGAAGAAAAAATAAGAACATGTAGGATATCAATGCAACCTAGGATGCTTCTATATCATCTTTCTATCTACTAGATTCTCATCCTAGGTGGAGAACACTCTAGGCTTCCAACTAAACTAGGCCTTCCTAGGCAAGTTCTTGTACAATAGTTGTAGGGTCATGCAGATAATTAAAAGTGTTTCAACACCTCCCTTTCATGGCATAAATTATCCTAGAAATTAGGGATTTCTTCAGTTTTCTTCACTAAGTAATTCAATGTGTCTTCATAGACCCCCATTAATATTATGAGAACTAAATGATTTCCAATTTTTTAAACCTCCACACTATCGTATTATACCTTTGCTAAGATTGAGGGTTTTCAAGGGTTTTTAGACCTTTATAAGACCAGTCTGTTGTTTGGACTAAATAGATTCTTTAAATAATTGACAGAAACCTATCCTTCTTTACAAAGGACCTTATCTTACTCCCCATTCAATCTTTATGTTCACTCTTCTAGCAATCTCCAAAACCCTACTATCTTGGAACTCTGTAATGTCAAATTATCCTAGCTAGGCATGCTTTGGCTAACATAGGGCAAGAGCTCAAAATTTCTTCCCCAAATTTTGAGGGTCCTTCCTTTTCCCAAGAGGTGGTACATAGAGTACACTCACTATCCCCAAGAGGCCATATTATTTCCATAGTGGGGTAGTGAGTTACATCTCTTTGAAAACCAACTGCTTTGAATAAGACAACAAGCTGACAATAAAGAAAAGAATTTACAAACAATGAAAAATGAATCAAACACACCTACTATACCAAAAACAAAAATTCTTTAAAAAGTATATCTATAGTGCTAAAGTGATATAGAAACAAAAATAACTCTCAAAAGCTTTCATTACTCTCAAATTTATCTTCTTACAGTCAAAAACCAACATTCGAGTATGTAGTCTGTACACTGACACAACCAAGCAAGAACTTTAGGGTTTTAGAAGTTTAAATATGTTCCCTTACATGTTTCTCCTTCCCATTTAGGGCTTCCATTGACTTCCATCATGTTTGGAAGGATTCTTGTAACATGACCAACTACTTTTTGTAGAATTGCAAGTTTTCTTGCATTGCAAATATTTCTTATTTGCAATTTTTTGACATCTTCTACTTGCTAATTTGGCCATCCCTTGGCTTTTCCATGCTAGAGACCCTTACCTATGATAGAGGCCTATCCTATGTCATTTATTGCTTCATGGAAAATAATTCCTTGAATCTAATGACATTTTATGACTTCCCATCCCCCTAGTTAATGTTGCCCAAACACAACTAGGTCCTTAGACCTTTATTCTACTTACAAAAGTTCTCTTGGAGCACATCACTACAAAATTGAAAATGGTGAGGGCCCTACATTTCAAAGTTCCTCTGAACCAAGAGGGGTGAATAAATTTCCACAAGAACAAATCTCAGATCACCTAGATGTCAAAACATAAAATCTAATTAAATTGTATTCTATTGTTACTTAGCAAGCACACAAGCACTTAGTTAACACTATTCAAATATTACAACTCATCAAGCATTGAAAATTAACTATAACTTGGCAATAAATTTTTATACTAATCTTAATGTGAATAAATTTGATTAACCTTAAATTTAACTTAGTTGCACATACATAAAAGAAATAGCATGAACATAAGTGACACAAATATTTAACGTGGAAACCCAATTTGCAAAAAAAACACCAATTGCAACTAGTTACTAATTTCATTCTTTTGAAGTAAATCCTATTAGGATCTAACCCTATTAAAGGTAACAAAACACACTATTAGGTGTGACCCTATTAGAAAATTTAATCACCCCATTAGGAGTGGTCTTGTTAGAGGTCTTCAAGAAACTTCAAATAAAATTGCCACCTTGTTAGAGGATTTACAACTAGTTGTTAAGACAACTCCGTTAAGAGATTTAGATCACTACTACAATGGTTAGAAAGTAACAATATGAAGATTTGATTTCTAATGCAGCTTAATTTCTCATTACAAATCTCAATTTTGGATTTAATATTTGATGCTTCCTAATCAAATGTATCTTTGCAACTCCACAAGGACACTCTTCTTATTCTTCAAACTCACTTCCTCTAAGCATCTTCAAATATTCTATTACTTGCACACATTCAATCCTCAACCTGACCTTATATTTATATATTACACATTGTCATGTTCACTTCAATACAACTTAGAATACTTAATATTCATCTCCTTAGTTTTCTAAAGCCAACAAACAAATCAATTGAACTCAATATTTCAAAACAAGAAATTCCTACATTACTCAACCCTTCATAGAGAATTGTAAGGAAACTTGCAAGAAAAAATATAACCCATAATAGATCTCAAATAAATATGTAACTGAAATCCACATGCAAGAGAATAGACATCATACCCAAAAAATGTGACACAAGATATACACTTGAAAACTCTTGTTGAGGGAAAAACCCAACCTCCATGTATTATTTAACAATAAACATCATTGTAATACAACTATAGAAGCCTTCAAAACAAGAGCCACAACCAATAAATTTGTGTGAAAAAGCATGAATTGACACATCCCATGCCATTCTTTCAACCTTCACAAATGGTCCCTTGACTTACATACCAAGCCTTGTCTTGCGCAACTCTCACCTTTTCTATTTTTCCTTCTTTTTTCTCAATCTACAAAGACTACCCTTGTGGCTACTTATATAGTGATAAGTCCCACAAAACCACCAAGTGGTATTATATAAACCATGTGCTACCTAACCCATTGACAACACATTTAATATTGAAAATTTAATTCTTTTCCCTAATATTAAATAATTACATGAAATTTTATCACAATGTTACAATACAACTCATCAAGTATATCCCATGGGAATCCTTACATATTGCATGTCCATCTAGGTGTAACATTACATAATAAAAAAACATAATACAATATAATAATATTATGCAATGTGTGCAACATCCATTATCTCAATAATCTCCCACTTGTTGTATATATTAGATAGGGTCAATCTATAGCCACATAAATGAACAAGGGAACAATCCCTCATAACACATCCACCATCATGGATCAAAGTACACCTAGTGTTCTATCCTATTACCCACAACAAAATCAATGTATCTAGCATCTCAAACATGAATCATGTCACCTCCTATTATGCCACTACCACTGGACATACATAGAAGCCATCCAAAGAGAAAGCCACCCAACATGTCACATTAGAAGATCATCAAATCCTGTACCAACTGAAATGCCAGAAACAAAAAACCTAATCCAAAGGTAATCACATGAATCTGTAGCTGTCAAAAATTTCATAGCTAAAATAGAACCCACAACAAATGCAAAATCCATGCAACTATCCATACCTCCAAAGATATACCAAGTGAATCTCACATCATCAACATATCCAATCTGTAACCTACAATCAAAATCCTCAAGAGAAAAACTTGCCACATATATACTAAGAAGCTCCCACTACAAAAGGTAACATCAAATCTAAAATCAATCTACTCACAAGATCTCAAAGAAGTGAATCCATGTAGTATCAAGGATATCCACAGCACATATATAAACTAATAACCTGCAAGAACAACTCTCATAACCAATCTCCAATGCTCTTGCAAGTTCTCCACAACCAATAAAGGGAAGAGATAAAGAAATAACCATGTCATCTCTCACATGACATACATTAGCACAAACTAGTGATCACAATCTTTAACCAGTCTCAAATCCAACGTAAGAAAAATTGAACATCCAAGAAGGTAGCCAAGATCAAAGAGAAACCATACAAATCATAACATGTATCATGTCCTTCTACATGTACACCTCTAGATGTAAACTATGTAACTATGATCTCCTCCACAAAATCCTAATAAGAAGCCTCAACAACACCAAAACCATACCATATAACTAATCATGGATATAAGCCTCTCACATGAAGATGAAACTCATAAACCATTCTTAACTCAAGGAATAACCATTTCTAAATGAAGGAATATTCCCAATATAAAACCATCTCCCAAACTCAACCAGCATAACATTACATCGAAATGGAGATAACCAATGTTAAACCATCTCTCAAATGAATCCTCTAGAACTAAATCATGTACCATAGCTCAAGATCCATATCCATGAAAGATAAGCATAAATATAATGCACCTGAGAGAAACAATGGGCTATACCTCTCAAGTAGCAAACCACTGAGTAGACCAAGAGTGGGGAATGAGAATGCTCATCAAGTTATCTAAGTCTCCAACCAAAACTCATCTAAGAACAATTTTCTCTCAAGTCTATATTAGTTGAATGCCCCTCAGACTCTCTTGTTGAAACCATCAACTATCCCAACAAATGCTTCTCTAATCCAAGAGAAATCAACATCACAAATGTCTCTAAGTATCCATGAGCACCTATAACCAATCAATCCATGCCAATTCCAAATTATGATCAATGTACTCAATACCAAGAAACTAAACCAAGATCAATGTTAAAGTTCCAGCCATGGCCATAGGAACATAAACTTGATAACATGATCTTAACCATCTCAACCAAAGAGATAACATGCTCCATATGAACATACCATAACATATAAAAACTCTAAATAAATATCAAGAGTATACCGTGACATAAAAAATGAAATCATCCTAATTCCAAGGATAACATGTTAAATAAAAGAATAAACTACACCTTTACCAAGAACCCCATTAGTTCTCAAGATCCAACCATCTCCACACACCATGAACAAAACCATCTCCACATACCATGAAGAATTATCTCCACACACCATGAAGATAACCAAGAACCCCATGAGTCCTCAAGATCTAACCATCTTCACATACCATGAAGATAACCAAGTGCACCATGCAAATGTCAAAGATGCTTCTGTAGCAATAGGATCTAAGACAAATCTTCAACATTTGCAAAAATTTAATAAATATATCAATGCCAAAAAATCTCACTCAACCATGGTATCGAGTCATCCATGGCATAATATAATCCATCTCCTACATGAATACCCTTTAGGTCTACACTCACACAACTAAACTTGTAGTACCAAGTGAAACCAAGATCTCCAAACCATGAAGATATAAACCAAACTAGGATCTTATCCTACACTATGACCTCATCATTGTCATAAGCTCCCACTAAACTATGTATCCATGACATCATGATAAAAAACCATCATCTAACCATAAGAATCAAACAAGGCATAAAACCACTAAAGAACTCAAAGTGCACATCATGAGCTCCTCAAAAGAAACCAAATACCCATGATCCTCAACCAAGAAGATATACTACCATAACCAAACCAAGAATCCAAACCAATGAACATAAAGGATGTACCTATATATCTAATCATGTCATGCAAAAAAAATCATGGTAACATGATCACATCCATGAATTGGGCATCTAACTCTTAAAGTGTCCAACCTGTCAGCATGAAATAGTCAACCATAGTTCTCCACCATGACTCTACCTAGTAACAACATCTCATCCCTTCTACATGGAAAAAAAAATCAAATCATGTGAATTAGGGCATAGACAACCCAAATTTAATCCACCAATCTGAATATGCACCAATAATGAGAGTTCAATGGGCAAAAATAATAGATAGCCAAGTTATAAATGCAACTTTTAAGTATAGACAACTTACAACACTACAGAGCTTGTAGACCCAACAAGTCATCATACATATCCAAACCAAACATTGATAACCATATCATCATTAGACCAATTTGAAATATGAACTGAGTATATAATGGCATCAAATCTTAAATCTCAAAACATATAATGTCATAAACTCATAATGCTACCATAGTCAATATATACCATAAATTGTTTAGATTAATATATCACCAAATAAATCATGCCAAACTTGCACCAAATCTAAACCAATGTGTAGAACTTCTCCAAGAGCTTTTTTTGACTACTCAAAGTCCAAAACCTAACTCCATATGCCCAAGTTATGCTCTAATCTATGCTCAAAATAAAAAACATTTACTTTTCAATCTCTTAAAACATGAAAAAATTTCAAAATGACAAAACCAAACCTACACCAAGTTTTAGTGTTCTAAATTAGCTTTCCAACACCTATAAGAAGTATAAAATCGGATATCCTAACAGAAAGTTATGGCCATTTTACTAAGACAATCTTTTAACCATTTTCACTACAATTTTTTTTTAGTGACCAAAAGTTTGATATGATTAAATTTGATGGCCATCATGGGTTGAAACTAAAAAAATCTTTCATTTCATATAAACATGGCCAAACTAGGGCATATATTATATCAAAATTTATGGAAACATCAACCTAGATCCAATGGCGAGGTTTGTTTTTATTCAAGAGGTCATTTCTGCAAACTCCCCCTAAAAAAATCATTTAAATGAAACATCCAAAAAATCCATTTCATCCAATAACTTCACATGTCCAAAATCTACCAATATCGCATGATAACACCAAACAAAAAATCCTTTGATCTAAAATAATCAACTCATATATCATGTCCTTTCTTTTATCTTCTCATCATTTCTCATGGATTCAATCTAGGGTTACAATAATAAAACCATAGCTCTAATACCATTTGTAAGGAAACTTGCAAGAAACAATATAATCATTTCTACATAACCCATAATAGATCTGAAATAAATATGCAATTGAAATCCACATGTAAGAGAATAGACAACATATGCACAAAAATGTGACAATATACCATGGGAAACCATCATTGAGGGAAAAACCTAGCCTCCAAAGGTAACCATCTCCATGTATTGTTCAGCAATAACCACCATTGCAATATAACCATGGAAGCCTTCAAAGCCATAACCACAACAGAGCAATCTATGTGAGCAAGCATGAATCCACACATCCCATGCCATGCTTCCAAACTTCACAAAAGTTCCCTTCGCTAACATATCAAGCCTTGTCCTACTTGACTCTTGGCTTTTCCTTTTTGCCTTCTTTCTTCTCACTCTACAATAACTACCCTTGCGGTTGTTAATATAGTAGCAAGTCACATAAAACCACAAAGTGGTATTACATAAACCATGTGCTACATAACCCATTGACCCACATTTAATATTGTAAATTTAATTCTTTTCCCTGATATTAAATAATTACATAAAATATTATCACAATGTTATAATACAACTCCTTAGGTATATCCCATGGAAATCTTTACATATTTCACGTCCATCTAGGTGCAATATTACTTAATAAAATTAAATTATACATTATAATGATATGTAAGGTGTGCAACACCCATTATCTCAACAAGAACTACACACTACACCCACAAAATAAAGTGCTAAAAAAGTATTATACTTCTCAATAGGTTTTCATATTTGTTCACATATTCATGGATTCAGCTACAAGTATAGAGGATGAGATGAAGATATTGAGGGAGTATGATTTTTACATTAGTGATGATTGATCACATTCTATAGAGTTTGTACATGGTTGTTTTCAATTATTTTATGGGGATTTGGATAAATGGGGCATACCATATTGCCAACACATTATTTGGTTAGAAAATTGCACATCTTAATTGAAGAATTTATAGATGTTCTATTGGTTAAGAAAATGTACAGGTTGTCTAGAATTCAATATATGTGGAGTTTCATAAAATTTTGACATGGAAAGGGAAAGCACGATGGTGTAGGTGCTATTAATAATTGGCTATATGTAGTGACATAATTGTTTTCATTAATGAAAACACATGATTTACATGTTGTAGAAAACCTTAGAAACAAAGATACTTAGATTTTGGTAAACAAAAAATTGTCTGAGTATGAAACTGGTTTATAATAGTGTATTTTTTGACGTATAACTTTTTTACATGATGTTATCTATGAGAGAGAGGTTAGATAGAAATAATATGCATGTTGTTGATGATGTGTATAACCTCATACATAAATATGGACTATATAAAAATGAGATAGGCATGACTTAGTAGTGAACATAACAACATAATTAAAGGTAACATAATTATTTTATTTACAGAATAATTACTTGACCAATTATGGATGACATCCTAGATGTGTACTCTAAGTTGGAAAAGTGTATTGAGATCCTATCCAACCTAGCAGAAATTTTTGAAAAGGTGCATGGTATTTATGAAAAGACATCTAGTGACCTCATGTGTGAAGTGATAAGTGAATTATGTGATTGAGTGTGAAGTAATTTTCTATGCAAATGTGAAGTTTTGTATCATACGTAGAAGTAATCTTGTGATCTAAGATTGAGATAAGGTTAGAGATCAACTAAAAAGAAGGTACAAAATTTATATACTTGAAGATTAATTACTTGTTTTAGTAGTGAGTTCTTCTTGTAATTGGAAGTGCATGTTTGGGCAGTGAGCTATTCTTGCATCCATTGTACTACAACTCCTAACATGGTTGGAATCTCTTAAAAGGTATTGAAAGTCTCCTAACAAGGACTCAAACATAATCAATGATTTTATAGACTCCTACTAGGGTCCATCCTATAACAAGGAACATTTATATTAGCACATCATCTAGTGGGTATCATCCCCACTACGATTCTCCCTTAGTTAAGTTTTCCCTAGTTAACAAAATATTGTGTTATGAGTTCTCTTTATGCATGTTTATTATTATTGTTTAGTATTAATTATTTACTTTCATATGCATGGTTCAATGTAATAAATAATATCCATTTGGTGACAAAAGTTTATAGAATACTAATTCACCACCCCCCACCCTCTTAGTATGTTGTATTTCTAATGATTTCTATCATCGCACAATTACTCAAAGGAGGCTTAACAACGTGAGTAACATCCCTATGGATATGGAATAGTTGATAAAAAAATTTGAAGAGGAACTTGAACAAATTGATCTCCTAATTGAAGAAAGAGATAAGCTAAAAGATAGATATGAAGACTCCAAAGTATACATTAGACTATTGATGGATAGGATCGAATATCTCAAATTGAATCTACTAAATTTGAAAATGGTGATGATGAATTCTCAAAACTAAAAGGCTTGATGAATCAATATCAGTAAAAAGACCTACCTATGATAAGACTAGTCTCGGTTATCTATTTAACATGTTTATGAAGAAACTTGAAAGTGGATCTAATCTAAAAGAAAAATATAAATATGATAATAAAACTGAATCTAGTAAATCTTCTAATAAATCAAAAGAAGTTTAACAAGAGAAAGAAATTATGAAATTGAATAAACATAAGAAAGTGGAATGTCCTAAGGAAACCAAATATTAATTTAGAGGTAAGTGTTGTTCATGCAATGAAATTTGTCATATGAAAAGAGATTGTACAAATAAGTCTGTTAATCATGTTATGAAATTTTACTATCATCAGTGTCATGGTATTGGTCATAGTGCATTTGATTATAGGAAACCTAAATTTGATAATGATAGAAGAAATGGTAGAATATTTAGAAATACTAACACTATAGATTGAAGAATATCTAATGAGAGGACATCAAGAGAAAGTAGACCTTATGAAGAAAGAAAGTAGATCGTGTGATATAAGAGTAACAACTTTGCACCCATAGCCCATAATTGTCAAGCACCTATTGATTACCAGAATCCTAGAAGTTGAACTTTAGACATACAACAAAGTACTGCAAAATGGAAAGAAACAAAAATTGAAGAAAGTTCAAAAATGATAGAAGGAATCATGAAAGTAACTCTAGAATAGCGTAAGACAATGAAGATCAAAAAAATGTAGTTAGTGAGCTTGAAGAAAAAATCGATGAGGCATTTATAAAAGGATTAAATATTATTGTAGAAATGTTAGATGATGCTGAGACATGAAAATTGAAGTCAGCAATTGAGTTTGATTCAACCAAGATGAATTAAGCTTGTTGATACCACTAGAATTGGAAATTTCATTTATAGATCAAGCCATGCATAAGAAGGCTGAGAGAAGATGTATCTAAATGAGTTTACATTAAATATTTAGAGCTTATCAAAACAAGTCGTGAAAGAAATAAAACTTACAATTATAGAAGAGAAAGTTTATTCTATGATAGAAGATGAAATCCATGTTCTCATAGAAAATTTTGTGGAGTGAAGTTTTGTGGAGCATTATCATGATGAAAGGAAGCTATAGTGAATCTTGATTAACATTTGAAGATCAAATAGATAATCTTGAGTAGATATTTATTTTAGAATGAAATTAATAAAGTATTTTTTGATAAAGTATGCAATTAATGCAAGTTCTAGCTGGATAAATAGAGTAAAAACTTGATTATATCCACATTGCAATCTTAAAAGCTTAGAGCACTCAAAAGTGAATTGACAATGTGATTTTGAGAAAAACACTACGTTTAAAAAGGTATTTATCATTTTTGCACAGAAATTCTTCGATAAATATCTATTTGGTGTAAACATGGATATGTATGTAGTTCAAAATGTTGACAATGTTGAGAGACCCAAATTAAAGGTTGTTCCTATGAAACCCTCAGAGGAAAATTGAAATCTAGCTTTATCAACCACTCCGAACAATGTAGTTTACTTGGAAGATGTAGGAAGCTACTTGTCTAGTAAATTTGAAAATATGGGAGGAAAATTTTTGAACAAAGATATGGAAATTTTTTTCAATCATGACATAACTGTTAAGCCTAAATATGAGCATTTGAAGAATTTAGACTTACTTAGATATTACTTTTATTGCGAACTTGATACCAAAGAGTGGAGTCAGATTATATTAAGTAGAATTCATAATGGAAAGATTTAGATGGGAGAAGATGTAGTTGACATTTTGATTGACCTTATTCATGAGGTTACTAGTGTTAGCAAACAAGGAAATGTACTTATTGGTGAGAAATTAGTTAAGAAAAAAGGTTGAAAGTGATACTAAGGCAGTTTATAATGGTATGACAATGGTGATCAACACATCAAAGAGCATGATGTAAGATTCATGAGAAGAATCATTGAATATTTTATTTGTGCAAGTCCCAAGAGTGATGAGTTGTTAGTAGGCTCTATTTGCATAGCCTTCAAGATTTGTGTTGAAAAGGAACAAGTGAATTTAAGTGAGATTCTGAGAGTACAACTCCTTGAGAATTTAGAGAAGATTAAAAGAACTAAGAAAGATTTATTCAAATTCTAATCTCTAATTAATCATGTCTTATTTCATGTACTTAAGAGATTTCCATTTTTATCAATCATAGAGATTATGAGTAGTGAGAGATGCACTATGGCTAACATAACAAATGTATGTAGAAGGCATCTTATAGAGAAAATCTTGGATAGTGGTAATTCAATCATGAGGACATTTTAGAATGAGATGAAATAGAGATTTAGAATTGCACCTACAATTGTTGATAGATTTAAGAAAGATATATGTTTTATGGTGGATATAGAAGTAACCTATATTGAAGTGGTAGAACCTCAAGAAAAATTTCTTGAGTCCTTGGTTTATGAGTTAAGTGATGATGTAGCTATTGGTTATATTGATTTAATGTTGAAATCATAATAAATTGAGCATATTATAGATTTGGAACATATAAGGAGATAACTTAGTTAGCATATCAAGCATCATTAGGGAAAGTGTCTCATAAGAAGGTTGCAAGTATAATGAATGTTAGGATAAAACCACAGACAGAAATAAACAACTACATGAAAATATAACCAATAAAAAAAAAAAAATAGATCTCACAGAAATGAACACAAGGCACCAAGATTTAATCTGGTTCACCCAATCCCTTGGCTATGTCCAGCAAATAGCAAGTTCGATCTTATTACAATCTAGTGATTACAACCTAATTACAATTCGTAATCCCTTCCAACTCAATACCACCACAAGAAGAAATTTTGCATCACACTATATTACAATCCCTAACCCTAAGCCCTTTTATACAAATATTAAACTACTTTAAGGTTATAATATGTTAGCCTGAATCTACAAATGGCAAATCTATGAATCTCGATAAAATAGGGCCCAAATATTTTTTTTTGGCCCCACTAATTATGAAGTATGTACAATACTTTCCTGATCAATCACCATAACCTAACAATCTCTCACTTAGGGACTGGTCAAGCTCCACACTAAAAAAAAAAAAATCTCCCACTTGGAGACTGATCCTATAGCAATACCACTACCACATGGGGCACCCACTAGATCAAACCACCTTGGACTCTGTTGTTCTTTTATTCATGTTCAGTCTAAAAGACCAACCGAAGCTAAAAATGAGTTCAACTTCTCCATTGCTACAACCTTTGTCAACATATCTACTAGATTTTCATTTGTATGGATCTTCTCCAGCTTTAACTATCCATCCTCTAAAACTATTCAAATGAAATGGTACTGCAACTACATGTGTTTGGTCTTAGAATGTAGAGCTGAATTCTTTGCAAGAGGAATGGCACTCTGACTATCTGTGAACAAATAATTATCCTTTTGAGGATGTCCTAATTCTTCCAATAAGAATTGGAGCCATATCATCTCCTTGTCTACCTCTATAGCAGATAGAGCATTAATCTTCTGTAACCTAGAAATCCAGCTCACGGCTGGCCCACCAATAGTAAAGACATAACCTGTAGTACTATGCCTAGTATCAATATCCGTTGCCAAATTTGAGTCAACATAGCCCTACAAATTAGTAGTAGAGCTCCCAAAATGTAAACACTTATTGAATGTTCCTCTCAAATATCTGAGAATCCACTTGACAGCATTCCAATGCTCAAATCCTAGATGACTCATATACTTGCTAATGACTCCCACTACATTTACAATATCTGGCCTAGTGCATACCATAGCATACATCAAGCTTCCTACAACTAAAGCATAGGGTACCTTGGACATCTTATCCTCCTCTTCCTATGTCTTAGAACACATCTCCTTAGTCAACTTCAAATGACTAGGTAAAGGTGTGTTGACAACTTTAGCATTCTCCATAGAGAAACATTGCAACACCTTCTCAAAATAATTAGCTTGAGATAGCCTTAATATTCTATTCTTCCTATCTCTACAAATCTTCATACCAAGGATCTATTTTTCTACCCCCAAATCCTTCATAGAAAATGCATGTGCTAACTAGCATTTCAGCCCCTTAATATGATCCATGTTAGACCCAGCTACAAGCATATCATCAACATATAAACATAAAATAGTGTAGCTATCATCATCCAACCTCTTAAAATATACATAATAATCTGAATGAAACTTATTATAGCCATGCTCATGCATAAACCTGTCAAATTTTAGATACCATTGCCGAGGTGCTTGCTTCAAGCCATATAAACTTTTCTTCAATTTGCACACTAAGTAATCCTTACCTTTGACCTCAAATCCCTGTGGCTGAGCCATATATATTTCTTTATCCAAATCACCATGAAGGAAGGTTGTTTTAACATCTAGCTTCTCGAAATGCAAATATTTAGTAGCCACAAGACTTAAAATAGTATGAATAGAAGTAATTTTAACAACGGGAGAAAATATCTCATCAAAATCAATTTCCTTTTTTGTTCAAATCCTTTTACAACTAACCTGACCTTAAATCTTTTCTTACCTCCTTCCTCTTCTTTCAACCTATAAACCCACTTATTATATAAAAAGCAATTTGCACAAATCCTATGTCTTATTCTTTAGCAAAGATTCCATTTCATCTTTCATTGCAAACTCCCACTAAATCTTAGTATCCACCTGCATAGCTTCATCATAACTTTCAGGTTCACCAGCATCAGTAAGTAAAATAGAATACAAAGAGGGAGAAAATTTTTGTGGAGGTCTAATTTGCCTTGTTGACCATCTAACATTCACTGGGGTGTGTGTTATTTTTTGTTGCGGTTGTTGCACATCATGAGGAATGGCTGGTACATTAGCTTTTGGAGTATCATCTAGCATTGCATAATCATCTTCTTTTGTCTCATGTTGCTGCACCAGAACTTTGTACAACACTTTCTCATTGAATATGACATCCCGACTTCTAACAAATTTATGATTTTCAAAATCCCAAAGCCTATAACCAAATTCATTAATGCCATATCCATAAAAGACACATTTCTTTAGTTTAGCTTCTAGCTTGGTTCTATTTTCAGAGTCTATATGAGCAAAAGCTTCACAACCAAAGGTCTTGAGAAAAGAATAACTCACATTCTTACCAGTCCATGCGTCCTCTAGAATACCATAGCCCAAAGGAGTAGAGGGGCCTCTATTAATCAAATATACTGCAATATTGATAGCCTCCACCCACATGTGTAAGGGCAACCTAGTATGCAACCTCATGCTCCTTGCGTGCTCTATTATAGTCATATTCATGCATTCAGCCACTCCCTTTTCCTATGGAGTCCTTGGAACAGTTTTTTTGTCTATGAATACCATTAGTGGAGCAATAATCTTCAAATTCATGACTATAATACTCACCACCATTATCAAATTTGAGACATTTTAATTTCTTACCAGTCTCATTTTCAACCAAGCATTTCCATTTCTTAAAAGTTTAAAATATATCAAATTTCTATCTAAGAAAAAAAACTCATATTTTTCTAGTTGCATCATCAATAACTGTAACATAATAATGAGAACCACCAAGGGAGGATACCTAAGCTAGTTCCCATACATCTGTATGCACAAGCTCTAATTTCTACTTTTTGTTTTCCTTCCCAACCTTTACAAAACTCACTCTCTTTTGTTTTCCATACACACAACTTTCACAAAAATCCATATTAACACATTTTAGACCTGGTAAAACTTTCTTTGAATAAAGTACTTTCATACCTTTCTCACTCATGTGCCTAAGTCTGTTGTGCCACAATGCTGTATCAAAATCTACAGCAGCTATTTGTTCCCCCTACTCAACTACAACAATTGTTCCTGAACGTTCATTTTTCTCTAAAACAATCAAAGTAGAAGGAACAATATGACCTATACAAAGATATAAGGTTCCTCCTTTCACACCTTTTTCTACTACAAGGGAACCTTTTGAAACCTTCCAATTTTTATCATTAAAAGTAACTACACAACCCTCATCACCGAGTTGCCCTACTGAAATTAAATTCCTACTTAGCCTTGGAACATGTCTTACCTCATGTAGTAGCCAATGATTCCCATTCTACAACTTAATCTTAATTTTGCCCTTTTCAACAATTTGACAAGGTTCATTATCCCCCAAATAAACAAGCCCAAAATCCTCTTGGACATGATCAATGAAATAACCTCTATGAGGTGTAGCATGAAATGAAGCACTAGAATCTAAAACCCATGAATCATCAACACTTTTTAAAGATAGAAGCAAAGTATCCTCTCCAAATTTTTTACTTACCACATTTTCCTCCTTCTCTCCATCTGATTTATCTCCTTCATTTTTCTTGCGATTCCAACAATCTTTCTTTTTATGATCTGGTTTCCCACAATACCAATAGTTGTTTGGTCCTCTTGATTGAGACCTCTTCCCCTTTGACTTTCGTCTTAATTTCCCATGATTTCTAGAGCTATTTCCTCTCTCAGTTGTTCTACTCTTGCTTTGTGCATTCAAAGAACTTCCTAATGTAGATCCACCTAAGGATTTCCTATGAGTTTCCTCACTCAAAACAACACTGATCACATCATCATATTTTAGGGTACTAGATCAAGGAATAGAATTACTCACTGCCATTACCAAGCTATTCCAGCTTTTAGGAAAAGAACACAAAATCAAGAGAGCCCTAATATCTTTATGAAAATTTATACCCAGAGAAGATAACTAACTAGTAATAGTATTAAACTCATTGAAATGATCTACAATAGATCCACCTTCTGCCATTTTCATATTAAATAAACGCTTCATGAGAAATACCTTATTTGAAGCAGAGGGCTTTTCATACAGTATCACTAGGGTTTTCATCAACTCTTCTATCGTCTTTGCTTTTGTAATATTAAATGCCACCAATGGTGCCAAGCATAATCAAATTCTTTTGAGTGCCTTTCTTTCCAAAAGATCCCATTCAGCATCTGACATAGATCCCTAATTCTTGGCTTTGCCTTTCAATGGCTTCCATAAATCCTTTTGATAAAGATAGTCTTCCATTTGCTTCTTCCATAACTGGAAGTTCTACCCATTAAACCTGTCAACCCTTAGCTTATCCTCATCTTCCATCACTCCCACTCAACCATGAGACTCCCACTTAACCGTGAGACTTTCTTGCAGAGGATAACTAAAAGACAACCTCACTCTGATACCACTTGTTAGGATAAAACCACAAACAAGACTAAAGGCTACGTGAAAATATAACCAATAACAGAAAAATAATAGATCACATAGAAATGAACACAACACACTAAGATTGAACCAATCCCTGGGCTATGTCCACCAAACAGCAAGTCTAATTTTATTACAATCTAGTGATTACAACCTAATTACAATCTATAATCCCTTACAGCTCAATACTACCACAAGAAGCAATTTCAAATCACACTATATTACAATCCCTAACCCTAAGACCTTTTATACAAATATTAAACTGCTTTAGGGTTATAACATGTCGGCACAAATCTACGAAAGACAAATCTACGAATCGTGATAAAATATGAAGTATGTACAATAATTTCTTGATTAGTCACCATAATCTAACAATGAAGAAAGCACTATTTTAGGTTGGGATGTCAGAAGAAGAATAACATGTAGTTAGAGAAATAATCTCCAGATTGAAACAAACTGATGGACAAGGTGTAATGTATATGACACCTCTATCAGTTGTCTTAGCATCTAGTGTATCCATTGCAGAAACTCCTATAAAATAGAGTATCCCATATGTTGTAGTATCAATGAAGCAACAAAGTGGATCTAAAAGGTAGTCAAAGGAAAGAGACTAGACTAGAGAAAAGAAAGAAGACATTTTTGAAAATTGAAGATCCTAGTGATGAAGAAGTAGAGGAACAAGAAAATAAATAGCCAGTGAAGGTTATTATTTCTAAGTATCCAGCAGGTAAAAATAGCCAACCCTAGAAACCAAAGATAGAGAAAATTAACAAATCCATTGTTAATGAAGGAAACTTTTTTTAGATAAATATTTTTTATGATTTGTATAGTGATATTGACAAAGAATAGATTGATATATCTATTGTGAGATGTATGATTCTTAATAACTTGAAACTTAAAGACACTAAAGTTTTTGTCAATCAGAAAGTCTATGAAAAACATATAGTGAAGAAGACACCAGTTTGGGAAGAAGAGATAAAACTTTAGAAATAGATGATAAGAACTATGTGCCCGATTGAAGATGAAGAAGAAATTAATAAATTAATGAGTAAACTAGCACCCTATCTATGAAACAAAATGAGGCCAATTCTATTCATGGTTGGTGATAAGAATTTAATAAGAAGTGAAACTATTGCAGCTATCAATAAAATCATGATTGAGGTAGAGTTGGTTCCTACCACTATAGAAAAACCTTTAGAAGTACCAATAACTGGTGATACTATGCAAATTGATTAAACAAGTGTTACAATTAATATTCATGATAATCCTTTCACAAGTTTTGATCAGCTTCAAGCCCACTCAAAAGATATTAATGATCAGTTGAGACTGATTGAAGAAGATAAAAGAAGAAGATTGAAGAAGCCAAGATAAAATTGCTTGAAGAGGAGAAGAAACAAAAAGAAGAAGAAAAGAGGATAGAAGAAGAAAAGGAGAATAAATTGAAAGAAGAAAACTTGCAAGTAGAAAAGAAAGAAAAAGAAAGAAAAGAAAGAGAGGAGAAGGAAGAGGAAGAGAGAAAATCAAAGATGTTAGCAGAGAATAAACAAGTGAAAGATGAGGTGAAAGAATTTAGCTTATCCTCTCTTTCTGACCTTATTGGTGATGATGATGATCAATCTAACTTGATCTCATATTTGAACAAGTTAATTGAAAAGAATAGAAAAATCAAGAGTTTATTGAGTGAATTAATGGAGGTGACTGGCAGATTGCACAACACCCTCATAGCTAAACATACAAAAGCCAACCATAAACAGAGAGGTAAAGTAGTTGTAAAATTCTTTGAATACGAGTTAATAAATTTTTTGAATGTTGCTAAGTCGAAGGCTCAAATTTCACACAATGCAAATCTATTTAGCACCATTTGTCAAAACATTCAAAATAATTTGTTGAGTCTTGATACTTGTATCAAGGAACTCCAAAAATGTCAACAAGTTGCCAAGGTACTATACATAAAATTCACTTTATCTCATAAGTTGACCAAAGATTTGGATAGTAAGATTCAAGGGAAGCTTAAGGAGATTGAAGATCTAACTAGTTAGATACAACAACCCTCTTGCAAAGTTGATGAGTTTGCAAAACAAGTTGTCAGTAAAAGACAAAGTTCTAGGAAGACTATCAAAATTTAGAGAGTGTATTGATCTGAAGATATCAGCCATTGAGAGATAGTTGAAGGAATGTATCAAATTAAAGGACACTTATTCAAATTTTACCTACTCTGATCTTAATGTAGTTGAGATTGCATCATATTCCTTATGTGTAATGCTCACTACTGTCAAAGTAGAAAAGTGACACATGGGAGAAAGGTATGAGTAGTATAACAATAAACTTTGATGATTGCATGAAGATAATAGTAGATAGAGGCAACAAGACATAAATTTTGATAGTTTTGAAAGTTTTTTTGATAGCAGATAGACATCACTTTTTGACAGTTTTTGGACATTCTAACTTTTTTCATTGATGTCAAAGGGCGAGAAGCTATAGAAGAAAATATAAGTAAGTTATGTGCTTAGCAGTCATATTGAAAGGGGGAGAATTTTTAATATGAAGTATATGTAATAGATAATAATTTTTGTAAGTTTTGATAAAGCTTTGTTACTTAACCAATTTTCCTTACTTTGTTGGCATCAATTCCAAAGGGGAGATCATTGAAAATTGGCCATATGTAGTGATGCATTTTTTTTCATTAATGGAAACACATGATGTACATGTTGTAGAAAACCTTAGAAATAAAGATACTCATCTTTTGATGTATAATATTTCTATACGGTATATGTGAGAGAGAGCTCATATGAAAATAGTATACATGTTGATGATGATGTTTATAACATTGAACATCAGTATAGATTGTATGGAAATGAGACATTCACAATTTATTAGTGAACAAAATAGAAGAATTAAAAGTAAAGAAATTATTTTTTTTACAAATAATTACTTTACCAATTAGGATTGATATCCTAGATGTTTACTCTAAGTTGGAAAAGTATATTGTGGTCCTAGCCAACCTAGCAGTTATTTGTAAAAAGTCACAATATTTATGCAAAGGCATCTTGTGAAGTCATGTGTGAAGTGATATGTGAATTATGTGATTGAAAGTGAATTTTTGTAGGATATGCAGAAGCAATCTTGTGATACAAGATTGAGTTGAGGTTAGAGATCAACTAGAAAGAAGGTACAGCATCTATTTACTTGAGCATTAATTAATTGTTTGAGCAGTGAGCTCTTCTTGTAATTGGAAGTGCATGTTTGGTCAGTGAACTCTTTTTGCATCCATTGTACTACAACTCCTTACAGGGTTGGAATCTCCTAATAAAGATTCAAACTCTCCTAACATGGACTCCTATGTACTAAATGATTTTATAGACTCATAACAGGATCCATCCTCTAACAAGGAACATTTATATTAGTACATCATCTTGTGGGTGTCATCCCCACTAGGGTTTTCCCTTAGCTAGGGTTTCCCAAGTTAACAAAATATGGTGTTACCAGTTCTCTTTATGCATGGTTATTATTACTATTCAACATTACTTGTTTACTTTATTATGCATGGTTCAAAGTAATAAATAGCATCCATTTGGTAACAAAAGCTTGCAAGATACTAAATCACCACCCCCTCCCTCTTAGTATTTCCTATTTCTAATAGATACATGCATCAAAAGAGTCTTATCTCATGAATAACTAAAGTAAAAAGATGTAGAAATATTGATAGATACAAAATGCATCGTTCAATGGTGTAACACTACAATGGGTCTAGGTAAGGAAGGTGAGTCTATGGTTTGTAGATTTATTTGGTTCATGGAGTATCCACACATGAAAAATTACATGATATTGTCCATCATGTGGAGGAAAATTGACATGGGTGTGAGTCAAATGAATGGGTGGAGAAATGGGATATATGAGTTTTGGACCCAATTAACACCTATCATCCCCCACAAGCATTGGAAATGGTAGAGATGGATTTATCCATTGAATTTGACTACTTGTCTAATCTAGTGCAACCTAGTAATATATATATATATATATCTTTGTAAATTCGATATGTAACTTTATAACTTTTACCTAATTATTTGTCTAATTAATGACCATATTTTGTACATTTATCATTGTAGACCATGTTTTTCTTATTATTGCAATTGAAGATGATGAAGAAGGGACAAATTATTATTTGTGGCATTATGTCCAGGAAAATAATTTAGATTACTCATTTATGGATGGCGAACATTTAGAGTACCATATAGGTGTAGTGGTTATAACCGACACATGGCCTAGATGATGTTCTATAAAAACCCTAACTTGTGGTTATTCAAGGATTGGAAAAAAAAAGAGGAACATCCTTCATTATGTGAACCTTGTTGTCATGTCAAATATTGACTTGATAAAATATTATGGAAAACCACATAATAAGACTCTTTGGAAGGTTTGTGAGTCAAACGACGAGGCAATACTTAAAACATTAAAATGTTGAGAATATCTAGTTGGTTCATTAGATTGAATATAATTACAAAAATATGGAATCCTAAGGTAAATCTTGTTACGGTTTGGAAAATAAGATTTTTTTAAACCTAATAGGTTGTAGGAATCCTAAATAGGGTCCTAGAATGGTCCTAGATAGACCTATTTGATCAAAATATGTAAAGAGCAAAAATTGCTCTAAAGTTGCAAAGCTACTCAAAAAATTCCTTGAGTAACTTTTGCAATGTTTGTAAAAAGTTAAAAATGATAGTTTTGAAAAAATTAACTATCCATGGTTAGGTATTTGAGCATGGGGAAGTATATTTTGGAAGGTTAGAAGGTTTTTAGGATGGGAAAACACTCAAATTCCTAAGTTGGTCAAAAGTTACTCAATGAGCCAAAAGTTGCTCAATAAGTTAAAATTTGTTAGGGATAAGGAAATTAGGTATGTTTTTACCTAATAGGTCATAGGAATCTTAACTAGGGTCTTAGAATAGTCCTAGATGGACCCATTTGACCAAAAGATGTAAAGAGAAAAAATTGCTCAAAAGTTGTAAACTTACTTTAAAATTTATGTGAGAAACTTTTGTAATTTTTGTATAAAGGTGAAAATGAAGGTTTGGAAAGTTATAACTACCCATGCTTGGGTATATGAGAATGTAAAACATATTTAGGAAGTTTAAAAGGTTTCTAGTTAGATTTCACACTCCTATCCAACCAAGTTACATTTTTTAGTAACTTTTACAACTTTTGTAATTTTGCACAAATAGTTCAACTTATGGAAAGTTCACTAGATTTCACTTCTAGGACTTGGGAAAGGTTCCAAATGATTAAAAAACAACTTAAACCACCTAATCCTAGGATATCTTGACCAAAAACTCTAAAGACCCAAATTTTCCTAATTAGCAACTTTTTCTCATATCTTGCACAAAGTAGCCTAGGCATACATATCTTACTCATATCTCTCTCACCATTCCTCATGGGATTGAACCATCTTTTCTGTTAGCTCTAAGTGGATAGGTAAAATCTAGTCCTAATCTCATCCCATCCCATTGACCATTCAAACATTCTCATGCAGGCCATGCCAAATTGACCACAAGAGACATTGAATAACATAGGAAAGTGATCTTTAATGAGGAATATCTTGGAGCTTGTGAAAGGTATGGATATAATTCTAGGTACTACAGGATCATATTTTTGACACTTAAAATAACCTCTATCATTTTTTGGAGGTTGGATACTATTTTGATTTTGTAGCCCCATCTTGGGTGATATTGAAACTTGTATTGTTGGCTAGTACAAAGTTGCCAACTGGTGAATCTCTCTAATTATTCATCATGGGATAAAATAGTCTATTACATTAGCTCCAAGTGGCCAAGTAAGCCCAAGTTCCAAGCTCATTCTATTCTATTGATCACTCAAACAATCTCAAGCACATTGAACCAAATTGACCCTAAGAGTCATTAAATGCCATAGGTCAGTGATCTTTGATGGGGCATATGTCGGAGCTCATGTAAGGTGTGGATGCAATTCTAGTGCTACAAGATTATATTTTTGACATATACAATACCCTCTTTTGATTTTTGGGAATTGAATTTCATTTTGATTTTGCAGCCCCATCTTGGGTGATGCTAAAACTTGTAGTGTTGGCTAGTATAATGTAGCCAACTAGTAAATCTCTATAACTGTTAATCATGGGATTGAGTTGTGTATTATATTAGCTCCAAGTGGTTGATTAGACCCTAGTTCCAAGTTCATCCCATCCCATTGACCAAAAAAATGTTCTTGGGAATGCTAAACCAAATTGACTATAAGTGTCACCATTTATTACATAGGTAGTGATCTTTGACAGGGCATATCTCAGAGCTTGTACAAGGCATGGATGTAATTATAGGTGCTATAGGACCATGTTTGTAGCATATAGAATAATCTATCTTTCTTTTGGGAGATTAAATTCTATTTTGATTTTGTAGCCCCATTTTAAGTGATTTTGAAACTTGTAGTGTTGGCTAGTACAAAGTAACCAACTAGTGAATCTATTTAACCATTCACTATCAGATTAAACTATCTATTCTTTTAGCTCTAGGTGGCTAAGTAAACCCTAGTCCCAAGATCATCCTATCTTATTGACCATGCAAACATTCTTGGGAATGCCAAACTAAATTTGACCATAAGAGTCACTAAATGCCATAAGGTAGCAATCTTTGATGAGGAATACCTCAGAACTCGTGTGAGCTATGGATGCAATTCTAGGTGTTATAGGATCTTTTTTTTAACACCTACAATAATCCCTCTCTTTCTTTTCAAAGATTGGGTTCCATTTTTATTTTGTGGCCCCATCTTAGGTGATGTTGAAACTTGTACTATTGGCCAACACAAAGTTGCCAACTGGTGAATCTCTCTAAACATTCATTATAGGATCAAACTATTTGTTCTATTAGCTTTGACTCGTCAAATAAACCCTAGTATAGTTCTTGTCCCATCTCATTGACCACTCAAATGTTCTCTAGTACTCTGAACCAAATAACCGTAAGAGTCATTAAATTCCATAGGGTAGTGATATTTGATGGGGTATATCTTGAAGCTCATGTGAGGTATGAATGCAATTCTAGGTGCTACATGATCATGTTATTGATAGCTACAATAATCTCTCTACATTTTTGAGATTGGATTCTATTTTGATTTTGTAGCCCCATTTGGAGTGATTCTAAAACTTGTAGTGTTGGCCAGTATAAAGTCACCACTTGGTGAGTTTCTCTAACCATTCATCATGGGATCAAACTATCTATTCCATTAGCTCTAGGTGGCTAGGTAAATCCTAGTCCCAAGCTTATTCTATTCTATTGATAGCTTGAAAATTCTTAGGCACATTGAACCAAATTGACCCTAAGAGTCACTAAATTCCATAGGGAAACAGCTTTTTATGGGGCATATTTCTGAGGTTGTAAAAGGTATGGGTGCAATTCTAGATGCTACAAGATCGTGTTACTAACACTTAAAATAACCTCTCTCTTTTTGGAGATTGGATTCCACTTTGATTTTGTGGCCCCATCTTGGGTGATGCTAAAACTTGTAGTGTTGGCTAGTACAAAGTCACCAACTAGTGAATCTCTCTAACCATTCATCATGAGATCAAACTATCTATTCTATTAGCTTCGAGTGGCTAGGTAAACCCTATTCCCAAGCTTGTCCTATTATGTTGGCCACTTGAACATTCTCAAGCATGCCAAATTAAATTGAACCTCATATTCACTAAATGTCATAGGGTAGACATCTTTGATAAGGCATATCTCAAAGCTCGTGTTAGGTATGGATACAATTCTAGGTTCTATAGGATTGTGTTTCTAACACCTACAATAACCTCTCTATCTTTTTGAAGATTAAATTCCATTTTGATTTTGCGGCCCCATTTCTAGTGGTGCTGAAACTTGTAGTTTTGGCCAATACAAATTTTTCAACATGAACTAATTTAATCCATGGTAAAAAATTAATGTTCAATGTAGTTTCCTCTTTGTTCCCTCTTGCAAAGATTGTATTTAACATTCTTCTAAGTTGTGTTATTGATACTTGTTTTGCTCAAGTGTTTCATAAATAGTGTTGCATTTCCATTCATTTTTATATTACTGTAAATAAGAAGCCCAATGTTGTGATTATTTCTCCATGTAGGAAGTCATAAATTCAACATATATTTCGTGTGCAACATTAGTTTATTGAGGAATTTACATGAAAATAGGTGGACCATTCCAAATGGCCACTTGGATACATTTTTCTCTGCCCAATTTTTTATACTTGGATAAATTTTTCCTTGCCCAATTTTTTAGTTTTCCCTCCTCATGAGCAGTAAGGTTTGAAGGGTCCTCCTCCACAACATTATTGTAAAGACTTTGACCAAATTTTACTCCCTAGTGTTTATTATCTTGCACATACATAAACAAGGCTTAGTCAAGCCAACTTCATCTAAGCACACCAACACACCACCCTAACTTGGCTAGAGTCATAATAAGCCTCAAATCAATAACAACACAAACAAAACCAAAACAAGGGTTGTTATTTTTCCTACACTACGATAATGAAAAATAACAATACCTATAGGAATCATAAGAAGAGCATATATAATGTGTTTCCATGAATGAAGCTCTCGATGAGATGCATAAGTAAGCTCAATATTGATATCAAATTCCATGAAGAAATTAAAAACTTTATTTCAAGTCTTCTTGTGTTCTAAAGATAAAGGATATATAAATTGTTCAAATGTTTATGATGACAATAAGATTCAAGCTTAGACATTTACATAATGCAACTGACTCAAGAGTCAAACCTTAATGTTAATTGTATAACAATAATAAGAATTCAAGTTTCACTATTCTCATCCCAAAAAAAACTCCAAATTAGTTACTCATAATAAAAAGTACTTATAACTTCTATAATTTAAATACAAATTAATATCATAGCCTTATTCACAAGTCAAAAGATACTATCAAATCTTATAATAATTTTACCTTCCCTTATTTTGGATGCAAATTATATTAAAATGAAATACATAAGATATTAAAAATGTAAACAAGAAAAACAAGATACATATTATGATAATCAATAATGTCATACATGAACAAACATATAATATATTATGATAAAAAATAATGTCATAAGTCCCAATAATCTCATAAGTCTAAAAATGTCATGCATCAAATATATGTCATACATCAAATATAAAATATCATATATACATCAAATGTATGATGAATATTTCCACTAAAATAAAATCCAAGATATATCCACTAATGTGTATAAATGTGTGTCCATCCCTATATCTTCTCCTTCCTAGGTGAGGAAGGAAACAAATCCCTAGAGGTCTTCAATTGTTGCATGAAGATAGATGATGGTGTCTTCCTCACATGTTCACTCGTGTTCCTTTTTAGTCTACTCTCCAACTAGAGTTGATAAAAAAAAGTATATATGAATCAATAATTATTATACATTGAAATAAAATATATGTACACATAAAATTAACTATTTTCTTGTCACCATCAAATATTCACTCTATACATCCACCTTAAAGGCTCGTAGATGATCGAGAGTAACAAGTCCCTACAGCAATTCAATCAATATAATCATTCTATCATACTTATAAATAGCATTTGAAATTTAAATACAAACTATTATAAATAAAAACTAAAGCTATGAAAACTCTTTCATACCTTGGCTAATTGGTATGAACTAACCATCAGGCAGCAACTCCATAATTGATGGATTGGTGAAGATGAGTAGGATGTTAGAAATAGATAATACTAATTCATCTCCCTCCCCCCCACCTAGTATTATCTATTTCTAACAATTGGTATTAGAGCATAGTTACTTTTAAGAGGCTTACCAACTTAAGTAAGATCACAATGAATATGGAATAGTTGAAGAAGAATTTTGAAGAAGCTCTTGAACAGATTTATCTTCTTATTGAAGATAGAGATAACTTGAAATACATATTCAAAGATGAAAAACTTTACATTGGAAAACTAAAAGATGAAATTGATGATCTAAAATCTAACAAGGAATGATGAGATATAAAATCTCAAGAAAGAGAATGAGATCTTAAAACATGAGTTGAAAATTGTTGAACTAAACTTAAGTCTTAAGACTAGTGGAAACAAGAGTGAACCTTATCTAAAAGATGAGAATGCACACCTTGGATCCAAATCAAGCCAAGTGACATCTAAATTAGATTCTATTAAGAAAGAGAATGTAGAGTTGGAAAAGTACAACATCATTGTGAAAGGAAAGTTGACACAAACTGAACAACAATTACAGAAACTTTACACAAGTTATGAGAAAATTAATGATCAAATATTTCATCAAATACCTTCTTATGAAAAGATAGGCCTTTGATATCTTCTTGGAGAAAAGTTAGCAAAGAAATATGTGATTGGGATAGAACTAGATTCTATAGCAAAAATCCCAAAAGAAAAATTCAAGTGGTCTAATGAAGTTGAGAAAACTTAATTTCCAAAGAAATTTGATGAACTTAGAACCATAGAGAAAGTTGAAGAACCTAAGAAAGATGATTCAGCCAAAGAGGCAAGACATGAAGAACCTAAGCATGTCACATCTAATCATGCAACTTTGAGAATACTTGTGCATCACATCTATTCATTGCGCAACATACTTTCTATCTTTGCACAATATAAGATCTTTACTTATAACTTACACATTCACAAATTGTTTCTCAATAGGATTTCATGTCTTTACATGCTTGACATAATATAAAATAAATCAACATAGTTAGTTTAATATGACTTAGTAATTATTTTGAAATCAAAGCAAGTCCTAAAGTCATACAACTCTATTTTTTTCTATGCTCTATTCTATAGTTTTAAATACCAACATAGTTAAACTTGTTGTAACTTGGACCATACTGACTATACATATATGGCCACTAGTACATGTCATCATGACAATGTTATAGACCTTCCTTAGCTATGCATAATCTTAACTCTTAGTGCATCATCTATACTATTAAGATCTATTCATTGTACTCTTGCAAACTATCTAATACTTAGACAATTTTCTATCTCTAACTTCATAAATGAAATGTTGTGTATATGTTTCCATAAATGAAAATTAACAAAACATCTAACTGACCATATTGTGAAAAGAGAAGTCTTGTATGTCAACAACTGAAAATCATATAATACAATTTGCATGTAACATGAAACATGAAACAAATATAATCAAATGAATTAAATTAACATGAAACAAATGTATCTCTATGAATCACCTATCATGTGTAGGCTCAGAGTCCCTTGTCAATTTTGATGGTCCACTAGAGAACTAATGCACATGGATAATTTTTTTTGTCAATCCTTCATATGATTACTTAATAAATATATGTATTAATTTAAGTGATTAAATTGATACATACCTCTTGACCCTTTGATGGGACATAAAATGGGGTTAGTGAATCTATACCACTCTTACCTTGAATTTTGAACAATGTCAAGACATTATAATGAATTAGTCATTTACTAAACATATAAAATGTGATAAGATTAATTTATTATAATTTTAATTTACCTATGTGTCAATACCAAATGTGTCATTCATGAACTCATCAAAGACTAGCCCATCATCTATAGTATCTCCAACATGACTGCCAAACATGCATAAGGATCTACATGATGTGCACATGTGATTGATAGGAAAAGAAGGCTCAATGGATTAGCTCAATGAATGAGGGTCTATGTTAAAACATTGATAGTCCCTAAAGTATTAGTCTCTACATATTTCTTTACAACTAAAGGAAAAATGACATGCTGACCATGTGGCTTGACAACAGGTACCCTAACTACAGGGCATATGCACTGAGTTGTGGTGCCAAAAAGGGGACAAGTTTTTTTTTTTTTTCATATTTTCAATAATGTGTACGGGCTTTTATAAAAATCAAATTTTTATATATGATGGGCTGCCCACCCATTGCCCATTATTTTCATCAGAGGGTTTCACTATTCCTGTAGAGTAGCACACACACGGGTTGAAAAATCTAAAATTTTCACCATCCCTTGCCAATATGCCTCCTCACCGAAAAAATTTGAGATCATAAGTATAGCCACGTCGATGTCGTATGTGATCTAAACTTCACTTTGCATTGTTTGATATGTTTTTCATATTGTTTTGTAGGGTTTTTATAATTTTTATTTAGATTTGTTTATTTATTTGGATTTCAATTGATTTTTTATTAGGAAAGTTCCATAATCAACCGGCAAATCCACAAAACCCTCAAGAAGCTCAAAACAAAAACCTTCCTCAAGAAGAACAAAAAAATCACAACTCGAAACAATTGCAAGACCTTTGCCAGACACACAAGAAAATATAATAAATGAAATAGAGAGAGGGAAAACTAAATTAGAAGGACTCATTGCTCGGTTGAAAGAATCTAGACAAACCAATCCAATGAGGGTTCAATTGGCATCATCCCTTGAATTCATTAAGACCTAGATAGCCTCAGTTAGTGGTCAGTTAGATATTTGGCAAATTAAGAGGGATGAACAAAAAAAAGATTTTATGCAAATAAATTGTCATATGAAGATGTTAGAAAAAAACAAATACCAAAAGGTAGAATATGTGCATTATTTAGAAAACTTGGTGAGAAAAATACTATTAGAGAGGGTACTAAATGGTTTCCCATTCATTGGCGCATACATGATGCTATTAGAAATAATTTTTACGATAGATGGTGGATGGTTTTTGATGGCCCTTCTTGCAACAATCATGAGGTCCCCATGTATTTTTTGAAGAAATTATATTGTGAGTTTGTCCTTGGGGAGATCCTTAATTATTTTGATATATTGGACTCCCAAGGTAGAGGTGGAGGGTCATCATTTGAGAGGCCAGGAGCATTTTGTGACCCTAATGTAGTTAGGGCACCTGTGGTCAAGCCACAACATGAGCATGTGACTATTCATCTAGTTGTGAAGGAACATGTAGAGGCCAGCACTCTAGGGACCATTAATGCTTTGACGCAGACCCTAATCAATTCCAAAAGCCCATTAATTGAAGGGGAGCATTCTGTGCAGCATGGTCACATGTGCACTTCATGCGGGTCTCTATGCACATTTGGCACTCATGCTAGAGATGGTGCGGATGATGGGCTCATCACTGATCAATTCCTAAATGACACATTTGGCATTGACACATAGGTAAAGTACAATTATAATTTACTAATTTGATCACATTTCATATGTATAGTGAATGATTAATTAATTAGCATCTATTGACATTGTTCAAAATTTAGGGTCAAAGTGTTGCTAGGCCTAGCAGCGATCCTCCAAGCCCATTTTTTTCCCCTCCATGAGTCCAGAGGTATGTATCAATTTAATCATTTTAATTAATACATATATTTATTAAGTAATCATATTAATTATTGTCAAAAAAATTATGCATGTGCATCAGTTCTCCATAGGACCCTTAACCTTTACTATGGACTTGGAGCATAGACATCATATGAGGTTTGTATAGGTATAGTTGTTTCATGTTAATTTAATTCATTTGATTATATTTATTTCGTGTTTCATGTTACATGTAATGTGTATTTTATGACATGTTGATGGGGACACAACCCAAGAACAAAATCGACACAACAAAAAAAAGGGAAATTATATAAACTAAGAAAATAAGCTAGTACAAATAGTATAGAGAAAATAAACTTCAAAACATGCCCTAAGGGCTTACAATAGCATAAATCCAGAGATAATTTCTCCTTTCAGTACCTCCTCTCAAACTCCACTCTGAACTCCTTTTACAATGCCAGAAATCTCCTTAAATAGACCCTAGAAGGTTAAGGACTAGGAGTACATTCTAGAAAGTGCTAGTAGGCATCCACCAACCAAATAGAAGGTTCCAAAAGCTGCGTTAGAAGTCGGTGCAAATCTAGAAGAATCCAGAAATGGTAACCGAACTTTCAGGAGGCATAACTTTTGAACCGTAGCTCTGATTGACAAACCGTTTACATTTTTGAAAAGCTCTCAAAGTGCTCTATAGCCCTATGGACTAGCTTTGCTTGTCCCTCATTTTTTGGCCCTTTTTGAGGTCATTTAATGCCCCTATCCTAACTTTGAAGCATTCTTAGGAGGTCTCCAAAACCTGAAAAACTGCAATAACTTTCAAACCGTGGGGCCTTTTGACCTGACTCTTTTTTTGGAATGCTCTAAATCACAATTACATTCATCTGGCCAATTCACACCTTCTAGGTCACCAAAATGATGGCCAAATTTCATGCTCCTATTTTTTTGGGATTTTCTAGCACACTGATAGTTGAACTGTGAGAGTTGGAACCTTTATTTGACCCAAATGGGTGTCCAAAAATGAAAACACATGAAATAGAAACTAAGTCTAAGTACATTTTTTTTTTTTTGTGACACAGGATTGCCCTTATACCTCTGGATGCTCCTACATCAGACACCTAGGGTAGATTGAAAAGTGACCCTGTCACTTTATGAATGGTAGAGGAAATCCCAAATGGGAAACCTCAGCTGCTAAAATCCAAGTTGAGTCCTCGATCAGTCATCCTTTCCATTTGACCAAATACTCTTCATACTACCTATTTCTGGTACTCCTACCCATACGATGATCTAGAATGTCTTCTATCTCCTTCTTCTTAGAAGTAGGAATTGGACATGGCTCTAACACCAGCTACTCATCTACACCATCTTCATGACACTCTATTAAATCTGCAATGTTGAAAATGGGAGAAATGTGAATACCATCTAGCAGCTCCACTTCATATGCATTTCCTGAGTCATGTTTCTTCAAAATTTTGCAGGGGCTGAATTTCTTCATTTTCAACTTGTTGTAAGTGTCGGCTGGAAATCTTTCTTTTCGTAAGTGCACCATGACTAGATCTCCTTCTTGGAATTACTTATGTCTTCTCCTTTGATCAGCCCTAGCTTTATACTCTTGATTCATCTTGGTAATGTGTGCCTGAACCTCCTCATGTAGACGCTTGATATGTTTAGCAAATTCTTTCACTTTAGCACTTGTCCTCTCCCCTTGCTCTATCTTCCTCAATTCTGGTGCAGTCCTTGGACTATTCCCATATACAATTAGGAATGGTGATTTTCCAGTACTCTTATTTATAGAGTTATTGTAAGCAAACTCTTATTGTGGTAGAATCAAATCCCACCCCTTGGGCTTATCCCCAACTAAACATCTTAGCAAATTGCCCAGACTTCTGTTTACCACTTTTGTTTGGCCATCAGTTTGTGGGTGATGCGTGGAACTGAATTTTAAGTCTGTTCTTAACTTTATCCACAATGTCCTCCAAAAATACCCCACAAATTTAGTATCTCTATCAGAAACTATACTCCTTAGAAGACCATGTAGTCTTACCACCTCTTTGAAAAACAAGTCTGCAATATGGACAGCATCATGAGTTTTGTGGCATGGAATGAAATGTTCCATTTTGGAGAACCTATCAAACACCACGAATACTGAGTCATTACCCCTTTGTGTCCTTGGAAATCCAAGAACAAAATCCATACTTATGTCCTCCCATGGCCTTGATGGAACAAGCAATGGCTGATATAGGCCAGTATTGTGACTAAACTCCTTGGCAACTTGACAAACTTGGCAACTCTGTACAAACTTCTTCACATCCTATGAAATTTGAGGCCAAAAATAATGTTCTCTAAGAATGGCAATGGTCTTATCTCGACCAAAATGTCCTACCATCCCTCCACTATGTTTCTCCTTAATCAGATTTTCCCTCATGGAACTTCTTGGAATTCACAATTGACTACCCTTGAACAACATGCCATCCTGAATCAAATAGTCTAACCACTTGGTTATATCTACAACAACAGGTTCTTTACAAGCTTTCCATGCTTCAACAAAATCAGGATCCTCGGGGTACAAATTCTTGAGTTCATCAAACCCAACTACTTCAACTTGCATTACTGTAAGCAACAACTGTCTCCTACTTAGTGCATCTGCAACCCTGTTAGATTTTCCACTTCTATGCTTCAAAACAAATGTATAACTCTGCAAGAATTCTACCCACTTCATATGCCTCTGATTCAATTTACCTTGGCTATTTAGGTATTGTAATGCCTGATGATTAGTATACAAAACAAATTCCTTTGGCAATAAATAATGCCTCCATTTCTTTAAGGCCTGAACTACTGCATAGAACTCTTGATCATAAACAGAATACTTCTTCTTTGCATCATTTAATTTTTCACTAAAATATGCAATAGGCTTACCTTCTTGGCTTAATACAGCCCCAATAGCACTGCCACTAGCATCACAATCTACCTAGAAAACCTTCCTAAAATCTAGAAGTGACAACACAGGCTGTTCTGTCACCTTCGTCCTCAAAAATTCAAAACTTCTCGTAGCTGCTACAGTCCATTGAAATTCTTAATAAACTTCCTGTAAAAACTAACCAGACCATGAAATGATCTTACCTCAGTAGTAGACCTTGGAGTAGGCCATTCCAAGATGGCTTTTACTTTCTCTGGATCCATTTTGAGACCTTCAGGTGATATAACAAACCCCAAATAGACTAACTCCCTTTTTGCAAAGATACACTTCTTCAGATTAATTAACGGTTTCTCTTCCCTTAGCCTTTCAAGGACACTACGAATATGCAATAAATGTTCTTCCAAAGTCTTGCTAAAAATTAAAATATCATCCAAATAAACAATAACAAATTTTCCCAAGAACTTCTTAAGTACCTAATTCATGAGCCGCATAAAGGTGCTTGGGGCGTTATTCAATCCAAAAGGCATGACTAACCACTCATAAAGACCCTCCTTGGTCTTGAAGACTATTTTCCACTCATCTCCTTCTCAAATCTGTATCTGGTGATAACCACTCTTAAAATCTATCTTTGTGAAGTACTGAGCTCCACTCAAGCAGTCCATAAGATCATCCATCCTTGGCAAAGGAAACTGGTACTTGATGGTGATCCTATTTATAGCCCGAGAATCTGTACACATCCTCCACTCTCCATCCTTCTTTGGTGCGAGTACTATAGGTACTGCACATGGACTCAGGATTTCTCGAATCAAGCCCTTCCTCAAAAACTCCTGAACCTATCTATTTAGCTCCTCTGTTTCAGTAGGAGTCATCTTGTGAGCAGCCTTGTTAGACAAACTAGCTCTTGGAATTAGATCTATCTGATGACTGATTTGCCTTATTGGTGGCAATCCATCTGGAACATTATCAGAGATAATATCTCCAAACTCCCCTAGTAAATTTGAAACTTCAAGTGCTATTTCACTACTACCTTTTTTATCTTTCCTAGGAATTAAAGCATAGCACATATGCTAATGTTTCATGCCATCTAAAAAATTCCTTTCATCAACAAGACAAATCCTAGCATTACTATATACCTTTTCACCTTCCTTTTTCATGGGCTTCAATTTGTGGCGAACTCCATCCTTTGTTAGAGAGTATGTGTTTGCATGTCCATCATGCACTACATGTCTATCAAACTACCATGGTCTACCCAACAATAGATGGCAAACATCCATCGAAATAACATCACAAAGAACTTCATCATGGTAACTCCCAATATTGAATTTTACTAAACATTGTTCACTTACCAGGATCTTATGATCATCTTTTACCCAAGCAATCCGATAGGGCTGGGGATGTTTCTCCCTCTTGAGCTTTAGCTTAGAGACCATCTCTTTTGATACCAAGTTATCAGTGCTACCACCACCAATGATCACGTCACAACATTTATCCTCACACTTGCATCTGGTATGGAAAAAACTCCTCTGTTGTCCTAGTTAAATCTCATCACTTAGTAGGACTCTTTCATTTACCAAGGTCTCTCCTCTTTCTACATCCTCTGAATGTGATGATTGTGCATCCTTATCCACATGAGCAACCCTAGCATGGCCCTCAGCTCTCCTATCTATCCTTCCTTGTTGTTGAGGGTATTCAAAGGCACGATGACCTTCTTCATTGCAATGGTAATAGGTACCACGAAAGCCTCCTCTTCCTTGTCCATGTCCTCTACCTCTTCCTCTTTGATTTCCAAAGTCTTGATCATGGGAGCGGTTGAAACCCTCATTCCTCTGGTTCCTGCTAGTACCCACATCTTCATTTTTCTTTTGGGTTTCATTGTAGCCTCCAGATGATCTACCACTTCCCCTTCCTCCTTGACCGCACCCTCTTTGTCTTCCTTCAAACCATTTATTTAGCTTCTCTTCAACTCATAGGGAAAACTGGTATGCCTCTTCAACGCTGGTCATTCTTACCAGACTTAATTCCTCCTGGATGCTATGTCACAATCCACTGATATAATGAGCAACCTTTTCCTTATTTGCTTCTCCATGCCCCACTCTAATCAAGAGTCAGTAAAATTCCTCTGTATATTCTTGGACTGATCTTCTTGCTTGCTTTAACCCATGCATCTTCTTAAACAAATTAAGCTCGTAGTCCACAGGAATGAACTGCTTCTTCAATTTGTCCACCATGCGATCCCATCTTGTGATCTTCTCCTTTCCTCTTCTATTTCTTTCCAATTGAACCTCTTGCCACCAGATTTTGGCATGGCCTTTTAGTTTGGCCTTTGCAAACTTAACCCTATCTAGGTCCCTGATATCCTCATACTCAAAGTATTCTTCCAGTTCATTGATCCAATCGATCAACTCATCTAGTTTCAGATTTCTTGAAAATACACCCACTTCAATTTTAGGTCTTTTACCAAACTTAGTAATGGCCCTAAAAATCCTTTCCTCTGCATGATTCAGAACTTCCCCATCAAATTCCCCTTCTGGTTTCATTACTTCTTCATTGTCATCCTCATTGTCGTCACCTGCGGCAACATTTTCTCCTCTACGGAGCTCCTCTTGCAATGCCTGCACCTGCCTTTGGAGGGCTCTAACCTCCTCAGGATTAATAGCTTTGGCCCTTCTACCATGCTCTCTTTATGGAGGCATCTTCTAACTCGATCCCACCACCACACAGTCCTGGTCTAAATTGCCTCACAGTCGATGCTCTATCTACACACTCAGGAAAACCAGCTCTGATACCACTTGATGGGGACACAACCCAAGAATAGAATGGACACAACAGAAAAAAGGGAAATTATATTAACTAAGAAAATAAGCTAGTAAAAATAGTACAAATAAAATAAACTTCAAAACATGCCCTAAGGGCTTACAATAGCATAAATCTAGAGATAATTTCTCCTTTCAGTACCTCCTCTCAAACTCCACTCCGAACTCCTTTTACAATGCCAGAAATCTCCTTAAATAGACCTCAGAGGGTTAAGGACTAGGAGTACATTCTAGAAAGTGCTAGTAGGCATCCACCGACCAAATAGAAGGTTCTAGAAGCTACGTTAGAAGTTGGTGCAAATCTAGAAGAATCCAGAAACGGTAACCGAACTTCTGGGAGGCATAACTTTTGAACCGTAGCTCCGATTGACGAACTGTTTACATTTTTGAAAAGCTCTCAAAGTGCTCTATAGCCCTATGGATCAGATTTGCTCATCCCCCATTTTTTGGCCCTTTTTGAGGTCATTTAATGCCCCTAACCTAACTTTGAAACATTCTTAAGAGGTCTCCAAAACCCTAAAAAATGCAATAACTTTCAAACTGTGGGGCCTTTTGACCTGATTCATTTTCTAGAATGCTCTAAATCACAATTACATTCATCTGGCCAATTCACATCTTCTAGGTCACCAAAATGATGGCCAAATTGCATGCTCCTATTTTTTTGGGATTTTCTAGCACACTGCTAGTTGAACTGTGAGAGTTGGAACCTTTATTTGACCCAAATGGGTGTCCAAAAATGAAAACACATGAAACAGAAACTAAGTCTAAGTACATTTTTTTTTTTTTGGTGACACAAGACTGCCCTTATACCTTTGGATGCTCCTGCATCACATGCCGCTCATGACGTCAGACAGACCTCCTCATCTCTAGCAATCTGTTGATTGTGGAGTGGTCACAGTTATGGCTAGCTCATAGCCATTGATTGAGGTATGAAAGAATTTTCTTCATTTTTGTTGTTTATAATAGTTAGTCTCAAAATTTCTAACATTATTTATAATTGATTATATTTATTGAATTGTTGTAGGGTCTCATCAAGCCTGATCATCCACGAGCCTTTGAGGTGGACTTACAGAGTGACTATTTGATGGCAGTAAGAAAATAATTGATTTTGTGTGTACATATATTTGATTTAAATGTATAATAAATATTGATTCATATCTACTTTGTTTGTATCAGCTTGAGTTGGAGAAGAGGCTCAACAAGAGGACCTTGTCATCTCTACCATCTCCCTCCACACAATGAGAGAAGACATCGAGAGATTTGTTTCCTTCCCCTCATGGGAAGGAAAATATATAGTTGATCTAGACATATATATATATATATATATATATATATATATATATATATATATATATATATATATATATATATATATATATATATATATATATATATATATATATATATATATATATATATATATATATATATATAGGCATCAGTGGACATATTCGATACAAATTTGATGTATATGATATTTTATATTTGATGTATGACATTATTCGACTTATGACATTATTGGTTATCATTTTATATTATAGTTTGTTCATGTATGACATTAAATTAGATATATCTATGTATGACATTAAATTCAATACCTAATCTGTTCAAAACTTTGATAGAGTATTGATTAACAATAAAATTTATCACTGTTTAAGCATAAGTTAATCATTTGCAATTTGTCATTGTCATATGATTTATGATCTTGTTCATGTTTAAAGTTTTCCTTCTCTATCATTTGTTTATCAAGTTTAATTCAATACCTAATTAGTTTGAATTTTTGATACAATATTGATTAGCAATAAACTTTATCAGTCAAAACCGATTAGGACCTATTGGAAAAAAACTTTATCAGGCAATATTCATGGACCTCCTAGTAATTGGTCACCAAAATGAGAACCTTGAGATTTATTAGGAACTCGATGAAAGAAATCAATAGCTTGAGAAGATCTCCATTTGTTAAGTTTCAATACATAATTGCCATTCTTTATCATCAATTAAAAAACATCAAAGATAGTAGTAGAGATAGTAGAGATATCACAATAACACAACTTAGGATCTTCAAAAGATTAACTTAGTTTGTAAGAATCACCATAGATATGATCACACGACTAAAACCATACTCCCTAAGACACTTCTCTAACATGTACCATGCTTACTAACCTTGTAATGAACATTTAATATGAAGAATTGGTGGCCACCAAGCAAGAATGTTGTGAAAACAAGGGTTAAAGTTCAGGGGACAAAACTATAGTAGGAGATTTGTCTTAATAAGGATAGTTTTTGAGTTTGGGAACATGCTTGTGATGAAAATAAATTGATGTTTGCATCTTTGATTGGTCAGAAAAGTGTTGGCACGTGTGGGATTGACCAAGCCCTAGGAACAAGGGTTTTGAAAGGGTGAATTGGGGCTTCTGCGATTAGGGAACTCTTAGATTGAAATTGAGTGTGGAATATTTTAATTAAAGACATTTTAAGAGACTATACAAAATTTGGAAACCAGATCTTAAGTTTTCCTATCAATTGCTTTGTAATTGCTTCATTCTTACATTGTTGGAAACATGGGCAGCATGAAGGATCTCTAATATTTTCCAAAGGAAGGGTATCTAAGTTTTATATATGTTTTGTTCAAGGATAAAGGGTATCCAAAAAATCCATTTCTTCATGGATTCTTTTGGGAAAAACAAAATTTATTGATCAATTTGTCTTGTTGTTGTCATCGAATTGGATAAACTTGCATTGATAACATTTGGGTACATTGAGCATTTTTTCTTAGAATGTATTGAAACAGAAAGGTATTGATTGGAACATGTTAGATATGCCAAAACAAACCTATTTAATATGTTACTGATATTTATAACATTGAAATAAATTTATTGCTTGTCAATGACGATTTTAGCAATTACCTAGTTTGATCTCATCAATTGTAACTTACTCAATTATTCATATTAAGAGGTACTATCATACACATAGCATCATTATAAATAGAATAATCAAACTATAGGATTGAATCTCCTACCACATTCTACAATGCATACTTTAATCAATCAATATCTAGTAACATGCTAAAAACACTAAGTAAAATAGTGAATGTTAATGACAACCAAAAAATGGATTGACATATTATCAAATCTATACCAATATTCATCAATAAATCAAGTAGCAGTGTTGCATAATTTATGCCTACAATCTCCCCCTTTCACATTAATGGCAACACTCATCTTAAAACATACATTAATGGTAACAATTATATATCATAACACTGCAACATGACAATACTCACATATCCTCCTGACTTATTCATGGATGAGTACACTCATATTCTTCAATATTCACCAATATTTATCATCTTCAAATTATGATGAAACACGATAATTTTTCTAGTTTTTTCTATTATATATTCCCCCTTATGAAAAACTCATAGAACTAGATTGCAACACTTCTCTACTTCATGTCTTTGCTTGACTCATATCTTAACTATAACACTTCTCTCCCTGAGTAGCATTTGCCAATAGTTCATTTCTCCTCCTTTGACTCATATCTCCTATTTTTACATCACTACCTTTGATATAAGTCCATTCAATATTTTATCTTCATCTCCATATAAATAATCTCCCTATTACCAATCTCCTCCACTTTGACAAAAATTCCAAAGGTAAAAAATCATTCATAATATATGCCCCTTTACTTTTCATTATTCTTGATTATAACTTTCTTTCTCTCTATTTATCTTGGAATTACAACATCACACTAAGAATTGTCCCATAGTCATGCTAATAATTCTCTCTAAGTCATGCTAAGACTTCTCCCTCAATGGATTATACCACTACATCAATTCATACATATGATATTCTTCGTAAGTACATATGAAGTGATACAATCAACATATTCCTTTAGTTAACTTTAGATACGAGAATGGCTGCAAATCTACCTTTGATATCAACATACCAGATCTTAAGTCTTCCTATCAATTGCTTTGTAATTGCATCATTCTTATATTGTTGGAAATAGGGGTAGCATGAAGGATCTTTGATATTTTTCAAATGAAGGGTATCTAAGTTTTATATATGTTTTGTGTGAGGATAAAGGGTATCCAAAACATTCATTTCTTCAAAGCATCTTTTGGGAAAAACAAAAGTTATTGATCAATTTGTCTTGCTGCTACCACAAAATTGGAAAAACTTGCATTGACAACATTTTGGTACATTGAGCATTTTGGCTTAGAAGGTACTAAAACTGAAAGATATTGATTGGAAAAATTTAGATATGCCAAAATAAACCTATTGATGCCTTGAAACCTCCTAGAGCTGACTATTTATAGATTTTTCCCATCAAGACCTAGAGGGGTCTCTTGAAACACTTCTACACTTTTGCTCATTTTGGGTTGTCTAAAGGGCTCATCATACTTTCATCTACACCAAAATGGGATAGGATGAGGTTGGGGATAGGGTTTAATCAGCCACCCAGAGATAACAGAGTAGGCAATTTGATTCCATGATGAAAGGTGAGAGATATTTGGCAATTGGCAACTTTGTACTAGCCAATGCTACAAGTTTCAACATCACCCGAGATGACATTGTAAAATGAAAATGGAGTGTGATCTCCAAAATGTGAGAGTCATTATTGTAGGTCTCTGCAACATAGTATTATAGGAACTAGAATCGCATCCATACCTCACACGAGCTCTGAGATATGCCCCATCAAAGATCATAGCCCTATGGCATTTAGTGACCCTTTTGGACATTTCGGTTCAGTGTGCCCGAGAATGTTTGAGCTTTGAAGGGGACAGGACAAGGTTGGGGATACAGTTTACCCAGCCACCTAGAGCTAATGGAGTAGATAGTTTGATCCCATGATGAAAGGTAAGAGAGATTTGGTAGTTGCCAACTTTGTACTAGCCAACACTACAAGTTTCAGCATCACCCAAGATGGTGTCATAAACTAAAAATAGAGTGTGATCTCCAAAAAGAAAGAGAGGTTATTGTAGGTCTTTGCAACATGGTCCTATAGGAACTAGAATTGCATCCATACCTCCCATGATCTCTGAGATATGCCTCATTAAAGGTTGCAGCCCTATGGCATTTAGTGACCCTTAGGGAAATTTCGATTTGGCATGCCCGAGAATGTTTGAGCACTAAAGGGGATAGGACCAAGTTGGGGATAGGGTTTACTCGACCACTTGGAGCTAGTGGAGAAGATAGTTTGATCCCATGATGAAAGTTGAGAGAGATTTTGCAGTTGGCAACTTTGTACTGGCCAACACTGCAAGTTTTAGCATAAACCAAGATGGGATAGTAAAATGAAAATGGAGTGTAATATCCAAAAAGTGAGAGAGATTATTCTAGGTCTCTACAACATGGTCATGTAGGAATTGGAATTACATCCATACCATGCATGAGCTCTAAGATATGCCCCATGAAAGATCACAGCCCTATGGCATTTAGTTACCCTCAGGGATGCTATGGTTTGGCATGCCCAAGATTGTTTCAGCACTGAAGGGGACATGATGATATTGGGGATAGGGTTTACCCAGCCACTCAGAGCAAACATAGTAGACAGTTTGATCCCACAAGGAAAGGTGAGAGAGATTTGGTAGTTGGCAACTTTGTACTGGCCAACACAACAAGTTTTAGCATCACCTAAGATGACATCATAAAATAGAAACAGAGTGTGATCTCCAAAAAGAAAGAGAGGTTATTGTAGGTCTCTACAACACAATCTTGTAGGAACTAGAATTGCATCCATACCTTGCACGAGCTCTGAGATATACCTCGTCAAAGATCGCAGCCTTATGGCATTTAATGACCCTTAGGGACATTCTGGTTCGGTGTGCCCAAGAATGTTCAAGCATTGAAGGGGATAGGATGAGGTTGGGGATAGTGTTTACCTAGCCACCTGGAGCTAATAGAGTATACAGTTCTATCTTACGACTATTTTTCCACTAAGTTGCAAATTTGAGCAACTTTTACAACTTTCAACAATGCAACTTTGCACAAATAGTGCAATTTTTACATTTTTCACTTGATTCCAACTCTATGACTTAGAAAAGGTTTGGCAACAATAAAACCTCAAAGGAATATAGGAATATAGATAGTTTTATGGTTATTTCCCAAAAGTTGCTAAATTGTTGCAAAAGTTGCTCATGCAACTTTGCAATTTTTGCACCTTTTGGAATTTCAGCTAACCATCAATCTAAATTAATCCTTATCATTTCAAATGAGTATTGTAGGACTCAAAACCACTAAACCATCCTAAAAAATTGAAAAAAAGTGCAAAAAAGTGCAAAAAGTTGCTAAAGAGCAATTTTTGCAAATAATAGTTGTCAAACTGAAAATGAGGTTGTATGGTGTTCCAACCATCCAAATGGAAGTTATAACTATTTTAAGGTATGTAATTAAGATCCCCACATATGAGAAAGGTCATTGTACAGACGGTGGATAGCATTGGTGAATAAAAAGCTTAGATTTTATATCTTCTTTTACTATTTTTTCAATTATGTATGGCCTATATAGATTGGTGGTGGTATAAATATTATATGGTTGGATATAGGGTTGAGTCAGGATTCTATTTCAATTGTTTTTATGTCTTTATCTTGTATATAGAAAAAGTTATATTAGTTTTAGTGTAGGTAGGTCACATTTACTCCAAATTTGAGAGTTTTAGCAAGATGGAATCCTAACTTACAAACCCACTATGGGATTTTAATACTACTTTTTGGAATACAAGTGAGGAGAGGGTTCTTTGAGATGGCAAAGATACATAGATGTAGGAGCATGGCATCTATTTTTACCAGCAAGCCCTAGACTAAACATAATCTTATGTATAGTCTAGATTTGAAGGAAAAAGAAGGATCAGGCTTCCAAACTGATTAATCTGACACAAGTGAAGCATGTAGAAGGAAAAATTTGATATATGGCAGAGATCCAAGGGGTTGAACCAAGTTTTTGAACCCATTTGTTTATGTTTTCCTTGTAACCCAGCCTAAACTAGCCATTTAGGACTGTGACATAAAGTGGGCATAACTTGATGCTGGAGCCGAGTTGGTGATTAATATTTGGGAATATCTTAGGGGATGTTGAAGAGTGTTTAAAAATGAAAAAATAGTGGGGGGTCCTTTGTATGTTTTGGGAGTTTGACTATTAAAACTACAAAATTTTCCTAGTAGGAAGTGTTGGTAAGAGTTTTGAAATTTGATTTTTGAGTGTTGAGAAACCTCAAGTTTGGGATTTTTCTTGTTTTTTTGAGTCTATAATAACCATTTCCATCTGAAAAGTCAAGTGTTGAAATCATTTAAGAAGTATTTTCCTTTGTAGGCCTATTGGTGGCTGGGAGTTCCTATGTGTTGATCCAAGTTGTTTGAGTACCCTAAGTCTGAGGGTTCGACTTGTGGAGTCCACTTCCAGGGTAGATTCTCCCTATATTAGAATTCCATTGGATCCTTAGTCCTTGGTGTCTTCAATGAATGTATCTTCATAGAATGACCTTGGTGCCCCTACACCATTAAGCAATGATGATGAACATGAGTAAAATTATGAGATTTGTGCCTACATGTTACAATGAAAAAGTCATATCTATTTTGAAATTAATAAATATAAAACAAGTTTGAAGAGAAGCTTAGGCTGGAATTCTTTTTTTCTATGAGATGACTACTCTTGGTAATAAGCTAGCTAATGTTGAAACTACACTCAAATCCAATATTTATAAGGATAAGGAAGAACTTTTAAAAGATAGTAGCTATGCCAAGTGTAAGAATTTTCTCAAGGAAAAAAATTAAAATGACAAGATCTATTAGCTCAATCGATAACACAAATTTTCTAATTGTTGGCCAACACTAGTGCAGGAGCACCAAGGTCACAAGTAGGAGGCAAGATGAGCAATCCACCTCCTTAGGTGGATTGGAAGACAAATGGACTTCTAAGGTCATTAAAACTTGTAATGAGTTTAATCATGGACATGTGATCTTTTTTTGATCATAGATTGATCATATTGTAATCAAAGCTTTAATGTAAGCCTTAATGGCATTATTGAGCCTACAAGGTACCTAGGGGTCACTCAGAATGGATTTGGATTTATGCTAGGTTAGGGTTGGATAGAAAGGACCTATAAAGGTCTTGAATAATGTAATAAGGCTATCAAAGCCTCTAAAAGATGTAAAAGGAACTAAAAGTGCAATATTTTGTAAAATTGCCAAGTTAGAGACCTCCTCTTGAACCCTAGTAGAGTCTAATTCCTTGGGTAGATTCCAAGAATACAAGAGAATCCAAGAGTTGAGTTGTGGTTCCTAAGGGAATATAAGAGGGCTTTGCATCAAACACACACACTTGTTGTATAGTCATGGATATTGTGATCATTCATGAACTTGAACAACTAACAACATGTTAGAAATAGTGTTGTGAAAAAGGACTACAAAATAGAGGGAAATGGCCATCAAATATGCATGATTTAAATAGCTACATTAAATATCCCTTTACTTCATAAATCACTTCAACTCAATCACTTGAACAAACCTATCATGTACAAAATGAGGGAAAAATCCACAAAATTAAATCTTAAAATGTTATAATAGTAAAAATGTTATGGAACACACATGGGATGAATATACATAATCAAGTATTAACCATTTCGAACATTCCAACTTTATGATAATAATGAGTCAAAGTCCAAAAAATTGGAATGCAATGATTGCAAGTATTCTTGGGTATCTATTACAAGCAACCATGGTTTGGAAGAAAATTAAGAGTAAATTAGTCTTGTAGCTAGGAAAATGAGCTTAATAAACACTTTTGAGATGGTCATCTCATGATGATCAAGGATAAATCATTCAAAGCATATGCTGAACCTACCCAATATATACTTGCATCACTTAAATCACATTAAATTCTAGAACAAAATCAATAAATACAGTAAAAGTTGTTAATATAAGAACCATTTTATGGAAGACTAAATTGATTTTCTATATACTTTAAATTCTTGTCAAATCCATCAATATACATTTTGTATCCTAAAATATCAAAAGTTTGATTTCTTTTTAGTAGATGTAAATAGTCTTTTGGTTCTCTCAACCTATACATCAGCTGATCAACATTATCCTTAGAGAGAACTATATCTATAACTGCCCCATTATCATCAGATTGAGACCTATTTTCCTTCTTCTTTTTTTGATGATTATGATCCCCTGCAATTCCAGGGATAAGATGATTAACATACAATGGTACTTGAACAAAGAAAACTAATAAATATTGAGGATGTGAATGGATAATATCATTTCATAAATGATTTTGGCATCTGACCCTTTATCACTTGTGCTTTGACTTTATTAGCCCTCTTCTTTGGTGACCTGCAAATGAAGAATTAGCACAGTAAAAAATCTAAGATAAAATTAATCAACTAAATTAGAGAATGAAAAAAATTGAATTTGGATCATCTTGGGCAAGAGGTTGTAACATTGTATTTGGATCCAATTGATCACTCTTTCTCTCTCTCTCCCTCTCTCCCTATTCAATCTAATGAGGCAACTGGATCTACTCGACATTTTAATGTCTCAAGTATTGCCTCATGGTCTGACTCGTGAACTTTCCAAAGAATCTTATTATGTGGTTTTCCACCATATTTTATCAAGTAGACATTTGATGTGATAACAAGGTTTGAATAATGAAGAATCTTCCTCTTTGTTTTCCAATCCTCGAATAACCACAAGTTAGGGTTCTTCATAGAATATCATCTAAGCCATGTGCCTATTACAACCATCGTACCCACATGGTACTCTAAACCTTCACCATCTATAACCTAGTGATCCATTTTTTTTTGGCTTCAACACAATGATAGAAATAATAATTTGTCCCTTCTTCATTGTCTTCAAGTGCAATAATAGCCAAAACATGGCTTGCAGTGACAAATGTACAAAATGCAGTCATCAATTCAAAAAATACTTGGGTAAAAGTGATAAAGTTACATATTAAAATTACAAAGATATATAAATATATATATTACCAGGTTGTACTAGATCTGACAAGAAGTCAAAGTCAATAGAAAAATCCATCTCTACCATTTTCAGTGTTTTTGAGGGATGATAGGTGTCAATTGGGTCCAAAACCTGTGTATCCCATTTTTCCACCCATTCAGTTAACTCACAGTCATCCCAATTTTCCTCTGCACATGATGGACAATAGCATGCCATTTTTCATGTGTGGATACTCCATGAACTTGCATTAGAGCTTCTTAAAGAGTGTAACTCACTAGATCCTATTAGTATGCAATAATCGTAATCTGGTGCAATGTTAGTATTATCTATCAACCAAAAAAATTTATGAACCATAGACTCACCTTCCTTACCTAGACCCATTGTAGCATTACACCATTGGATGATGGATTTTGCATCTATCAATATTGCTTCATCTTTTTACTTTAGTTCTTCATGAGCCAATGCTCTTTTAATGCATGCGCCTGCACCATCATGCTCCCCCTTACCATCACCAACCTTTATGAAATTTCACATATATCGAATTCTACAAAACTTGTGCATCGTGCTCAACCAATAGAACATCTGTGCATCCTTGAATTGAGATGCACAATTGTCTAACCAAATAATGTGATGACGATATGTTATGCCACTGTTATCCAAATTTCCATAAAATAGTTGAAAACAACCATGTACGAACTCCTTAGAATGTGATTGATCATCACTGATGTAAAAATGGTACTCCCTCAAAATCTTCCTGTCATCCTCTGTACTTTTAGGTGAATGCATGAATGTTATGTGAACAAATATGGAAACCTATTGAGAAGTATAATACTTTTATTACACCTCATTTTGTGGTTGTAGTGTGTATTTCTCCATGAAATCTACAATCAAAACAATGGTATCCAATGGAAATGTATCCTTGCACAACTTGAATTGCAAATCTAGCCATCGAGCTCTATGGTTATGCCTTGCATACTCGTAAATAATCTTTTGACAAAAAATCTTCATGAACTCATACACTAGAATATTTTCAATGTTAAATCACATCTTTTACCATGTTTCCCATCTTTAAGAGCATATGTCATTGTCTTAAATTTTTTGTAATCTACTATTTCAATTTCCAATTGCATGTGTACTATCCATATGTTGACAAGTTGATAAAAGTTGCAAAGAACTACAAAATAAGCACATACCATCCAAACATTATGTCTTGTAAAATTTTTGGCTGTCCCTTATTTCACATAAAATTTTAGATATGAATTCTTTTGAAGATCTTGGTGTTTCATTTATGTCACAATCTTGCAAAACAGACTGAGAATGCAAAACTATGCATATATGCCTAAAAACATCAAAATGGTTAGAAAATTCAAAATGTATCCTAGAACAAGAAGGTTTGCATGTGTTATTTATCTTCATATAAAAAAGTTTACCCATCTCAAAAAATCTTTGACTTTTTCAAATTTGAGGATACATACCAATAAATTTTGCAAAAAATTGTGTCTGAGTTGAGTCCAAAAAATGTTTTGCATGTGGGTCACGATTTTGGCTACCAATCCTCCTTCTTACAACATTTTTTTGTTTAGGGGAAACACATATGTTATTTTTCCAAAAATCTTTGATCAATGATTTCAAGGCTTTCCTAATTTCTTTATTCTTTCATGGTAGTCTACCGCTAAATGTCCATAACTTATTTTTTGTTGGATCTTCCAATCTCTCATGCCTTAGCATGGATCTCCTTAGAGTACCTCTACCAATTTTTAATGTTTTACTTGTATTTCTCATGAGTCGATCCTTCTTCATTTGGCTACTTACTATTTTTGATGTAAGTACTCATCTTGTGATATTACTATCTTTGGTGCGTGATTTAGAACCCACTTTGTCATAAGCACCCATTAGATTCGTTACAATATTTTTTTCATTTGAATTTTCCATCATTCTTAGCCTAAGAATCTTCATGATAGGCCTAAATTTAAAATTCCTCATCATTTCAACAAATAATTGGCATTAACTTGTAATACTTAATTCTTCAAAAAATAATCTCCACATATGATTAACTTTTCTTTGACAAGTATGCTTGCTAATCTTGTCAGGCATTGATTTCAAAATGTTAGTATCAATAACAATCAAATATTTTGGTCTTCTAAAATGAATTCTAGAAGGTGTTATAATCTCTTCTATTCCCTCAATATTTTGAACATCAACATAAGGTTGAGTGTATTACGTACCTTCAACTGAAGATGATGTGCCTTGACATTAAGATGCAAAAGATTGAATATCACCTACTTGATGTGTTGATGTTGTGCCTTCAACATGACATAATGGATTATGTATATCATCGGATCTACAAATTAGTGTCTCTTCAACATGAGAGGACGATATGACTTAACCATTGGAAGATGGTGTAGCAGATAATATGACTCCAACATTGGAAGATGGTGTACTAGACGATATGACTCCAACATTGGAAGATGGTGCAGTGAACAATATGACTCCAACATTGGAAGATGGTGTAGCGGATGATATGACTCCAACATTGGAAGATGGTATAGCTTCACAATTAAATTGTCTTCTTGAGCATAACAGTCTCATTCATTCTCTTTTTCTTTCCAATTCTTTCTCTTTGTTTCTTTTTACTGGTGATTCTTGATCCTCTTCAAAATTTAATTCTTCATTATTGCTTTTCAATTTTCTTTTCTATTGTAGTAATTTATTTTTATCTCTTTTAATTGCCAAATCTCTCTCCCTATCTTCATCTATTTGAGTTTTTGGTTTCTTCCTTGGCATGATGATGATTTGTACATGTCAAATTATTCAAACATCTGAATTACTTGAAATGTGTAAATTACAAATTATTCAAATACATATAAAAATTAAAATTATTTGAAGAATACACAGTATATATCAAATGACTTGTCAAATTTCTAACCATTTCAAAATAATATTTCATTCAAACATAATTTTTTTAATGAATTCATTGTATATTAAACAACATGTCGAATTATAATCAAATTTGTATCTATATATCAATAAACAATATTTAAAATAGATTGCACTAACCTTTTCTATACAAGGAATATTCAAAAAATCTTCAAATCACATATCCAATGATTGAATTTGGTTTTTGCTAGCTTCCAAAATTGTTGAAATAGTGTTTGTTATGTTGAAACCCATGATTTTTGTCAGAATAATAGAGTGCATAATAGACCAAAAGTAGAGAATGGATGAAATGGGCACCAAAGTTTCTTTTTGACCATTTTTAGGTGATTTCACATAGTGTGTACACACTATAGCACCTACGCACTATAGTGCATATGCACTATATTGAAACACATCACTGCCCATCCTCCCTACTCTCTATCATCCCTACTCTCTCTCCTATCCCCTACCCTCTCTCTCTTCCTCTCTCATCCATTACACACTCTCTCTCCCCTCTCCCATCCTTTACTTTCTCTCTCTCACTCTCCCTCTCCCATCGCCTACTCTCTCTACCTCTCTCACCCTCTCTCCTTTCCCATCCCTTACTCTTTAGATCTCTCACACACACTCTTATACCCCCACTCTCTTCTCTCCCATCCCCTACTCTCTACATCTATCACACACACTCCCATCCCCTACTCTCTACATCTCTCTCACACACTTACATCCCCCTATCTCTTTCCCTCTCCCTCTCCCACTCCCTTTCCTACCACCTACTCTCTCTCTCTCTCTTGTTATCTCTCTCCCTCTATACTCTCTCTCTTTCTCCCATCCCTTACTCTCACTCTCTCTCTCCCATCCCCTACTCTCTCTCACACTCTCCAATCCCCTAATCTCACTCTCTCTCTCCCATCTCGTATGAGCTCTCTCTGCCACTACTTACTCACACTCTCTCTCCCATCCCCTACTTTGTCTCTCTTACACACACACTCCCATCTGCCCCTCTCTCCCTCTCCCACTCCCTCTCCCACCACCTACTTTCTCTCCCCCATCCCCTATACTCTCTCTCTCCTCTCCTATCCCCTACTCTCACACTCTCTCCCATTCCCCCCCCTCTCTCCCTCTCCCACTACCTACTTTCTCTCCCCCATCACCATACTCTCTCTCTGCACCCCCTACTCTCTCTCACACTCTCACACTCTCACACTCTCTCCCATCCCCTACTCTCTTTCTTTCATAGACACACACACTCTTATCCCCCCACTCTCTTCTCTCGCATCCCCTACTCTCTACATCTTTCACACACACTCCCATCGCCCCTATCTCTCTCCCTCTCCCTCTCCCACTTCCTCTCCTACTGCCTATTATCTCTCTCTCTCTCTCTCAAGTTCTCTCTCTCCCTCTCTACTCTCTCTCTCTCTCTCTCCCATTCTATACAAGCTCTCTTTGCCACTACCTACTCACTTGCACACTCTCTCCCATCCCCTACTCTATCTCTCTTAGACACACACTCCCATCCCCCCTCTCTCTCTTTCTCCCTCTCCCACTCCCTCTCCCACCACCTACTTTATCTCCCCCATCCCCTACTCTCTCTCTCTCTCCTCTCCCATCCCCTACTCTCTCACACTCTCACACTCTCTCCCATCCCCTACTCTGTCTCTCTTACACACACACTCCCATCCCCCCTCTCTCTCTCTCTCCCACTGCCTACTTTCTCTCCCCCATCACTGTACTCTCTCTCTCTCTGCCACCCCCTACTCTATCTCACACTCTCACACTCTCTCCCATCCCCTACTCTCTCTCTTTCACACACACACACTTTTACCCCCCCACAACTCTTCTTCTCTCCAATCCCCTAATATCTACATCTATCACACACACTCCCATCCCCCTATCTCTCTCCTTGTCACTCTCCCACTCCCTCTCCTACTGACTACTCTCTCTCTCTCTCTCTCTCTCTCTCTCTCAAGTTCTCTCTCTTCCTCTCTACTCTCTCTCCCATCCCTTACTCTCACTCTCTCTCTCTCCCATCCCCTACTCTCTCTCACACTCTCCCATCCCCTACTCTCTCTCTCTCTCTCTCTCTCTCTCTCTCTCTCTCCCCCATCCCATACGAGCTCTCTCTACCACCACCTACTCTCTCTCACACTCTCTCCCATCCCTTACTTTATCTCTCTTACACACACACTCCCATCCCCCCCCCCTCTCTCTCTCTCTCCTCTCCCATCCCCTACTCTCTAGATTTGTCACACACACTCCCATACCCCCTCTCTCTCCCTCTCCCACTCCCTCTTGCACTACCTACTATCTCTCTCTAAAGTAATCTCTCTCTCCCTCTCTACTTTCTCTCTCCCATCCCCTACTCTTACTCTCTCTCTTCCATCCCCTACTCTTGCACACACTCTATCACATCTCCTACTCTCTCTCTCTCTCTCACCCATCCTATATGAGCTCTCTCTGCCACCTCCTACTCTCTTTCAAACTCTCACACACTCTCTCATCCCCTAATCTATCTCTCTTGTAAATAAATACACATTCTCATTCTCCCCCCCCTCTCTCTCTCGCAGTCCCTCTCCCACTGCCTACTCTCTCCCATCCTCTACTCTATGTCTCTTACACACTTTCATTCCACCTCTCTCTCCCTCCCACTCACTCTCCCACTGCCTACTATATATCTCTCTCTCACTCTCACCCTATCCCTCTCTCTCCCATTCCCCTCTACCAAATCCTACTCTCTCTATCTCTCTCTCTCCTCTCTCATTCCCTACTCTCTCTCTTTCACACACACATACCCATCCCCTCTCTCTCCTCTCCCATCCCCTAAATTTTCTATCACTCTCTCTCTCCCTCGCCCACTGCCTACTCTCTCTCTCTCTCTCTCTCTCTCTCTCTCTCTCTCTCTCTCTCTCTCTCTCTCTCTCTACTTTCTCCCCCTCTCTCTCACTCTCTCCCTCTCTACTATCTCTATCTCTACTACCCCCTACTCTCTCTTACATTTTCACACTCTCTCCTTTCCCCTACTCTCTCTCTCTTTCTCTCTTACACACATTTCTATCCCAATTCCCTCTCCTTGTTCCACTCCCTCTCCCATTGCTTACTCTCTCAAGCTACTCTTTCTTCCCCCTCTCCCATTCCATACTCTCTCTCTTTCACACACATGCACTACCATCCTCCTCTCTCTCGCTCTTCTTCTCCCACTTTTTCTCCCACCGCCTATTCTCTCTATCTCTTTGTCTCTCTCTCACACACACATAGCCATTCCCCTACCCCTCCCCCCTCACCCAGCTCTCTTTTGGTCTTGGTTTGCAATTTAGGCCTCAATAGTGCATGCACACTATAGCGTGCATGCGCTACTAAGAATTCAATGCTTTCAATAGCGTGTGCGTGCTATTGAAAGCTTTGCATTAAACACAAGCCTAAGGCTTGGTTTTTCCTTGGAGATCCATCCCAAAGGTTCAAAGTTTATAAACAAGTTTGAGACATGTTTTCGAGCCAACATACCAAAAATGATTGATTTTTCTTGTGTGCTCCCCTTCAAGATTCCTCGTGGTTGGGTATCGATAAGATCAAGTTACATAGAATTATAGGTCTCTATGTTAGCTATCTAACCATATAATTTATATTTAATTTGAACTATTTCAAGCCTTTCATCTATAATTTCTTTTGAATGTATGTTCATTTTTTTTCAAAAACCACCATGTACTAATTGGGCTATAGATTTTAGCTTGTTCATCAAATTTTGCAACAACTTAGTTTTTTAGAAACTAGACTCCATTCTACACACTTTGAAAAAAATAAGTTTTGATTTTAGATTAGTTTTCAATTGTTTCTAGGGGGAGCACACAAATATTTCACGCTTTTGGGATGTGTTTAGTTTAAAAAATCATTAAAAAAATACACATTATTAAATTACCCATAAAATTTGGGATAAACTACATAATGTTAAGTAACTTTTGACAAGAGCAATTAAAGAATTTCAGAAAAAAAGTTAAAATTTTAGGGGGGGGGCACTTTGTACTATGTTATGTTTTTTTGGAATAAACACTACCACTTTTTGTGGCCCCCTTTTTTGAGGACCTAAAACTAAACCATTTTGAAAAAAAATTAGTAGTTTAGAAACTAGATTCAAAGGACTACGACTTTTGTTTTTTTCATATCTTAAAATTTTGAGCATAACTATCTTCATATTCTTGTTGAAGTTCAAAATTTGCAGATTTCAAGAAAAAAATGTCCACTTATAGCCCCCTTTTGGCACCACAACTTGGTGCACTTACGCTACATCAAGGTTACAACATGCCCTAGACCTCTTAAATGATGAACTCCCAAATCTACCCTAAGAATCTAACATATCAAAATAATTGGGGATCTCCCCAAGGACAAATTCACAATATAATTTCTCTAAGAAATACATTGGAATCTCATGATTATTGAAGAGAGGGGACTCAAAGACCATGTATCATCTATCTTGAAAGTTTTTTCTAATATCATTATGTATGTACAAATGGATGGGGAAACTTTTAGTTGTATGTTTAAGAATGTCTCGTTCTCTAGGATTTTTAAACAATGCACATATGTAACCTTTCACAATGTCCTTCTTTCTTACATCTTTATATGATAAATTGTTTGCATAATATGGGTAAAAGTACAAAGTTGTGTCACCTTTCAGGCTGACTTATTAGAATGACTAAAATTAAGTATTTCTATCTATAAATCAATTTTGTTAAAACATATGATCTAGATAAATTTATTCAAGCTATGTTATATATGGTCTCACACTTTTCCAATTGGAAATGGCTATTAAATGAATGTTTAAAACTATTTTTTATCCAATTAATAAAGAAATAAAATTATTTTAGAAAATTGGTGTTTCAATAAATCTTACTATTTATTATGATATTTTCTTAATAGCATTTAAACACCATTTTATAGAGCTCAAAGTTAAGAATATTCTCATATAGAGTTTATAGTATTTTAATTAGATATAATATAATGTAATTTAAAAATTCTACAAGCACATAATTTAACACTCAAAAAGATGTCAGTTAAGAGAAAGAAAAAAATATAATATCATATCAAAAATTCTGAAAATTATATGATGTTCTAGATGAGAGAGTCATCTTCTAGAATGTATAATTTTTATCTTGTTTAGAATATATTTATTTTGAAAAATGTGGTGTGAGATGAAAACTATTGATTTTAGATGAGTTGAAATTTGAATCATCAGGAAAGAGAAAATATAGGTCTAAAGCTGATTTCTATTTTTTATTGTTCTAGATATATATGTTATGTATAACATAGTCAAAGATAAAAAGGAAATAAATTTATTTCCCAATAATTTTCTTGTGGGAACTAGACCCCCTATTTTCAGTGTTTTACAATAGCTAAAAAAATGTCAATAAAAATTAAGAAAATATATCAATTCTTATTCCAAATAATTATTAAAAATTATAATCATATGTTATAATTACTTTAGAATAATAGAGGGGGCAGGGTGTGAATCAGTTATCCACGGTCCAAATGTAAAAATAAAACTTTTTACATTTTAGTGAACCCATAAAACATTCATACCCATGCATGCATCCATTGTGTATTTATTAAAACTTGTATGTTACTATCAAATCAATTTGTAGAAGTGTAAAGCATGAAACACAACACATTAATCAGCACACATGACACTATGATTTACATGGAGACCCAATTTGGGAAATACCACCAGTAACATGCCACTCCTTTTCACTCTTCTAAAGTGATGTCTTGTGAAAGGCCAACCCTTTTAAAGGTTACAATACACACTATTAAGTGTGACCCGATTAAGGGATTTCAATCACCCTATTACAAGTGAGTCTTGTTAGAGGACTTTAGGCCATTCACTTAGAATGCTACCCGGCTAAAGGATTTACTAATGACTATTAGGTCAACCTTAATCTAAACAATTTACCCTAGACTAATACAATTGTTAGAGAGTAACAATAGAGCTTTGATCTGATAGAACTTACAACTTCTCTTATAAATTATAGATCCCTATTCAATCTTCAATTTTGCTTGGCTATCATACTTTGTAGCTTTGACAACTTGTTCACCCTTCAAGCATTCATCTCCTTAAGCCTTCTTGCTTAACATGTCATTGCATACTCTTCTTTTGGCTCACCTAATGAAGCAAAACCCTTAATTCCTTCTCCTCCTTAGGTTTTCGTAGATGAGACTAACCTCTATTGCTTCATGACCATACATTCCTATAAATAGGAAATTAGAATATTTTCCACTCATTATCCATAATCCAAATTAGGGTTTTGGATGAATTGTTAGGATACAATTTATCTACCCCATATCTTGTCTTTTCTAGAAACTTCTTCTAGAATCCATTTGAATTTGCCTAAAAACTATTTATATCAAATTTTGTCCCACCAGATCATCAACCTTATCTTCATCGTAGTTCTCGAGTTTCAAGAAAATAAACTTGTCAGCTTAGATTCAATGAATCTTTGATCTTAATTATAATGCAGCAGCTCGACATTATCAATCTTTTGATGCTTAGCACATACTGCATTTCTTGGCATCAACTATAAAATCACTTGGCATCAACTAAGGTTTACTGGTGCTTGGCATCAAATAAACTTTACTTGGCATCAATTGTCTTGCTTGGCATCCACTAGAATTTGCTTTTACTTAGCTCCAACTAACTTTCTGCTCACCTTGCACTGACTTTCTAATTCACTTTTTCCTCTTTCCTTTTCATTTATTATATTGTCTTGGATTCTAGGAGGAGGTCTTTCAATCCATGGAGGTTGCAAAATTTCTTGGTCTTCTTATGGAGGGTTTTAGTTTTGATTTTGTTGATCAGGTTGGGATTTGGTGATTCACATTTCTTGACAAGAAAATAATTGTGTTTTAAATAAATAAATAAATGTGAAGCAAAACTTAAAAAATACAAAAAAATGCAAAAAGAAGAGGATAAAACATATTTGATGATCCTAATCTTGATCTTTGGCAATGAGGAGGCATTTTAAGGAGGAGAATGAGAGAATTCTTCATCTTTCACAAACCGCATGCATGTTATTGAGGGGAAAGAAGGCATCGGCAAAAAGAAAAAGGGAAAATGGAATGGGCATCTTTCTGGCACCTCAACTTGGTGCATTTTCCTTGCAATCACAACCTAAGTATTTAAAATATTTATTGAAAATACTTTTCTTGGAAACTTACAAGTCTATTGGTACACCTATGATAAGTAGTTATAAGTTATCTACCAAATATCAAACACCTAGACTTGAGTAGAAGAACTATAGATCCCTAATTGGAGGTTTGAAATATTTAACTCACACTAGACTAGATATAACAAATGCAATTTTGATAGTAGGAAGATGTCAAGAAAACCCTAAAGAAGCTATTTATGCAACAATAAAGAGAATACTCATATATTTGAAGGGTACACATAATTTTTTTTTATGGTATGATAGATCAAATGATTTTACTCTATGTGCATATCCTGATGCAAATTGGGTAGGCAATGTGGATAAAATTAAAAGCACTAGCTAAAGCATTTTTCCTTGGAGCAAGATTAGTTTCTTGTCTAAGCAAGAAATAAGAAACTATCTCACGAAGTACAACAGAAATAGAGTACATAGTAGCAACAAACAATAACAATCAGATCATATGGATGAAGCAAATATTAAAGGACATTGGGATAGAGTCTTCAGAACCTAGTATCATATATTGTGATAACACAAGTATAGTAAGTATGTCTATGAATCATGTGTTGCATTCTAAGAGTAATAATATATCTATATTAAGTATCATGTTTTGAGAAAGAAAGTTGTAGAGAAAGAGATTAGATCAGAGTATGTGAATACAAAAGAGAAAATTGTAGATATCTTTATGAAGCATTTACCTAAAGATACATTTGAGTATTTGTTAGGTATGCTTGGGATCATGCCCCTACCTATTTTTGAGTAGATGACGTAGAAAGTGCATCAATCAAGTAGTAAAAAGAACTATCTTTTATTTGAAATAAATACTAATGCTTCCTATATGGGGGAGTATATATGGTGACAAGAGTCATCAAGGACTCTTGGTTATTGTTATAAAATAGTTTCTTTCGACACTTGAACTAGTTGAATACTTGGACAAGATGATTGACATAATGAATATTTTTTAGTTGATGTCAATAGGAGAGATGATCATAAGAAAAAAATCTTCTAGTAGTATGTGGGAAATTTATGTATGGGGGAGAACTATTCATTGATAGATTGATGTTAATGGAGACAAATATTGAGTTATATCAATGGTGTAGAAGTGTAAAAATTAATTTTCAATTATGTAAATTAGATAACAATGGAGAGTTGTTCCTGTAAGCTAGAATGTGAACAACTAATTTTGATCCTAAGATTGATAAATCATAGATAAAGAAGTGTTCCTAGGATTTTTTAGATTTTATTAATGTAGAGTATTTGAAAAGAAGAAGCAGAACAACAAAAATAGAGTTTTATTTGGTATTCTTGGAACTTATATGTTTTTCATCTATCTTATCATCAATTGTAAAGTGGGTGATTGTTAGCATCAATGCAAATGGTAATCCTTTGGGGGAGTATCCTAAGCATTGAAAAGATGATTAGCATGATTAACATGTTGCATTCATGACTACGTTTATCATTGATGTCAACATAGTATTGTTTTTGTGAAGACTAGTATAGTAGCAAACAAAGAATGACATCGTACAAACTCTTTATTGGTGATTATGTTAATTGCAATTGGAGATGCCTTCCATATTATATCCTAATCTAATAGAAAAGAGCATGTACAGAGAGTCAAAGATATGCATAATTTATTCAATATTTCGAGAGGAAAATGTGTAGATAGATTACCTAAGAAGTTGTTTCTAATGTCTAGATTGTATCTCTTAACATGGAAAAAATTATGTTTAGCACAGATAGATAGTGAAAGAAGATAATCTACTGATGGAATCAATGGGTGTGCAAGGTTAGAGGTAACACATGTGTGAACTTATATTTAGTTTGAGCCAATAGTGATTTCTAATGTTTTGTAATATCTTAATGAGGTTCTATCATAATTAATTATGAAATCCTTAAAGCCAACTCAATGAATTATCTTGAGGATATGGTATAAAGGAAGGTTATTTTCCTTGTTGTAAGGTAGGTAATTGCTAAGAGTAAGTGTACAAGTGTGAATTCTACAAGTAATATGCGAAGTTGGTAAATGCATATAAGTGATCAAAGGGATTATTAGATCCAAGTTTGAAGATCTGTTATTGACACCTAAAGAGGTTTTGTTTAGTCAAGTGGACAGAGAAGGAGCTTAGGTTATTTAATTTCTATTATTCTACAAGGAATAATACAAAGGACAATTGGACAATGAATTTTGTGGTATCTCCCATAAAGTTGTTTGGATAGTGGGCCTATCTACCTTCTACAACTCCTAACAGGGTTGACATAACTCCTAATAAGGTTGGAGTCTTCTAATAGGGATTCAAAGTCTTATAAGAGGGACTAACATGTATTGAATATATTTCATTGATTCCTAATAGAGTCCATCCTCTTAGAAGGAAATTTTACATTAGTACATCTTTTTTTGGGCACCACTACCACCAACGTTCTCCCTCTAATCACATGTTTCCCTATTTAACATATATGGTATTATTTTGTATGTGTATCTCCTTCTGTTTTCTAATTATATTACTCACATGGTTAAGGATTAATAAGGTTGATAATTATTCAAATGATTGGATAGCTTATTCACCCACTCAGCTTAGTTATCTTAGTGGGCTTAAGATTCTAATAGTTTCACCATCCTCCACTTGGATTTAATAGAAATAACCAAAGGGAGGTTCTCAAACCCACAAACATTACAACACATTCTAGAAAAGATAAGCCTAGATCTAGAAACCATGTTTTGATCAATACATAACAAGTGACCAAAACAAGATGCTATGCCCTGGGTATGTGCAGGATCATGGTCAACCAAACTATGTCCTAAAGTGACAATGAACAAATCAACAAATCATGGCCATGCAAACTTAACATGCAATTTTAAACTTGTTATGAACACTCAATGAAAAAGTTGTGAGAAAACAAACTATGGGAAACTAAATTTAGTTTCTAAACTAATAGGCCTTATCTAAAAAAAGAAAAAATTGATTCGTCAAAATTTTGAATTTTAATGCAATAGTACGAAAAATATAGGACAAAAAAAAAAGGTGGGTGTATGTCTAACCATTTTAATCAAAATTAAATAATAATGTTTTTTAATAAGATTATAGATATAAAAACTAGACTCATTCCTAGGTGTGACACATATTTTTGGGTGTTTTTTTTCAAATCAAAATTAATTATGAATTTTCTACTATAATATTTTTGGAATAAAAAACTCTTGTATCTAACCACCTTAACTAATTCAAAACTTTACAAAATTTAAATTCTTTTTCCTTATTGTAGAAGTGGTATATGAATAGTAATTACGAACTTAACTTGTAATTTGGCAAACATTACATTTATCAAAATATAAGAGCATTATTAAAGAACCCTTTTCAATTCATCAAATTTGGGTGACATAAAAGTCATTAGACACATGTTTCAAATAAAAAAACACACAAGAATAGGCCAAAAACATGTTTTCGGGACATTATTGAAGTTGACCATGTAGGGTTGGTATCCAATGCAATACTAGGCCTTATTAAGGTATTACTATTTTGGTTTGGTATCAGGATAGGTACGAAAAAAGTCAGAATATATTTTGAAATTCTTTGAAGCATTTCAGAACTACATATTTTTTAGATAACCAATTTTTGGTAGAACATGATCCTAGAAATAACCCCCTTTAAAACCTCTTTATTCCATATTTTTAAAGGTAATACTGGGATTCTAACTCACACAGGGATGGAAACAAAGATATTTCATCAAGATTTCATTTTATCACTCATTTTGAAAAAGAAAAAGAGAATTTACCATATATACAAGGTCATTTTCCTATTGCAATCCTCCTTATTAGAGGATTCAAACAAGAGAAGACCATTGGGAAGAGGAGAAGTTTCTACATGGCCCTTTAGGTACCACCATTTTTAAACAAAATATCTTATATCTTAAATATTAGGATGGTATCCTAGAAACTAACCTATGAGTATTAAATCCAATGCAAAAATCAAAGAATGTAGGAGGAGGTGAGGAATAACGATATCAAATTCTCCATTCTTGCACCCAACTTTGATAGGCTCTAGTGGAGATGAAGACTTTCCAAGAAAACTAGCACCAAATAGTTTTCCCTAGTCTTTACAACCCAAGTTGAAATTCTTAGGATTTAACACCAATAACCCAACTATCCTAGATCCTATTCTAGATGCTTTCTAAAGTGGAGTCCTAGAGCTACTAGATCCATCAAAGAATCCCAAAACATCAACTATAGGGAAACATGTTTCTAGATTCACGAGAAACCCACACACTTTTTTGGGGAATAAAAGTTTGTTAGGAATAAAACTAGCACTGGTAAGAAACCCCAATCTTGATGCATCTTCTCCATGTAACTCAGCTAGAAGTCCGTTTTCATTTTTTTTCTTCGACTTAACCATTCAAATTCAAACTTCCTCTTGAGCTACTAGAGCCCATCATGTCTATGAAAGATAGACAACCATAAGGGTTTTGCTTATTCATTGTGTCTACTCAATTTTGATTTAATTTATATGTTAAATATTGACTTTTGTGAAATTTCCAATATTTGCAAGACCTATATAAGAAACTATCCATTTTTTAAGAACACTGCCATTCTAAAAGGTATGGGTGCAATAGTTAAAGTGGTGAAAGGGACCTATATGAATGTAATTGACACTTAACTAGACCATTAACTTAAGATGATGTAGACTACTCTTGTACAAAAATTTGGTGGATGTAGGACATACATATTACTTTTCAAAATGTGGGTTTTATCTTCTTGGAAAGTGAATGGTTCAATGATAATCTCAACACTTCCTAAGGATTTCTTCTAGTTTACTTCTCCCTAAAGGAATATTTTGTCCATTTTTTTTCCCCAAGATCCTTATTCTTTGGTAAATTTCCTCTCCATCTCTATAAATGCCATCCTAGGTTTGATCATCTTTCACATAAAAAACTGAGTGATTTTTATGTGTTACACTCGTGAGTCATCCTTTTGAGTTTTGGAATGAAGAGGCGATGGAATTTATCTCTAACTCCTTCTATAGGTTCCTAGGGTAGACAATGTCATCAAAAGTATTACCAAATTTTTAATGCCCATTTATGTGTCTCCCTATTTCCTACATTAATGTTGTCAGTCTTAGTTATAGTTAAGTCTTGGATTGGATGTCTTATGCAATTATTGGAATTTGACAACTTTACAATCTACTATAAAAAATACTCCTTAGGTGGTAATCAATTCTTAAATTGTCCAATGTGTATGAAGAGGTCTTCCAAGAAGCGGTCAATTGGTCATACATCATCTTTGGTCAATAAGGATCTGCACTCGGGTGTTGCTTTCCTTGGGAAGTTCCCTTTGTGTTGTTCAAATCTCTCTAGTTCCTTCTATTGGCCTTGAGGTCTCTTTTATTGTCAATATTCCTTATTGACTCCCTTGGATCTCTCACTTGTCCCAAGTTTCTTTTCTAGCCTCCCTACTTTTGACATTTTATTTTCTCCTCTAACCTCCCTATTTCCTTCACCTCCCTCTTGCCTCTTATATTGGGGGATTCCTTGTCCTCATTCCACCCCATCTCCTCTCTTATATCTACCTCTCTCTGTCTTTCCCTCTTCTCCCATATTTTTCCATTTCTTAGGTTCCCCTTTTGCCTATTCAATAAAGACCTAAGGGTTTACTTGCATCTTTCTTCTTTCTTGAAAATTGGTAAGTTGGCTCATATAAGTATCTTATTTAGCTCAAAAAATCACCAAGCCAAGTAAATTCATCAAGACATAAGAACTAAAGATGTTAAGAAATTTAAATCCAATGACTTCTTGAGAAGCTTTTCTCAAAGTTCGTTTCTAAATGTTAGTCCTCTAGCTAAGAGAGTTTTATGTTATGAATCGGATCAATTATGTGAGAGAATATTTTGAATAAGAAGTTTTTGAAGATCCTTAGATGGTCAAACTTACAGAAGTCAAACTGAAAGATTATACAAAAAAATTTGGTGGTAAACAATTTACTAAAGAACAATAAAAGAAGACCAAAATAATCAAAGAATAATAACCAACTAATCATATGTTAGCACTATTTTCAAACCGTAACAAACATATCCGTATTGAAAGGAATTATCAATATAAAAAATTAAACTTAAGCCTTATATATGAAAAACCAGTTTTGCCAATACTTTTGATAAATTATTTTATAAAGATTTTCTACATTTTACAGTCTATTTCGGTTTGACCAATCTGAAGTTTGAGAAAGAATATTCACCACCTACTATTGACAAAATATTTTCTAAATAGTACGTATTTCAAATCCATAGCCTTCAATAATCTACATCGATAGTGAATTTCAAATCGACAGCAGGTTGACATGTGATGAATATTTCACCTGTACATGGAATGCTGGCTCACGTTTCAGTTTTCCTCTCCTTTGAACGTCCTTTCTTGTAACCAAATCTTATTGTGCTGTATACAAAAGTCAAAAGTGAAAATAACCGGCAAACACATATCTGTTAAACTTGTTATTACATAATACACGATACTCTCTGATACACGCATCTATCATTTTATTGCAATGTGGGCGGCACGCTCTTCTTAAACATGTGATTTGAAAGAGGAAAAAAATAAACACGTAAATCGTCAATGGTTTAGGTTTCCTTCTCTGTGTCGTGTCTGATTAGGGTTGATTTCAGTGTCACATTTTCTAGCGACAGTGAGAGCACAAATAGTCATACAACATAAAATAAAAAATGCAAATTAATAAGTGTGGTACTGCGTGTGAAAGGTTGCTTTCAGGGTCTTCTTTTCCTACCAAAACATAAAATAGGAATAGTGGTCCTGCCTCTGAAAAAGTCATAAACTATAAAATAAAAGTAATTAACGATAAACATAATTTGTTTCTCCATCTAATGAGAGGTAAGGAGTCAGAAATTATAGAATACCAAAATATAAAACAGTAATTGTGGTCCTGCTTCTGAAAAAATAATAAAATATAAAATAACAGTAATTAAAGCTTAGCATGTTCATAATGCTAACTAATCAACAGAATGTGTTTCTCTATCTAATGAGAAATTTAATTTATCATCAGTTTATGAAGTTAACGATAATTCCAAAATATAAAGCTATATACAATATGAGTAAATGTGACTGGTTTAATTATTTTAAGTGTTTCAGCAGTGCTACTGACACTATTTTTTTCATCCTTTTATTATTCTGTCATTACTTATGTGCTCTGTGTTCGTAATGGTGGTTAATGGAGCTAATATATATGATTGTTGAAACAAGTTGATGTGTTACATTTAACTTGACCTAGTTCTTCTAGGTCTAGTCTTAAATCTTTGATAATTGGGTTAGTTAATTGTCCCTTATTGTATTTTTTTTCTAAATGAATGTTTCTGATTATGTTCAATATGTTTAAATAAGATTATTTGGTTAGGTGTATTATATAAGAATGACTACTTTCTTTTGTTAGGTGTATTGTAGAAGAATGGCTACTAGTACATTTCAAGATTCTTTTAGGGGTTCATTTGTTATGTTGATCAAATTATAAGTCTTTCATAGAAATTTTAATATGTGTCATCTATTTCTTATTATTTATAAAAGGAGATGGTGTTATGATAGTAATCTTGTCATAGGACTATGTCGAAGAGTATAGACTATTAAGAACAAAAAATAGAATAATTTTACAAATAGATACACTATGATAAATAATGCTAATGTATCTAACCTACACTAGAGAGATATGATGTCCATACCATAATTTTCCTTCTTAACAAGGTATACATCAGAGAAAATCATAGAAAGGCCCCTTATGAGTTATAGCTGGAAAGTTTATGACATATGAATTATTTTAGGAATTTTGGAAGTGACTATGTCAAAATAAATTAAGTAAACCTTATAAAATTCTATTTGAGAGGTGATGAGTGAATTTTTTTGCGATATTCTCGTATGAGAAAGGCTAACTTGTGCTACAATTTGAGGATAAAGCGGTTGTGAAAGGTGAAAACTATGAGGTAAATAATAATGGATTGAAAATATTCCTAAGTAAGAAATCAAAACTACTATAGAAGGCTCCATATAGATATAGAAGAAAGGATTTTGTTGGAAGATAAAAACAGATCAGAGAAAGAAGAAAATGAATATGAATAATTATTGAAATTTCTTTTAAAATATGTACATAGATAGATCACTGTAACCATTATACCACTGAAGGTAAACAAAAATGTGTTAAGACAAGAAAGCTTTCCAAGGTAAGTGAATAGAAAAAATATTGTTTTTTGTCCAATGTATAATTTAAAAACATAGACAAAAGTTATTAAGGATGAAAATTGGAAAAAGCCTATGACAAAAGAACTCATCATATAGGCTGAAGTCAAGAATGTGAACAAGTATCCAAACAAATAGGCAAAATTTTAATTACATCTGGATAGATGTTCTTGACCAATATAGATTAATATGAAAATTACACTAGAAAAATGCATTGTTGGCATCTAAAGGCTATACTAAAGTTAAAATAATAGATTCTGATGATTTTTTTTCTTAATTATCAAGAACATCAATTTACATGTCTCTTTCCTTTTATGATTGTAACTATTTGATGCTATATCAAATTGATTTTAAATCTTCATTTCTAAATAGATAATTAAAAAATAAAGTCTACATTAAGAAGCTATATGTCTTCAACATACTAAAATATTTGGATATACTCTACAAACTCAAAAAATCTCTCTATGTGATAAACCAAGTTTAAATAGCTTGGTAGAATAGATAAAATTAGTATATCCAACAATAGTGTTTTAGGAAAAAATATGTTCACATGGATGTTGTAGCTATTTTTCTCACATTGGACATGATTCAAAGCTTTTGTGTTGCATTCATGATAGTTTTTTTTTGATGTCAAGATACACATTGTTTCTTAGAGTTACATAAGAAAAATTGTTCTGTGTGGTCAATGGTCAACATATTATGTTATGTGCACTTGAAAGTATATTTAGGATCCTATCTCAATACTATTTCTATGTTGGCAAAAGGAGATATACAATATAGATGAAGTTATGTGATATATACCAAAAGTTTCATTCAGAGAGAGTTTTTGTAAAGCAAGTGCTTGTAAATTGATTATATCTTTTAAATAATAAAGATAGAATATAGTTTTTCCCATTCAGAGAAAGGTCAAAGACATACTGAATATGCTATGGCTAAGATGGAAAAATCATATATGTGGTTTGAGCCAACTTAATGAAGACTATTTAAAGTATTTTTCCTTGTGAGATGACTATTGTAAAGATCATTGTAAAAGGAATTTAACTATAATATAACATGTATTATAGTAACCTAAGAATTTCCTATATTATTATTGTAAATTAAAAAAGTCTCAAGGAAACCTCAATACTTATTTTAGAACATGGTATAAAGGAAATAACATTTTCTTGTGCTAAAGTGCTAACTATGTTGTTTTGATCAGTGATATCATTGAGTGAACTTGAATGCAACTTCAATTAAATTAGAGTAGAGATCTATATGAATTGATGTAGAGTGAGCTACAAAGGAGCTATAATTGCAAATGACTTTTTTGTATAGTTAGTTCTCAAATATTTGATATGCTTATCCAAAAGAATGCCTAGTGAAGACTATTTTTTAGGCTATTTGGATAGTAAATTCAATGATCCTCCTTTTAACTCTTAACAACAATTGCACAAATCCTAACAGAATTCAAATATTCAAAAAACTATTTAGAGTCTCTTAAAAGGGACTTATATGCATTCATTGTATTTCATTGGCTCCTCATAGAGTCCATCCTTTTAGAAGGAACTTTTTTTATTAGTATACCATCTTGTGGGCATCATTCCCATCAGGGTTTTCAACCTAGTCAAGGGTTTCCCTAGCTAACATATCAAGTGTTATTATGCATGATTATCCTTCTATGGTTGATGCATCTACGATTTACATGTTTCAAAATTAATAAAGATATTAAGATTTTCTTAAAGCATATAACTAATTCACCCCCATCCCTCTCCCCATCCTTTAACTGATTGTTGTATGAGGGTGAGTAACACCTTCCTTGTCCATGATGGTTACTTTATGGTTGTGATTTGAAGAGGAAAAACTCTTTCTGAGCTTTATGAGACCAAGATGTATGCTTACATTCATGAAAAATATCAATGGGGTAGTAAAGGTAGATGAGAAAGAAATATATTTCATATTCATGGTACTTAGATGTTTTCATGTATATTTCCATCAATGCCAGTGGGGGAAATTGTTAGTTTGAATACTCCTAGTGTTTCTATGGGAGAGTACCATAGCATTGGACATGCCTAATAGCTTATATGTTGCATTAATGATAGATTTTTCCATTGATGTTGACATATTTACCTTATTTTGTAAAGAGTTCTAGAATTACAGTGGAAGAATTATTTGGTGCAGTTAGTGGTCAACATATTATTTTATTTGCACTTAAAGGTATAACTAGGAACCCATCCTAATGCTATGTCTATGTTAACAAAAAGAGATATGTAGTTGAAATAGAGTTATGTGATATTTTCTAGAAGTTTTGTTTAGAGAGATTTTCTAAAATGTGGGTACTATTAAGTTAAGTATATCTTTTAATAGTGATGGAATCTAGTTTAGGACATTCAATGGATGGTCAAAGACATATTGAAGACATTATTATTGAGATGGAAAAATCAAATACATAGTTTGAACAAACTTATTGAAGACTATTTAGAGTATTATTTTCTATGGGCCAACTATTGTAAAGATGATTGTTAAAAAATTTCAAAATAATAATATACCATGTATTGAAATATATTAAGAATATCATATATTATTATTTTAGATTAATAAATCATCAAGGCTAACTTGATAATTTTTTTAGGACTTGGTATACATGAAAGATTATTTCCTTGTTGTAAAGTGTGAACTATGTGGTTTGAATTGGTGAGTGAATTGGTGAGATTGTTGAGTGAGCTTGAATGTGAATTTAGATGAGTCAAAGAAGAGATAAAAGTGAATTGATGTATAGTGAGATTCAAAGGAATTGTATTGTCAAAGGAGCTTTTATTTAGTCAATTCACAAATCTTAGATATGCTTAATGAAAATATTGTCTAGTGAGGCGTGTTTATGAGGCTATTTGAATGGTGGGTTTAGTGGTCCTCCTTTCAGCTACTAATAGGGTTGGCACAAATTGTAACAAAGTTAGAATCTTGCAGAAAGGATTCGATGTCTCCTAATGAGGACTCATATTTATTGAGTGTATTTCATTGGTTCCTAACATAGTCCATCCTTTCATAAAGAACTTTTGTATTAGTACATCATCAGGTGGACATCATTCTCACTAGGGGTTTCCCTCTAATCAATGATTTCCATAGTTAACATATCTATTTCTATTGTGCATGGTTACCTTTCTATGATTATTATATAATTTCAAAATTAATAAAGATAGTGATATTTTTTTTAAGCATGTAAGTGCCTTAGCCCCTCCCCCTCCCAATTATCTTGATGGACATAATTTTAATTCAATATTGCATATAGAGATCATGAATTTAATTTTTAAGTTGATAAGTTATTTTAAACAAAAGTTACTAGTATCCTATATATTTATTATAATAGTCAATTCTTAGATGTCATTAAATTACTTAAAATTAGTCATTTAGACCAATTTTATAATGGACTAGATTGAACCAACAAGTAACATTGACTAAATTAATAACTTAAAAACCCTATCTTCCATGAACTTTAAATGTCATACTACCATTGAAACCATACAAAACTAACTATATTTTAGTTTCTTAAAAAATGTGGCAAATTCATATAAAATTGAAAAACAAGGGCACAACATTATCCATCATTGAGCTAACAAGACTACATAGCAGTGCTGACTAGAGTACATAATATTAAGAATATATCACAAAATTAACCATCACGAAAATATTCTAAGAAAACCTAGGAGATGTCACTCATTATCCATTATAGCCAAGTCTTCATTCAAATCTACAACCCCTTATGAGTATTCATAGCAAGCACTGATTATAGGAAGAGGAACCAAAAAATTATTCTCTATCTCTTTCATGATCACACACCTATTCTCCACTAGAGGATGAGAAATAGTCAAATGAAGATCCATTTCCTATGAATTACCAATATGGATATGCAACTCTATAATATCTAACCTATGTGAACCTGGAACCAAAGAAGGTGAACCCACAACCTCAGTTAAGGGGTCCCCCATATTGATCTCTTGAACTCAAGGTAGTTGAGAAGCCTGTCTTGCTATAATGTTATCAAAATCATGCTAAAATAATAGAGTATAAATTATAGTGATCTTAGTCCATAATTGATTTTCCATTGTAATACAAATTTTCCCTTGGTGATGAAAGAGAAAACCAGAGGTGACGAAAAAGTCACAAGTTTCAAAATTAAGTTTGACATCGTCAACAGATGAAAGAAAACTATGGTTTTTCAATAGAATGTATTTTTAAAGTATCCTCTCTATAGAACCATCCTCATGCCAAATTTTAACTTAATAGTGATTCCCATAGAACAATAGTTGGAATAATGTTAGGCCTAACACACATATGACATAGGGTTCTCACAACTCTAAGGTCTTGGTTAAATCCTATGCATTAGATAAAAATATCGATAGTAACTTCCATTGATAGAGCACATGGTGACCAATATGACACATTAATTCACCCCTATCACATTTTTAACATGCTATTTACAAACATGATAATAAACATTAAATAATTAATGTTAGAACATCCTTGGGTTATTGGAAATCTTTCACTCCCAAATAGGTATTTGCTTTTTTTCCCAATTATTTATCTAATAGTTAGATTTGGAAAACACTTGTTTGTCCTTTCTAGTCTCTGCAAGCTTGGATTCAAGTTATGGAGATATCATGCATCATTATTCTAAGTTCTTATAATTTAATATTATAACTAGTGGGAGTTATGTTTCATCTTCTTAGGTGTTGACTTCCTATGTTGTTCTTCATACAAAGCCAAATATTTAATTTAGTAAGGTTTTATATTTAAGAGTCATGTTATACACTCTTACATCTAGATATATGGCTATTGTGTGGACCTATAACTAAGAGTGTTTAACATTTTAAGATGTATTATATATTTGGTCATTAGTTCATTGAGGGTATGTCCTATAGTGTATAACATATTTTATTTCTTGGAGATTATGAAGTCAAAGATAACTTTTTTAGAAATTTTTTCAATTCTCCCCTTAGGATTTGTTAAAAGGGCTTAATTGCCTCTTGTGTACTTTAAGTTGTGTGGTTGTATTGAGCATTGACAAAATAGTCTTTTGGCGCAATAGCAACCCCACTCTAACAAGACATATCAGAGCACTATTGTTTGACTTGACTGAATGTTGATGCTTCCTATATGGGGGAGTATTCCAGATGACTAGAGTCATTAAGGAATCTTGCTATTTGGTATTGAATAGTTTCTTTAGACACTTGAGATGGTTAAAGACTTGAAGTAGTAAATTGACATTATCAAACCTTTATCATTGATGTCAATGAGAGAGAGGATGCATGAAAAAAATCTCCTATGTATGTATGTGGGAGAGATAGTTATTAAGGAGATTTAGAAAGATTCTTGTAAAAGTGAAGGAATAAATCTATAGGGAGATATGTAGCATAAAGATTTTTGATGAATGGGGGAGAAGCTAAGAAGTGTTGGAATAATTTGTAATAATTGAGAGGTTGGGTGAATTAGTTATCCAAGATCCAAATGCACAAATAAAACTTTTTAATACTATAACTTATCCTTATGCATGCATTGGCCATTCAATACATTAAACATATGCATATTGTTGTCCTATATCAAAATAATGTTGCAGAAATGTAAATATGAAAAAACACAAAATCAATCACACATTTGACACAAGGATTTTATGTGGAAAACTAATTTGGGAAAAACTACCAGTAACATGCTACCAATTTTCACTCTTTTGAAGTAAGCTCTATGAGGGGCCAACCCTAGACATCTTGTCTCCTTAGGTTCTTGTACATGACAATTGTTACTTCTAGATTACTATCTTTATAAATAAAGAATTTAGGTCTTTTTATACTTAACCACAATTGTCTATTCTAGGGTTAGCTAAGATTCAATGAATCTACCCACTTTTCCATTTTAGTCCCTTCTAGAAAATTCTTCTACAATCCTCTTTGAATTCACCTCAAATTATTTATCTTAAATGTTGTACTACTAGCTCATCATAGAAATCTTGCACATAGTTTAAACACAATTCAAGAAATAATTTTTTTTAGCTCAAATTCATTAAATATTTAATAAAACTCTTTTTGCTAGCATTTGACATCCACACTATTCACTCTACAATAACAATCTTGTAATACTCAGCCAACACTAAGTTGCTCAACATAAATTACATCTTCCTTGCATAGTCATTATTGTCATTTCTTTGATGCTCAACACTAACTATATTTTTCTAATGCTTGACATATACTATTTTTCTAATCCTTGGCACATGTTGAATTCTACTCAGCCTGAAGTAAGTTTTCTTAACTTGCATTATTTTCTTGTCCAGACTTGGTAAACACTTTTACTAAGAAAACTTCTTCTAGGCTTAGCTAAAGTAACCATTCACTTTGTTCTTAAGTAGATCAACAATACATAATATCATCAATTTCTCGCTTGGCCTTAGTGCACCTTTTATACACCAAATAACTCAACCTTTCTCTAGGTTCTCTTGTTATTCTTTCTATTCAAATCCTCTTCATCAATCAAACAAATGACAACATTCGTACCAAATTAAGCAATTTTCTCCTTGACAAGTAGTAAGTTTTACATCAGTGACAAAATAATGATTGTTCCATGATATTTGAATCAATCTTCTTCACTTCAAAAATCTCATTTCAACAACCTCCCTCTATGGAATTGATGGCAAACAAATACCAAATAGAAACTTTATACCTCGTACTGAAATGTCTCCCTCTATCAATATGTGTTCCCTCATTTGATATCCTCCTATGATTTCTCTATCAACATATTCTTGGTAAGCTCTGTGTCTTTCTATTATATCTCCCTTATCTTTATATATTATATCCCCCTCTAGATTTATGTCTTATATCTCCCTCTTTGACAACAATGCTAAAGACTTGTCATTTATACATGTAGATATAATCAATTCATGTTCTCCCTATATTACCTTGTATGTGACTATAAATATTCTCTTTCAGCTCCTTCCTTACTTTAGGCATGTCCTAAAGTAAGCTCCACTAAATCAAGTTGTAAAGTATATCATTAGACTTACTTTATGCAGGGCACTACTCTTTCTTTTCAAGTAGATTTGGATATGATTACCACTCGTATTTTACCTCTAATATATTCATGTGCATCCTTAGGTAAAACTTTTGTGAATATATTATCTATATGTTCTTTTGTATTCACATCTTCCATTCTAACTTCTTTGTCTTGAACCAACTCTCTAAAGTAATGACACTTGATTGTAATGTTCTTTGTCTTTGTGTGCACCACAAGGTTCTTTGATATGTTTATAACACATTTATTGTCACAATAAGGCACTACAGGTTCAATAATTTCCTCCTTGATCCCTTTTAGTAATCGTTTGATCCATGCAACATTTGTGCAATTCACTACAATAGCCACACATTCAACTTCAATATTAGATTGTGATATACAATTTTTTTCTTACTAGTCTAGGTGACCAATCTTTTTTCTAAGAAAATTCTCCTCCACTTGTACTCTTTCTATCATCAATGTTTCTAGCTGAATCAACATTAGTATAGGCCCTCAATTGAAACTTGTCATTTTTCTTGTACTATAGATCATAGTCTTTTGTTCCTTTTAGGTATCTCATGATCCTTTTAACAACCATTAAATGATTCTCCTCAAGATTTACATAAAGCATTGCAACAATCCCAACAATGTAATGTTAGGTCTATTATGAACTACACATTGTAATTTTCCAATCATAGACCTATACAATGTTTGATTTACTTTAGTAGAATCATTAGTTTTTGATAGCTTGTTTCCTATCCATAAGAGTATTGGTGGGTTGTAAATCCTCCATACAATTTTATTTTCACTATTTCCTTCACATACTTGGACTGAGTGATGTAAATACCATATTTCATCTAATATACTCACAATCCAATAAGAAATATCTCTCCAAACATAGACATCTCCAATTCTTTCTTCATTTCATTTGCAAATATCTTACACAACGCATTTTGTCATCCAAATATGATATCACCAACAAATATTTCAGCTAGTAAAATTCCTTTACCTCCATCTATCTTCAATTATAGATTGTTATTATCATTAGTCTTCTCAAAACCAATCTTTCACAACACAGTTGTGAACCTTCTTATACCATGTTGTTGAAGATTTCTTAAGATCATATAAATCTTTGTGCAATCTACATACCATGTTCTTATTTTCTAGATCAAAAAATCCTTCTAGTTATTCTATATAAACCTCCTCTTCTAGTGTACCATTTAGAAATTAGGACTTCACATTTGCACTTTCCACAACATTGTTAGTGTTAGTATTTAAACACCTATATGCTTTACTTCTTGTGTAATAGCCTAGGAATGTATCTTCTTCACTTTTAGCATCAAGTTTATGATTTTTTTCGTCCTTAAGAATGTAACACTTGCTTCTAAATACCTTCAAATATTTGACATTGGGTGAGTATCTATAGGATAATTCAAAGGGCATCAAGTTTATACCTTTCTTCAATTGTACTTAGTTCATGGTATAGACAACTATACTAAAAATTTCTCCCCAATATTTCAAAGTAACATTCTTTTCCATCATCAATGTTTAGGATAATCCATTACATATATATTCCTCCTTTCAAAAATCCCATTTTGTAGAGGTGTCCTAGGTGCAGAAGTTTGTCTCTTTATTCCTCTATCATTACAAAAAATTTCAAACTCATTTGTTGTAAACTCTCCACCTTTGTTAGATCTTAGACATTTCAAGCTCTTTCTAGTTTCCTTTTTAACTCTTGCCAAATACTAGCTAAACATTTTAAGACTGGTAGATTTTTCTTTTAAGAACATTATTGTCATAATTCTTGAGTAACCACTGACAAATAGGATAATGTACTCATCATCTTTGTAGCTTTGCACATAAATTGGTCCACATAAATTAGTACAAACTAATTCATTAATTTATTTTGAAGTATGAGTCTTACTTTTAAAACTAGACTTTGTTATCTATTGTGGTGTCCACAACACACACCCCATTCCTCACTAAGAATGGGGAACCCCTACTTTTGTTTTGAATCCCAAACTCATAGTTCCAGAATCAGGAGAAGAAAATTCGGTTAAACGTAAGAGTCCTAGAGTCAAAAAATAAATTAAAAAAATAAAAAAAATAAAAAATAAAATTAATAATTAATAATTAATAATAAAATTAAAATTTTAAAAAATAAAATTAAAATTTTCCTCCACTCGTCCCTGTGCATGTGCGTCGAGTGGCACGCATTTTGTTCAATGCACACGGGGGGGAGGAGGGTTATAAAACCCCTCTTACTCCCTTACTCCTTAACTTTTTTCCATTCACTCCTTGCGATGGTGAGTTCTCCCCCTTCTCTCATGGTGTCTTCATGGTGTACCCGCGCCACATGTGCCAAAGTTGTGCACTCACATTGGAGCCACAGCCCACACTATGAGCATCGGAGACCCTCGCACTGTGCACACAAGTGTCGTGGCTTGTGCTGCACCAGTGCCAAGTGCTGCTCACATTGTGTGCGAGTGCTACGGCCCATACGGTGCGTGTTGGGCAATGAATGTTGATGGCACACATCTCAACGCAAGGGTTTGCACATTGCACACAATTCTTCATCCATTTTGTTTTATTATTTTTGAGCAAAAGTTTTTTAAAAATTATATATATATATATATATATATATATATTTTTTTTTTAAAAATTAAAATGTATAAAAGAAAAAGAAAAATAAAAAATAAAAAATTTCAAATAAAAAATAAATGAATCCCCAAAGAGGGACTTTTTTAATTTTTTCTTTTATGTTATTTTGTGACTAATAAATAGTTTCCTCACAATATGTAGGTGATGTGATCAAATGGTGTCCACATCTAGAGTAGCACCCAAGCCAATCATTTTCAAGTTCCAAGGTGTACCTTCAAAATCAAGATTCCATGATGACTATGCTAAGATCAAAGATACCAACCTTGGACACATGGATCTAGGAGATTTTTTGAGAATTTGCAACAAGCTGATGTAGACGTCAACCTTGGTGTCTGCATTGATCTATTCTGGGTTAGTGAGTGCAGCATCACATCATATGTTAGTGCAATCTGCTAAAATAATCATGGCTATATCATAGCACTTCGTTCCTGATGAGAGGGTGGTCAAGAGTGTCACAGGGGAAGTTGAGTTGGATCTATGACCTGATAACATTGAGAGTGTCTTCCATCTTCCTAGAGCCAACCAATTCATATGATTTTCCTATGAAGTGGCTGAGAGATGGTACAAGGAGCATCAAAAAGAGGCTATTAATATTATACAATCCCTATACCTGATTGAGATCCCTCCTTAGGGAAGGATAACCAGAAAAATTTATATGATTCAGGGATACATGAAGGATGACATTAGATACTCTATCATTCTACTAAGCTAAGTCATGTCACTACATTCATGGTCAACTTCATTGAGACAACTAGATTGGGCCACCACACTAAGAAAAAACTTGTGTGATCAACTAACGACAGTGAAGGATAAGAAGAAGTATTATATGACTTCTTATATGGTGTACATACTTGTAGCTAAGGCAATGAACTATCCTGGTTTCTACAAGAAAGGTAGTATGCATGACCCTAATGCTTGGCCATACATAGTCTATCCTTAGTTGGTGAAGAAGAAGCTCTTAGCACAGGGCAAGGAGTATAGGATTGTGAATGATGCATTCGTCTTTGTGATCATTCGATTCATTGAGGGAGACTATGGGAAGAGATTATCTGATGAAGCCAAAGCATAGATCACAGCTCTCGAAGCCTACTTCATCTAGTTCAAGACATTCACATATCTTCAGGTGGGTGGAACATCTATCAATCCTAATAAGCTTCTAAGATACCCAAGTGACAAGTTGGTACTATTGGAGATCTCTAGGAAAATTGAGTCAACCAATGAGAAGACAAAGAGGCAATGCAGATCCTGTTAGGAATGGCCATTGGTCATTGGGTTGTATCAGGTGAAGAAAAAATAGGATATTCTAACCTTCAAGTGAAAATGGGAGAACTATCCTCTTGAAGAATACAACTCTCCTCGGCCATACTTTGACAATGTTGGTAAAGTGGAAATCCTAGCAAGAAAGGATTTCTATCATGAGGATGTCATTGAAGATCATTGGATGAATGCCACAAATGACTATGATGTCATTATCAGGGGCTATTCTAGGATGACTTTGTATTTAGTAGAAAAGTCTCTCCATTTGAATATCCCTAATGAGATAAGGCTACAAGACTCTAAAGAATTACTAGATTCCCTGTTCAATGTAGATAAAGTTGGTGAAAGACCCATTCTAAATGTAGAAGTAGAAAGAGAGGAAGGAGATGAATTCAATCATCGAGCAAGACATGCCGTTAGAATGAAAAAGGATTGGATCAAGAAACATTTTCCACTTGATCCAATTCCTAATACTGTAATCTTCCATGCACATGCTTGCCTAGAAAGGGGTAAAGGAAGGAAAGCCATAGTTCCTATCTTTGTGCTCCAATCTCCTATTAGGCTAGATACAATCTACCAACTTGATCACTGAGTGGGATATTATCAACCTTCTGAAAGGAAGGGAAAGAGGAAGAGAACCTCTCCTTAGAGGATTCAGATGGAACAAGTTGCAGAACTTATGTCTTCTTAGTAGCATGAAAAGAGCTCACAAGAGTCCCAAGGTATTGGAACCTCTAAAATCTATGATGAACCTCAGTAGCTTCCTATTGTACCAAGACAACTAGAAGAGGGAGAGATTCTAGAAGCCTCCATTCCTCCTATACAAGAAGAGCCCCCTTCTCCTTTTGTCTCCAAGAAAAATAAGAGGATCAAGATTAAGATGATGAAAAGGAAAAGGATAAGTAGAAGATTAGTACCTAATCCATCTATTAATAAAACTATTCTAGAGGAGGAAGAAGATGAGGAAGAAACATAATCAGAAGACAAGGAGGAATAGGTACCCCTACAAAGAAGAACTCTGTTAGAAAAAGCTACAGAGTTAGAAAGAAGAAAGAGTGCCACTAGTACCCCACCATCCACCCAAGTAGAACCATTAGAACTCTATTCTTTAGAAGAAAAAGTGTAGTAGTGGGTGAATGAGAAAAGGGAAGGAGGTGAGGTTGTTTTCTCTATGATGGATTTTGATTTCATGCATGTGGGTATAGAGTTGGTTGGAGATAAGATTAGAGACACCCCTACAAGTGAACTCCATTGGGAAGATTGGATGCAAATGCCATGAGAACCATAGGTTCCTAATCTCACTTCTCCATCTCCACCACAAATTATAGTGGTAGATAATGGTTCAATAACTCCCCCACCTTTGAGTTCATAAGAGGAACAAGTTCAAAAGGAACCATCACCATAAGAGAAACTAGAGTCGAGGGCTACTGATGAAGCATCAAAAGAGGGATAGATAGTAGAATATGCACAACAACCTTCCCAAGATGCTGAGGAGAAAGCTATAGGATCTACAAAGATTGAGGCTACAAAAGGAGAGTCTTCACAAAACGAGACGACTGGAAGCAAGAGCAACAAAGGGAAGGATGTAGTTGAACACACCCCTTCATCATCAAAAGCTAATTCCATAGGAAAACATATCATAAGATAGTTCTCAAAGGAGATAATGAGAAGTGCTAAGCCTTAATTCCATGCTTCAGAGGATGATATTTGTGATATTGCAGAGATCTTAAACAATCCTAAGTCTCCATTACATGATGCAATGCCAATTTCATTTGTTTCTACTATATGAAACAAAGATTTATTTTCACAAGTGGCTCTCCCTCCTAAAGGTATAGATGTAGAAGCTATTAGTTTGGAGGATTATGAAGTGAAGGATGTTATGTTGGGAAAGCCTACATGGGATTCAACCTGACAGATGATGACTACAAGAGTCAAAGAGGTTCTCAGACACATGGAGTAGGATGAAATTGAACTCCAAACTTTGTGAAGGCAAGTTGAGATCCTAAAGGGATATCTAGCTGAAGTTGTTGGTCCTCTTGATCTTGAGCACCCCAAGGAGACTCTAAATACCATTCTTAGAGAAGGGGAAGGTGTATAGCTCAATCCAATTTTGAGAGCTTGTTAGGAATGGTGAGAAAGCCTTAAAGATAGAGGTGTTACCACAATCACAAGGAATTTGAAGTTACTACATGTTATGTAGGAGAACGTGAATAAGATCATAGAAATTTTGAGGTAGGACTTCAGTATCATGGATGAAGTATGGACATGGAGCAATGATTTGCAAACTCTACAAGCCACAAAAGGGAAAAGGTACCACACTTTAATTGATGTATATATCAGAGAAGAGCTAGACTTGATTGATGATTGGATAGAGAAGATAGTAAATGGCAATAAGGTGATGGAAACATTGCATGAAGAGATCCATCAGCTCAAGGACCAAGCTTGAGAGAAAATTTTGGAAGCAGAAAAGTTGTACAGTGATGCATGCTTGGACATTTTTGAAGATGAAGAATGAGAGAAGCTATTACTAGTTGAGGTAGTAGTGGATAATTTCAAGAAGACATTAGAGGAACCATCCAGTGATGAGGATATCATAAAAGCCTTCAGGATAGAAGAAGCACTATTAGAATTGGACACCTTGAACTTGGAAATTTCATAGAGAATCAAATTGAGGTGGACAACTACACATAGAAGGTAAAGAATAAATATGAGGCTTTAGTTCTTCTAGATGTGGCCAAAATTACTAAGATGATAGAGAAATTCAAGGGAAAACATCCAAACATAGCTTTAGGATGAAGAAGAACAAAACCTAGATGCTAGAATTTTAATTGTGACACTTAGTAAAATTTTGAGATTTTGACCTTTTGGAGCTCTGCAACTATGCAACTCTACAGGTATACAACTCCCCATTTTCATGTAGATTTGTAGGTCCATAGCTCCAAATTTTCATATAGGTCCATATGTATGCAGGCTTGTAGTTCCACAATTTAGAAGTGCACCGACAGTTAACTGCCAGTTCCAAAAATAGCACATTTCATGCTTCGAGAATGCATTATGACGATAGTTTAACTCTGACACACTCCTAGTAAAGGATCAACTTCTATTTTTGGCACCTCCATGCACTTCCACTTTGACTGATGGCTTCCTCCTACTTTCTTTCTTATGCTTTCATTATTTTTGGCATGTAAAGGGCTCATGCATCCAATTAATGAATAAAATATGGATGGAGTCCCTCTAAGCACCAGATTAATGTTTTAAAAGAATTTTATTGCATGAAGATATCTATCACTCTCAACACAAATTCAGGAGATGATTTCTTATAAATACCCCATTGTAAGATGTAGCAAAGGCCACCTTTATCATGTAATAAAATTATGCTTTTGGTGCTCACATTTGCAATGTAGTCATTCTTGCCTGAATGTGTCATTTTTTTGTGGATTTTATTCATGAGATTTTAATTGAGCCAAAGGTTTATAGCATTGTTGATGTTGTGCAATCTTTTAGTTCTAGTGTTTGCTACATATTTATGAATTTCCTTGATGTATCTAGGTTGAGGAAAGATCACAAGTTGTGCCTGCATAACTCTTTGTCTCACATGAGTGCACTTTCTGTGGCCTTGCAATTTGATGAAGAGTGATACATCATTCGATTATTGAAATTTTTCATCAACGATTGCATCACTGGATTCTACGAAATGTTGCTCCTATTTTCATTGGTTTCCTACCAATTTCTTTGAAAGTTCAACTTGTAGCATGTTGTTTTTTGTAGCTTATGTCTATTTAGGATTTCAATTTCAAGTTATTTCAATTTTATGTTATTTTATTTTAGTTTCATTATTTGTTTTTCTAACCTCTTGTTAGAATAGGAACTCATTTTAGTTCCACTGTTAGATTGCATTCATTGAAGAAAACCAAAAAATACAAAAAATATTGTTTTTTTGTGTGTGATTTTGAGAGAACAAATAGATTTACTTCATTTCAAGATCATAGTAGAAGCAGAAAAGGCCTCCTCATGAACAATCACATTTATCTTCAACTAAGCAAATTTTGGTACATCACAAGACAAATACTGAACCTTAGATTTGATTCCCAAAAGGATTAGCTTTTCAAGAGAAGAATTGTGCAATGGATTCCTACCATTGACCTCATGTAAAATGATAGCCCAACATTATCTTGCCTAGCTAACATTGTTTGCAAATTGCATTATTAGGTTTCTTTAGTTGTGGAAAACCTCTGTCTCTTCTCATCTTACTGATACGGACCAAATTATCAAATTTTAGATAACATAACCTCTTGTGCCATAGACACACATCATCAAATTATAAAACAAGACAAGTAGCATATTCATATCAAGATAACATAGATTAAGTCTAGTCTCGTCTTCACTTCTAATTATTTTTCCCTCAGTGTCATAGATCTTAGCTTTTCTATTATCAAATTCAAATTTACAACCTAAACTAGTTAATTGTGACACACTTAACATATTATAGTTAATTCCTTCCACATAGTAAGCAGTGTCACACGTGATCTTATATGTCAATATTATTGATCCTTTTCCTTTAATCAGACAGGGTGCATCATTAACAAATCTAGCATTATTTCCATTGTAATACTCTAGCCTAATGAGCTTACATTTGTCTCCAATCATGTGATGTGAACATCCACTATCAATGATCTATCTATCACTTTTTTTCACACAAGATGTAAATACAATTGCCTCATCTTGACTAGAATAATCCTTCATAGCAACAATAGACAATGTCATTATAATGATCTTTAGATTCATCATTGGATTCTTCTTCAACAATGTAACAAGCCTTCTTTCCCTTGTCCTTTTGGCCTTCATTATTGTCATGTTTTCTACCTCTAAATTTTTATTCATTCTTGCTCTTTTACATATTAGGACATCTTCCTGCAATATGACCAACTTCATGAAAATTAAAGGGTAAAAGTACAAAGCTTTGTCACCTTTCTAACTGAATTATCAAAGTGAGTGAATTTGATTATTTCAATCTAAATATCAATTTTGTTCAAATATATGATCTTGATAAATTTATTCTAGCTAAGTTATATATGGTATTACACTTTTCCAATTGGAAATGTCTATTAAATGCATGTTTTATACTAGTTTTGTATCCAATTACTAAAGAAATATAATTATTTCATAAAATTGATATTTTAATAACTCTTACTATTTTTTATGATATATTTTTAATAACTTATAAACACCATTTTATAAAGCTAAAAGTCAAGAATATTTTCATATAGATTTTTTATTGTTTTAAATAGATATAGTATATTAGAATTAAAAAATTCTACAAGCACGCATTTTAACACTCAAAAAGATGTCAATTTTTAGAAAGAAAAAATATTAAATCATATAAAGAATTAAAACTTATATGACATTGTAGAGGAGAGAGTTCTCTTCTAGTATGTATATTTTTTATTCTTGTTAGAATGGATTTATTTTGAAAAATGTGATGGGAGATGAAAACTATTGATTTCAGGTGAGTTGAACTATGAATGATTATAAAAGTTGAAATATAAGTCTAAAGCCAATTTTTCTTTTTAATGTTTTAGATATATATGTTATCTATAACATACTTTGAGATAAAAGGGAAATAAGTTTATTTCCATATAGTTTTGTGGTAGGAACTAGACCCCTAATTTTCAGCATTTTTCAACAACTTAAACATTATCTATAAATATTATAAAAATATATCAATTCTTATTCCAAATAATTGTTAAAAATTATAGTCCTAAACTTGATAAATTTATAAACATTTCATTACTTTACTTCATTTTCAAATTCTAAATAATAATATCAGTTTTATATCATTGAAGGTGAACAATTATACTTTTGTAAACCTTTTTCTTTACAAAAGCATGACATAGGTTTATGCTTTGACCCTAAAGCATAAGATAGGTAACTTACCTTTGTATTTTCCTTTGCCTCAATGAAACTTCCTAGCAAGCAATGCTCCTAGTTCTTCTAGCTCTTCATCATCTATATCACTATCACTAGTAGCAAGTTTGGCCTTTTAATTATTCTTATCTTGAGGCTCTTTCAGTGTCAGCTTAGCTTTAAAGATAGATTCAATATTTTTAGCTTTTAAATTATCAAAATTTAAAAGTTCAAAAGAAGCGAGTATACCAACTAGTCCTTCAAGGGCCAAATTTCTACCAAGGGTACACCTCATTTCATGTATAGTAGAGACTCTAACAGCATAGATAGGTAGTAGGGTTATCAATAAATTTTTAATTATAGTTTCATATTCAATCTTTCCTTGATATCCTTGAATAGCATTAATAATATCATTCATCATTGCACAATACTAGACTATAGCATCACTCTCTTGGATTCTCATTTCATCAAATTTTCCTCTAAGGCCTTTAGATATGGCTTTTAGTGCATTTTTTTCTCCTCCATAGATCACTTGTAGGGCATCCCACATCTTCTTAGCAGTATTACATCCTTTGATGTCATCAAAATCTGGATAGCTTAGGGTAGATGCAATCTCTAACATTTCCTAATTTTCTTCTTTCTTCTTTATCAATTGATGAGCACTTAGGGCTCCTGCTAGATCAACATGCTCAATGGTGATACTTGATTATGCATAATCTCCAAGACCTCCTAGATGTAGTTTCATTCAACTTTTTCATATAGGAAAATTTTCCTTGTTTAACTCTGGCACCTCTTTTCTATACATCTTGATCTTTAGCTTTAAGTTCCTTCAAACTTTCTATTTACAAGCACTTGGTGCTCTTATTCTACTTGTTCAAATACTTTAGAATAATTAAGAGGGGGAGGTGGGTTGAATCAGTTATCCATTGTCAAAATGTACAAATAAAACATTTTAGTACTACAAGTTATCCCTATGCATGCAATTTCCATTCAATACATTAAACATATGTATATCGATGTCCTATTTCAAAATAATATTGCAAAACTGTAAACATGGAAAATTAAAAAATCAATCACACATTTTTACACAAGGATTTTGTGATGAAACTCCTTTTTGGAAAAACCACCAGTAACATGCTACCAATTTTCACACTTCTAAAGTGATCTCTATGAGGAGCCAACCCTGTTAAAGGATATAGAACATATTATTAAATGTGACCTAGTTAAATGATTTGAATCACCCTATTAGGAATGGTCCTTGTTAGACGATTTTTGAATATTCCATTAGAATATCACCCTGTTAAAGGATTTACAAATGACTATTAGATCAACCTTAATCCAAAGGATTTACCTACACTAAAAAATGATTAAAAAGTAGTAGTAGGACTTGATGTCATAATAAAACACAACTCAATTGTAGATTAGTGATCCTCCATTATGCTTGGCATTCATACCCTTCATCTCTAATTGCTTGTTCACCCTTCAAACCTTCAACCTCTTAAGCCTTCTTGCTTTGCTTGGTAATTGCAAACTCTTCTATTTGGCCACCATATAAAGCAACACCATAGACTTATTTTCTTCCTTAGATTCTGAAACATGACAAATATTTATTTTGGCATGTTATCTCTATAAATAGAGAATTTAGGTCTTTTGTTTCTTAACCATAATCATCCACTCTAGGGTTAGGTATGATTTAATGAATCTACCCACTTTTCCATTTTAGTCTCTTCTTGAAACTTCTTGTACAATCCTCTTTGAACTCATCTCAAATGGTTTATCTTGAATTCTATGCCACCAACTCATCATTGAAATCTTCTACATGCTTCACACAATTATAGAAATCAACTTTATTATGTCAAATTCATTAAATATTTAATTATACTCTTTCTACTATCACTCAGTATCCATATTGTTCACTCAACAATAATAGTCTTCTAATGCTCAACCAACATTATGTTGCTCAGCATCAACGAAGTCTTCCTTGCTTAGTCACTATTACTATTTCCTAATTCTCGACACTAACTATATTTTCTAATGTTCATCATATACTATTATTTTGATGCTTGGCACATGTTGAATTCTGCTTGGCCTAAATTAAGTTTTCTCAGCTTACATTGTTTTCTTGACCATGCTTGGAAAACACATTTTATAAAAACACTTTTTATAGCCTTAGCTAAAATAATTATTAAATTTATCCTTAAGTAGATCGACAATAGATAATCACCAATGTCTTCCTTGATTCTAGTGAAACTTTTTTACACCAAATAACTCAATCTTTCTCTAGGTTTTTTTGTTATCCTTTCTTTTCAAATTCTCTTCATCAATCAAACAAATGACAACATTTAGACTGAAGTAATTGTCTCACCAACAAGTTTTAGCTTTGACATCAATGAGAAAATAATAATTGTTCCATGATAGTTGCATCAATCTTCTTCACTTCAACAATCTCATTTCAATAAGAAGTTTCTTAGTGAAAAAATCATGATGACAATCTAGAAGATGCAAAGTAGAGAAGTGTTCCATAGGATATCATATTTTATTGATGAAGAGGATTTGAAAATATAAGAACAACAACAAAAGTATTTTAGTACTATTTGGTATTCTTGTAACCTACATGTTTTTTTATCTATGTTTCCATCAATGCCAAAGGGGGGTATCATTAGCATGAATGTTGATGGTATGTTTTTGGGGGAGTATGCTATGAATCAGCGAGCATGTGGAAATATTGGCATGTTTTATTCATGATTGTGTTTGTCATTGATGTTAACATAATAGTAAGTTTGTAAAGACTTGTGGAGTAGAAGATAGAGATAAAAGGCATACAAACATAGGTTTGCTAATCTAGTGATGCACGAATAAGGACATATTTCAAATTGTGTCCTAATGATAAGGTTCAATGCACATAGAGTAAGTCAAAGATGTACAAAAGATATCCTTGATTTATAGTGAGTAGTACAGAGACAAAGTTCCTATGAAGAAGTTTTTGATGATTGCACTATATCTTCTAGTAGAGATATAATTTGGAGATGTATAGTTAGTCAATGACAGAGGACAGTTAGATGGTGACATCTACAAGTGCATAAGTCCTAGTGTGACATATGTGATAATTTGTATAGATATTGATATTGAAATATTATTATTATTAAGAATTAATTATTTATCTTATTATAATTAATTAGGAAAGCCTCAAAGTCGACTCAAGGAATTATATTGAAGATATGGTATAAAGGAAAGATGTTTTCCATTTTTTTAGTCTGTATGATCAAGTATTAAATGTGAAGTAATCAAGAAAGTGTGGAAAGGTGTAGAGTTCTTAGTGAATGTGAATAAGAAATCCAAAAAATTATTAAATGTGAGGTTTGTGATCTAGTAAGAAGATCAGAAGGAGCAGAGGTCTAGTTGATAGGATAGAGTAAGAGGAAGGATTAGAATAGTATAATTCTATGATTCTAAAAGGAATAATACATATATAATTTTGATAGTGGGTTCATTGATCTTACCGTTAAAGCTATTTGGACAATGGGTCCATCTACCTTCCACAACTCCTAATAGGGTTGGCACAAATCCTAATAGGGTTGAAATCTCCTAACATGGACTGATATGTATTGGATGTTTTTATAGACTCTTAACAAGGTTCATCCTCTAACAAGGAATATTTATATTAGTATATCATCTTGTGGGTACATTCCCACCAAGGTTTTCCCTCCAATCAAGGGTTTCTATCCAATGTTATTGTGCATGGGTATGTTGTTGTGGTTTTTGATTATATCTCTCATATTGTTAAGATTTAATAAGGTTGATAGTTGTGATATAATATTTGGGTAATTGATTCACCTCCCCCTCAGTTACCTTGGTGGACTAGATAATCTAAAAATTGATATCTAAGCTTGGTCATAGGTTCAAATTCTTAGACCCTTGGGTAATGCTAAGGTGGAGATTGTTAGAATTTTTTTTAGCACTCCCCTTGAGATTTAGGACAAGGTCTTAACCACCTCCTATTTACTATAAGTTTAATGGTTGTATTAAGCATTGATACATCAATCTCTTGGTGCAATGGCAACCTCACTCTAACAAACTTGTCTTTCCTAATTGCTATATATGTGATGTCATTAAGTCTTGTAAAGAATTATAATTAATAGAGCATGATTATAGCTCAAGAGTAAAAATTTTGTTCTTTATTTTTAAAAATATTATTTTTAATTTGGAACACCTTACAACCCAAAATGTTCTATTTGAGGTGTCTCGTCAATCAGTATTTAGTATTGTAATTGAGGAAATTTTGTTAAATAATTGAGTTAATTTAAATTATATATTGTTATACTTATATTGTGTTTTGATTTCTAAGTCATTGGCCATCTCCCATGGGAAAACACCTACCATCTACTTCATCATATGGTATCATTTCGTGGTTTTATTAGGTTTTATTATCAAAGAGAAGATTGATTTGATTAGGACTAATATAATCATGGTTGAGGTTGGTGGAATTGTCTGCACATAGACTTCTTGGTTGTGAGGTTGTAGATCATCACTCTAGCTCACAATTATAGAGGATTTATTCATGTTGCATTGGTATCTTATTGAAAATATGTTAATTCCTATTAGTCGATGGATCACAAAATTTTGAGGTGGCTATACCTTGTTTTATTACATATCCCATCTAAAAGATTGAATCTAAGGATGTTAGAACACATGTTTGAAGAATTCAAGGTTGAGATAAGGAATGCGATCTAAAATTGCATGAATTTCTTGAGACATAATTATGAAATAGAAAATGAATATGTTAGCATTAGTGAACATATGGAAGTACTTAGAGTAGAGATCCATAAAGAAGAGAGATTATTGAGAGCTAAGACACAAGTTGGTAAGAGTCATATAATGAAGGTATCAAATTATTCTAGTACTTTAGATCAAAAGTATTTGATAGATTAGATTAATGATCTTGTTGATTACATTGAGCTTGAAAATATTGTAGATCTATGGAGAGTCAGGTTAGCACAAACTAAGTTGAAAGGTAGTGCAACCTTGTGTTGGAAATAATTGCAAAATGATAGAGAAGATAATAATGAACCTAATATTAGTAGATGAAAATTCATAGTTCGTAGATTAAACACTAAGTTCATTCCTAAACATTATGAACTTGTGTTATTTAAGAAGTTGTAGAACTTGAAGTAGAAATATATGTCTATAAAGAAATACACTATAGAAATTAGATTTGGATATTGTAATTCTTCTAAAGAAAAAGTTGCAAGGTATATTAATGGTTTGAAATTTAATGTTTATGATGAATTGAGTATGTTGAGACTTAGATCAGTTGAAGATGGTTATCAATATGCATTGAAAGAAGAAGAAAATGTTAGAATATATAGTCCACCAATATTATAAAAAAAAAAAATTTGGGCAAGGGGGGAGGGGGGGGTGTTCAATAAGTTATCAAACTAATATCACAATTATCAACCTTATTAAAATTTAACCATATGAGAAGTACAATCATAAACCACAACAAGATGCTCATGCACAATAACACTAGATATGTAAACTAGGGAAACCCTCAATTAGAGGCAAAACACCAATGTGGATGGTACCCACAAGATGATATACTAATATAAATATTCTTTGTTAGAAGATGGACCATATTAGGAGTCTACAAATACATTCAATACATATGAGTCCCTATTATTAGACTTTGAATCCCTATTAGGAGATTCCAACCCTATTAGGAGTTGTGGAAGATAGTTGGACCCACTACCCAAACAGCTTGAAGTACAAGATTAAAGAACCCATTGTCCAAATGATCTATGTATTATTCCTTGTAGAATAGTTGAAATGAAATGTACTTTCCTCCTCTTCTTATTTCCTATTAACTAAAGCTTGGCACCTTTAGATCATGTAACTAGATCACAAATCTTGCATCCAATAATAGCTTGGATTGCTTACATGCATTTACCAAACACTCTTCTCATTTTTGCACTTCACACTTCATACCATTATCACTTCTCTAAACAAACAAGGAAAACATCTTTCTTTGTACCATATCTTTTATATGATTCCTTGAGTAAACCTTGAAGCTTTCCTAATTAATTATAATAAGGTAATTAATTAATTAAAATTACAGTAGCAATATTGGCTTACAGTCTATAAAAAACTTCATACTTATGACACTAGGGCTTGCACTCTTTCTAACATCACCAAAAGACTACCCTCTATCACTTCTTGACTATGCATTTTCTTGTTGCATCTTAGATGTAAGATAGCAAAAAAAAACATTAGGAACTACATTCCCAATACTCTATCTTTGATGTGCTCTCTATAAATTAGGTACAACTTCCATACATCTTTGACTTAGACTCTACACACAACATCATTAGGACACGATACTGAACATGTCCATAATTGCACATCACCAAACAATCAAAACATTTTCCATATGACTAAGATATATATCTACTACTTAGCTAGTCTTTACAAAAATTGTACTATGTTGACATCAATGACAAACACAGTCATGAATGCAACATATCAATACTCTCCAATACTTAGGATACTCCTCCAAAGTAGTATCATCAACATTCATGCTAATAATCTTCCCATTTGGTATTGATGGAAACATGGATTAAAAACCATCTAAGCTCCAAGGATTCCAAAATAGTGCTATTTTGTTGCTAATGACCAACATTAGTTGTCCACATGCTAAAAAGAGTTCTCAACACAACAAGTGCATATCTCTTGCTTCTTCTTCTTTTTGATTAACAACTCACAATACACAAGGTGCATATTCTAAATCTCTCTAAATAGATATCTACCCATTCATGCTTAGGAGATATTTTTTATGCATACTCTCCACCACCCAACAACACCCCCCCCCCCTCAAATTGACATCAATGTCAAAGGCCTCAATATTACAACATGCCAATTGTTAAATACCAATTGCCACCATGTTGCTCCAAGTCTTCAACTAGCTTGACTATCTAGATACACTATTCTAGTGAAATTACAAAGAGTCCTCAATAACTCATCTTATCATATATGCTCCCCTATATGAAAAGCATTAACATTTAGTCTATTCTAACCATAGTACTTTGTACCACTGGATCGATGCACATATTGCATCATCTACTTAGAAGTAGGTAGGGGAGTAACCCCAAACATATCTCTCAAGTACTCAAATGTATCTCTATGCAAAGGCTTCATAAAGATATCTACAATCTGATCGTTAGTACTCACATACTCCAATCTAATCCTCTTTTCTATTTCTTTCTCTCTTAGTAAATGATACTTAATAGATATATGCTTAGTCTTAGGATTCAATATGTGATTCTTAGATATACTCACTATACTAGTGTTATCACAATAAATGGTAACATGTTCTTCAAACTCAATTCTAATATCCTTCAACATCTTCTTCATCCACACAGCTTGACTATAGTTATTTGCTGCTACAACATACTTCTCCTTAATTGTACTCTATGAAATACAATCTTTCTTCTTTCTTAGCAAAGAAACCAATCTTCCTCAAAGAAAGAATGCTTTACCACTGGTGCTCTTTCTATCTTACATACTGCCTTCCAAATCTGCATTAGTATATGCACATAGAGTAAAATCAAACAATCTATCATATGAAATTCCATAGTTGAATGTTCCTTTCAAATATTTGAATATTCTCTTTAGCGCTACAAAGTGCTACTCCTTAGGATCATTTTGAAATCTACCTACAATCCCAACTACATTTTCTATATCTAGTCTAGTGTCAACCAAATATTTCAAACCTGCAATAATTGATTTGTACTTCTTCTTCTCTACTATAGGTGTCTCATCTTTACTAGATAACTTGTGACTAGTTGTTATAGGTGTACCAATGGGTTTACAACTTTTTAATCCAAACCTTTTCAAAAAATCATTCAGGTACTTATCTTGTCAAATGAAAATACCATCACTATTTTGCACAATCTAAAATACTAGGAAAAACTTTATTACTCCTATCATGCTCATGGGTATGTGTAGGATCATGGTGTGCCCAAAAGTGGCGATCTGAAAAATATGTAGTTCTAAAATGCCTCAAACCATTTCAATATCTATTCCAACATTTTTCCCACCCACCCTAATACTAAATGAAAACAATTAATATCTTTATAAGGTCTACTATATCTTTTGATACCAACCTTATATGGTCAACTTTAGAAACATCCTAAAAATGTGTTTTTGGCATATTTTTATGTGATTTTTACTTCAAACATGTAGCTAATGACTTTTTTTTTGCCAAAATTTGATGAAATGAAAAAGGTTTCTTAATAATGTTCTTATCTTTTCATAAATGTAATGTTTGTCAAATTATGAGTTTAGTAAGTAATTATTACTTATTCTCTAATGGAGTTACGTATAAAGTGTTAACTGACACACTACTTGAAAAAAAACTATAACTTTCAAATGGTAAAATATTTTTTAATCTAAAAGATGCATCACATTCTATATTTCTTCCACTCTAGGGGGAGAAAAAGATGAAAAATTAAATTTTGTAAAGCTTTGAATTAGTTAAGGTGGTTAGACACAAGAGCTTTTTAATTCCAAAAATAATGAAGTCAAAAATTTATTATTTATTATTTATTTAGAATAAAAATACCAAAAAATATTTGCAAGATCTAGGAATGAGTCTACTACTTATATCTAGAATATTATTTAAAAATATTATCATTTGATTTTGATTAAGGTGGTCAGACATACGTCTACTTCTTACTTTTGTTCCAAAATTTTTGTAATATTGCATAAAAATTCAAAAATTTTGACCAATAAATTTTTTTATTTTTTTTAGATAAGTACTAGTAGTTTAGAAACTAGATTCAATTTCTTAGGGATTCTTTTCTCTCAACTTTTTGATATAAAACTAATAACAACTAGAAAATTGTGCGTCAAGTTGACATAACCCTAATTTTCTAATTTTTTATTGCCACTTAAAAGCATAGTTTGGTTGGTCATGATCCTGAACATACCCTTATTCAAAGTCATTCTTCATTTCTTCAAAAAACTTATCACTTGCTTCATAATTACCTCCAAATATTATTTCATCTACAAATATTACTTTTATCAACAAACTATTTTCAATTTCTTTTAAATACAATTTACTATATGTCATAGCATTAGCAAATCCAAGCTTTTCCATATAACTATCAAACCTTGCATACTAGGTTCTAGGTGTTTGCTTTAGATGATATAGAGCTTTCTTTAATATGCATACCATGTCTGGGTAAAAGAAAAAACTTGTATCACCCTTTAAACAAAAGGCTAACAAAAGTATAATTTTTCACATTTAATGGCATAAAACTGGTATTATTATTTAGAATTTGAAAACGAATTAAGTAATAAAATATGTAGAAATGGATGAATTTTAGGATTATAATTTTAAATAATTATTTCAAATAGAATTGATATATTTTCTTATTTTTTATTGACAATTTTTTAGTTGTTGAAAAATGCTGAAAATTAGGGGTTTAGTTCGCACCACAAAACTATATGGAAATAAGCTTATTTCCATTTGAACTCATGCTATGCTATAGATAACATATAAAGCTAGAAAAATCAAAAATAAAAATTGACTTTAGACCTATATATTCCCTTTTATAATGATTTAAATTTCATCTCAACTGAAATTGATAGTTTTCATCTCCCACCATTTTTTTCAAAACAAATCTATTCTAACTAGAAGAAAAATTATAAATTTTGGAAGAGGACTCTCTCCTCTAAAACATCATATAATTTTTATTTTTTTTTGATATGATTTACTATATTTTTCTTTCTCAAGAGTTAAAATGCATGTTTGTAGATTTTTTTAATTGCAATGTACTATATCTAATTAAAACACTATAGACTCTATATGAGAATATTCTTGACTTTGGGCTTTATAATATATGTTACTAAAAAAAATCCTAATAAATAGTAAGAGTTATTAAAACATCATTTTTCTAATTTTTTTTTTCTTTATTAATTCCATACAAACTAGTATAAAACATGCATTTAATAAACATTTCCAATTGGAAAAGTGTAAGACCATATATAACTTAGCTAAAATGAATTTATCTAGATTATATGTTTCAACAACATTCATTTTTGGATAGAAATACTAAAATTTAGTCATTTTGATAAGTCAGAATGAAAGGTGACACAAATTTGTACTTTTACTCATCTTTGTCTTCTGATCAAAGAAAAACATACCAATGTCAATATCTCTCTTAATGTAACATTTTCTCCCCAAATATTCTAAAATACAAAACTAATGGTGAATGACCAAACCTTAGTTCATAAGGTCTCTTACAAATACCTTTTATGATCTATACTATGTTCAGAGTGTATACTTTTTTATTGACTTCTTCTCTCCAAAATATCTTAGAAACATCATTCTCAAACAACATTTCTCTTGCTACCTCTGCTACTAGCTTATTTCTTTTTTCAACAATACCATTCTACTCAGGTGTTCTAGGTGAGGATAGATACCTTTTAATTCTTGTTTCTTCTTAAAATATGTTAAACTTTCTAGAGGTGAATTCTCATTCTCTATTTGCTCTTAAACATTTCATCTTAACACCAGATTCATTCTCAACTCTATTATTAAATATCTTAAATTTCTCAAAAGCTTTAGATTTATCTCTAAGAAATACTACCCACATCCTTCTAGTGAAATTATCAATGAAAATTAGAAAGTACCTTTCACCATAGAATTGTCTTGTTCTTGAAGGATTGCTTAGGTCTATGTGAACTATCTCCATCTTCTCTATGGAAGTGAACTGCTTGCTAGGAAATGATACTTTCTTCTATTTAGTCAAAATACATTCTTTGCAAACAACATTAGTAGGGTTTGTAATCTTAGACAAGTCTCTAACTAAAAATGTGCTACTATTCTTCATAATATTATCAAAGTTTATGTCACAAAGTCTTCTATACCACGACCAACTTTTGTCCAACTTAGATACCAAACATGTCATTTTAGTAGGATTCAACTAGAATAAATTACCTCTAGATATTGTGTATGTTCTAATCAGCTTACAATCTCTGTCTTTAATAATGTAGGTCTTCTTAATGAATTTTAATTAATAACCCTTGTCCACCAACTATCCAACACTCAACAAATTATGCTTCAATCCATGAAAAAAGAAACATTATTAGTGTTATTTTTACCATTAAAACAAATGGATCCAATTCTTGTTATATGATAGGTTGCGTTATTACCAACTCTAATAATATCTCGACATTATTCCTAAACTTGAAAAACTTATTAATATAACTAGTCATTCAATGTCAAGAATCACTACCAATTATTCAATCAAATTTCATTTCCACTTGGGAAACTAGAGTGTTTACTTCTCTAATTTTTGTATCAAGATCATCTTCCTTGACTGCCACAAATCCCAATTAATCATCACTTTCAATTTAACTTTTATCATTAGATTCTTCATCTTCATTTGCATACAAATAATTTCTATCTCTCCTAGGCTTAAACTTTCCCATATACTTTTTGTTGAGATAATGGGTGTTGCACAAATTGCATAATATTATTATATTATTATATTATGTAATGTTGTATTTAGATGAAAGTGCAACATATAAATATTCCCATGGGATATACTTGATGAGTTGTATTCTAACATTATGATAATATTTCATATAATTATTTAATATTGGTGAATTCAAATTCAAATAATAAATGTGGGGTTAAGGGGTTAGGTTGAACATGGTTTTAGCACATGGTTTATGTAATACCACTTGGTAGTTTTGTGGGACTTGCTACTATATAAGCAACCAGAAGGGTAGTTGTTGTGAGAGAACATAGAAGGGGAAAAGGGAAAGAGTTAAGCAAGACACAGCTTGACAAGTTAGCCAAGGGAGTATTTGTGAAGGTTGGAAGCATGGCATGGGTTGTGTGGTTTCATGCTTGTTCACATAGATTGCTTGGTAGTGGCTGTGGCTTTGAAGGCTTCCATGGTTGTATTGCAGTGGTGTTTTTTGCTAAATAATACATGGTGATGGATGCTTTTGGAGGCTAGGTTTTTTCCTCAATGAGGGTTTCCTAGGGTATATCTTGTGTCACATTTTTTGTGGATTTGAGTTGCATATTTATTTCTAATCTATTATGGGTTGTGTGGAAATAATTATATTATTTATTGCAAGTTTCCTTACAAGTGGTATTAGAGCTATGGTTTTATTATAATAACCCTAGATTGAATCAATGAGAATGCATGAGAGGTTAAAAGAAAAGGAAAGATATATGAGTTTTTTATTATAGATCTAAGGGTTTTGGGTTTTTTCTTATAATGGGATATTGATAAATTTTGGGCATGCAAAATTGTTGGACAAAAGGGTTTTTTAGATGTTTCACTTAAATGAGGGTTTTAAGAGGATTTTGTAGAAATGACCTCCTATGTAAAAACAAACCTGACCATTGCATCCAGGTCAATTTTTCTATAAATTTTGATATATAATATGTCTTAGTTTGGCCATGTTCAGAGGAAATGAAAGAGTTTTTTAGTTTTAGCCCATGATGGCCATCAAATTTAATCCTGTCAGAATTCTTGTCACAAAAATAAAATCATAGTAAAAATGGTAAAATGACTATCTTAGTAAAATGACCATAACTTTCTCTTAGGATATCAAATTTATTAGAGGTGCTGGAAAGCTAATTTAGAGCAATACAACTAGGTGTAGGTTTGTTTCTATTATTTTGACATTTTATCAAGTTTTAAGAGCCTAAAAGTTAGATGCTGTTTATTTTGAGTATAAATTAGGGCATAACTTGGGCATATGGAGTTAGATTTTGGACTTCAAGTAGCCAACAGAAAGCTCTTGGAGAGCTCTACACATTGGTTTAGATTTAATACAAGTTTGGCATAGTTTATGATAAATATTGATTATGGTAGCATTATGAGTTTATGACATTGTATATTTTGGAGATTTGCATTTAATGTCATTGTATAATTAGTTTATATTTTAGATTTGTCTCATGACGATATGGTTATTAGTGTTTGGTTTGGATATGTATGATGACTTGTTGGGTCTACAAGTTGTGCAGTGTTGTAAGTAGTCTATACTTATAGGTTGCATTTATAGCTTGGTTATTGGTTTTCTTTTCTCATTGATCTTTCATTATTGATGCATATTCAGATTGGTAGCTTGGATTTGTGTTTTTTATACCCTAAGTCACATGATTTTCTTATTTTTTCTTCATGCAGAAGGGATGAGATGTTGTTACTAGGTATTGTCATGTTGGAGGATTGCACAGTTGACTATTTTATGCTAACAGATTAGACATATTGAGAGTCAAACGTATGTTTCATGGATGTGATCATGGCTCCATGGATTTTGGCATGATATGATTGGATATATAGGTACATCCTTGACATTCATTGGTTTGGATTCTTAATTTGGTTATGGTGCTACATCTTCTTGGTTGATGATCATAGTTATTTGGTTTCTTTGTGGAGCTCATGATGTGCACTTTGATTTTTTTGATGGCTTGATGCTTTTGTTGATTCTCATGGTTAGAGGATGGTTTTTTTCATCATGATACCATGAACAACTTGGTTAGACAAATTAATGGGAGTTTGTGATAGTGATCAAGTGACAGTGCAGGATTAGTTCCTGGTTTGGTTTGAATCTTTTTGATTTTGTATATCTTGGTTTCACTTGGTACTAACACTTTGGTTGTGAGTATAGACATAGAGGATCTTCATGTAGGAGATGGATGTTATGATGCCATAGGTGACTTGATACCATGATTGAGTGGGAGTTTTTTGGCATTGATATATTTATTGGGTGTTTGTAGATGTTGGAGGTTTGTCTTAGATCATATTATTGCAAAAGTGCCTTTGACATTTGCATGGTGCACTTGTTATTTTCATGGTGTGTGAAGATGGTTAGATTTTAAGGACTAATGAGGTTCTTAGTTATCTTCATGGTGTGTGGAGATGGTTCTTCATGGTATTTGTAGATGATTTTCTTCATGGTGTGTGGAGATAGTTGCATCTTGAGGATTCACAAGGTTCTTGGTAAAGGTGTGGTTTATGCTTTCATTTGACATATTATCCTTGGTGTGTGGATGATTTAATTTTTATGTCATGATGTACTATTGATATGCATTTAGAGTTGTTACATGTTATAGTATCTTCCTATGGAGCACGTTTTCTCTTTGGTTGAGATGGGTTATATCATGTTGTCATGTTTGTGTTCTTGACGAATTTTGACATTGATATGGGTTTAGTTTCTTGGTATTGAGTACATTGATCACAAGTTAGATACTTCATGATATTGCTATCTTGTATTTGGAGTTGGCATGGGCTGATTGGTTACAGGTGCTCATGGAGATAGTGGTGATGCTAATTTCTCTTGGATTAGAGAATTATTTGTTGGGATGATTGATGTTTTGAGTAGGAAGTCTGAAGGACATTCACTTGATATGGACTTGACAAAAGATTGTTCTTAGTTGAGTCTTGGTTGGAGACATTAATATCTTAATAAGAAATTTCATTCCCCACTCTTTGTAATGAAATATTATATAAAAATTTGATAATAATTGAGAGTAATAGGCCACTTCAAGGGGGCAACCTCAAAATATCTCCAATGAGAACAAACTTCACAATACAATGATGAAATAAGACTCACAGCCTCTTATATATACCTAATTATGCTTAGGTTGAATAGACACAACCCTACATAACACCTAGGCTGACCTACCTACCTAAATAATAATATAATAATGATAACATGATTTAATTAAGGATTAAGATAGCCACAAGTTGACTATTCATAACCCTATATACACCAATATTAAGGGCGGAGCATGCCCCCTTTCTTGAAAGAAGCATTGTCCTTAATGCTAACCAAGTGTAGATTCTTTTGAATGAACTCCTCATCCACCCATGTGGCCTATTCAATTAGTAAATTCTTCCATTGGATGAGATATTGAGTCAGGGTTCTTTTCCTCAACTTCTTCATGTGTGTTTCAAGAATGCACTCTAGTTTCAAAATTATTCCTTCTTCTTAATCAAGTTCTAGTAGTACTATTTGAGTAGGAATATTCTACCCAATTACCTTCTTCAAATAAGAAACATGAAAAATTAGATGTATCTTTGTCATTGGTGGCAACTCAAGCTTGTGGGCAACACTACCAATCTTTTGCATGATTTGGTATGGTCCATAATATCTTGGATACAACTTGTTATTCTTTTTTTGTTTCTTTGTTGAGATTTGTTTATAAGGATACAATCTCAGGAAGACCTAGTCCCCATCTTCAAAATTTCCTTCACTATGATGTTTCTCTACTTGTTTCATTCAATTTTGTGCCATAGTTAAATTCTCCTTGAGTCTTATAAGTATCTATTGTTGATGAAGCAACTGGTCCTCTACTGCATGAATTGTTGGTGACACCTTTAATGATAATGTGATGGAAGGAGGATGATATCCATAAAGTTCCAAAACTAGAGACATTCTTGATGAGCTATGAAAAAAAGTATTGTACCACCATTCTACAAGAGGTAGCTAATCTACCCATTGAGGTTATTTTTTTGAATTAAAACAATGTAGATATCCTTCCAAACATTTATTGACCACCTTAGTTTTTCCATCTGATTGAGGATGGTATGAAGAACTATGAGCTAATTGAGTACCCAAACACGAGAATAAATCTTTCCAAAAGTGACTAGTAAAGATAGGATCATGATCACTAACAATAACCTTAGGTGTACCATGTAGCTTTTGGATATTCTCCTAGAAAACTTTTTCCATTATAAATGTTGTAAAAGAATGTGATAATGCAATTAAATATGTATATTTAGTGATGCTATCAACTACTACAATGATGACATTATGACCTTTAGATTTGGGAATCCCGATGATGAAGTCTGTGGATACCTCTTCCCATCATTGGTTAGGAATAGATAAAGACTTTAAGAGACTTGGTGTCTTAATTGTTTCCCCCTTATTTCTTTAACAAACCAAACATTCAGCCACAAATTTTTGAACATCACCTTTTAGCCCTTCCCAAAAAAAAATTGCTTGAGCCAATGATATGTCTTCAAAAATCCTGAACAACCACGAATTCGGGACTCATGTAGTTGTTTGAGAATCTCCTATTTAAGAGTGGAATTCTTGCAAAGATACAAGCACTCTTTACTGCAAAGAATATCACCCTTTAAAAAAAACTTATTTGAACTACTAGGGTATGTTTTTATTTCATGGATGAGATTACTTGTTGGAACATCATTTTTCCACTCTTCTTTGGCTTCTACCACCCAATTTTCTTGTAATATTGAAAGGGTACACAATAAGGTTTCATCTTTTTCATCCTTCCTAGAAAGTGTATCTACCACAATATTTTTCTTCCCTCTCTTGTATACATTTCATAGTCATATCCCAACATCTTAGTGACCCATTTTGGTTGCTATTCTAATGATAGTATTTATTCCAAAATTTATTTTAGGCTATCATGATCTATCTTAACCTAAAAGTGTCGACCCATTAAATAAGGCCTCCATTTTTTAATTGCATGAAGGATTGCTAACATTTCCTTCTCATAAATAGGTTTGAGTTGATTTTTACCTTTCAATTGATGAATCTTAAAAGAAATTGGTCAAACTTCTTGCATGAGAGCTGCTCCTATCCCATTTCCAGAAGCATCACATTCCATAATGAATTCCTGGGTGAAGTATGGAGTGGCAAGAAATGGAGTTGTACACATAGCCTTCTTCAATCGTTCAAATGATAAATTAGCAAATTCATTCCAATGAAAGTAATCCTTCTTCAATATAGTTTTAAGGGGTGCTCCTATATGACCATAATTCTTCACAAATTTTCTATAGTATCCTATCAATCCCACGAAAGCCCTCAACTTATTAATTTTTTTTGGAATAGGCCATTCCTTTATAGCCTTAATTTTTTTAGGATCCACCTGTATTCCTTCATGTGAAACTATGTGTCCCAAATACTCCACCTCCTTAAGAGGAAAAGAACACTTGGACGACTTAGCATAGAGTTGATTATCTTTGAGTAATTATAATGCTCGATCTACATGCTACAAATTTTCTTCCCAAGTCTTGTTATAAATTAATATATCATCAAAAAACACTAACACAAACTTTCTCAAGAACTTCTTAAAAATGGAATTCATCAAAATTTGGAATGTAGATGGTGCATTGGTAAGATTGAGTGGCATCACCAAAAATTCATAATGACCCTCATGAGTTTGAAATTATATTTTATTTATCTTCCTCCTTAATCTAAACTTGGTGATAACCTAATCTAAGATCTAACTTAGGAAAATACATAGCTTCATTTAATTCATCTAGAAGATCATAGATAATTGGAATAGGAAACTTATCTTTAATGGTTTACTTGTTGACCACTCTATAATTTTTACACATGTGCCAAGTTTCATCCTTCTTATGCACCAACACAATAGTTGAGGAGCAAGCACTTTGGCTATGCATGATAATTCCAGCCTCTATCATTTCCTCAGCATTTATTTCTATCTCACTTTTTTGTATGTCTGGGTACCTATAAGGCCTAATGTTTGGTGGCTAGCTCCTTGGAACTAGGTGTATAAAATGGTCATGATTCCTCTTAGGAGGATAACCTTTAGGCATATCTCCAAGAATCACTAAGTGACAATAAATTATTGTCTGTAAATCTAGATGATTAAGAGCATTATATTGAGAGACTTCTAATGAACATAGCTAGGCCATATATCCATCTACACCTTTCTTAAGAAGCTTTTGCATTTTATGAGAGTTTACCATCTATGGGGATTTTTCCTTCAATCCCCTTAGCTTCACTGCCTTTGTTTTAGATTGAAATCAGATGAATAGTTTTTTTAAGTTCATCTCAATTGTTCCAAATGTAGTAAGCCATTGTACTCACAAAAGAATATCTTCTACACCAATGGATATTGCATACATTAGGGGACCAACTTGATAATATCCTATGGATAATTTGATGCCATGAAACTTCACTAAACAACTAAATGTACCCCCATTTGCAACCAAAACCTAAAACTCTAGGGATGGATATATAACACAATTTATAAGAGTTGCAAACTTTTTGTTGATGAAATTATGAGTACTACTTGATTCGATCAACATTATTACTTTTATTTTTTTAAGAAACCCACTAACTTGAGAGTTTGTGGTACACTGAAACATGAAAGTGCATGACAAAAAATGATTGGTTGAGAATCATGTGATTACTCACCTAACTTCCTATCCTTCTCTAACATGGGCTCATCCTCTTCCTCCTCACTTGGACCTTCAATATAGAACAATTTCTTTTCACTACATTTATGTCCTCTACTATACTTTCTATCACAATTAAAACACAACCCTTTTTTGCTTTTCTCCTCAATTTTTTGTAGAGTAAACCTAGCAGGTTGAGAAAGAGGTGTTGAATATCATTTTTCTCTTCTCACATTAGCCCCCTACTTTCTAGGAATCAATAACTTCTCCCCTACCCTATGTGCCAATGTAAAAGACTCATTTACTAAGTTGGGACAAAACATGTGCACCTCATGTTGAATGTGATCCTTAAGACCACCCAAGAATAAATCATTCAAGTTCTCATATATAATTGCATCCACTATTAAAGGTAAATTTTGGAATATAATCCTTATCTAATCCTATTTGTTGAAGCTTAGCAAGTTGGCTAAAGAATTTTTCTGTCACATTATTGTTGTATTGTGCTTGGAGTTATTCTAAAAAAATTGACCATGATATAATGAGACCCTTCTTCCTCCTATGAGTAAAAATCCAATGATAAAAAATGAATTGATCTAGTTCTAGAGATAAGGAAGACATCATGACCTTTTGTCCATATGGGATTTGATATAATTCAAAAAAAATTCTCAATTTGATTTATCCATATTAGAGGATCTTTGCCATCAAATTTGTGCATAACCACCTTTGGGAAAAATTTCCTAGATCTTGTAGGATTAATTAAAAAAAATTCATTATTAGTCGACTTGAAGGTTTCGCCTTGATTTCTTCAGAGATCCTTCCTTGTTTCATTCATATAGGTTCTTAACATGCTTTATATATCTGATATATCTCCTCGTAGGTCACACATATCCCTCTTAACCTCTTCCTTGAACTTACTAAGTTCCTCATTGGGATTACTATCCTCTGTTGCTTCCCAATCTTGATCAGGGGATTTCTCTAGCATGGTATCATTCTTTTTGCCTCTTGTTGAAAGGTAACGTCATGATGGAAACAAATGTTTTTGAAATAAATCTCACAAATGAAATTTAAATTTTTAGATTTTTTTTTTTGTAACTTGCTAAGGCCAAGTTACCCTTACTTGCAAGGATAACTTAAAGAAACCCCCTTTTAGAAAAATAATAAAATTTTGGTGAATCAAAAATTAGTTCAGGAGAAAACATTAATCTCTATTGGCAAATTTTTATTTTGAACTAGGAATTTTTTTAATTTTATTAGTGATTATTTTTCAATCATATGAATATTCTATAAAATCCTTGTGAATCTTTCATTATTGATGAAAATCATGAAAAAAAGTACACATACCAAGAAATAATGATTATTATTATTGTTGTTGTTGTTGTATGAAATCTAATTAATTATCAAAATTATAGGTTAAAGTTAGCCCACTTTTATCATTATAGTTTCTCTCCAAATTATTGAATTTTGGTTTGGGGGAAGTACCCCTATTATTTTAAACCATTGGATGATACTAAATCAATGGCCTAAATCATATTTCAAGCCAAACTTTTAAAAGGATACCAAATTTTAAAGAAAGTTTCCAAAGTAAAGACACGTCCCCAATCAGATTTATTTTGTGGAAAAGTGGAAAAGGATAAAAAATTTCATGAAAAGCCTTCAGAATAGAGACACATGTCAAATCTACATACTTCATTTATAATGTAACTTTAATATTTACCAAATATTGGAAAATACGACCATCAATTAAGACAAGCCTTGAAAATTTTATGCAAAAATATTTAATTTACTCTATAGAAAAATTAGATTCCATTGGTGAAGTAACCAATAAAATATAAATACTTCTATATTATTATTAGTGATTAGGGCAAGTAGGGGACCCAATTTTGGTAAAGTGTAGGTAACATGGACACTCAAAAGTACAAAAATAATAGCTAAATTTGAGATACCTAATAAGTGAGATTAGCTAATTGGTGAATATTCGCCACTAAATTTATCCTTGCTTAATTGGAAAAAAATGCCCCCAAAACAAAATAGCAAATTTGTTTCTTTGAGAGAGAATTTTCCTAATTTGTCAATATCTTCCTTATTTTTTTTTTTCAATTTCTCCAAGCTTTGAATTTAGGCTCCTCTGTTATGTATTGAAAAACCCAATACTCCAACTTTGTAGGATGTGAGAGATATGAAGATCTCAACAATTTGTGTAGAAATAGTAATTCTATAATAATTGTCTCAAATTTACTCCAATTACCCCAAGTTTTTGAATATAGATTCTTTAATATGGTCTTCAAAAACCCTTTAAAAATATTTGAAAAGATTGTTTAAATCTAAAAGTTATGCTCTTCCCAAAATTGCCCCAATGTTGAGAAAAAAATCTTGCATCTGTGGTTCCAAGATCATGCTCTAATACTACTTGTAATGAAACAACTTTCACAATAGAAGAAATAATATAAAATATTATATAAATATTTGATAATAACTGAGAGTAATATGCCACTTTCAGGGTTCAACCTCCAAATATCTCCAATGAGAACACACTTCACAATATGATGATGAAATAAGATTCACAAACTCCTATATATATCTAATTATGCTTGGGTTGAATAGACACAACCATACATAACACCTAGGATGGCCTACCTAACTAAATAATAATAAAATAATGATAACATGACTTAATTAAGGATTAAGATATCCACAAGTTGACTATTCGTAACCCTATATAGACCAATATTAAGGGCATAGAACTCTTGGTCTACTTAGTAGTTTTCTACTTGAGAGGTATAGCCCATTTTTTCTCTCAAGTGCATTATGTTTATTCTTATCTTTCATGGATATGGATCTTGAGCTATATTACATGAGTTAGTTCTATAGGGTTCATTTGAGAGATGGCTTAGCACAAGTTATCTCCATTTTCATATGTTGTTATGCTAGTTGAGTTTTGGAGATAATTTTATATTTTGCATATTCCCTGGTTTGGAAATGGTTTATGAGTTTGATCTTCTTGTGAGAGGCTTAAATCCATAATTGGTTATGGGTATGTGCAAGATCATGGTGTGCCAAAAAGTGGCAATCTGAAAAATCTGTAGTTTTGAAATATCTCAAACCATTTCAAAATCTATTCCAACATTTTTCCACCCACCTTGATATTAAATGAAAACAATTAATATCTTGATAAGGTCTACTATATATTTTCATACCAAACCTATATGGTCAACTTAAAAAACATCTTAAAAATATGATTTTGGCCTCTTTTTATGTGACTTTTATATCAAACATGTAGCTGATGAGTTTTTTTCACCAACATTTGATGAAATGAAGAGGATTTGTTAAGAATGTTCTTATCTTTCCATAAATGTAAGCTTTTTAAAATTATGAGTTTAGTAAGTAATTATTACTTATTTTCTAATGGAGTTACATATAAACTATTAACTGACACACTACTTGAAAACCAACTATAACTTTCAAATGGTACAACATTTCTTAAATCCAAAAGATGCATCAATTTCTATGGTTTTTCTACTATAAGGGTGTTGGAATTATGAATATTTTTGTCATTAGTGACAAAAATTACTCAATTCTATATGCTTATCAAGCATCAAGTGGTCACATTGTAAACTTTGCAATTCAGTAGTTTATACCGAGCAGACAGTGGCTACCAAGCAAATATAGACAATTTGAAGTCCAATAGTGTCTACTGAGCTTCTTAGTATCTACTATGCTTCATAGTGTCTACTGAGCAGATAGTGTGTGTTATGAAGATTCAATGCAAACCAACCAATGAAAGATTCAATTTTTATCAAGTGAAGCAAGGTAAACTCAGTGTACAGTATCTACTGAGTGACACAACATTTACCGAGTCACTAGTGGTTACTGAGTTCAAAATTACATCGAGTAATTAGTATGGACTGAGCCTTCACTTCTACCAAGTGCATGATGATGCTGAGTAATGCAGTTGATGCTGAGTATTAGAAGGTCATTGAGTCATTTAAGTGAACCCTAGTTATTTAGTATTGGATCGACTTTGTAATGTATTTGTTTACTTGTATTTTGGTCGACCTTGTAATTTTGTAAGTTTGAAAGGTGTATATGTAAGATGTATTGTAAGATATCATGTATGAATGTATGTATGATGCATGGAATGAGAAGGAATTGTGAAGTAATGTTAAGTATATGTGAAAGATCATCATCGGCAATTCAAGAAAGATAGCAAGGTCAATTTAGAGACAAAAAGTTATATCCATCGCATGAGGTGATCAGTGCATGAAGGGTCTTATTAGCAATCAGTTGCAAGAAGATCCAATACTTCATCCTAATAGGTGAAATAGATTTTCCAAATCCTCTAACAAGTTAGACTTAACAGTCTTTGTACAAATCTCCTAATATAGTGCATACTTCATTGTATGTTTGCAAATTCTCTAACAAGGTGGACCTAACAGTCCTTTGTGCTCCTACTAGGGTAGATCACCCGAAGTGGTCAATGTAAGCCTTAAAAGGCTAACTTTATACTACAATATTGAAATTTTGTGGGTATCATCCCCACCCCAATTTTATTTTCTATTTGGAAGGTTTCAGGATCACCAAAATATTGTGTGCTCTTGTGTAATGATTGTTTTATGTTTCAAAACTAATGCATGCAATAGCATAGTTGGATGTATGGTAAAATAATAAAAAGTTTAGAGGTTACTGATTCTCCCATACCCTCTTAGTAACCTATCATATCCTAAATATTTCCAACAATTGGTATTAGAGCTTTGTGCTTCTCAGGATAAAACTTTAGTAGCTTGAGAAAAGATCTAAGGATAGATGGAGATATTTAGACTTGACAAGGCAATTGGAAATGAAAGGCTAGATCTAGAAATGGCCATGGCTCAAGTAAAAGAAGCAAAGGAGCATCTTTCTCAATCCCTAAAGTGAAGGAAGGAACTTTCAAGACAAATGAATAACCATCATTATGTTGAAGAAAAGATTGAAGACCTTTTACCATCAAGTAGTTCAGATGAAGCTAATGAGGCAATCAAGGAACTCCTAGAAAATAATGGCTCTCTGTAGGAAGAAGTAAGAAAACTTAAAAGAGAACAATAAATCTAATCAATCAGACTATGTGAAGTTTTGGAACAAAGAAATAAGAAAAATGAAGACTTGGAGGCAATAAATAATCAATCCAATCAGCATGATGACCTCATGGATCAAATCTCTGGAGCGAATGAAGAAATCAAGATTCTCAAAGCATAGAATCAAAGAATAAGAAGTGATCTAAATAGCGAAAGGGAAATTAATGAAAGAATATTGAGAGAACTAAGATGTGAAAAGAAAATTGTTGAAAAATTAAAGAGTGACCTAAATATTGAAAAACAAATCAATGAAAGAATGATGAAGTCACAAGAAGACATGAATCAACTAATACAGCAAAATGAGTAGAATCTTCACAAGCAAAAAGATAAAGCGAGACTTGTATACAATGAAGAACAAGGTGAATCTTCCAAGAAAGGTGCAAAAAGGAATCTAAAACCCTCATGCAATCATTGTGGAAAAATTGGTCACACATCAAACAAATGCTAGAGCAATGGAGAAGGGAAATTCAAAGGAAAGTGCTATAACTGCAATCAGCTTGGTCACAAATCCAATGAATGCAAGGAGAAACCAAAATTTAAAGGTAATTATCAAAAATGCAAGAAGCATGGTCACAAGGCATTTCAATGCAGATCCAAAACATTCAATCCAATTGAACAACTTGTAAAGGAAATATTTGGATGGGGCTACAATACCTAGTGCAGATGTCATGATAGTGGAGAATATGGACACAATGGTATAAACTATGGAAGACATCACCTAAGGAAGAAGGACACTACTATAAGGTGTTATACATGTACTAAACTCAGTCATACAGCTAAAAACTGCATGAATATAGGTAGAATTGAAGATGAAAAGAAAGCAAGGGCTGATAACACAAGGAAGCAAATGAAGCAGCAATGGATTCCTAAATTCACTGAAGATACAAGCTCAAATCATGGAAGTGAAGTCACTCAAGAAGTGGGTGACTCCATCCCCTCAAAATAAATTCCCAAGAATGAGTTGGAGCTATACTCAGCAAGAAAATCATAAGCAATTACAAGAAATGTAAGGAATGTAAGTGATCCAATCAGTATTATAGATACACCAAGATCATAGAAAAGTCATCTTTCATCAAATGCATCAGACTTTACCAAAAAAAAGTAGTTAAAGACCCTACTAAGCAAGGTTGGGAGTAAAAGAGAATTTTGTTTGTTTACTGAGTTGGTAGGCATGCCGAGTTAGGTTAGTGGATGGCAGTCTATCACACACTATAACAACATGGTACCTAGCATTAATGGCAAACTTTTCATCAAAATGGGTGAAATTCCACTTTATTTTTCATCGTATTGTCAGAGCTAAAAGATTTCTAGGTGCATTCAAGTGACTTCAAGGTGATTTGAGAAAATTTATAGTTAACAAATTTGATCAAAGATTTCCATCACTTACCAAGCAACAATGGCTTCCATGAGCAGAAGCACTAGCAAGGAAAAAGATGGATCAAAAATGTTGATTAAGGGTGTAGAATGGAAAGTGCCAAACTTGAATTTGGTTCCTGCAGTTGCAGAGGTGCTCGGTCCTAATGGTGCATAATCACAAATTCCACCAAAGGTACTTCTAATCAATGATATCCAAACTCCTTTCAAATGTCCAATTCAAGAAATAGGAACCCTAGAAATGGATAGTGCATTAGAAGAAATGTGTGTTGATGGCTCACTAAAACTCGAACATAAGCATTTGGAGGCAAAAGGATTGACCTACATATCTCATCTACCAAGAAGCTTTCAAATAAAATGGATTAGATATATTCTCAACCATGTTCACAATGGTCATTTATGGTTGGAACAACCCATATTAATCACCAAGAAAATGATTCACAAGATTACTGGACTTCCCTTTCTTAGCAAAGCTAAAACTACCAAAATGCTAGGATGGGATGAACTACAGAAGAAAACCCTACCTGAGTAGGATGGTAGAGGCTTAAAAATTGGCACTATTACCAATGTATAACTAAGATATGGAATTCATGTAATTATTCACAAGATTTACAGTTCCAATCATTTGAATAGTGTGTCATGTGAGGTTGTAGACCTGACATTTAAGGTTGTGAAGAAGAATTTGAAATATGACCTGTGTGAACTATTACTAAGGCAATTGAACAAGAACATGGATAGTATCAGATGATCCAAAAATAACCCCTATAAATTCAGATCATTGTTGACATGTTTATTCTTCTATCTACAAAAATTCTTTCCCTCCAAAGGTTCTATTGTATGGAGAAAGGATGTCCCCATTCTATATCAAATTAATGAGTTAATAGCAGAAATGGGTGTAAAATTTGACAGTATAATGGATAACTATTTTTAAGACTTCAAGGAAAGGATGAGTAATAGGTTTAGCATTCCTCCTAAACTTATTGATAACTGCTACTAAGCCTTCAATGATTATCAAAGGAAAAGTTGATACGAAGAAGAGGACAAAGAACCAAAAAATAAAGAGGAAGAATCAGAGAAAGAGGCAAAGCTAGCAAAGAAGAAAGGAAGGGTCATCATCACTGAACCCCCAAAGGTCTCCATAGCTATTTTCACCAAGAGAGGTAAAGGTAAGAATAAGGATGAAGTAGTATTCAACAAGCCCCAATTGACCTTCCAAGAGATATTGAAACAGATGGAAGAGGGGGCTAACATCACAAATTTCAAAGCTCTAAAGTTTGAAACAAGGACTAATGTGGAGAAGATGCAAATTGAGGAACTAGTACTTAATAAGATGGGAAATGGAAGTATTCGCCAAACAAGATTGCCCTCAAATCTTCAAAGAGTTTTTGGTAAGATTGCAACCAAGATGGGAGTTAGCCATCCAAATAGCAAAGGACATATATGAACAATCCTTAAAGAATCTTCTATTGAGTCTTATTGAGGTAGAAATAAAGGAAATAATGAAGAACAATGAAGGTAAAGCGATGATCAGATTTCACACATGTTTGATTTTAATCAAGGACATTGAGCATGTTGTCAGAGATGAAACATACATGTGGAAGAACATCTATCATCTAGATAAGCCCAATAATCATCTAGTGATAATCAAGGATGATGATGGCTCCAATAGTGATGAAGGAGATGACAATGCTCCAAGTGCTATGATCAAGCACAAAGGTTTGATGATGAAGAAAAAGGGGAAGAAGCTAAAGAGGAAGACAAGGAGGAAGAGGATGAAGAAGATGATCTAATGAAGATTGCAGCACAAGTCATTGCTTGCCTTCCTCACTCTCCACCTAAGACGGCCACATCATCGGGATTGGAGACAGCTTTAGTAGGATAGACCATGTTAGAAATATCATCTACTTCTGCTTCCCCACAACTCTGAACATCATCTATGGAAGTAACCATTACTTCATCTACTGAGCTATAGATTTCTTCATTAGCACCCAAGCAATTAGTCACAACAGCATCAATTGTGTCTACCTCCTCTGATCAATGTATAGTATGTTCTATAGTTCTTTCTACAATTTTGTCTACTCCAATTAGGAATATTTCAGTCTATACACTACCCATTTGTACATCATTTTTTGGAAGCACACCAATTTTGGATTCAGTCGATACTTCTCTCAACTTTCCTCTAGTTGCACCTATTCAAGTATTTTTTGCTAGTCCATCCATGTCAACTATTGTTTATGTTTCTAAATCCAAGGAAGTAAACATAGAAGTAAAGCCTAAGACTCCTCTAAAACTTCTACTTAATGGAAAGAAAATTGATGAAGACATAGATTTGGATACAAAAATTCTTATTCCAAAGATAGACTTGGACAATGCCTCAGCCAATGAGATGACAATGTTTAGTCAACTTCTAGAGCAAAAGGCAAGGCAAAACCAACTCATAGAGGAGAGAGATAGAGAATAAAATGTAATAGAAAATTCTAAAAACATAATTATTGAAGCTATTAGTGTTGATGTTGATTCATCTCAACACATTTTGTTGCAATTAGAAGAGGTTGTAAATAAGTTCAATGAGGACACCTCTAGGCAAGAAAAACTCATTGAAAAGGCAGAGAAGAAATTTGATATTAAAGTACTTGAACCCATTGCTTAGCACATTGCAATAAAATAGGTTGAATTAACTTCAATTTTGAGCAATCTTGAGCAAGCATTCACAAATGTAACATCACTTTTTGGCAAGCTCTATGATGTTACCAAGTTCACTATGGAAGTAAAAGAAAAATTGAATAAATTAGATGTGGAAATGAAGGATGATGCTCAAAAGTTCCAGCTTGACCATAGTTCAAGCTCATCACACCACACAAAGGTGAAATTTTTGTTTGAAATGCAGGCAAAGTTACTTAGAGAAGAAGCCAAAATCTGGTCTACACTGATTGACATTCAAAATATGATTCGTCCAGTCATTGATCAAATGAGGAAACACATTGCCTACTTAAAAACATTGATTCATAATAGTAATTTTTCAATAGCAGATCATATGATTGAACTTTCTATAGAAGTTCAATTGGCTCTCTCCACCTACAAAATTTTGCAAGATAATTGGGATAAGACATTGTCTCTTATTCTCAAGGTACACTTAGATTTTCTCTCACATTTTGGTGTCTCAATTCAAATTTATTGTATATACATTCTTTGTCATTATTGTCAAAAAGGGGGAGATGAGATTGTTGGCACAAGAAGATAAGATTGTAAACATTGGGAATATGAGATGAATAAGGAGCAAGAGAGACATTGTATAGGTAAATGCTATGCATACCATATGTATGGGGGAGATATGTGAGACATGTGAGATATGTATATAGAAAATTTACAAAGATCAATTTTGGTAAATTAGAATGTCAGTTTTGATTCATAAGTGTTTTTGTCACTAATGCCAAAGGGGGAGATTGTTGGCATTATGATTATTTTTGTCATTAGTGACAACACTTACTCAATTCTGTATGCTTACTGAGCATCAACTGGTTACCTTGTAAACATAGTAGTTCACTAGTTTACACCAAGCAAATAGTGGTTACTGAGCAAATATAGACAATGTGAAGTCTAGCAGTGTCTATCGAGCAGATAGTTTGTGTCATGAAGATTCAATGCAAACTGAGTAATGAAAGATTCAATGTTTATTGAGTGAAGCAAGGTAAACTTAGTGTACAATATCTACCAAGTGACACTACATTTACTGAGTCACCAGTGGTTACTAATTGCATAACTAGATCAAGTGATTAGTATGGATCGAGCCTTCACTTCTACCGAGTGCATTATGATGTTGACTAATGCAATGGACATTGAGCATTAGAAGGTCATTGAGTTAGTTCAATGAACTCAAGTTATTTAGGCTGACCTTGTAATTTTGTAAGTTTGAGAGGTATATATGTAAGATGTATTGTAAGATATCATGTATGTATGATGTATGGAATGAGAAGGAATTGCAAAGTAATGTGAAGTATATGCGAAAGATCATCAGCAGTAGTTCAAGGAACATAACAAGGTCAATTTTGAAATAGAAAAGTTATATCCATCACATGAGGTGATTAGTGCATGAAGGGTCTTATCAGCAATTAGTTGCAAGTAGATCCATTGCTTCATCCTAATAGGTGAATCAAATTTTCTAAATCGTCTAACAAGGTAGATTTAATAGACTTTGTGCAAATCTCCTAACAGAGTGCATACTTCATTGTATGTTTTCAAATCCTCTAACAAGGTCGACCTAGTAGTCTTTTGTGCTCCTAATAGGGAAGATCACTAGAAGTGGTCAATGTAAGACTTAATAGGCAAAATTTATAATATAGTATTGAAGTTTTGTGGGTATCATCCCCACCCAAGTTTTACTTTCTATTTGGAAGGTTTTTGCATCACCAAATTATTGTGTTCTCTTGTGTAATGGTTGTTGTATGTTTCAGAACTAATGCATGCAATAGCATAGTTGGATGTATGGTAAAATAATAAAAAGTTTTGAGGTTACTGATTCACCCCTCCCCTCTCAATAACCTATCATATACTAAATATTTCCAACAAAGGGAATAAAATGAAAAATTGAATTTTTTAGAGTTTTGAATTAGTTAAGGTGATCAGGCATGAGAGTTTTTTAATTTTAAAAATACTAACATCAGAAATTAATTAATTATTATTTATTTAGAATAAAAATACCCAAAATATTTGTCACATCTAGGCATGAATTTTCTACTTAAATCTATAAATATTATTTGAAAATATTATCATTTGATTTTGATTAAGGTGGTTAGACATACGTCTACTTCTTCTTCTTTTTTTGAAATTTTTGTAATATTGCATTAAAATTCAAAATTTTGACCAATCAATTTTTATTTTTTTTAGATAAGTCCTAGTAGTTTAGAAACTAGATTCAATTTTCTAGAGATTCTTTTCTATCAACTTTTTGATATAAAGTTGATAACAAGTAGAAAATTTCACGTTGTGTTGACATATCCCTAATTTTCTAATTTTTTATTGCCACTTAAGAGCATATTTTGGTTGACCATGATCCTACACATACCCTTATATGGTATGGTTTAGGAGTTTTTGTGGATTCTTGTTGGGGTTTTATAAAGGAGATCATACTTGCATAGTTTACATCTAGAGATGCATGTAGAAGGACATGATACAAGTTATGATTTGCAAATTTTCTCTTTGGTCTTTGTTATCTTCTTGGATGTTTGGCTTTTCTTACATTGGATTTGAGATTTGTTAGAGATTGTGATCATTGGTTTATGCTCATGTATGTTGTGTGAGAGATGACATGGTTATTCCTTTATCACTTTCCTCTATTGGTTGTGGAGAGGTGTCAGAGACTATTTGAGATTTTTTATCAGAGTTCTTCTTGCAGGTTAGTAGTTTATGTATTGTGTATGTTCTTGATACTTTATTGATTCACTTCTTTGAGATGTTGTGAGTCGATTAGTTATAGATTTGACATTATCTTTTGCAGTGGGAGCTTCTTTGTATATATGTAGTAGGTATTTCTCTTAAGTCTTATGATTGTAGGTTACATATTGGATATTTTCATGATGTGAGATTCAGTTGGTATACCTTTGGAGGTATGGATAAGTGGATGTGTTAGGACTTGTCATGGGTGTTACTTTAGCTATGGATATTTTGACAACTATAGATACATGTGACTACCTTTGGATAAGATTTTTGTGCTTGGCATTTCAATTGGTATAGGATTTTATGATGCTTTAATGTGATAGGTTGGGTTGCTTTCTCTTTGGTCGGCTTCTATGTATGTCTAGTGGCAATGGCATAATAGAAGGTGGCTTCATTCATGTTTGAGATGCTAGATACTTTGATTTTTTTGTGGGTACTAGGATGGAGCTCTTTGTGTGATTTGATCCATGATGGTCAATGTGCTAGGAGGGATTGTTCCCTTGTTTATTTATGTGGCTATAGATTGACCCTATGTAATGTATACAAAAAGTGGGAGATTATTGAGATAATGGTTGTTTCTAACATTGCATAATATTGTTATATTATTTTATTTGATTTGATTATGTAATGTTGCACCTAGATGGATATACAACTTGTAAAGATTCTGATGGGATATACTTGATGAGTTGTATTGTAACATTTTGATAATATTTCATGTATTTATTTTATAATAGCGAAAAGAATCAAAATTCCAATAATAAATGTGGGGTGATGGGGATCGGTAACCCATGGTTTTAGGACATGGTTTATATAATACAACTTGGTGGTTTTGTGTGACTTGTTACTATGTAAGCAACCACAAGGGTAGTTGTTGGTGAGAGAAGATAAGAGAGAAAAAGGGAAAGAGTTTAGTGGGACAAGGCTTGATAGGCTAGCCAAGGGAATATTTGTGAAGGTTGGAAGCATGGAATTAGATGTGTGGATTCATGCTTGTTCACATAGATTTGGTGGTAGTGGCTATGAGTTTGAAGGCTTCGATGGTTCTATTGCAATGGTGTTTTTTTGCTGAATAATATATGGTGGTGGATGCTTTTGTAGACTGGTTTTTTCCCTCAATGAGGGTTTCCCAAGGTATATCTTGTGTCACATTTTTTGTGGGTATCTTGTCTATTCTCTTGCATGCGAATTTGACTTGCATATTTATTTCAAATCTATTATGGGTTTTCTAGAAATGGTTATGTTCTTTGTTGTAATTTTCCTTATACTTTTTATCTCTTTTAGGGAATTTAGATGCATAATGACAAAATCATCACAGGTCCAACATTTAAAGATTTTCTTACCATCTTTTTCTCTTTTAACAAGAAGGGCTATACCTTCCTCTATCTTCTTATCTTCATCAAATCTACTACTACTAGAGAAATCTCTATGTGTTCTTGCACTCCTAATTAGATTAGGTCAAACTTTTTGAGCACTAAAAGCTAATTTTGACTATTTCTAGATCTCCACACTATCTCATATCTACTGCTACAAATTCTAGTCTTCCAAGCAATGTTTCATTTGTGAAATCCTTAGTGCAGAGTATTACTAGTTGAACCATCTAAAGTACTTGATTGAATGGCAGCATCAAAATTTTAAAGTTCTTTCATATTGTTTCATTATATTTCTTAGTTCTGCCATTAGACTTAATTCTTGCAAATAATCTAATATTCTACCAATATCACCCTTTATGGATTCATTGTTTGTCATCTTAGCATGTTGAAATGCACATATCTAATTCTACAATCTCATTCTTTTTTCATGTGTACGCACTTATGTTCTATTACTTTCCAAATTTCATGGGATATTTGAAGTGAATTTACCTAATTGTATTCATTATCTAGAATAGGTAATAGTAGAGCTTCTCGAGCTTTCACATTACACATGAATATATATCTCTTTGGTTTGATTTATTGTTCAAGCTATTCTTCTTCTGCAATTGTCTTTCCACTATTTGTCAAGATCCAATAACCTAAACCCATGCATGATAGGATGAGTCTTCATATTCTCCTTACAACAATAATAGTTGACCCCATTAAATCTAGGACTATTCTTTTTGAAAAGGTTTTCCATTGATCTCCTAAAGCTATTAATATTATCCTTCAAGAACTTGAAGGTCTTATACCAATTGTAAGAATGTACAGTCCACCCATTTAACTGAGAGGGGGGGTGGGTGAATTAGTTATCCAACTAATATCACAATTATCAGCCTTATTAAACTTTAACCATATGAATCTCTTGCAGCTCTTAGGGTTCATAAGAAGAAGAAAGGGAATGTACAAGATACATATTTAGAACTTCCTATAGCTTCAGAGGTAGCAGAAGTACCATTTAATCATAGAACTCAAAATAACCAATCATCTATAAAACCCAATGAGGGTGTGTCTTTTTAGTCCCCTATGTCCACAGAAGTGGCTAAAAATAAATCATCTTCTTTTGATAAAGATAAGATCGTCATTGAAGAATGTGAAAGTGTAGAATGAGTATGGTTAGTAGTAGGAACATCCTCTACCTAGCCACCCATCATTTTCATAGATTCAAACAATGATGACAATGTATCTGTTGGAGTTTTAGATTCTCCTCCACCTGGAAGGGAAAAATTTTTATGAAGAAGATGTGGGAATGAACTTTGATATATTTAATATTGTTACTGAATAGATTCTCTCTCAAGGACTTAATGCTTTAGCATCTGCAACCCAATAAATTGATCCTATGGATCTGTCATCTAAGACACATGTTACTTTCTATTCTGGACACACTATCTCAGTGTTAAGAATTATTTCATAGCTATCTATATAGTTAATTTAGGAAAGGGAAGAATGGAGAATACAGAGAGAGCTTATAAAAAACTATCTTTAATCGAACTTAGGATTTGACTGAAAAGGATGAGGAGATTGAGCAATTAAGTGGTAAATTTACAAAGGTCACTGCCATGATTCTTGAAGTAATTTCTTGTCACTTTCCTTCCCCTATTTATGCTCTCTTTTTGAAAGAACAATTTGTTAGTTATCAGATGACCTATGTACTATAGGGTAAGAGTTTAACATTGAATACTCCTCATGAATTCTTTCAAGCCTTCCATACTGCCCTTGTAGCTATCAAAAGTTTTCTTTGTGACCTCTTTTACATAATACCTAACAAAAAATATTAGAACCCTCTGCCATAGGTCGGTGATATTAAAATCAGGGCATTAATTTCTTGGATCCAAAATGAAATTAGCAGAGAAAACCAATTAGCCCACTAGTTTAGAGAATTAGAATATGAGACTCCACTTCATGTCAGGTCTAAATCCAAGGATGCTAGAACTATGTATAGGAATGGATGAAAATTTCTTACTCAAAATCTAGAAGCTAGACTATTCCTCCTTTAAGGGATGGAGCCTATCAAGAATATAAAGCTATGGCAAAAATAGATCTCCCTACAGCAAAGCAGGGGAATCAATGGTACTAGATAGGATTGAATGAAGACTAACATAAGAAAGAACCTCATTCTCTGTCTAATTTTATCATAGCTACTTGGTGAGCACTCTCATATATCACGTTGGGGGAAGAAAGGAAAAATGATTGGATCCCTTTAACTTTTCAGCCTCTAGTATTATTGTCCCCATTGCTTGCTAATCAGAAATAATTAGAAATAGTTGACATGACAAAAGAACTTCATAGATGGGAAAGGTAAAAGGAAAATAAAGATTTTTATTGGAACTTTGATAAAAGAGGTAAGGGACAGAGTATTGCTTTAGATTTCAGGATGGCTGCAAGGGTGACAAATTTTATGTTTTCTTGAGGACAAGTCAAAGTTTCAATTAGGGGGAATGATGAGGCTAGAATATGGTCTATTTTGTCATTGCATTTTTAGTTTAATTCATAAACTTTCTAAGGACTTTGATGTTCAAGAACATTATTTTTATGATGATTTTAGACAAATGTGTGCATGATTACTTTTGAAGATCAAAGTAAATATGTTGTGGAAAGATATGTCATTTAATTACAAAATAGTGAGAATGATGTTTTTTCTCCCTTAGCTAGGTTGGGTAGTTCTCTTGCAGCAATGTGACATAGGGTAAACAAATTTAGATAGAATTCTTTGAATTAGTCATGATGTATGTTATCACTTTGTTAGCACTAATTTTTAGTAGATATAAAAGTGAGGTCAACTCAACCAAGTAGGAGTCAAAGTGGTTACTCACATTATTAGACCAGCCCTGAGTGGAGGAAATTCAGGGGTCATGAGCTCCTACATTACCATTCTTTTAGGCACTAAAATTAATGCACCTATTGTAATAATCAGTACCATCATTTGCTTTAGTAGTTGATGAGTCTTAAATCTAGGAATTTTATTCCTAGTTTGTGTTTTTAAATAACTGAAAGTTTGTGTTTCAGTAGTGTTAAGTTTTAGACATTTTACTATAGAAGTCGTCGAGTACTGAATACAATCTTGTTGTTCATCAGTATGTATGTTTCATCATTGTTATGAATAAAAGGAACATTTTAAGTTTTCATTTTTGAGTTGTTCTACTTCACTTCTCTATGGGGGAAAACATAAAAAGTGAACTAATTAGTTAGCATATGACTTACATTTAGTAAATACAACCAAGGTAGACTCTGTTGTTCCTATAGCTACTAATAATAGAATTAGTGGACTATTCCTACAACATAGGTAGTTGAAGTAATTCTTAGTTGTATTTTCATGCTTTGTTAAAATAGATTTGATTCTCAGCTTTAGCTTAAATTTCTTGTAGCTTAACCATTTGAATTTCCTTAGAGTAGTTCTTTAGTTGAGATAAGTTTGAAGCATATATTTTTGCAAAAAACATTTCAATTTTATGTCCTTCGTTGATATATTAAATGAGTCCCAAAGAGTTGGGTAAGAACCACTTGAGATGTCCAATCTTGGGTTAAGTAGTCCATTACTGTAAGATTTTGATCCCTTTCTTTTTCCAAGCAATCATCATTAGAGGGAGAAAGTATAAAAGCTAAGAATTGTTATTGATTTTAGAAGGAGATTAGATAATTGTTGATGTTGCTGATTAGAAGAATACACATGAGTAATGAAAAAGAGGGAGAAATCCTAATCTACCTAGTAATATGGGAATTACAAGAAAGAGTTTTGTAACCTAATCAAAAGATGGAAGTTGTTGATAAAGAAAGGAATTTCAATACAAGTTTTCTTTTTTGTATTGCCATACTATTTTAACTTAGTCAGATTCATCTTTGGCTAAACAAGATGTTCATCATTTGATTGACTTAGTTGATCAATTTGGTTTTCCATCAATGTCGAAGAGGGAGATTGTTGAGATATGATTGAAAAGATCATTGATAAGAGGGAAATTTTTGAAGAACACTATGTGTTTCAATCATTGTTTTGTCACTAATGCCAAACCTAGTATCTACTAGTAAGACAACTACTTATAAGATTCAAGTACTATCACTTAGTTGATTGATGAAAAGGATTTGATATATAAGAGGTAACAAGAAGACCTAGAGGAGAGGTGAAGTTATGATTATGTAATGAAGTACAAAGATCAGTTAAGATAGTGATGACATGATGTATTGATGATCTACTTAAGGCTACAAAATGCTAGCTACACTTAAAAATTTTAGTAGAACAAGTTAAATAAATTTTGTCTACCAAGCCGAACCGAGTGGACAATAGGTGTCGAGAAAAGTCAATACAAGCCGAGTAGAAAGTTAGTTGGAGCTAAGTGAAAGAAAACTCTAGTGGATGCCAAGAAAAATAGTTGATGCTAAATAGTTGATGCTAAGTAAATTTTAGTTAATATCGAGCATCAATAAACTTTAGTTGATGTTGAGTGATTTTATAGTTGATGCTGAGCAATGCAATATGTGCCAAGCATTACAAGATTGATAATGTTGAGCTCTTGCATTATGTTAAAGATCAAGGATTCACCAAATCTGAGCCAACAAGTTTGGTTTCTTGAAACTTGTGAACCAAGAGGAAGATAAGGTTGATGAGATGGTGGCATAGAATTTGATGTAAACTATTTTTAGGAAAATTCTAATGGATTCTAGGAGAAGTTTCTAGAAAAGACAAGATATGGGATAGATACATTGTATCCTACCTAATCCATTCAAAAACCATAATTTGGATGATGGATAATAAGCGGGAAAATAACTTGATTTCCTATTTATAGGAATGTCTAGTCATGAAGAAAAAGTGGTTGGTGTCATGTGTGAGAACCTAAAGAGGAGAAGGAATTAAGGGTTTCACTTCATCAAGTGACCCAAGAGAAGAGTCTACAATGGCATGTTAAGCAGGAAGGCTTAACGAGATGAATGCTTGAAGGGTGAACAAGCTATCAGAGCTACAAAGTATGAAGGCCAAGAAAAATGGAGGATTGAACAAAGATCTATAATTTGCAAGAGAAGTTGCAAGTTGTAAGTTATATTAGTCTAGGGTAAATCCTTCAAATTAAGGTTGACCTAACAGTCATTAGAAAATCCTTTAACTAGGTGGCATTCTAAGTCAATGGCCTAAAGTCCACTAACAAGGCTCACTTATAAAAGGGTGATTCAGATCCCTTAACTAGGTCACATTTAACAGTGTGTATTGCATCCTTTAATAGTGTTGGCCTTTCACATTGAATCACTTTAAAAGAGTGAAAAGGAGTAGCATGTTACTAGTAGTTTTTCCCAAATTGGGTTTCTATGTAAATCATTGTGTCAAGTATGTTGATGAATGTGTTGTGTTTCATGCTTTATGTTTCTGCAGGTTGATCTGATAGTAACATACAAGTTTTAGTAATTACCTAATGGATGCATGCATGGGTATAATTTTTTATGGGTTTACTATGTTGTGAAAAGTTTTACTTACCTAGACCTTGGACAACTGATTCATCCCCGCTCCCCTAGTTATTCTAAACATATTCCAATAGATGAGACAAAATGAAGATGTATGCCTTACAACATACTTCAATGCCTTTGATAGTAAAATGGCTTATAATTTAAGAGACAAAGATCCCAAAACCTTAAGGGATTCTTACAAGATGGTAACGAATATTGAAAATAATAGAAATGCCTATGGTAAGCTAGGAAGAAGAGACGACCCAAAATTGTTCAACACAAGGAACAATAAAAAAGAAAATGATAAGCCTCCTATAGGTAAGAAACTAGAGGAGGACACAATGGGTCAAGTGTTGAATCACCTTAAAAAAATGAATCCACCAGCATTCAATGAAAATAATTCTAATGCTAGCGAGAAAATTCTAGTAAACAATAATAATCATTTCAATAGGCAGCCCAAAATGCAGAAATATCCATACACTACTTAGTGGAAAGATGGCAAGCCTATCCCTAGCTAGGCCTAAAATAAAAAAGGATAAAGTTACTTCTGACCCTCTACAAATAAACATTATTAATATGATAGATGACATACCTAGTGCATCATATGGAAAATGTGCAAAATGAGGAGGGAGAAGAAGAAAAGGACCATGATTATGTAAGTTGAATCATGGTGAATTTATATGATGACTATGATGATTCTGACATAGGAGAACCTATAAATGACATTTTTTCTTAGAGAAGTGTCTACCATTTACATCATCAACAAGTATTTTCAAATAATGATGATTGTGATGAAATAAGATATGTACTACATCTTCAAATGATGCTCATATAAATCTAAGAATGTCTTCTAAGGAAGAGATTGATATGATTACAGTAGATATGGTATCACAAGTGCACAATAACTATAATTTGAGAAATAGGATTCTCAATAGTGATACTAGTAACCCATCTAGCATTTTCATAAATGATATTACTCACAAGATGAATGATGTAAATAAGAAGCATAATATAGTGTTTTAAAATTCCAAGGAAAATAAGACTAAGAAATGTGAGCTCGAGAAGAATGTGTAGTTTTACTCAATTGAGACAGTTAAGGAAAATGTACAAGAAAAGAAATTAGAATCTGATATCATTAAGCAAGTAATAGTGCATGTTATTCGAAATGTCTTAAATCTAGGTATTCTTGTGAAACCTAATATATATAATCCAATTGATATGATATCTATGTTATCTCAAATAATTGTAAAAGTTTCTTTATGTGAATTTAGAGGAGAATAAGAGTTAAGTTTTATCATGGTTGGGTGGGATAGGTGACATCAATATTGTTGAACAAAAGGCCATACAAAAGACCCTTGTGGTAGTAGAAGATACTAGTATCATGTCTCAAATTATTCAAATGCTTTTAAATAATTCATCTATAGCATATTTGTAGGATATTGACCTTTTTTTTCTTACTCAAGTTGTAAAAGGTAGAACTCTAAAAAGTTGCATGATAGACTCAAGAGCCTCTAATACTATAATGCATTTCAAGGTCATCAAAGCCCTACATTTAGAGGTAGACACAAAACAAGGTAGATGTAGGACCATGGATACAAGAGATGTGCCTATTATAGGCACCATTACTGACCTTTAAAACTAGCTACTTATCCTGATGTAGAGTTAACCATGTCAGATCTTGTAGGTTATATTCCTCATCACAATGGAATGTTACTCTCTAGAAAGTGGAGTGTTACATTGGGAGGTAGACTGCAATGTGACTTATCCTATGCTTCTTTTCATATAGGTGACAACACTATCAGAGTAGAGGGAGCCAAGGGTTAACCATATTTTTGGGATAATATTGATAAGGATTCTACTTATTTCTTAGACATTGATGTAAATGCATTCAAAGAAGAATTGATTATTCAAGAAGTTGACCAAATTTCACCTATAATTGAAAGTCAAGTAGAATTCTACATAGATTCAAAGATATTTTACACCATGTACTTTGTTGGAGCAAGTTCTAAGGAATGTTCAGGAGCTAGAGTAATTTTTGTATCTCTAAAGAATAATACTTTCAGATATTCATTTACCCTAAATTTTTCATGTACTGATAACGTAGCTAAATATGAATTTCTCTTACTAGGATTAGGTGTTGTAACTAATCATGGAATAAAAAAAGTTGCATCTTATTGATGATTCTAAGTTAGTAGTCTCTCAAGTAAGAGAGACTTATGCATCCAAGAATAATAGGCTGGAGTAGTATAGGAATATTGTATGGAACCAAATAAAATTATTTGATGCCTTTGGCATCTCTTGGATGGAAAGGAGTAACAATAAGATGGCCAATTTTCTATCACATGTATCCATTAAGCCTAAGGATATATCCTTTACTAGGGCATATGCACCGAGTTTTGGTGCCAAAAAGATGACAAGTTTTTTTTTTTTTTTTTTTTTCTAATTTTCAATAGTGCGTACATGCTATTCTGATGTCCAAAAAGTTATATGATGGGGTGTAGACCCATGGACCATCATTTTCGTTTTGTTTTTTGGCTCTCCAATAGTGCATACATGGGTTTGACAGCAAAAATTCACCACCATTTGCCAAAATGCCTCCTCACCGACGAAATCCAAGACAACGAGCACACCCACGACAATGAGGTAAGTGATATAAACTTAACTTTGCATTGTTTAATATGTTTTCCATATTGTTTTATTGGTTTTTGATATTATTTTGTAGGGTTTGTACAAATTTCATTTAGATTTGTTTATTTAGTTGGATTTCAATTGATTTTTTATCAGGAAATGTCCATAATCAACCGAAAAATCTAGAAAACCCTCAAGAACCTCAAAATAAAAACCCTCCTCAAGAAGAACAACAAATTCCACAACCCGAACCAATTGCAAGACCTCCACCAGGCACACAAGAAAATATAAGAAATGAAATACAAAGAGGCAAAATTTAATTAGAAAGACTCATTGCTTGGTTGAAAGAATCCAGACAAACCAATCCAATGAGGGCTCAATTGGCATCATCCCTCGAATCCATTAACACTTAGATAGCCTTAGCTAGTGGTCAGTTAGATATTTGGTGGGCTAAGAGGGATGAACAAAAAATATTTTATGCAAATAAATTTTCATATGAAGATGTTAAAAAAAAAGAAATATCAAAAGGTAGTATATGTACATTATTTAGAAAACCCAGTGAGCCAAATACTGTTAGAGAGGGTACAAAACGATTCCCCATCCATTGGTGCATACACGATGCTATTAGAAATAATTTTTGGGATAGATGGTCGATAGTTTTTGATGCCCCTCCTTGCAACAATCATGAGGTCGCCATGTATTTTTTGAATAAATTATATTGTGAGTTTGTCCTTGGGGAGATCCCCAATTATTTTGATATGTTAGACTCCCAAGGTAGAGGTGGAGGGTCATCATTTGAGAGGCTAGGAGCACGTCGTGACCCTAATGTAGTTAGGGCACCTATGGTCCATCCATAGCATGAGCATGTGATTAAGGAACATGTAGAGGCCAGCACTCTAGGGACCATTAATTCTTTGACACAGACCCTCATCCATTCCATGAGCCCATTAGTTGAGGGGGAGCCTTCTATGCATTGTGGTCACATGTACACTTCATGCGGATCCCTATGCACATTTGGCACTCATGCCGAAGATGGTGCGGATGATGGGCTTGTCACTGATGAGTTCTTGAACAAGACATTTGGCATTGACACATTGGTAAAGTAATAATTTGATCACATTTCATATGTATAGTGAATGATTAATTAATTAGCATTTATTGACATTGTTCAAAATTTAGGGTCAAAGTGTTGCTGGGCCTAGCAGTGATCCTCTAGGCCCATTTTTTGTCCCTTCGACAAGTCCTGAGGTATGTATCAGTTTAATAATTTTAATTAATACATATATTTATTACATAATCATATTAAGGATTGACAAAAAAAATTATGCATGTGCATCAGTTCTCCACAGGACCCTCAACCTTTACCACAAACACAAAGCAGAGACATCATACAAGCTTCAAATAGGTATAGTTGTTTCATGTTAAATATAACGTTTATTTTATGACATGCAACTCATGATGTCAAACACACCTCCTCATCTACGACAGTCTATTGATAGTGGAGTGGCTGCAGCTGTGGCTAGCTCATAGCCACTGACGGAGGTATGAAAGAATTTTTTTCATTTTAGTTGTTGTTTATAATAGTTAATCTCAAAATTTCTAATGTTATTTATAAGTGATTATATTTATTGAATTGTTCTAGGGTCTTGTCACGCCTGATCGTCCACGAGCATTTGAGGTGGACTTACAGAGTGACTATTTGTTGGCGATAAGAAAATAATTGATTTTGTGTGTACATATATTTGATTTCAATGTATAATAAATATTGATTCATATCTACTTTCTTTGTATCAATTGGACCTGGACAAGAGCTTCAATAAGAGATCAAGTGAGCATGTCAGGAGGGCCCTGTCATCTCCACTGTCTCCCTCCACACGATGGCAGAGGACGTCGAGAGACTTGTTTCCTTCCCCTCGTGGGAAGGAAAAGATGTAGTTGAGATATTCGATACATATACATACACACACACACACACACACACACACACACACACACACACACACACACACACACACACACACACACACACACACACACACACACACACACACACACACACACACACACACACACACACACATATATATATATATATATACAGAGAGAGAGAGAGAGAGAGAGAGAGAGAGAGACTTGTTTCCTTCCCCATGTATATAGCTAGGCATCAGAGAGACATATTTGACATACATTTGATGTACATATGACATTATATATTTGATGTATGACATTTATTTGATGTATGACATTATTGGTTAATATATGATATGTTTGTTCATATATGACATTATTGGTTATCATAATATATTATGTGTTTGTTAATGTATATGACAATATTGGTTATCATTTTATATTATATGTTTGTTCATGTATGACGTTAAATTAGATATGTTCATGTATGACATTAAATTAGATATGTGCATGTATGAAATTAAATTCAATTGCTAGAGAGTTGCCATTATGTCTACCAACTAGTAGATGTTATTTTTTGCTTTATTAGTATTTCTCAAAAATTGCAAAGAAGTTGTTCCTGATGAATAGTTTTAAACAATTGTGATCATCGACTTCATGTACTCATGGCTTTGGCTGCAAACACTCGTAACTTTGGCTATAAGCATCCATGGCTTTGGCTATGTGTACTAGTGGCTTTGGCTGTGAGCATTTATGGCTTTGGTTGTAGGCATAATATAGCCTTGGCTGTAGGTTTTCTTTCTTGCTGCACATCAAAGTTACCTTCAAGAATATCATTAGTCTAAGATCATTACAGTTAAAATACTATGACATAATACCTTGGAAATAATAGTCTTTAACGCATTACTTTATTTGTTAAAACATCATGTAGTATCTACTATAGTGCTTCTACTCAAATATGTTTTCAAAAATACTTAGTATGGCAAAGAAATGTCTATGGAAAGCTTGTCAAATAGGATATTGAAGAACTAAATGTGGACAGTCATTAGTACCCATCAATAAGAACACAAACATCTTTCTCAAGCAAGCCATATGACATTATCTTAATTTATAAATTTCCTTTGCAAATAACTAGAAGATTCTATGAATCTTAATACAAAGTTAATCACGAACTCATTATTCCATCCAAGAAGCATATATCACCCTAAGCCAATTAACCGACAGGATAAAAATTAATTCAATTTCAACAAAATTTTGAGTATAACAAGCATCTTAGGGATTCTTACAAGAATTAACACGATGTTCACAAGAGCATTACAAGTTCTCGTAATGCTTTTTCACATATTGTAATCATATTCAATTTTGAATGGCCATTTGTGTTACAAGCATAAATTTTCTTTAAGGTCTTTTAATTCTAGACATGAATTTTATTCTGAAGCTTTTCTATTACAACCCACTCAATGCATATATTGTTGTTCCACATTATGCTGATTTGACTTTCATTGGTTGATTTGGGTCTAGACATGACGTTATTCACTACCTTTTTTATATATTATTTTTTTGTAGTGAGGTTCTAGCCTAAATGAATGTACTAATCATCAAAGTTGTGAACCTTGGTCGAGATGCTTACAAATATATTTTCAAATTGGACCTCAAATAGTTTTCTCAGTCACCCCCTGTACACAGATACTGAAATTGTAGTTAATTACAAAATTAATACTGAATTAACACAAGTTTAATTGAGAAGTATTATGTACCTCAATAGGCTAGATTATTATTGACCAAGAAGCTTTATCTTAGAGCAGTTGGTTTCCTAAATCTTTAGCGCAATGACACTCTTATGGAATGTGGAATTAGGTATGCTAGCTAAGGAACATTCTTTAAAAGGTAGAGGAAACTCAAGACTCACATGTTTCCAATCAATATAAATGTTTAAATCACTTCTGTAATTTTTTCTATTTATGATCTTCTTAAAACTTGTCTTTCTAAATGCATTGATGGGGAAATAAAGATCTTCTAGGAAATAAAGGCTAATCATGTTTAATACTTACAATTCTTTATTTTTATCTAATAATTTAAAAAAGATAGTAGAAGTGTTTTCAAAGAGCAACACTTGTCACTAACATCATAAGAAGGAATATCCAAGGAGAATTACCACTGATCCCCCAACACCAAATTCGAGAGAAAACAAAAATCCACTACTAAAGAGATAGTAACAATGATCATCCCTAGTCTCTCCCTTATCACAAAATGATTACCATCAAAATTTGCATTTCCAATTTTGTCATGTGCGTTGAAGTGATAGCAACATTTTCACTCTCTTACCTAATTTCTCCCATTTTCAAAACTCCTGGGGAAGGGCAAGGCCATCTTCTCAGTACTTCAAAATAAAATGAGTTCCATTTTTTCCCATATTGATAATCGTTGACTTAAAGTATAGTCAAAGTATTGACAGCCGATAGGAACTCAACCTTTGAACATCCCATCTGTAAATGACCTCATAAAGAAAGTTCAATAAAACTACATGAAATAGTGAAAAAAAAGTTGCATACTTGTGAAGATGATCAGACTGTAGGTGATCAATATGTCCCAAATCTATATTCAGTTCTTTTACTATGCATATAAATGGTTTGTTATATAAAAGACTTATATCCACCAGATAAATAATCATTTTCTTACTATGCTATCCTTATCCTTAGCTAATCTCTGGTAGACCATTTCTTAACCATCCTCCTTCAATCTATAGGTCACTATATTAATCTGGTTCATCTTGTCTCTACTCGAATTAATAAGAATTGGCAATCTTAGGGATTGCCAAAAGAGGAATGGGTCCAAGTGGAAGATATGATTTAGAAGTGAGTTTAACTAAAACATAATAAATAGTTTATTACAAAAAGGAGAATGGTATGTTCTTCGCAATCTACTCCCTTATAAATTCTATCAATGTTTCACATTGAACCTGATAGAGAACATCACAACACATAACTAGCAACATAGAACATACCTCCTAGCCACCTCAAGAACATAAAATTTCAAAAACCAAAGTGCACAAGTTTAAATTCAAAGCCTCAAATGTCAAGATCACAACAGAAAAAATAAAAAATAAAAATACGAACAAAACCCACATTTAATGGAATCACAAAAAATCTGGTGGCTAGATAGTTACAAGCTGATTCAAGCTACTCCTTCATCACCATTAAGGTTGAAAATAACATACCCAATTGAAAACCAATTTACATATACAAAGTGACTAACATTACTCACAAAGAGGGAGTAGAAGCTACACACTACCTTGCATCCAAGGTGCGCTAAAGAACATAACCAAACTCTTGGAGATCATATAATCCTAAGTTTACATAATCTGGTAGTAACACATTTCATTAACTTATGAAAAATTTACCAAGTTCCATGATTTGTCTTTCCAAAAATGACATGCTAGATACACTTTCCAACAATATAATTAAGATACGCATCACCCGAGATGGCATTGTAGAATGGAAATGGAATGGGATCTCCAAAAAGTGAGACAGGTTATTTTAGGTCTCTGCAACACGGTCCTGTAGGAACTAGAATCTCATCCATATCTCGCATGAGCTCTGAGATATGCCCCATCAAAGATTACAGCCCTATGGCATTTAGTGACCCTTAGGGACATTCTGGTTGAGCGTGCTTGAGAACGTTTGAGCACTAAAGGGGACAAGATGAGTTTGGGGATAGGGTTTACCTAGCCACCCAGAGCAAATGGAGTAGACAGTTTGATCCCACGACGAAAGATGAGAGAGATTGATAGTTGGCAACTTTGTACTGGCCAACACTGCAAGTTTCAGCATCTCCCAAGATGGCATTGTAGAATGAAAATGGAATGTGATCTCCAAAAAGAGATAGAGGTTATTGTAGGTCTCCACAACATGGTCTTGTAGGAACTATAATCTCATCCATATCTTGCACGAGCTTCGAGATATGCCCCGTCAAAGATTACAGCCCTGTGGCATTTAGTGACCCTTAGGGACATTCCGGTTGAGCGTGCCTAAGAATGTTCGAGCACTGAAGGGGACAAGACAAGGTTAGAGATAGGGTTTACCTAGCCACCCAGAGCTAATGGAGTAGATAGTTTGATCCCACGACAAAAGATTAGGGAGATTTGGCAGTAGGCAACTTTGTACTGGCCAACACTGCAAGTTTTAGCATCACCCGAGATGGCATTGTAGAATGAAAATGGAATGAGATCTCCAAAAAGTGAGAGAGGTTATTGTAAGTCTTTGCAACATGGTCCTATAGAAACTAGAATCTGATCCATATCTTGCACGAGCTCTGAGATATTACCCATAAAAGATTGCAGCTCTGTGGCACTTAGTGACCCTTAGGGACATTCCGGTTCAGCATTCCTGAGAACGTTTGAGCACTGAAGGAGACAAGACATGGTTGGGGATAGGGTTTACCTAGCCACCCAGAGCTAATGGAGTAGACAATTTGATACCACGATGAAAGATGAGAGAGATTTGGCATTTGGCAACTTTGTACTCGCCAACACTGCAAATTTCAAAATCACCCAAGATGGAATTGTAGAATGAAAATGGAATGCGATCTCGAAAAATTGAGATAGGTTATTATAGGTTTCTACAACATGGTCCTTTAGGAACTAGAATCTCATCCATATCTTGCACGAGCTCCGAGATATGCCCCATCAAAGATTGCAGCCTTATGGGATTTAGTGACCCTTAAGGACATTCCAGTTCAGCATGCCTGAGAACGTTTGAGCAATAAAGGGGACAAGACAAGGTTGGGGATAAGGTTTACCCAGCCACCCAGAGCTAATGGAGCAGACAGTTTGATCCCACGATGAAAGATGAGAGAGATTTGGCAGTTGGCAACTTTGTACTGGCCAACACTGCAAGTTTCAACATCACCCGAGATGGCATTGTAGAATGAAAATGAAATACGATCTCCAAAAAGAAAGAGAGATTATTTTAGGTCTCTGCAACATAGTCCTATAGGAATTGGAATGTCATCCATATCTCGAATGAGCTCCGAGATATGCCTCGTCAAAGATTGCAACCCTATCGCATTTAGTGACTCTTAGGGACACTCTGGTTTAGTGTGCCTAAGAACGTTCAAGAACTAAAGGGGACAAGAAAAGGTTGGGGATAGGGTTTACCCGCCCATCTAGAGCTAATGGAGCAGACAGTTTGATCCCATGACGAAAGATGAGAGAGATTTGGCAGTTGGCAACTTTGTACTGGCCAACACTGCAAGTATCAGCATCATCCGAGATGGCGTTGTAGAAAGAAAATAGAATGTGATCTCCAAAAAGTGAGAGAGTTTATTGTAGGTCTCTATAACATGGTCCTGTAGGAACTAGAATCTCATCCATATCTTGCATGAGCTCTGAGATATGCCCTGTCAAAGATTGCAGCCCTGTGGCATTTAGTGACCCTTAGGGACATTCTGGTTCAGCGTTCCTTAGAACATTTGAGAACTAAAGGGGACAAGAGGAGGTTGGGGATAGGGTTTACCCAGCCACTCGGAGCTAATGGAGTAGATAGTTTGATCCCATGATGAAAGATGAGAGAGATTTGGCAATTGGTAACTTTTTACTAGCCAACACTGCAAGTTTCGACATCACCCGAGATGGCATTGTAGAGTGAAAATGGAATGCGATCTCAAAAAAGTGAGAGAGATTATTGTAGGTCTTTGTAACATGGCCCTATAGGAACTAGAATCTCATCCATATCTCGCACGAGCTCTGAGATATGCCCCATCAAATATTGCAGGCCTGTGGCATTTAGTGACCCTTAGGGACATTCCGGTTCAATGTGCTTGAGAATGTTCGAGCACTGAAGGGGACAAGAAGAGGTTGGGGATAGGGTTTACACAGCCACCTAAAGCTAATGGAGTAGATATTTTGATCCCACGAAAAAAGATGAGAGAGATTTGGCAGTTGGCAACTTTGTACTGGCCAACATTGCAAGTTTCAACATCACCCGAGATGGCGTTGTAGAATGAAAATGGAATGGGATCTCCGAAAATCAAGAGAGGTTATTGTAGGTCTTTGCAACATGGTCCTTTAGGAACTAAAACCTCATCCATATCTTGCATGAGCTCCAAGATATGCCCCATCAAAGATATTTTAATTCACAGTGTTTAATGAGAATATAGTTGAGGCTTGCTTTATTTTTCTATGTTAAGTTTGGCTTTCAATTTTGGTTTCCCTACTTATCTATGTGAAATTTCTACTTTCATAAGTAACATGGATGCAATAATACTAAATTAAGTATAGGTCCATGGTTCTAGAAGCTTCACATAGCTTCTCTTCAACTATGGATCTTGTAAGCATTGTACCATGACTATTGGTGTTGTGAGAATATACAAAGCATATATATTGTTTGACCAAATGTCTTCAATGAACATGAACTATATGGAAGAAGAGAAGACATGTTGCGAAGTATTTGAAAATTTTCTTCAAGAAATGTAAGGAGCCATGGGTGATTCATCCAAATTATTTGGTAAAATAAGAGGAGGAATGAATTGACCTTGATGATAGAGGTAAATGTTGAATAATATTTATTTAATCACATTGTTTGAAAAAAAATTAATGACCTTTAAATACAATTGAAAGAAATGGAATTGATCTCCCTTACTCATGTAGATGAATAAAATTGGAATTTAAAAAAGAGAGGGACATCCACCATAAAACCATGCAATCATGCACTTCTTGATGGGAGTATCATAAGTTCATTGTTAGATGGATATGCCAAATGTGGAAGAATTAAAAGGAAAATATGTTGATTGATTCAATACAAGCATCAAACCAATGTGATAAAAAAAAATCAAAGTTGATTCCATAAGGTCTAACAATATCATATAATTCATTTATCAATAATTTGAAAGATCATAAGCATATGTCTAATAATGTCATACATGAAATATATATAAAAAATGACATACATAGAAAAAATTATACAAAACATATGCCCAATAATGCCATATAGGTGTAAAATTTACATCATTATATATATACTCTTTCCAACTAGGGGAACAAAATAAATCCCTAATTGTCTTTAATTTCCAACAAGTGGGAGATAACCAGTGTATATAACGAGGTCTTCCTAACATGCTCACTAGTCCATTAGTCTAGAATCTTCTGTAACTCGACATGTTACAATCAAAATTATATATGAATAAATAACTATTTTATATAAATATATATATATATATATATTTACACATAAAACTTAATATTTTCTTATAGCTAGCTAATAATTCCTCTGTATATACACCTCAGGGATACACTGATGGTCAGGAATAATAAGACCCTACAAAAACCATCAAAGTTACCACTCGATTGTGCCTATGAATTTTATATTGAATTTTAGAACTAATGAAATTTTAGTGTAAACTCTTTCATACCTTAGTCATTGGCTTAGAACTAGTGAGTGCAATAAGGACTCGTTGATCAATACAATGATGAAGATGTAAAGGTATCTCTGATGTCAATAGCTGAAAATGATAATACATGAGACTCAAATGCAGTTATGAAGAATATACATTTTCTTTTGTCTCCATATCAAATAAAATATTTTGGTACCTCTATGAATGTAGTATGACATCCTTCATTTTATATTGTTGATCCCAAAGCTACAATACTTATTATTTATTACACATGTATGTAAATCTGTTAAGCATCAAATTCAACACCTTTGTCTACAAAATAATGTACTATATGTTAGAGTAATAAATTCATTTCCTTGGTAATTAAATTATATTGATATAATTACTAGGTTACTTATTATATTGATATAGTTTACTTATAATTCCTTTCAATTTACAACTAATTGAAATGATTTCCCCAATTTTCCATCTAGTCACTAGAAAATTGGATTTGTTGTCTCTTTCTCTTAAAGAACTGGATCTACTAGTTCCTTTGGTCTAGAAGCCTTCCATTGAGATTGGGGTTTTGAAAGGTTCAAGGTTGAGGAACTTTTTATAGGATATCTTGAAGAAGGAGAGGTTATGTATAATGGTTTTGAGGAAGGCTAGAGTTCCATCCAGATGGTGTTGCAAAATGGCCAAGTGGAGGAGGAGGTAGAAGAATAAATAGAATAAATGAATGAGAAGGACGGTCATGGGGGCAATGGATTCAAACCCACAACCAAGCTTTTATACCATTATACAAATTACAAATTATAAGAGTATTCCTTTCATGATAATCATATTTTCATATTGGCAAATGAAGAATGACTTTTGGAACAAACATAATAAATACTTCCAAATACAAATGAAGCCAATGTATTGTATTATAAGCTCGAAGGGTAAAGACCAAGCCCAAATATTTATTAAGGTGTAGCATTTATAATTGTCAAGTTCATGTGAAGAAGTCATCTTTCATAGTCTCATTGTTGTGTAATTTGATGATAAGAAGAATACAATGATATAGAGTTTGATAGTGACTTAAAACTTTACAAAATGCAATCAATGAGAATTTTACATTGAGGGGGGAGTAATAATCAATGTTTCATTCTCATTGTTTGACAAACTCTTATATAAAGAGGGAGTAGACAGATGATATGGTTTAGTCTTCTTTCGAGAATCTTAGTCATATTGGTTCAGAAGGATTCATGATACAACTACTATATTTAGCGTGACCAATTGATGCTAAAAACCTTAGTATTGATGCTACAAACCTTAGTATTGACATAATTTAACCTCTGTAATTCTAGGCATAAGATGATTAGCATACAATGGTACTTGAACAAAGAACACTAATAAATATTGAGGATGTGAATTGATAATACCATTTCACAGATGATTTTGGCATCTCAACCTTTATCACTTGTGCGTCAACTTTATTAGCCCTCTTCTTTGGTGACCTACAAATGAAGAATTATCACAGTAAAAAATCTAAGATAAGATTAAAAAAATGGGTCCTATTAAAGAATCTAACATAAATTCAAATAATGTATCTATATTCTAAACAAATCAAAACTAAATCTCATCACTTACACATCATAACAATATGGTCCACCTTAGTCATATGATAATCTTGGGGAAGAGGTTGTAACATTATATTTGGATCCAATTGATCACTTTTTCTCTCTCTCCCATTTCAATCTAATGAGCCAACTGGATCTGCTTGACATTTTAATGTCTCAAGTATTGCCTCATGGTCTGACTCATGAACTTTCCAAAGAATCTTATTATGTGGTTTTCCACCATATTTTATCAAGTGAACATTTGATGCGACAACAATGTTTGAATAATGAAGAATCTTCCTCTTTGTTTGCCAATCCTCGAATAACCACATTTAGGATTCTTCATAGGATATCATCTAAGCCATGTGCCTATTACAACCACCGCACCAACATGGTACTCTAAACCTTCCCCATCTATAACTGAACGATCCAATTTTTGTTTGGCTTCAACACAATGACACAAATAATAATCTGTCCCTTCTTCATTGTCTTCAAGTGCAGTAACAACAAAAACATGGCCTGCAATGACAAATGTAAAAAATGTGGTCATTAATTTAGAAAATACTTGGGTAAAAGTTATAAAGTTACATATTGAAATTACAAAGATATATATATATAACCAAGTTGCACTAAATCTGACACGCAATCAAAGTCAATAGATGAATCCATCTCTACCATTTCCAGTGCTTGTGGGGGATGATAGGTGTCAATTGGGTCCAAAACCCATATATCCCATTTGTCCACCCATTTAGTTGACTCACAGTCATCCCAATTTTTCTTTGCACATGATTGAAAATAGCATGCCATTTTTCGTGTGTGGATACAACATGAACTTGCATCAGAGCTTCTAAAAGAGTGTAACTCACTAGATCCTGTTAGTGTGCAACAATTTTGATATGGTGCAATGTTAGTATTATCTATCAACCAAAAAAATCTATGAACTATAGACTCACCTTCCTTACCTTGACCCATTGTAGCGTTACACCATTGGATGATGGATTTTTTAGGGCCCACTTGCCATTGCACCAAAAGCCATGACTGTTAGTGAACATGGAACACCACATAATTAATCACCTATGGGCAGGGGAGCGCGTCGCATCACCCAAGAATCTCCCCCTCGACGTGCATACCAGGTGCTTACACGGGTCGGGAAGGCATCGGGGAGATTTGAACCCATGACCAAGCCAAAACCAGGCTCTGATACCAATTGTAGGGCCCATTTGCCGTTGCACCAAAAGCCATGACTGTTAGTGAACATGGAACACCACATAATTAACCACCTGTGGGCAGGGGAGCACGTCGCATCACCCAACAGATTTTGCATGTATCAATATTGCTCCATCTTTGTACTTTAGTTCTTCATGAGCCAAGGCTCTTTTAATGCATGCGCCTGCACCATCGTGCTCTCCCTTACCATGACTAGCCTCTGTGAAATTCCACATATATTGAATTCTACACAACATGTGCATCCTGCTCAACCAATAGAACAACCGTGCATTCTGGAATTGAGATGCACAATTGTCTAACCAAATAATGTGTTGACGATATGATATGCCCCTGTTAGCCAAATCTCTATTAAATAGTTGAAAAAAACCATGTACAAACTCCATAGAATGTGATCGATCATCGCTGATGTAAAAATGGTACTCCCTCAAAATCTTCCTGTCATCCTCTGTACTTGTAGGTGAATGCATGAATGTTATGTGAACAAATATAGAAACCTATTGAGATGTATAATACTTTTCTTGCACCTCATTTTGTTGTTTTAGTGTGTAGTTCTCTGCAAAGTCTACAACCGAAACAATGTTATCCAATGGAAACGTATCCTTGCACAACTTGAATTGCAAATCCAACCATCAAGCTCTATGGGTATGCCTTGCATACTCGTACATAATCTTTTCATGAAAAATCTTCATGAACTCATACACTAGAATATTTTCAATAACTAGATCACATAATTTACCATGTTTCCCATCTTTTAGAGTATATGTCACTGTCTTGAATTTTTTGTAATCTACTATTTCATTTCCAATTGCATGTGTACTATCCATATGTTGACAAGTTGATAAAAGTTGCAAAGAACCACAAAATAAGCACGTACCATCCAAGCATGATGTCTTGTAAAATTTTTGGTCATCCCCTATTTCACATAAAATGTTGGATATGAATTCCCTTGAAGATCTTGGTGGCTTTTTCATGTCACAATCCTGCAAAACAAACTAAGAATGCAAAACTACGCATATGTGTCTAAAAACATCAAAATGGTTAGAAAATTCAATATGTATCCTACAATAATAGGTTGTGCATGTGTGATTTATTTTCACATAAAAATGTTTACCCATCTCAAAAAATCTTTGACTTGTTCAAATTTGAGGATGCATACCAATAAATTTTGCAAAAAATTGTGTCTAAGTTGAGTCCAAAAAATGTTTCGCATGTGGCTCGCGATTTCGGCTACCAATCCTCCTTCTTACAACATCTCTTTGATTAGGAGAAACACATGTGTTATTTTTCCAAAAATCTTTGATCAATGATTTCAAGGCTTCACTAATTTCTTTATCCTTTCGCAGTAGTCTACTGCTAAATGTCCATAACTCATTTTTTGTTGGATCTTCTAATCTCTCACGCCTTAGCATGGCTCTTCTTAAGGTACCTCTACCAATTTTAAATATTTTTCTTCTCTTTCTCATGAGTCAAGCTTTCTTCATTTGGCCACTTACTATTATTGATGTGAGTACTTGTGTTGTGATATTACTATCTTTGGTGCATGATTTAGAACCCACTTTGTCATAAGCACTCATTAGATTCTTTACAATATTTTTTTCATTTGAATCATCCATCCTTCTTAGCCCAAGAATCTTCATGATAGGCCTAAATTTCAAATTCCTCATCATTTCAACAAATAATTGGCATTGACCTGTAATATTTAATTCTTCAAAAAATAATCTCCACATATGATTAACTTTTCTTTGAAAAGTACGCTTGCTAATCTTGTCAAGCATCGATTTCAAAATGTTAGTATCAATATCAATCAAATATTTTGGTTTTCTAAAATGAATTCTAGAAGGTGTTCTAATCTCTTCAATTCTCTCAATATTTTGAACATCAATATAAGGTTGAGTGTATTGGGTACCTTGAACTGAAGATGATGTGCCTTGGCAATACGCTGTAAAAGATGGAATATCACCTACTTGATGTGTTGATGTTGTGCTTTCAACATGACATGATAGAGTGTGTATATCATCGGATCTATAAATCAGTGTCTCTTCAACATAAAAGGATGATATGACTTCAACATTGGAAGATCATGTAGTGGATGATACGACTCCAACATTCAAAGATGGTGTAGCAGACGATATGACGCCAACATTGGAGGATGGTGTAGCTTTACAATTCAATTGTCTTCTTGAGCGTAACAATCTTATTCGTTCTCTTTGTATTTCTAATTCTTCTTCCTTGTTTCTTTGTACTGGTGGTTCTTGAGCCTCTTCAAAAGTTAATTCTTCATCATTGCTTTGCAATTTTTTTTGGTCAGGTAGTAATTTCATTTTATCTCTTTTAATTGTCAAATCTCTCTCCCTATCTGCATTTGTTTGAATCTTTGGTTTCTTCCTTGTCATGATGATGATTTCTATATTCAAACATCCAAATTACTTAAAATGTTTAAATTACAAATTATTCAATTACATATAAAAATTATAATTATTTGAATGAATACACAATATATATCAAACGACTTGTCAAATTTCTAACCATTTCAAAATAACATTTCATTCAAACATACAATTTTTAATGAATTCACTATATATTACATAACATATCAAATTATAATCAAATTTTTATCTATATATCGACAAACAATATTTAAAATGGATTGCACTAACCTTTTCTATTAAAAGAATATTCAAAAATTCTTCAAATCACATATCCAATGATTGAATTTGGTGTTTGCTAGCTTCCAAAAGTGTTGAAATAGTGTTTGCTAGATGTTGAAACCCATGTTTTATATCGGAATAATAGAGAGCATAAGAGACCAAAAGTTAAAAATGGATGAAATGGGCCCCAAGGTTGGTTTTTGACCATTTTTTGGTGATTTGAGATAGTGCATATGCACTATAGTGCATACGCACTATAAAGCACATACACACTATCTCAAAACACATCACTCCCCATCCTTCGTACTCTATATCCTTCCTACTCTCTCTCCCATCCCCTCCCTCTCTCTCTCTTCCTACTCTCTCCCATCCTTTACTCTCTCTCACCCTCCCTCTCCCACAACCTACTCTCTCTATCTCTCTCACCCCCTCTCCTCTCCCATCCTGGACTCTTTAGATCTCTCACACACACTCTTATCCCCCCTATCTCTCTCCCTCTCCCTCTCCTACCACCTAATTTCTCTCCCCCATCCCCTACTCTCTCTCTTCTCTCCCATCCCCTACTTTGTCTCTCTTACACACATTCCCATTCCCCCTCTCTCTCCCTCTCTCGCTGCCTACTTTCTCTCCCCCATCGTCATACTCTCTCTACCACCCCCTACTCTCTCTCACCCTCACACTACTACTACCTACTATGTCTCTCTCTCAAGTTCTCTCTCTCCCCCATCTTGTACAAGCTCTCTCTGCCTCTCCCACTCTCTCTCCCATTGCTTAATTTCTCTCCCCCATCCCCTGCTCTCTCTCTCTTGTCTCCCATCCCCTACTCTCTCACACTCTCACACTCTCCCCCATCCCCTACTCTCTCTCTTCTCTCCCATCCCCTACTCTCACTCTCTCCCATTTCCTACTCTATCTCTCTTACACATACACCCCCATCCCCCCCTCTCTCTTTCCCTCTCCCACCACCTACTTTCTCTCCCCCATCGTCGTATTGTCTCTCTCTCTTCCATTCCCTAATCTCACACTCTCACACTCTGTCCCATCCCCTGCTCTGTCTCTCTTACACACACACTCCCATCCCCCCTCTCTCTTTTCCTCTCCCACTGCCTACTTTCTCTCCCCCATCGTTGTACTCTCTCTCTGCCACCCCCTACTTCCTCAAAACACATCACTCCCCATCCTCCCTACTCTCTCTCCCATCCCCTCCCTCTCTCTCTTCCTACTTTCTCCCATCCTTTATTCTCTCTCACTCTCCCTTTCCCACCACCTACTCTCTCTACCTCTCTCACCCCCTCTCCTCTTTCATCCCTTGCTCTTTAGATCTCTCACACACACTCTTATCCCCCCTATCTCTCTCCCTCTCCTACCACCTAATTTCTCTCCCCCATCCCCTACTCTCTCTCTCTTCTCTTCCATCCCCTAATTTTTCACTCTTACACACATTCCCATTCCCCCTCTCTCTCCCTGTCCCATTTCCTACTTTCTCTCCCCCATTGTCATACTCTCTCTACCACCCCCTACTCTCTCTCACACTCACACTACTACTACCTACTATATCTCTCTCTCAAGTTCTCTCTCCCTCTCTACTCTCTCTCTCTCTCTCCCATCTTGTACAAGCTCTCTCTAGCTCTCCCACTCTCTCTCCCACCGCCTACTTTCTCTCCCTCATCCCTTGCTCTTTCTCTTGTCTCCCATCCCCTACTCTCTCACACTCTCACACTCTCCCCCATCCCCTACTCTCTCTCTCCTCTTCCATCCCCTACTCTCTCACACTCTCACTCTCTCCCATCCCCTACTCTATCTCTCTTACACATACACCCCCATCCCCCCTCTCTCTTTCCCTCTCCCACTGCCTACTTTATCTCCCTCATCATCATACTCTCTCTCTCTCATCCACCCCCTACTCTCACACTCTCACACTCTCTCTCATCCCCTGCTCTATCTCTCTTACACACACACACTCCCATCCCCCCTCTCTCTTTTCCTCTCCCATCGCCTACTTTCTCTCCCCCATCATCGTACTCTCTCTCTGCCACCCCCTACTTTCACACTTTCACACTCTCTCCCATCCCCTACGCTCCCACTTTCATAGATACACACACTCTTATCCCCCCACTCTTCTTCTTCTCTCCCATCCCCTAATCTCTACATCTATCACACACATTCCAATCCCCCCTATTTCTCTCCCTCTACCTCTCCCTCTCCCACTCCCTCTCCTACTGCCTACTGCCTATCTCTCTCAAGTTCTCTTTCTTCCTCTCTCTCTCTCTCTCTCTCTCTCTCTCTCTCTCTCTCTCATCCCTTAGTCTCACTCTCTCTCCCATCCCCTACTACTTTCTCTCAAACTCTCACACTCTCTCCCATCCTTTACTCTATCCCTCTTATAAATAAATACACATTCCCATTCTCCCCCTCTCTCTCTCACAGTCCTTGTCCCACTGCCTACTCTCTCCCATCCCCTACTCTATCTCTCTAAAATTCTTCCATTGCACCTCTCTCTCTCCCACTCCCTCTCCCATCGCCTACTCTCTCTCTCTCTCTCTCTCTCTCTCTCTCTCTCTCTCTCTTGCTCACTCGCTCTCTCTCACTCTCTCCCATCCCTCTACCATTTCCTACTCTCTCTATCTCTCTCTCCCCTCTCTCATTCTTGGCTCTCTCTCTTTGACACACACACACCCATCCCCCCTCTCTCCTCTTCCATCCCCTAATTTTTCTCTCACTTTCTCTCCCTCTCCCACTCCCTCTCCCACTGCCTACTCTCTCTCTCACTCTCACTCTTACTCTCTCCCTCTCCACTCTCTCTCTCTCTCTGCTACACTCTAGTCTCTCTTAAATTTTCACACTCTCTCCTATCCCCTACTCTCTCTCTCTCTCTCTCTCAAACATTTCTATTCCCCCCTGTCTCCCCCTCTCCCACTCCCTCTCCCATCACCTACTCTCTCTTCCATCCCCTACTCTCTCTTGAGCTACCTTGTCTTCCCCCTCTCCCATTCCATACTCTCTCTCTTTCACACACATGCACTCCCATCCTCCTCTCTCTCAAGTTCTTCCTCTCCCACTCTGTCTCCCATCACCTACTCTCTCTCTCCTCCATCCCCTACTCTTAATCTCTCTCTCCAAACCTATACTCTCTCTCACACTTCCTCTCTCTCCCATCCCCTACTTTAAATCTCTTTCCCCCATCTTGCACTCTCTCTTTTCCACCTGTACTCTCTCTCACACTTCCTCTCTTTGCCACCCCTACTCTCTCTCTCATTCTATACTATCTTTGCCACCCCTACTCTTTCTCACTTTCTCTCTCCCATCCTGTACTCTCTCCCCTCTCCTATCCCCTACTTTCTCTCTATCTCTCTCATGCACACACATAGCCATTCCCCTATCTCCGCCACCTAGTTCTCTTTTGCAACTTACATCTTAATAGTGTGTGCACACTATAGTGCTTGCACCCTATAGCGCTCACGCTATTTAGAACTGAGGTTTAAATAGCGCATGCATGTTATAGGGCGCATGTTCTATTTAAACCTTAATCAAACCCAAGCTTAAGGCTTGGTTTTGCCTTGGAGATCCAACCCATAGGTTTGGATTTGATGAACAGGCATGAGACGTGTTTTCCAGCAAACATACAAAAAATGATTTTTTTTCTTCTGTGGTCCCCTTCAAGATTTCTCATGGTTGGGTATCGATAAGATTAGGTTACATAGCATTATAGGTCTCTGTGTTAGCTATCTAACCATATAATTTATTTTTAATTTGAACTATTTCAAGCCTTTCATCTATAATTTCTTTTGAATGTATGTTAATTTTTTTTCAAAAACTACCACGTACTAATTGGGCTATAGATTTTAGCTCGTTCATCAAATTTTGTAACAACTTAGTTTTTTAGAAACTAGACTCCATTCTACACACCTTGAAAAAAAAAAGTTTTGATTTTAGATTAGTTTTCAATTATTTCTAGGGGGAGCACATAGATATTTCACATTTTTGGGATGTGTCTAGTTAAAAAATTCATTAAAGGAAAAATAGACATTATAAAATTACTCAAAAATTCTGGGATAAACTACATAGTGTTAAGTAACTTTTGACTAGAGCTATTAAAAAATTTCAAAAAAAAAGTTAAAATTTTAGGGGGGCCACACTTTGTACTGTGCTATGTTTTTTTGGAATAAATAGTACCACTTTTTGTGGCCCCCTTTTTTGAGGACCTAAAACTAAACCATTTTGAAAAAAAATTAGTAGTTTAGAAACTAGATTCAAAGGATTACGACTTTTTTTTTTGTCATATCTGAAAATTGTGATCATAACTATCTTCAAATTCTTGTTGAAGTTCAAAATTTGCAGATTTCAGGAAAAAGGTGTCCACTTATACCCCCCTTTTGGCACCACAACTTTGTGCACTTACTCACTATTATTTCACAAATTGAAGTAAAAAATAGGCCATCTATTCTTGATAATATAGAACACTAGTATGTTTTTGATGATGATAAAGATATTCTAAATTTATTGTCAAGTGAGGATAAATATCATGGTCAAGAACTTGACTATTGTGCCTTTTTTTGAGACAATAAATGGGAATGAGACAATCCTTGGGTAGAAAATTTTTTAGTTAAAAACCAACAAGGTACTCAAGGGATTGGATGTCTTAGAAAGTATGTTTGATAACCAAGATAGGGTGAAATCAAAGATTAGAGATCATGAAACACAAGAACTAGAAGAAATAAATCTTGGCACCCTTGAAACTCCAAAAAAGGTTTATATTGGTTAGAATTTTTCTATTGAAATTAGGAATCCTGTAGTTGATCTACTAAGAAAATATAAACATATTTTTGTATCATCATATGATGACCCCAAAGCCTATAGAGAAGATATATCTAAGCATGGCATACTACATAAGGAGAATGTCAAACCTTTAAGATAGAAGCAGAGGATGGTAAACCTGACCTTAGCTACCAAAATGTAAGAAGAACTAATGAAGCTAAGGGATGGAGGAATAATTAAGCCAATTAGAAACTCTAATTGGGTATCAAATTTAGTGCATATTAGGAAGAAAAATTGAGATATAAGTCTTTGTGTGGATTTTAGAAAATTAAACATTGCTTATTTGAAAGAAAACTATGGTTTTCCTAATAAGGTGGTTTTCCTAATATGGAGACCATGCTACAACAAATGATTGGTTCAGAATTAATGTCCATGATGGATGGATTTTCAAGTTACAACTAGTTTTTATAATAAAAAAGAGTAGTTTAAAATAACCTTTACTACTCCATGGGGCATTATGTCTATGTAAGAATGCCTTTCATTTTAATTAATGGAGGAGAAACTTTTCAAAGATCCAAATATGTATCTTTCCAAGATTACATTGATAAGTCTATGGTAGTTTACCAAGATGACCTTACATCATATTCAAAAAGGGTTGAGGACTTTTTTAAACAATTGGAAAATATTTTAATTAAAGCCTTAGAATATGAAGTTTCCTTGAACATAAAGAAATGCACATTTAGAGTAACAAAAGAAGATTTCTAGGTCACATAGTATCAAAGGATGTGGTAAAAATTGACCTTAAAAGAGTGGCTTCCATTGATAAAGTTCCCAAGCCAAAAAATGTAAAAGGAATAAATCATTTTTTGGACAAGTAAATTTTCTAAGAATATTTGTTATTAATTTCACTAAGATTAGTAAGCCAATATCTAAAATTCTCAAGAAAGGTGACATTATTAGTTCATATGGTGAGCCTTTGGAATATTTTTAGGAAATTAAGACTACCATAAAAAATGCACTAGTCCTCAAAAATCTTGATAATGCAAAGCCAATGCATATATTTTCCTTTGCACCTTTTCATATTGTGGTACTAGTCCTATTATAGAAAAATGAGGGAGGGTATGAGCAACCTATTGCATTCTTCAGTAAGTCCTTTCAGCCCAGAAAATTAAAATATGAGATAAATAAAAAGTATGCTTATGTCTTATTAAAAGCTATCAAAGCCTTCAGAAGTTATTGTGTAGGTGCCACTTTAATAGCATTTCTACCAAGTGCAATTGTTAAGGATATTTTCTATCATTAAGAGGTATTTGGTAGGAGGTGTAGATAGATTAATAGAATCTAAGAGTTTAATATTGACATCCAAATTACCAAATTATTAAGGGGTCTGATGTAGGAGCATCTAGTGGTGTAAGGGCAATCCTATATTACCCAAAAAATATGCTTAGTGTTAGTTTCTATTTAATGTCTTTTCATTTTTGAATACCCATTTGGGTCAAATAGAGATTCCAACTCTCATAGTTCCTCTATTGGTTTTTTGGGCTAGAGTTTTTGAGCACCTTGAGATATGTGCCAATGTAGGAAATAGGTTATTTTGTAATCAAGCCATAATTATGATTAGTTAGAGGATGTAATTTTTAGGGATGATTATACTTGTAATTTAAAGTCGTCTAGAAAAAGAATTAGCTCAAAAGGCATTATGGTTTGAAAGTAATTGTAGTTTTAAGTTGCTTAGAGACCCCCTATGAGCACTTCAAAGTTAGATTTAACCCACTAAATGATCTTGTATAGGCCCAAAAAATGGGGGATGAGAAAAGACTATCCATATGGCTATAGAGGGCTTGGAGAGCTTTTCAAAACTGTAAATAGTTCATCAACTAGAGTCCCGTATCAAAAGTTGTACATTGATTTTTGACAAGTTTTCTAGAACCTGCTTTGGTGGTGCATTCCAAATGGCATATTATTATTCCTAACCCTAAACCTAATTCAAGTTACTTAAGAACATTTTTAGCATTGTAAATGCAATTTTTGGTGGAGTTTGGGAGAAGGTACTAGTGTAGGGCTTTTCTCCAAAATCAAACAACATTGTAAGACCTACGGTACATCATTGGGTCATTTTTCATTGTACTAAATGTAATAGCATATCAATTCTGATAACAATATTCTCCTTTTCTTGTTCTATTTATTTTGGTCTTGGATTATGCCCTAATCAAGTGGTATCAGAGTGGGTTTGCTCAAGTGTGTAGATAGAGCATTGATTGTGAGGTAGTTTGCACTAGGACAATGTGGTTGTAGGATTTGATATAGTGAGAAGATGCCTCCATGAAGAGAGCATGGTGAAAGGGACAAATTTATTCCTCTTGAGGTTAGAGCCCTTTAGAGACAAGTTCAAGCATTGCAAGAGGAGATCCATAGAGGGATGAATATTGTCGTAGGTAGTGGAAGTGAGGAGGAAAATGAAAAAGAATGAAATATTGGGTAGGAAGGGGAAGGAGATGGAGAAGTCCTAAACCAAGTGGAGGAGAAGCTTTTTTGAGCCATTTCCAAGCATGGAAAAAGACCTAAAATTGATATCGGCATATTTTTGGGAAATCTAAACCTGGATGAGTTGATCGATTGGATCAATGAGCTAGAGGAATATTTTGAGCATAAGGATATCGGGGACCCTGATAGGGTTAAGTTTGTGAAGGCCAAAATGAAAGGCCATGCCAAAATCTAGTGGTAAGAGATTTAGCTAGAAAGAAATAGAAGAGGAAAGGAGAAAATCACAAGATGAGATCACATGGTGGACAAACTAATGAAACAATTCATTCCTGTTGATTATAAGCTTGATTTGTTCAAGAAGATGCAAGGGTTAAAGCAAGTGGGAATATCTATCAAGAAATACATAGAGGAATTTTTCTAATTCCTTATTACGGTGGGTCATGTAGAAGAAAGCAAGGAGAATGTTGCTCATTACCTTAATGGGTTAAGGCCTATTATTCAGGAGGAGTTAAGTCTGGTTAGAATGACTAACATTGAAGAGGCATACCAATTTGACTTATAAGTTGAGGAGAAGCTAAACAAAAAATTTTATGGAAGGAAAATATTGCATAGTCAAGGAGGAAGGGGTAGTGGCAAGTAATTTGGAGGCTGAAATGAGAACTAGAAGAAAAATGAAGATGTGGGTACTAGCCAAAACTAGAGGAAGAAGAGTTTCCATTGCTTTGATGATCAACACTTTGGAGATCAAAGAGGAAGAGGTAGAGGACATGGAAAATGTCTAGGAAGAGGAGGCTTCTATGGTACTTTTTTTCATTGTAATGAATAAAGTCATTGTGCCTACGAATGCCCTCAATGCCAAGGATGGACATATAGGAGAGCTAATGGTCAAACAAGGATTGCTCATCTGGATAATGATCCATAGTCATCACATTCAAAGGATTTAGAAAGAGGAGATGTTCAATTAAATGAAAGGGTCTTAATGAGTGGTGAGACTAAACTTGGACAAAGGAGGAGTTTGTTTCATACTAGGTGCAAGTGCGAGGGTAAATGTTGTGATGTGATTGTTGTTTGTGGAAACATTGATAACTTAGTGTTAGAGGAGATGGTCTCAAAGCTAAAGCTCAAGAGGGAGAAACACCTCCAACCCTATAAGATTGCTTGGGTGCAGGATGATCATAAGGTCCTAGCTAGTAAGCAATGTTTGGTAAAGTTCAAGATTGGGAGTTACCATGACAAGGCTCTCTGTGACATCATCCCAATGGATGTCTACCATTTATTATTGGGAAAGTTAAGGCATTTTGATAGGCATGCTATACATGATGGTCATGAAAATACATACTCTCTAACAAAGGATGGAGTTTTCCACAAATTGAAGCTCTTGAAAAAGGAGGGTAAAAAGGTATGCAGTAGTGCTAGGATATGTCTTGTTGATGGAAGAAAATTTCTAGATGGCATGAGGCATCAACATATGTGTTATGCTTTAATTCAAGTTTTAGGTCTATTAAGTGAGTATGGAGATTTCATCTATGATAATGTGCCAAAAGGGTTGCCACCAATAATGAAAATTAGTAATTAAATATATTTAGTCCCTAAACCTAGCTTGCCTAACAAGGTTTCTTATAGGATGACTCCTACGGAGATTGGGAAGCTAAACACACAAGTTCAAGAGCTATTGAGGAAAGTTTTAATTCAAGAGAGCCCAAGTCAATGTGTAGTACATACAATGCTAGCACCAAAGAAGGATGGAGAGTGCAAAATGTTCATAGACTCTTGGGCTACAAGTAAAATAACCATCAAGTACCAATTTCCTTTGCCAAAGGTGGATGATCCTATGGGCTACTTGAGTGGAGCTCAGTACCTCACAAAGATAGATCTCAAGAGTGGCTATCACTAGATATAGATACAAGAGGGAGATGAGTAGAAGACTACATTCAAGACCAAGGAGGGTCTATATGAGTGTTTAGTCATGCCCTTTGGACTAACCAATCTGCCAATAACCTTCATGCGGCTAACGAATGAGGTACTAAAGAAATTTTTGGGAAAATTTGTTATTGTCTATTTGGATGATATTTTGATTTTTAGTAAATCTTTGGACAAACATTTATTTTACATTTGTAATGTCCTTGAAAGGTTGAGGGAAGATAAATTGTTGATTAATTTGAAGAAGTGTAGCTTTACCAAAAGGGAGTTAGTCTATTTGTGATTTGTTGTATTAGTTGAGGGTCTCAAAATGGACCTAGAGAAGGTGAAGGTCATCTTGGAATGGCTTACTCCAATGTCTACCACTAAGGTGAGGTCATTCCATGGTCTAGCTAGTTTTCCCAAGAAATTCATTAGGAATTTCAATAGGATGTGTGCACCCCTAACTAAAACGATGAGGGGGAATAGAAAAGAGTTCAAGTAAACTATAGGAACTAGAAGGATTTTTGAATTGTTGAAGAAGAAGGTAATAGAGAAACCTATGTTGGCACTTCTTGATTTCAAAAAAGTGTTCTAGGTGGATCGCGATGCTAGTGGTAGGGCTATTAGGGTTGTGTTGAGCCAAGAAGGTAAGCCTATTGCCTATTTTACTAAAAAAAATTAATGATGGAAAGAAGAACTATTATGTTAATGATCAAGAGTTCTACGCAATAGTTTGGGCCTTAAAGAAATGGAGACATTATTTTTATCCAAAACAATTTTTTTTGTATATTGATCACCAGGCATTGAAGTACCTAAATAGCTAAGGTAAATTGAATCAGAGACATTTGAAATGGGTGGAGTTCATGCAAAGCTATACATTTATATTGAAACATAGAAGTGGAAGGTCTAATAGGGTTGCAAATGCATTGAGTAGGAGATGGCATTGCTGACAGTAATGCAGGTTAAAGTGGTTGGGTTTGATGAGCTCAAGAATCTGTACCCTGAGGAACTTGACTTTGTAGAGGCTTGGAAGGCTTGTAAAGAACTTGTTACTCTAGATAGGACCAGGTGGCTAGATTACATGATTCAGGATGGTATGTTGTTCAAGCTAAGTTAATTTTATATTCTAAGGAGTTCCATGAGGGAGAACTTGATCAAGGAGAAGCATAATGGAGGGATGGCAAGAAAATTTGATCAAGATAAGACCATTATTATTAAAGAACATTATTTTTGGCCTCAATTATGACAAGATGTGAAGAAGTTTGTGGAGGGTTTTCAAGTATGTCAAACAACCAAAGGATTTAGTCACAATACTGGACTCAAACATCCATTAAATGTTCCATCGAATCGTTGAAAGGAAATAAGTATGAATCTTGTTCTTGGATTACCAAAGACACAAAGGGGTAATGACTAAGTATCTGTGGTGGTTGATAGGTTCCCCATGATGGCACATTTCATTCCATACCACAAGACTCAAGATGTAGTGCATATTGCAAATTTTTTTTTAAGAGAGGTGGTGAGGCTAAAGGGTCTCCCAAAAAGTATTATTTTTAATAAAGATACTAAATTTTTTGGGTATTTCTAGAGGACTTTATGAAAGAAATTGAAGACATAATTGAAGTTTAGTTTTATGCATCATCTGTAGACTGATGGACAAACAAAATTAGTAAATAAAAGTCTAAGTGATTTGCTAAGGTGTTTAGTAGGAGATAAGCCAAAGGGATGGGATATCACCATTCCAAGTTGTGTATAGGAGTAGTCCAAGGATTGTACCAAAGCTAAGGAAGATGGAGGAAGGGGAGAGGACAAGTCTTGAGGTAGAAGACTTTTTTGAACATGTCAAAAACCTACCTAAGGAGATGCATGCACATATTACCAAGATGAACCTATATTATAAGGCTAGAGCTGATCAAAAGAGGAGACATAAGGAGTTCCATGTTGGCGATTTGGTTATTTTATACTTGAGGAAGGAAAAATTTCTAGTGAGTACCTACAACAACCTGAAGATGAAGAAATTTGGGCCTTGCAAAATTTTGAAGAAACATGACTCAAGAAATGCATATGAGGTGGAGTTTCTACATGCAATTCACATTTCTTTTATTTTCAATGTTGTAGACTTAATAGAATATCATGATGATGGTATAGATGAGGAGTTGATACTAGAGCCATGTCCAATTCCTACTTTTGAAAAGGAAGAGATTGAAGAAATTTTGGATAGTCATGTGGGTCAGAGTACCAGAAATAGGTAGTATAAAGAATGTTTGGTGAAGTGGATAGGATGATTAGTAGAAGATTCAACTTGGATATCTGTAGTGGAGGTTTCCAATTTAGGTTTTCCGCTACCAACTATAAAGTGACAAGGTCACTTTTCAATCTATCCTAGGTGTTTGATGCAAGAGCATCCAGTGGTGTAAGGGCAATACTACATCACCCACAAAATATGCTTAATGTTAGTTCTATTTAATGTGTTTTCATTTCTAGATACCCATTTGGGTTGAATAGAGATCCCAACTCTCATAGTTCCACTATTGGTTTTTTAGGTGAGAGTTTTTTTAGCACCTTGGGATATGTGCTTATGTAGAAAATATGTTATTTTTTGATATACCCATAATGATGATGAGTTAGAGAGTGTAATTTTGAGGTATGATGATATTTGTAATTTCAAGCACTCCAGAAAAGGAATAAAGTCAAAAGGCTTTACAATTTGAAAGTTATTATAGTTTTAAGTTGTCTAGAGACCCCCTAAGAGAACATCAAAGTCAGATTTGAGCCTTGTATGGGCCAAAAAAAATTGGAGACAAGAAAGATCTATCTATAGGGCTATAAAGAACTTGGGGATATTTTCAAGAATGTAAACGATTTGTCAACCAATGTCCCAAATCAAAAGTTGTGCCTCCCAAAAGTTGGACTACCATTCATGGATTTTTCTAATTTTACACCAAATTCTAACGAGTTTTCTAGAACCTTCTATTTTTTTGGTTGATTCCAAATGGCATAATCTAAAATTTTTTCCTAACCCTAAATGTAATTTAGATTACTTAAGAAAATTTATGGCATTGTGGAGTTTGGGAGAAGGTATTGGAGGAGGGCTTTTCTCCAAAATTTTCCAACATTGTAAGCCCTAGGGCACATCATTGGATCTATTTTCATTGTACTAAATATAATAACATATCACTTATGATAACAATATTCCTATTTTCCTATTCTTTTCATTTTGGTCTTGGATTGTGCCCTCATTCAAGTCAAGGATTAGCACAACTTATGACTCAATCTAACTTGGGTGCTAACAAAATAAACATGGCAAAAAAAGATTTAAGGTTAGGCCTATGTGACATGGATCATTGTGAATGGTACTCTAATATCATATACTACTTGTAACACATGGAAGCCCCACCCCACCTAATAGATAATGAAAAGAGAAGTACAAAATTGCATGGAATTACATACATCATTGCTAATAATAATCTATGGTGGAGTAATTTTGAAGGAGTATCATTGAAATGCATCGACCGTGAAAAATATAAGGAGATATTAAATGATATGCATTTAAGAGTATGTCAAGGGCATTGTATTGCTATGACTACTACTTACAAGATAACGAGAGCTAGATTTTGGTGGCCTATTCTTTTTGTAAAAAATTTCCTTAGGGAAAAATAGCACCAAGGTCAAGAAGTTCAAACACTAGCACAATATGGACCAATAATGGATTATTAGAATACCATTAATGAGAATATCACGTGTACGTACACACTAGAAGTTCCTATATATAAAGGCATTTGGGATGACTAGGAGTTAGCAAAGTGATAAGCCTCACAACTAAGCACATGTCCACCTAGATTGGATTATCCTCCATTGAGCACAGAAGTTAGTGCAATGATGAGAGGATAAGCTTACATGGGTGTATCTCATAAAGAGATGTTGTAGACACCATGTGCTCAATTAGAGTGTGAACAACTATGTTATCTACATAACAATATAGATGATTGTGCAAACTCCTGTGTTGTCAACAAGACAACTCATCTAACTATGCATATTTCTAGGTGTTTATATGATAAATAATAAAATAATGCATTTAACCTAAGTAAACTTAAGTAATGTGTGATAATAATTATTTATTTATACTAAAACCCCCCCTTAAGTGCAACTTAAGGGAATACACTTAAAATCAAAAAAGATATGATGAAAATACATGATGAGTCCTAGCTACTAGTCCATGTTAGGTACCCATGTACAAATGCAATGCTCTACATACAATGCTATGAAATGCAATGCAATCTCTCTAAAAATGGAGAAAGAGAGAAAACTAAATAGGAAAAACCCTCACCCAAAAAGAGAGATAAGTACAATAAAGAAGATGAGAGAGAAGAAGACCTTATGTAAGGAAAAAATCCCTCCCATAAGAAAGAAGAGAGAAGTCAAGGGACTCCCCTTTCTAAAATATACCACACCCCCAAGAAATATCACAAATGAAGATACTTAACCTTAGTGAAGGGTTTGGTGAAGATATCCACAACTTGCTCTGTTGTAGGACAATATTGCAAGGCAATGACCTACTCATGTATCAACACTTTGATGTAGTGCATATGAACCTCAATATGTTTGGTCCATCGATGTTGAACTGGATGTTTTGAGAACTCAATAACACTCTGATTATCACAATAAATGACTATGGATTTAGGTACATGTTGATACACATATGGACCTAGATTTTAAATTTTTAGTGTGGAGTCTCGAATGTCTTTGAACCATGGTTCAAAATAGATCGATTGATTCAATGGCCCTAGTAGCTCAACAATTCTGAAAGGTCTTTCTATATTGAAAGCAAAATCAATGGTTTGATGTGACACAATTGGTGTGTTAAGAGGTTGGTACCCAAAATGTGCATGACCATGATAGGAACCTCAAGTTCAGTGATTTGTATTTTTGTGTAAATACTTCTTATTTCAGGTTAGTTGCTCAATTCAAAAGTTCAGAATGCAATTTCAAAATGCAGATTCAGTTTTCAAAATTTGGAGACCAAGGTTTGAAATGAAAATCAATTAGTTCAAAAAAGTTCAAAATTCATGTTCAATTTTTGAGCTCAACCTAAATTCAATAGTTTAGGTTCAAAGACTTATCTCTAATTCATTCTAGTTCAGCAATCCAAAATTCAAGCCTCGGTTCAATATTCTAGAGTGATACTCAAAATTGGATTCAGAATGACTTCATGAATTTCCCAAGATTCTTTTTAAGAGTTAAGTAGATGTTCAGGAAAGTTTTAAATGCTCTACTCCATGTCATAATAATTCAACGATTCACAAGTTCAAGATTTTTCCATAAGACTCATGGCTTATAGATAAGTTCCCAAATATCACTCAACAACATCTGAATCATAGAAGTCACAAGTAGAATAATTTGATCACACAATTTTGTATTATAACACCCCGATCCATGATAGGAAAAGAAGCTTAATATAGGTTCTTCCCTTGAAATTTTTACATTATAAATGTGGACACATTAAATTAAATAAAAATCTATCCATCAGAGGGAGAAAAATGAAGGTAGTCAAGCCCCATCAAGAAGAAGTGTGTTGAAAGAGAATAGCATCAAGTTCACTATCAACCTAGAGGGATGCATAGACCAAGAATTCATTGCAATAAGTTGATTGGATTTCTTTAAATACATAGAAGAGAATATCTATGTTAGATACTTTGAGTAGAAATGCATGTTGTCACTTGCTTGAAGAGAATCCAAACTATAGATTGAAAAAGGAATCGATAAGGCATCTTACTATCTAGTCACTAGCATGATGTTATGTAAACTATTTGACAAGATAAAGTCTAGAGTGTTATATAGAGATTGTAATGAACTAATTGACATGATGATGATGACTTGATAAAGTTGTAGTGATTGAAATGTGTATCATAGGGTTTGATCACAAGCTTCAAGGGTCTCTTTATGGGAATGAAATCAATGATTGTATAGTATAAAAGAAGAGATAACTCTTGTGGTGTATAGGATTCTTTGATGAAAATGTGATGATGGTGTTGGAAATATAGATGGAGTAACTGAGAGGGGGGATGAATTAATTACCACAAAAAAAAATTCATAGATCCCTTAGATGTCTTATAAAACTAGTTACTGTTGGCACTTGGTAGCTACAAAAAAAAATGTTGTAACTTAGTAGATGTAGTGTATGTTATTTTTAATAGATCTTAAACATTCACAATGATTAAAATGCATGCATAAAAGAAATAAAATGAACACATGAGACACTTGATTTAATGTGGAGACCCAATATGAGAAAAACCACCAAGTAACTAGCTACTAATTTTCAATCTTCTAAAGTGAGCCCTATTAGGAGCCAACCTTATTAAAGGTTACAAAACACACTGTTAGGTGTGACCTTGTTAGAGGATTTAATCACCTTGTTAAGGGTGGCCTTGCTAGAGGACTTTAGAAAAATTCAATAGAACTATCACCTTGTTAGAGGATTTACAAAATGGCTATTAAACCAACTTTGTTAAGAGATTTAGAAATCACTGCTTCAATGATGAGAAAGTAACAATGAATTCACCTAAATGAGATGCAATTGAATTGCTGATACAAATTTATGTTCTACTTCACTAGATCCTCTCTAATTAAATACAACTTTACTGCTCCTAAAGGATATCTAATCCTTCTTCAAATTTTTCTCAGACTTTCCTCTTCACATAATCAACACACTTGAATGCTCTCTCATTGCACTTTTGAATTTGCAACTTGACCTTTTATTTATACGTTAAAAATTGTTAAGTTGGCTCATTTACAAGTTACAATTACCAATAATCATTACCTCAGTTAGCTAAAATCATTAAAAGAAATAATTAAAGTTTATTTCCTAAAACAATGAAATCCTTCATTGGCTGACCCTTCTCAGTTAACACTACTCCAAAAATGATTTCCAATGTTAACCAACTAAAGCTTAGTGAACATTGTGAACTCTACAAAATCCTTTGGAGACCGAGTCAACTTAATAAAAACTAACTTTCGTTCAATAACCTTGTGAGCTTTCTTACCACTTACTTCTACCATAGAATCCTTTGATGCTCGAGTGAGCTTGGTAGACACAGTTTCCACAAAGTAATTTCTAGAAATGCTCGGTAGACTCTATAATTTTGTTTGCTGACCAACTAAGCTTGGTAGACTCTATTTGTTGACTAATATGACATTTATGTAACATCAAAGACTACACAAAATTGAAAAATTGTATCCAAAAATCTCCCTCTTTGGCATTGATGGCAACACAACATTTCATAGAATAATGAAATTTGAAAACAAGTCTTTTTCTGATAGAACATTTCTCCCTCTTAGATTTTATGCCACAAACTTTTCTAATGCAATAATCTCCCTTTGTGAAGGAATTACATAGCTTCTTTTAAAAAATAAAATTCTCCACAAAAAAATTCAAATTTTAGAAAGATATGACAGTACACTCTCTCTCTTTGACAACACATGCGAAAGAGAACATATACCAAATGATTAACAATGTATCTTGAGTACTGATTCATATGAAATGTTCCCATGATTATGTTGCATCAACTAATATATCTTCAACTTGGTTCCAATTGATGCATCACTAAAAATTTTTTTTAGTGAGCTTTAGATAGGGAAATGACCCCTAGCTTACCTCTTAGATACAAAAATGCATCCTTAGGTAATGGCTTGGTGAATATGTCAGCAATCTATTCCTTTGTATGGACATATTCCAAATTGGTCTCCTTATCTTGCACCAATTCTCTGACAAATTGATACTCTATAGCAATGTGCTTGGTTTTGGAATGCATTATTGTATTCTTTGATATGTTGATTGCACTTGTATTATCACGAAACATAACAACTAGTTCTTTGATCTCAACCTTCATGCCTTCCAACAACTATTTAAACCAAACAATATTGGAACAATTTACTATTGCTACAACATACTCTACTTTTGCTATAGATTGGGATGTACAATTTTGCTTTTTACTTGTCCAAGAAACCAACCTCTTTCCAAGAAAGAATGCTCCACCACTTGTACTCTTTCTATCATCAATGTTCCTTGCCCAATCAACATTAGTAAACACTTTCAAATTCAAATTTTCTCCAAATTTGTACCACAATCCACAATCTTCAGTGCCATTCAAGTATCTCAAGATCCTTTTGATTGCCATAATGTGATTTTCTATAAGTTTTGCTGAAAATCTTGTTACAATACAGATTGCAAGGGCAATATTAGGCCTTGTATGAACCACATACTATAGTTTTCCAATCATTGATCTATATAAGGTCTCATCTACCTCTTTTGATTCATCATCCTTGGTAAGCTTTAGTCTAGTACACATGGGAGTCCCAACTAGTTTACAATCTTCCATAACAAACTTCTTGAGTATCTCCTTGAAGTACTTAGATTGAGTAATGTAGATTCCATTCTTGCTTTGCTGAATTTGAAGACCAACAAAGAATTTAATCTCACCAAACATTAACATCTCAAATTCCTTGTTCATTTGCTCTAAAAATTCTTTCCATAGATCATCATCAAGTTTATTTATACTAGGAATGCCTCTTACTTTCCTGAATTTTCTTATTTTGACTAGGTTATAAAAATTCACATACCATCAACTTTTGTGCTATAACCAACTTTCTTCAACTTGAGAAATAAAACATGACCATTCACCAAGTTCAAGATAGAACAAGTTACCTTCTGTCAGTATGCCTGATCCAATCAACTTTCCTTTATCATCCAGTAGTTTTTCTTTTCCATGCATGAATTCCACCTTGAATCCAATATTGATTAGCCATGCCACACTTAATAGATTTTATTTTAGTCCTTCAATCCAATAGGCATTATCACATAGAAGCTCTTTGGTTGGTGAGATTCTTCCTCTTCCTTTTATGCAAAAAGGTTCATTATTACCAAATCTCAGACTACCACCATTATAGTCTTGAAATTGTTCAAAAATTATTTTGTCACCAATCATATGATGAGAACAACTACTCTCTATGATCCATGTATCAATTTTACTTACATGAGAGATAAGTGCCATCTTATCTTCCTCATCATTATTAGATTCATCTTTCACAACAATGTAAACAATTTCATCTTCACTATTATTAGAATCCTTAGAATCCATAGCCATCAAGAATGTTTTCTTACCTTTGTCCTTGAATTATTTGAAGTCTTTCTTCCCATCACACTTGTGACCTTTCTTCTCATCCTTGTTTTGCTTGTTTGGGCACCTAGTAGAAATATGACCAATTTCCTCTGATAAAAAATAGATTAGAGGAACTTTACCTTTGTATTTTCCTTTGCCTCTAGAATATTTCCTTGCAAGTAGAGCTTCAACCACCTCAAGATCACTATCAAAACTCTGTTCTGATTCTTCTTTTCTTTTTGACTGAGAATCCTTTATTTTCTTCCTTTTTTCTTCAAGTGAAAGCTTGGCTTCAAATGCTGATTCAATCTTCTTGGAAGCTGGAACATAGTTGTCATAGTTATCTAGCTCAAATGCAGTCAATCTTCCTACAATGGCCTCTAAATTTATCTTATAATTTGCTTCACATCTTCTTTCTTGAATTGTAGAATCTCTAATTGCATAAATGTGAAGCAATGTTCTAAAAAATTTACTTACAACTATTTCTTCTTTGATATCTCCTCCAAAAGCCTTGATTGCACTGATGCTTGCTTTGAATCTTTCAACATATTTAGCAAGGTTTTCATCCTCTCTCATCTTCATCCGATCAAACTATCCTCTTAGAATTTCTACTGTGGCTCTCCTCACATTGTCATCACCTCCACAGATATCTTTCAAATTGTTCCACATAGAAAAGGCAATTTTTTAGTCCTTGATATAATCAAATTCTTCGTAGCTTAGGGTTGATGCAATGTCTATAATCACGGTGTTATGAGTCTTCATCTTAGCAATGTCATTAACAGATAATGTACCAAAAGGAGTTACATATTCTTCATCAAGATATTTCAATCATGTATCTCTAATGGAAACCAGATGGAGTCTCATGAGACCTGGCCATGCTAAAAAGTTATCCCTATTAAGCCTTCAAATTTCCCTCTAATAATATATCCTGATCTTTAGATTAGATCCTTGAAATTCTTCCTGCAAGAAACAAATGCTCTGATACCTATTGTTGGAAATATAGATGGAGTAATTAAGAGAAGGGTGGTGAATTAGTTACTACAAAAATAAATCCGCAGATCCCTTAGATGTCGTATAAAAATGGTTACTGTTGTCACTCAATAGTTACATAGAAAAATGTTGTAACTTGGTAGATGTAGTGTATGTTATTTTTAACAGATCTTAAACATTAACAGTCATTAACATATGCATGCATAAAAGAGATAACATGAACACATGAGACACAAAATTTAACATGGAAACCTAATATGGGAAAAACCACCAAGTAACTAGCTACTAATTTTCACTCTTTTGAAGTGAGCCCTGTTAGGAGCCAACCCTTTTAAAGGTTACAAAACACACTATTAGGTGTGACCTTGTTAGAGGATTTAATCACCCTATTAGGAGTGCCCTTGCTAGTGTTGGTGTTTGAAAATGTTACCCATTTCCAATTACCCTGATGAGAAGAAAACACATCTAGGGGCAGCTAACTCCCATTATCAACACATCCATTCAGACACCAAGCCAACTATAAGGCTATACTCCTTCTGCACTTCAGGCTCTAAAAAACCTAGGTGAGTGAACCTATATATTCCGTATATGGTACCAGTTGTCAAAGCATACACTAAATCTATTATGAAGTAGATAAAACCCTTATTTCTCCTAATAACTCATGAAATAACATCAATCTACAGTAGCTAAATGCAGATCTAGGAACCTCATAAGCTGAGTGAGGGCATTCTATTATAGCTCTTCAACATGAAAGGGAAAAAATGTTGATTATTGATGTTGATGTTCAACAAATCCTCAAACATGCAGAAAAACCTAATGATCCTATCTCTGATCAGTGCCTAATCCATTAGGCAATTCCATGAATTGAAAACATACATCTGTGACATTAGGACATATTCTGTATACCCAGACATCAGATCTATCTAATTAACTTGTGATTCAAACATCAATGTTCATTTAGATCTCATTCTTACAAAATATCCTTCTCAAGTAACCAACAACCTTGTTAAACATATCAAGCATTTACTTGGCCCTTTGGTCCAATAGAAAAATACATCAAACATACAACCTAAAAGGGATTAAAATGGGTCTCAGATCTTTGTTCCAAAACCACATAAGACTTACAGATTGTTGAGATAGGAGACAAGACATAGAATGAAGATAGTAAAACTATTGCTCATATGTATTCATTTTCTTTGAAAATATACATTCAAGTGCATGAAATCAAAACATGAAACAACCTAACATCACAAAACTATCTATATTATCTTTACACTTGTTGTTCATATAAGAGAAAATGCTGAAAAATAAAGGTGGAATCACAAGTCCGGATCCAACAAAGTGGTCTCATAGAAAGACTGCAAATTTCCAACCCACAAAGGTCTCTCAGTAACAAAAAAAATTTGGAACCTCTCAAATGGAAGAAAGAAAGAATAATATAGCAAGGAGATGAATTCTTGAATTGAAACTAAAGATGACAAGTGTCCATTTGGAATCCCATCTTGTGCAACTGAAAACCTCTTTCATCTCTCTACCATTTGATCTAATTTTCTATTTTATCATTACACTCTAACTGATTGGAAAATATCTTTGCCTAATGATGAAATCCTTTTGCATCTAAAATATCTGAAACCTTATGCAATTCTGGTGAATATGTGATTCAACTGAGTGAATGCTATCAGAATTTGACCCAAACTGAAAATTTTACTAACCTTTAACCATATTCAGGTCATCACCATGACAAAAATCAAATCTAAACTTCCTAGTTTGAATATGGTTGCACTTCAGGTACTTGATAGAAAACCTCGTGTAGCTCAAACAAAATGATACCTGTGCAAAAATGAACTCCGGAATCAAAAAGTTCATCATTTCCCGATTCTGACGGTATATAACATCACCTATTTCAGCTTCCAGAAACCCACTGAAAGTCCATTTGAAAACAGTCTCCTCTATCATGGTACTCATGTCTGCACTTTGAATTTTAAAATTATTTTTGAAAATTTTAAAAATATCTAAAGTTTAAACTTCATAACAAATGTATTGTTTTGTATTTTAAAATATGAACGTGCATATCCTTTTTTTAAATAGCAATTTAAAATTATTATTTTTTGCATTTGATAATTTTCCTCTATGTTTCTTTGAGAACACTAGACGCCACTCCGCTGCCACGTGGTGGTCCCTTATTGGCCAGCCGATTGCTTAATCACCCACTTACCTCACCCCTGGCCTGGCCACATCACCTGCATTGTCATTGCTGAGCGGGCCCTCAAGCCACTTCTCAAAAATGCGCTTCCCTACATTACTTAACTCCCTGGCAACTTTTTTTTGCGAGAATGCTTCGTTCGTCGATCTGAGCAACATGTCGACATCCGGATGCATCTTCATTCTAAGTGCCCTGTTAGCACGCGTCCATGTTTGTTTAAAAATTTACTTAATCCACATGCCAACTGACATCATCGTAGGGTCCACAACATAGCACACCATTGCCTTAAGGCTCTTTCCTTAATTCATATTACATTATGAGTGCTTTAATAATTATAATGCATAAAGCTCTTCCCGGCGGCCAATGTGGGATTTCTTTGCTAAACTGTTTATCCCCTGGGCACTTGGAGGATTCTTTTTTTTATAGCGTGGATTTTTTCCTTCAAATGGTTGCAGGTTTTCTTTTATATCACCAAAGATCCTTTCACTAGCACTGGTTGTTACTCTGGAGCTGATTGCTTATGTGGAGTGTTCTTTGGTCGCCCCTATTTAAAATGGAGTGAGCATCTTGCTTTGGTGTGAATTTCCTCCATGGTTTGCATTTTTAACACTGTCATCTCCATGCTTTGACTGGCAGATTTTCCTTATTGCTATTTTTTTGGACGGCTAGATACTCCTGTTCTTTGAAAGCATGTGAGAAAGCTACTCCTCTGATGTGGTTTTGTTTTAACATGCCAACTTCATATTAAAAAATACATGGATCTGCTCTTTTGCAGGAATGAGCTGACTGTTAAAAGCTGTGGCACTTCCTTTTTTAACTTCCTTTTCTTCTTATCAAATGCTGGGTCACTCTATTTGTTTGTTGCTTAATGCGTTGATTGCACTGTTAAATACATTTGGTACTCCTCCTTTGCTTAATTGTGTGAGTTTCTTTTTACACTACAATTCTCTTTTCCTTTGAGCGAAATCATTGGAGGGAGAAGAATTTCATTTTGCAAGATACAAAAAACTTCTGAAAACTTCTATGGTTGCCTGCAGTCATTGTATTCAAAATGGGAAAACAAGAAGAAATTGAAGACCCTTTAAAAAAAATAGTGTTCATGGATACGACTGGGCATGGAGATAGTCTCAACTGGCAAGTTTAGACTTTTTATTTTTCTTCCCTTCGTCACATTTTCGTTCTCTGCCCTGCATTTTGAAGACATATTCAATTGCCAAATGGTGAAAAATGCAAGAAGAAGATATACACACCTCTGCCCATGTTGTTCCACTTATAGAACTCATTCCTACTATAGATGGAGTGGAGAAAACGTTGCATTATATATTAAAATATACTCCAGTAGAAAAGGTTTCTTATTGCATATGTTAAATGTTTATTTATCATAAACATTAACACATTTTTAAAGGAAAACATTTATCCGAATAATTTTGGCACTTTAAGAAATGATGGCTTCATTGTGCTTAAAACACATAACGTGCTACTGAAATGATAAGTTTTTTTTTTTTTTAAACTTTCAAGCATTAAAAGTCATCTACAATATCTTATCAACATACATTGTGTCTTGAATTGAAAATTCCCTTCCCTGAAAGCACTGCATATCATGCCATGTGAGAGCTCAATCACCCATGCCTGCAGAAATTAGTCGGGCCCCAAAGTGGGTCCGGCTAAAAATATTTTTCCTTTCTAACAACTGGCATCCTCATGTTAATCCCATGTCCCCATTGTAATGACTGGAATTAAAAACAATCACTGGGACATCACTTTAAAACTCCATTTCAATCATTTCTGAACCATTGTGAAATTTGTGTCTGGAGGCCTGCCAGCTGGCCTTAAGAATTGACTCAATCAAGTAACTAGGCCATGAAAATTGGCATGAGTGTTCAATCCTACGCACTCTATCAAACTGAAAATTTTCAGCCCATGAAGAATTTTCAGTCAAAAGATTTTAATTTTTGAAAATTCATACTTCAAATATCCTGCAGGCAAATAGTGTTAAAAACATAAACTGGGCTCGGGTTTGGCATTATAAATTGGGGTTATTAATCACTTGGGCTTCTAAAAACTTGTATATAGGTTCTTTGCCATGAGGAGAATGTAATTCAATAGTTTGGGCTCATGAAAAATCACAAGACACATTTGGAAAATTTTCGAAAATAGGCACTTGGAAATTTTAACTGGGAAATATGTCAAAAGTTAGTTTTTTGGCAAATGTATGGACATGTGAAAGTATGCAGATGGATTCGTCATGACTTAAGAACTAGCATAATTCAAGGATTTTTAGGACACAACACAATGGTACAATTCACTTTGGCTTACCAATCATAGGGTCAAAGTTATAACATGCCGAATAGGGGTATGGGTCAATCTGAATACCTTAGCCATAACAAAACAATGTAAACTGGGTTTTTAATCATGTTAGTGAACTGACCAAATGGATTCGTGATGATCTCAAAACTGGAACATATGAAGTGTCTGACCCCTAGAACATGATGCAAAAATAATTTTTTCATTTGGGTCAACTGGGTCAAACATATGATTGGTCGAATAGGGCTTCCCAGAATTGTGTACAATTTGCAAATGTGTGAAAATAGTAAACTATCAACTTTGAGGGATTCAAAACCTAGTCAAACGGGCTCAAAACAACTTGAAATTTGAAACATAGGTTCTTAGGTTTGGATAAATGACACTCCCAAAGTGGTGAATCATGACACAATTCTGGGTACAAGATATTAAGGCATAAACAATGCTTCTTGTCGCTTTTTGACACTCGGTGTAAAATGCAAGTTTGTAATTAGCTCAAAACAAGACTTCGTTGAATGACTTGGAATGTCATTTTTTCTTCATGGAACAAGTGGAAAGGCTAAATGGAAGGTGTTAGAAACATTGAAGACCTTTTAGGCCTCATACTGACAGTCGGGTACAATCTCATCAAAAGGGCATTTATAGGGCTTAATTTCTCAAAATTTCAAAAGGATGCTCAAAATGGGAATGCAATTTTGAGCGCCAACAGTGGCTCTATCTGGGGATGCATGTCCCTTGTTGGCATGGCAAGATTTCAAATCTTTGGTAGAAGCAGACCACACACTTGACATCAAAAACTTTCTCTCTCGAACAGCTTTTTTGAAAGCAAAAACAACAACTACTATTTACAAACGATGACCCCGGGCCAGCGAACTTCAACAAAATTGTTTACCTCTATCATAAACATGATTCTCATTTGAACTTTCATGAGGTAAACTAAAATTTCTTCTCCTATCAGTTTCACCAATCATATTATCATTATATAACAAATCACTTGGCAAAACAAAATCATCACTCTTACTTTCATAATGCATATAAAAACTTACTTCGTCCTCAACCATTTGCTCATTATGAAAGTTCCGATCAGCATGCTTAAACCTATTAGACTAAAATTGAAAAATCTCTTCATTTAATGACTCGTGCATGCTATCATTTTCAAATATGAAGGCTTCATATTAAACTTGGGGGAAAGGATCACACATACCTTGAAAATGTGTTTCCTTATGCATAACCGGATGATATTCAAATGAACATTCTGACTTGTACTCACATATATCATCAATGTCAAAATCTGAAGCTAATCCACAACCTTCAAATGGTTCTTCACAATCAGTGAACAGATTCGTCTTTACATCAGAGAGTTCATCATAAAAATCATAGCAAGGTATAGGTAGATTTTCAACAACTGTCTCATCAAACACCTTGTTATCATAATCATATGCAACATCATGATCGTATTCACTGTCATATTTGGAAGAAGAATAGACTGACCTCTTACAGTAGTAAGACAAAGTATCATCATTAAACTTATTATCTTCTAAATCTGAAACTTCCATGTGTTCTTCAAAAAGAGGATTGATAATTCCATGCAAAACGCCTTCATAGACATTAGGACAAGTGATGTGCTGATCAATATCAAACTCCTCACCATATGATGGATTATTGAAAACTTTAAAACCATCTCTAACATCACTATCATGGACATTTTCAGCATATGAAGAAGAAAAATCAGAATCATCACCCGTTGACAAACCATTAACTCCATCAACAAAGCATGAAAAATATGAATCAATATTATTTGCATAGTCTTTATCAAGGTGATTCAAAGGTCTTGCAAACAAATCATCTTTAGGTGCTGATGCATTAACCTCAGAATCTTTTCTATACTGCTGGTTACTACTGCATGTATCTTCAAGACATTCATCTACACAATTAGGTAATACATCTCTATGGATAACCTCTTTGTCTTCATATTGTGTAGACACATTTTCTTCATAACTTTCAATCTCAAACTGATTTACACAATTCTGAAATGGACACTCACTTTCAGATTTAAGAAAAGAATTCATACCTTTATTGACATAAGAGCACTCACTTTCATCATTATTTTCTTCTTCCCAATCAACATCTGATTCACATGAAGACACATATGTACTATCGCAATCCTCTTCTTGACTTCAGCAACAAGTCTCACCATTGTCTTCACATGATGCTTCTTCACAATATGTTGGATCAACAATTTCATCTTTATCACTTGATACATCACTTCTAGGTTCTTCATCCTCATACTGAGATAAATACCTTTCCTCTTCCTAATAAATTATATTTTCAACACAATGCAAATCATCAATAGGAAAATGAATGACCGGATTTGTATCTTGCATGCATAACTCATCAAGTGAATCAACTCTGTCATTTGCTATTGTAATACCATAAACATGTGCATTCAATTCAGCATGAATGGAATCATTTATTCTTTACAACAAAGAGATTTCATGCTCACATGTTTTTATTTCTAAATCTTCAAAAAAACTATTTACAACAACAAGAGTGCTTATTTGTTGATCTGAAATTAAACATTCTATATGACATTGATTTGTTCTTTGCACCTCATCTTGCCAGCAAACATTTCTAGAGAAGTGACTTCAAGTTAAGCCATATTTTATGTTATTCTCAATCTCTATTGCTATCATGAATGCCTGATGCAAAGTTCTAGGTTCCTTATCTCTCAACAGATAGTTCATCTTTTTATCGAATGCACCAAGATAAACCACTAAACACATTTGATCATCCAGCTTGTAACTTTCAGGAATTTCATTTAAAATCTTTGCAAATCTGATATTAAATTCAGGAACTAACTCACCATTCCTGATTTGAATTTTCAAAAACTTATCAAAATAGTTAGAGATGCTTACTCTTTCCCTTAACTGCATCATGAAGGCTGACATTAATTCATCACAAGATGAAACTAAACATGCTGGTAAACCAGTCCCTAGCATCATCCTCTAAAGTCTAAACAAACAATTTCATCTAAATGTCTTCATGAGAAATTTCAAAATCACCAACCAAGTCACTAAACAACTGAACATGATGACTGGCTAAAATTTCATGGTTTCCACTAAAATTAGGTAAATACTTTTTGAGATCATAAGGCATAATATTTGGAAAACCATGAATACCATTAAAATTCAATGGCATATACCTCTTGGTAGAGATGGATCCAGGAACTTCACTAACAGGCTGCATACTAGATGAGATGAAACTGAACATTCTTCAACTCAAGACTCATTCATCATTAAATACTTTCAGAATTCATAACTTTCAGCAGATCTTCACAACCCTCTACCAAATGAATGCTTCAAATACACTTCACAACTTTAAAACAACAACTGAAACCAAATCCAGTGAAATGTATAAAACACAAAACTATTCTCCTCTTCTTAGTGCTCGAACTTCACTTGATGGAGAATACATATGTAGAACTCACTTTCATGGGAAAGAAAATTGCATGAAAGTATAAAATACCTCAAGTGTTGATGTATGAAACCATTGATCTACTGATTGGCTTGGTGCTAACATGAATTCCTCACAGTACTGATCATAACCTTACAGAGTCGCCATCTCCTTGAAGAGAGAGATGAAATCATAGTTGTGATTCATCTTTATCATTACAAATTCTTATGACAACAGATCAAACAACACTTCCAGAATTATTTGTCAGAAACTTATAATAGGTCTCTCTTCTTGCTTACAAATTCATCTAACTTTCAGATCTGCTTGATTCCATTGAAAACTCTTGAAAGCAATTTATACATCATTGATCAACAATGATTCAGAGATCCTTTAGATAGAGTCGCCACTCACTATTGTGAGAAATATTTTAAACATGATTCATAGCACTATAGATCTGAACTAAAAATTCAACTTGAAAACTTTGCAAAATTTTTAAAAACATTTAAAAGAGATAAAACATCTTTCACCAATTTTGAATTTGAATTACAACAACATTCTAAAAATAACAACCGATTGACATGACTGAAGATGAACACTCTTAGCAACACAATCTGTATTCAACCTCGAAAAATACTACTGTAAATGGATAAAAATTACTAGGGTGCATGATTTGGAGTAAGAAAATTGGAAAGAACATCAGAGAACTTACTGCTGAAACTTTTTAATGCACTTCTCCTACTATATTGAATCTCTTCTTTTCAAATTCTCAAGGTTTGTCTTAAATCTAATTCAATACATTCCCCAGTAGAGTCACCATTTTGTTGGTGTTTGAAAATGTTACCTGTTTCCAATTACCTTGATGAGAACAAAGCACATCTAGGGGCAACTAACTCCCATTATCAACACATCCATTCAGACACCAGGCCAACTATAAGGCTATACTCCTTCTGCACTTTAGGCTCTGCGAAACCTAGGCAGGCGAACCTATAAATTCCTTATATGGTACCAGTTGTCAAAGCATACACTAAATCTATTATGAAGAAGATAAAACCCTTATTTCTCCTAATAACTCATGAAATAACATCAATCTACAGTAGCTAAATGCAGATCTAGGAACCTCATAAGCTGAGTGAGGACATTCTATTATAGCTCTTCAACATGAAAGGGAAAAAATGTTGATTATTGATGTTGATGTTCAACAAATCCTCAAACATGTAGCAAAACCTAATGATCCTATCTCTGATCAGTGCCTAATCCATTGGGCAATTCCATGAATTGAAACCATACATATGTGACATCAGGACATATTCTGTATACCCAAACATTAGATCTATCTAATCACCTTGTGATTCAGACATCAATGTTCATTCAGATCTCATTCTTACAAAATATCCTTCTCAAGTAACCAACAACCTTATTAAACATATCAAGCATTTACTTGGCCCTTTGGTCCAATAGCAAAGTACATCAAACATACAACCTGAAAGGGATGCAAATGGGTCTCAGATCTTTGTTCCAAAACCACATAAGACTTACAAATTACTGAGATAGGAGACAAGACACAGAATGAAGCTAGTAAAACTATTGCTCATTTGTATTCATTTTCTTTGAAAATATACATTCAAGTGCATGAAATCAAAACATGAAATAACCTAACATCTCAAAATTATCTGTATTATCTTTACACTTGCTATTCATATAAGAGAAAATGGTGAAAAATAAAGGTTGAATCACATATCTAGATCCAACAAAGTGGTCTCACAGAAAGACTGCAAATTTCCAACCCACAATGGTCTCTCAGTAACAAAAAAAAATGGAACCTCTCAAATGGAAGAAAGAAAGAATAATATAGCAAGGAGATGAATTCTCGGATTGAAACTGAAGAGGACAAGTGTCCATTTGGAATCCCATCTTGTGCAACTAAGAACCTCTTTCATCTCTCTACCATTTGATCTGATTTTCTGTTTCATCATTACACTCTAACTGATTGTAAAATATCTCTACCTAATGATGAAATCCTTTTGCATCTAAAATATTTGAAACCTTATGCAATTCTGGTGAAAATGTGATTCAACTGAGTGAATGCTATCAGAATTCGACACAAACTAAAAATTTTACTGACCTTTAACCATATTCAATTCATCACCATGAAAAAAATCAAATCTAAACTTCTTGGTCTGAATATGGTTGCACTTCAGGTACCTGATAGAAAACTTGGTGTAGCTCAAACAAAATGATACATGTGCAAAAATTGACTCCAAAATCGTAAATTTTGTCTTTTCTTGATTTTGATGGTATATAACATCACCTATTTCAGCTTCCAGAAACCCACTGAAAGTCCGTTTGAAAACAATCTCCTCTGTCATAGCACTCATGTCTGCACTTTGAATTTTAAAATTATTTTCGAAAAATTTAAAAATATCTAAAGTTTAAACTTCATAACAAATGCATTGTTTTGCATTTTAAAATTTGAACGTGCATATCCTTTTTTTAAATAGTAATTTAAAATTATTATTTTTTGCATTTGAGAATTTTCCTCTATGTTTCTCTGGGCCTGTTGGGCGCCACCCAAGCTACCACATGGCAGCCCCTAATTGGCCGATCGATTTTTTAATCACCCACTTACCTCACCCCTGGCCTGACCATGTCACCTGCCTCATCATCACTGAGCGAGCACTCCTGCCACTTGTCGAAAATGCGCTTCCCCGCATTACTTAACTACCTTGCAACTTTTTTTGCAAGAATGCGTGGTTCGTCGATCTGAGCCAAGTGTCACCATCTGGATGCATCTTCATTCTGAGCGCCATGTCAGCGTGCGTGCATGATTGTTTAAAAATTTACTTAATACACATGCCAATTGACATCATCATAGGGTCCACAACATAGCACGTCATTGCCTTAAGGCTCTTTCCTTAATTCATCTTACATTATGAGTGCTTTAGTAATTATAATGCATAAAGCTCTTCCCGTCGGCCAATGTGGGATTTCTTTGCTAAACTGTTTCTCCCTCAGCCTGGGTGGCTTCACTTGGAGGATTCTTTTTTTAATAGCGTGGATTTGTTCCTTCAAATGGCCATGGGTTTGCTTTTATATCACTGAAGATCCCTTCACTGGCGCTGGCTATTACTCTAGAGCTAACTACTTGTGTGGAGTGTTCTTTGGTTGCCCCTATTTAAAATGGAGTGAGCTTCTTGCTTTGGTGCGGATTTCCTCCATGGTCTGCATTTTTAACATTGTCATTTCCATGCTTTGAATGGAAAATTTTCCTTATTGCTATTTTTATGGATGGCTAGATACTCCTATTCTTTGAAAGCATGTGAGAAAGTTGCTCCTTTGACGTGGTTTTTTTTTAACATGCCAACTTCATATTAAAAAATACATGGATCTGCTCTTTTGCAAGCATGAGCTGACTATTAAAAGTCAAGGCACTTCTTTTTTAAACTGCCTTTTCTTCTTATCAAATGTTGGGTCACTCTATTTGTTTGCTTCTTAATGCGTTGACTGCTCTGTTAAATACATCTAGTACTCCTCCTTTGCTTAATTCTGTGAGTTTCTTTTTACACTGCAATTCTCTTTTCCTTTGAACAAAATCATTGGAGGGAGAAGAATTTTGTTTTGCAACATACAAAAAACTTCTAAAAACTTTTGTGGTTGCCTGCAGTCATTGTATTCAAAATGGGAAAACAAGAAGAAATTGAAGCCCCTTTAAAAAAAAAAATGTGCAGGGATACAACTGGGCATGAAGATAGTCTCAACTGGCAAGTTTAGACTTTTTATTTTTCTTCCCTTCGTCACATTTTCATTCTCTGCCCTGCATTTTAAAGAGATATTCAATTGCCAAATGGTGAGAAATGCAAGAAGAGGATATGTACAACTATGCCTATGTTGTTCCACTTATAGAACTCATTCCTATTATAGATGGAGTGGAGAAAATGGTACATTATATATTAAAATATACTCCAGTAGAAAAGGCTTCTTATTGTATATGTTAAATGTTTATTTATCATAAACATTAGCACATTTGTAAAGGAAAACATTTATCCGGATAATTTGGGCACTTTAAGAAATCATGGCTTCATTGTGCTTAAAACACATAACGTGCTACTGAAATGATAAGTTTTTTTTTTTTTTTTAAATTTCAAGCATTAAAAGCCGTCTACAAGATCTTATCAACATACATAGTGTCTTGAATTGAAAATTCCCTTCCCTGAAAGCACTGCATATCATCCCATGTGAGAGCTCAATCACCCATGCTTGAAGAAATTAGTTGGGCCCCAAAGTGGGTTCAGCTAAAAATATTTTTCCTTTCAAACAACTGACATCCTCATGTTAATCCCATGTCCCCATTATAATGACTGGAATTAAAAAAAATCACTGGGACATCACTTTAAAACTCCATTTCAATCATTTCCGCACCATTGTGAAATTTTTGTCTGGAGGCTTGCCAACTGGCCTTAAAAATTGACTCAATCAAGTAACCAGGCCATGAAAATTGGCATGAGTGTTCAATCCTACAAACTCTATTGAACTACAAATTTTCAGCCCATGAAGAATTTTTAGGCAAAAGATTTTAGTTTCCGAACATTCATACTTCAAATATCCTGCAGGCAAACAGTGTTAAAAACATAAACTGGGCTCGGGGTTGGCACTATAAATTGGGGTTACTGATCACTTGGGCTTCTAAAAACCTGGATATAGGTTCTTTGTCATTAGTAGAATGTAATTCAATAGTTTGGTCTCATGAAAAATCACAAGACACATTTGGAAAAATTTTGAAAATAGGCACTTGGAAATTTTAACTGGGAAATATGTCAAAAGTTAGTTTTTTGGCAAATGTATGGACATGTGAAAGTATGCAGATGGATTTGTCATGACTTAAGAACTGGCATACTTCAAGGATTTTTAGGACACAACACAATGGTATAATTCACTTTGGCTTACCAATCATAGGGTCAAAGGTATAACATGCCGAACAGGGGTATGGATCAATCTGAATACCTTAGCCATAACAAAACAATGTAAACTGATTTTTTAATCATGTTAGCGAACTAACCAAATGGATTCGTCATGATCTCGAAACTGGAACATATGAAGTGTCTAACCCCTAGAACATGATGCAAAAGAAATTTTTTCATTTGGGTCAATTAGGTCAAAGATATGATTGGTCGAACAGGGCTTCCTAGAATTTTGTACAATTTGCAAATGTGTGAAAACAGTAAACTACCAACTTTGAGTGATTCAAAACCTAGTCAAACAGACTTGGAACCTCTTGAAATCTGAAACATAGGTTCTCAGGTATGGATACTAGAAACTCCCAAAGTGGTGAGTCATGACGCAATTCTGGGTGCAAGATATTAAGGCGTAAACAGGGCTTCTTGTTGCTATTTGACACCCAGTGTAAAATGCAAGTTTGGAATTAGCTCAAAACAAGACTTCGTTAAATGACTCAGAATGCCAATTTAACTTCATAAAACAAGTGGATAGGCTAAATGGAAGGTGTTAGAAATATTGAACACATTTTAGACCTCATACTGATAGCTGGGTACAATCTCATCAAAAGGGCATTTATAGGGCTTAATTTCTCAAAATTTCAAAAGGATGCTCAAAATGGGAATGCAATTTTGAGTGCCAACAGCTAGAGGACTTTAGAAAAATTCAATATAATTTTCACCTTGTTAAAGGATTTACAAAATGGTTGTTAAACCAACTCTGTTAAGAGATTTAGAAATCACTGCTACAATGGTGAGAAAGTAACAATGAATTGACCTAAATAAGATGCTATTGAATTACTGATACAGATCTCTATTTTTCTTCACTAGATCCTCTCTGATTGAATACAACTTTTTTTCTCCTCAAGGATATTTGATCCTTCTTTAAAATGTGCTCACACTTTCCTATTCACATAATCAACAAACTTGCATGCTCACTCATTGCACTTTTGAATTCACAACTTTACCTTTTATTTATACCTTACAAATTGTCAAATCAGCTCATTTACAAGTTACAATTACCAATAATCAATACCTCAGTCAGCTACAATCATGAAAAGAAATAATTAAACTTTCTTTCCTAAAATAATGAAATCCTTCATTGGCTGACCCTGCTCGGTAAACACTACTCCATAAATGATTTCCAGTGTTAACCAACTGAAGCTTGGTGAACACTATGAACTATGTAAAATCCTTTGGAGACTGAGTGAACTTAGTAAACAATAACTTTCCATCAATAACCTTGTGAGCTCGATTACCACTAACTTCTGTGACAAAATCCTTCAATGCCCAAGTGAGATCAATAGACACAGTTTCCAGAGAGTATTTTCCAAGAATGCTCGATAGAATCTATAATTTTCTTTGTTGACCAACTATGCTTAGTAGACTCTATCTACTAATTGATATGACATTTATGTAACATCAAAGACAACACACAATTGAACAATTTTATCCAACACATAGGTCCATGGTGATCATCTCTTTCTCAAAATGTATATAAACTCAGAAGCACATGATTTAATATGAAAATTATTTGACATTATGCCAATGGATATAACACTCATGATTTCAGGTTACACAATGTGTCTATAAAAATGCCAAACGTTCTTGAAGGCCATCAAAACATGAAAGGAGTTCATTTTTTTTTAAATCAAGGGGTGATGACAATATGTCATCAGGAACTCAATAAAAGTGGTAAGAAATGGTGGCAGCTGTAAAAAGAAATAATCAAATCTATAATTGTTTTATTCTCAAAGCCCATGGCATTAGAATATGATAGCAACTCCATGAACATGTGATTCATCTTAGACAACATAGACCATGTATGTCAACCATTAGAGAAGATGGCAAATGAAAGCACCTTGCCAAAACCATGGCATGCACTCTTATTAGTCACCGTAAGCTTCAAATAGAAATTCATCAACATATTGTCGAAATAAGCAGCAAAAAAAAGAATGCACACATCAAAATGTCCATGGTAGAGACATGACACCATGTGTATTGGTGACATTTAAACACATATACCAATAACTTTATAGAATATTTATATAGCTAATTGTAGATAGTTGTTGACCTCTGAGCATGCATTATCCAAATAGGAGAATGTGTTCTTCTCTGATTGCATTGATTTTTAAAATGGTCATCACCCAAGAATTCATTCAAAATGGTCATAACCTATCCTTCACCCTATTCTCATACAACTTGACTGCATAGAGGAGAATGTGGATAATACACATTGCTGATGGAGATGTGTTATTATCATGTTCTAAAAGGGAGAAATCATAAAATTTTTGTGTCATCATCAACAATGGAATGTGGCACCCATGGAGAAACAGGATGGTGAACTTGAAAAACCTCTATATTATCATTGCAGGCATGTCATGAGGAATAATCCACATGGTAATATTGAAGAAAGTGTTAAATGCTTCCAAGTAAGATTACAGGTGGTCAAAGATAGGAAATACATAATGATGGATTCTAAAACTTATATCTACAAGCCGTAGTGAAACACTTTGCTCAATACAATTTCATTAGATACAAAAATAAATGTTGATGGTAGGTCTCTAGCTTTGATATGAGAAGGTTCACATGAACTGTCAAACAAATCCCAATGCATAATCATTTCATGATTTAAATTTTGAAGCCCGCAAAATGGTATTTTTAATGTGTTGATTACTAAAATAAAATAAAAATTTGGCCATTCTACAAAGCATTATTGAACGCCAACCATTTACTAGATCCTAATTCATGCATGATTAGTATTGAGTTGCTAATAGTTAATAGATTTGAAGAATCCATAAAGTGCACCAATCAAAAGTTAAGGAGAATCTTCAATACTCAGAATGATATGCAAATTTGTGAAATACTGGCACCTAATCTCTTCCTCACAGTATGACAAGTGGTGTGGAATGAAATCACCACATTATAAAAGGGGGTATCAGAAGTAAAGCTCATTACCCTTACTCCCATCCAAATTTGAGCAATTGTGTTAGGTTTAAAAAAGTTTTAATGTGTCTTATCTTTAACTAAAAACACTCCCAAAGAGCACATTATATTATGAGTGTGAAAAATTAAAAAATTCTGGGTTATAAACATATCTCTATTCAGAATATGAAAGATTATATATTGTTCTATAACTTTAATGAAATATGTCATTAGAAGTTGCTACCTAATATTCAATTAGGAATTAAGCATTACAATTGCAAGAGAATGAAAATATTAAAAGACAAAAGGGGAAATCATAAAGTTTTTCAAGATTCAGTTAGGAAAATTAAAAAGTTTTCACAGGAAATGAGAAGATAATAAATAAGCTAGCAGCAACAAGAGAGGAGGTTCCACTTTTCTTCCAGAAACTACAGATTGTGTGCTATAGGAGGGAGAAGAAGTTTTCCAGATTGATTTCATTTTCTTTTGAGGAATAGAGAGAAAAGTTTATTTTCTAAACCATGTGTTAGAGATAGGAGAAATTTTGATTTGTTAATGTAATGTTAAAGAAAAGAGTTTTTGTTTTCCTTTTAGATAGTGATTTTTTATTTTAAATGTGCAAGAGGATATTTCTTGTCTTCTACATTTAGAGAAGGGAGACTAGAGGATGATTGCATCAAAACTTTGATTATGAGGCATTTTCCTTCCACTGATCAGAATCTCTACATTGTTTTCAATTTTATGTAAAATACATTTCAATGTCACTATTTTTAGATTATGCTATCATTTCAAGATGTCTCGTAAAACTCTCATTCTTCATTTTCCCAAGAAGGTGGAAATTACTTCATTGATTTTGTCCACTTTGTAATGAAACATTTTCACAAAAGAACTTTCTGTCATCTATTGTTCTTTTCTTTTCTTTTCTTTTTAGTCACTAAGTTTATGCATCTACTTTGTGGTTATGGGTAGATGTTTGTAAACCTTTTGTGCTTTTTGGTTAAAAGAATCTGTATTTAATTCAATTTAAATCATGTACATGGAGTTGTACCTAATAAAATTTAGAGAAAGGTTATCAATCCAATGATAACCTATCCAATTCTTAGTTTTGATTTTATCTTCTCATCTAGGCATTTATAGTTATTTTGTATGTATTTTCTTGGAAGACAATCTATTCACAAGTCCAAACTCCTTTAGAATATGTTGTAACCAAATAGCTTATGGTGCCATAGTGACAGCTCCTCAATACTCAGCCTCAGTTCAAGAAAGAGTAGTAGTGTTTTTCTTCTTAATCTACCAACAAATGGGGTCAAAAACAAGGTGAAATATGTTACTTGAAGTAGACTTGAAAGAATCAAGATCTTTTGCATAGTCTAAGTCTATATAACCAACCAACTAAAGACCAATGCCGGTTGCATAGTGTATCACATGTGTATGTGTACCCTGTATGTAGTGCAAGATGTGTTTGGTAGACTTCCAATGAAACCATGTGGCTCTTGCATGAAGTGGGAAACCATGTGTCTCTTGCATGAAGTGGGAAACCATGCCAACTACAAAAGCTATGCCAGTGCATGTATGTGTTAAGTATGTTGGCTCTTGATTTAATAGTTTTGAAAATAACCAAGAAACTAGACCAATGCATCTAAGGTTAGCAAATACCTATGACAAATACACTTGACTCCAGTCTTGGGTCAACTATAAGACATAACTCCTTCTTCACTTCAGGCTCTACCATACCTAGGTGGGTTAACCTTGAGGTTTTGATATATGGTACCAGTATAATTAAACATAAATTTGAACCTAATAATAGAAGATAAAAACCATTTTATCTTCTAATACTTATGCAATGACATAGGAATGAAATAGCTACAGATCATAACCCATGAAACCATAAGCTAAGAGAGGGTTAATTATTTTCAACCCACTAAAAAACATGGAATACTACATTTATTTGATTAAACTGATTTGTTCAAATAACCATTACATCAGCTTGCATCTGATTTAGTGATCAGTATCTTATCCATTGAAACATAGAGTCATTACTAGTAGGATGACCTAACTTAATTTCCTTACAATTAAGTTTCTCAACTAAAATCCAAATTCCATTCTTATGAAATATCCCCTCCATACACCTAGAAACCCTATCAAAACATTGAAGTATTTACTTGACTCCTTGAATCAAAAGCAATAATAGATCTAACATACAACTCATCCAAGCTACCTTAAATCAAATGAACCTTATTCAATCAATTACAAAGTCAATAGCATATGAAGAAATTAGGAGACATAGTAAGAAAACCTAGATAATTCATTATAAATCCCCTTTTGTATTTATCCTTGGAAAGAGAAAATACATTAAACTAGTAATATTGAATTCAACTCAAGATACCTTACATGATCTAGCATCAATTACCATTATCTCATAAACAATACATTGAATATAATGAAATATGCACAAGATTAGATGTGTGGCCTTCACTACTAGACCTCAGCTCAATAGATATGAAGCAAAACCAACAACAACCTTGGTTTCATAGTGAAAATTGGAATGCTAATCATTTCCCCAGAGAAAATTGTCAACCCCAATATTATAGTAGTGAGGAACTTCTGCAAAACTACAACTCCTATAATGGAGAAAGAAAGAGAAAAATATAGGATGAATTGAATTCTTGGATTTGATCAAAAGATGATAAGTGTCCCCTCAAAATTCTTTCCCAATAAGTTGAAAAATCTCTCTCTACCCTCTCTCTGTAACTGTATATCAAATCCCCATCATTTTATCTTTCCAAATGCACAAAATATCTTAGATATTTGATAAAAATCATAACTGATTTTGATGCCTAATCTAGAAACAAGGCAAAGGCAAAAATTGGTTAAAATTGAACTCTAGAAGCATCAAAACCATTTTTAAATTTGTTTTAGGCTTCAACAGAGTTCAATGTTTGCTCCCTAACCGATTTTGATGCTCCATGATGAAAACTGAATGCCCATGAGAACAAAAAAATTGCTTATAAAACAAACTAGTGAAGACTTGCTCAATAACTAACCCCATATCCAAAAAAATTATCTCCTCTCGACTCCAATGGTATGTTGTACTACATATTTTGAATAAAAAATGTGCCCCTGAGATGAGTTCAAAATTCTGGCTCCCAAGCCATGAACAAAGCTTAAAATGAAAAATTTAAAATTTATGTAATTGAACTATATAAAACCTTAAATTCATTTAAATCTCTCATCTTTGAAATTTTGAGTGTTGAATACGTCTCTAAGTTTTATTATTTTATCTATTTTTATTCTCTCCCTCATATCTACAAATGTCACATGTCAAAATTTGATTGGCTCACAACCTGGGAAGGTCCCACATCTTATCTTCAATTTGAAATATTCAAATTTCTCTTTAATATTTAATTTTTAACACAGTAGCACCGCAAGCCTTGAATTTTTCTTTACACCCTTATGCACACAATGAGCATATTAATATTTCAAACATCTCATAGCATCCGAATCTCTTTGATTTCATTTTACACTCTTACAGCCCAAGTGTAACATCAAGGTCCTTTAAAATATGCCTTACACCCATAAGGGGCATATTACCTTAGGCCTCACATTTACTTCAACTAATCTAACGATTGAGCATAGCATTAGAGCCTCTTTTTGTTTTATCTTACAATCTTACGACCCATCATAGGGTCATAACTCTACGTTTCTCCTTACTCCAATGTCATGGTAGTCTCTGAAATAATAAAAAACTCATTGAATTTGGTGGTCGGATGGGCCCCTCCATGCAAGCAATACCATCCACAAGCATTGCATCCTTGAAAACACTTAAGCATATTATGCTCATATATTTAAATTGAAAATAACTGCCTCCCACAAAGAATATGGGACAAAACATTTAAAAGTGATCCCCCTAACTTTGTACTTCTCATAGAAATCTTCAATTGATTCATATTCTTCAGGCTCTGACATTTTGAATGATGGTGAATAGTCCTTGCTTGGATTTATCCCAATAGATTTTTTACTCTTGCTATCCCAAGAACTACAATCAAATAAATTTGATTAACTTCTTTTTGGTATATCTAAGAGATTGGAGCACTTTAGTCTCTTGATTTCTAACTTCAGCTTCTCTATGAAGAAATCTTGATCTTCATCATTGTAGCTATCGTATTCATACAAAGATTAAGATGTATTTCCCTCTTTTGTATCACCATATCTTGTACTAGTTGTGCTTTCTTCATTAGAGAACATTATTTGATGTTCTTCCTCATTTGAAACCATCCACATTTTTTCTTCTCGACCATGTGAATTTGGTTTAGTTTGAAGTGCATCCCCATTTATCTTGTGGCATATGTCTTGGACTAATACATCTTCACTTTATCTTGAAATGATGTAGCTCCATCTCTATCTTCAAAAAAATCTTGTATATGGCTCTGAATATTTCTGCCTTGGTCTTTTGTAAGTGAAATGTTCAAAAAAAATTCAGGGCATGGATCCTTAGAAACATCATTGTAAAGAAAAGATTCAATTTGAGACCTAATTTCGTTTGAACCCAACATATCCTCATCTCTTGACATGCTTTTGTCTTCATCATTTGAACCTAACAAACTCCCAAATTCTACAATACTTGTATCTTCATGATTTGAGCCGAATACTCCTGAAATTATTGCATCTTTAGGAGTTAAACACAATACATTCAGCATTTCACTTCTCCTCAATTTTGAAAAAAAAACACAATATGAATTGGAAAAAAGCCACACCCCGCTTGATAAAAAAAAAAAAATCACCTCAAATTAACCCACCTAGACCTCAAATGAACCTCTATATGAAGACTCATAATGCTTCTTTATCCATCAACCTTATTCCTCCAAAAATTCTGATTTGCACATATTTTCCTCAATCTAACGAAATCAATCGGGCCCCAAAGTGGGTCCAACTACAAAAAAAATTATTTTTGAACAACTGGTTCTGTAAACTGATCCATCAACCTTCTTGAACTGAATTAAAACAAATTCAACCACTGAAAATGAATTTGAACCTCATTTTACATCCTTTTGCAAACTATCAACTTTTTGCTAGGGGGTCCTTTGACTGGCCTTAAAAATTGATCCAAACCTCTTACTGGGATCTAAAATCAAACATACTAATTCTCTGTTCCACATACTTGCACCCTGTTGAATCTTGTCTCATGATGAATTCTTAGTCAAAAGATATCTACCTCTAAAGTTGCTTACTTAAAATCACCTGCAAGAAAACAAGTTAGAAAACCATAAAATCCTTTCAGATTCGGCTTGAAAAACTAGGTAAACTAACACTTGGCAGCACCAAAACTAGAGCATTGGTTCATTTTCATGGGGAGAGTATGAATTTGTGATTTGGGCTCATGTAAAATAATGGGACACATTTGACGAGCAGTCAAAGTAGGCTACTTGAAATTTGCTAACTAGAAATAGTGTCAGAAAATCAATTTTTGCAAATGGAATGGACCTGGAAAAGTGTGTAGACAGATTCATCAAAAGTTACAAACTAGCACACTCAAAATATTTTCAAAGAAGAATATAGTAGTACAATCCATTCAATCTCATCTATGATGAATTTTGAGTTATAACATCACAAATAGGGGTTCTCAAAAATCTGCACTTCTTGACACCATTAAGAAGTTAGAAATTGCATTTGAAATAATGTTTGAAAATTGATCAAATAAATATTTCATAATCTCACACTTGAAACATAGAAATTATTTAACCCTTGGAATATGATGAAAAAGGAAATTTCTTATTTGCATCTACTGGTCAAAAATTATGATAGGTCAAATAGGGCCTTCTAGAATTTTGCACAATTTGCAAATGCATGAAAATAGTAAACTGCCAAATTTGAGGGGTTCCAAACCTAATCAAATAGATTCAAAATGACTTGAAATCTGAAACATAGGCTCTCTAGTATGAAAAATAAACACTACCAAAGTGGTGAGTCAAGAAACATAATTGGGTGCAAGATATTCAATTGCAAACAAGGCCTCCTGTCACTGTCTGACACTTAAGGGAAAATGCAAAATTGGAAACTGCTCAAAATAAGACTTCACAAAATGGCTCAAAATTGAAATTTATCATCATAAGACAAGTGTCCATACTAAATGGAAGGTGTTAGAAATGTTAAACACCTCTTAGGCCTCAAATGGATAGCCAGATACATATGCATCAAAAAGTGTTTATGGGGCTTAATTTCTCAATGGTACTCAAAATTAGGGCTACAATTTTGAGCACCAAAAGTGGCTCTTTCTTGGGATGCATGTCCCTTGTGGGCATGGAAATGATTTAGATCTATGGATTAAGCAGACCATACCCCTAACTTCTCTCGAATAGCTTTATTGAAAGCAAGAAACAACTACTCCTATTATGTACAAATGATGGCCCCAGGCCACTAGAAAGTTTTCAAAACTTCTTACCTCTATCAAATACCTTATTCTAATTGACATTTTCTTGAGGTAAAATAAATTTTTCCTTCTCATCGATTCCACCAATTAGATTAATATCTACAAACAAAACACTTCACAAAATTTAATTCACACCTTCATTCTCATAGTGCATGTGCAAATCAGCCTTAAACTCTTCATCTTGCTCACTATGACAATATCAATCAGCATGATCATGACTACTAATATCAAGCTAAAACTGATCACCTCTTATTGAATCATGAATACCTTCAATCAAAAACAAAAAAGATTGATACTCTACTCCATTCAAAAATTTACATGAATCAAATTATAACTCACCTTGTGCCTCCGGATGTGAAGGAAATGAAAAATCTGATTTCTCCTTGTTTATAATATCAGTACTCCATTAATTAGACTGAACATTTTTTGCAATCTCTTCACACTCAAACAACTAATTAGATATTAAATCACAATAATCATCATGAAATTGCATGTTCATAATCTGTTGATCTGTATCAATGTTTTCTTCAAATAACTCATTAGAGTAAACCAAATCATTACTATTACTTTCCTCCTCACATGAGTATCGATATACAAACTACCATCTCTACATCTTTCTTTTCAACATAGAAGTCATTATGTGTATCGATATACAAACTACCATCCCATACACCTCCAAAGCTTGATAGAGCATATTTTGAAATTATATCTTCATCAACATCAAATTTATGGGAAACGACTTCACCATATGAGAATGCAAAACATGGAAAAGCACAAGCATCCCTAGATAAGTTAGCATACCTTTCAAAATCATGATCCAACAAACCTGAAAGCTCATCAACACTTAATAAAACTTCATTATTAGTTTCTTTTCCTTGGCTCTGATTATTATCTAGATAGCTTGACATATTTACAATAGCAAACTTATTAGTAATATATTCTAAAAAATATGAATCCTAATTATCACATACATCTTCCTATTTAGACAATACATCAAAAACTAGTATCTTGATATATTCACATTTATTACTAGAAGAAAATCTCTTACTACTATTACATTTTTCCTCTCCTTTACAATCATCATCATAACAAGATGGATCCACATTATCCATGTCTTCAAATTGTTGACTACTATTCTTTGATTCATAAAATTAAGACTCTTCAACTTCAATATCATTTTCAATGAATTCATTTGGTTCATTAACTTTAGATTCATTAGCATTCAAAACACTTTCGATCTCCATGACAAAATCTTGGATTTCAATAATGTTTTCTAACCTTGACTTTGTTGACCAATCAATTGAATGCGGCATAAAAACTTCTAAGAGTATCATTGGCCACAAAGACTCCTTAGGTCTGAAAGACTAATGAAGATTCATAACTACTAATTTAAACTTCATGTAAATTTGAAATCCACTAAGACCCTTAATATCACCAATTATATTTCTTATCATTATGATAGTCTTATCGTGAATCTTTCTTTTCAGCTTAGCAATATTTGCACAAACAATTTCAAGTGTTGGCACATCACTTTCAAACCTAGACTCCAAATCCATCTTATAAACTATCAAACACCTACCTCTATTTGCTTCATGCTGAAACCCCTAGTTGGAGGCAACATTTTTGTTCATTCAACTTTCATGAAAGACAAATACATGATAATTGTAAATACCTTTATGTGTTGCTGCATTAAACCTTTGATCTGCTGATTGTCACTATGTAAACATGAAATCCTTCACACTTTAGATAAAATCTTTGTAGAGCCACCATCTCCTTGAAGAGAAATAAAGTAAATCACTTTTGTGATTCATTTTTATCATTCAAAAACTTTTATGATAGAAAATCAAACAACACTTTGAAACTCATTAGTCAAGAACTTATACATCTCTCTTCTTGCTTAAAACTTAATGGGTAAAAGAAAAAAATTGTGTCACCTTTTATAAAGAAACCTGATATCAAAATGTGACAGTTCAATATTAACGACAAAAAAAATGGTATTTGTGTTTAAAATATGAAGATGATGTGAACTGATTAAATGTGTATAATTGTATGAATTTTATGACTATAATTTTTATAATTTTTTTGACTATGAATTTATTCATTTTATTTTATTTTGATGTCCCTTTTTAAACTGTAAAAACTATAGGATGTAGTTCCCATCAAACAAGTATGTGCAAATCATCTTTTTTTGTTTTGATTCAAAAATATTTTATAGATGACATGTATAACTAGTGAACAAAAAAAGAAATAATTATTTTTGATGTATATTTTCTTTGTTATAAGTACTCAACTTCAACCTTGTCAGAATCCAATAGTTTTTTTCTCCCGTCAAAACTTCCCTATCAAATCTATACCTTCTTGAAAAAAAATTACATATTCATGAAGATGATTCTCTCCTCTAGTGATAAATATAATATCTTTATTTGTTTGATATGATTTACTATTTTTTTTCTTTTTTGAGGGAGCATCTTCTGAAATGTTGAAATATTAACTTATAATATTTTGAGATTATAACATATTATAACTAATCAAAACACTCAAAGTTTATATAATGATGATATTGAATCTGAGATCTATAAAAGGGTATTTTTAGTTTTTGAAAAAAAATGAGTTTTGATAGAGAAATAAGATTTGACCAAAATAGGTTCTTGTATCACAAACAGTGATACATGAGAAGTGTAAATACCTTTATGTGTTGCTGCATTAAACCTCTCATCTACTAATTAGCACTGTGTAAACATGAAATCCTTCACATCATAGATAAAATATTTGTAGAGCCACCATCTCCTTGAGGAGAACTAAATGAAATCACTACTATGATTCATTTTTATCATTCAAAAACTCTTATGATAGCAAATCAAATAACACTTTGAAACTCATTAGTCAACAACTTATACATCACTCTTTTTTCTTAAAACTTAACATAACTTTTAGATCTGCCTAATTTAGTTGAAAAATCTTGAAAATTTTTATAAAAGACCAATCTACACTGGTACAGAGATCTTTTAGAGAGTCACCACTCACAATTGTGAAAAAGATTTAAAACACAATTCATAACATGACAAATCTGAACTAGATTTTCAACTTGTAGAATTTGCAAAACATTAGACATCTATAAGAGAGGGACCATCTTTAAACAATTTTGACACAAAATTTATAGTAGTACTTTGAAAGCCACAACCAATTGAATTGATTGGATATAAAACTTAGTAACAACACAATTTGCATTCAATCCATCAAAGCTACTACTATTTTGAACAAAGCATCACTGGGGTGCATGACATTGTGAATAAGAAAACTAGAAAACCACATTAAAGAACTTACTCCTACAATTTTTCATGCACTTCTCTTGTTGTATTGAATCTCCCTTTTAAATTCTTCAGTTTTTTCTATCATTTAGATTCAATACAAGTCCACAAAAAAGTCACCATTTTCTTTGCTCCTAATTTAACAATTTTGAAAATAACCAAGAAACCAGACCAATGCATCTAAGGCTATTAATTTCCTATGATGGATACACTTGGTTTTAGTCTTGAGCGAACTATAAGACATAACTCATTCTTCACTTCAGGCTCTGCAAGACCTAGGCAGGTTAACCTTGAGGTTCTAATATATGGTACCAGTGCAAGTAAACATAAATTTGAACCTAATAATAGCAGATGAAAACCCTTTTATCTTATAATACTTATTCAATGACATAGGAATGAAATAGCTATAGACCATAACCTATGAACCCATAAGCTAAGAGAGGGTTAATTCTCTTTAGCCAACTACAAAACATGGAATTTTTCACTTATTTGATTAAAATGATTTCTGCAAATAACCTTCATAATAGCTTGCATTTGGTTTAGTGATCAATGCCTTATCCATTGCAACATAGAGTCATTACTAGTAGGATGACCTAACTTAATTGCCTTACAATTAAGTTTGTCAACTGAAATCTCCAAATTCCATTCTTATGAAATATCCCCTACATACACCTAGAAACCCTATCAGAACATTGAAGAATTTACTTGACTCCTTGAACGAAAACCAACAATAGATCTGATATACAACTCATCCATGCTGTCTTAAATCAAATGAACCTTATTCAATTAATTACAAAGTCAATAGCATATGAATAAATCAGGAGACAGAATAAGAAAACCCAGATAATACATCTTAAATCCCCTTTTGTATTTATCCTTCCAAAAACAAAATACATTAAACTAGTAATATTGAATGCAACACAGGATACCTCACATGATCTAGCATCAATTACCATTATCTCAAAAATAATAAATGAAATAAAATGAAATATGTAAAAGAGTGGATGTGTGGCCCTCACTAGTAGAGCTCAACTCAATAGACAGGAAGCAAAACCAACAACAACCTTTGTTTCACAGTGAAAAATGGAACCCTGATGGTTTCCCCAAGGAAAAGTGCCAACCCTAGTATCACAATAGTGAGAGACTTCTCCAAAACTAGAACCCTTACAATGTAGAAAGAAAGAGAAAAATATAGGATTAAGTGAATTCCTAGATTTGATCAAAAGATGACTGGTGTCACCTAAGAATTATTTCCCAAGAATCCAAAAAACCTCTCTCTACCCTTTCTCTATAACTACATATCAAATTCCCATCATTTTGTCTTTCCAAATGCACAAAATATATCAGATATTTGATAAAAATCATAACTTATTTTGATGCCTAATTTGGAAATAAGGCAAAGTCAAAAATTAGTTAAAATTGAACTCTAGAAGCATGAAAACCCTTTTAGAATTCATTTTTGGCTTCAACGAACTTCAATGTTTGCTATCCAACTAATTTTGATGCACCATGATGAAAACTACTTGTTCTGTTAAGAATGCCCATAAAAACCCAAAACTACTTATAAAATGAACCAGTGAAGACCTACTCAAAAACTAACCCCATATGTAGAGAATTTATCTGCTCTCAATTCCAACAATATGCTACATGTCATATTTTAGATAAAAAATGTGCCCTTGACATGAGTTAAAAATTTTGGCTCCCAAGCCGTGAACAAAGCTTAGAATGAAAATTATAAAAATTTATATAGTTGAACTATATAAAACCTTAAATTCATTTAAATCTGTCATCTTTGAAATTCTAAGCATTGAATACTTCTCTAAATTTTATTATTTTACCTATTTTTAGACTCTCCCTCCTATTTGTAGATGCCACATCTCAAAATTTTATTGGCTCAAAACCTGGACAGGTCCCACATCTTATCTTCAATTTGAAATCTTCAAATTTCCCTTTAATATTTAATTTTTAACATTGTAGCACCGTGAGCCCTTGAATTTTTCTTTATGCCCTTATGCACATAATGAGCATACTAATAGTTTATTAATATTTCAAACATCCCATATCATCATAATCTCTTTGATTTCATTTTACGCTCTTACAACCTGAGCATAACATCAATGTCCTTTAAATATACCTTATCCCTATATAGGGCACATTATCTTAGGCCTCAAATTCACTTCTACTAATCTGATGACTAAGTGTAGCATCGAAGCCTCTTATTGTTTTGTCTTACAATCTTACAACCCATCGTAGGGTCATAATTCTCTGTTTCTTGTTACCTCGATCTCATGGCAATTTTTGAAACAATCAAAAACTCATTAACTTTGGTGGGCAGATGGGCCCCTCCATGCAAGCAACAACGTGCACAAGCATTGCATCTTTGAAGACACTTAAGAAATTTGTGCTCGTATGTTTAAAGTAAAAATAACTACCTCCCATAAAGAATATGGGACAAAACATTTAGAAATGATCCCCATGTCTTTGTACTTCTTATAGAAACCTTCAATTGATTCATATTCTTTGGGATCTAACATTTTGAATAATGGTGAATAGTCCTTGCTTGGATTTACCCCAATGGATTTTTCACTATCGCTATCCCAAGAACTAGAATCCAAAAAATATGATTCACTTTCTTTTGTTATAACTGAGAGATTGGAGCACTTTAGTCTCTTGATTTCTAACTTCAGATTCTCTATGAAGAAACCATGATCTTCATCATTGTAGTCATCGTATTCATAAAAAAATGATGATGTATTCCCCTCTTTTGTAGCCTCATACTTCTCCTCCTAGAAATCTTTATGTAGTTATACATCTACATGCTTACATTCATGTAGCTCACCATTTTGAGATGCTTCCAAGTTGGTTCTCTCAGGTAGATTCTTGCAGCCATCTAGTCCTAATACAACATCCCTACTAGTCTCAAAACCTTTACCTTGAACTAATGCATCATCATATCATGTACTAGTTGTGCTTTCTTCATCGAAGAACCTCATTTGATGTTCTTCCTTGTTTGAAACCATCCACATTTTTTCTTCTTGACCATGTGAATCTAGTTTAGTCTAAAGTGCATCCCAATTTGTCTCATGGCATATGTCTTGGACTAATACAATCTCCATTTTATCTTGAAATGATGTAGCTCCATCTCCATCTTCAATAGAATCTTGTATATGGCTCTGAAGATTTCCCCCTTGATCTTCTATAAGTGAAATGCTCGAAAACATTTTAGGGCATGGATCCTCAAAAACATCATTGTAAAGAAAAGATTCAAGTTAAGACCTAATTTTATTTGAACCCAATATTTTGCCATCTCCTGACATGTTATTGTCTTCATCATTGGAACCTAATAAAATCCCAAATCCTACAATACTTGTATCTTCATGATTTGAGCCAAATACCATTGAAATGCTTGCATCTTCATGAGTTAAGCCCAAAACATCCAGCATTTCACTTTTCATCAATTTTGAGAAAAAAAACACAATATGAATTGGAAAAAAGCCACATCCCCCTTCAGAAACAAAAATCACCTATAATTAACCCACCCAAACCTCAGATGAACCTTTATATGAAGATTCATAATGTTTCTTTATCCATCGACCTTATTCCTCCTTCAAAAAATCTAATTTGCACATATTTTCCTCAATCTGACAGAATCAGTCAGGCCCCAAAGTGGGTTTGGCTAAAAAAAAATCATTTTTAAGCGACTAATTTTGTAAACTAATTCATCAATTTCTTGAACTAAATTAAAACAACCTTGACCACTGAAATTGAATTTGAAGCTCATTTTACATCATTTTGCAAACTGTCAACTTTGTGCTAGCAGGTCCTTTGATTGGCCTTAAAAGCTGATCTAAACCTTTGACTGGGCTCTGAAATAAAAGATATTGATTCTTTCTTCCACATACTTGAACCCTGTCGAATCTTGTCACATGAAAAATTCTTAGTCAAAGGATATTAACCTCTGAAAATGCTTACTTAAAATAACATGCAATAAAACAAGTTATAAAACCATAAAATCCTTCAAGATTCGGCTTCAAAATCTGGGTAAATTGGCACTTGGGGGCATGAAAACTAGGGCATTGGTTCACTGTCATGGGGAGAGTATGAATCTATGATTTGGGTTTGTGAAAAATAAAGGGATGCATTTGGTGAGCGGTCAAAGTAGGCTACTTAGAATTCACTGACTAGAAACAATGTCAGAAAAGTCAATTTTGCAAATTGAATGGACCTAGGAAAGTCTAAAAATGGATTAGTCAAAACTTGCAAACTAGCACACTCGAAGTATTTTTAGAGAAGAACATAATGGTAAAATCTATTCAATCTCACCTATGATAGATCTTGAGATGTAACATCACAAACAAGGGTTCTGATAAATCTGAACTTCTTGACAGAAGTAAAAAGTTTGAAATTGCATTTGGAATCCCATTTGAAAATTGATCAAATTGATTCATCATAAGCTCACACTTAAAACATAGAAATTATTTGACCCCTAGAAAATGATGCAAAAGAAAATTTCTTATTTGGGTCAAGTAGTCAAAAGTTATGATAGGTCAAACAGGGCCTTCTAGGATTTTGCACAATTTGCAAATGCATGAAAATAATAAACTACCAACTTTGAAGTGTTTGAAATGTAACTAAACGGATTTGAAATTACTCAAAATCTAAACCATATGCCCTTTGATATGAACACTAAGCACTCCCAAAGCAGTGAGTTATGAAACATAACTAGGTACGAGATACTCAATTGTAAACAAGGCCTCCTGTCACTGTTTGACACAAGCAAAAATCTAGAATTGGAAACTAGTAAAAACAAGACTTCATGAAATGGCTCCAAATGGAAATTTATCATCATAAGATGAGTGGTTATACAGAATGAAAGGTGTTAGAAACATTAAACACCTCTTAGGCCTCAAATGGACAGCCAGATACATATGCATCAAAACCTGTTTGGGGCTTAATTTCTTAATGGTACTCCAAATTAGGGCTACAATTTTGAGTTCCAACAGTGGCTCTATCTAAGGATGCATGTCACTTGTAGGGATGGAAAGGATTCAAATCTCTGGATTAAGCAAACCACACCCCTAACTTCTCTCAAATAGCTTTATTGAAAGCAAGAAACAACTACTACTATCACTAGTACATTTGAGACCATTTTTCGACCATTAATGGTCGAAATTTCGACCCAATTTTTGACCAAACTTCAACCAACTTCAACCAACCCATTGGTCAGAATTTTTCTGGTCGAAATTTCAACCAACCTTATGTTGGTCAAAATTTTGACCAATACGTTGGTCGAAAAACCTCAATTGCCATTTGAAAGTTCTGACAGGAATTGGTCGAAATTTCGACCAATAAATGTAGAAATTTCCACCAATGAAGGTCAAAATTTTTGACCAAGCAAGGTAGAAATTTTGACCAACGAGGGTTAAAAATTTCGTGGATTAAGGTAGAAATTTTGACCAATGAAGGTCAAAAATTTTGACTAGTGAAGGTCGAAAATTTTGACCAATGAAGGTAGAAATTTCGACCAATGAAGGTCAAAGAAGTTGAACCAAAAAAGATAGAAATTTTGACCAATAAAGGTCAAAAATTTTGACCAACGAAGGTAGAAATTTCTACCAACAGAAAGGTGTAAATTTTTTTGAGGCATTCTATAAAACAGTCACATGTCTTGCTTATGATATGACATTTTGCATGCATCCTGCACTCTCTCATCTGGCTGATGATGGATTACGAAGAGTGATCTGAAACCATGATTCTAAAAAACACACACAATGAAATCCAAAATAAACCTACATTACAAATGGATTGTGGAAATCTGATATTGTTAATTTTGCATGCATGTCTACCAGGACAAATATATGTTTAAGTTGTGATTGTCCTGGTAGACATGCATGCAATTTTACCAATATCAGATGTCCACAATCCATTTGTAGTGTATGTTCATTTTGTATTTGATTGTGTGTTTTTTAGCATCATGGTTTCAGATCACTCTACGTAATCCATCATTAGCCGGATGAGAGAGAGTGCAGGATACATGCAAAATGTCATATCATACGCAAGACATGTTACTGTTTTATAGAATGCCTGAAAAAAAATTTACCAGTGAGTTGGTCAAAATTTTGACTAGATAAATTTTGACCAATGGGTTGGTCAAATTTGGTCAAAAATTTGATCAATGAAGGTTGAAAAATGAACCCAAATGCACTAGTATGCTTGCTAAGTTGACTCTTTGAGTTCGGTCATCAAGTCACCCCACCAAAGTGCCTCAACAAGGTCAATCTTTAGGTCTGCTCATCAGGCTTACTCACCAAGTGAGCTCGCCATGTCACATCTCTAAGTGGCCTCGCTAAGTCGAATCACCAACTTGCCCCACCAAGTTGCCACTTTAAGCCCACTCACCATGTTAGATCGCCAGGCTGGCTCCCAGCCAAGTCAGCTCACCAAGCTGACAATTGAAGTACGCTCACCAAGTCGACTCTCTAAGTTTTCTCACCAAGTCCGCCCCCTAGGCCAACTCTCTAGGTCAGCTCACCAAGTCACCCCCACCCAGTTACCTCAACGAGTTGACTCATTAAGTCAGCTCACGAAGTCGACTCACCCAATGGTTGTACCACCTTGCCCCACCAAGTGGGCTCACTCAGTGTGCTTATGAAGTTGCCCCATACAGTTGCTTCTCTAAGCTCGCTCACCATGTAAACTCACTTGGTCGGCACACCAAGTTTTGTCATCAAGTCACCCCACCAAAGCACCTCATCAAGGTTAGTCTTTAAGTACACTTAGTAGGTCAGCTCACCAAGTTGCTTCGCAAAGTTGCCTCACCAAGTGGCCTTGATAAGTCAGCTCACCAACTTGCACCACCAAGTTGCCACTTTAAGTCGACTCGCCATATCAGCTTGCCAAGCTGACTCTCATAGTCAGCTTGCCAAGATGACAATTCAAGTATGCTCACCAAGTGAACTCTTTAAGTTTTCTCACCAAGTCCACCCTAGGTCAACTCTCTAGGTCAGCCCACCAAGTCACCCCCACCGAGTCACCTCAACAAGTTGACTCTTTAAGTCAGCTCACCAAGTCTACTATTCAAGTATGCACGCCAGGTCAGCTCGCCAAGCCCACCAAGTCATGTCACCAAGTTGATTGTTCCAGCTTTGTTACTTTTATACCAACTAAAGCTTGTGCTTGGACTATTGACTTGACCTATCAGAGGCTCAGCAAATGATTCTTCTTTTACATTGACTGAAGGAAGTGTATAGCGTAAAAAATTTTTTGTACTTGCAGAGTTAACAACACTACTAAAAAATGGCCCAATTCCTATTGTTGATGGTTGAACTTCCTAAAATAAGAAAAGACGACATCAATGCATCAAGCAAATTGTTATGTGCTCTACTTTTCTAACAGAAATATTGGAAAAGCACCCAAATGCTATTGTAATAATCAATAAAGCACACAAAATAATAATATGAAAGATTAAATTGTATAATGAACATATAACCCAGTCAGACTTAAGCCAAGAAATATGACATAACTTCACATTTCATTACTTTGTAAGTCCAATAAGTAGGAAAGCCAACCTGGTTTAATATAGTTTTTCCAATTATAGTTACCTTTTGGTCAACTTAACTAAATTGCTAATATAATAATAATTTTAGCTCAAAAAAGGGACATGTCCCCTTCTCAGTCTTAATGCATATTAAAAACTTGGTGTATGCAATGTAAAGGCGAAAGGTGATTCAATGATCATTAGCCATGCCATTCAAAGTAGGAGATTTTCAAACTGGACAAGCATCAATATTAAACAAAAACATTGACTTATCCTATATCGTCAGAGCCATTTCCCTACACCATGTATATAGACTTTAGAGAAATCAATGATGAAGAAACTAATCAACTAACTATACCATTAATAAAGAAGTGGAGTGCATAATTGACAAACATGTAGATGCATAGAAATCTTTTGATACTACGAAATTATTAAAAAGTTGCTGTCTCCAACATTGATCTTCAATCATATAGTTTGGCAAAGGGTAAAATTTCATAGGATTTGGCTTTACACAATAAATTATTGATGAGCAACATTGGTGACTTGAGAAGCATGCAAATAAACTGATTTCATAAAGAAACATAATTGGTGAGTACAAAAACTGTAATGACATTTATGTAGGAAGAATTATGAACATTAAGTTGAAAGTGACATCTATGCTAGTTGTGATATTCATATCTGTTGATATATGATAGCTTCAGTCAGATTATCTTCATAACAAGTCTGAAACTATACCAGCTTCATATCTAAGTAAGTTGAATCATGTGCATAATATATATATTCAATATCTTGTATATGGATCAATTATATTGGATTCAATGAGTTACTGAACACCAACTAATCGTGACCTTTCACAATTAAGAGCCATGACTGATCCTAAAGTTGCTACTAAATATAATATATATATATATATATATGCTTTCCTGATGGGAAGATACACATTGAAATCAATAAATGTGACATACTTCCTACAGTTCGAAGATCATCATATTTGTAGAACAATACTTATCATCTTAATCAACTATCTCATTTTAGTTGGTATCAGAGTAAAATCTGGGAGACATAAAAGTTACAGTAGGATAGTCAAATGGGAGGTGAAAAGGATTCTAGTTGTCCTATATGAAAATAACTTCATGAAGTGATAATGGAAGAAGGACGTTAACATTAGAGGAAGTATTTCAACACCTTCTTAAAATTGCAATATTAGAGCCACTCGATCTTAGGGGTCTTTTGAAGGACTAAAGTTGAATAAAAAATGGATTGCTGATAAAGTTGAACTTATTATGAATATTTGGAGCACGGGTGGTGAGACAAGGAAGTGAGAGCACATGTCCCAAGTTTTAGATCTCATGCATAGTGTTGTGAGATCAATGTTTGGACGTGTAATTGTGTAGGTCATAGTATAGGATGGAAAGCTTCAATGATGAATTAGAAGTCTATGTCACTCATGAATGTATATACAATGCTTCTTCACTCTTCGCATGGATGTCTTAGCATCTATGGCACATTTTGGGACCACTTGTAGCTCCCAATCCATGTTCAGGTTGTTGAACACTACAAAACTCAGGCGAGTTAGGCAATCAATTATCAATGTTGTGATAGATGCAAAACATGTTCAACATTCTTGTTTGCACTTCAATGTTGCTGAACGTCGGAGGGAGATAAGATGGACAATGACAAGAAGAGATATTGGAGACTGTTCGATGTCAATGCTCATGGGCACCACGACTTGGGAATGTTAGAATGCCAATGGTTGAATAATGTCAGTGCTCAAGTCAGCACCAAATGTGGGCACTGTCGATGTTTGATGTTTGTTCTGGCATTGCAGATTAATCAAAGTTTGGATCACATGATGCTTGAATATTGTTGCTTCAAGGAAATGTCACATGATATGCTTAATCTGCTGATACAATGTTCTGGGAACATTCTGCACATCAAATGTCTAGTATAATCAGCATTTAGATGATTTCTTTCAAGGCGTAGTAGAATATACTGAGCACTCCCTATTTAAAGATGAGGATTTGCAATGAACATGGTAGATGCTTGTAGATGATGCAAATTTAAGAGAAATACTCATCTTTCCAAGCACTTGTTGAATGGACTTTAGGGATGACACGACAGTGCTGAGCTGGAGATGTATCATTGGGTTTGATGGATCTATATGCTATTGGGGGATTGGGCTTGCTGGGTGGATGTGCAATGCTATGACAAAGCTCTGCAATAATTGACTTCTCTAGATTGAAGATAAAGATTCATGGTGGCTTGGTGTAGATAGCTCAGCCATGATATGAATGCTACCTATGTGACTCAGTTGATCATTTGGAGTAGATTGGGTGGTTGCCAGGAGAGATATAAAGTAATAAAATTTGCATCAAATCAACCAGAGCTCTTGATTAATATCTTTCTTTTGATTTGATTGATTGCATTTGTACCTACTAAGAAATCACCATAACATATGAGGCAATCATTGTTGGGTAGTACAAGTAGTCATCTAAGAAATTATCGCCATGCAAGATTACAGGATCATAATTAGAAGAAACAGTTTCATTTTTCAATAATGTTGTCCAATCTGCAAACTTAGTGTAAGAGAGGTCACAAGGAAGGACTTCCATCAAGCCAACTAGCTTGGAGGAGAAGTAGGAAATGAAACTAAGACAATTCTTGAAGAAGCGTCTGATGAAAACTTTCTTTCAAAATCATAGGCTCCTGTGGCATTGAATGAAGAAGAAGTCACTGTTGTAACTTTGAGGGGGTTTGGGATCTTGCATTTTAACACCCTCATTCATTTGAAGGCCCAAAGATATTATTTTACAAGCACTATACTTATGAGGCCTATGCCAAGTTCAAGATGTATCCAAAATTTTATAGTACAGAGGAAGTGAATGAGATCAGAAATGATGAGTATGGGTTATCTAGAAAAGACTAAAAAGACTTTGAAGGGTTACTTGGCTTATTGTGGATTTGGACTCTTTTCTTACCTAAAGCAATTACAGCATTGGGAATCTTCTTCATTTGGTTTTATCATCAATATCTACAAACTTGAGCTCACATGCACTAATTGAGTTTCCTAAGGAAGGAATTGTGGAGCATGATATCAGTGATAAGATAATGGATTATCTTAGTATTCCTCAGATGAATCGATTAACTGGATGGCACAAACTACAAGGGAATGAGCCTCGTGATAATGGAAAATTGATGATAGTGTGATAGGGAAGAGAATTCAATAATAGAGGCTAAGTATACTTTATTTTCTAAGTATACTAACTTCTGCTAATTCTACTAACTGCTACTGATAATGGGGCTCCAGGAATGTCACTCCTTGTCCATGCTTGCATTGTATTATTCTTAATGAGAAGGGTTCAAAAAAGAAGACATTCCATCCAGGTAGACCAAAAGGTCAAAGGAATAACCTCCAACTCGAGCACCTGAAACAACACAAACAAAACCGAAGTAACATAACAAAGTAGAAAGTCTACATGTAAAAATGAGCAAATAGAAGCTAGCAACAAGTATGTGAGGAAGGGTTGGGTACTCCTAAAGCAATCTCTCCATGTAGATAAAAATGTTCCTAGTCTAAAACTCATGGACATGTAACAAAGATTTTGGAACTATTATCCCTTGCTTAGCCACCTCAAAAGAATGCATACAAGTGGCTTTGTCAACTGGCCTTTTCCTTCACTTGATCGTACACTCTTTGTATTCTTTTCTTTTTATGTTCTTGGCTATTTGGATATCTATGATAGCTTGAACTTCTTTTCTCTTCAGGGGCAGTTATCATACCCAACTTTTCTTGTAACCTTTTGAAGCTGCTCCTTGTTTTCACAATTTTGTTCTGCTAACAATAATATGAATCAATATAATGATCATTAGAAAAAAATGAATTCACTAAATCATATTAACGAAGTAGAATTTTCTAAAATACAATGTTGTTTCACATGATGATACTTTATATTAAAACCCTACTCAAATTATATTTTCATCAACTTGAAGTCTGGTTGAAGAGTGAAACAGATTCCTTCTTGAGTCAACAATGAGCGAATAACAAGACAAAACCTTTCAGGTATGTGTATTGGATACTGGTACACGAGTTTGTTGAATTTTTTTGCAAATAGAGACTACACATTAATTTCATTAAAAATGAGATTGCCAATAGGAGTTACAACACATGAAAATTAAGAGAATAAATATAAGACTAAAGAGAGTGGAGGACATGAGGATCACTCTTTGCAATTCTAAATAATATCTTTTGAATTAAGAAATTGATCTATGCTTCATCAAGAAACATTAGATTGCTTCTTTCTTTAATCACTAATAAACTAATAGAGCCACCCAGAAAAGAAATATGAGGACTAACATATAGAAAGAACTCAAATGTTAGAGAAAAAACCAACTATTTATGACTAAATAACTCAAAAAAATTCAACACAAAACTTTGGTTTAGAAGATAAAATCATACCGATTAATGCATCTTATGCTTATACACTTTGAACTGTTGAACACACTAACTATTCAACATTAGGATGTAAAATTTAGATTAAGATCACCAAAATCCAAGGAACTTAACATTAGGTGACTACAGGTAATGTCAAAATACAAATTCATTGATCCACTAGAATAGGATCTCAAAAAGATAGGCAGGTATGATGTAATATTTAATTTCTACATATATAATTGTATCCTGAACCAGTTTGTTATTAACATAAATATTAAAATTTCGCTTAAAAAAAAAACTGTATCCCGAACCATGTCTAATTCAAAGGATACCATCATTGAATATTTGAATCAGTATTGATAGTATGAAAATCATACATGCATCCTTAGAAGATTGCACCCTCCTTTCCTTAGTTGATTTGGCGAAGCAAGGATTGGTTGAGTTTCACCTCATCATGACTGATATCTTGCATGTTGAAGTGGTCATAAAAATCACATCAACAGGTACATTTCCCTCCTAAACAACCAATAACCTTTTACAATAGGATTTAATCAAACCTAAAGAATGAACCTAACATGGATCACTCCAAAAATGATAGCCTGTTTACAACTTTGATAAACAAGAACTCCATGAAACTATCTCCATGACATTGTAGATAAGTTATAACAATGAGGAATTCACTGAGCCATTTAAATTAATAAAACAAATCGCCATCCTTTAAATATGAATTATTTAGCGAAATGATCCTACATGTATCAATTTTTAAAATATTAACAGAACCCTACGAGAAGTACATCCATCATAATAATGAAATTAATTGTCATCATTTTCACATCATAGGGACATACTTATGACACTCCCATTACTCTTGGCAACAAAATGCATATTTGTCTCGACTTTTTGAATTTTTTGTTGTTGACTGGAACAACGTGAAAATATTATTCAGCCTTTAAATTCTTACAAAATTAAATAATATAATGCATTTTTTTTTAAATTATGGAATCTTTTCTCAATTCTCACCATCAATCACAATAAGTTCCCTCCAATATTCACACAAGGAATACAATGGAAGAGGACACATTTGATGTCCATGCTGCTGACATCAACAGGCATATAGTCTGGCATTGACACAATGTACATATTGGTGTGCATCTAAAACCATTCACATTCTATAAAAGGAGATTCTGCATCACTACATAGAGTAACTCAGAGAAACTAAACTAAACAAATCCAAGGGTCTTTTTTAATACATTTAAGAGAATAGAGATACTCCAAATCTATTCTATTATTGAAGAGTACAATATAGACAGAAAATGAAGCTATGGTGCAGAATTTATGTAGAAGATACTGACCTAATGTTAATTATTTATTCACAAAGTGCTCTAGTCGTCAATATCCTTAAGACTGAATCATAAGCATTTTTGTAGTAAAATCATGCATCTAGAATTAGAAACAAAACAAATTAGAGAAAATGTCTTGTACCCTAGATAACTATGGTGCCTATTTGCAAAAAAAAAACATTGTAAATTACGATTTTGTACTAGACCATGTTGATTGTTGCATAACAAGAGAGTTTTTTGAGTTTCTATCAGCACTCTAGACTGCAAGTTTAAGTCAAGGAATTGCTCATCTGTCTCATATAATTCATCTGATGTCATATTATATATCATAAACACAATCTTATATACCCTTGTATTATTTACACATTTCTAGAACTAAGAAGTTTTTCAGTGTCTTGAGCTATAGACAGAATCAATTTTTATCATGCATCAGACAATCAAATTTTAGTTGAGCCATGGACAAAAGCTATTTTTATTCACGAATCAATCTGGATATTGTGCTAGATATCTTTTGAATGGCAACCATTTCTATGAAAGAATTTGAGCATACATAAGACTTGCACAGGGGAAGCTAAAATGAAAAAATCCAGTTGATGCTTAAATGTTTAGGGAATAATCAATGGAACAATGAAAGCACCCACAAGGCCAGAAAATTGATATGGGCATTGGAAATATAGGCTACCAGATATCTTGGGTCTCACAATGTAAACAACTTTAATGAAAAAATTTAGTAGTCATTAAGTTTTGCAGACAGAAAGCTGAAAAGAATAATGTAATTGATGTATAAATGCTTGCAAAGTCGAAGGATCAATAAAGCACCTACAAAGTCAGAAAAATCATAAATGATAGAATAAACATTAGAAATAAAGGTATGATTAAGTAAAAAATTTCATTACATCTCATATAGCAGATTCAAAATTACAGCCCATTGATATATCAAAGACTTCAAAAATAATTTGGCATCAACCGTACAAATTATTTGGGTCACCAGCACAGAAAAAAATATTTTCATTAAAAGAGTTATTTGAGCTTAAAAAGGCTAGTTATGACAACATCAAAAGATATAAATAAGTTAAGGTCTCTAATAAAACAGCTAGTACAGATATATGTTATTAAATATGAAGATATTCAAATTGTATAATTCAACAAGTTAATCCTGAATATAATAATATTACATTTCACTTGGTATGCTTATTTTAGAATTGTTCGGTACTATGGTTTCTACTCTCTAGTAGAAGAAAACAAATTACTTAAGATGAAATCCAACAAGATGTAGGTTTTGGAAGAGCAACTAGAAAAAATGTTGGCAAGAGTGGGCATTAAACTTGCACCATGAACACTGATAGTATTTACCATAGCATGCTAATTCAGAGATTATCAAGAGTCAAGGGAAAGTCAAATTATTACCAAAAATTGGATAGAATTGTCTCTAATTTATAGTGAATACTGACTAATATTCTTAAGCTTAGTTTGAGGCTTGAGCATCAGAAGTATTAAAAGAATGAAAACAAACTAGGAAAATTGATGATCTACAATAATGAAAATTACTCAGAAGCCAAATGAGACAAATTGCAGTAAATTGCAAGGGTTGGAATAAGTGTTGATAAGTTTACCAGTAACACTCCTAAAATTAAAGTCAGCGAGTCCTTTCCCAATAGAATTCTGCCATATCGCTTCTAATGCTGGAACAATAGGAGCTACATCTGTACCAGGAGCCAGAAATCCCAGCCTTGTAAAATCATTTTCCATTTCTACATAATCTTGATTCACAACATGGACAACTGCATCGATCAAGATTTGTTTATTTTGCTGAGACAACACAATCAAACAAGAGATATTAATTCATTGTTGAGAAATAAATCCACCAGTTATCTCTCCTCTCTCAGATAGGTATAAAATTCAGTTGGTTTCAATTCTATAGATCTAAAAAATACCTTCTAAGACTTTCAGTTAAATCAAGCCACATATAAGATAAATAAATTAAAAATGAAAAAAGCATCCCCAAAGCATTTGGATGAATTTTGGCATTAAAATTCAGAAAAAGAAAACACTTCTTTCTTAGAATTCTCTTTGCCAAAGCAGCAATATGGGGGGGGGGGGGGGGGGAGGCACAAGGTTTAAATTCATGTCTATGGACAATAAGATTGAAATGAAGTTCTGCATGGGAAAAGATTTGGCAATAAAAAGGCTCGAAACTTAGAGGAATGGATTAAAATATTTCTTAAAATAGTGAAAATTAAATATGATACAATACATCCATTTAGACAATATGATTTTATCTTTTCTTCCTGTCACTTCTTAAATTTCCATTGGTTGATTGCTTGGGCAAAACCCACATCCATCTATGCAACTTTTGAAATTTGGAACTTATGCATATTATGGTGTTATGACAATATGATATTATGATGAATTTGTAATATCTTAACATTTTAATTTTCAACTCTCGACCATACGAGAAACCTACAATTTTTTAATATGTCAAGCTTACAATTTTCAATTTATGACCTCACACCAATACACCATGTCATGATATCTTAGCTCTATTATTTGAAACCCCTGACCATATGGAATTTCATGACATCGTAATAGTCAAACTCTATCCTTCTGATCTTATGGCTATAGTGTAGCATCTTACATCTTCCTCTTTAGTGTCCTGACCTTATGATGAGCCTCCTATAGATGCCACATGGCACTTCCTACTGCAAGCATTTCATTGGTCAAAATAATCATTTAGTCACTGCGGTAAAATAGGCTAGAAGGGTGGGCCCCTCCACATGTGGGCCAAAAATCATGATTGTCACTATTTTTCGAGGGTGAAACATGAGGTTTTACAAAGAAAATATGCAATATACTTATCCCAACTCCACCAAATTCATAGATTCATCATATTTTGTGCCTAATTAGACAAATCCATCATCAATTTCATCCTACGAGGACTTTTGATATGAAACCCCCAAATTCAAGCCTTAAATCCCTCAAAATCAAGGGTATCACCAATCTAGGTCAAGCACACACTTCTAGGATCTAAAAACTAGGATTCATGATCCACTCATCATGTCTTCAAAGAATATCAAATAAAAAGTATACCTCGTTAAGCCAGATGTACGGCTGCATAACACCTAGCACTCATTTGGGTACCCCAAATTACTCGTTCCAGCACTCAACTTTGCATTTCTTTCACAATAACCTGAAAATCTTCACTTTTATTGCATATTAGAGGTTAGTTGGGCATGTTAGTGCTATGGGTTCCATCCCAAGAAGCAGTTAAGAGTACACATTGGATGGAACCCTCATTTCTTGATGTTAAACTAGGCAAAACTGTGACTTTTGGCGTGACAGCAGCAATAAAGATTTAAACCTGTTAATAAATGTATTAAATCTAATTCAAAGTCTCTTGATAACACTTTCCCAACATGAATGAAATATTACACCACCAAAATATGCTTCAAATGTGCAAGAAAACTCAAAAATTTTATTCAATTCTTAGTTTTCCATACAATTTCTATACTATTTCGTACATACCAATATAGACACTAGTCATATTAAAAGTAATTTACTTCAAGATTGAAGATGATTAGTGATCAAATGCATATGGGGGGATCAGTTATGAAGTGTTTATGCAATTATTTTGTTCTGGTGATATGGTTAGAGGTCCTGTTGAATAGGCCCTAGATTAGTGACCCCAAAACCAAGGGTTTGGTGGAAAATTGTTGTGTAAAGGGTAGAACCTTAAAATCTTGAAAATATATTGTTTCTCAACCCCTAGAAGGACTGTTTCACCCTTTTGAATCGTAGGGTTTAGTGGAGTTGTGGGTTGCTGTGTAAAATTACAGAATTAGGCCTAGTGTGTATAGGCTAGGGGTATCGGATCTTGGGTATGGCCCAAAAGGGTTGATATTGAAACTTAGGGAGGATTTATAGATCCCAAAAGGATATCTTAATCAGGTTTTAATTTTTGTAGTTGTTTGGGAACTATTGGAGAGAAATCCAAATTAGTGACTGGTGAGGGCTACTAGCTTTAAGGCTAGATATGAATATTGGGTAAGAGATTAGTTGTCCAAAATGAATGGATGGATGGAACATGGTGGAAAGGCCATGAGGAGATGATTCACAAAGGAAGAATGAAGGTTGAAGCCTTGGAAGAAGTTATGGTGTTTGGGAAACTCTAAGTGCACTTGGGGTAGCGTGGAAGGTAAGTCCTTGAGGAGACATTGGAGTAAAGAGTTGTTGCTAAATGAATGGATTTGCTATCTCATATGAAGAAGGTGGATACCACACACCACCTCTGCATCATAGAGTAAGAGTGCATTGCGCTTGTTATGGCGCTTGGGAATGTAGTTTCTTCATGTGATGCATTGGTCTTGGGGATCAATCTCGATTGGGTGTCAATGTTGGGATTTCTCAACAAGAAGCAATGGAACTAGTTGGGATTCACTGCAGTGACCTTGAAAGATATAAGGATGAAAGTTTCAGACGTTTAGGTGTTATTCACCATTTGACTAGTCACTTTGTGTTCCTGTTTCATCTAGAGATTGATTGGGACAAGATTCTCAATAAGGATTGGAGCATTGATCAAATTGGTACACTTGAGATCGTTGCTTGGCAATCCTTGGTGAAGGAAGGCTCACTCCTTTAATTGTGAACTTATTGGTTGGTTGCAAACCAGCCACACCACTTTGTAGTTTTCCATAATAGTAGAGAGTTGGAAAGTTCTTCTTGGCCAAGGCGGGGAGAGTTCATAGTCTCAGACTTGTGCAGGCTTCTTCCAGCCACTTCTGAGGCAATCTAGACTGAGGCATTACTCAAAATTCATGCTAAGACTATAGGCCACTCCTATGCTTTGAATAGAGTGTTGAAATTGGTGATATAAAAATGTATTTCACAAATTCATGTTATGGGTAGTAGTAGTCGTGGATCATTTTAGACCTACCACATGTGAAGTGACCATTTTATGTTAGTTTGAGCTTCACTTGGTTTCAAGAATACTATAATATTCTCTACTTAACAAGGACAACCATGTGAATGTGGAAGCTCGTCTAGCCTCACCCCCCTCCCCCTAACATCAATCTAAAGTACCCATTATCATCTAATTACATACTTCATTGATTCATTCATCCATTTATGAACCATAACATTCAATCAATACAATCACATAACATTCATTAATATGATATAAAATTCATTAATACACAATACTAATCAAGACTTCATTAAGACATAACAATATTCATTAACATAAGATAAAAATCAGTATTAATACGCATCATTCATACATAATTACTTAAAACAAAGTTCTTCCATTATCCAACAAGGTTTTTGAAAGAAGATTTTTAAAACATCATTTCTTCTTTCTGTTTTTATGAGCTCTCTTAAGAAAAGTGCTCATAGGAGTATCCATATCTACATCATTCTCCTCCTCTTCTAGCATGTGTAATGTCAAATTACGATCGCTCCTTCTCTTTGCAGGAGCAAGAGGCTGCTGCACTAAAGGGGGCTCTGTTGCAAGAACAAGTGAATGGGATAAATTGGCATACTCTTTTTCTTTTTTTAACTGTTACCAGTCTATAATTAAGTACTAGTACAACATAACATGCATTTTTCTTACTTGAAAATGCCACATCATGTACATTAACATTTTGATCCGCCACCATGTCAACATGTTGAACACTCGAAACATGTTCCACTCCGTCGACATCATGTTCAACATGCTCTGAAATATTCCAAAAAAATATTATCATGAGTGATGGATTCATTTTGAGCACTACACATGAAATATGAGTCAATAAATTTGACTCAAATACTACATAGTTAAATCATGATAGCAATATCACAATAGTTACTCTATGAGATTTGTTAGAACAAATGATTTATCAAAGTACAGAGTTGGAAATCATTATCAACTACTGATCAAAAGCTTGAAGATCCCTATTTTAAAATAATGAATATGTTTCAGCAACTAGAGATAATCTTTAAAGTAGTGTTAGAGAAATAAGAACAAAACTATGTGAATGATCCAAATCATATAATAAATTTCCTTGCCAATCTATAAACCTGGTTCTCATTGCTCAAGAATACCCTAAATACATAATACAAGAAATGCAAACTGTATATGAGCAATGTTAGTATGCTAATAGAAACCAAATTTAAATAAAGCTTCTACAAACTAAACAAAATTCATAAACTTCAAGATAGACTAAGATGAGCTCTCAATTGAGAATATGAGCCATTAATGGGCTCTCTCAATGAGAAGCTCTCTTTTTGAGTAGCTTTGTCTAAATAGATAGGATGTATGCTCAAGCTTATGCTTCAAAAAGGGCTTCAAATGGAGTTGGAATTTGGGTGTGAGTGTATGGTTTTGATGTAAAATGGCTTCTCAAAATGGCATTATGACTTTACTTCATGGATTGTGTTATTTTGCAAAGGGGAAGCATCCAATTTATAGGCAAGAGGCTTGAGGGATTGAGGGCTAAGATGCAAGGATGGGAAAAAGCTCATGGAGGGCTCAGATTGCATGAGAAGAGAGCACATGGATTGTGCTTCCTTATAGCCAATCAAGGAGTGACACATGTCACATGGTGAGAGGATGGAGGAAAGGGGAAGGATGAGTCAACAAAGGACGCTCAAGGATAAAATCTTCATAAAGACCCTCATAATGACTTGTAAGAGCAATAAAAGGGCTTGTAAGAGTCATTTATGACCTAGTGGACTTCATAAAGTTTTATGCTTGAGATATTTTGAGGGTGATGAGAGCAATTTCGACTTGGACTTGATTAGGAAAGTTTTAAGCTTGTTTAGGCTTGTGCAAATGATTAGAGGATGGATTAGGATGGTTTAGGATTAGCTTAGGGATAGGCAAGTGGATGGCATTTAATGAGGGTGGGTGAAGGAGGAGATATTTGTTAACTTTGGCTTGGGTTAGTAAGTTTTAACCCATGTTTAGGGAATGTGACAAGGTTAGGAGGGGATTAGGATTAGGTTTAAAGACATCTTCTAGAAGAGTCTAGACTTTGGATGAGGATAAAGACTTTCTAGAATAATCTAGAATTTCCTAGGATGAGGATCAAGACTTTCTAGAAGAGTCTAGAACTTAGGATGAGGATAAATTAGATTTTTAGAAAATAAATAAAGTTTTATTTATTTCAAGGGTTTGGGTTGAGGAGATATTTATTAAAACTTTTTTAATAAACATGAGGATTAATATTTAATCTTAATTAAATATTTTGAGTTGGGATTAGGGGTAGGAAATGATGGGATTAGCCTTTAATCGAAATTAAAGAAGGATTAGAAGATTTTTGAAGAGGTTATTGATCATAAGGAAATTGGCCAAGTTTTGGGCAAAAAAATTTTTTTTTATTTATTTTAGGATTTTTGGTCAATTTATTAATTAAATAATTAATAAAAAGGAAATAATGTTTAAATAAGATTTAAACATTTTTGGGAGGGATTCCTTAATTAAATATTTTTAATTAAGATAAAGGGATTTAATGGCATAAAAATTAATTAATTAATTAATTAATGATGATGTCATCAGAGATTTTTTCAATAAATAAAAATACTTTATTTTTTAAAGGATTTTTAGGTGTCTACATTTTGCCCCTCTTTGATGTGATGCCGCAAGTGGCATGGCATCAAAGATAAGAAAATAAGATGCCCAAGGCTAGAGCAGAAGAGGAGAGAATGGATTGTGAGATGCCCCCTCAAGAAGGCAGCGAGGAGAGAAAGCGAGGCTCGGTGGCTTCTTGAAAAATACAAGAATTTGGGATGAGCAAGGAGACTCAGATTAGATTAAGAGAAGAGGTTTAGTTAGATCAAACTTTTACTATGGGAGAATGATAAAGGGAGAATCAGAGGCACAAGAGGAAGCAAGCTTAAGATCTCAGGGATTGCAGAGGATGAAGGAGCGGAGCGCTATAAAAAAGAATCTAGGATAGGGAGATGGATGAGGGGATTATAAAGCTGATGCAACGAGATTTCAAAGAGTTAGATTGGCGGAAGATGGGTTTCAGAGATCCCTAGGACTAGGATTGTGGATCTCGAAAGATGAGGCTTGGTGGGTTGATTTGGATTGGTGGATCCCTAAGACTAGGATTGTGGATCCCTAAAGCTAAGAGTGATGAGTGATTCAAAGAGATACTGATGCATCAGCTGGGGTAGGAGAGACGGATGCTGGATATGGATGGGGGATAATGGAGATGAAGGAAAACCATTGAAGCTTTTTGAGCGGGGGGATACTTCAAAGAGAAGTACCACCATGTAGTTGAGCACTAGATTTGCTATAGGACTATTGGTTAATTGCCAAGGTTACCAAGAACATCAAGGCCTTTTCACCAACTATCCAAAGGACTGACAAACTAACTCAAAAAAAACACACAAGGATTTCTCCAACATCACACATGAATCCTAGAGGAAGCAGCGTGGAAACGACACTGGAGAACCCACAAGTAGAAAAGAAAAACTAACAAAAGACCTGATCAAGACCTTACGCTCTAATTGCCCCATTCGTAGCATACCATGATATGGAAGATCTTGGCAACCTTGAGGAGGGAACAAGGAGATTGCTTGGAAAAGATACTTCAAGACCCAAAAGGGAAGATCCCAAATCAAAAGAAAGTGAAAATCCAAAAGTGAGCTGTTTGCCAATGAGATGGGTAGGACAAGGTACTAACGGACCAAGATCAGACATGAGGAAAGCTATATCCTGCAAGGACCTATTGGAGAGCACCGAAGCTGGTGGATTTGGATGAGTGATGCGTCTGGCAAGCTGAACTAAGAAAGATAACACTTTGGTGATAGGAAATCTAGCTAAAAGATGCGTTGGAATAGCTAACCAAGATGTGTGATGGGTGCAAGATGCTGATCAAGGATGAACTGACACGAACATTGGATAGATACAATGGTACTAAGCTAAAGAGGATGTACAAGCTAATGGACCAAGATATGTTACAAATGTACAAGTTTGTTCATGTTTTGGTTTTTGTGAGATGGAAATGTTTGTGAAGGATGGGATGTCTATAATAGGTGATAGGTGGATAGGTAGATGGTTTGCAAAAAGCTTAAGTGAAAATGGGGTTTTGTGTGTGCACGTGATAGTATACAAGCTAGGATACAGGATTATTTATAGGCTGGAATATGGTACAAACCTTGGACAAGATTCGGATAGACAAGGTATGGTACAAGATTTAAAAGGTATAATACAAGCTTTGGTACAAGATTTACAAGCTGTACAGGAGGTATTTACAAGCTTCATCAGATTTTGGATATTTGGTTGGAACACCAAGGGAACAAGCAAGTGTGTCTTATGGGATGGTGGGTGAATGGATGAGAAATAGGATAGTGATAGATAATGGATTAGTCTTTAGTACACAAGGCACCTGAATTACAAGGTTTTCACCAAGGTACCTATCCAAGGTGCTTGAATTGCCAAGTTTTCACCATTGGACACTTATTTCTCTTTACTATTTTTTTCTTTTGTATTTTTCAAAAGTTGGGTATACCAAGGATCTTCAAGCATAGAACTTCTTGAGATGAATGATGTTAGTAGGATCATTCAAGAGTTCTCCTTCTGGTGTAGATAGCTGATAAGCTCTGGAGCCAAAGGAAGTAGTGACAACATAAGGACCAAGCCATGTAGGTTCAAACTTGCCTTTCTTTTCTCGATCTACTTGGACTTTCATGTTTTCTTTGAGGACCATGTCACCTGGCTGAAAGTGTCGTGGAAGCACCTTCTTGTTGAAATTCCTTTTGAGATGAGTTTGATAGACTGTGAGATGATCATAGGCTTGTTGTCGCTTCTCGTCTAAGAGATCTAGCTGGGTGAGTCGAACTACTCTATATTCTTCATCTAATATTTGCCCTTGCAAAGATATGCACAAGGAGGGAAGTTCAACCTCTATAGGTAGTACCGCTTCGGCACCATAGACTAGGGAGTATGGAGTTGTGCCTCTGGATGTATGGAAGGACATTTGATAGGCCCATAGGGCTGGATTTATTTGTAGGTGCCAATCACGGTCAGAATCATTGACAACTTTCTTTAGAATTTTGAGGAGGGTTTTGTTAGTTTCCTTTGCCTGGCCGTTACTTTGTGGGAAATATGGGCTAGAAAAGTGTTGATGGATGTGGAGGGAAGTGCATAATTCTTCCATGTTGAGATTTTCAAAGTTACCTCTGTGGTCGGTGAAGATGGTGGATGGGATGCCGAAGTGACAAACAATGTGGTACAAGATGAACTTGGAGACCTGAACTCCTGCAGCTGAGACTAGGGGGATTGCTTCCACCCATTTAGTGAAATAGTCTGTAGCTGTTATTATCCATTTATGTCCATTAGATGAGAGGGGTGTGATAGTTCCAACTAGATCAAGGCCCCAACAAGCGAAAGGCCAAGGTGGTGCAATAGGCTGTAGATCCTATGCCAGAGCGTGCACAAGATTTGCAGGTTGCTGACATGGGAGACACTTTCTGACAATGTCACAGGAGTCTTCTTCAATGGTAGGCCAATAGTAGCCTTCTCTAAGTATTTTTCGTGCTAGGAAAATACCACTCGTGTGGGCACCACAAAGTCCAGAGTGTACTTCCTTTAACACCATCACGGCCTCATTTTGGTCTAAACATCAAGAGAGAGTATCGTGATAACCCCGATGATATAGGGTATTGGCTATGATAACATAGCGGGATGATTTTCAGATGAGGTTCTAGCGTTGGGTACGTGTGAGGTGAGGGGATATGATACCATTGTTAAGGTAAGCATGAATCTCATGGTACCAAGGGGATTGGGGACCAACCAAGATACAAACACGGTTTGAATCCTCATTCACATAGGCGGGTGTGAGGAGTTGCTCCACTAAAAACTCATACTATGTAGCTGCTTAGGGAATTTCCAAGAGCGAGTCGATAGTAGCCATAGCATTGGTTACTTTGTTCTGTATTCGAGGCACTTGTATAAACTGAAGCCTTGTAAAATGTTTGGTTAGCCGATCAACTAGCTCTTTGTAGGGTAATAGCTTTTCATCTTTGGTTTGATATTCATTTAGGGATTTCTTGATGATGAGCTGAGAATCACCAAAGATTTGTAGATCAGCAATGTTCCATTCTGCAGCTATCTTTAATCCTGCTATGAGGGCCTCATATTCAGCTATATTGTTGGTGCTAGGGAATTGTAGCCTAAAGGCTTTTGGAATGTAATCTCCTTGAGGTGTGACCAAAAATATTCCTACCCCTAATACATGAGATGTGTATGAGCCATCAAAATAAAGTTTCAATGGTGGTTGTTCTTCAATTAGATAGATATGCTCATCTAGAAATTCTGTGATCAACGAATAAGCATCTATTAGAGGTGCATCAGCTAGGTGATCTACTATAGCTTGCCCTTTGATTGTCTTTCTATCCAATTACTGGATGTCAAATTCACTAAGGAGCATAACCCATTTGGCCAAACGGCCTATAAATGTTGTTCTAGAGAGCATATACTTGAGAGGGTCAATCTTGCAGACTAGTTGGATGGTATGACTTAGCATGTAATGGCGAAGCTTTTGAGTTGAGAAAACAACTACCAAACAAGCTTTTTCCATAAGAGTGTAATGGAGTTCATAACCAACTAGGGTTCTACTGATGTACAAGATGGCTCTTTCTCTGTTGTAGTCATCAAGCTATGATAGAAGTGCCCCTACAACAGTAGGTGTTGTTGATATGTACAAAATCAGGGGACAACCAGGAATTGGTAGAACCAAGATAGGGGGATTAATGAGATACTGCTTGAGATGGTCAAAGCTGCGCTGACATAAAGGATCCCACTTGAAGTTCTCATCCTTCTTTAGTAAATGTGAAAATGGTGTACACTTATCTGCAAGCTGGGAGATGAAGCACCGAACAGATTGGAGCTTTCCTTGAAGAGAGCGAAGCTGTCGCAGTGTTTGGGGAGGAGGCATGTCTAAGATAGCCTTGACCTTCTTGGGGTCGATCTCTATACCTCGTTTAGAAACTATGAAGCCTAGAAGCTTGCCAGATGTGACCCCAAAGACACATTTCTTGGGATTCAGCATAAGATGATATTTGGCTAACCTATCAAAGACTTTCTCCAGGTCAGTAAGATGATCCATGAAGGTATGAGAATTGACCAAGATATCATCCACATAATCCTCCAAAATGCTATGGATGAGATCGTGAAAAATGGCCATCATAGCTCTTTGATAGGTAGCCCCAGCATTCTTTAGGCCAAAAGGCATCATGTTGTAGCAAAAGGTTCCCCAAGGGGTAGTGAATGCTATCTTATGCTGATCCTCTTCTGCAATCTTGATTTGATTATACCCAGAAAATCCATCCATGAGGGACAAAATTTCATGTACAGCTGTAAGATCTACAATCATATCTATGTTGGGCAAGAGAAAATCATCTTTTGGACAAGCTTTGTTAAGATCTCTAAAATCAGTGCAGATTCTGATGTCACCGAAAGGTTTAGTGACAGGGACCATGTTGGAGATCCACTTTGAGTAGTCGATAGGTCAGATAACCTTAGCAGCTAACATTCTTTCTAATTCAGCTTTGACCAATAATGCCACCTTGGGGTGCATTTTTCTAAGCTTTTGTCTGACGGGCTTGATCTTTGGATCAACTGCAAGATGATGAACTACAAGCTTTGGATCAAGTCCTGGCATGTCCTAATATGACCATGCAAATCGTCCAATGTTCTCTCTTAAGACCTCAAAGAGGAGGCCATCTTGGTCTTGTGATAGGGATGCAGCAATGTGAACAAGTTTGGGGATCTCTAAAGAACCAATGTTGACTTCTCGAGTATCTTCAATTAGAATAGAAGACACCTCTGGTCGATTATCTTGAGGAGACAATGCTAAATCCTCATGTTCTTCTTGTGGCTCTTTATTTTCTTGCTGAGGGGTTCTCTTCGTTGCCTTAGCTAGTCTCAGATTCACCTTAGTTCCAGTTTTGGGTGTATCGGAACTAGGTTGGGGATTTTCTCCAAAATACCCCTTGGGATGTAGGTTGTAGATATAGGTAGAATTTGGCTTTGTTTTCTTGTGAGGAGTTTCAGCTCCCATGAATCCTAGAAGTGCCTCCTCTGATGTGAACTCATCGATGTGTATGACACTTGGTTGGTCCCAATCTATGAGTTGTGGATGGGCAAGTGGTAGGTCAATGAGGTGGATGGATAGTTCTTGGAGAACAGAGTCTCTGAGGGAGATTTGGTCTAGGATATCGTCGTAGGCTCCCTTTTCAACTTCCTTAGGAATGTCTTTGATTTTGACAAGGTTGCGGTGAATGTTCGAAAAAGCATGACCATTCTCATTGGTGCCCCCAGTTGTGGGTATGCCAAAGCCAAGACCTGACTTCGATTCCCACTTGTGTGCGTCGATGGGGTACTGCATGCCTCTTTTTTCTAGTCCTAGACCACAACCTTGATAGTTCCATTTGTCAGTGATGAGCTTATGTTCTTGGGGATACTTTTGGCTAAAGTGATCAAGGCGTGCTTGATTTCTTTGAGGTGCATCCTTATGTAACCATTTGTTGATATCTGGAGTAAGCTCCTCATGAAGAGGGATTTTTGAGGATACAAAGGTTGTTGGGCCAAACTGTTTGTATCAAAGAGGTGGAATCTCCTTAGCTTTGTGATATGTCGGTTGTCCATTGGCATGTGGATCAAGTGGGAGTGCCCTGACAGCAAATGCATCTAACAGGCTATACTCTCCACAACCTTTGTTATTGATCTTCACGGTAGATAGGGTAGAGGCGAGGATGGTTTCTGGGTCATTATAAGTGTTGGATGAGTTGGCAATGGATGTGCCGATATCAATTCCAGGGAAATGGTTTGTATATGAAGCTTCAACCGCATTGCAATAAGCAAAGGGTTTTGGATCGACATGGATGGTTACCTAAGTGCCTTGATGCAGAAATTTGACGCACTGATGGTAAGTGGATGGAATGGCTTTCATGGCATGAATCCATGGGCAACTGAGGAGGATGTTAAATGGTAGGTTTAGATCAATAACATGGCAGAGTGGCTCTTGGATGACTGGCCCAATCTTGATTGGCAGCAAAATAGTTCCTTCTGTGGTTCTTTCCAAGTTTTCATAAGCTTTGATGGTGATAACCTCACTGATGATATCTGCCTCAGTATACCCAGCTTGTTTTATGAATTTTAGGGTGCAAATATTCAAGGCTGATCCATTATCTATCATTACTCTTTTCACAGCAAAGTTGGATACCATGATGGCTATGCGAAGCGGAAGGGTGTGATCTAGCTCGACCACGGGTATGTCGGTGGGTTTGAACAATAGGGCACATGAGGATGAGAGGTGTCCAACAAGATTACAAAAATCAGTAGCATTGATATCAGAAGGGACACGAGATTCTATGAGAGCACTGTCAAGGATGTTCTTGTACACAGGACTAGTACAAAGAAGGTCTACAATGGAGATTTGGGCTGGCATGTTCCCAAGGTGTTCCATGATATTGTACTGGCTTTTTGATGGAGCTGATGGTGTTGGTGTAACAGTTGGGCCTGCGATGTTAAATTGCACTCTTTGAGTGGTTACTGCACACTCATTGATTGGTCCTTGGATATTGATAACATTGACGAAAGGCTCTTTCTCAGATATACAACCTATAAGGCTACCATAGTCTATATAGGATGAAGTGTGGTCATTGTTCTTCCCATGCTATTGGTTTGGCTGACAGTTGTTGGTGTTGTTGTTGTTGGTTTGGATAGGTGCTTTTCCAGGATTTTGGTTGTGGTGTGGAGAAAAAGCATTTTGATAGATCTGTAAGCCTGCATTGGGAGAGGTTTGGGCACCAACAGTGATTTTCTTCCGATCAATGAGGTCCTGCACATAGTCTTTCAGTTTCATGCATCTGAGGGTAGTGTGACCTTTTACCCTATGAAATTTGCAGTACTCATTATCTTTGTACCATGCAACTTTGGATTGGCTTGGGTCAATTTTCTAGGTAGGAGGAAATTTGATAAGGTTTTCCTTGACTAATTTCTCAAAAATGACATCCAATAGCTCACCAAGGGGTGTATAGTTTCTAGGTGTAGGTTGGAATCTAGGCTTTTGTCCTGCAACTACATTGATGGCATTAGCTTGATTGCTAGACCCTTGGAAGTTGGGTCTTGGATTGTGGTTTTGATAGCTTTGGTTATTTTGTTGTTGGTAGTTGATAGCTTGTTGATTGTTTGGTTGATATGGTGGGTTGGACTGGTTGTGAGAAGGACCAACAATATTCACATGTCTGGTGTCAGTGACGCCATCTGTTGAAACATCCTTCTTTTTGTTCCAATACCTAGACTTGTCATTGGAATGTGATTGATTTTGGTTGGATTCCTTGTAAATCTTGACCACACCATCTGTAATGAGTCCTTGCTCAAGGATCATTCCTTTCTCTTTGTTATCTTTGTAGGTCTGCAAACAGTTCATGGTCATGTGGTGAGCCAAGCTAGGATGGGCATTATCAATAAACATTTTTACCACATGGCATTCTGGCAAGGTGCAGGATATGTGGGTGGTAAGGGTTTGCCATCTTTGCAGGTATTTGGCAAGGCTTTCTCCACCTTTTTTCTTGGTGTGGACAAGATCAACTATTGATAGCTCTGTTTCAACAAGATGGCCATATTGGGCTACAAATGCCTCAGATAATTCAGCAAAGTTTTTAATTATGCCATAGGGGACTCTATAAAACCATTCAAGAGCTGGTCCAACCAAGCTTTTGGGAAAAAGGCCCAAGAGGAAGACATCATTGTATGCTACGTCCTGGCAGTGCATGTAAAATTCTTTGATATGTGTGAAAGGGTCTCCTTTTCTTCTGAATTTGTCAAATTTGGGTACCTCAAAGTGTTCGAGAAATGGTGTCATGGTAATGGCTCTGTCAAATGGGTAAGGACACACATTCTCAAACATGAATGTCTTCGGATCATTCCCTTCTTGGATGGCTTTCAGAGCTATCTTTATTCGCTCCCATTCTAAATTGATAGGTGATGGTTGGGGTGCCCCCAATGTAGGAGTGCCTTGAGGTAGGTATGTGCTGGATGGGGCCACTGAATATGGATGGCTATGAGGGATTTGCTGATAGGGATTGTACATTATTTGGGTAGCTACATGGTGGATGACAGGTTGCTGAGGGGGATGTGGCGCATATTGCTGCATGTGCTGCGAGGCTTGCTGTTGATATGGGATTTGAGGTTGGGATTGAGGAACATAAGCTGGCTATGGGATAAATGGATTGCTTTGTGGAGGTAAGGTATAAGATGGTTGAGAGGCTTGGAGAAAGGATCGAGGGGGCTTGTGGGGTTTGACCAATATATGTGGGTTGTGCCTGCATTTAGGATGGTATCTGCAAATAATTGGTGGTTGGTTGGGGTGGTGTATTACCTCCTAGAAGTGGCATTGAAAAGTAGTTGGTAATTGGAGGTAATGGATTAGTTGGTGGTGGAGGTGGTGGGAATTGAAAGCTTGGGAATGGAACTGATGGGGTTTGATAGCTTTGTGGTTGGATTTGGAAGCTTGGTAGAGTGGTGGCAGGGGCTGGGGTCACTTGGGAGCTTGGTAGAAAATTGGTAGTAGCTTGTGGGATTTGATAGCTTTGTGGAGTGAGGGTAGTAGCTTGTAGATTTGTGGCTAATGGTATTTAGCTCCCAAGACCTAATGGAAATGATGGGATTGTGCTTTGGGCTACAATGAACAAGCTGGGGGTGATGAAAGGTTGATTACTTGGCCCCATGGGTGGCATCCCTATTGTATATTGCTGAGGTTGGCCAAAGATGCTAGCACTGATTTGGGAGATGGGTGGATTTGGAAGGCTGGGTTGGGGAGCAGCAGCAACAATAGTGAAGGGGGTGAACGGTGAGCTATTTTGGGTAAAGGGGGTTTGGAGCGGAGAGGTATGAACCAAGGATGGAGTGGTGGTGGTTGCGTTGGCTTGCGGCATGGAGATTTCAACTTGGGTGGATGATGGTATGTTTGGGTCTGTTGGATCATATGGATTGGCTGGAGGCTCTTCTTTTGGTATATATTGAGGATAATTTGGATCATAAGAGCCTATGGGTGGTGGTAGCTACCCAATAAATGGGTGAGATGGATCTGATAATGGAGGGGGTCTTCCAAAGTCAAAGGTTCCTACATTTTCCCTTCAAAAATTAGCCACGATTGTCTCTTTGTTCTTGTCTATAATGGCATTTACCAATACTGCATTTCCTGGTTGGTTCATGAAAGCTTCAATGTCAGTACATGATGGCATAGCTTTCTCTGGGCTGAAGGATGGCTGAGTGCTCAAGGGGGGTGAGGCTATTCGATCCAAATGATAGGGCTCCATTGTTTCTTTCTTCTTGGCTAAGCGAGTGATGGGTGGCATGAAAAATGCTCCTAGGGATGAGATGCAATAATGCTGATGGATGCAAAAGGGGGAAGGCTTCTCTATGCAAATGATTTCCTAGGTTAAGGCAAAGCTATATGACAAAACCTAAGGAGGATTGGGTTGGAGATTCTAACTTCAAAGATATGTTGCCAAAGCACGAAAGGTCTGCTTTCCTATGTGCAAGCTTGGTGGTGATTCTGTCAACTTAAGGATAGACTGATGATCCTTTAGGAAGAACACGAGATTGACCACTTGTGGATCCCAACCTTTAGCTCAAGGTGATGAGGGATAACAAGTGACAAAGCTAGATTACCCTAGACAAAGCTCTGTCAAAGGGATAACCTTGGTGAGATTGATGGATATGGAAGATTTTAGGAGTGGCAAACTTTTGGCAAAAGTGACAACAACTTTGAAGGCTTGGATGTGAGGTTTTGATTGCTGGCTAGATGGTTTGATTATAAATGAGATGGATGAGCTAATAATGCTTAAGGGGATAACCTAAGATGGCTGGCTTTTCTACAAAGATGACTCTAAAGTGAAGCTTATCCAAGAAGATGTGGAGAAACAAGGGTGTCTAATCATAGAAATCATGCCTAGTTGGTAAGGCATAAGTAGGATTAACTCCTGGATGTTGGCTAAATTTGATGTTGCGCTCTAACCAGGCCTCTTGAAGTGCTTCGTCGATAGCTTTTTCCTCTGCTTTGTGGAGTTTGGCAATTCGTGGGCTTGGTGTTATTTCTTTTCTCTTGGCTGAAAGTTCTTGGTATTCTAGAGATGGTTTGAGTTTAACTTTGTGGAACTTCTGTTTGGGTTTGGGTTGCTCTGAAATCAATTCTTGAATCTACTTGGCTTTGAGAGATCTTGTTTGTTTTGCTTCAACTTGTTCAACTTCTGGAATAGGCAGTGACTACGCTAAGTATGCCCTAAGCTAGGATTGACCAAGTTTGGAAAACATTCATTCAACAAATAAAAGATCAAGCAATAGATAGAAACAACCAGATAGAAGTTTTTGATTCTCAGAAAGTGATACTTGCACCAAGGAGTGTGTATGTTCTACAAATGTTTCAATAAGTCACCTCAAACACATTAACATCCTAGATGGTTGTCTACAAGGCTGACATTTGGTTTAGCTAAGGAGTCCTTGATATACCCAAGGTACGTGAGGCCCAAATCTGTAGATGAGACCAAAAAGATGTCACACAGCAGAGAGGAGTGGTAACCCACTTCTCCTCTTTCACTTCTCAAGGGTATAAATTTCCTTGAGGCTTAGCCTGAGTGACAAAATCTTGATCCCAAGAGAGGTGTCTTTCGATTCACCTCCTGATTCTTATACTTCACCAGAACACTAGAGTTGAGGTCGTCCAAGAGGTGATGAAATCCCCAAGCAGGCCTCCTAAAAAGAAACAAGGTTTTGGATCCTAATCTTATGTACCCAAGATGGCCTCGAAAGACGACAAGGGGAGAGAAGACTTGGATGACCTTGGCTTAAAAAACATGCTTGTTCTTTTACCAACTGACTGTTATGTGTGCTAATCTAGACTTTGCAAGCACTCATGTTTAAGAGACAATGTTCAATTCCAACTTGAAGTGCCAACAAAAGTAAATTGATCGAATAATGCAAACAATAAGAAGAGTTAGGGTCAACAAAAGAAAACTCGCGCGCCCAGAGGCCCTCCACGTCAAGTATCGATTAATTTTCTTTAAGGCATTCAAGATTGAGTGTGAGTTTGTTTTAAGCCCAAAACAAAAGTGTGTGAGATTAGATTTCAAGCACGCGCCCAGAGGCTCTCCACATCAGTTTTTGTTCAATTTTAGTGCCCAAACTTGAAGTGTGATCGATTTAATCTAGAGTTTTGATCATTTAAGAATTTTGATAAAGTTAAAGCAAACATTCAAAGACCAAGTGAGTGAGTTAGATTGTGGAAAATTTAACACCTTTTCCAAGTAGACCCATCCCCATAAATGGTGCTGAGATTGCAACCAATGGTTAATATTTGATGGGTGATTAGAAAAGAGGTGAGTCCAAGGAACTACTCAAATTGATTTTTGCAAATTTTTATTTTAACTTAACAAAGTTTCTTAAATATCCAAAAATCAAACTTTACCTAGATTGCATGTGGAAAAGAGATTTGTTTTGTTCAATTTTTAGAAGCTCCAAATGAAGTGTTTTATATTGCAATGGTTAATTGATCCTTAGAATTCAAGATTGGATTTTTTGTTTTAATCATGCATTCAAGGAAAATTTGATTTTAATCCATGGCATTTAAGAGTGATTTTAGCAACATGCATTCAAAGACAAGTGGTTAAGCATTCAAGTGTTTTCTTTTGAGCATTCAAGATTGAGATTTTGTGTGTTGTTTTAAGAACTTTGAAGTGCTTTGTTTTAACCTTAGATCATTCAAGATTGTTTTGGACTCAAAAGTGAAAATGACTCTTTGGACTTTGGTTTTCATTCAAGATTTTTTGTTCTAGTTTGCATATTTTAAGCCCAAAAATGATATTCCTAGATTGTTTTGATGCATGAAAAACCTAAGAAACATTCAAGATTTTGCAATAAGACATTTGTTTGGAACAAATAACAAAGCTTTTAGGACAATTTTTGGCAACCATTTAGGACTCTTAGTTTTCATGAGATTTTTTAAAAGAACTTTAGTGTGCACTTAGTGTTGATTATGAACCTTTTGAAATGGAAACTTGAAGTTCTTTTTAAATTCCCAAAAATGAAGTGTTCCTAATTTTGCATGAATGCATCTAAAACCTTGATGTTGCAAGGATGCAAATGATTAGATTGGTTTAGTTTCACTTGTTAAAAGATTTTTTTCTTTTTTGCAAATTTTTAATTTTTCAATGGATTTAAGTATGATTTGGGGGTTCATTTTAAGCACTAAAAAGAAGTGTGTGTGATTTTTCTTCCTTAAAAAAAAATGGCCAAGATCTCCCACAAGAATAAGAAGAAGAAGTAGATGGAATAAGAGGAATATAGACAAGAAGAGGAAGAAGAATTTCAAGTTCTTTGTCCACCTATAAGCTTGAAAAATCTATAAACACTATGAGATAGATTATGAGTTCCTTTGTCTTCTTCATGTTCATGTGGACCTACAAAACCAATTTATACAATCCTACCAATCACAAAAACAAGTAAAATTAGCCAAAATCAGCAAATGACATACAAAACTTGACTAAAAAAGCTAATTAAGATGACCCATGCGGAGTCCCACCGGGTGTGCCAAAATGTATATGAGCAATGTTAGTATGCTAATAGAAACCAAATTTAAATAAAGCTTCTACAAACTAAAAAAAATTTATAAACTTCAAGATAGACTAAGATGGGCTCTCAATTGAGAATATGAGCCATTAATGGGCTCTCTCAATGAGAAGCTCTCTTGTTGAGTAGCTTTGTCTAAATAGATAGGATGTATGCTCAAGCTTATGCTTCAAAAAGGGCTTCAAATGGAGTTGGAATTTGGGTGTGAGTGTATGGTTTTGATGTAAAATGGCTTCTCAAAATGGCATTATGAATTTACTTCATGGATTGTGTTATTTTGCAAAGGGGAAGCATCCAATTTATAGGCAAGAGGCTTGAGGGATTGAGGGTTAAGATGCAAGGATGGGAAAAAGCTCATGGAGGGCTCATATTACATGAGAAGAGAGCACATGGATTGTGCTTCCTTATAGCCAATCAAAGCATGACACATGTCACATGGTGAGAGGATGGAGGAAAGGGGAAGGACGAGTCAACAAAGGAGGCTCAAGGGATAAAATCTTCAAAAAGACCCTCATAATGACTTGTAAGAGCAATAAAAGGGCTTGTAAGAGTCATTTATGACCTAGTGGACTTCATAAAGTTTTATGGTTGAGATATTTTGAGGGTGATGAGAGCAATTTCGAATTGGACTTGATTAGAAAAGTTTTAATCTTGTTTAGGCTTGTGCAAATGATTAGAGGATGGATTAGGATGGTTAAGGATTAGCTTAGGGATAGGCAAGTGGATGGCATTTAATGAGGGTGGGTGAAGGAGGAGATATTTGTTAACTTTGGCTTGGGTTAGTAAGTTTTAACCCATGTTTAGGGAATGTGACAAGGTTAGGAGCGGATTAGGATTAGGTTTAAAGACATCTTCTAGAAGAGTCTAGACTTTGGATGAGGATAAAGACTTTCTAGAATAGTCTAGAATTTCCTAGGATGAGGATCAAGACTTTCTAGAAGAGTCTAGAACTTCTTAGGATGAGGATAAATTAGATTTTTAGGAAATAAATAAAGTTTTATCTATTTCAAGGGTTTGGGTTGAGGAGATATTTATTAAAACTTTTTTAATAAACATGAGGATTAATATTTGATCTTAATTAAATATTTTGAGTTGGGATTAGGGGTAGGAAATGATGGGATTAGCCTTTAATCAAAATTAAATAAGGATTAGAAGATTTTGGAAGAGGTTATTGGTCATAAGGAAATTGGCCAAGTTTTGGGCAAAAAATAATTTTTTTATTTATTTTAGAATTTTTGGTCAATTTATTAATTAAATAATTAATAAAAAGGAAATAATGTTTAAATAAGATTTAAACATTTTTGGAGGGATTCCTTAATTAAATATTTTTAATTAAGATAAAGGGATTTAATGGCATAAAAATTAATTAATTAAATAATTAATTAATAAATGATGATGTCATCAAGGATTTTTTCAAAAAATAAAAATACTTTATTTTCTAAAGAATTTTTAGGTGTCTACACAAACTACTATGATTTAATAAACAACAAATAGCCAAGAGAAAAGTCTCAGCTCAAACAAACAAAATCTCATGTACACTGCAATGGAATTGAGCAGCAACACAGACACACCTTCCAGTGATGAAAACTATAGTTATGGATTTTCAAATCATACAGTAAAATAGCCTCAAAGATCTGAAGACCTGGTGGTAATGGCTCACAAACTAATATCAGTCTTTAAACAATACATTTTCTAAAAGATCTACACAATGAGCATAGAATATATGTTTCGATAAGAGCATGCTTGGACAAAAAATGGAAGGAGAACATTTCATATTTCTAATTGCATAATTAATTTCCAATAGAAAATTAATACCTCCACCACTATAATGCACATTATGGCCTTCGTCACGAGCAGGTTCTGTGGTAGGATATGAAGGCTGCAATAAAATGTTATGCACATTGTTATGTAGTCAATTTACATTCAAAACTAATACCAGAAAAGAAAAGGATCAACTATTCAATTTCATTTACTTTTCATCTAACCAATTTACCTGTGAGATATCATTTGGTGAATTGGATTCTTGAGCAAGGCTTATAGATTCTTTGAGTAGGCGTGCAACCACAAATTTATAGCCTTCCTTCAAGGCAAGTTTTCTATCTTCTTCTGTGACCTCCACATTGAATTCTGTGCCCTGTATTTTTTTCTTAATATCATCAGTTTTGTATGTATGGTTTCACTAAACAAAATTGTTTGCAATATTATATTAAAAAAATTTATTTCATATCATTGCTCCTACTTACAACTCGAGACTGGAGATTCATATAGCCACCAGAGCCAAGTTTGTGTTGGCCAAACTTTTCTACTCTCGCTTTTGTAGCCATGGATGTGTCCTGCAATCTATGAACAATTTCAAACATCTTAGATTATATATTTACAAATATGAATAATTAGTGTATGATTACAATGTACTTAATGCTATCATGACATAGCTCTTTTTTCCATGTGCTGCTTCATTACCTCTATCTTCAGATTGTCTTTTCTCCTTTGCATCTTCTACTATTTCATTCCACTCCATTGGTGGAATCATAGCTGGATGGTCATACTTTGGGTTATCCTTAAGAGCCCTTCTATATTGATCCCTCATAGTCTTTATATTCTTTGCTGCTCTTTTGAGAAGTAGGCCATTGTCAAACATGTCTTCTCCAAATTTCTCGTCAAAAGATGCAATGAGCTGGTTTTTTAATTCCATGGTTTGTAAATTCCACCTTTTAAAAACAAATATATTGTTAGATCAATAGCTTTAATATATTATAGTAAATGAAAGAAAAGAAAAATTATGTAGAAATGATATGAAACTACGTACCTTTTACGTATGGTGGGTCCAAATAGTCTCAATGTCATATGAAAAAGATGTTCAAAGAAAACATTATTACCTACAAAAACATAAAGGATTTATCAGTCCAAAACAAGTAATATAAAAATAGATTTTTTTACATGTTAAATAAAAACAATTTTAAAGCACCTAGAAGCTTTCGTTCTCTTAATGGAAACATAGTTTTCTTATTCAGCAATAATGTCCCTTCATATGAACCATTACTAATGACACGAACTGCTCCAGGAAATGGATCAACTTCACCAGTACTGCTCTCTGCTAGTCTATCAACTGAAACATCGTGACAATTAAAGTAGACACCAAATGAATTAAAGCATACTTATGGATATAATCAAATTGAAGAAATTGACTAGCAAAAATGTTTTTTCCTCACATTCCATTAAGGATTTAATTCAGGATAATCAAATAGTGTATTAAAGATACCATATTTTTAGAATTCATGATATATTGTTGTTTATGTTTATGATAAGATAATGTGTGATTTTTAATCATCTATGTTTAAGATAGCTTTCAATGGTCCATGGTCTGTTATCATAGTGACAGTTCAAGAATATAAAAGTATTTATGCACATACATCGTACAGAAACATTGTAGAGAAACATAAAATACAAAATTAAAATATATTTTTTAAATGATGTTTCAGTTTACTTTTGGATTCAAAGGTTAGACTGTTTTTTCCATGTGAATTTGAAACATTAATTCAAAAAGTAGCAGAAAATCTTGCCTACGTAGTACAATATATGTATGTATGTATGTATGCATGGTGTGTGTATGCATGTGTTTGTGTGTATGCAAGCTTCTGTAGATATCATTTAAGCACTGATATGCTACTTCATTGTTCATCAACTTGTACAAATACATTACAAAATATAGAAAAACAAGGTTTTACCAGTTCTAGTGGGCATAGATGAAGATGTTTCCATGGTCCTTGTTGTCGACAATGCACTAGGCAATAGTGGACCGACAACCGAAGGAGGAGTCTGCACATCATAACGAGCTGAGGAATACAATATTGTTAGCAAAGACATTTGCAATGGATAAAGATCAAATCAGATACTAGCTAGAAATGTCCACAAAAAAAAAGTAAGTGTTATAATGTTGATGAAAACAAAGTGCTACTTACACGAAGGTTGTGTGCAACGACCATCACCATGTTCACCATGTGATGTCACAAATGGCACAAATGTCTATACAAGTACACATAAAATTAGAGATCAAGATCCATAAGATAGTATAAAATATTCATATCTATTGAACTTCTATTATTGCTTTAGTCGAATTACTGCTTACCTGCAAAGATTGGATTCTATGGCCCAATTCCATTCTCAGTGCCTCTTTCTCCTCACTTTTGTCACCCTCGATGATAATGTTAACAAGTTCATCATTGTATCTTTGCTTGATTTTCTGGGTGATGAACATAGGGTCAGTACTAAGGGCGATGTTATGTAGATATGAAGCTCGTATTTCAGATCGCATTTGATCAGTAGTCATTCTAGCTTTTTCCTATCATTTGTGACATTAAATATCAGTAAAATTTCATCAAAACAACTCCAAAGCCATAAAGAAAAGAACATAATAATATGACATTTGTTTCTATATTAACATTTAAATTTACAATATTTAATGTTTACCTCTATTGAAGGTGTCTAAGATGATGCATCCATATCGCCCTGTGAAAAAAATTAGTAACTCTTAGAAATCAACAGCAAAATTAAAGTAATAGACTTACCAAAAAAAATATTAATAATAAAGTAGATTGTATATGTAAATAATTTGTCTTAAGTTAAAAATTTAGTGTAACTAATGTGTATATCTAAAAAAAATTGACATGTTCTACTTAATGTTTATATGTGCACATATGGTTTACAAAGAAAAGTTTGGTCGTGCAAAACCCCATCATAGTTGACATTAATCCTAGCTGGACATTTCATTGATCATCATGATCTTCATCCATGTCATCATCATCATCATCATCATCATCATCACCATCTTCATTGCCATCATCATCATCTTCATCACCATCATCATCATTACCATCATCGCCATGATCATGATCGTCATCAACATCATCATCATCATTATCACCATTATCGTCAGCATGACCAAAATCATCACCATCTTCTTCATCTTCACCACTGGGTAACTGTTGTTCCTGATAATCATTTACTTCCTCTTCTGCTTCTTCAATTTCTTCTTCTTCGATCACATTATACTTTACCGGCCTTCCTCTTGGGTCATGTCTAATAGAAAATGACCAACCTGGTTTCTGTGGAACACCAAAATAAAACACTTGCTTGCACTGGCTTGGAAGAACATAGGGCTCATCTCCAACTGGCTTAAATGACCTTGTATTAATCATAGTAAATCCACTATCATGTTCAATAATAGTCCTATCAGGATCATTTCAATTCAGTCATAACCTAAACCATTTGACGACAAATAGAACTATTTTGAATGAATTAAAGTCACACTCAAGTATATCAACCAAAATGCCATAGTATCGATTTTCAGATCGTTGAGGATGTATGTCAGTTCTAGATGAAATATTGGTGACCGTGAAGACAACACTTATCCCAGAATCACACATTTTCTTCGTTTCATCTAACTTTTTGGTGCGGAATTTATAGCCATGGTAGTACATAGCTTTGTGGTGTTTGACTTGCAATTATTCAAACATGTCAAGAATATTTGCATCGATCTGTGAGTTGATATTAAACTTATGTGTGATAATTACTAATCTTATGCATACCTTTGTATCTCTTAAGCCATATATTAGATCAAGTACCATTTTTGTAACATTGGGATCTCCATTACGATGAGCTTCTTTAACCAACGATACAACACCATCCCATGTTAATGAGCAACCATTTTCTTGAGACTGCTCAATCCATACTATCATCCAATCAAGATTGTTTGCAATATACAAGTGCAGTGCATCCCACTCATGACCAACTAAAGGAAGAAAATTACACTAGTTAGAAACAACTTATATATATTGATAATGAATAATAATTATTAAACTACAAAAAAAAAAACTTATAATTACCTGTCACCCTCCTCAATCTACCTTTCCCCCTCAGGTACTCCCCTTCAAATTTGTCATTAGAGTTGGGATCCCAAATGTGATCTACATGGATATCTGCTACAAACTTTGAAAGATATTCAGTAATGTACACCATGGTCTGGTATATCATATATCCCTCTATCATAGAACCCTCAAGATGTGCTCTTTGTCGAACCAAGCCCTTCATAAATTTCAAGTGCCTCTCAACCATCCACATTGATCTAGCTTGTACAGGTCCACACAATTCAATCTAGTCAACTTGATGTATGAGGTAGTGTTCTTGAGCATTGAAAAAGGTTGGAGGTAAACAATTTTGCATTTCACACATAAGCTATGGAATTTTTTTCTTCCAGTATTTTATGTCTTTTTTGTCAATTTCTTTAGATGATAACCACCTAAAAGAGATTCAACACACAAAACCACATAAACAAGATTTCAAATAAAATTATACAATATATTTAAGAGACATCTACAAATCTAAGAAAAAACACTTCTAACCTCGTGTATTTTCCAAGATCATATCTAACTTGTTTAATACTTTTGTCAAACTATTGTGGAAGGGATAGAGGTAGGATGAACTGCAATCATTAAAAATGATCATTTCAATATATTATTAAATAATGCAATAGGTAGTACATTCAATCTTATAAATATACTGTAAATGGAGAACACGACTTACCTTGAGGAAGGTATGCCAATCATGTGTTTTCAACCTAGGCCCAAAATCACTTTTCTTTGATAGAAGAGTGCTTATATTTGCAGCAAACCCTGTTGGAATTTTTTTTTTTTTTTTATGACTTCTTTTAATGCATCACTCTATTGCTCCGTTAATAACCAAGGAAGGGCACTTGTATTTATGCAGTCTCCATTGCTATTTGATTCAATGGAAGCTTTTAGTGCATGATTGGATTCATGAATGTCAGTACAAATTTTGGCAATTTTTTCTCTATCACGCCTTCCATCCAACATTTTCCATAGTGTCTCTGTTACATTCTTTCCAATATGCATAGTATCAAACAAATGCGCAATTGGGAGATCCTTGTAGTATGGTAACCTACTAAATTGAGTAGGATAACTTTTCATTCCTCTAGGAAGTTGGTCATTGATGCCTTGACGACCTTCATAAGCATCAATTACAACATTAGTAACTATAAGACAATATTAAAATACAAATTTTAAACTTTGAATGACAAATTGGATATTACCTCGACAATTTAGTTGATAATATTCCAACTTCCATAAATGAGGTGTCATTCTTCGTGGCGTTGATGATGTCTCTTCTTTCCCATTGAAAAGATGTTTTTCAGCAATTCGATACCTATGATTACTGTGGAGAAAGTGCCTAAATTCATCAAACACCTGCTTTCTTAAAGTTCTCGAATGACGAGATTTCATCTTCGGACCACAAACTGGACATGCAAATTTTCCCTTTGTCTGAAGACCTACAAGATCATGTAGAAGTGGATCATGTACAATTATCATGCGCAACTTAAACATTTGATAGTAATGTGTAGGCATTATAAAAGACCAAAAATATGTGATATTAACAATATAACATACCACAAAAATGAGTTAACCCAGGGGCATCATGTATTGTCCATACAAGCATTGCATGGAATTGAAATTATCAATGTCCTATCAGTCTAGAGATGTCATACATAGTGATGCCATTCCATAACTTCAATAACTCGTCAATCAAGGGCTCAATATACACGTTCATATATTTCACTTGGTATTTACCTAGCAATTGAATGAACATAAACATTACATTATTATTATGACCATTTTCATGCGCTATTTATAAATTAATTTAGATAACTATAAAATGATAAAAATACCTGGCACAATCATTGACAACATTATGTGCTCCCTCTTTATGGACATCCAAGGAGGAATGTTATTATTAATAACAAAAATAGGCCACACTGAGTAAACAGATCTCATATCTCCATATGGATTGACACCGTCCACTGCCAATGAAAGCTTCAAATTATGAGGTTCTTCTTTAAAGTGTGACCATGTTTCTTCTATCTCTTTAAATGCAAAACCATCATCAGGCATTCACATAATGTCATCCTAACTTCTATTGCATGCATGGTAATTCATAAATTGTGCCAAGGTAGCGCACCTGAATAACCGTTGAAGACATGGAATAATGGGAATGTACCGAAGAACCTTGTGAGGCACTTTTTTTGTTATTTGATCTGACCGATATCTACTACTATAACAATCAGGGCATTCTGCTACAAATTCATATTGATTATGATATAGAATGTGATCATTGGGACATGCATGTATTGTTTGATACTTCATTCCAATCTGATCCATAATGTTAGATAATTCTCAGTATGAACAAGGCAAAATGTTTGATGGTGGTAACAAAAACTCACTAATCAACCTACAAAAACAAATATGCATTGTTAATATAATGAATAGTAATTGTATGCTAACATTGAAAATGACAAAAATGACATACTTTAGCATATGTGACATTGCTACATTAGATATACCATTCATAACCTTTAAGTTCACCAACAACACTATAGCCGAGAGTAGAGTTGTTTGGGAGCCTTCGTATAAGGGCTCGTGTGCCTTCTCAAGCAAAGGTATATCAAGACCATCTTCATAATCATTATCAGATTCGCTAGTACCATCATTGTGAGCCTCTTCATCACCTGCCCCAATACCATCTTCTTCAATCATGTCCTCTGGCACATTATCATCTTCTTCCATGAGAGTGTTATCTTCAGCTTGGATATTCACACCTCCATCTTCCTCCAGTAGGAAATCCATATTCAGCAATGGATGAAAATCGTGGCCCCCTTCAACATGACCATGTTGCCTACAATGACTCTAGGTTTTTGTGATTAGAATTCTTCGAGTCTTTAAGCCTTTACACTTCTTGCAAGGACAATAACATTTATTAGGTTTTCTTTGAAACTGAGCCCACAATGCAGCCATTGTCTCATTTTTTTCAGCGTTCATATTGTCAAGCGTTGTCTTTCTTCACAGGAAAATATATCTACAAATAAATTGGACATCATGTGATTAATGTTTATATCTGCACATATGGTTTTTCTTGATTAATGTTTTCTAATGTAACTAAAATGATCCTATAATTTCTAGAAGGTGTAGATGTTTGCAAAATGTGCAGTACCACCCTTCTACCAAAAAAAACACACCTAGTATAGAATAATGGATAAGATCAAGACAACAATAATACTGGTCCTTCTATTGATATGCCTTTTGAAGGTTGAATAAGGTCATAATTTTGCTAACCCACTCTGTTTTATCTGCTATCCTTTTTGCTTTCAGCACAATTGCACTATGTGCTGGAATAGAAAGCCATGAAACAAAGATCAGCAACCATTTGAGCATAGAAGGTACCAATTTAATATACAAATATGTGCACTTGCAGTTTGAAACTTGAACCCCAAAAATACACATACCTTTTAGTACTATTCTGTATGAAACCTTGTTGTTGATTTTGAATGTAAGACTTATAGCTACAACATCAAAACCATTTGCCTTTTTTGAGTTTTTAGAACTTGATTTAGCTAGAGCTGGAGAATCAGAAGTACCATCATTAATTCATTTATTCAAAGACATTAATTCATTAAAAAGTTTTGTGGTGCTTGCTAGATAATGAAGAAAACCAAATACTCCATATAAAATTACACAATGGATAAACAGATAGAAACAGTCAATCTCATGTTTTCGTTACTTGATTTAGAAGTTTAAAGGTTCCAATTACAAAAAAAAATTTGTATCCTTCGGGGAACTTTTGAAAAAGACCAAAAGCCTTTACAATCACAAGAGATCAACTTATAGTATACTTAAATGTTAGTAAAGATCTGCATTGTAAAGTTTCCTGGAAGTGACTGGCACACAGTACAATTACTATGCCACTTAGGCACCACGATATTGCCACATAGGCACTACGATAAACTTAACCATTTCTATTACTATGTCACTAGCGTAAGAGTCCTACACCTTATCAGTCAAATCCTACAACTCTTGTCATCTTGGTGTGACCCTTGACTAGAGGTGTATCCAACATCTTAGGATTGTCCTACAGTTGAACTAGTGTACCTAGGCAAAGGATTTCAGAACTATGAAGTTAACCTCTCATCCTATCCCACTTGAACTTAAGTCATGTTAGATCATGGGGTTACTAAGGAATAAGATTCCCTCCTTTGGTATTCAAATCCTAGAGATACATGAATTTAACTTCTAATTACAACTGCTGAAGAACATCATCTCATAAATTATAATGATTCTTGTCCATGGATTAGTTTGGTTAGTGTAATTGTAATTTAAAACTTGGCTCCAATGGATCAAATGTCGCTATACTTGGAATTGCCGAACATCTTGTCCATATGTAAGTTTGATCTGATAATTTAGAATTCATAAAATAGTTGAAAGTGTTATAATTTTCTAAATAGAAGAAATATCTTCTACCATCATGCTACATGCTAGAAGGGAGAGAGAACGTACAAAATTTAGTTGTGTTACAGGTAGAGTCCTTTGACTGTTAAAGTATCACTTTCATATGCTTTGACTTTTGAGACACAAAAATTCAAAGCTCATTGTTAAGATAGTTTCATATTATAGCAGATGATTTTTTTTCCATTTACATATTTTATTTTCACATTAAATTCAGTCTCTTTGGTTTTGTCCATCCTATTGTCAACTGATGCAATGGTTTCTTCTTCTAGAGTATTTAGTCAGTTTTCTTATTTAAAAACTATGGTGATTAGCACTGCCATTTTTTATTAACAAAAAGGATATACAACATACTAGTAAATGATGTCATTACAATTTTCTCAAGGTTTATTATTTCTAGGTTGTGTATGTTACTATCTAGGCTCAAAACTTTAGTCTTTTTGAAGATTATCTTATAGGAAGAATTATTAATGTTTATATTTCAAGAAGAATGTAAAGTAAAAATGTAGACATGAATACCTTCTTGGGCATGCTATAACTATAGAAGATTCAAGATCACATATGGAAAGTTTTAAAGTAGAATAAAGAATTGATAATCTCTAGGGAGCTACAGCTAAGAGGTTAGGAATTTTGTACATTCTAACTATATATGTTAAGGAATCTTAATGGAAAGATCAAATTAAAGTAAGATTTTAGAGAGATTGGCTACAATTAACATGCCAAAACCTTTGAGAGTTATACAAGGCATAGGTGACTTGTAGATGGAAATGTATGCTAGAAAACTTGGTGCAGATCTTTATTACTTGAGAGGGGATCTCAGTGATAGCAATCAGTCACTACCTATGCAGTATTCTACATTAATGCAAACCTACACTGAACACCAGCAAAAGGAAGGAAACAGAGCTGAATTTGCATAGTCTACTCACAGCACCCACCTGTAGACACTTGGACCATTCTTGGCTCAATTTGTGAATCTCATTAAGAATGGTTCCAATTTTTTCCATCGCTAGATAACAAAGAGGGATGTCAGAGTCATTGCCAATTTTTTCACCATTCTTTATGCTGAAACAAAGATTCAGAAATGCCTGTAATAAAATCTATCGGATCGCACGTGTAAAATTCAAAATAACATACATCCACTATTCATGTCATGTCATCCCCAAAATAAATGAAGATGCATAAAATAAATGCAACAATACTAATAAAAAGAGGATGAGGATAAACTAAACGTAGAAAAATGCTTCTAAATTGTCTAAAAGGCTCACTTAGATATAAACAACGGGGAAAGACTTCTTTTGAAGGCATGGAAGACTGGATAATCATAAGATAACCATAGTAAATTCTAGCCTAAGATATAAGACAGTTCTGATATGCATAAAGGGAGCATAGGAATTAAGGAAGGATTGATGGAAGAAGGGAGGGGAAGATAGTAAGGAAGTACCTTCATTTGGTCAACAATGATGAAGAGTTTGACCTTATTTGAAGGGTGGTAATTGTGAAAGGCTGTGACCAATGCAAGGGGCACATGTGGTGAACAGAAGTGACTCTTACATTGTAAGATATAAAGAAGAGGTTTTTTTTGAGGAGGGCATCCAAGGGAGATAAAGTTGGGGAATAACATATTAATTTAAAGTGGTGATTCAATTTTTATGACAGGTGTTGAACCTTCCACGAATAATATATAAAAGAAGAAATTTTTTAATGATTATTTACCATTCATCACTTCCAAATACATTAAATCAACACACAATAATCACTCCTCAATTTATGAATTACAACATTCATTTAGTCATCATTCACTAACTATCAAATTGTCAAATCAAAGGAAATCGTTCTATCATTCATCAAACATTAGTTGGGAATAAAACAGACTTGCAATCAATTCTTCAAATAATTCAATCTATGTGCCTGCTTTATGTAGCTTATCTTGCAAAGCCTGTTCATAAAAGGAGTGTAAGCAATAACATCAGGTGGAATTTCTTTCTTGTCCATTTCTGCCCACATTTTAAAAGCTTGTTCTACATTACCATTCTTGAGATGTTCATCAATCAATACACTGTGTATAGTTTTGTCACGAATCAAACCTTCTCCAAACATTTCCCTCAAAAGAAAATGTGCCTCCTGTATATTACCTTCCTTGCATAACCCAATTGTAGGAGTAGTATAAGTAATCACATGAGACAAAATACCACTCTTTACCATATTATCAAATAGTTTGAATGCAACACTTGTGCAGGCAACCCTGCAGTGTCCAGCAATAATGATATAATAAGTAAAGTTTTTTGGAGCCAGACAATTTAGAATTAGTTGGTTTAAGAGTCTGACTACTTCTTCTAGCCTACCAGCTCTACAATGACCTAAAATGAGCTGTAAGTGCACATATCAGGAGGTATGTTCCTTTCAAGTATGTAATGTAATATTTGATTGCCTAGCTTTTCTCTTCCAAACTTGAAATAACAAGCAATGAGAGTGTTGATCCCTAGAGAAACCTGGCTAATGTTGATAGAGAAATGTGCTTGGACATTACAGGAGTGGATAGAACTTCAAGAAATTAATTTGGGTTGTGTTAAGTATTTAAGGAAGATGAGAATTCTATGATAGTTGAGCAGCTATATGTGCTGATGAAGATTTCTCTGTTTTTTATTAGAGTGTTGAGCATTAGCATTGATGTAGCCCTACTCTCTCAATAGAGAAATCAATTAACCAAGATAAAAAGGAGAGTGGTGTTAGGATTTCATTATTTGCTTGCCTAAATGTTTTTCTTAGGCTTCCTTTGGCCCTTATAGCTAAGAAATGGTGTGCTAGCAAATCAACTTCTGAGCATCATACCTGTCAGGATGATATGCTATATTGCAGCTTATGTAATGTGGAGGTATGTTTTAGATATGTAAAACTTTTCTAAATTGAATTTTCTTATCAGAATCTGTAATTAGTGTGGATATTAAATGATTATCACCTAACATACCAATACTAATCTTCTTTAGTTTCAATATATTTTGGTTAAATAATCTGTCGTTGCCTATGCAAGTGAAGGAGAAATGGATCCCAACTCCATCTATTTACAATCAAGTCATATTTTCGAGCTAAAAAATCCTTGTAGAACATTTTTGATGGATGCAAACACTTTTGATCAAGAAGGTTTAATAATAAAGCATATGACAAGACTGCATATTAATTTAATGTGAGCATATATATACACAACCATATCACTAAAGAATCCCACTATCTATGCCCTGAATGACATGATGCAAATCCTTTCACTATATGTCGAATATAAAAAATATATCAAGAGACTACACTCTATGCTTTAGATCTAAAGAATTTTGTTTCTTGCTTCAAAATTATAGTGGTCGATTACTTGGAAATAATGGTACAATTGAACAACCACCACTAGAAATTATGTTCAAAATAACACAACATAGAAGGAAAATACCAGTAAATCACCTTTTGCTCTAAATACCATCAAGTTAAACCCTTTTTCCACATACTCCTGGCCAAAAATCACAGTGGTAGGCCCGTACCGGCCTAAAGAAACAATAGGCTGCTAGAGCAGTTGTTTATCTTCCACCATCCTAGGAAGTTGTTTACCTTGAATCCACGGCGGAATAGCAGAGACAGTTGATCGGGTGGACCAGGAAGTGGTGTGCACGAGTCTTCTGGGTGCAATACAATAAGATTAGGGCAGCAAACATAACATATTTCAAGTTTTCATTAAAGATGAACCAGGAAGTTGTTTACCTTGAATCTGTGACGGAATAGCAGAGACAGTTGATTGGGTGGACCGGAAGTGGTGTGCACGAGTCTTCTAGGCACAATATAATAAGATTAGGGCGGCAAACATAACGTATTTCAAGTTTTTGTTAAAGATGAACCCGTGTTGGTCAAAATTTTGACCAAAATTTTTACCAACACGGGTTCATCTTTAACCAAAACTCATCACAATTCGACCAAATTGACCCCAAATTTTCAAATGGTCAAAATTTTTGGTCAAAAATTTGAGTCAAATGTACTATTGTCTACTCTTCTTCCTATTTTTCTCACAGTCTTGAGCACCATCTTCTAATCCAGAGACCCAACAACTATTATCTTGTGCATGCTCATCTCTATGTCCACAGTTTGCACACCTGCAGAGTTTTATGACAGAATTATCAGCTAAAGTTTGAATGATTTAACATATCTTATTTAATACCCTCCTTCCTTAGTTTCTCCATATTGATATTTTCTTTGGCAACAGTTCAAACAAAAACAATTTTCATTCCACACATTGTAGCACTTGCAGGATTCACTCCATGAGCTGAGACAGTAATGATAGAAGTTTTGATGCCCATCTCCCCTTGCTTAACGATAAGCATATAACCTTTACAATATAAAGGAATGGAGCATCCTCAACATTAACAGTGCCCAATTTCTTTAATCCACTAATAAATGCTCACGCCAAACCATGTACACATTCTACATTATTTTTCAATCCTTCCAGACCATGATAGATTGCATACATAGAAGATATATTGTAATTAATACATGTATCATGTAGATATTTCTAGTGGCATTATCTTTCCTAATGTGTTGCTCCCTTGTCTACATTTCCATCCTTAGCACAGGATTCCTATGGGAATCCACATTAACTCCAATAATCCTCCTAGACATCATTCATTTTTACTCTTAAGATGTAACCAAGCAATATAAATGAGGGACCCCCATAGTCCAGGGGGACACCAAATATTTGAGAAGACCCAAAGATGATATCCACCCCAAATTGTTTTGTGCTGGTCTCATTTTTAGCTTGTCGCATGTTTCCCCAGTAAGACTCTATGTTGCCTCCCATTATGACTCTAGTGCCCATTGGATAATGCATTGGTTTCTGGGAGATGTTGGGTTCATTCTTTACTTCCTTCGCAGTCCTTGACCCCAGTTAGAATCAGTTGTGCAATTGTTTCACCATACTAAGAATTGGTTCTATCTTATATCTCCTCTTAAACTATTGTAAAAGACTTAGCAGAACAGTAGTTGAAGTCATCGTATAGTGATTCATTATGTACAATGTGATTCATATGGGTACAAAGTGGAGAGTGTCACCACTCTGTACATTTATGGGTATCTCATACACTATGAAGTGGCAAGCACGTGCAGGTTGAGGTGAGTCCTACAAGGCATTGTTGTATACTATGAAGTAGTCATACAAGAAATATCACCCACCAGTAAATCACATATTGCATTGGACTACCAGGTTCAATTATTCTTATGTGCACAATACATCAAGCAAATTTAAAAAGAAAAAGACCCTTCACCCTTTTTCCTAGTAAAAAACTGGCATAATTGTTCATGATTTTCTTGATATTGGATTTGTCTAAAAATGAAAAATACTTCTTGGGCTTTGAGGTCAGGCTGAAGTTTTATGTAGTTTCAAACAAAAAAAAGTCTCTCAAAAGAAGAAATCCCAGTTCATGGCCAAGGAAGAAATTAGAGGATGGAACCTGGTTTCATGCGCATGGATTTTATTCGTAGCCATGGACTCGCAGATCTACAACAGAGTAAGTTCTCCCTAACTGTGCTTTCTTAATCATCATTGAGATTTTGAGTAGAAGATTTTGACAAGGAAAAATTGGATCCAAGGTACAAAACTGTATATTCATTATGTATTAAGTAGCTTTAGACAATGAGTAACCTTCAGTTCTTTAGCTGTGGGAGAATGCATGCAAAATCGGGAGCCCGAATGCTTCAAATTAATATGATATGCTTCAAAAAAACTTTGAAAAATATAATGTTACATTCTTCATTACTGAAATTTAAAGGCATCTATCGGTTCATTGGAAGAAACAGAAGTTTCAAGCTTAAAAAATGACAAACTAGGGCACGCCCACGGCTTCCACTGTTACAGCAAGTCATTCTTCCTAAATACTCCACCAATCGATCTTAGCTCAAAAAGAAAATGGATGAATGAAGACAAGAGAAACTTACAAAGAGAATCTACTAGCGTTTCATAGTGAGGACAGATCTTTGGCATTCAAAGGGCGAAAACCATTTTTGCAAGAAGCTCCTGTGCGCAGGCAATTTCATGACAATGAAATGCGAAAGCCCTTTTTGAGTTTTGCATTATAAGCTCGTGTTGGTCAAAATTTTGACCAACACGGGAATGGATTTTTAAAAAAAGATGTTTTCCTTTCATATTTTGACTAATGTAAAACATTTTAATGGATGGTCGAAATTCTTGGTCGAAAAATAGGGTCAAATGTACATGTGTATTATGCACAAACTATAGCCTCTAGCCACTGGAAAGTTTTCAAAACTTCTTACATCTATCAAATACCTAATCCTCATTGACATTTTCTTGAGGTAAAATGAATTTTTCCTTCTCATCAATTCTACCAATTAGATTAGCATCTTGAAACAAAACACTTGGCAAAATTGAATTCACACCTTCTTTCTCATAGTGCATGTACAAATCAGCATTAAACTCTTCATCTTGGTCACTATGAAAATATGAATCAACATGATCATGACTACTAATATCAAACTAAAACTGATCATCACTAACTAAATGATATATACCTTCCATCAAAAACACAAAAGATTGATACTCTACTCCATTCAACAAGTTACATGAATCAAATTGTAAGTCACCTTGTGCCTCTAGATATGAATGAAATGAAAAATCTGATTTCTCCTTGTCTATAATATTAGTATTCCATAAATTAGAGTAAACATTTTTTGCAATTTCTTTACACTCAAACAATTGATTACAAACTAAATCACAAGAATCATTATGAAATTTCATGTTCATAATATGTTGACCCATATCAATGTTTTCTTTAGATAACTCATTAGAGTAAACCAAATCATTACTATTACTTTCCTCATCATATGAGTAATTTGAATGTATCTCAACCTCATGAAAATAAGAATGAAATGAACTAGCAATAGACCCTATCTCTAAATCTTTCTTTTAAACATGGAAGTTGTCATGTGTATCGATATACAAACTACCATCCCATACACATCCAAAACTTGGTAGAGCATATTTTGAAACTATATATTCTTCGACACCAAATTTAGGGGAAATGAATTCACCATATGAAAATGCAAAATGTGGCAAAGCACAAGAATTACTAGATAAGTTAGAATACCTTTCAAAGTCATGAGCCAAAGAATTTGAAATTTCATATACACTTAACAAAACTTCATTACTAGTTTATTTTCCTTGGTTGTGATTATTATTTGGATAGCTTGACGTATTTACAATAGTATCATTATTAGTAATATATTCTAAAAAATTAGAATTCTGATTATCACATAAATCTTCCTTTCTAGACAGTATCTCAACAACCAACATCTTGATATATTCACATTTATTACTCAAAGAAAAACTCTTACTACTGTTAACTTTTTCCTCTCCTTTACGATCATCATCATAACAAGATGGACCCACATTATTCATGTCATCAAATTTCTGACTACTATTCTCTGATTCATAAAACTAAGACTCTTCAATTTCAATATCATTTTCAAAAAATTCATTACATTCATTAACTTTAGATTCATTAGCACTCAAAACACTTTCAATCTCCAGGACAAAATCTTGGATTTCAATAATCTTTTGTAACCTTGACTTTGTTGAGCAATCAGTTGAATGTGGCATAAAAAATTGGAAGAGTACCTTTGGCCACAAAGACTCCTTACGTTTAAAAGACTCATCAAGATTCATAACTACTAATTTAAACTTCATTTAAATTTGAAATCCACTAAGACCCTTAATATCACCAACTATATTTCTTATCATTATGATAGAATTGTCATGAATCTTTGTTTTCAGCTTAGCATTATTTGCACAAACACTTTCAAGAGTTGGCACATCACTTTCAGACCTAGACTCTGAGTCCATCTTATAAACTATCAAACACCTACCTTTATTTGCTTTGTGTTGAAACCACTAGATGTAGGCAACCATTTTTTCATTCAACTTTCATGAAAGACAAATACATGAGAAGTGTAAATAACTTTATGTGTTGCTGCATTAAACCTCTCATTTGCTAATCGGCATTGTGTAAATATGAAATCCTTCACATTGTAGATAAAATATTTGTAGAGCCACCATCTCCTTGAGGAGAACTAAATGAGATCACTATTGTGATTCATTTTTATCATTCAAAAACTCTTATCATAGAAAATCAAACAACACTTTGAAACTCATTAGTCAATGACTTATACATCACTCTTCTTCCTTAAAACTTAAAATAACTTTTAGATCTGCCTAATTAAGCTAAAAACTCTTGAAAAAATGTATACAGGACCAATCTATACTACTATAGAGATCTTTTAGAGAGTCACCACTCGCAATTGTGAGAAATATTTAAAACATGATTCATAACATGGCAAATCTAAACTAGATTTTCAACTTGTACAATTTGCAAAACTTTAGACACCTAGAAGAGAGAAACCATCTTTAAACAATTTTGACTCTAAATTTATAGTAGTACTTTGAAAACCACAACCGGTTGAATTGAATGAAAATAAAACTTAGTAACAACACAATTTGCATTCAATCCATTAAAGCTACTAATGTCTTGAACAATGTGTCATTGGAGTGTATGACATTGTGAATAAGAAAACTGGAAAACCACATTAGAGAAATTACTACTACAAGTTTTCTTGCACTTCACCTACTGTATTGAATCTCCCTTTTAAATTCTCAAGGTTTTTTTATCATTTAAATTCAATACAAGTCCCTAGGAGAGTCACCATTTTGTTGGCTCCTGATTTAATAGTTTTGAAAATAACCAAGAAACTAGACCAATGCATCTAAGGCTAGCAAATTCCTATCATGGATATACTCGACTATAATCTTGGGCCAACTATAAGGCATAACTCCTTATTCACTCCATGCTCTGCAATACCTAGATGGGTTAACCTTGAGGTTTTGATATATGGTACTAGTGCAATTAAACATAAATTTGAACCTAATAATAGAAAATAAAAGCCTTTTTATCGTCTAATACTTATGCAATGACATAGGAATGAAATAGCTATAGATCATACCCTATGAACCCATAAGCTAAGAGAGGGTTAATTCTTTTTAGCCCACTACAAAACATGGAATATTGTATTTATTTGATTAAAATGATTTGTGCAAATACCCTTCATATCAACTTGCATCTGATTTAGTGATTAGTGCCTTATCCATTGCAACATAGAGTCATTACCAATAGGATAACCTACCTTAATTTACTTACATTTGAGTTTCTCAACTAAAATCTCCAAATTCCATTCTTAAAAAATATCCCCTCCATACACCCAAAAACCCTACCATAACATTGAAGCATTTACTTGACTCCTTCAATCAAAAGCATCAATAGATCTAACATACAACTCATCCAAGCCACCTTAAATCAAATGAACCTTATTCAATCAATTAAAAAGTTAATAGCATATGAATAAATTAGCAGATAGAATAAGAAAACCTAGATAATTCATTGTAAATCCCCTTTTGTATTTATCCTTAGAAAGACCAAATATATTAAACTTGTAATATTGAATGCAACTCAAGATACCTCACATGATCTAGCATTAGTTACCATTATCTCAGAAACAATACATGAAATATAATTAAATATGCACAAGATTGGATGTGTGGCCTTCTCTACTAGAGCTCACCTCAATAGACAGGAATCAAAACTAACAACAACCTTGGTCTCATAGTGAAAGCTAGAACCCTAATGGTTTTCCCAAAGAAAACTTCCAACCCTAGTATCATAGTAGAGAGAAAATTCTCTTAAATTGGAACCCCTACAATAGAGAAAGAAAGAGAAAAATATAGGAGGAAGTGAATTCCTAGATTTGATTAAAAGATGACAAGTGTCCCCTTGAAATTCTTTCCCAAGAAGCTGAAAATCCTCTTTCTACCATCTCTCTGTAACTACATATCAAATCCCCATCATTTTTTCTTTCCAAATGAACAAAATATTTTAGATATTTGATAAAAATCATAACTGATTTTGATGCCTAATTTGGAAACAAGGAAAAGGAAAAAATTGGTTAAAATTGAACTCTAGAAGTATGAAAACCCTTATAGAATTCATTTTAGGCATCAATAGACTTCAATGTTTGCTCCCCAACTAATTTTGATGCTCCATGATGAAAACTGCTTCAAAGAGCACAAGGAAACACAAAAAAACAAGGAACTAGACTGCACAAGGATATTTACAAGGATTTACAGAAAAAGCAAAATGACAAGAAACCCTAAAACTACTGTTCATGGAAGAAAATAAGTATTTTTCAAGAAAAATACCTCTTCAAGAACTATCCATGAACTAGCAATTCAAGAATATTGTCAAATATATCTTTGAGTATATAAGAATCTTCTCCCCAAGTATTTTCAATGAGATATGGGCCTAACCAAATAGGATCAAATTTGCCATGTTTTCCTTTATCCTCAATTATGGCATTCCACATCAGGACTAAATCTCCATTTTCAAACTTTCTACTTACAGTTCTTTTATCATAGAGTGTCTTGACTTGCAATTGCAACTTTTGGTTCATTAAAGATGCTTCTCTTCTGGTTTCGGTCAGTCCTACCAATTCATCCACTCTTTCTTGCATTTCATCTGTAATATCTTCATCATATAACTGGATGTAATTGTATAGTCCCATCAAGTTATTTTGAGGCATTCTAGCTTGAATCCCATACACTAAATCAAATGGAGTCACACCAATTGCTTTCTTTATAGTTACTCTGTCAGCCCATATTGCCAACTGTAATTTGGAATCCCATGCCTTTTTATTATCATCCAAGGTTCTTTTAATGACCTTCAACAGGCTCTTATTTGTGGACTCAGCTTGTCCATTCCCTTGTGGATGATATGGAGAAGATGACGACCTTGTCACTCCATATTTATCACAAAACTTGATAAACTCCTCAGATCTGAAGCACATAGCATTATCTGTTACAATTCTCTGTGGACATCCAAATCTAGAAATAATATTATTCAATAGGAAATTATTTACCACTTTACTTGTTGCATTTCTTGTGGGGATAGCCTCTACCCATTTTGTAAAGTAGTCAGTGACAACCATAATCTAAGAATAGCCATTGCTAGACTTGGGGAAAATCTCTCCTATGAAGTCCAGACCCCATTGTTGAAAAGGTGCTTGAATCTCAATTGGCTTCAATGGACTATTTCTTGAGAATTTCAGCTTTCCAGCAAACCTCTGACAAGGATCACATTTCCTAACCATAACTTGAGCATCCTTAAACAGAGAAGGCCACCAGAATCTAGCTCTCATAACCTTATGTGCTGTAGTTTTGGCCATGTAGTGTCCCCCACATACTCCATCATGTGTTTCTTTCAAGACCTCTTTCACCTTTTCTTTATCAACACACTTCAACAGAATTCCTTCAAAATTTCTCCACCATAGGTTATTTTGGACAATTACATACCTGATGGCTTGCAATTTAGTATTCCTTTTTTCATTGTCAGGCAAATGGGGAGGAGCTTCCATATGTTGTAAATAATATATGACATTGGTGTACCAATCACATTGGTCCATGTCACATAAGTCAGTTCTGAGATCATCATTTACCAGATTTATCTTATTTGCCTCTAGATTAGTTTCAGCCATGAGTTTGGCCAAACCTTGACCTCTTACTAATTTTTTTTATTTGTATATCAATGTTAAATTCTTGGATTCTATTGATCCACCTACACCTCCTGCTTGAAACTTCCTGCTGAGAGAATATATCCTTGACTATAGCACTAGGTACGAAAGCGATAATAGTAGCACCTACCAAGTAACTTCTGAAAGCTTTTACAGCCTTTATCAAAGCATATGCTTACTTTTCATTTATCTCATACTTCAATTCAGAAGGCTGTAGTGATTTGATGAAAAAGGCAATCGGTTGTTCATACCCTTCTTGATTCTTCTGCAATAAGACTGCTGCTACAGTATGGAATGATGCAAAAGAGAAAATATGCATGGGCTTTGCATAATATGGGGTCCTCAGTACTAGAGCATTCTTTATTGCAGTTTTTATATCTTGGAATACTTGTGAAGGTTCACCATTCCAGTCTATGACGGCTCCTTTCTTGATCATCTTTGAGATGGGTCTACTGATTTCAGAAAAATTGGTAATAAATCTCCTCAAAAAATTGACCTGGCCAAAAAAGGACTGAATTCCTTTCACATTTTTTGGTTTGGGGACTTTGTCAATAGCTACTACCCTTTCAGGATCTATTTTTACCCCATCCTTAGACACTATGTGTCCTAATAATTTTCCTTCTGTGACCCCGAATGTGCATTTCTTTGGGTTTAAGGATACTCCATATTCCAAGGATTTTATAAATATTTTTTCCAAATGTTTGCAGTGATCTTTAGCCTTATTAGAATATGCTATGAGATCATCCTAATACACAACCATAAATTTGTCAATATACTCATGAAATGCTACATCCATTGCTCTTTGGAAGGTAGCTCCTGCATTAATCAAGCCAAAAGGCATCCTCACATACACATATGTTCCCCAAGGGGTTGTGAAGGCTATCTTGAACTGTTCACTTTCTTTTACTAGAACTTGATTATATCCAAAAAAACCATCCATCATTGACATCAATTCAGAGCCAGTCACTTGTTGTAACATGGCTTCCATATTAGGTAAGCCATAATTGTCTTTCAGAGATGCAATGTTTAAATTCCTAAAATCAACACAAAGCCTAATATCTCCATTCTTCTTCCTAACAGGAACCAGGTTTGAAACCCAGGAGGAATGCCTAATTGGTTCGATTATCCCACCATCTCTCAATTTTGTCAGTTCTTCCTACATTTTTGGGACAAGGGTAGGATTGATTGGTCTCTATTTTTGCCTAAAAGGTCTTACATTTTCCTTCAATGGTATGACATGCTGGAAAAGATCCTCCCTATAAGCCTTAAGGTCATCATATGACCAAGCAAAAACAAGTCTGTATTTTCTAAGTAGGTCAATCAATGTTTTCCTGATTTCAATAGGTAGATGTTGGCCAATATAAACCCTTTTAGGAACTTCATCAGTACCCAAGTTTATTTCTTCTAACTCCTGGGGTTTGGGGTCATTTACTCCAGATTTTACTCTGTCTTTATTATCAAAAATATTTTCCAAGACTACTAGCCCCTTTGGCATCTTATTTGTTTTCAATTGCATTATTTCTTAACCAAAAATGGTTTCCTTCCCATTTATGGTTTCAGTCGGTCCACTACAATCCATCTCCTGACCGTGATACTTGTCTTCATTTAACAAAAAAATTGTAATATCTTTGTCATCTTCAAAAACCTACCAATTTTCAATGTTGTCAGGTATGGAAGGCCTATTTTGCACCTCAATCTGGGAGATTCCTGCAAATGATATTTCTTTTGGCTTGATGGCTACATTTGCCAACAGATCAGCCATCTTATTTTGGATACTATCTCTCCATGAGATCCCAAATGCATCAAAGAGCTCTATCTGATCCCAGACTACATTTCTATATTGTTTCAATCTCCTATTTTTGGATGAGTAGGTTCCTTTGATCTAAGAGATAATTAGTTCAGAATCCCCTATGACACATAATTTCTTAATTTTATGATGTATGGCAACTTTGAGTCCTAGCAGCAATGCTTCATATTCTGCAATATTATTAGTGCAGGCAAACTTTAAGGTGAATGAATACCTAAAAGTGTTATTCTTAGGGGACACAAAGACTACACCTACCCCTGCACCCTCTTTAGAACTAGCCCCATCAAAGAACATTGTCCATAATTTTGGTGAATTCATGCAACATTCAACCTCATTTTCGATGATAGCAGGTAAATTTTCAACTTCCTAAATAATTAATTCAGCCCTGAAAGCATTAATCCCAGTATCTAGGAAACAAGTGGTATCTTTGTCAATTTCTTCACCTAAGATGTGGTTAACCCTTGGTTCCCTATTTACCCTGATAGCTTTGTCCCCTATATGAAAAGTGGCATAAGTAAGATCACATTGTAGGCTTCCCCCCATGGCAGCACTCCATTTTCTAGAGAGTAACATTCCGTAGTGTGGAGGTATATCTACCACAAGGACAGACATGGTTAATTCTACTTTAGGATATGTAGCCAATTTGAATGGTAGGGCATTTATAATACCTATGACTGGGACTTCTCTAGCATCCATCCCTCTGCATCTGCATTGCTTGGCATCTACCTTCAATCCTAAGGCTTCCATTACCTTGAAAGGCATTATAGTGTTGGAAGCTCCTGAGTCTATCATACAATTTTTTAGGGTCTTCCCTTTTATGATTAGACTGAGGAAAAAAGGATCAATATCTTCTATGAATGCCACTAAGGAATCAACTAGAAACATTTGAGGAATCTGGGATATGATACCACTGTCGTCTATTACTAATGGGGTCTGTTGGGGCATAGTTTGGTCAACAATAATATTATTGTTTACTATTCCACCCAACCATGACAAAGCCTTATTCTTATGTTCTTCAATTCTAAAAAGTTTAGACAGGGGCACTTTTACAGTAATTTGAGATAACATGGATATCATATCAACAGGTTCAACCATAGTAGGTTTTACAATAGTACCTAGAGTCGGGGTCTTTTGAGTAGTAGGCACCACATTTTGCTTGACAACATCCAGTTCTGACTTCTTTGGTTGCACAACTGGTTTTTTTGCTTCAGTTATCTGAAATTGAACCTTTTTCTTTGGTTCCCATTTCTTACACTTGTTCTCCTTGATTTTAGGCACATCTACATGGACTTTCTTGTCTTGATCCTTTATCTTATGAGTGATGTCCTTGATGAAGAAACTAGATGGCTTTCCTGCATCATTATTTATTGCTCTATTTCTCAAATTATAATTACTATGGACTTGTGAAATCATTTCGGCAATAATTCTGTCAATTTCCTCCTTGGAGGGCATTCTTATACTTGTGAGACCTACATCAGAAAATGTACTATATACCTTATCTGTATCATACCCTTCATCATCTGAGAGTACTTGCTGATGATGTAGCTGGTAAGCAATTCTTTGGCTAGTAACATCATTTTTAGGCTCTTTTGAATCAGAATCTATCAAATCATCACACATGCTCACCATATTGCAGCTTATATCATCATGGCTTTTCTCTTCAGTTTCTTCTTCAGCTTGCACTCCTTGGGCTTGGGAAAATGACTGAGCAACAACACAATAATCAGCAAAATGAGGTGATTGGCATATAATGCACCATGGTACATCATCATTCATATTTACAATGTTCCTTTGTAGGGGGTCTGGAGTACCCTTATCCTTCACATTTTGGGTCTGGTTGGGAACTGGTTTACCATCTTTCCACTGAGTGGTATAAGCGTAATTCTGCATCCTAAGCTGTCTATTGAAGTTGTTGTTACTCACAAGGGGTCTTTCAACAACATTTGGCTTATTGAAACTAGTGGGATTCATCTTCTTGAGCATTTCTAAAACCTAGCCTATAGTAGGTTCTTCGGGCTTTCTTCCTATAGGAGTTTTGTCACCCTCCCTTTTATTATTGTTTTTACAATTAAAAAGCTTAGGATCATCCCTCCTACCTAGTTTTCCAAATGCCTTTCTATTATTCTCTATATTTACTGCAACTCTATAGGCATCTCTTTAAGTTTTAAGATCTTTATCCCTCAATTGATAAGCCATTTTTCTATCAAAAGCATTGAAATAGGTTGTGAGACAGACGTCTTCATTTAACCTCATGAATTAAAAAATTTTGTACATACCTTTTTGGAATCTCACATTGAAATCAAATGTGGACTCATTTGGATTCTTCTTGATATTGTTGAACTTGTTCAACATGAATCATGCATTGGTATTGTCCCCATACTGCTCTTTAAACAACTTTTCCAGATCACTCCATGAGGTAATACTGTCATCAGGAAACCTCCTGAACCAATCCCTTGCATCCTCTGTTAGTGAATGCACAAACAATTTTATTACCATGTCTTCGTGTTCAAGTTCATAATCATTCAACATGTCAATGAAAATCCTCAAATGCTCTTCACCAGTAACAACATTATTTCCAGAAAACTTAACCACTTTATCCCTTAAATCAAATGATATGGGATGGGGGGCACCAGGAATACTAGCAAATGATATATGTTTATACTTTTCCAGGTATATAGGTTTCTTTTGGAAACCAGGAACATTTGAGGTGCTAGCTATATTAGCTTGACTCAGGGGAGATGCTTGGGACTGTTGTGGTGGGACAAATGGGACTTGGGTGCCAATATTGGAAAATGAGGTAGGAGCAAATTGGGGTACTCCCTAAGTTGAGATTGTGGGACCACTAACTGGTGCAGGATTTGCAGGTGGGATAGACAAATTGGGCCATGAAGCCAATGCAGAATTAAACTTTATGAATTGGATTTTCCTTCTAGTTTCTACAGCTTGAGCTTCATTCTCAACCTTCTCAAGTTATTTTGCAAGATCTTCCCTCTCTTTTCGAGCCTTCTCAAGGTCTAGATCTAACTTCGAAATGGAGGGTTGTATAGATTTTCTTGGTATAGCTTGAGGCTCATTTATTTGGATTCCTATAGCCTTGCCTTTCCCTTTATCTGGAGCTTTTGCAGTGGGCTCTATAGGATCAACTTGAACAGTTTTATAGGCTTGAACTTGAGCAATAACTGGTTCTTGCCTTCGATTTAGGCGTTTCTCCTGTTCTTGCACTTTATCTCTTAGATTATCAACATCTCCAAAAATATCCTTATGGAGAGTTGTGGTATTCTCTTCTAATTTTTTATTTTGGTCTTTCAAAGCAGCCATCCTTCTTAATAGAACATCTCTTTCTATTATGGCATCTAAGGTGGCTTGCTCCTTCTCTTTTTCAAGATGAATGCGTTTAGCTTCTTCCTCAGCAATCCATTTCTTCAAAAATTCTATCTCAGAGTGCACTTCTTTAGGATCTGCAGAGTTGCCTCAGAATCAGCAGGGTCATCTAGATCTATAAGGTTTGGTTCTATGTATGGGGTTACTCTGGGATTAAAAGGATTATCATATGAACTTCTAAATTCTAGCCTATAATTTATATCGGCTACAGGATCTAGTCTTAATGAAGCAATTCCCATAGTAGACACGTCCTTGTCTTGAAAAAATCTCTCATCTGGTAATGGGGTACTGAAAATGCCTCCTAAGAGTCTTGTAGTTTCGGATTCAGAGCTAAGTGAAGAAGACTCTCTTCCTATTACTGGTTGATAACGGGAATTGATGGATGCATTACCTCTGGGTTTCCAAGTGGGATTTGGATCTATCTTTTTCTTATTTTGGTTCTTCCTACAACCTTGGGGTAAATCAGTATACATTGATACATCAGGATTGGCTCTCATGTAAGCTCTTATGTTTTTTCTCTTGTCAGCCATATTCACCTTTTGTTACAATAAGCACTAGCTTCAAAACCTTGACTGAGTCGCCACCCTCTTTCAAAAAAATATATAATGACACTTTTAGCTAATCAAAAGAAAATGATACACAAGTAGGAACAAAAATAAATGGCACAGACAGACCAATCACTGATGTCGTAAGACTGAAACTCTTGCTTGTTAGATAAGACACTTGGATAGGCTGGATACGTCAGTGTGTAGCAATGGTACTTGGGCTCTATCTTCTTTAAATTCTCAAGGTTTGACAGTAAAAGATTTCCCTTATAACCGTGGGCAAGACATAGATCACATGACACACACGTACACAACAGGACCAAAGAAACTGCAGTACTTTTTATAGAGGTGTTGGACAACTCCCTAGCGGAGTCGCCATTTTTTTGGTGTTTTAAATGGTACTAAAACTACTAAGCGACAAAATGCTTAATACCAGAATGACAGTACATACACAATCTAAAGACTAGCCTATTCTTATCAACAATTGCATATGTAAGGTATCTGAACCCAACTTCAACAAAACCACAAATGGTTTTCTACTCTTTTGGCTTTGCACAACCAGGGTGGGTATACCCAGGGATGGTTCAAAATTGAAACAACTGTATGAGGATTATTCTTAGTTTCATTCTGATTCTCATTTCAAGATCCTCAAATATATACATAATTCTTACTAACTTGCTAAACACATCCCATAAACAGATATGGCCAAGAAGTCTTCTATAGATCTGCAAACATTTTCAACAACAATGGCTAACTGAAGCTAAAAAAATTCAATGCAGACAAGTGCTAGACAACTTTGAAGATCTACAGGAAATAAAAGTAAAATTTTGTTTGATGATGCATTTGAAAAACCATTTGTAAGATATTTCTCCTTCAGCTGAAATAACTTGATCAGTGCCTAATCCATTGGGGGTTTAGAGTCTATAGCAAAATCTAAGATCTAATTTGTTTCCTTACAACAAATTTTATCAGCAATTCTTATCAGAATTTATCATTCAAAATCCTTTTCAATAGTTAAGGAATCTTATCACATTCATCAAAGCTTTTATTTAATCCATTGAATTAATAGCAATGATAGATGGATATACAACCTAACTAGATTGCATTCAATTGTATAGGCTTTTACTCATACAACATCAAGGTAGCTAAGTATTGAGAAGGAGACAAAATTCAGAAAGAATTGATATGGGGACAGTTCATAGTTTGTATTCATTTCCTTTGAAAATGGTACATCTTTTACAATAAACTCAGAAAATCCTTCCAAAAGAAACACAATTCATTCTATCTTCATGTATTGATAGAAGAAATACATTACAAACTTGCCTTCAAAATTTGGACCAAAAACTAGACTAAGCACAATACTTAGAAGAAAAAGAATTCAGACCGCTCTTTAGCCTTGGGATCTCACTTAAATAATGTGAGATGCAACAAGCTTAGGGCTAAAGAGAGTGACACGTGTCCCTTAAAAGACACTAACGAATGTCTGTAGTAAAAGGCAAAAAACAAATAATAGAAAAGCTAACACATCAAAACATCCTGGGTGGGTCCCTTTCTGTTATACTTCTCATTTGTTTTAACAAAAATATAGGATCTGATTCTCCAATTATTCTTCATCATCAGAGTAAGTAGCCATGAGGTTTGAAAGTTATGTATTGTCTTCAGTTACCTGTAAATTTACTTCAACTTGGGGATTTTCCATGTCCTTAGTATTAACTTCGGGGGTGACTATTACTTTTTCATTTTCTTCCTCATCATCTTCTGATATTTGTTCTAGAAACTAATTTTTCCATTTATTAAAAGCATCATCATCTGGCCAATCAAAGCTCAGGGCTTCTCTTTGTTTCATTATTAAAGAATTTTCATTTTCTTCTAAAACATCAAATTCTTTCCCCATAGCAGTATAAAATAACTGTACTTTTACTAGTTCCTCATTTTTCTTTCCCTAGAACTAGTGGCTAGTTTCACTCATGGTTTTTATCATTCTTTCATTTAATAATTCATCCATCTCCCTTTTCCACTTTTCTTTTTCTTTTAGCATATCAACAGATTCTAAAGCACAAGGAAATAGTGTGAATTTTTCAGCGATGTATTGCGAAAAGCAGAGTGTTAATCTTCTTTGTAAAGAATCCCTTTCATCATCAAAATTCTCTAGCTTATTTAATAAATCAAAAATCTTCTCAACTTGATGGTAAGGCATTTGGATTGTAGATATACATATGATTATAATATCATTATTTCTCTCCCTCCATTTCTGTGCAAGAGGAGTCAACTTATCCTTATCCCTGTTCAACTCATCCATGAGGGCTGCAATTCTTTCCAACTGATCAAAGAAATTTGACCATTGTATTTTATCCCTCAAATATATTATACCCTGCTTTAACTTTTCTTCATATTGATTTCTCAATTCTATCTGCAACTCATGCAATTTTGTTTTTTTCTTCAAATTCCTCTATAGTATAGAATTGTGTCCTTACAGGGGTGTCAGGTATTTCAATAATAGGGGTTGATCCAAATCCAACCAATGGCTGTGAGGGGTATGTAATTGTAGGTGCACTAGACTCTCCCATTTTTCTCTTCCTCGGTATCCGCTCCATTTGATACATTTTGTTCTCCAATGATTGTATCCGTATACCCCTTTCCTCATATGCCTTCAAAACTTCTTCAAACCTAGCATTGAGTTGGGCAAACTTATCTTCTTCTTGTCCAGATACAACACCACCCAATTTTAGCATTTCTGTAGCCATTCCTATTACTTGTTTGCTACTTACCTCATCAGGCCTGTATACTATCAATGTGCCAATATGTTCTGCAGTGGGAAACTCATGTATCCTGGTATTTTCCCTCTTATTTATGGACCAGAAAACAAGGGCTTGGTGGTCATCACTAAATTTTATCCCTCTATGAGCCTACAAGACCTCTTCAACAGTTGTTAGTTGAACATCCTTCTGCTTCCTTACTGAATCAAAAACAATAGCATTCGCTATATCTCATTCTGGCAGAAGGAGGACTCCTGATTGTCTAACTATTTGCCTTCTAGCTTCAGGAGTGAACTGGGCAAAATCACTCAAGAACTTTGATTTTACCTCTTCCTTGATAACTGGGTCAGATTTATTTGGTTGCTCAGCCTTGATCTTCTCACAGGTTCTCTCAAAATTCTTTATATTTAATCTCCATAAAAACTGAGCAAAAGCCCTAGATCTTACAAAATTTTCATCGTTAATAAGTCTTTCAGAAGCCTGGGCAACAATCGGGTCAATTTCCTTACCTTGGTAATCAGCAATGGTCAGGTCCAAGGAAGGTGTAGGAGGTTCTTGTGGCTCTCCAACATTCATGTCTGTAGAAGTGACAATCATATTCCCATCTCCTCCCATTTGTCTAAGCTATTCCTTTAGAGATTCCTCATCATCTATTTGGAATGGAGACTGGCTTGGGGATTATTGTTCTTTTTGAGAAGAAGAAGACCCCTGCTCCAATTTTTGTCCTTTTGGAGAGCTGGCTACAGATGGACTACTTGACCTTTACTTCGCGTGAGTGGGTACCTGTTGCACACTCTGAACCATGACATAACCTGTCCCTTTCTGCAATGTATATTGGCCAGGAGTTACTATATTTATACTACTCATTCTTCTTTGTATTTCTGATGCCTTGTCTAGTTATGTCTTAATAACTATATCTTTCTTTTCATTCATAGTCTGAATTATTGTAGCAAAATTATTCATTAATGCCTGTATTTTATCTCCCCAGTATTTCTTATCTTTCAATGGGTCATATTGGGAGTCAAAAGCATTAATGAATTCTAGGTTTTTACTGAAAACTGTCCATTTCTCTTTCATTAATTCTTGCTCCTGCAATGTGAAAATATTTCTGATTACATCTTCCGAATAGTAAACCCGATGCACCATATGGGAAGCTCTCACCCTTTCTCTTAACAGGTCATAGAATCCTTCAGGGTCAATGAATCTGGTGTGAGATTATGCCATGTTGTATTTATTCAAAAACAAATTTAAATACTTCCACCCCTTTTTAACAAAAACAAAATCATGCACCATAGTAACTATTGGAAAGAAAGTGCCCTTCTTGACCAATTCCCTCTCATCTATAGTACCTATCTGCCATAAGAGCTTGACTATCCCTATCTTCAGAGGTACATGAAAAGGTAACACATGAGGTTTTCCTAAGAAACCATAAACTCTTATTACTGTTGAAACATTGTAGGGAATTATATTCCCCCAGTTGTGACTGACAAGTAGCCCCTTAGCATGGTCCTTGGGTCTGACCAATTCTAATAATGCTTGTGGGATTTTAGGGCTATCTCCTCTTAAAAGCAGTCTAAGCTTTGATGCAAAATACCTGTCAAATCTTACATAACTAGCATCAGTGGCCTCTGAAGTCATATCCACACTCCATAATTGCACTGGATTCCTTTTTCCATCCTTTGTGGTTTCTAACTCCATACCTTTGGAGAAGAAAGAATATCCTTTGTATAAACATACATGCATCATCAATGAATACCAATAGAATGGTTTGTTTACTTTCCCCTTTTCTATTCCAACCAACCCGTTGTGAATTTCTTTTGCTAGGAAAGTGGCAAATTCCAGAATGGTACTCATTCCAAAGTGAAGGGTTTGAGCAATTATAAGGACCACAAAACCTAGAATTTGATCACCCTCATCTATCCCCAAGATCTTGCAAAGAGAAAAATATAGTGCCTGAGCTCTCAGATTGAAATGTCTTCTTAACAATGGCTCTGGAGTACTAGCTGTGATCACAGGCAAACTTCCAACCCTAGCAGCATGCTCCTGTAGTGGCCCTATTCTCAAGTACACTCATTGTGCATCATATCTAGCTTGCAAATGATCCAGATCAATGATTTCATGCACATCGTGGTTAGGGTTTAGGTTGAAAACCTCATTGAACAATTCAGGGAAAACCCTGAAAAAGGTTGACCCCTAAATGATTTTTTACCCACCTTGTGATAGGGTCATACCTCTTTGCTAGGTCCATCAATAAATCACTATCAAAGAAGACACTGGGGACTACTAATTTTCCAATGTCAAATTCCCATACATTGCTCATAGGAGTGTCAAGTTTTCGCTCTGAAAACCATTTCCTAAACAACTCCAAACCTCCCATGGAAACCTGGGCATCCCTTATCCAATTAGCTTTGTCATAAAATCCTTCTGCCACAACCAATCTAGGGTTTTTTAGAATGAGCTCCCTTCCCTTTGTTATTTCATGTACTAATAAAGGGAATTTTTCAAGAAAATCATCATGTGCTGAACGTTTTAGATAATCTTTTTGTCCAGTAAACTCTTTTCGGGGCAGCATTTTAATTAAAACTTTGGAAAATTCACAACAGCAGATGCTTGAAATTTTACTTAGAAAGTCATGCAACACTTACCCGCAAGAAATCACATTTCAGCGCTATATGATGTCTTCTGCAATTTTATTGGAGTATTAATTGAGAAATTCTGTGCCTTAGCTCTGAAAACTTGAACCCCCTTTTCTTTATGTACTTTGGTGATTTATTAGTGGTGAAATAATGGGCTCTTTTTATGAATTAAAACCACACGCACCAGGTCTGGATCACATTTACTCTTAGTAACCATTGCCTGCAATTTGCACTCAAATTTGAATCCCATCCGTAGATTTTATCAGATTGCACGATCCTGATTTAAAATAACAAGGCTTCATAGTCCTTTCTAAAACATGATACATGCCATCATCACACTTCCCTGCATTACTTAAAAACTTGCATCTTTATTGTGCGGGGAAGCGTCAACCGTCGATCAAGACAAGATCGGCGATTGGAATAATCCATTTCGTATTGACGACCAGCTAGCTATACAGACCAATAGGAAACTTCCATATTAGCTTATACTGACAGATAACACTTCACATTAGCGGATACCATATTATCTTTTGAGAAAGCAAGGGTTTGACATCATCACGGCCATGTGTCACTACTGCGCTTCCCCGCATAACTTAAAAACCTAGTTTGTTTATTATGCAGGGAAGCGTCAACCGTTGATCAGGACATGATTAATGGTGATACCACTTCTTATTCATTTAGCAACCAAAAACCTTTTGTGCATTCCTAGAATTACACATCACCAGTCATTTGCAGTGTAGCATACTCAAATACAAATATCTCACCCCACATTGCCACGCATCACCACTGCGCTTCCCCACACTACTTAAAAACCTGCATCTTTATTATGCGGGGAAGCGTCAACCGTTGATCATGACATGATCAACGGTGATACTGCTTGGTAAGTAATCTCCATAGTTCTGCCAATGAATCCACCAATGATATCGCAGAAAAATAAATCGTGCAAAAGTACTGACAAATCGGACATACAGGAGCTTTTACTGCCTACCGGATCTTATAAAACATCAAGGGCCACATGTCATTACTATGCTTCCCTGCATAACTTAAAAACCTGGTTTGTTTATTATGCAGGGATGTGCTAACCCTTGATTTCTGATAGATCAATGGTGATTTCAAAAAACATTTTAACTTGGCATCCTCTTAGATAGAAAATTGCAATTAAAAGCATACAAAGGGTTTTCAAAAAGGCACTCTGACATAAATAAAAAAATTTAGGATAAAAAAAAAAACCCCGCCAACATATTTGAAGTAAGTACCTTTTTTAAAAAAAAATGAAAATGAGGGCACCATAGAACAAAGACATAGCTGATTTTTCACCCAAATATCAGAAAAAATCCTATACTATGAAAAATCACACCAACATAACCATTTCCCACAAAGAATATGGGACAAAATGTTTAGAAGCGATCCCCTAGCTTTGTACTTCTCATAGAAATATTTAATTGATTCATATTCTTCAAGCTCTAACATTTTAAATGATGGTGAATAGTCCTCACTTGGATTTACCCTAATGGATTTTTCACTCTTGCTATCCCAAGAACTAGAATCAAATAAATCTAATTCACTTTCTTTTGGTATAACCAAGAGATTGGACCACTTTAGTCTCTTGATTTCTAACTTCAATTTCTCTATGAAGAAATCATGATCTTCATCATTGTAGTCATCGTATTCATAAAAAGATGATGATGTATTCCCCTCTTTTATAGCCTCATACTTTTCCTCCTAGAAATCTTTATGCAGTTGTACATCTACATGCTTAAATTCATGTAGTTCACCATTTTGAGATGTTTCAAAGCTAGTTCTCTTAGGTAAATGCTTGCAGCCATCTAGTTCTAATACGATGTCCCTACTAGTCTATAAACCTTTACCTTGAACTAATGCATCACCATATCCTGTACTAGTTGTGGTTTCTTCATCAAAGAACTTTATTTGATGTTCTTCCTCATTTGAAACCATCCACATTTTTTCTTCTCAACCATGTGAATTCAGTTCAATCTGAAGTGCATCCCCATTTGTCTCACGATGTACGTCTTGGATTGATACATCTCCACTTTATCTTGAAATGATGTAGCTCCATCCCTACCTTCAATAGAATCCTATATATGGCTCTAAATACTTCCCCCTTTTTCTTCTATAAGTGAAATGCTTGAAAAAAATTTAGGGCATGGATCCTTAGAAACATCATTGTAAATAAAAGATTCAAGTTAAGACCTAATTTCATTTGAACCCAACATATCCCCATTTACCAACATGCTTTTCTCTTCATCATTTGAACCTAATAAAATCCTATATCCTACAATACTTGTATCTTTATGATTTGATCCCAATACTCATGAAATGCTTGCATCTTTGTGAGCTATGCCCAATACATCCAACATTTCACTTTTCATCAATTTTCAAAAAAAAAAACCACAATATGAATAGGAAAAAAGCCACACCCCCATTCATAAACAACAATCACCTATAATTAACCCACCTAGACTTTAGACTAACCTTTATATGAAGATTCATAATGGTTGTCTATCCATCAACCTTATTCATCCTTCAAAAAATCTGGTTTGAACATATTTTCCTCAATCTGATGGAATCAGTCGAGTCCCAAAGTGGGTCCAACTAAAAATAATTTTGTTTTCAAAAAAATGATTCTATAAACTAATCCTCAACCTTCTTGAACTAAATTAAAACAAATTTGACCTCTAAAAATAAATTTGAAGCTCATTTTACATCTTTTTTCAAATTATCAACTTTGTGCTAGGAGGTCCATTGACTGGCTTTAAAAACTGATCTAAACCTTTGACTGGGCTCTGAAATCAAACATATCAATTCTTTGTTCCACATACTTGTACCTTGTCAAATCTTGTCTCATGAAGAACTCTCAATCAGAAGATATCAACCTTCAAAGTTGCTTATTTAAAATCACTTGCAAGAAAACAAGTTAGAAAACCATAAAATCCTTTTAAATTCGGCTTCAAAAATTAGGTAAACTGACACTTGGGGACATGAAAACTAGGGTGTTGGTTCAATGTCACAAGGAGATTATGAATCTATGATTTGGGCTCATGAAAAATAATGAGATGCATTTGGTGAGCGGTCAAAGTACGTTACTCAAGATTTGCTGACTAGAAATAATGTCAGAAAAGCAATTTTTGCAAATGGAATAGACTTGGGAAAGTGTGCAAATGGATTCATAAAAACTTGTAAACTACCACACTTGAAGTATTTTTAGAGAAGCACATAGTGGTACAATCCATTTGATCTCACCTATCACAGATTTTGAGATAACATCACAAATAGGCATTTTGACAAATCTGCACTTCTTGACACTAGTATAAGGTTAGAAATTGCATTTAGAATTATGTTTGAAAACTAATCAAATGGATTCATCACAAGCTCACACTTGAAACATAGAAAGTTTCTAACCCTTATAATATGATTCAAAAAAAAATTTCTTATTCGGGTCAACTAGTCAAAAGTTATGATAGGTCAATCAGGGCCTTCTAGAATTTTGCACAATTTGCATATGCATGAAAATAGTAAACTACCAACTTTGAGGGGTTCGAAACCTAATGAAATGGATTCAAAATGACTCAAAATATAAAAAAAAGGCTCTCTAATATGAAAACTAAACACTCCCAAAGTGGTGAGTCATGAAACAAAAATGGGTACGAAATATTCAGTTGCCAAAAAAGCCTCTTGTCATTATTTGACACAAGCAAAAATGCAAATTTGGAAACTGCTCAAAACAAAACTTCGCGAAATGGCTCAAAATGGAAATCTATCATCATAAGACAAGTGGGAATACTAAATGGAAGGTGTTAGAAACATTAAAATCCTCTTAGGCTTCAAATGGATAGTTGAATATGTGAGGCCTCACCCCGACCCATCATAACATGGATATTTTATTTACATTTTGGATATTCAGGGTCTAGATATTTTGATAGTTATCTAAGACTTGATGGATTATGGATTATTTATTTATGCACCTTGATACTATTATATTTTGATGCGATGCAAAACATTAATTATATTATGATGATTTATGATTTTTAGTTAAACGTTAATTCAATTATGATGCTTTATAAGATGAAGGATTGTGATATGTAGATAAATGTAATTTGATAATGAGGACAACAAGACATATGGTTACATTTTAAAATTGGTTTTATATTTTGATGACATAATTATGGAAACATTCTAACAGACTAAGGAATTAACCTTAGAAACTCACACACAAACCCCTCATTATGTGATGAAGGGATATTGCTAGGAATGTCATCATCCTTAACCTGATTGAAAAGATACTAGTTAAAAAGTCCACATATTAGTGATTTCCATTTAAATAGATATACTAGGATCCATTTATTTGCTTAAATAATTTAATAGATATGACCTTAGTGTTCATGGTTATGATAGATAAGTATTGTGATAGTGTATAGAATGGTAATTTCATTATGATAAGAAAGATAAATGTTGATACACATATTTTGATATTGAAATGTTTTGAATAGTTTATGGAAATAATTAGATGGAAGTTAACTGAATAAGTTAGTGTGGATTAAGTAATATTGGATTATTCTGCACTTATCTACATGTATTTTTATATTATTTCATTGGACTACTGACATTGAGCTAAGTGTGTAGGAAAGTGGAACCATGGAAATTCTTGGGGAAACAAGTTCCAAACCTTGTGAACACAGTTTAACCAAGGCGAACCTTTGGAAGATTCAAAAGCCTCGTTGTGAAAGTATTTATTTATTTATTTTATTTTCTTCATAATTGTAAGGTTGCTTTCTTGTGGATATGTTTAATCATATATTAGATGCATTAAAGGCATGCCAAGGAAAAATGTAATGTATTTTTATGTCTGTCACTTGACACTTGTATAGTCTATGTATCACCTATAGTGTTGGTCTCAAGGTTACTCAATCTTGGTCCTCTTCCTTCTTTTCTAATTAATTCTTGAGTAGACCCATTTGGGAGAGAGTGTTGGATAGGTCACATCATGTTGCAATTCGAATTCAAACTTGATAGGGAGTTTAGGGGGTCTAAATGGGATCCTAATGTGTTATTTTATTGCTAAAAAGCTACCCTAATGGTAGTATAGTAGGTTAGGGGCCTAAATTTAAGTATTTTAATATTTTCCTAGCTTTGGGAACCCCTTAAACAAAGCCAACTTGAACCAATTCGAAATTTGAGTTTTTCTATGATAAAACCCTCTCAACCCCACTTGGTCAACCTTCTAATTTTGGAGGAGCAACAATGTAAGATAGGGAGGCTTGATGTTTCTTACTAAAAAAAGGGTTAGTGGAGAGTCTTTTAAGGGGGGGAGTGACAAGTTAGTGGGTTGTTCACCCACTCTCTAATTTTAGAGACAGCTAAGTTTTGGAGGGAGATTAAGGGGGCTCTACTACAACTATCCTTACCCTAGCTTGGACCAAGGTTGGTGGCTCAAACATATTCTTTTATTCTTTTCTTTAGTATGGATAAGAAAATTTGCAAGTGTGAAAAGTTATCAATGGAGTATGTCATTGTGTTGGGAAGAAGTGAATGTGTTTTGTGCTTTCAGAGATCCTTTCTTGGTTTTGTTTTGTTTTTCTCCTTTTTGTTTTGTTGTTGTTTCTTGTTTGAATGTGAGTTTTGATTGTGAATTAAGGGTGTGAAGGCTTCACTCGCCCTTGGGAGGGCAGAGAAGCCTTGGGTGAAGGGCACAAGTTGGGCTGGACATTGCAGGAGAGAAAAGAAATCTTTTTCTTTTACCTCATGATGAGGTTTGTTATTATCATGGAGCACGGGCTCCATCATGGCCATGAATCTTGTTGTTTGGGAGGAATAAGGAGGTTTGGTGGATGAGGAGAAGATGGTTGTTTTGAAGGCCTTGAGAGGCAATGCAGTGGCAATATGTTGTTATGTTTTGGTGGCCTTGAGAGGCAAAATGAATTGGCAATATGATATATATATTGTTAGAATTTCTCCTCCTTTAAGAGCCCACCTTCACCCAACGTTTTATGATTCTAATGGAGAATCATTGTGCTAGCCATGGGAGGGTGTTGATTGTATTTTGTGTTGTGTTTCATGCAAAGTTTGGTGAAGTATGTGTGTAACCTGTTTGGTTCTTATTTCCCCTACTCAGTGGGTGGCTTCATAGAAGCCTAGGATGGGAGGTGAGCCTCCATGGTTCCTATTTGTGTGTGTTATGTGCAGGTTTCGTGAAGATGTATGTTATGAAGTGATGGGCTTTCACCCTTGTCAAAAAGGAGAAGACCCACAGAAGTGAAATAGGCTGATTGTTCATGTTCTCAATGCTTATGATTTTGAAGGACTTTTGTGTTGTCTCACTATGATGTAGAGTGAATGTACCTTTGCTACCATGGAAACTATGTAAGGGAGAAAGATTTGGGAGTGTTGTACATGTATGTATGTATCCTTGTTAAGAAGTGATCATTTGAATTTTTATGAGTTATGGAAGAGTTAGTTCATGATGTACAAGATATTTGTATCAGAGTTTATCATTGTAAGTTGTAGAAGGAAGGTTGAAAGAAAATAAAATTGTATGCTCATACCTTTATTGTAATGAAGTTCTCTATGTTAAATTTCATATGTTATGAAGAAAGATTGCATTTAATTCTTCTCTTTGATGTATTATAGATGTGTATTTTTTTTAAGTGACATGTAGATTTATGATTAGGAATATAGTTGTTAAGTATAAAAAAAAAATGTATAGAAACATGAAAAAAGTTGTAGGTTGTGCACACTATAACTTAGGAATCATTTAGCTTGATAGTTCATTATATATGTTTAATCTTCATTCATGTTGAATTTTCTTCTTGAAGATCAAATAAATCTACTAGTAGACAATACTATTCTACTATACATATATCCACTTAGAACTTTATATAATACAACATTCATACTCAAAATAAGGAGGTTGGTTGAAAGAAGTAGCATTTAATCAATTCAAATTAGCTTGCTGTAGACCCACATTTTCCTCTCTGGAAAATGTATGGAGGAAGGAAAAATAATGCCCCTATAATATAGACTAATATAATAATATGGACATGTACTTAAACTCCTAGCTAAACTTACAAATTGTTAAAAAGTGACTTAAGCCTAGTATTGCTAATACTAGTTGAACACTCAAATTCTTGACAAGTTCCTCTCATTGACAGTGACCAGTGACCAATATCCAAGATAGTCTAGGAAACATGATAATAATATTGATGGAAAATCAAATAAATAAACTAAATAAACTATCCTATTGTTCCCACCTATTTTTATACTCCTATGTTAACCCAATTTAAAATTTGAGCCCCATGTATTGGGCGCTCAAACTCACCAAAGCCTAGGAAAGATTTCTGAGGGGGTGGGCCTACTTTATGGAGGTGACATGAGGGCCCACTAAAACTACCGCCCATGTCTACTTCCCATAAAAAAAAAGCACTTGGGAGGCATGTTGCTAGGTAGCCCATGTAAAAAAATATTGTTATAAAAAGAGCAACCTGCACCTAGCACTAAGATAAGACACATCGATGTCTTTGGATGTGATGGGGGGGGTACCTCTGACTTCATGTCAGATTTCCCATTTCTTGAGCGCCTCACCATAGTAGGTTGGAAGGGAATGCATAGAGTTTTGGGGACATGTTTCCAAGAGCCTAGGTTGGTAGTATTAACCTTTTTGTTATTAATTTCCTGTTTAGTACTTAACATCATTATTATAAATTATCTTGTAAAAAACTTAGTGTTATTATATTTGCAAATAGATCTTTTGGGTTTTCAAGAAAATAATAACTTAGTAGTGTTTAAATTATTGATTATTAAGTCATGTTGTTAGGGAATATAAGTGTTAGATTTTATGTGGTAATAATTATTGTTCTTATGGAGATAATATAAGATTTGAAATTTACATTATCATTAAAGAAAATATATTAAAATATATAATGAATGTAAGCTGTTGTTATTATTTTTAATAACAATATTCTAATAAATCAAAACACTAAACCAATTGTCAATAATGAAGCTTTAGTAAACCCGATTAAAAGAATACCTTGTCAAGTAAGTTGAACACTAGCTTTCGATGATGTTAAGACGTATTTAAATTATCATTGGTAAGTTCTACATCACAAGGAAACATGTATAAAACAATAGCAATAAAGTAACAAGTAAATAATAGCGAATTTAATAATTACATATATATATATATATATATATATATATATATATATATATATATATATATATATATATATATATATATATATATATATATAACTAAATCGTGAGATAACCTAGTCTTGCACTATAGAGATAAAATTGAATGCAATAGATGTAACACTAATAGAAGAAGCCAACTCAATAGAGATATAATAATAATAATAATATTTACAATAAATAGAAAATAAATAAATAAATAAACAAAAATAAAATTTGTTGTAATTTTTCTTAGCAATTTTATTTTTATTTTTGTGGGCATGACAGAATACATATGCATCAAAAAGTGTTTATAGGGCTTAATTTCTTAATGGTACTCAAAATTAGGGCTATAATTTTGTGTACCAACAAGGTAGATGAGACTCCCAACCAACTATTTGTACAATGTATCATCAAAAAGTGGAGCGAAACACTTGGCCTCTAACTAAACACCTGAAAGAAAGGGAGTAGGAGCATGCTTACAATTACTCATGTGAAATCGAGTAAGTAAATCAAGAGCATACTTGGGTTGAGAAAGTGTGATCCTAGTTGAAGACTATGTGATCTTAATACCAAGGAAATAATAAAGTAAACCCAATTCTATCATAGCAAATCTTTCTTGCAAAGAAGTCTTGACACTAGCAATGATGGAGGAAGTACTTCCTGTAATGATCAAGTCATCTACACAAAGGAAGAGTATCAAGTGTGATTCATCCCTTTGAAGAATGTAGACATTCAAATATGAATGACACCTAGTGAATCTTGCTGAGAGTAAGAAGGAATCCATCTTGGCATACCAAGCTTGAGGAGCTTGCCTAAGACCATAGATAGACTTTTTCAACCTACAAACGAAATTAGTATCCTGAATGAAACCCTATAGCTACTCCATATAAATCTCCTCAAGAAGATCACCATTCAAGAATGCATGCTTCACATCCATCTGATGTACAACCCATCCATGAGTTGTAGTAATAGCTATTGTCAAATGAATGGAGTTAATCTTAGCTATCGATACAAAGGTCTCACTATAGTCAATACCAGGAACCTATGAGAAACCTTTGTCAAAGTCTAGACTTAAAGATTTGCATTATTCCTCCATGGAATTTTCCCATTTAGGAACCCTTGATGCTTCTCTAAATGACTATGGATTAGAAGAAATGGAAATATAAGCATGTGGAAATGATTTGTGTTGTAACCTTGTCCACCTAGTATCTAAAGGATTCCCCACCAATAAACTTGATAAATAAAGTATTTGTACTTCCCAATGAGGTCTAGTGGAAGAAGAAGAAGGAATATTCTCAATTTTTTTTGGACCTTGCGAAGGTGGTGTCCTGCAAGTCAAAAATGAAGGAATATCATCTTCCAAGTCACTATGATCACTATCATCACTTTCCATGAAATAGGAAGAATTTGAAGGAGCCAAACTTAAAAAGTTTCTTTAAAGTGAATCCACCTCTCAAAGAAGATTTCATGTGTCTATGAATCCATCATTTTGTATGCCTTAATGTGGTTAGGATACCCAAAAAATATACAAGGTTAGGTTCGAATGCCTTCCATTTTTGTGGAGGTATCCTTGCCCATGCTAGACAACCAAAAACATTAAAGTGTTTTACACTTGGTTTTGTTCCACACCAAGCATCAAAAGGTGTAATTCTATCTAAGATCATATGGGGACTTCTATTTTGAATGTAATTAGCACAACACATGGCTTCTACCCAAAAAATATGATCTAGAGGCTTATGCTATAGCATGCAAGTGGTCATCTCCTTAAGGGTTCTATCCTTCCTTTCAGTAACATCATTTTGTTGTGGCGTACATGCAACTAAATGTTGAAGATCAATGCCCTCATGAGTACAAAGGTCTATAAGCCTTGAGTTCACATATTCCCTTCCATAATCTATTCGAAGAATCTTGATGGATTTCCTTGATTGCTTCTCAACTTGAGCTTTGAGGGTGATAAACTTATCAAACACTTCATTCTTATGAGCTAGAAAGAAGACCCAAGTGTAGTGTGAAAAGTCATCAATGAAGGTGAGAACATAGTGAGCCTTTCCAAATGATGGTACTAGAAATGGGCTAGGTACATCACTATGAACCAATTCAAGAACAATAGTAGTTGTCCAAGACTTCCCCTTGTAAAACCTCTCTTTGGGATGCTTGTCTACTTCAAAACCTATACATACACCCTTTGAATACTTGACTTGAGGTAGACCTATGACTATATCCTTGTTGCTAAGTTGTTAAAGGTAGTGGTAGTTGAGATGGCCAAACCTCTCATGCAATAGTTTACTTTGTGAATTTGAGTGGGTCAACCAAGCAAGAGAAGTGGACTTAGGCACAAAATGAGAAAAAGAATAAAGTCTTGTCTCATGATTAGCCTTTCCAATTGCCACCATAAAATCATCTTGTAGATTTTTCATCACAACTAAATTAGGAAGGAACTCCACTTTGTTGCCACATCCATAGTGAGTTATTTGGTAGATTAAAAGAAGGTTGGTGCTAAGGTTGGGAACATGAAGAACATCCTTGAAGACTCCATTTTCCAACTCAACATTTCCTTTTCCTTCAACTTCCACTTGAGTGTCATTTCCCACATAGATGTAACATACATGTGATGGTTTCAAAGAGGAAAAATACTCCCTTGAAGCATCCTTATGATGTGTAGCTCCTAAATCAAGAACACATTCCTCATAATTGTTTATACTTGCTACCAAAGCTTGTCCCTTACCTTTTAAAGTGGTTGAAGATCTCTTATCCTTATAGGCATTTGGTACATCAATTTTATGTTTCCTCATTAAGTTTAGAAACTCATCAATTTTCTTATGCTTACACTCATGTTCATCATGACCTTTCTTCTTACAATAGACACAAGTTTTCTTCTCCCTTTTGTTGAAGTTGTTCCCCTTATTGCTTTTGGAAAAGGACTTTCCTTGTTGTGTAAAAGATTTTTGTGTAGAGGAAGATTGTTGTGTATCATCTTGTGGCTTAGCCTTCCACTACTTTTTCTTTTTGTTGGAATTTTTACCACCTTGATTCTCTTGATTAGCTACCAAGGATTTGGTCTTGGAAGACTAGAGAATTCCAAGACTCATTAAATTTTCATGTTCTAAGACCACCATTCTTTAAAATGACTTGAATGAAGGCTTAGTGAAGGAACTACCCATTGCTAACTTATGAGTATTATAACTGGAAATAAAAGGTGCATATTCAGGAGGAAGATGAGTCATCACATGTTTGATAAAATTTCCATCCTTGACAGGTTCACCACAATCCTTAAGTTGTGCCCTATACATGTCTACTTGGGTAAGGTAGTCTTTGATGGTGTCAAAACTCCTAGGATCCAATTTGAGAAGATTGTCCTCAATGGTGTAGGCCATATCTTCATCTACTACCTCATACAATGCTTCAAGTTTATTCCAAACTTCTATTGGATTTTTAAGGTTCCTAATGTGATATTTGACAGGTTCTAAGATATTCTTTAACAAGGATGCTAGGGCTATTTCTTGTTTTTATGCCTAGTCTTCTTTATGAGACTCATCAACATCATCATTAGGTTTCTTTATTGCACCAGTTACATAACATAACAAACCTTTTTCAACCAATGGTTCCTTTATCTTTTCTTTCCAAGTAGCATAATGATGTGGTGTTAACTTAGAGAAAGAACCCACAATGCAAAAGAAAGAGCACAATATCAAGGAGACAGAAGAACACAAGACACACACCCCTTTTCACTCAAACAAAGAAACCCCCCAAATGAATGCTTTAGGTAATTTATATGTAGTGTGTTTACAATAGACCACTTGTCAAAATGGACAAAAGTGGGGTTCTAATTTTTTTATTTACAACCTCCTCTTGTAGTTCAAATTTGGTACTTAGCAATGTAGCCCAGATATACAAAAAAATTGAAGTTTAATCAAAGCAATATAACGCAAAAAGGGACCTATTTCTAAAAGTGGTATTTTTGTCCACACAATCCTATAATTTCAGTGCAAATTTAGAAAGTAGACAAAAAATTATGCACTTTAAAAAAAATGGAACCTAAATATGTGTCTAGATGAGCCTGAACTAAGCCCTTGAAGTTGCATTTGTGATTTGTAGAAAAATTTAGGAATAGACAACTCAAAAATCCTACACCAATGTGTAGATAACAAAATTCTAACCCAAACCAAAAATAAATTCTTAGAAAAAGGAGTTCGTATGAGGAAGATGTCACTATTTGAAAATCACTCTGCCATTATGTTTCTTGAATCGCCATCGTTGCATGTCAAAAAATCAATTAATTGTAGATTTCAACTCAGATGTCTAATTTTGATGAAACAAAAGTCAATTTGGGGGTTTTTTGACCTTCTAAATATGATGACAATATCTAAGTTGCACCAGTAAGCTACAATATTGTCTTGCAAAAAAAATACATCTTGACAGGCCTAATAGGCCAAATTTTTTTTTAAAAAATATAGCAAATCTAGAAAAAAATTGTAGAGATGTGAATATAAAGAATATAGATCTGAAACTTAATTAAACAGACCTAAATGATTATACCAATTTCAGAAATTGGGCCTTTGGTTTTTGGTTTGCAAAAAATTAATGCCTCAATTTTGACTATGTCCTATGGTAGGCAAATTTATTGTCAAAATTCATTGATTTGATGCTCCAAATGCAATGGTGAGGTTTTCTTTGGCTCTAGACACCCCCAATAGCTCATGATACTCCAAATTTGAATCAAGGTCCTCTAAGAGGTGAAGCAAAAATGGTCTCCAATGGCTATGTGAAGAGAATCTCCCTTAGCTCTGACACTATGTAAGAATTTGATATAGCCCTAATACCATGTAATAATTTTCCTTAGGAAAAAATAACACTAGGTTCAAGAAGCTCAAACATGAGCACAATATGGACCAATAATGGATGAAAAGAATACCAATAATGAAAATTTCATATACATTTACATAAACACTAGAAATTCTTGTATATAAAGGCATCTAGAATGACTAGGAGTTAGCAAACTGATAAGCCTCACAACTAAGCACATGTCCACCAAGAGTGGATTATTCTCCATTGACTGTAGAAGTTAGTGTGATGATGAAAGGATAAGCTTACATGGGTGTATCACATAAAGAGATGTTGTAGACACCATGTGCTCAATTAGAGTTTGAATGACTATGTTGTCTACATCACAACTCAGATGATTAAGCAAACTCCTACATTGTCCACAAGACAACTCATCTAACTATGCATACTTCTAGATGTCTATATGATAAATAATAAAATAATACATTTAACCTAAGTAAACTTAAGTAAAGTGTAATAACAATTAATTATTTACACTAACACTTTTTAAAGATGCACAATTATTTGTTAGAAAATGTGATGCATGTCAAAGGTTTGTAGGTAAACTAAAGTTTTATGGAGATACCCCTCTAAAGAAAGTCAAAATTTAAGCACCTTTTTAGCAATGGGGTAGGGACTTTATAGGTGAGATCTCCTCCAAGTCAACTACTGGTTACTCCTTGATCCTGGTAGGTACAAATTATTTTACAAGGTGGGTGAAAGTCATTCCTATAAGACATGCTACCATCAAAGTAGTAAATAATTTTCTTTTGGATAACATTATAACAAGGTTTAGATTCCCTCAAAGGATTGTGACTAATAATGCAATGTGCTTTAGATTAGAAGAATTTATGAAATTCTATGAAAAATATGGCATAACTAGATCAACATCCTCACCTTATCATCCACAAGGAAATGGACAAGCTAAATCTACCAATAAGAGCTTGTTAAAAGTCATAAAAATGACTTTAGATGAGAACAAAAAGGCAAGGGATTCCATGTTACAACTGGTAATTTGGGCTGATAAGGTAATAATGAAGAAAGCAATAGGTGTTGAACCTTTTGACCTTGTATATGCAATCCAAGCTAGAATGTCTCAAAAAAAAATAATAGTCTTGTATATGCAATCCAAGCTAGAATGTGTCAAAAAAAATTAATAGTCCTATAAAATTACATTCATATGTATAATGAAGATTCCATTAATGATATGCAAGAAAGAATGGATGAGTTGGTAGGACTAACAAAGACTAGGAAAGAACCCTATACCAAGAATGCGAAGTTAGAGTTGCATCTTAAATTGCTCTATGCCAAACAGATAGTTGTTCAAAAGTTTGGACTTGATAGCCCTCATTTTCATTGTACTAGAATTTTGATCCTCATTGTTAAAATGATATGAAGTTGTGTGCATTTTTAGGGTTTTGTGTCCCATGTATTTCAAATTTTTAAAAGGAATCCTAGAAATTTTCATTCTACCCTACTTTAAAATAGTGAAAATCATGCCCTAGGGTTCTATTTGGGTAATTTAATGTTGCATTCTTATTATGCCATTAAATTTTAATCAAAACCAAAAAAAAAATTCCTTTATTCAAAGTTTTTAGGTGGGAGTTTTTATATCTTTCAAATCGTAGAGCTTGATCTTATGATTCTGGATTGCAAATCTAATCACATGCCTATTTTTTCCTACTCTTGATGTTATGATTCAAAGTTTAGTGAAGGATAGTAGAGTGATTTTTTAGGTTCCCCGATGTTAAGATATGCTATGGTCATAGTATCATAAGGTTTCTAATGGAAGTTTTGACTTATGATTTGTGATGTTATAATAGACAGGAAGTTGGGGTATCATAAAAATAAAATGGAGGAATTACGACTATGTGATAAGTGGCTTATTGTAAGATTGTAAAGAAACAAATGAAAAAGCAAGCTAGTAGTTCAAGTCCAAATGTGATCAAAGTTCTATCCTAACTGGTTAGATAATGCAAAGTATACAAGGTGGGTGTCACATCAAGCTAGTGGGACTGAAAATGTTTATATATATATCTACAATTTGATACATTCAATTATACAATCTTATGATAATCAATATCCAATAAGATCTTAAGAGTACCAAAAGGATGTTACAATGCTATGATAGGAAATTCATTAGGAAATCATAGATGTAAAAACTGAACCTAACAATGTTACAATAAAGGGAAGTAATGGTCTCTCATATCATCATAGGGGTAAAGAAGATGATTGTTGAAGCCATGAATTAGTCAATTGAGCTCGATTGTAGGATTGTAAGCTAAAAAAGGATGAGATGAAATATTATGCTTGGTAGCATAAAATACCTATTAAGAAATCATAAATAACTTAATGGAAAGATATGATGCCATGGTAGCAAGTATTTAGTGATATTATAGAGACTTTTTCTAAGCCTTGTGATAGTGTGATAAGGGTTTTTGACTTCTAGAGATCACAAGATCAAAGGGCATTTGTTCCCCACCTGAGATATTAAGAGGGTTTTGACTTGGAAGTCAATTTTAGGATCATTAGCCCTAAGTTGACATTATGTTTTCCAATTTTTGATTTGGGAATGACAAAGGTTTTCTCACCAATGAGATTTAAGAAATAAATAGAAAGTGCAACATTGTATAATAATGATGGCATTCCCCTAAGGTGACATAATAAGATAATTTTATGGATCAATCATGTTGAGAATCAATGCAAAAAATGAACATTTATAATATAAATTGAACTATGAAGATATCCTATCAATCAGTTATAGTTTACCATTTACAAAGAAAGAGATTTTGAGCAATTGTAGAGTTTTTAGTACATACAAACAATTATTTTCAGTGCTTGAGAGTTAAGTTCATAAAGTGTTTTCTAGCTAGTTCAAAATGTTTGATAAGGATGTTGAAGAGATTTAGGTAGAGGACATGGAAATTGCAGAAACATCTACTTCCAAGGGAGGAAAAACAAGACAAAAGAAACCAAACTGGTTTGTTAAAGAATGGTTAAAATTATTCCCAGAAACCTCAATTGAAAATGTAGTAGATGATCATTCTTTTGTTGACCTTTAAGCATTGTTTAGTGATACTACATGTTCTAGGGTCATGGTTTTTGAGCTCTTTAGTTATTTTTACCATAACAGAGAGAAAAAGATCACTGTTTACAACCCTTGGAAGAAGAACTTGGAAAATTTGATATTTCCAAAGGTTTTCATTGATGTGGATTTGGTGAAATCCCTAATAAAGTCATACAATCTAGCTACCAAATCATTTCACAGAAAGGACATAACTATTATTTATAGTCTAGACCATGCCTCATTCATTGAAGCATTTGGATTTTATGGTGCTATGAGTGAGGCAGTAGATTAGGAGGATCTATAAAGGAAAATTGATAGAAACACCAAGGCATACACAAGAAGATCAATGCTACAACATATCCCCATGGACCTAAAGAGTGTAAGTGATAACCCTAAAAAGGTAGAAAATAATAATGCCTTTGGATAAATTCAAGAATTATTTTGTGAAAATAGTGTATGGTGTCCACAAGGAGGTTGTCAAAGATGGATCAAACATTTTGTATCGAGCTGAATTTATTATTGCCAGAGATGTACAAGACTCCTACCATGGTGGAGAATATGATTATGTTAAGTTCATTCTAGCAAAGATGAAGGAGAATTTTAAGCTAGCCTAGAGTGAAGATATAAAGAATTTTTGTTTCCTTCATTACTCATTGTTGATGTATCTAATCCTATACAAGAATGTGTGATATTTTAGTTCAAATTTCATTGATCATACATCTAATGCTAATAGAGCGGTATGGGAGACTTCTTATCACTATTCTGATTCGGTCTCATTTTTCAATAATTTTAGTACTGTTATAATGAAAATTCCATATCTAGGTTACTTTAGGGCACTTGATATCCTAAAGAGTATTTTGAGACTAGAATTTCTCCCTAAAGGTAAGAGATTAGATCATAATTGGGGGGATATTTCCTTATTTCCAACCTTTTTCCTAATGAGAGTATATGGTTGTCCCCAAGCACCCCACATATTTCCAAAATTTATTCCTCCTAGATTGGGTATTATTGAATTCATGTGGCAACTAATTATGATAAACAAAAAGTACTTAGGGCCCAAGGTGCATAGGGGCACTTTTTTTGTAGATATTTTAAGGTGGGAGAATTTTCAATTGGAAAAGAATCCCTAGAACATATTCATTTTTTCCTGCACCATTAAAATTTGTAAACAACACCATATAGAATCTGTGACCTTGATAACTAGTTGAGGACTACCATCAAACAAATTAGGAATTATGTGTTGCCAAGTACAAAGGAGTTACCCCATGAGGATGTTATTCCTAATATTTTTGTAGAGGGGAAGGTAGTAAATAAATTGGAAAATTTTTATGATGTTCTGAGGGTAAAAAGGAGTTGAATAGAATGGAACCTAGTTTTAAGGGCTTTTATATGGATATCCCCTATCCTCATAGGATTAGGAAGATGGTCATTGACCATAATGAAATCATGACCCAAATGCCAGAGGGACCCATGGGAGAAGAGGAGATGTTGTGTTCTAATAGCCCTAAGCTTGATGTGTTTCTAAAAATAGAGGAAAATAAGATTGCTAAGGCATCATGGATCACAAAAGGGAACATGAGGCAAAAGGTTGTCCATGTCCCTACATAAGTAAAACAAAGAATGATAAAAATTCTACCTAGTAATAATTGGTACTTTTTTGACCTAAGGTGAAGTTATATAAAAGAAATGGTCAAGGCAACTGAGAGCACACTCACAGATTTAGAACTAATAGTAACAAGGTTAGATGATAAGATAATCCAACCCAACAATTTATGAAAGATGATGATTTCATTAAATAAGATAACCTCAAAAGGTTTCTATATAAAATAAAACATAGTGATATGGTATTGAAGATGAAACCAAGAGAGTTAGATGAGCAAAAACTAGAAGTAGTTGAGAAGCTATAGACCTATGATCCTAAGAGTGAGGTCATGACTCTAGAAGAGGCAAGGGACCTTGTGAAAAGAAGTGGAGTGATGCTAGTACCCAATTGAGATTTGGAGCAAAAATTTATGCTTGATCAGATAAGGAGACAAGAAAATGACATCTCATATGAGGCATATGGTGCTAATGGATTACAAAGAGGAATAAGGTTTTGTATTGACATCAAGTCTCTAGTAGTTTGGATAATGGCTCCTGCATTAAATAAGCCTAAATTGATGGATGTGTAGAGTACAAAATAGGGAAATATGGTTGTGTTGACTTTACAGGGCACATCAAGCATAGAAATCTTAAAGGGCACTAAACATTTTTCTTTCATAAATAAGGCCAATTTAGAAGAGATGGAGACCAAGCTTTCCAAGTCTATAAATTATTACACTGATGTGAGGAAGCTCTATGAGGATGAGTTTAGGAAAATCCATTTATAGAAAAAGAAAGTTGTAGAGCTTGAGGATAAGGTCTAAGCACTAGAAGTTAAGGTTACATCTTTCAGAGAAAAACTTGTAAATATAGAGCAAGTGGTTACTATGGAGTAGAGCCAAGAACAGAGAGATCAAGAGCAACTAGCTAACGACACAATAGAGGCCCCACCACAAGCAGACGAGTTAGAAGCAAACAATACAGGAGAACCTAGCAGAATTAGAATTGATGGTCCATCTACTTAGCAATGAGATGAGGTAAGGACTATTTTCCTTAATATTTTTATGAGCTAGAGGGTTGAGACTTTGAAGAATATGTTGGCACTCAAAATTGCTTTCACGATTTAAGTACCATTCCAAGCTTTTGAGCCCTTTAATGCACATTTAATGCATGTGTACCTAGATATTCTTTTGAGGCCTAAGAGATGTTCATTGTTTCTAACACCTTAAATTTAACATATCAACTCATTCCATCAAGATAAATTTCCAATCTGAGTCATTCCATGAAGTTTCATTTTGGGCAATGTCCAAATCTGCATTTTTGCCTTAGTGTCAAATAGTAACAGAAGGCCTAGTGTGTATTTGAATATCTCACACCTAGTAATGTTTCATGACTAGCCACTTTGGGAATGTTTAGTATGCCTATCAAAGAACCTATGTTTCATATTTTGAGTCATTTTGATATGTTTTGACTAGGTTCTAAATCCCTCAAATATAATTGTTTATTATTGTCATGCTAATGTAAATTGTTTAGAATTCTAGGAGGCCCTACTTGACAAATTATAACTTTGAGCTAGTTCACTGAAATTCAATAATTCATTTTGCATTGCATTATATAGGTTAGAGACTTGCTATATTTCTAGTTTGAACTCATGAAAGTTCCATTTGGTTAGCTTTCAAATGTGATTCCATATGAAATTTGTAAAGTTTGACTAGTGTCAAAAAGTGCAAATTTATTGGTACCCCTATTTAGCATGTCATATCTTTGAATTCATGATAGGTTAGATTGAATATATTATAAAATTTTTTTCTACTCTAAAAATTACTTAAGTGTGCTAGTTTGTAAGTCTTGACAAATTTTTTTACACACTTTCCAAGTCCATTTTGTTTGAGAAAATCACTTTTATGCCAATCTTCCTAGTTCTACAAACTTAAGTACGTCACTTTGATAACTTGCCAAATTTTCCCAATTATTCATCATAAGCCCAAATCCTAGATTCATATTCTTCTTGTGACAATGAACCAATGCCCCAATTTTTGTGCTAGCAAGTGTCAAATTGACCTATTTTCAAAGCCAAATCTAAATGTGATCTTATGATTTCTAACATATTTTCTTGGAGGTAGTTCTAAGAAGGTGACTTTGATGTTCAATATGTTTTGATTGAGTGATCATCCTACCATGAGATTTGGTAGGGTAAGAGTATGCAGAACAAAGAATTAGTAGGTTTGACTTCAAAATTTGGTCATGTGTTTTTGTCAATTTTTAAGGCTAGTCAAAGGATCCCTTGGCACAAAGTTGAGAAGTTGTAGAAAGAAGTTAAAATGAGTCATAAAGTTTGAATTAGTAAGGAAAATTAATTTGAATTAGTGAGGTAAGCTCATTTGATTAGTTCAAGACATCAAGCATTTTAGTTCAATTTTTTTTTTAAAGTTGGATCCACTTTGGGATCTGACTGAATTCAATAGCTTGATAAACATTGTGGGATTTGAGAAGTTCGAAGAAGTCAGTTTTATTTATGGCCATTAATGTGAATGAAATATTATCCTTATTTTGAAGTATTATTTCCCAAGTTGATAACTTGGAGTATGAGTGAAATATTATATGTGAGGCATATACTCATTTTAAGAAGCTGATATGAAATCATCATGAAAATTCCAAAAGATCAACTATGTTTTCAACCAAAAGAAAAAGAAACTCTACAATAGTAGCCCAAGGAAGAGGTTTTATTAAATTTTTGATTTAATGTCTTAATCTAGACATCCAAGTTGTCCTATTTTCTTGGAGGAGAGTGAAGACTAACAGAAGAGAAAAATGGGAGTTTAAACAAGTGAAAAATCTATAACCAAGTTGGTCATAGATACATCATAGGTGATGTGGTAGTGGTGGATATCCATTAGAAACACACTGATTGATATGTACTTGAAATGTGAGGAAGTTGAGGATGCACGTAGAGTGCTCAAAAAATTGCCTCATCAAGATGTCATCTCATGGAATGCAACGATTTCTTCTTTTACCCAAAATGGCAATTACAAGGATGCACTCAACTTGTATCATCAAATGGTAGAACCCAGCATGATTACTATTTCAATTGTTCTCCATGCATGTGCTTCCTTGGCCGATGTATCAAAGGGCATGGCAATTCACAAGTACATTATCAAGAGTGAGCTTCAACTAGACATATTTGCAAGTACCTCTCTAATGGACATGTACACCAAGTGCCACAAGGTACAATCTTCACACCAAATATTTGACAAAATGTCTCAAGAAGATGTGGTCCTCTAGAATGGCATGATTGTAGGGTATGCCTGTAATGAATATTATGATGAAATGCTAATTCTTTTCCAAGAAATGTAGCTTTCAGGCTTAAAATCCACCCATGTAACCATTGCAAGTTTTATGCTAGCATGTTTCCAATTGATGCTTCTATAGTATAGGAAATCAATTCATGTGTATGTTTTGAGAAGTGCATTCAACTCAAATGCTTTTGTAAATAGTTCTCTTGTAGATATGTATGCTAAAAATGGGAACACAGAGATTGCATGAGAAGTGTTTGAAGATGTTAACCCAAGTGATTAAGATAACGTGATCATTTATGAATCCTTTTTTTGAGAGCAATCAAATAGTAGGCATTGTAAAGAGGGGAGCTCTGAGTGAGAGGTTCAATGAAAATCTTGAATGGTTGAAGTTCTCAAAGGGATATAATGCCACATTCACTAGGAAGAGGAATATCCAAATCTTTACATACCCCGCCACACACTTTAGTGAATGTCTACAAGGTAAATTGATTTTGAAGTACAAAGCTTCGCATGAGGACCCTGCCATCAATGGATGATAGCAAGTGATCTAATGAACACATTTTAAACACCCACATGCATGATGATATGCTGATGTTAGTGATGATGTGGTAGTTGACTAGAATTGACAACCAACTATTAGGTGACACGGGGTAAGAAAGATGAATGAATCACAAAGTGACATGTGGTAGAGGACTCCATATGTAGCATGTTTCCTAAGGTAATGATGTGTTATATAGTGCCATGTGTCACAATGTCACTATATCAAAATGACATGGCACTGTGCTAAGGTGGACAAGAACATAGCAACTGATGACATGGATAATGACAAGGTGGTGACATAGCATTGGCGACTAGATGATGACATGTCTAGAGGTGCCATGTGTTGTGATGTCACTATGGCATGATGATGTGGCACCATACTAACTAGAATAGGGACATGGCAACCCAATCAGAGGCCAACATGTAAAAAAACAAGGACCAATGGGACAGTAACATGTGGCACCCGAGTGGTAGGTGTCAAATGAATGAGCAACAAATGGGCCAATCAAAGTGTGACACGTATCACAACTTAGTCAAACTTAGTTGACCCAAATGGAAATTTTGGAGTGAAAAAACCAAATTGCATAAAATAATAATTTATTATTATTTTCCCTTTTTTGAATGTATGTGGATTTAAATCAAATTGATGATTTAATCTAACATTTTCACTTTAGGTTAAAATTAAATATTTTCTAAAGTGTAGACCTATGAACTAGTCCAAGATCTTGAACTTCAATCTAAGATTCTAGGAAGATGATATGGCACTGTTATATATTGACAAAACTAGGAGAGAATGAGCTTTTCATTTTTGGAGTTTTTTTTCACACAAGAAGCCATTGTTCCAAGCTATTCAAGGTTTTTTTTCTTAGATATCCCTTTTCCAATTTTATTCAGTTGGGGTAGTTTAGATTTGATTTCCAGTGAAATGGTGAACTGAATAACCATTAGAGGCAATAAATATGTAGTTAGGGATAGTTTTTCTCACCTCCAAGTAAGTTAAATAGACATTTTATTAGCATTTCAGATATTTTGGTAACAAAAGGGTTTTCATTATTGAAGAAAATATATTTTGAGTTTCTTACAAAACAATGATGAAAATCATATCAGATTTCAGTTTTAGAAAGAGGAGAGATTTTTTACAATAGTAGAGAATAAAGATTGAAGTGGACACGTCACTTCAAGATTAAATCTAGGATTTCATTCCTTTCCTATATCTCTATCTTTCTGATTCATTGTGAGGGTTGGTTCCAGTTTCTCTATAAGACCACATTGTTGGATCTAGAGTTGTGTTTACACCACATTCTTTACCATATTTCTCTTGTATGAATAGATGTAGTTAAGCTCATATAGCTAGTTCTAATCTATTTAGTGGTTTTATGAATTGTTTTACATGATTTTGAATGTATAGTTTTAAAGAAATGAATACAATGAGAAAGAATCTCCTTAGTTTCATTTTGATTCTCATCTCATATCTCTATAATTTGCAATGTTGTTTGGTTTAGGGACAAAGAACTGAGATCCAAATGCATCCCCTTAAGGTTGTATGTCTGATATGTTTTCTTGTTGGAATAATGATCCAAATAAATGCTTGATGTATTTGGTAGGGTTGTTTGTTATTTGAGAACCATATTTCTTGAAATGATGTCTTTATGAAATTTGATGTCTAATTCACAAAGTGATAATGATAGATTTGATATCTCAATGTATGTGTGTGATTGATGGAATTTCCCAATAGATAAGGCACTGATCAACTACATGATCAACTTGTTCTTACTATTACATATTTGATGTTTTGCTAAAATCAATATTTTAATCATCCACTTCCCTTTTTGTTTAAGAGATGAAAGGATGTCCTCACTTACCTTATCAATTTCTTAGGCCATGTTATTAGCTATTTCATGTCTAGGATCTTTGCATAAGTGTTAGAATATTAAGAGTTTTATCTACCTTGTTAGATTCAAGTGTGTGTTTTAGCACTAGTACCACATAAGTGAATATGAGGTCCACCCGCCTAGGTTTCACAGAGCTTGAAGTAGAAAAAGGGTCTAGTCTTATAGTTGGCCTAGAATCTACAAGGATATGTTATAGATGGGAAGTAGTTTCCCCTAGGTGTATTGTGTTCTCATTGGAGTAATTTAAAACTGTGATGTTCAAAAACACCAACAAAATATATCACAATAGACTCACAATTTTCATATTTCTTTACAAAGTACTAAGCAATTTTACAATGAGACACTTTCATGCTATCACCCACATTCAATTTGTGGGGGTCATATACACAATTTTTAGAGAGGATTATTGTACTGATGACTAAAAAGCCAAAATTTCCTAATAAGATAATCATACTAAAGCAGGGCTTAGAGGTGGTAAAAGAATTATTTGGCTTCTTTAATAGCAAACTATAATTCATATAGGGGAAGATAAAAGTTTTATCTCAGGGAGTTCAACCCTACATACCACCAATTTTGGATGTCATTAATATAGTGAGGGATTGGTATAAATGCTCTGATTCCTTTCGTTCCATTTTCACTTAGGAGACCACTATGGCAATTTTTGAAGATAGTTGTGATACCCCATATAATAAATTGATTGACTCCCTATTCAGAGCACAGATATACTTAAACAAGTTTTCTATTGAGTCTAAAGCAATTACAGGTGTCAAGTGGATTAAGGCCACTAAAGACCTAGAGAAGCTCAAAACTATGGAGTGGCCCACCAAGCGAGAGATCTATGTGTCGAAACTGGTGGGATAAATAAAGACCTTACTGGTAGGAAGCAACTGAAATAATATTAACATTAAATGCAAATAATAGATTAAAAGATAAGATCATATATACTTATCACTTTATTAGAAGGATAAAACTCTCATAAATAGGCCTATTAGATTTTGAAACTTTTGAGGAAATGAAAGGCAGAAGAAGATAAAGTAGAGTAAAGATAAAGTTGTTATAGTAAAATGCTCAACTACCCTCCTAATTTTGTATCAAGTGTAGGAGAATTTTTCTTGATTATCTTTTGTTTATGTATTTCCTTTCTCTTTTCCATTAAGTTGATGACATGTGTCCTCCTCCCATCTTTACCTTATTGCAATACTATTTAAGGATTTCCAATATGAGGAGATGAGGTCAAAAGTCTATACATTTTTTTATTTATGATATTTTATAGTCTATCTAGTCTCTTTTGATTGTATGAATGTGCTCAAACTTGTGAAGTTGAGAGAATAATGAATATGAATGATCAAATGGCCAAGTCTACATCTAGTCTTATATGTATTTTCAAAGGAAATTAATACAAGAGAGAATTTATGCATATCTGTGTATCTGAGTTTTGTATCCTTTTTTGTATATCTATGATTTTGAGATTGAAATGAGAAATTTTCTTTTAATTTATTACAATTTAGATAGATTTTATATCTCCTATTGATTGCATTTAGTTCAAGGAATTAAGTAAATTCTTTCAATAAGAGGTAAAGTTTTGGGTATATGAGAGGGATATGATAAGAATGAAATTCAAAGTTCACTGTTGAAAAATTTAGTTGCAAGTTAGTTATATAGGTCCAAGGCTATTGATATTGACTCTATATAATAATGGATAAGGCACTAATTACTTAATTTTAGTTGCAAGTTGATGATTTGTATAAATTGAAATATATATACATCAATCAAAATCAATTTTCTATTTCAAGTAATGAAGAACTAAAGTTGTTGGTTAACCCTTATTTGTAATTGCTTTCCTACTGATTACAAAAAGCCATTCTCATCAAGAAGTTTATTATAAATCTAAGAAGAATATTATGACAATTTATCTACTATAGGATATAGTCTTGAGAAGAAGAATAACAATTTAATAAGATCAATCCCTAAGGTTTGATCATCTTTTCCCTGTAGAGCCTAAAGTGAAGTGAATCTTGATGACTCTATTAATGTTGGATGAGAACTAAGATCTAGCCCTGCTAAATATAAGATTTGGATAATGCTTAGGTTGGCTTTTGTCTTATGTTTTATGGTATTGGGTTTAAGGTACATAGTATTCTAAAAACCAATCAATAAATGGTGACTCTGCTAGGGAGTTAAAAAAATTTCTTATATGAGATATACTTCTAGACCGCTATCTTATTATGTGCCTTGTCAACAAAGTAAGTTATTTTACTCAATGTGTAGTGTCATTTTTCTATTGATTAGTCTCCCTTGTAGAAAATTTTCCTTGGTATTTTTAGTATAAAATGTCATTTTTAAACACTTTCCCCTTCAACGAGTGGTGTGAACTCCTTTTGCCTTAAGTTTCTCCCTTTGTCAGAACACTTATGTTTGGTACAACTTCATCTGATAGCAAACTCTACCTTTAGACCATGTTCATTCTCCCTCTTTGACATCTCTTCTATTTACAAGATTTCTATGGAAAAAAATTTCTCCCTCTTTCACATCTCATGCCAAAGCCAATTTTTAATGAATATCAATGTACCTCAAGTACTAATTCATTTGCAATATGCCCTTGTCAATACTACACCAATCTGATTGATCTTTAACATACTCTAGTTCACTAAGCTTAATTTTGTGAGCTTTAGATAGGGCAATTACCCCTATCTTACCTCTTAGATATAGAAATGCATGCTTAGGTAATGGTTTGGTGAATATGTCTTCAATTTTTTCTTTTGTATTTACATATTCCAATTTGGCTTCTTTATCTTGTACCAATTCTCTCAAGAAATGATATTTTATAGAAATGTTTTTTATTTTGGTATGCATCACTAGATTCTTTGATATATTTATTACACTAGTGTTATCATAGTATATGACTACTGGATCCTTGATCTCTATCTCCATACCTACCAATAGTTGTTTAAACCAATCAATATTAGAACAATTGACTAGTTCTACCACATCTTCTACCTCTATTGTGGATTGAGAGATACAATTATGTTTCTTGCTTGTCCAAGACACTAGTCTTTTACCAAGAAAGAATGCTTCACCACTAGTACTTTTTCTATCATCAATACTTCCTACTTAATCAACATTAGTGAATACATTTAATTCTATATTGCCCCTAATTTTGTACCATAAGCCATAGTCTTTAGTACCTTTCAGATATCTCATGATTCTCTTGATTTCCATCAATTAATTTTCTTTTGGATTTGCAGAGAATCTTGCAAGCATATGGACTACTAATATAATATCAGATCTTGTATGCACTACATACTAAAATTCTCCAATCATTGATCTGTATGTGGTCTAATCTACCTCTTTGGAATCATCATTCTTGAAAAGTTTATGTCTAGTAGAAAAAAGGGGTTCCAACTAGTCTTGAATCTTCCATTCCAAATTTCTTTAGTATCTCCTTGATATATTTAGATTGAGTAATGTAGATAGTATCTTTTTTCTGCTAGATCTATAATCCAACAAAGAATTTTATCTCTCCAAACATAGACACTTCAAATTCTTTACTCATTTCTTTTGAAATTCCTTACACAATTCACACTTTCCTATGAATAAGTATCATCAAGAAATATTTCTACCAACAAAATCCTTTTGTCTGCTCCTTCTTAGATGTACAAGCTACTATTATCATTTGTTCTTTGAAAACCAATCTTTATCAAGTAGTTATAAAGTCTTTCATACCAAGATTTGGGAGCTTGCTAAAGACCATAAATTGCCTTGTGTACTTTGCATACCATGTCATTTTTTCTAGGATCTACAAAATCTTCTAGTTGTTCAATGTAGACTTCCTCACCAAAAATTCCATTCAAGAATGCAAATTTTAGTCTCATTTGATAAACTTCAAATCATCTATGAGCTAAATATGCTAGTAAAGTTCTAAAATCTTCTAATCTTGAAATAAGAGAAAAAGTTTCACCATGATCAATACCTTATTCTTGAGAATAGCCTTTACATACCAACCTTTCTTTGTTTCTCGAAACTTTTCCATCTTCATTCATCTTGTTTCTAAATACCCACTTTGTGCCAATTACATTTTTATCCTTAGGTCTAGGATCAAGAGTCCAAGTTTTGTTCTTCTCTATCTATTATATTTCTTCATTCATTTCTTTAATCCAAATTTCATTATCCAAAGAATCTTTAACATTTTCAGGTTTAAATTCAACATGTAAACATGTACCTTTTACTTTGTTTCTTGTCAATATTCAATTTTATTTATCTCCAATGATCTAATTAGGTACATGATGCCTTCTAACATATCTTGCTAACAAAGGTTCTTTGGATTTGGAGTGTGTTTCACTAATTTCATCATCAACTTTTGTATTAAGCTCAGGTCCCACTATTTGTGACTCAGGTCCACTAGACTTGGTTTGCTATTGTAGTAGCTCAGTAGCCTCTGACTGTGACTTGGTAGACTGTGACTCAAGTTACACTATTTGCAACTTGGTAGCTATTAGATATTTTGGAGACTTAGGAGGTGAAGCCTCCTTTTTTCTAGATGGGTTTGGTAGGGTATCAGGTTCATAGTAAATAAATCTTTTGTAATCCTTAGGCTCTTTGTTGCTTTCTTCTTCAATCTTTTCTACAAACTAATCAATTCTGACATGTGCACTTTCTATGAACTTATGAATAAACAAGTTCAAAAACTTGTATGCTTTACTTTTGGAAGAGTATCCTAGGAATATTATTTCATCACCTTTGACATAAAATTCACCCTTCCTAGATTCTTTCAAGATATATTATTTGTTTCCAAATACTTTCAAGTAACTTACATTAGGTTTGTAGCCATACCATAGTTCATAAGGAGTTTGGTTTGATTTTTTCTTTAGTTGTACTCTATTCAAAGTATGAACTACAATGCTGATAGCTTCCTTCTAGTATTTGATTGCAACATTATTTTATATCATCAATGTTCTTACACAATCCATGATAGATCTATTCCTTCTTTTAGGTATACCATTCTGTTGAGGTGTACAAGGAGATGAAACTTGTCTTTTAATTCCTTTTTCAATGTAAAATTCATTAAATTAATTGGAGATGAATTCACCACCTCTATTTGATCTCAAACATTTTAACTTCTTTATAGTTTCTCTTCCTACTCTTGCCAAATACCACTTGAATTTTTGAAAAGCTTTAGATTTTTTTTAATAGATATATTACAGTTATCACTCTAGAATAGTCATCAACAAAAAGAATGAAAAACTTTTCTCGACTATAACTATCTATTCCAATAGGTCGACATAAGTCTGTATGCGCAAGCTCTAAGACTTCTTCAGAATGATAGTTCTTGCTTTCAAAACTAGTCTTTCCCATCTTACCAATTTGACAATTTTTGCATAGACCCATATCAAGTTCTCTTAAGCTATGAATACCTCTTACTCTTCTATTTTTTCTTATCTTAACCAGATTATCAAAGTTTACATAACACAATCTTTTGTGTCATAACCAACTTTCTTCTATTTGAGCAATAAAACATGAACTTTCACTAAGATCAAGATAGAATAGGTTACCTTTTGTTTGTTTGCCAAATCTAGCTAGATTTCCTTTTCCATCTAGTAGTTTGGCCTTCTCGTCCATAAATTCTATATTGAATCTAATATTATTCAATTGTGCCACAATCAATAGATTAGACTTTAGTCCTTCAATCCAATAAGCATTATCACATATAAGTTCTTTTGTCAAAGAGATACATCCTTTTCCTTTTATGCAACAAGGTTAATTGTTTCTAAATCTCACACTACCACCATCATAATATTCCATATGCTCAAACTTTGTTTTATCTCCATTCATATGATGTGAATAGGCACTATCAATAGTCCACATATCATTTTTTTTGAAAATGAGAGATAAGTGTCATTTTTTCTCCTTCATAATTAGAATCATCTTTTACAACAATATATATCATTTTATCTTCACTGTTATCAAAATATTTAGCCATAAAACAAAATTTCTTACCTTTGTCTTTGTAGCTCTTGAATTCCTTCTTGTCTTTGTACTCATTACTTTTCTTTCCATCCGTGTTCTCTCTATTTAGGCATCTTACAGCAATATGGCCAACTTCTTCACAAGAAAAATAGATTACAAAATCTCATGTTTGTACTTTCCTCTACCTTTGCGATATTTTCTTGCAAGTAGGGCTTTAACAACTTCAAGATCACTATCAACAATTTCCTTTGTTTCTCCTTCACTTCCTTATTGATTGGCTTTTGATTTCTTACTCCTTTTCTTGAGTGAGAATTTGATTTCTTGCTCCTTTTCTTGAGTGTTTATCCAACTCAAAAGTTGTCAATGTTGCAAGTAGAGCATCCAAAGTTATATTGCAATTTGGATGAACATCTCATCTCTTAAATAGAAGACACTCTAATTGCATAAATAGGAAGAAAATTTTTGAGTACCTTACTTACAACTTTTTTTTCATCAATGTCTCCTCTAGATGCTTTGATTCTTTCCACATATTTTGTTTTGTTTTCATCTTCTCTCATTTTCATCTGATCAAATTTTCCTCTAAGACATTTCAATTTATCTCGTCCTACATTGTCATCTCCTCCATAGATGTCTTTCAATTTGATCCACATTGCATGAGTTGTAGTGCAATATTTTACTTCATCAAATTCAACATAATTAAGACTAGATGCAATATCAATCATCATGATGTTATGATTTTTATTTTTAGTAATATCTTTAATAGATAATGTTCCAATAGGAGTCTTTTATTTAGTATCAAGATACTTAAAACCTAAATCACTAATAGCTGCTAGATGTAACTTCATAAGTCCTTTCCATGCTACAAAGTTGTCTCAATTCAACTTGGGAATCTCTCTTTTGTCAGACATCCTAATCTTTAGCTTAGGTATTTGAAACCTACAAGCACCAAATTCTCTAATAAATTTTTTTGGAAACATAAAAGTTATAACTGAGAGGGGAGGGGTGAATTAGTTACTAAAAACATAAATCCCAGATCCCTTAGATGTTAGTACAAAATGATCTCTAAAAATTGAACTCTATTATTTTTTAGGAAATACTAAAAATGCTTGGCAAACACTTAACATGAAAATCTTAAGATGTTATCTATGATTACTTATTACTTTAACTTAGTTGCAAACAAAAGAAAAATAACACAAACACATTTGACACCAAGATATAACATCGAAACCCAATTTGGGAAAAAACAACAATTGCAACTAGTTGCTTTTTTTTATTCTTTTGAAGTAAGCCCTATTAGGAGCCAACCTTATTAAAAGTTACAATACATACTGTTAGGTGTGACCCTATTAGATTATTTAATCACCCTATTAAGAGTGGCCTTGTTAGAGGTCTTTGGACAATTCAATAGAAATGTCACCTTGTTAGAGGATTTACAAATATATATTAAGACAACTCTATTAAGAGATATAGATCACTACTACAATGGTTAGAGAGTAACAATGAGATGACCTAATTTGGATGCAACTATATTGTTGATTGTAGATCTTAGTTCTAGCTTGAATACTTGATCCTTCTTGATTGAATATGTCTTTTCAGCTTCTCAAGGATATTCTATGTATCCTTCTTGATTCGCTTCCTCTTAGCATCATTAAATCTTCAATTTACTTCCATGCATTCACACACTTCTAATTCTCAACTTGACTTTGCATTTATATCCTTCATATTTTAATGTTGGGTAGAATACAACTTAGAGTAATTAATAGTTATCTTCTTAGTTAGCTAGAACCAATAGATTAATCAATTGAACTCAATATGCCAAAAATAGAAAATCCTTTATTTGTTGACCCTGCTTAGTAGACACTAGCTCAAAAATGATTTTTGTATGTTAACCAAGTGAACTTGATCAATGCTACATACTTGCAAAGTTCCTTTTGTAACTGAGTGAGCTTAGTTAACGCTAGTTCTATCCAAGATTTCCTTCATTAACCAAGTAAGCTTAGTTAACACTCATCTTCTATAGACCTTCCTTTGGTGACTAAGTGAACTCAGTAGATACTATCTTCTAAAGTTGGAAAACTCTGGAATGCTCTAGACATGAAAAAATCTCTTCAATTGTCAAGTTGGTTAGAATAAAACATAGAATAATTAATAGTCATATTTTTAATTGGTTAGAACCAATATATTAATCAATTGAACTCAATATGTCAAAATAAAAAAATCCTTTGTTAGCTAACCTTGCTTGGTAGACACTAGCTAAAAAATAATTTTTCTATGTTAACCAAGTGAACTTGGTCAACACTACATATTTACAAAGTTCCTTTGGTAACCAAGTGAGCTTAGTTAACACTAGTTCCATCCAATATTTCCTTCATTAACCAAGTGAGCTAGGTTAACACTCATCTTCTGCAGACCTTCCTTTAGTGCCTAAGTGAACTTGGTAGATACTTTCTTCTAAACTTGGAAAACTCTAGAATGCTTGGTAGACACAAAAAACTATCTTCAATGCATAAGTGAGCTCAGCATAGACTAAATGATATGACTTTTTTGTAACATCAAAGACAATACATATTTAATCAATTGTTTCAACACATAAGGAGTTTGATTTAATTCTTTCTTCAGTTGTACTCTATTCAATGTATGCACTATAGTATTGATTGCTTCCTTCTAGTATTTGATTACAACAATATTTTCTATCATTAAATTTTTTGCTCAATCCATGATGGATATATTCCTTCTTTTAGCTATATCATTCTAATGTGGTGTACCAGGGGCTGATACTTATATTTAATTCTTTTTTTAGTGTAGATTTCATTGAATTCATTGGAAACAAATTCACCACCTCTATCTAATTTCAAACACTTTAGCTTCTTTATAGTTTTCTTCTCTACTCTTTGTAGATACCACTTGATCTTTTGAAATGCTTCATAATTATCTTTTAGATACATTAAAGTCATTATTCTAGAATAATCATCAACTAAAAGAATAAATTACTTATCTCCACTTTAGCTCTCAATTCCAACAGGGCCACATAAGTCTATATGAACTAGCTTGAAGACTTCTTTTGAATGATAGTTCTTGCTTTTGAAACTTGTCTTGTCCATCTTACCAATTTGACAATTTTATCATATGCATATATCAGGTTTCCTCGAGCTAGGAATACCTCTCACTCTTTTGGTTTTTCTTATCTTGATTAGGTTATCAAATTTCACATGACATAACCTTTTATGTCATAACTAGCCTTATTCTACTTGAGCAATGAAACATGAACTTTCATTGAGATCTAGATAGAATAAGTTACCTTTTGTTTGGTTTCTAGACCCAACTAGATTTCCCTTTCCATCTAGTAGCTTGGCCTTCCAATTCATGAATTCTACCTTGAATCCAATGTTACTCAATTGTGCCACACTCAATGGATTATGCTTTATTCCTTCAACCCAATAAGCATTATCACATCTAAGTTCATTGGTTAGTGAGATACAACCTTTTCCCTTTATGCAACATGGTTCGTTCTTTCCAAATCTTACTCTTCCACCATTATAATGTTCCAAAAGTTCAAACTTTCTCTTATCACCAGTCATATGATGTGAGAAATCACTATCAATAATCCACATGTGTCTTTTTTTTAACATGAGAAATAAGTGTCAATTTATCTTCATCATCAGATTCATCTTTTATAGCAATATAAACCATCTCATCATCATCACTACTATCTAAATATTTATCCATTAAAAAAGATTCCTTACATTTTCTTTGTAGTCCTTGATGTTCTTGAAATCCTTCTTTCCTTTGAACTTTTTGTGCTTCTTTTCATCTTTGTCTTCTTTGTTTGGATACCTCGTAAAAATGTGACAAACTTTTTCACAAGAAAATAAAATTAAATAAATTTTACCTTTATATTTTCCTTTTCATTTGGGATACCTCCTTTCAAGCAATGCTTCAATGGCTTCAAGATCATTATCAGAATTGTCTTCCTATTCACTTTTAGATTTCTTCTTGAGTGATAGCTTGGCATCAAATGAAAACTCAAGATTTCTAGAACTAGGAACATAATTATCATAGTTATCTACCTCAAATATTGTCAGTCTTCTAACTACTGTATCTAATGTTATATGATTCTTTGTATTGTATCTCATTTCTTGAGTTGCTGATACACTGATTACATATATAGGAAGAAGTGTTCTAAGAAACTTACTTACCATTGTCTCATCTTCAATCAATCCTCCTAAAGATTTGATTGTACAAAAATTAGCATTGATTTTGTCACTATACTTTGTAATATTCTCGTATTGTCTCATCTTTACTTGATCAAATTATCCTCTGAGACTTTCAGCTTTAGCTCTTCTTACATTATCATCTCCTCCAAAGAAGGATTTAAGCTTGATCAACAACTCATAAGTAGTTCCACAGTCTTTGATTTCATCAAATTCAACATAGTTGAGAGATGATGAAATATCAATCATCATAATGTTATGACTCTTCTCTACAATTTCTTCAAGTATCATAGTTCCAGCAAGCATGACATATTTGGTGTTTAGGTACTTTAGGCCTAAATCTCCAATGATTTCCAAATGTAGTCTCATGAGTTCCTACAATGCCTTGAAGTTATTATTGCTCAACTTAGGGATTTCCCTTCTATAAGACATCCTAATCTTTAGCATAGGTCCTTAAAACCTTCTCTATAAGAAAATAATGCTCTGATACCAATTGTTGAAAATATAAAAGGAGAAAATGAGAGGGGAGGACTAAATTAGTTACCACTAAAATTAATCCTAGATCCCTTAGATGTTAGCACAAAACATAAACACTACTAAAAATATAATTGCTCAGTAAAAAAATAGGTACTTAGTTAATACTGATGATATGTTGTAACTCGATAATTGCTCAACATGAAAATCTTAACACATAATTTGTGATTAACCTTAATTAACTTATTTTCATACACATGAAATATATAGCATGAACACAAGTGACAAAAAGATTAAATGTGGGATCCCAACTTGAAAAAATCACCAATTGCAAGTAATTACTAAATTTCACTCTTGTGAAGTGAGCCCTATTAGGATCCAACCTTGTTAAAGATTACAAAATAAAAAGTTAGGTGTGACCCTATTACAGGACTGAATCACCCTTTTAGGATTGGTCTTGATAGAAGTCTTTAAACACTTCAATCTAGAAATTCTATATTGTTAGAGGATTTACAAATAGTTGTTAAGCCAACTTTGTTAAGAGATTTATTACTGCTACAATTGTTAGAGAGTAACAATGAGATGACATGATTTTTGATGCAACATAATTGTTGATTTTAGATCTCAATTCTAGCTTGAATACTTGATCCTTCCTAATGGAATGTATCTTTATAGCTCCTCAACAATACTCTACATATCCTTCTAATTTGCTTCCTTGTAGAATCTTTTATTCTTCGATATACTTTCTTTTATTTTAATCTTTGACTTGACCTTATACTTATATTATACATATTGTCAATTTAGCTTTAATATAACTTATAATAATTAATATTCATCTCCTTAGTTGGCTAGAAGCAACAAAAAAATCCATTGAACTCAATATGCCAAAAAAATAAAATTATTTGTTAGCCAACCCTTCTCAGTAGCACTAACTCATAAATGATTTCTCTATGTTAACCAAGTGAACTTGCTTAACACTATATCTTTTGTAATCGAGTGAGCTCCGTTAACACTAATTCCATCCAACATTTTCTTTATATCCAAGTGAGCTTGGTTAACACTCAACTTCTACAAACTTCTCATTAATCCCTGAGTGAACTTAGTAGACACTGCCTTTTGAAAATGGAAAACACTAGAATACTTGGCAAACACAAGAAACTATCAAACAGTGCATTTTGCCTAGTCATTGTGACAATTCATTATATATTTCTTATTCAGGCAACTGCATGAGTGAGGCTTGATTTACTCTTGCACTCAGTCATGATGTAAAAGGCAACTAGGAGCTTAACTACTTTAACTAGCTGGTCAAAAGATATTTCAATACTTCATTGGGTTGCATCATAAAATGCCACTATCTGATAAAGATCCTCAACTATGTGATAAACCTTGGTCACCAAGTTGCACACATAAAATGTTTATCAGTGCTCATAAAAATTCCAAAGTATTAAAATAAAATACAACCCTTTGAAAGATTTGAATACTTAAAATGCTCAAAAGGGGTGTGGACTAAAAATAAGGGTTTTTGCTAAGGAAAAGAAATTTAGAAATTTCAAGGAAACCATAAGTGCCAGGGATATGCAATTTTATTAAAATTTAGGGTTTTTACTAGAGGAGTAAACATATTACAACAAAATTAGAGATCGGGCCTAGTGAAAATGAGGGCTAGCACACTCTACTCTATTATTTAATGAGGAATATTTGAGCACAACTGCTTGATTGAATTTATACTTTGAAATGAATTACCTTTAACTTTATTGACAAAATATATAAATAAATGCTCATTCACATATATGACTAGATGTTCCTATTGTTAATCAAACTAAAGAATCAAAAAATATGCAAGGTGTGCAAACCCAATTATGGGAAAATGTCATTATGTCACTTTATTATTCATCAAAATCAATAGGATTGGAGTTATTTGGAAAATAACTAATAAATATAAATATAAATGACTTCTAGATGTTTGAAATGTCATATATTAATGTACCAAGCTCCAGAACAACAAAAATAAAAATTAAAAAATCTCAAAATGTTAATATATTCATTAGTCCTCCTTGTAAAATGTATTATTGTTGTTATATGTATTGTTGTTGATTCTTGTCATATGTATTATTTTTATTATATGTATATGTATTGCTATATCATGTATCATTTTCCTTGTTTAAATTATGTATTATTATTTCTATTATATATGTATTGCTATTGTTGGTGTTATTGATTATAAGATGCATTACTTGAGAGTATCAATCTTGCTTTACTAATCAAATATGTAACAATATTTTCATAGTCTTATATGATGGGTATGTGTACATGGTAATGTAATGTTTGTATTTGGAGCTTCCATAATTAACTATGTAACATTTTTTCTTTTTTCTTTTTTGCTGAACCATATTGATAATAAGCTCAAGGAATGGAACAAAGTTAGGGTGTTGTTGCAAGAATTGGGTGAATTCATTTCCTATTTATTTCTCATGGAGTCAATTTGAAAGGAATAGGAGATGCAAACATAAACATTATAATGGTCACAAATAAGATTCATCTTATTTATATTGACAAAGTAGATGGATTCATTCGCCTGAAAGAGAAAGTGAGGACCCCACACGGTGGCATCATGTATTAGACATTGTTAGACATCTATTCTTGCAACACTACTTTTTATGCAATATTTTGAACATGTTGTTTAAGGATTTTAGTGATCATGGTGTTTTTAAAAGAGTTCAAAACTCTTTAAACAACTTTGGAATTTTGATTAAGTTACATATTTTCTCTTAGATTTTATTTATATAAATATATCTATATTAAGTTTGTGTATTGCATATTCTATTTATATATCATAGTTATAATGTTGCATCAATCATATTCTAGTAGTAATAGCATATTGTATAAGCTTGTCCATATATGTAATACTCTTTCTTTTCTTGTATGACTTAGTTCAAATTTAAGATCGTTATTTTACATTATGAAATTCATGGTATTAATAAATTATTAATCACATGATTATTCATAACTAACGAATCAAGTACTAAATATGTGTCTAACCACATAGTTAAATATATAATTAAATCAACTAATAAATTAACTACTAAATGTGTGACTAGACACATAGTTAAATCAACTACTAAATAAACTACTAGATTAACTATTAAATATGTGACTAACCACACAACTAAATCAACTACCAGATAAAATATTAAATATGTAACTAACCACACAACTAAATCAACAATTAAATATGTGACTAACGACACAATTAAATATACTAATAAATATGTGATTATTGACATGATTAAATATACTACTTAATCAACTACTAAATATAACAGTAAATCAATGATCAATTTCAATGATCAAATAAATGACTAAAATATTTTATTAGTAAATTTAGTAGTTTTATAATTGACTAGATATTAACTAATATTAGTCAGATGACTAAGTTTAGTCACATATGTACAAATTTTAGTGGTTTTTTAGTCACATATTGTTGTTTTCTCACTAATGGAACGACATCAAGTATTTAGAATTCAATTAAACTCATACAATAATGAACATAGAATACTCCTTTCCTATTACAAACATTGTGCAAATTATATGCTTAGCCTCCATATATCCATTATCCTTCTTGTGCCAAGGCTAAATTGATATTCAAAACAATGCAATGGAACATACATTCAACTAAAATTACACAATAGCAAAAAAAGCAGCATTATTAAACTTGAATGGCATCTAGTATTTATAATTCAATTAAATCCATACAATAATGACCATATGAATACTCTCTTCCTATCACAAACATTGTGCAAATTATATAGCTAATGTTGATACATCCATTATCCTTCTTGTGTCAAGACTGAATTGATATTCAAAACAACATAATAGAACATAATATAAATAAAAATATTCAACTGAAATTACACAAAGGTATAGAAAAAGAACTAAAATGAAACCACACAGAAAAGTATACAACCAATAAACAATCTCACTAGGATTCCTAGGAGAAGGCTCTACCTCTAGTTCTCTTGGTGAGGAAAGAAGTAAATGCAACTACTGAAGCTATTCTAATTCAATAGTTGTATACATCTATAAAATGAAATGAAAATTTTCAATAAAATATATTTAATATATTTGCATACCATTGTCTTATGAGCACATAGTGTTTAAATATAGCTTTACTACTATAGCTACTTTAGATTGGGAAATTATAGTTGCTAGCCATTAAACTAAAAATAGATTATGTTTTAGCTACAACTTGAAGACTTTAAACCATAAAACATATATTATAAAAGTTTTTCCTTAATTCATTCATGCCTTTAAACTACAAACTCAAAATAACCTGACTAATTAATAGGATAATAAAACAAGACTATGGTTCTCTTATCCAGCTAATCCAAGCATGCAAAAGCTTTTGTAACTGCTCAATCTACCTCTCTCTATTCATATAGCAGAAACTAATTAAAATTATTTTCAATTTGTGTACTTGGTAGAATATTGTAGAAATCATCCTCTATCTTACAAATTTATCAAATAGAAAAAAATTCTTTAGCAATTTATGGTAGAAAGGGACTCTAGGAAGGACTAAAGAATAACAAAACACATGCAAAAATATAAAAAGGAGAGAAAATAGAACAACTACCACTCATCTTGGAAGAGGAGAATTTGTAGTTGGTGTAACTTGCAAGATGGTGGTCACAGGACAAGGTAGCCAAGAAATGAATATGTACATTATTTGTAATAGCTTCAATTAGTTTATTAATGAGGGTTACACATGAGAAATTTAAAATTTGTACTTCATCACCTCATGACAAGATATTTATTTACTAATTTTAGAAAACATATCTAATTTGACATATTACACTAGGACTACCTCATTTAATGCAAAAGTAACATCACACTGACCATACCTTAAAAAATTTCTGTCTAGAACAGGCTTACTTCCCAACGCTTCAAGATTAAGTTAGACATTATTAATTTGTGAAGTCAGTCAATTAGGCAACAATTTTTTTGGTTCACAGGAGTTTGGAAGTGTTAAACACATAGTCATGACTTGCAGGTTTTATGGAACTTGTGACAAAGCGACATACTGGGTTCGGATTTGGGGGGAGATGGCAAAGAGGGGTACATATGCCATGGCAAACATGCTTCTAAGGACCCCTTTTGAAAATGCCTTTAATGATTTTAAGTGTTCCTTGTCCTTGGGATCTTAGTGCTGATTTGGTGCTTTAGGATGGAGTTCTTGAGTCCCTTCTTTGGGATTCATCATCTTATCTTCAATAATTTTCCATTGGGAGATTTTCTGCTCACAACCCTTATATTGATATAAATAGAATATGATTTTGTTGCATCTGAAAATTGAGTGACCAAGTTATGATAATTGCTATGACTTAAATTTTTTTTTTTTTTTTTTCATTTTTTTTTAAAGATTGAACAAGCATCGGTACTGATGAATCCTAATTTATCATAATTAGCATTCTTCATTTTCTAAATGAATATTAGGTTCAATATGCAAAACTTTTAAGATACATATTTGGATTTCCCTACTAGCCTGCTACCTTTTGAATTTTGTACTCATAATATTTTAATTTCTATTTCCAATTCCTCACCAAATGTCTTCTTTATGTCAGATTGTATGTTGATGGAAAAAAAGAAAGTGCTCTCTAATGAGGCGACTTTGTGTTCTATGTTTGGAAAATGGGTGTGCGAAATTAAGTTTTATACTTCTCTATATGTTTGCAACTAATTTAATAAAGTCGTTCAGCGACTTCATCTTGGGTGACCATGACGAACAATCGTTTTGTTTGGAATAAATTGAGAGAAATAATTTTCAGTGAAAGCAAAGTATCAAGTGGTGGATTCTGATACTCTCCCTAGACGTGCACAAATGTTCAAAATTTTGTTGGCAATTCTTTGGATTCTCAGAGTCACAAGAGAAAGGCGCCTGGTCGAGATGGATTAGCTTTCCCCGTAAGAAATACATAATTGAGAAGAGGAACTCGAGAACTAATGTTAAAAAATAATTTGGTTGTGGTTTTGTTTGCACACCATGGGTGTTCCGTGATATGTTCTCCTTTGCTGCTCTCGGCATTCCTGATTAGATGTTCAGCTATTTCATTCATTCTTTTTTTGTTCGTCTGTGTTTCATTCTTTCTGAAGATCAATATTTCTAGTTGTTTAAACAATCAGAAGCCTTTCTAAAGATCAATATTTCTAGTTGTTCAACCACTTCTACCACAATTTAATCACATATTAAGACTTGATTGTAATACCAGACCAATGAACGCCTAAATTCCAACAATTAAGCAAAGAAATCAATTTCTATTTGCAAAAAATCGGCGATGCGTGATAGGGTAATTCTGTGCGGTACTATTCAACAATATAACATAAATAGTTTTCAATTAGTATTAGAGGATGCACCTTAAAATATAATAAGGAGCAACAGCTTGTCAGCTATTAATATTAAAATAAAGAAGGGATGATATCAATGTACTCATAATTTATAATAATGATTGTTAGAAATAATATCTTATTTCTACAAATATTTGAACATGTACATAAAATATAATAAGTTTCAACAACTTGTGATGTATTATTATTTTGATGAAAAGGAAAGATATCAACTTATATATAATATTGTAAAAATGGATATTTGTAACAATGTTTATATTTATTTCTTTTATTTGTTTTTTAAATCTTATTATAATAATGAAAAATAGATTGACTAAAATTAATGTTGACTCCAATTTATTAAATTAATGTTTTGTGTCACTCTTAAAGAAAATGACACTTATTTACAATAGAATGTAATCTTATTATGTTAAGTTTTTGCTACAAGACTCAATTGTACAATTTTTTTAGTCAAATTTATTGACCCATCTTTAAAAAATAATTGTTAACAAGAAACTATCTCTAACTTTTCAATCTAGGTGATGCGTACATAGGTGAAGCACTATGATTTCCTAACATCTCACCCATCTTACTACTATTTCAAGTAAAGTGTGCTTAACCATGGAGATTCATTCAAGTTTAAATGCCTTTATCTCACTACCCCATTTGCTAGGTTAACTAGGTTTACACATGATACTTTAAAAAAGATTACCTAATTTATTTGAAATGATAGAATAATAAGTAGGATACATTTTCAATAGCAAGTAAAATTGTGATATTGTTATGAGGACTCAATTATGTAGGGTTTCAATATAAAGCATTGACCCATGTTTGATAAGTAGTGGTTCACATTACACAACTTATCATTTCAATGAATGGAGCACTTAGCAGTTATTTCATGTAGGTGATCCTTGCAGAGGTGATGGATTAAGCTCTACTATAAGGTTACCAATCCTAGTACTACTCCAACTTTAGCATGTTCAACCATGGATTTTCCCCAAGGTTAAGCCCATATTTCTTTACTAAAATCCACAGTTAATTGTTCTTAATTTGGATTAGTCTAGGATGTTTGAACTTCCATGAACGAAGGATGGTTCATATAGATGCAATGGGCTCTAAGCATCTATTCATTCTCATAAGATATGTCTTCTTTTGATCCTCCAGTAATCAAATATCGGTGAATGAGTTTGATGTAAAAAAATATACACTTTACCCCTAATAGCAATAGAAAAATAGTACTTCTTGCACAAAATATATATCCTTCTTATGAAATGGTGAGCTAAAGTGACCCTATTATAAATGGTTTATAAGTTATCCCACTTGTTGAAGGTTTTAAAGACTAGATATTATGATATTTGGTTTTATTCATTGAATAATGATGAAGGGTGCTCCTCGTAATGCCACAATCACACACAAAAATAGAGAAATACAATTTGTGAGACCCAAAACATGGGCTTCTTGTTATAACCATATATACAAAATTATAGAATTACATTATGAAAAATTGAATGGTCACCTTCCTTACAATAATATGAAAGATAGGTTGTGACTATCACCTAGAATTTCCCTAGACAGCCTACGAGCCTTCCTTATATAGGCATTTTTCACTGCCTGGGACAATTCTAGAATCTAAGCCTTAACTATTGAGCTGGACCAACCTTATAGTATATTATTTTATTTTATTACACTTCAAAACATAGGATCAACCCAAGATGATCTAAAAATTACATTTCTAGAAGACCAACCTCTCGAGACCATATCTAGAAAACTATTGACCTGATAGGCTATTATAAGCCCATTTTAGAATCCTCAACTAAAGTTCTATAACAACTAGTCATGGGAACATCTATTATGTAATGTTTGATCTAATTTCATAGCCATTTAGACCCTATTCACTGAATTTGAAACATAGATGGCTGAAATTAATACAAAAAATCTATAATAAATAAACTAATACATATGATATGACAATGAAACTCATTTTGCAGGATGATATGTCCAAGATGAACCTCGATATATGAGATTAGAGCAATTTGAAAATATAAAGCTAACTTACTAATATTAGCAACCTCCCAAAAATAGAATTTGTGGATAGGAGTAGCTCTTATTGAAAGCACAAAATTAGAAATAGAAATATTTTTGGTGATGCAAAATTTCCCTTACACCGATGATGATGTGAAATCAAATAAACTCAATGGTTAAGAATTCTTGATTTGGAGCATTACTAGCACAACTAATGTCTAGGAAAGGCCTAATTATTCACCTCTACAAGTTTGACCTATGTCTAGAATATGAGTACTAAGCATTCCATTCATTGTCATTAGAGATGGTTTCATATATAATGGGGTGAAAAGCTAGTGGCTTTAACATTTCAAGAAACTCCATGGTTAGATGAATTTTATTTGAAGTAATATTTGAACATTATGAGCATCTCCTATATGTCACGAATGTTATGTCAATGAATTTTAGTAAAAAATATAGAGTTGAATCCTAAGAGCAATATGATAATTTGATAAGTTTTAGAAAATATATCCCTTTTATTTATATTATTATGTTTAAAAAAACTCCTAGGTATTGTTATCTTAAGAAATGTGATTTTCATTAAATAATTTATGAAAGAGACAAAACCCTTAACAAAACTTAACATCAAGTAAAATCTAGACATCCAAAAGCATAGTCATAAGAAGGGAATACCATGAACTAAGCTAAATAGAATAAGAAGATAAAAGGCTAGTTATAGAAAGTAGTGAAATAGAGAACTAGAATAGATAGCAAACACTTTAAACCAAGACCAAGTAGTGAAGAGACCAAAACTAGAGCATTGGCCTACTATTTTTGTTCCTTGATCTAGTCATAGGAAGGAACACACATATGAAGTCTAGTAGAAGAAACGTCATTGGAGGTCCCTCCTTATAAACCACTTATGGACTATCTTCCTTTTTCATTCTCTTCCTCTTTCTATATTTCATTTCATTTTGGATGGACCTAATTGATTGATAGGTCTTCTCTTGCATATTTTTTCAATCATAAGATATCCCCTCAAATTTATTTATCAATTGAGCCTATTTTTCCTTTATGTTGTCTAGGTCCTTCAAAATTTATATTTTTACATACCTTTAGATTACCAAGAGTTTTAATTGATGTTTTTGGTCTTTGATAAACTCTCAATTATTAAAATTTAGTGCAAAGTCATATACATCCTCCTAAAGACTATTATTACCTTTCACATCTATCTAGACTTCCTCTTTTGTTTTAGTCTCTATGAAAATTTATTGATTAATTGATTTTCCTCTAAGAAATTTACAATTGGAAAATGCACAACTTGCTCAAAACTTCTTACCTATTAAGGAAGACATATAAAACATCAATTTTACTTTCCATCAATGTCTAGGAAATATTGAGAAGTGAATTTTGCGTGTTTGGTGAGAGAAGAAGAATAAGAAGGAATATTAGGGTCTCTCGAGTAACTTAATTAGGTTTTGAGACAAGTGGGGAAAATAAATAGTTATGAGAAGTTATCCATTTAATCTTGATGGGGGCACCTAGTTTTAGTGGACTAGGTAGATTTTGAATCCTCAAAATCATTGGAAGGGTCGATAAGGACCTATGTACACTAATCACTATAAAGGCTTTCTTTTTGTAAGAGCATCATTTAGGCCTTCAATGCAAAGGCTTTTATGCTTAGCTCTATAGTTTGAGTTAGTCCTTGTGGAACTAGTAGAAGGAGAGATAGTCTAGATCAAGTATTGTCAAAACTAATGGGGTAAAATGATGGATATTCAACTCCATAGATAATCTAGGATTAAGGCCCTCTTGGGAATAAAAAACTAGATAGAATTAAATAGCCTTAGGATGAGGCATTGATTCAAAGGAATACCTCTTTTTACTTTAGCATTCACCACAAATTGAGATAGTTATTAGAAAATATTAAATAAAATAAAAAAACTTCATGTACCTTCTCAAATGGTTTACCACTAGAAATAGTTCGGATGAAAATGTTTATATCTACCCTAGAGCATGATAATCTTGATCAACACTTTCATAATGACCTTTTATTCCCTGAGAAGTTTCTCATATTTGATAGATATACAAAATAAAAAATATAATAAAAATATATCAATGTAATATATGGAAAATGTTATAATAGGTATAATACAATATAAAAATAATAGCATAAAAAAATTGTAATGTAATGTACAATATTATATCATATATCATGAAAGTTTAAAATAATATAAAATTAAATTGAAAAAATATAAAATATTTATTTCTATTTGTTTTTGTTAATTATTTTTAACATTGTCATTAATTTTTGAGGCACACTTTTCCTAACTTGACTTCCTAGATGCTCTAAATGATAACAAAAATATAGGGTTAAGTTGTTGTCTATTTGATTAGGTTTTTCCAATATATAAATTGGATGGAAATACCATAAGAATATCCAACCAGGACTCGTAAGCTGATGAGAGCTATAGTTTCTATGCTTAGGGGATGATCATAGTACATCAACCAGTTATGGATGAATTCCAATTTAGACAAAAGAATCAAATTGAATGTTCTTAACTAATGAATTAAAAATTGCAATGAAAAGAATCAAACTCTCTTTCATAAATAAAATTAAACTTAACCAAATTAAATCTACAATCTACACTCACTTTATCAATTACTAAATTATTAGGCTTCTATTAAGATCACAAGCTATAATCACACTTAACTAATCAATTACAATAGGAAGTTTAGTTGAAACAAGAAGTGTCTAATAATAGTTGATAGATAGGGCAATAACGAGTGACATAAGTTTAGTTATGACATGAAGTATTTGATACTAGCTGATAGATAGGGCAGAAATGAGCGATAAGAAATTTAATGTACTATGAAAGAAAGGTGATGTAGAATGACAACAATATAATGATTAAACTTGGATGGAATCAAGTATTTAGAATTTATTTGAGCTCATACAATGATAAACATATTAATATTCTCTTCATCTAAGAAACATTGGGCAAATTATACTTAATGTCCATACATCTGTTATCCTTCTTGTATTGAGAGTGAATTGATATTCAAAATAGAGTCATGAAAAAAAATACAAATAAAAAAATTCAACTTGAATTGTACACAATGTGTGAAAATAGAAATCAAATGAAACCACATAGTAAATAATCTTACCAAGATTCCTATGAGAGGGCCTTGCATTTGGTTCTCATGGTCACCAAAGAACTAGAATGCAACTATTATCAATGATCCAATTCATTAACCATTTGCATCCATAAATAAAAGGAATAATTTCAACAAATCTTTTTTAATATATTACAATACCATTATCTTATAAATACATAGTGTTTATATAGCTTTAGTATTATGGCTACTTTAGATCAGGTAGTTATGGCTACTGGCCATTAAACCAAAAATAGATAGTATAAAAAATTGTCCTTAATTAATTCATGGCTCTAAACAATTAACTCAAAATTGATTGACTAAATAACAGGATAACAACACAAGACTACGGTTCTCTTATCCAACTAACCCAGTTATGCAAAAGCTTCAATAACTACTCAATCAACCTTGCTCGACTCCTGTAGTAGAAAGCAATCTAAATTATTGTTAATTTCTCTACTTAGTTGAATATTTCAAAAATCATTCTCTATCATACAACTTTATCAAATATACTCAATCTCTTTGATAATTATTGACACAAAGGGACCCTAGGAAGGACTAAAAAATAATAAAACACGTAAAAAATATATTAAAATGAGAGACAATAGAACAACCATCATCCATCTTGCAAGAGGAGAATTTATAGTTGGCGTAACTTACAAGATGGTGATCAAAGAATAAGTTAGCCAATAAATGAATATGTATATTATTTAGAATAGCTTTAATTAGTTTATTAATGAGGGTGACACATGAGCAATGTAAATATTGTACTTTACCACCTCATGACAAGATATTTATTCACTAAGTTCAAAAAACATTTCCCATTTGAGAGATTACACTAGGATTGCCTCATTTAATGCAAAGGTAACATTATGATGACCAAATATTTAAAAAAATTATGTCACAAAGACACTTCTTAAAGCTTCAAATATTAAGTTAGAAATTATCAAGTTGTGAAGGTAATTGTTTGGGAGATAATGTTGTTGGTTCATGAGAGTATCGAAGTGTTGAAAAAATAGTTGCGACTTGCAAGTTTTATGAAACTTGTGATGTAAAGTAATATTGTTGGTTATGACTTTAGAGAAGATGACAACTAATTGACATTAGAATTGCAAAAAGAGATGTTTTGAAAAAGAGAGGTAATTATGCCATGGCTAACATACTTTTAAGGTGGGGTATATAACCTCTATTGAGAATGTCTTGATAATCATTTTAAGCATTCACTATGTTGGTATAATATATTATATTGTTATTAGATGTACTACATTAATTATGGTAGATAGTTAAAAAGTGATTTATGCATAGTTAAATTATTTAACTGATTTCCATAGGATGCACAAACATTATAAGATACCTATCAAATATAATATGTCTAACACTGAAATATAATATTATTTTGTCTATTTTCATAAGAACTTGTATCAAAGCTATTACCATCTACACATAATATTTAGATGATAAATGTTTGTTTCTTCATTTCTTGATGATGTTGTAAACATGTGATTGTAGAAAGTGGTAATATCTTTATTTATACACAAGTTAACTCGATTTAGAATCAAGCGAAGATAAGGTAGTAGAAATATGATTTTTATTGATCCTTTATACTCTTCTCTACGATTTTTTTTTTTTTTTGTAGATAGAAGAATTCATCAAATGTCTCCCATCATTTTAATGAAAAGGAAAATTTGGTGTAGAGGACATTGATCTTTTAGATTAGAGTTTGCAATAGTATTATAAAGATATGCTATGCATGATAGAATTTTAGTTTTCTTTGATAAAGAGAGAAGTGTGAATAAATCATTCTATTAATGAAAATATAAATTGGAGTGCTTCCTCTAATGCATTTTTTGAACAAGTAGAAATTGAAAGAGAAATAAAATAAAGACAATGTTTTTTGAATTAGTAGCAGCCAAAACAAGGGGGCTAGCCCATAATAGATAAACTAGTCAACTAGTAATGGAAAATCATCAAAAATAAACTAACCCCTATTGCTACTAGAAACAAAAACAATGTTTGCAACCATAATTAAGAGAGTATCAGCGGGCATAAAAAGAATGCTTGTTATCAAACCAAAGAAACTATAGAAAAATATTAACAAAGGCATTACAACCTTGCAACCTAATAAGTCTAGAAACCAACAGATTGACAACATAAAAAAGAAAAAGGAGGGAGCCCTTAAGATTTGTTGGCTTCATTCCTCCGCAAGAGGATTTTCACCTAGTCTTCTACCAGGAAGTCAAATAGCATCATAGAGTCCTCCTTAGATAGGTCCCCTTAAGCATCCTTGAGTAGGCATAGAGTGGTAGAAGTTGCATGTGTCACTTTTATCATGAACTTTATCAGTAAGAGATTTTTCTCCTCTAGTGTATGATTTCTCTCCCATGCCTCATTACCAACCCAATGCAAACCACCCATATGGCCATCAATACCTATCTTTGTAGTATCCTGCACAATTAGGGGCTTAGTAACATTTTCAAAAACAACCTTAATAGGGGAGGAGATTCTTATGGGGGAAGGGATCCTATCCACCATGTCGAGTAATTGATCCTTTGTTAGGTTCACACGCCCCAGGTCAATTATCACCAAAACATGCGACACTTCCTTATTCTCCTTTCCTTCACCCAAATCCAACCTAAAGGAGTCCAAAATCTCCTCTTCCACCTCCTCCATACCTCCCACCCCAAATTTTACCTCTTTTTCCTTCATCCTCTTTTTGGGGCAGCCCAAATCCTTCGAACCTGACTCCTCTTGCGAGGCTCCATCCTTCAACTTCCTCTTAGCATTAGATTTTGCTTACCTCCCCGACTTCCTCCTATGCCCTCTCCCCTCATCTCTGACTCCACCAACTTCTTCTCCTTCACTTTTTCTTGCCTCCCTCTTTCCCCCATGAGGGAGGGATTCATCAGGGACCCACTAGGTGAAGGCTGTGGGGTAGGGTCTTTGGGACCCATGATCCCAAGGGGAACCATTTGGGGTCCAGGGTTTAGATGGGTAGGAATGTCAATTTCCACAATTCTAGGGGGGAAGGGCGATGTGGAATTGATACTACCTAAAAATTAAACCCTAGTGTAAAATGGTAAAATTAACCACCTTTTTCATTTTTTCTTTCACATCAACTACAATATCCTCTAATTCATGTAGAACAAAGAAAGGAAACGAAATCAAATCCTAGTATTGAAAATTATTAAGGAGAGGAAAGTGATAGTGGTAGCAAACTCCATACATTCCTTCCAGGGTAAGATATTTCATCACAACCAAACAAACCTAATTTTGTGGGTTAGGAAGCTTCTCCCGCATGAAACCACCTCTATTTTGAATTGTTTCCTCACCATCCACAAAAAAACATTGCAAGCTCGAATCATTTATCACCCTCGTCATCTTCTACCATTTCCTACCTTTCATGGCCAAGCCCATCGCTAGAGTAATCACCTTGTCCAAAATATGAAATGAGATACCATTTATGGTAACTCTAAAGTTCTCCTAGGAGTTAACAAATTGCATAGAGAAATTCGTGTCATGCCCATTAAGTGCCTCCATAAATGAGACAAAACCACCCTCCTTTAGTAAGGACCACACTAGGGGCTTCCTCATATTTTCATCAATCATAGCAAGTTCAATGCACATCAAATCACCACCCATCTCTAGAATTTTTTCCCTCTTCTCTCTTTCTCTTCAAAGCCTAGACATAGTTTCTAAAAAAGGCTTCACACATAGGGAAAAAAACCCAAAAGTGCAGATGATAATCACAATTAATAGTAATAATGAAAACAACCAACATGGTAAGAAAAATCATGTGCCAGCTGCCATAATCTATCCCCCAATCATTTCCATCTTTCCCAATGCACATCAATCCTTTAAAAAATAATTTCTTTCTCTACATGGTGTATGATGACACATTGATGAAGGACGGCTCTGATACCACTGATGACAGTATGCTCTGATGAAGGGCCACACTACCCTTACCAACTCACAACCAAGAATGCAACAATAAGGAAACAAAGAGATGACAAAATACTTCCCAAGAAATTTTATTATACTTGAAAATCCAATAGCAATTACAATAACATTTCTTCAAGATCTCTCAAGATCCAATCCAAACCCAAGCTAGTCCAGATCCACACTCTGGTAGAAACCTCTAAGATCTCAACTTGTTCTTGCAAGCCACCAAGAAAACTCCTTTTTTTTAAACTATAGCTACTAGCTCTTCTCCAACTTTATCCAAGATCCAAGTGTAAACTGCCTCACATTCGGTGCTTTGTCTACACACTCACAACTCCATCACAATCTTGCTGTAAACTGCTTCACATTCGGCACTCTGTCTACAGACTCAGGAAAACTCACTCTTCACTTCCTCCTTCTCTTTCACACCTTGAAGACTTCCAAGCTTCACCTTCCACAACGTCTACTTCTCAAGCTTCGCCTTCTCAAGCTACTCCTTGAGCTTTCACCTTCTTCTCGAGCTTCCACTTCTCAAGCTTCTCCTTGAGCTTGATTAGAAATGCTCATATGCCTTGCTTAAATAGGCATTTACCACCTAATGCATGACTTATCCACAAGCTTCTAGAATTCCTCCACAACCTTCTACAACTTCCACAACCTTCTACAATATTCGTAACTTTCTAGAATTCTACCCACACACCTCAATAAATGGAATGACAACCATTTATTTTTTCATTTTGTTTTATTATGCTACCTATCCACCTCGAAAATAGAAATACTCTTTTCCTTTCTTTTCTCCTTTTTCCTTTTTTCCTTTTTTTATTATTTCTGCTCTGATTTTCATCACTTTCTCGCTCTTCCACAATTTTTTTTTTTCCAATAATTTTCCAATGCAAGATGCTCCTACATCACACATTAAGGGAAATAAATAAAAAATCCCCCATTTCAAACTTCTAATTTTTAGGCCATGCATATTTATTATTACCCATACTTGATTCTTTACTCCTTGCCACTTGTACTTCAAGGACATGTCCTCCCTGCTAGTTCAATAGCATAATACAAAATAACTAGCTAGGACTCATCATTTCTCACTTCGTGGCTCACTGACTCCCTTACCAACTTTGGCAATAGATTCAAATTCCTCCAACATCTAAGCCCCTTCAACTTTAATCCAATCGTTGTCATTCCATTGGCCACACTATTTCCCTCTCGAAATATGTGATTCAAATAAAACCTATTAAGAATGGTTAATAGGTACTTGATATCATCAATCACATATTTGATAGCCCATCCCTCCCTCATATTACATTTGATAGTCTCAATAATTATTTTAGAATCTTCTTCAATTTGCACATCCCTCCAGCCCACACTTATGACCAATTTTAAGCCCCATTATAGAGCCATCACCTCCACTCTATTTTTTTAAACTTCCCCTAATTGATTAGTATATGCCAACAACATCTTTCCTTTACTATCCCTCCACTCATCGAACCCTCCATTCTAGTTGCTCCATCAAAATTGAGTTTGGCCCAATTAGCAAGTGGGGGTTTCCATCGAGTTTTTTTTCTAGCCAAAATATTAGAATTATCAATTTCCATAATCCCTTCCACCAACGACTAGAACTTGGCCACTTTGACCTCCAGGGTAGAAGGGGGAAACACCAATTTTCTCCACTTGCTACAACTAATATTATAGATGATCAATTTGTAGATCCTTTCCACCATGACAATCTCTTCTCTCTCCTCACTACTGAATACCCTATTATTTTTCTCCTTCCAAATACCCCAAAAAACATGGGGGGGATGATCTTCCACAAATTGGTAAGGAGGGGGTGGGTAAAGGGGCCTTGCCAGTTCATCACCAATTGCCCCATGTCCACATTAAACACCTAGTTCACCTCTAGTATCTGAAGAATTCTCCCCCACACCTTTGATGCAAACTTGCAATGCAAGAATTAGTGATTGATGTTTTCTTCCTCCATCTTACACATATGATATATATTTGGTAATTGAAACCCCCACTTCATCAAGTTGTCTAGAGTGAGAATTTTCCCATGAATGGTGGTCCACCAAAAATTATTGATCTTTGGGATTAAGTGATTAAACCAAACATTCCCCGAGTCATTAGGTTCAATGGTTTTGTCAACCATTAATTTGTAGGTAGAATTAATTGAGAATTGCCCCATCAAGGTAACCTTCTAAATGAACTCATCAATCCTGTCCCTTCCTGGGATTCTATACTCTTCCAACAAAGAATTAATCTCATCAATCAGCTCCCTACCAACCATAACATTATGTTGTAGCTTCACCTTTTTCCACTTTCTTCTTTGGCTAATAAAATTGGCTACCATTCCACCCCCCTGGTCCTGTAGGTAATACTGGAGAGACCCAAACTTTTCTTTTATTAAAGGTTTATCTATAAGCCATGTATCCTCCTTGAAATTAATCTAGTTACCATTCCCCACAAGCCACCTAACACCCTTCTTCAAAAGGGTTCTGTTTCTCACAAAATTTCTCTACATTTTAGAGCCTATAGGAAGATCATTTCTTTAGGTGCACTAAGAGAACATCAGATTTCCAAGGTACTTAGCTCTCATAATATTACACCAATTAGATTCTCCCTTCATCAGGTTCTAGCCCATCTTAGTGAGAAGCACATTATTTAGATTAGTTATCTTCCTTACTCCCAAACCTCCTTTCTACTTTTGTTTACAAACTATTTCCCAGCTAGCCAAACTTATTCTAATCTTCTCACTCACTCTAGACCAAAGGAAGTTACGTTGAATTTTCTCCAGTTTATTAAGCATATACTGATTAATTTTAAATAAGGATAGGAACTACACTGGTAATCCTTGGAGGGAGGAAATTAGCAGTTGCAGGTTGCCTACACTACTCAGGGTTTTACCTTTCCATCCAATCATCTTTTTCTCCATTCTTTCCAGAATACCATTCTAAAAGTTGTTCCTCGTGTCTTTCACAGTTAATGAGAGAGCTAGATAAGTATTCTATAACTCAGCAATATTGCAATCTAAAATATTAAAAATCATTTATTGTAGCTCAGGGGGTGTATTAAAGAAGAACACCTTGCTTTTATCAAAATTGATCTTTTGATCCGCATTCACTTCATATATCTCCAACATTGACTTCCAAGCTCTAGCTTCACCCATAAAGGACTGCCCACTAAGAAAGGTGTCATCCACAAACTGTTGAATCACCCTATCTAAGTCCTCTCTCCCCTCCAAAATTTTCCAAAGATGACTCATTAACCATCATAGAATAGCTAATAGTTTCCACCATCAACTTCACCATTCTAATAACCTTCTGACTAAGGCCTATCCTTTCCATAACTTTATGCAAGAAAGTCCAATTAATCCTATCATAAGCTTGTTATTCCTAAATTTTTATGATATATAGATTGTGATGTTTGTTTATGTAGAGTTCAATATCGACAGTTTTCTAGTAGCTTGTGAGGCTTATGTGTTGAGAGGTATGGAGGGAGAGATCAAGAATTTCATATAAGAGCTACACCTTTACGAGGGTCATGATATAACTTGATGAAACTCTGCTTGACTAAGGATTTGTTTCATTAGTGCAGATTATTACAAAATCTATATACATTTTTATTCAACAAATTTTGAAATTTAAATCTTAAATGGGGTTTCTCAATAGATGAATATAGTTGCATCTATTACATTGCTATTAAATGTATTACATTGATTAGGTTAGCTAGTTACAAAGTGGTTTGTGCATAGTTAAATTATTTTACTGATTTCTACATGATGACAAACATTATAAAACACCTATCAAATGCAATATCTGTGACACTAAAATAAATTTTAAAAATTATCTATTTTCATAACATATTGCCAATAACTATTGACCCCTTATATATTTTTTCTTTGGATAGAAGTTTTCACACTTCTAGGATTATTCCTTTGAACTTTGTGGAGCCTTAATTTTCTACTTAGGCTGTTCCTTCGCCTTGCCCTTGGGATCTTAGTGGTGATTTGCTGCTTTCAGATGGAATTCTTGAGTTCCTTCTTTGGGATTCATCATCTTATCTTCAAAAATTTTTCATTTAGAGATTTTCTGGTCACAAACCTTATATTGATATGAATAGAATATGATTTTCTTGCGTTTAAAAGTTGAGTAACCGAGTTAAAATAATTTCTATGGCTGATAATTGTTTTATTTTTCCCATTTTAATTTTTGAAGATTGAACAAGCATTTCTATTGATGAATTCTAGTTTGTCATAATTAAAATCCTTCATCTTTCTAAATGAGTCTTGGATTCGATATGCAAAACTTTAAGATGAATATTCTGATTTACATATTTATTTTCAATTCCTCGTCAAATATCTTCATGTCAGATTGTACGCTGATGGAAAATAAGAACGTGCTCTTTACTCGGGCGACTTTGTTCTAAGCTTGGGAAATGGATGTGGGAAATTGAAGTTCAAAATTTTCTATATGTTTGCAATTACTTTATTAAAGTTGTTCATTTGACTTCATCTTACGTGACCATGACGAACAATCCTTTTGTTCGGAGGGGGGGGGGGGGGGGAATGTATCCAAATTGAGAAAAATAATTCTATCAAAGCAAAGGATCAAGTGGTGGATTCCGATTATTCTCCCTAGACGTGCACAAATGTTCAAGATTTTGTTGGCAATTCTTTGGATTCTCATCATCACAAGAAAAAGACGCCTGGTCGAGATGGATTAGTCTTCGCCCCCACGTCATGGAAGAGTATATAGTGAATAATCACTTTTGGAGTGCTTATCCTTGTTTTAAGAAATACATAATTGAGAAGAGGGAGCCGAGAACTTTAATGTTAAAAAATAATTCTTAGATCACTTCATTAAACACCCAATTATTTGGTTATGGTTTTGTTTGCACACCATGGCTGTTGCGTGCTATGTTGTCCTTTGCTGCAATCCTGATTAGATATTCAGCTGATTGATTCTTTCTCCTTTTGTTCTTTAGTCAGCTGTTCTTTTATGTTCATTCATTCTAAATATCAATATTTCTAGTTGTTTAAACAATCAGAGGCCTTCAAAAATCCCTGCATATATATAAAAAAAAATGCACTCCTTTTATATTGTTTCGAATCAAGCACAATATTTTGACGTCCATGTAGTTTTTAGTAGTGTCTATCATATGTTAAACGCTGTATTTTAAGTAAACAGGCGAGTATCAAAGTTATATTTTGTCGTTTACATTATTTCTAGAAGAGATGACAAAGACAATGTACTATAGACAGAGAGAAACATAAATCATATTAAAAATATTCGGTATGTAATTACCAAAGGTTAGCAAGGTGCATGTATTTTAATAGAGGTTCACTTTCAGAGCTTTGATCTTCGAGGAAGAAAATCTTGAAAAATAACAATTTTCTAGCTATTTTTTTCTCAGTTTTGAACAGAGATGTCAAGATCAGATAATGAAACACGTGAAAACGCAGTGGACTGTTATGTCAGCCTATTATACTATTAGTTGAGTGGTCCAGTTTCCACCAAGCAAATCTTCATAAATAGATAAACGAGGCC